>OY776296.1:29591679-30894855 GCA_963675345.1 Trididemnum clinides
GTACACAACTCCGATAGATTCGTCCGTTCATTTTCAACGAAAGCTTTCTTCCATTAATAATCAATTGCCCGCATTCTCTAAATTTTATCCAACCAATTCTTGTCTCGCTTTCACTGCCGTTTCATTTCCACCACTGGCATTTAATCTGTCTCCCAAGTAACAAAAACTCTTCGTTAGCCTATCATGGTCATAAAATCAACTCTGCAGCTAGATAGACAGTTACTTTCATTGCATCAACACATCTCTCTCAAATAAAACCTTTTGCCAGAGTCAAATTCTTTCTCTTTGTTTCGGCACAATTGCCATGCACCCATTACCACATTTTGTACACTGAATTTGCCATCATTCTCTTGCCGCACTTGGCACATCGATCGACTTTGCTCTTTGAATATGTCTTCTTTCGAAACATTCACCATCACTTTGGTCTTCTTGAGACTAACATTCAGCTCAGTGCACTTAAACGCTTCTTTCTATTTTAAAAACTTTTTTCTTGAAGTCTCTATACTTTCATTCATTAAACCAAGTGGTACACACACAGAATTTCATTCCTTAAAACTTTTCTTTCATTTTCCGTGATTACATCCACCACAACTGTGAAGAGCAGTGGCGACAACGCAGATCCTTGATGTACACCAACTTGCATCAAAAACTTTTCAGATAACTCTTCTTCGTCGTCTGAGCTATTTGTTGTGAGCATTATGCAGGAAGATGTATAGATAGGCCACACTGCGTTAGCGCTCACGCTCGGTTTGCAAGTCTTCAGTTAGACTGGGGCCACTACGACTGGTAGACTGCTTGGCCCTTTGTATCGCGTTTTAATATAGTAATATTAATAATAGAACTTTCGGTTCTATCTCAATTTTAAATTTCTTTTAAAATTGGGGCGACGTATGATAATCGCTCGGATAATTAGGTCTGACTGCAAACTTAATAAAACTTGGAAAAGATTGGCTTCCACTAAAAACACCTCAAACCACTTTGATAACAGAATAATGTATTCACAGAAATAGTACTTCACGACTTCAAACTTCTTCGCTCAACGATCTCAGAACTATTTACTTTACCACACAATCAGGAAACCGCCAAAACATATTTCACCAATAACTGCTAAATACTCACCACGTCCACAGAATCCACAATAAATTATCACAAAAAAACAATGGTCCTTCTTTACTCTGTCAATCAATCTCTCTCTCCCCGTTACACACTTTTCTATATTACTACTTTCTCTCTACTCTCTAACCAAAAAACAATCTCGTCGCGTTATATATAAATCGAAAAAAAAACAATTCAGAAAACGCTAAAACGAAATCACGTGAAAAAAAGCATTTCAAGTTATGTAATCAGTTATCGAAATTCTTCGAAGCTAGAATCTCTAGATCAATCTGGAATTTTACTATGTCTTAATAACGATTGTGACGTAATAAAGGCGTACTTACGGCAAATCCAATTGCGAGGAAAAAAAGGTCTTTTCTTCTCAATCAGTAGCCGAGCGAATACATGACACAGCACTTTACACAAATATGAAAACAATTCTTACAAGGCAAATTTTTTTATTCGTGACACCCACCATCTGTCTGCCACATAAGATGGAGGCATCCCGTTAAGTGTCTTGCCCAAGGACACCACGAGCAAGCTTGCCGGCTTGTTTTCCACACAATCCCTATTTGCTGAGCGCCAAGAAGGGAAGCTGTGAATACCATTTTTTAAAGTCTTTTGGTACGATTCGACTTAGGAAATGAACCATAGGTCTACCGACTGCGAAGCAAACGCTTTAACCACTACGCTATCGCGCCGGTTAGATAATTCTGATCCCACCCCAACTTTGATCTTAGCCTCACGATAGAGGCTCAACATCGCTCTGACAATTACTTCTGGTAAACCTTTCTTTCTTATTGCTCACTTTATTACTTTTCGCGGAACTCTATCAAATGCCTTTTCAATACCCACAAAACACATACATAAATTTCTCTCTTTATCTCTATATTCTTCTTGCATTCTTCTCACAAAACACAATGCGGTTGTCGCTTCTCTGCAGGGTAATAAAATCATATTGAATTCCATCAACATTAGTAATTCTCAAATCCTTCTTTCTAGCGCTCTTTCAACGATCTTCATGGCATGCTCTAACAGCTTTACTCCTTTGTACGCATTACAACTTCTTACATCTATTTTCGTTTAAAAATAGAGACCAACGCACTTGTTTGCCATTCATCCAACACACGTTAACAAGGTGTCATCTTCACACTAATCCCCATTCTCCGCTGGTAAATGTCATTTCTACACTTACTTCAGAGAATCCAGCTGCTTTTCCCGGCTTCGTTGCTTTTATTGCTATTACCATTTTTTCATTTACCTTTTCAATGGCTCCTTCACCATATCAGCTTATGCCATATGATCTCAATCATTCTCTTTATTTATGATCATCTCCATGTGATTTTCCTATATTTTTTTGTTTTGTTTACTAGAACATAACTTTCCGTCTTTACCTCTCACGTATCCTTCCCTTCAATATTCATCTCATCTTTTTTTCATAAATTTCATTAGTTTAAAGATGTTCTTTGGTTTTTCGTTCAGATTTGTTAATTATTTTTCAGCTTTTTTACGCATAGAATTAGCAACCGCTTTCTAAGTTCAATTTTACCTGTTGTTATACGAAGCCTTGTTTTCTTCACATCAATTTAAGCAGTTTTTATACGCCACTTTCTTTTGTTGTATTGCTTCATTCACCTCCTCATTCCACCACCACGTATCACTATGATTCGTTCTGTCTTTCTTCTTTCCACACATTATCACAAGCCTTTGAAATACCATTTTTGAAATCATTCCATTTATTGGACGTGTCAGCATCAACCAACTCCTTGACTCTTTCTTGATATCTTGCTCTCCTATTGTTTTCTTTTAACTTCCAAATCTTCCTTCAAACGGTTTGTTCGTTCTTTACTTCTTTCTTCAAATGTCTTTTGCGTATGTTTGTTAACATCAACTTATGTTGCAGTTCCCAGGAAATTGTTTTCACGTCATCAATATTTTCTGTTGCTTTTACCAACCAACACAAAATCAATCTCCGTTTTATTTACACCCATACTGCATGTTGGTTTCCTCTGCTCCTCCTTTTAAAACCATGTGCTTACACACAAAACTCTTTTTCATCGCAAAACTCAGACAATCTTCTTACCTCACCATTTCTTGTGCCAAATCTATTACAACCATGTACACCCTCAAAACCATCAATCAGTCTCCCAACATGTCCGTTTAGGTCGCCCATACTAAGAACCATTTCACCAAGGTTTTGTAAATCCCACTTACAAGACATTTTGTTGCAAAATTAATTTTTCTCGCAGTTCGATCTTTCTGCTTGGGGCCCATACGCGTATATCACTCCCAAAACTTTCTCAAAAACCAGCACCATTGCCATTACTCTGTCATATTTTTTTCGGAACTTCTACAACATTCTCGCATGGCTCTTCTTTTACTAAAATTTTAACACCTCCCATTCCATTATTTCCAGACCACCACATCTTATATCTCCTACCCCTGACACCAACAAATCGAGTCGTTGTTCTGTCCATTTTACTTCTTGTAGACAGCACACATCCACTTTTCTCTTTCTTAATTGTTTATAACCTTCAGTACCTTTTCCACAAAAACTTCCTACATTCCAACTTCCAAATCTTACCTCAAGTTGTTGTAACCTGGAGATTCCTTGCACTTCCTGCCCATTTAAGAGCTATCGGAAAATGAGGACCAATTTTTTTATAAACTTTCACATGAGTTAAGTTTTCGGAGCATTGTGTCTTTTACGGAGAGCATGCCCTTGCTTACCTCCAACTTCAGTTTTTAGAGATATCCCCAACCTTCGTTTAAAACATAGGCTGGTGCCCAAAAGCCTCCTTCTACGACACGCTAGATGAAAGGCGCACTATTTTATTCTGGTGAAGCACGGACAATTGTTGGTACTATACATTTTAAATTATGCCCAGACTTTTGTTATCAGCGTTTATTTTCCTTGGCATTTGAAGGAGCTATTGGAGGCGCACTCTGTGAAAAATGGTTCGAATACCAGTAAACACCAGATTAATATTTTGTTAAAATTGAAAAGCTCTTTCGCTTAAACTTCTTGTTGCAAAAATCACGTTGATAGCTTCTCTGCTTCCGTGAAGCCCAATTAAATATCACCAACTTAATGTGGTAGTAATTGCTTTTTCTTTTTTACTTTCAGCATCACAGTTGACTGAGCCAAGTACTGGGATAATTCATGTATCCTTTCCCTAAAATAACATTAATTAAGCTTCAAAGATTACGAGTAATTAAACTAACCTAATCGAAGAAAATGAGTTCAAAGCTCAGTTCGTTCAATGCGCGTGACATGATAGCGTTAAACCTAACTGAACTCTTATTTCCATTCAACCCCACACAGCGTTAAACGTTAAACTAGCAGTTTACGCTGATTACAACAATAAATATGAGTGGCTTATGACTTAAAATTGGTCAATTAGTATTTCCCTGCAGTCTCCTAAACATTTCTGTTAAGTTCAATAAGTTAGGAATGTGGTTATTGCGAAGAAAAACTTAATACCAATAAATTTTTAGACTCACTTGATCACCCCTGTTCAACGAACACCACGGTACAAAATACTTCTCGAGAATTACCTCGAGGAACTTCCTCCCAAATCACCTCTAAGAAAAGAAACTGAAGCTGCATTAGCTGTTGTTGAATTCGCCGCGAGCCATTCTAATAGCTACATCGCAAAGAAAGTTGGTTCACTTGCAATTTATTCGTAATAATAAAACTAAATTTTTTCGTATTCAAGTTAGCTTTTGTGTTTGAGACAGAGCTGATCTCCTAATAATGTTTAAATAGGTGTGATTTGGCATTCTGATGAAGTGTGTCACTTAAAAGTTACCGTAAACTAAAACAGTTGCTTTCAAAATTATTTCAAACTTGTTTTAGTTTAATTTTTCTCGGACAAGATGCAACGTGTCAGAAATGAAGTTGCGTTGCCGAACAAAAGAGTAACAAAAGGTGTTCTGCATATCCTGCCTTGTTTACGTACAAGGTGACATGTTGACCCAGCCTCTCTTTTCACCTGACACTAAATAAACGACATAATAATATCACAACTAATATACCCTTAGGGCTTAGTTTTCCCAACACCCTGCACGCCCTGCAATTTACTCATTTTGGTGCCTTTTTTTCAGGAAAACAACTTGAAATTAGTCGAAATTTACAAGAAATTGGTTCAGAGTGATTTCGACATTGATGATTTTTCAAGGGAACTAATCAAAGAAGGAAGCGTGATAAAAGTTGCGGCGAGAAACCGAAAGCATCATGAGAGATATCTATATCTGGTTGGTGAATTTTAGTAATCTGTAGCCACTGAGAAAACAGATACAGAAAGCCTGCAAAAACTCGAGTCTTTCTCTTTTGCAGAGATTTTTTTCTAACAAAGTTAGAACGCCTCACTAAAATCTGAAAGTCTTTCATGTATGATAAAAGTGAACATTTTATTTAGAAATTTTTGAGCTTCCTCTGAACGTCAATTTCTTTTGCTCATTTTCGAATAAAAAAAGTCGCTTTTACCTCACCAGAGTTTCTCAAATCTGGGGTCGAGAAGACCTCATCGAAGAGTTACTAGCACTGGCTTATTAAGAAGTAGAGATAAAAGGCGATTTCTCCTCCCCCAAATGGTTTGACTGGAACAAAAAATGTTACAATTAAATCTTGCTTGAGGAGTGATTCCCAGTTTGAAATAATCATCAATTTTAAGAAAAATAAAAATAATCATAATGCTGTTGTGGTGGCCTGGGTCGCAGTTGTTGTTGCAACCGTATTTCAATTGAATTTGGGGCGCAGGAAAAAGGGGTTGAAAAACTCTTCATTTCACCAAACTCCCTACTACAATTTCGCGGTCGCATTTTTCCTACGAGTAAAAAATTAAATCTGACCACCGTTTAAAATAGCTTGGCATGATTTATGAAGTAAAAATAAGATTATCGTTCTTCTTCTTTCTTTGAAGCCTAAGTTAAGACTGTTCTGCAAGGTAATATATGTTTAGGCGCACTTTGAAAAGCAATGTCGTTTTGTTGTTTGAATCCAGTTAGGCTCAATCATGCTGAATTAGAACCCCCATAGAAGAAAAACAGAAGAAAAATGAGATGGGTGGACAAAATCGCTCATCCGGCATCCCCAGGTCCCAATGATTCCGGATTATTGACGGTCAACCTGTATCTAAAATTAGTAAAAAACTTATCATTTAAAGAACTGTTTAAAAATAGCTTAAATATTGAAAAAACTTAACAGAATTTTTGTTTTAGCCTCTCGATTTAAAACCTTATCTACATCGCAGATCGAGACCCAGCAAATTGAATGCCCTAAAAGTTTTGCTGTTGTACTTTTGAATAACTTACTATGTTACGGTTGTTTGCATCCACCGACCGCCGTAATCTGAGTTATGTGTGTAAGCCTTGTAACTTTCAAAAAACTAGTGTTCACTGCATTCATATGTCAAAAAATGTAGAATGTAGCCGATTACCTTAATTGTTTGCTTAATAATTAAAAGCTTGAGAAATAAATTTTTGAACTTGCGCTTAGTCGCTTGTCTTCCATCCCGAAATATTTTCCAACAAAACTTAGTTGGAGACAAAAAAAGCAGGTGTAGAGCTGCATCACCAAAACTTCATTTGCTTGAAAGCGTAGGAGATAAAAAAATTAGATATAATTTAATTAGAAGAAACATCACTTTTGGAGATGTTATTTGAGATCTTGATACGAATTGCGCGGCACAGATTCGATACTTTTGTTAAGTTCAAAGTTCATCAGCTGTCTCTAAAACAACCGCAATTGAGTCTTAAACAAGTAAAAAAATGGCTTGCGACGTTGGTGTTACTTCAAATTAATTAAGATAAAGCCAAGAACGCAAATTTAAGCAAATGTTAAAGAAGCTGAGATTTTTATTTAATACATGCTACTATTTAAATTTATATTGGAATTTTGAATCTTACAATTTTAGTTCAAATTTAAATTTGACAAAATGATTAAATTTTTTCGATTATCTGAGGGCAGTACTGTTAGCCCTAAAAAACTATACTAAACCACGGAACAAAAAATCTCTACTACAGTATTTTCACCTTAGGTAGTGGCCTAACTTTGCGAATCTATGGGTACTTCCGACCCCTGCGGAGAAGAAATATTCGATTGGGTCATCTCTTCTGACCTCCTTCCTCTAAATGACCCTGACATACCTACTCTTCTCCATCGCTCCTCTGGCGTCGCTCCTCCCCTGACATCTCCTTTGCTCCCCCTCTCTCGCCCTATCTTGCTCCTGGGAGGTGCTTCAGGACTTGGGTTCTGATCACCTACCAATTCTACTAACTGTCCCTCTTTCTCCGGTCTTTTGCAACAACGAGCGTCCCCCTTCCTTTAATTTTTCGAAAGCTCGCTGGGATGACTTTCGCTCACATAAGTGATGAAGATCGAAAGATTTGCATCTCCGCTCCCCGACGTGCTTTGTCTGTCACCGCCAAAGCCAAGGCTGAGGCAGGGCAGGCGACTTGCTCTTCTCTCTCCTCCAAATCTAACCCTAAATCTTTGTACTCTCTCCTTCGTTCTGTCACTGGCTCTTCTTGCTCATCTTCCTTCTCTCCTAACTTCCCCAACTGTTCCTCTCCCAGGGAGTCGGCTTCGGTCTTCGCCGATTACCTGAGATCCCACTTTTCTGTCTCTTTGCCCCAGAGTAGCAGGGCCAGAGGCTACTTTTTTGAGCTCCGCAGAGCCACGTGCCCTGAGAAGTCTCACTCGTGCTTTTACTCTGCCTTCTCCTCCGCTGAATTTCTTGCGGCTGCCTCCAACCTCTCCCTGTCCACTGCCACTGGCCCAGAACAGTTGCCTATCCCATGCTAAAGCACCTTCCTCGCTCTGGCATGGATTTTTTCTACATATTTTCAATCTTTCCTGGTCTTTGCATTCCTTTCCTTCTATCTGGAAGACATCTTCCATTATTCCTATCCACAAGATGAGAAAGCCTCTCGACTCTCCTGCTTCCTTCCGGCCTATCTCTCTCACCTCCAGCGTATCAAAACTTTTTGAACGAACCATTCTATCTCGTCTACTCTACTTTCTGGAGTCTAATTCCATTCTCTCTCCCCACCAGGCCGGTTTCCACCCTGGACGGTCTTCTCTAAATCAAATTCTGTTCCTTCTTCAGTCCATTTCGGATGGGTTTACCAAACCCAGGCTGGGCTCTCGGACGATTCTCGCTATTATCAATTTTTCCAAAGCGTTTTGACTCTGTCTAGCATTCCACCCTTTTCCACAAACTCATTTCGGCTGGCCTCCCTCCTTGCTTTGTTTGTTAGACTCAACTTTCCTTTCTGATAGGCGCGCTTGCGTGGTTTTTCAAAATCACAAAAGTCGTTTCTTTTAAGTCCGTCGAGGTGTTCCGCAAGTATCCGTTCTTGGCCCTGTACTTTTCTCTCTTTTCATCAATGATCTTCCAGCTTCTCTACCCTCTTCCGTCAGCTGCTCTCTTTACGCTGACAATCTGGCCATTTGGTTCTTCTCTCCCTCGGTTCCTACTTCGGTGGAGCCCACACAAGGAGTTCTGTTTTGATTGGAACGCTGGTCTGAGTACTGGTATCTTCCTCTCAATCCGAGAAAATGTGAGGCTTCCTTCTTCTCAGTGGATCCCCTACTAAGCTAACCTTCAGCCCAATCTCCTCTTACTCGACTCCTGCCTTTGTTTCAATCCAACTCCAAACTTTCTTGGGGTCATCTTCGACCGCACTCTTTCCTTTGTAAACATGTTTTTTTGCTGAAGGCCAAGTTTTTCCCTCGTCTCAAGGCCTTATGCTGTATCTCTGTTTTCTCATGGGGCCCTTCTAAGGATTCCCTCTCTCTTTTGTATAAAGCTTTTCTTTGGCTCCTTCTCACATATGTTTCACCCGGATGGTTACCTTTCTTAAGCCATACCAATATCACCAAATTGGAACGCATTCACCGAGCGACTAGTAGCGCCATCTCCAGCTGCTTCTCGTCCTTCCCTATCCCACTTCTACCTTTCCTACTCTACCTTCTTCTACCTTTCCTCTCTACCTTTTATTTACCTCCCCTTTGAGTCACTCTGACTCATTTCACTCTTTCATCATATAAGCGGGCTCTTTGTCTTCCAACCTCCTTCCCCATTTTAGGTTTGGCCAGACTTGGAGTGAAACCAAGACTCTGCAGATTCTTCTGGAAAGCTTTTGCGTCCATTCACCCGGTGATGCTTCCTTCTACTTCCCGTAGGAAGGCTCTTGTTGCCTGCCTTCCCTCTCCTCCTGGAATCTGCCTTCCTTTAATGTGGAGTCCACCCTTTCCTCTCCATGATCCCGATTGATCCCCACCTCTCTCGCCAAGGTGCAGCTCTTGCTCACTTTGACTCTCTTCCACCTTATGATCTGGTACTTTGGACAGACGGCTCTTTTACTTTTCCTTTTGGTAAAAGTTGCTCTGGCGTGATTGTCTACTGCTCTCTCTCTGACACTGAGGCCACTCTTTTCTTTTCGGCAGGCCCAGTATGCTCAAATGTTTCTGCTGAAGCCTGCGCCATTCTGCATGCTCTTTTCTGGTCTCGGAAGCACTAACTAATCTGCCATTTCTCTTCTCTTCTCTTCCTATTTGACTCTCGCTCTTTTCCAAACATCCTGTCTTCTTCTCCATCTTTCCTTTTACCTCAATCTCTCTAGCAGATCTGGAAGGAACTGTCTTCTTTCTCCTCCTGTTCTATCAGGCTACAATGGGTCCCCGGACACTCGTTTCTACCGGGAAACGACACGGCTGATGAGCTGGCCAGACGGGGAGCATTACTCGTGCCTTCTGCAATCCCTTGTGGTCTCTCCCCTCTTATCTCTCGTATCCACTCTTGTTTTTTCTTGGACTGGAGGCGTACTGTCTCATTTAAATTCTTTGACACACAGGCTCCCTTGATTTCTACCCAGGAACTTGAGCGCCCTGGTCACGTTCGCTGTGTTCTCTCTTGTCTTAGCTGCAACGGACACAGTTTTCTGTTAAGCTTTTATCTCTCTAGGATTGGCAGAATTGAGAATGCTTCCAGCAGCACATGCGCACACTCGTCCCAAGACACCTCTCATCTCATTCTGCACTGTCCAGCCACGGACTCTTTGCGCCGCTTACTCTTTGTCGATTCTCTGTCTCTCTACGACCGCTGGTCCAGGCTTTGGGCAGTTGCACTGCTTCTGGGGCTCCATGGTCTTCCGCCATGCCCCCATCCCTCGGAAAAGGTCGGTTAACAACAACCTATTTCGATATAATAGTTGGGTTAGGGATTTGACGTAAAAGTATAAAAGCTATAATAATTATCATTATTCCTGTTGTTGCTAAGCGAATTTGAAATATGTAATAGATCCTGCTACAACTTATATTTTTCTAGTTCAGTGATTCACTTCTTTACTGCAAAGATTCCAACGCCATTCAAAAATTGCAAGGAAAAACCCACGTAGTTTCTTACATCCTCAAGTTGGTGGGAGTTGCTGCTTCCGTTGCAGAAAATTGCTCAGAACCGAGATTTTTTATTCAAGGAATTGAAAAGCACAATGAATTCCTTTGCAGGTTTGGTGGTGTTTTGATTGCATTGCGGTAACGGTATGTCTGTGAGTTACGGTGTAAAATAAGGATGGGAGAACGTAACAAAGTGCCTGTAGCAGTTTCAAGTAGTAGTAGACAAAAGCTGGAGAACCACTGTTATACGTTTGATTTAATAGCTGCAATTTTAAACCTTTTTTTAAAAGATTTTCCCCTTGTTAAAACGTTTTATTCCTTTCGCTTAGAAAAGCATGAATGCACAAGATTTAATTTTTTTGACTATGCTTATTGAACAATTGAGTAAAATAAACCACGTCTAAGATATGCAGAATAAAATATTTTTTGGTGCGTGAGCGTTGTTGTGATTGTTGCTTTGAGTGTGAGTGTGAGTGAGTGTGTGTGTGTGTGTGTGTGTGTGTGTGTGTGTGTGTGTGTGTGTGTGTGTGTGTGTGTGTGTGTGTATGTGTGTGTGTGTGTGTGTGTGAGTGAGTGAGTGAGTGAGTGAGTGAGTGTGTGTGAGTGAGTGTGTGTGTGAGTGTGTGTGTGTGAGTGTGTGCACATGTGCAAGTGCGTGAGTATAAATATAGCAGCCATGGACGTAGAGTGCTAAAAAACTTTGCAGGGGACAAACTTTATGTCATATACACATAATTAGCAGTTACAGGATACGGATACAATCAACTAAACAAATGAATGTCAAATGTGTGAAACTTAAGGGGCTTATCCTCAGTTTTAATCCCTTTGAGAACAGGTACCTAAAGGCTGTGTAATGCTCAAAGCTCCATCTTTTCAGACAGACAAGCAAACTGAGTAAATGCATGATATAATTCTGAAACACCAGTGCTCTGCTAAATACTATAAAGTCAAAAAAATATGGAAGTTGGCTTACAAAACCTGAAATGTGAAAATTTATCCTCCAAAATTTTAAAACTCTTCACTGCTGAGGAATGTTTCCTTGGCTAGTAATCATTATTTTGAAGATTTATAGGACGAGCTGATAGTTAACGGGCTAGCAACACAACAGTGCTTTTGGTTTCTTCAATTTAGTAAATCCTAGGTCTTAAAGCAACGAAAAAATTATTTGCTTCGACAATCACTGCCGTTATGCAACTTAAAACGATGGTTTAAACGATAAACTTAGAGTGAAATATCTGCAGGTTTGAGCCCTCAGAGCGTTGTGTTGCATTCGGCATGGGCTACGACTGTACCAAACCATCGCTTGCTATCAAAATCACGTTTTACATGTACACAATAGCTTGGGCGACCTTAATGACGAGCCAACTCGAACTGTAGGGTTGTTTTGTGGACTTCCCAACTCTCTTTTCGTGTTGTGCTCGATTGGTTGAATGTTATTATCATTTTCTAAAAGCTTTTCGGAAACTGTCACCGTTTTCTATGTTATAGGACGTTTGAAGAGCGTGACAATTGGGTTGCTTCTATTACGAAAGCTGTTGCTGATCAAATCGCGAAAAAAAATACTTTTCGAAGTGCTTCTTTTAAGTCGAGGGGCACCAACTTTCCTCCTGCCACATCATCGGATGGTATGGATAACATCACCCCTCTTGAAGTTCCATCTTTTCAGACAGATTTCCTCAAAGACGAAGAACTCGGCACGCGAGCTCCGCAGTGGATTAATGGTCAAAACGTCACCATGTGCATGCGCTGTTCTGAGGCATTTCATCCGATTTGGCGACGACAACATCACTGCCGTGCATGCGGAAGAGTATGTAACTATCTCATAATTTTTTCGATAATAAACAAGCAGTTATAAAAAATTTCTTTTTTCATATTGCCCATCCAATGTTGACAATAGCAATCATATCATTAAAAGGGAGGTAGCGCACCTAGGACAATTTCTGGACACGCGCTACTAACCATTGGCCTTATTTGTGGTGTAGCTATCAGTCTTCGAAATCTCTTCACAACTGATTCAAAGCCTATGATCACATTTGCCCGACTTGATCTTGATTGCGTTTGCGATTCAAACCTGGATAAGCGCTTCACACTATGCATCCATCTGTAATAAAACAAGGGCTAAATAAATACAGCAACATAAAGTTCACTTTATTTTGCGAGAAACTGTGTGATGTGGCTTTAGGTGGTTTGTGGATCATGCTCGAGTAAGGTGTTTCTGTTACCTTATCAACCAAACTACACCCGGAAAGTTTGCGATCCATGTTTCCATTACTTACGAAATGAAAAATCCTCCATTCCTGAAAGCAACAAACAAGAGGTGAGGATGTCATTTTTATAAGTATTTTTTATCAAATACACTTTGGATTGAACATTTTAGAAAGCCGATGGAAATTCGGACGAGATCTTCTTACTCTCAGGATACCTAGATTTTGAAGAGAAAAACGGCATTTGGATCAGAATCTGGTGTGAGGTTCCTACGAACAGTCCACATGTTTGCATTTGCTACAAATCAAAGATGGTGAGATCTGTGGCTCAATTCTACTCCACTCTTGTTATGCGGAACGCAGTGTGCTGCCACAAGATGTCCACTTGTGCTGTAACAAAAATTTACGTATTTCAAAAGAATAGTGTCAGATATAAAAAGGCCAACAGTCGATTTATTTGAGTATATAAATCGAAAAAAATTGTTTACTTGTTACGCCTGTTAAGGTTTGGACTAAGGCAAAGGTTTATGCAGCGTGCTACCCATCTTTTTCCAAAATAAAAGCGTTATTTATGTCCGACACAATCACTAATTTTTAACGGGTTACTTGTCTTTTTTTTGATAAGTTCGTCTGCTTGCTGTCGTAATGGCATAAATTCTCAAATCTGTCAATTACGTGCTCTGCAACAAAAAATTTCGTTTTTTTGTTTTAACAAGAAATAGTTTTCCGGTTTTGTATTACCAAACCACTTGACATAATTAGAATATTGTAATGACTGCATTATCCTGATTTTTAAAGAGAAAAGATGGCGTTTTGTTTCTATACCCATAATTTTTCTTTCAAAAAATTTCTGAGGCACTTGCGTTGTCTGCCTTCACGTAAAAGTTTTGAACCTGTGTCACTTACCGGTTGTTGTGTTCCAGGATATGAAACCATACATCATAGTCAGCTTTATCGGTTGCAAGGTGACCGCGCTAGAGAGAGGCGAGCACGAACATAGTTTCCAAGTTTCAACGTTTCTCGGAGAAAAACATGTTTTCGCGGCTGGCGAGTCGGGAGAGAAAGAAAACTGGATGAACTACATCATCAACTTCAATATGGAAAATAATGCATTGCAAACGTTTCTCGATTGACAGTAATCCCATTGCTAATGAACTAGGCTGAGCAGATGAACACCGGCAAGAGGATATTTTTTAGGCGGGAGGGGGAAGAAGAAAAACACATTTTATGATGATTGTTTTTGGTAACGATCTTTTTCTATAAACCCCGCTTGCCTTTGGTAAGAACCAGTGGTAATAAGCAAACTTTTTACAGGCATTTTATGAACAGATTTTTATGGTAGATGACATTGTTAAGGGGCGCTTAGGAATTGAGCAGAAAACAAAAGCCTTTGACAAATTTTTGTTAACTCTCTGGCTGCCCCTTTAGCATTGGTGAACGGAGTTACAACAATTCTACTTAAGGAGCTATGTTTTCTTTATCGTATTCACTGTTTATTCAAAAATCAGAAAGTTCAGGCAAACCACTGAACATTAAACAGCCAAGCGTATTTGCACCAAAATACTTTGCGCAGCATTTTCTCTTCAACATTCTTGTAACGAATTGTGATGCTGCACTAAAGCATTCGCCATTGTTGATGCCGGAAAGTAAAAGCCGCCGCTACATCAGCACAGTTCAAGTCTCGCTCCGGTACTTAGAAGAGTTAGATCATAATCACTGTGATCGACTCTTGTTATGTCATTTGCAGGTTTTATATGAAGTGCGCAATGGTTGTATATTGTGCTGTATAAAGTTTTGGATTTTAATGTAATGATCAAATTATCACACTTGTGCAGAAATTTTGCAACTGTAGCACTTTAGATTTGTAACGTCACCACTTGTAACAAGTGTCTTGTGATGAAAAGCTACATGACAAGTGTGACCACCTGACCATACCGGTTGCCATATCTTAGTTGCATTGTTGTTAATCACGCCCGGCAAGCGACAAATGTTCGTCAAACCGAAGCATTTTTTATGAAATCACATGGACATTACAAGCAAAAGCAAGTGGTTGTAACTTTTCTGTTCGGCGGGTGAGGCCTTTGTTTTGTTACAACTCAAAATACCGTAATAATGTTGATGATTTATGTAGACCACAAACAATGAAATTAATATGGATCAGCAACCTTGTAAAACGTGCCTGGTCTAAGCGGGTCAAATTGATTTTCTCCTAGCAAGTTCTTTTTCTTCACTGTTCTTATGTTATTTAACATTGCGACTAATTTCATACCTTGTACTACAGTTTGGCGGAAAACAGGATTAGCAAGCAAAGTCTGCCACAATAAATCTCCGTCAGAAACAAAGATGTGTGATCGAGTTTTTCAATGCTGAAAAAGTTTAACGAATTAACATCCACAGACACTTGGAAAATGCTTATGGTGGCAAGACAGTGGATGTCAGCACATTTATAAGATGAGCGTCACTTCCGTAGAGGTGACAGACGTGAATGGCAAACCTTGCTGCTGCAGCCAATGCAAGCACTGCCATCAATTGAAGAAATGAAAAGACCATAGATTAGCTCATCAATGTTTCACTTTTAGCACGTCATTTACGCACTATAGCTACGCATTATCTATCAAGTTAGGCTTACCACGGGTGTAAGATAATTCAAAATATTCGCTATTGATATCTGCGTTGTTCAACATTTTACAGATCCTGCTTTTTGGTAAATTGTTTTGAAATTACTGTGAATGTAGTGGAAACAAAGTACAGCTTTAGTTAGGACGGAGCAAGTATGTTAAAAAGGTAAATAATCGTGGACTTTTTTCACAACAACTTTTACATGGAATCAATGCGTAGAATGGCCAAGTAGTAATTGCACTCTTTATAAGATCAAGTATAGAGTAGTCTGCTTGAGTAGAATTTATATTGCTGTGGAAGACGTTGCGTGGTAATTCAATGTTCATTCATAGGATGGAGCACCCTTCAGTAGGGGGCGTGCTTGTGAGTCTGAAATTGAGTATAGTCGGAGGTGATATCAGTGGGAGGTAGAAGCGCTTATGGTGAAGCTTGCCGAATAGGAGAAGTAGTGTGAGGTTATGCGATGATTAGAAGGAAGTGTCGTAGATTCGTAGCGCTTTTCCCTTTTTGGTGTTAATGTAGTGGATATGTCGTAGTACACTTCTGGTGGCTAGATTTTTGTCGATGTAATTATACTATACAATTATATTGTTGCCACATGTGTAATTGTTTTTAACTTTTCACAGCACTGAACATGTTATTATGATGCAAAATATATTTGTTTTATTATATTATGAATTTTAATGCAAGTTTAGCTGATTTTGTTTATATCAACTGAGTTATCAAAAATAGCAATAGAATAATTGCTTAAATACGTCTCATTTGGATAGGTTGTCTACCTCATAAAACTCAACTACTTTCCTCGGTGGCACTTTTTCGTTATAAGTTGTACATAACTATGATATACTGGCTGGTATTGCCAGCGTCGCTCACTGGGTCCTTATCAGTGACGTCGGGGTTAAGAATATCAGAGCAGTTGCAAGAGCAGTAGTGAAAAATTAATGGCTTTTTGTAATAATTCCTGTTTTTAAACCTAGTGTACTTCACATGTGAAATGGAATTGAGTCAAAACATTAAGAGGTGATAAGCATAAGATGTATTCCGTTTGTCCCATTCCATGTTTCTTTAAATGAGCACGGGAACACAAATAAAGTAAATTTAGGAGTAGACCCTGAAATGGTAACTGTTTATTAGTACAAAAATAAGATATGAAATGGTAGGTCTGTTTCTCGACTTGGTACGCTCTCGTTTGTATGTTCATTTGTGATCTTAACCGTCTGGCTGCTCTTTATATACTCTGTTTCATGCATAAGGTGCTCTGTACCTAGAGGGCGAAATAAGCATGCGTATCCAAAATTTTTAGCCTTGATCTTTCCTTCTGGTTAGATGTCCTTTTTATTCCCATGCATTTCCACTATAACGCAGGCTGGCTTTACCCACTCATTTCGTGCAAGAAAACCGATTGATAAAATGTCACAGTCTTGATTGAATCCTGTTGGTAATGTTTTTACAAATTGTATTTTGTGCCATCGAGTCAGTATCGGTTTTTTATTTATGTTTTCTACAAAATCTATTTCAACCTACAGTGATAACTGATTTCCTCGCCTTGCTTAACAACATTATATTTTTGCTTTTATAAAAACCGTCAAAAATATGCCATAATGGCTGAAATTGTAGTAGAACACTAGTATCACGACACAACGCAATATGGCAAATCAGAGCTATAATTGAAGCGTTCAGGAATAAAATAAAGAGCATGCTTGAAAAAGTATCGCTTGCTTCATTTATATCATAAAGCGCAATTCTTTATGTGTGTTTGTGTGCCTATGTGTTTTAACTCCTCCAAAACTACTAGGAGTACAACATCAATCTTGGCACAATTGATCACTTTCCCTGGGTGAGTGTCGTAGGGGGTTAGCGGCGTCATGAGGACGTTATAATCGAAGATAATTTTTTTATTTTCAATTTTTTGACAGGCGAAAAAGTAATTTTTGCTCAAACGAAAACTAGCCTCCAACTTCCAAAAATTTACCTATTTATTCCTGGTGTAACATGTCGTCAAACTAATGCTTGATAGTACGATTTGTTATCGGTATTTTCTCAAAAAAGTGCTGATCGTAGAAATGCAAATTGTAATCTTTTGCGAGAGATATTGACGAATTGCTTTTGATATAAAATATTCTACATGAACTCAATTGACGATGCAATAAGCAATTATTTTTTAAGCATTTTTAGTATTCTGCTAAGCGTACTTCTCTTGTTTTCCCAAACGCTTCAAACACGCTCTATAACAGAGGTTCTTAACCTTTTCAGGGTCACGGAATCCTAAAACATTTTTTCTAAAGCTATGGACCCCTTTAGTTTAGAACTTTTGAAGAAACAGAGTGCAATGACCAGAATTAGCTCCAATCAACGTACTAGTGGTCAAAAGGTTTGTAGACCAAACATTGTGTTAAATAATTCAACGAATATCAGTTGATAATTAATAGATCCAATCCAAAATTAATCAAATTATACAACAATAAAAACGCAGAACCTTTGCTTTTAACACAAATCAGAACAAAAAACACTCGTAAAATAACCGAAAAACTTTAGTAAAAACACAATCAGAAAGAAAATGGTTAAAGCAGCTGAGAAAACATCATAAAATAGGTTTAACACAAATAAGTTTTTACGATTTTATTTCAATGCGAAAATTATGTTGCTTATTTTCGACAAGAACACGAAACTGTGGAATGGTTTTCGACAGGGCAACACTCATGTCATTCTTAGCAATCAACCTATTTCGTTGTTTCGTTTTGATAGCAAGAAGAGCCAAAAATCCCGACACACAGAAATAGGTTGTAGCAAAAGGAATAAGAGCAACCATGGCTCTCTTTATCTGACGAGGATAAGCTTGTATCAAGAAACACCAGAATTCTGCTACGTTCTTTGAGTTGAAATCGCTTCTTAGCATTTGCATGGTCCTTAATTCAATGAGGTCATCTTTTGCCAGATCGTCATCACAAAAAGCATTTAGATCTGCAAGAAATGGATTGTGAATCCACAATTCAAAATTCACATCATCTGAGGAATAATTTTTTAAACACTGCTGCAGCCTATCTAAATTCTCGCACATATTTCCGCGCTAGAAGGGAGCCATGGCTTTAGTATTATCAATTCGGCTTTGAGAGATCACTTCCTCCAGCATTGGGAAGTTAACAAAGTTGTCTGTCTCTAGTCTCCTTTTCCACAAAGGAAGCTTTGCTTGAAAAGCTTGCAATCTTTCGGTAACATCCATGATTGTTAGATCTGGTTTTTGAATTGACAGGTTTACTTCATTCAAGTGACTAAAAATATCTGCCAAGTCAGCTAAGCCATAGAGAAACTCCCTACAGTCAAATTGCATTGAAAAAGATTTTGTTTTTTTCTTAAAATAATGGAACTTCCTTTCTCAATTCTATCAAACGCTTCAAAACTTGACCTTTCAAAAGTCAGCAAACTTCTGTATGATACAAAAGAACTTCACGTTTCGCACCATTTCTTGGCAAAGCTTTTTGAATATACTTGTACAATGGTTTGAAGCTCGAGCTCTGACAAAGTTGACAACCTTCACAAAAGTAAACAAAGTTTCTTTTAAAGTTGATGATAGAGCTTTTGATGCCAATGCATGTCGATGCAAAAAGCAATGAGTCACTATGATGTGAGGAACTTCTTTCTTTACCAAAGAAGCAAATCCTGAGGTTTTCCCAAGCATTGCAGGCGCTCCGTCGGCACATAGAGTATAAATATTTCTTTTCCAGTTGAAGTCTTGCTTGGCAAAGAAATTGCTCACCATCTGTAATACGTCTTGCAGCCTTAATAGTTTCAGAAAGGGGCTCGCAAAATAGGATTTTTTTTTTAATTGCACTGGCGTGCATATATCGAACATAAGCAAGAAGCTGGGCACACTGAAAGACATCTGTGCTTTCATCCAGTTGCATGCTAAATGGAAAAGGTGAAGCTTTCAGTTCCTCCATTACTTGTTCCAGAATATTATTAGAAATGTCAGTAATTCTGGAGCTTATGGTGTCATTTGATAAAGGAACAGCCTCAAGTTTCTTTCTTTGTTCTATGCCACAAACCAGCTCAATCCTTTCCAGGGCACACAGTTGTACCAATGTCTCTCCGATCGTATGTGCTTTCTTTTCCTTGGTAACCGTATATGATGCTTATATGATAATGCTTCGAGGCAAGGCTTCTGCGTCTTGATGAATCTGAACTTCGGCAAAGTCCCAGCTTTCTCAAATCGAGCCTTCTTAGAACGAAAAGAATCAACACTATCCAGCGCATTTTTTGGATGAAAAGATGTGAAGTGCTCCTTCAGTTTTGCTGGTTTCAAACTTGCATTGGCAAGAACTTTACCACGCAGAAAACACTGCGGTCTTTCACTGCCATCACTATCAGTAATGAAGGTAAAACCAAAAGCTACATAGTCTTTACCGTACTTCCTCTTTTTTGACATTTTCTGAATGGCTAAAATTTATAATTTATTTATCTTTGATATCCTGGTTGTCAACCTTTTGTTACAAAAAACTCATTAGCAGCAATGAAATATTTCTAAAGCGCCCAATTCAGCATGCACGTGTACAGTTTTTGGTTCATTCTATTACCACATAATGGTTGTGTATGATTACATCACAAATGCGATTTCTCCTTTTTCTAGAGTAGTCGTGGTGCATATATGACTGCGTTTGTGACCAACTGAGCGGACCCCTTAGAGCACCTTTACGGACCCCTTAGGGGATCATTGACCCCAGGATAAGAACTCATGCTCTATAATGTCATAGTCCTGTCTGGTGCCATTACAGTGAAAAAACTAATAAACAGTAGCTACGCACAAGGCTTTTGCTCTGTCATTTCAAAAGTACATCTGATATGGTGCATGAAAAAAAGAATGATACATAACAGTATTAACTAGGGGTGTTCGAAACAAAAATACTTTGTCTCGTTTCGATGCAGAATTGCTTTGTTTTGGTTTAGTTTAGTTTCAAATTGACTCTCTCATTGAAGAATTTCTTTTCGTTTCGAAATCCAACCAATTTCGTTTCGTTATGCGCTCGAGACCAAACCGTGAAAGGTTGGGCTCATCTTGTGTGACGAACATGCTTTACACGCGAGCTGCATTGAACACACCGAGCAGCCATTTACCATCGTCACATGAATATTCGAAGTAGGACGATGACACAGATGAATGACGATGGAAAAATTTGAGAATATTTTGAAACAAAGTTTCGTTTCGTTTTGTTTCAAACTATTTTTCCTACAGAAAAATTTCGTTTTGTTTCGCCCCAGTAAAATTAATACTTTGATGCTTTATCAAGGGGGGAAATTCACTGAATTGTAAATTGTAGCAAGCGTACATTTAGATGCTTGTGAGCAAAGCACTTAAAGAAGCGCTCACTAAAAGGACCAAGTTATCAACCGGTCGAGGTGGTCCTGCTGCGACTGAAAGTCTAACATAAGATAACTAACAGATTCATTCAACTGACAAGACAAAATTTTGCAACGCTGTTGGGATGGCAAAATCCTCTGTTGCACAACAAACTTCATTATGCTCTCACTACGGACAGACTGTTTTGCCTAGCGCCATTTTTCTCATATCTTATTTGCAGCACACTGGAATAGGCAGTCAGCACAGTTGAGGTCTGTAGCTACTGAATTATTCTGCAGTTAACACATAACGGATAAAATATTCTGCAGTTATTGTGTCAAAAAAAAGAACTTATCTAGAAGCGTTCGTAGACTTCGGGTTCGATTTCATCGCAAAAGATAATGTTCACAACCTCAGTGTATCTTCTGCTTCAAAGGGCTTGGTGATGGATACATAAAACCGTCAATTTTAAAAGCTCATTTTACTTCATCCCATTGTACACATGTACATGACTACCATACGTATTTGCTGGCGAAACGTACTCTATTCCGTGCTGGAGGAACACTGCCTAGTCTAGGATTTATTTACGAAGACAAATCAGCCTTGGGAACATCCCGTTGCGTTGTTTGGAAAGCAGCAAAAGAGAAGTCTCATGCAATTGGAGAACGACTTGTCAAGCAGTGTGCTATGAACATGGTTAAGCTTGTTTGCGGAAGAGAGCAAAAAACTACAATTGAGAAAATTTCTTTGTCAAACGATAGAGTACGTCGCCGTACAAATGATATGTCCCAAGAAATTTTACATCAGATGGCAAAGGAGTTTCAAATTAGTAAGGCAAGAATCAGTCTTTAACAAGTTGAGTCAACTGACGTGTCGAACTGTGCATATTTGTTGTTTTACTATTGATTTGTGCATGCTGTGAGTTAAAGGAAAAGATCTTGATGTGCGAGATTTTAGAGAGCACAACAAAAGCGGTTGATATTTTGGAAAAAATGGATAATTTCTTTCAACGAAATAATCTTTCGTGGAATCATGTGGGCTTCCTGTGTACAGACGGTGCCCCTTCTTTGCTCATCGCTAAATCAGTTTCTACAACACTGGTGAAAAAACGTGCACTGTTCATCAATTTTACTCATTCTGTCCTTCATCGGCATGCACTAAACCCCTCCAGAATACCTGAAAATAGTTTTGAAGCAAGTGACTAAATGTGTGAATTTTATCAGGGCACGTGCTCTTAATCATTTCCTTTTCAAACGATTCTGTGATTAAATGTGATCAGAGGATACTATTCTTGTTTATCACACCGAATTCAGGTGGCTTTCTAGGGACCTCGTTTTGTCCCGATTTCAACACGTAGTTCATAAACTGCGTGTTGAAATCGAGATTTTTCTACGAGAATACAAATACCCGTTAAAATAAGCAGTTTAGCAACGACAAATGTATTGGTGCATTAGCTTATTTGGCAGATATTTTCCGATTTTAAATTCATTAAACGTGCAAATGCAGTGGAAAGAGCGTTACCGTTATTGGTGAACGTGATAAAATTCAAGGCTTTCAGACAAAATTAGATCTGCGGACTGGGAGAGCTCAACAAGGAATTTAAGCAAATTTTCCAGCAGTTGTTGACTGGAGAGTCAATAAAATTCGCAACAACCTTTCTGACTTTAAAGTTGAGATATGTTAGTACCTAGCCGTTTTGAAAACAAACTTTAACGCTTGCTTTAATGGTGCAATTTTTAACAATAATGCTCCTTGGATAACCTATCCCTTCGAAGCCAAGTTGGGAAGTATTGCTGACGATAATCTGTGCAAAGATGAATTAACTGATCTCCAATCTTCAATAGCGCTTTATTCCACATTCATATCGTACAGTGGCAAATTTTCTAAATTTTGAAGTGGATTGGTCGAAGTGCGCATTGGAAGTTATCATACCTTTTCCAGCTACTTATCTGTGACAGGTTGGGTTCTCCTCATTGACGACTATAAAAACAAAACAACGATCTCGTTAAGTTTCCAAAGACGACATGCAAATAGCTCTTTTAACTACTACTCCAAGAATCTCAGAAATCGTATGTAAAAAACAAGTACCGGTGCAATTCTCATTGATTGGCTGACTGGTTGAAATCGTTTGTCAGCTATTACTAAAAAAAATTAGCATTGTTGCGCGCTTTAATTGTAGTCGTATGAACTCAATGAAATTATTTTTAGGCATTTACATTTACAATTCCTGGTCAACGGATTTTACTTTTAAACAATAATCTAACCTATTGTAATAACTTAACTGTAAATGCTTAACTTTGGGTTAGTTTGCACTTTTCCTAACAGCGATTATGGTAGGATCTAGCAACACATGCGCAGCCAGAGATTTTAGGCCACGCAAATAGCCATGCAATTACAAAAAATTGTAAGCAATGTAGTATGAAAAACATTTGATAGCTTATTTCTGAAATTACACATTAATCACTTTGGCGTCCTACTTACCAAAACGCTACATTAATGCTTCTATGCAAGTGATGAAATAAATGTACACACGTTTGTGAAATTGCTTTGGATGTTTCATTTGTCAGCTTGTTCAGCTCCAAAGTGCTCCTATGCTGAAAACACGGCAAAATTTCGAGAAGCCTTGCTTTTGTTCCATACTAGCACGTGCGTTACAACTACTGTAGTTGCGCAAGTGAAAAGCTAGTCATATTATTATGGTTTCCATATCGTTCTTTTCTTGAAGGACTAGTCTTAGAAAACAAATGTTAAAGTAAACTTTTTTTATCTCGTTCTAAATTGACATTTAGAATTGAAATTTGTCTCATCAGCTCGGCTGACTGCTCTGAAGTCTGAGGAAAATAAGTTTGCAATCTCTGAAAAAGGGTTTAAGATATACCAGCTGGTTCAACAGCGGACCAGGTCGAAGTTCGAACCAGCTTTCACAATTCCTTAGCACTTTCAGTAACGCGCTCGCATCTATCGATTCGTTTCCAAAAATCTTCCCACGTTTCTGCCTCTGTCGACTTGCTAAACAGACAATCAAGGGGGAGCTTGACGTATATTGTAAATGATTTGAATATTATGGAAATTTGTACGATGTTAACGACCAACAAGTAGATTCAATGACGAACGACAGCGCAAGCGGATACCAAATATTTCGGGCGATACAGTTACCCGGATTTATAATCACTTCATTACAAATTTTTCCAACTCAACCTAACGATTCACTAATAAGCATAACAATGTAACTCTGTAAAGAAAAAGCTGTATCATTTGTACTTCAATTTGGTAGCAAACTACAGCCGAGATTCTAGTGAAAAAATACCCCTAACGCCAAGGTGACAACTCTTGTTTGCTATGCAATATAAACCAGAACCAAATAACAACCTTCAACAATTGAAGCACGCTTGGGGCAATTTTGTGCTTGTGCGATACAGTCTAGTAGAAGAGCGTGAGAAACAGCGTTAAACAACAAAAATTCAATCAGGCGCCGTCGGCCTGAGTTTAACTCTAAATCGAGACGACGGAATGCAGCGCACAAATAACAATATTTTACGAAAGGTATTTAACCCAATATACACACTTAAATTCTCATATTGACAAAAAATTTTGATCGATTTCTCAAAAAGTAGTGAAAAAATATTTTTTCCAGTTGTCCTTAATTTCGGTTCCAGTTTGATGGAAGCCCAGCGGATGGTATTCTCCCGCCATTTGGCCTAATCCAACCACTTTCTAAATGTTTTGAGAAAATCTACTTTTTTGCATTGTTGTGTATAAATGACGTTGTAGTAGGTCTAATGAAATGAAATTATTTTGTCTAAAATCAAACTAAATGCTTAGTAATGGTAATAGTTACGTCATGCGTTTCCTCTAGAGTTTGTTAAGTTTTGACAAATTATTCATTCTCGAAAAATTTTAAAAACGTTATGTTTTGCCAAATGAAAACAAAAGAGGTTAAGCCTTGCACAAACCCCAAAGTTTACAGAACCCTTGTAAATATATCGCGAAACTTTGTTTGAAAAGCACTGCATTAAAACGGTAAGAGAAGCAACGATTATTTTTACAGCTTTTTTTTTGAAGACACCAGCACATTATTTCTGATAAAGTCATTCACAATCTTTTGATCATTGATAGAGAAAACATTTAGAACAGTGTTAGTGGCAAATGTAACACCACAATCCAAATGGGCGTCACATGCTAAGTCAATTCATGTATATCTGCAACACAATTTCTGCTCAATGGTGGGCAGGGTAATTCGTTTTTTCTACTGATGTTTCCTATTAAATCCAATATAATTAAACCACTGCAAACAAAATGCGCAAGCGTCTGTAAAAGAAAAGGCCAACCATGGACACCAATTGAAAAGCTGAGCACTTCATTTCAGAATTCGTCGTAAGAAGCTTGCTGACAAAAGTGGACAAGTGTCACGAATAAGGAAATTTGCCTTGTAAGCGTAGTTTTCATGTATGTGTAAAGTGCTGTATCATTTGTTCGCTCGGCTACTGATTGAAAAAAAGACCTTTTTTCTCGCAATTGGATTTGCTGTAAGTACGCCTTTATTACGTCACAATCGTGTATGACATAATAAAATTCCAGATTGATCTAGTGAATCTAGCTTCTTCGAAGACTTTCGTTGACCGATTACGTAAGTAATCCTTTTTTCTTTTTCACGTGATTTTGTTCTAGCGACTTCTGGGTTGTTTTTTTTTCGATTTATATATAAGGTGACGGGATTTTTTTGATAGAGAGAGCAGAAAAGTGTTGTAGTGGGGAGAGAGAGAGATTGATTGAAGGAGTAAATAAGGGCTGTTGCTTTTTGTGATAATTTATTGTAGATTCCGTGGACGTGGCGAGTATTAAACAGTTATTGGTAGAATTAGTTGTGGCAGTTTCCTGATTGTGTAGTAAAGTGATTTATTCTGAGATCGTTGAGCGAAGAAGCTTAAAGTCGTGAAGTATTATTTCTGCGAATACATTGTTCTGTTCTTAACGTGATTTAAGGTGTTTTTTTAGTGGAAACCAATCTTTTCCAAGTTTTATTAAGTTGCAGTCAGACCTAATTATCAAAGCGATTATTATACGTCGCCTCAATAAAAGAAATTTAAGATTGAGGTAGAACCGAAAATTCTATATTATATTATTAAAACGCGACTACAGGCTACTTTTTAAAGAAACTGAGTTATAGTTACCCAGCGAAAAAAGTAACTTAATTGTAGTTTCAGTTACAAATTTTTAAAAGTAACTCATTCAGTTTCTAGTTAAAGTTACTTTCAATGCAAAACTCAAAAGTGACCTATTTTTGATGAAAGGCGAAACAGCCAAACCGTCCATTGAAAACGCAGTGTAATTTGCTTAGAAAGCAAAAGCTGGAATTCCTAGTGCAATACCATTCCCCTTCAATGTTAAAAAGTTATGTCTAATAGGTAGCCCACTACGATCTCCTTTAGCCCTGTTGGAGGTGTTTCAGTGGTTTTCGAATACACGCGTCAATCTTACTGAGCTCTACAGTTTCTGCTAGAGTTCTGTAATTTATGTTAACTACAAAAATACAGGGCTTTAATAATCAACGGATAGGATAAGATAGTCTGCAAAAATTACCATAAATGGGATTTGAACCCATGCCTTCACCACTCAGTGATGTACTCTAGTTTTGAGTTCGCGGTAGCTCTTCACCGCAGGACAAACGTAATACGACTCCTCTATCGAAACACAGCGTAGAGCTGTTGATGTAAAGACGTTGGGCATTGTAAACCGATAAGCCAGTGTATCCATACCTTCGTTGTGTCATTCTCACATCTGCTTGCCAACACAGCTCGGAGTAAGGTATTACATATATCGATTATCGATTAGATGAATGAGACCAACTTTAACCCTACTTTGATAGTGGAGGGCGAGAAAATATGCCCTATTCCTGCCAGTCATTATAAAATTACTCCAAAACAATTACAAAATTTACTTTCACACTTCCTGACTTTCAAAATGATTTGGTTCTGCATAATCTCTGACAATTTCATGTTAATTGGTCAAGGTTAAAGGGTCCAAAATTCCCAATTTGTCGAAGGGGCCCGATGAAATAAATAGAATCAACAATTATCAATGAAATGATATTTTTGACCAAAAACGCAAACTATTTTTTCATGACAAAATATTTGTTATTTTTGCCATGAAAGCAGAAGAAAGAAAGATACTGTAACTCACCACCGGGTCCAATGGACAATCAGTTACCAATTTGGTTACTTCTGCAAAAAAGTTACCAAGTTGCAGTTACAGTTACTAAAAAAGTAACAACATACAGTTACTTGTTACAATAGTAACTAGCTACTGCCCACCACTGCTTGCTGAAAGCAGAACATGTGCACGTTTTTGCAAATGTATTTTGCTTAAATCTGGAAGTTCATGGTTTTGTGAAACACGAAGCTTGGGTGCTTTACGATGGAGTGCATCCAAAGTTAGTAGAGCAGATGGTCGTTTTAAAGCTTCAGCTGAGTTTTTTGCTGGAATTGAAATTAAATGTCATTTCTTTCCGTACTGGAAGAATTTTTCTTGAAAATGGATGATACAAACAACAGAATTTTTTTTGTTGACTTTCAGTCAGATTGATTAACACATTTTATCCACACGAGCAATTCTGGAGTTGTCTATGAACTGAATTGCTTGTATGGACAATCTTACATTGGCCAAACTCATCACAATCTAGTCACTTTTATCCAATTGCTCAGCACATTTAATTTACCTAAAGAAAAAATGAAGTTGACACATTAATAGAGGTAGTGAGATAGCCTGGCTTGCACTGAAAAGCAACACTTTTATTTGAAAATATGTGAATTACCTAAATCTTAAAAATTACAACAAAATGTTACTATAGGCAAACAGTCATGGGCTACCACGTAATGTTTGTTGTAGTCTACAGTCTATACCAGAGATTGGCAGCCTGCGGTTTTATTATTCTTCAACTACTGCACTGCTCTAAGTGGCTTGAGAATATCTATGCTAAGTAAATTTGAATGCCCCGTGTCTCAATCTGGTTTGGATAGGTGAAGGTGTCCACCCAGCGAGATGTAAACGGCTTCTAACGATAGACCACACACGTTAAGATAGTCTAGTGTAGTGGTTCTTAAACTTTCTTTTGATACGGACCACTAAAGTAAGTTTCTGGCTTGTACAGACACCTTTGCGATCTAGATTAGGATTGGCGAACCACGGACTCATTCATTGCCAAAAAAAGGTCCACAGGTTGCATACGTTAGTACATTCGTCAAAAGCAGTACCGAAAAGCGATTGATCTCAAAACAAAAAAAGATCTCCGTGTTGCTTTGAGATACATATATGAGAAGATAAGTCAAAATCAGCATCGAGAAGAAAGAGATGTTCAAAAATGAGAATCTTTACTGTATATTTTTGTTCAAATACATCGTTTTTTCTTTTCAACGTATAATTAATGTGATTGTTTGTATTAATATTTTTATTGGACCTCCACGAACCTCCTAAACCTCGTCCACAGACTACTTGGTGATCCATGGAACCCAATTTGAGAACGCCTGGTCTAATGGCTACGCTGCGGACTGGTGATGTCAAAGATGTGTGTTTTGTACTCAATGGAAATGCTCGGAATTTGCGTGATTTGTGCTTGATGTCGACGGATAGTTCGGTAGTCTGAATTGGCAGGTTTTGTTCGTATCTTAAACGCACGGAAATCCTGTGTTCCGGGCTTGATGTTGACCAATAGTTGAAAGATCTGAATTCCTAGGTTTCGTCAATGTCGGGAATACTCGAGATTGGTGTGCTTTTGTACTAAATGTCGACGATTTTGTAAGATAGCGGATTTATAGCTTTATTGTCTGACGAGAACGCTCGGAATGCATAGGTTTTCTATATGATATTAACTGGTGATGTTGGATTGGGGACATGCGAATTCAGACCCTCACCAAAACACTTGGGGCACGTTGTTTAGTTGTCCGGCTTGTTGCCGACTGATAGTGTGAAGGTGAGGATTTGTGATTTTGGTTCTAAATGGCGATGCTTAGGTTTTAATTCACTGGTCTATCAGTTTTGTGCCAGACTTTTCTTCTCGTGCCGGTTTTTTGTGCTTTACGTATATGTTCTATTCTGTTTGTTTTTGCAGAGCACGTCATAAGATACCTGCCGAAGACCTATACCTAAACAATGTGCTAGCATGAGCAATTTGTAAGTTATTCACTCGGTATCGCTGTCTGTAGAAATAAAAATAAAATGCTGCGCATGTGCGAAAAAGTAGGGGGGGGGCATAAATTTCAAAAATTATTTCCCAGCAGTTGATCTCAAAAAAAATTCTTCAGGCATTAGCGGCACCCAGTTTTCTCTTTTCTTCTGAAACTGGGTTCAAATGGCTCTTCGGTCGTTAAAGGTTATCGACCTCAAGTATAGATTATTTGGAGGGGCAGAATATATATTACACGTTCGTCAAGTTAGTTTACAAAAGCTCAGTCTACCACTTTTTGCAAGCAAACAAGTGATAGCTACATTCGTGCGCTTACAGCTTAACATGTAGAATGTTTGCGGCAAAGAAGACTAACCAATGATTTTATGTGTTACATTACTAAGATATGGAATAGTAGTAGTATGCCACAGCTTAGTATTATCATATTTCAACCAGATCAATTCGTTCTTTCGACAATTTATTATTCTTTTTGACTCAAGTTGTGACAATTTTGACTCAAGTTGGTATCGGAGTGGCTTTAAAACCACATCACACGTTGTCTTCGTTGTTTCGCAAACCTAAAGATGTTATTAATTTTGAACAAAAGCGTGGTTTGGTGTATCAAATTTCTTGCCGGGATTGCAATGCTGTATATGTAGGTGAAACAGGACGTAGTGTTAGAACTAGAAAACTGGAACATGCTGATGCGGTCAAGACTTTTAACACTAAATATCAGCGCTGAGTCAAAATGTTTTGGATTTCGAACATAGAATAGATTGGGATAATGTCAAAATACTGAAGTCAGAATCACATGCATACAGACGTCGCATTGCGGAAAGTTTTTTGATAAATTAAAAGGCTTGTTCATGTGATGTTATTAATCGCAATGATGGTGCAAATTTTCCGACTGTTTACAGTGTGTTTGTCTCCAATAAATAATGTCTTATGTATCTCACCACACTTTTCACTTGGCCACTCCTGTATCTGTGATGTAACAATGTTTTTGTTATTACGTGATTGCCTGCCCTGTTGATAAATAATTTTTAGTGTTTAGTAATACAGGTAGTCTTTATATTTTTATGTTGTACAGTTTGTATGTTACATTATCAACAGCTACCCTTTTCTGAAGAAGCTCCCCGGTAACTAAGGGGTGCGAAACGTTAAATTTGAATAATAAATTGTCGAAAGAACGAATTAATCTGGTTGAAATATCGTCACTCGACATACGAGGAATGCCTGCTATATTTTACTATTATCAATCAAATTCCTCCTTTTTTGCCTGACAAAAATGGCATTTTTAATTTCTTCACCGACACAGCCTCACTTCACTAAACGCGTAAGCTTATGTTTAAAGTTTAAATCGCTAATTCAAGCAGCAAGCTGCGTCCTTAACGTAACTGCCTCTTGCACTTTAAATTGCCCTACGCTGTCGTTGCAGCCGTGATCTGATTTAGTTTTAACGCTGCTTATAATTAGTCGCATTGCCCGCTAAGAAAAGGCACACCATGTGACAAAGCAGGCCGTATCTGGTAGTTGGTCAAGTTACAACCAAAAAATAACGTATTGAAAGTTACAGCTCTGTATCGAATATCGATTGAAAGAAGTTACTGAGCTTTATTGCGTAATCTCAAAACTCATAAGCAGACTAGCAATATTTTCTCGCTGCTTCAGCATTAGTTTGCCTGTCATCTCGTTCATGAAGCAGTAGTGTTTTCCGAAGCAGTTACAGTAAACCCTCAGTTATCGCGGTTAATGCGTTCCTGGCCCCACCGCGATAAGTGAAAAACCACGAAGTGGCGGTACTATAGAATTCCCGGCGCCTTTGGGCTAATACAGGTATACAGTACCTGAACGCTTACTTTTCGACACATATTCATGCACATCAGTATTCATGAACGCTTACTCTTCTGAAAACTGAAGGACAAAGAACACGGAAAATTAGAAACGTTTTCTGTTTTGTTTATTCTAAACACAATGCGATACTGTCATTGTAAGGGTTAATAGTACAGTACTGCAATCACAAATAATGTACTGTACAACTCTTACAACCCTAAGATACGCGAGACATAGTTAACAAAGTGAACAAGAATGGCGTGATTATGTAATCAGCGATGAGATACGCAGCCAATCAAAAACATTTTTTTTCTTCAAAAATACCGTGATTCACTGAAGCCGCAAAACTTGAACCGCGAATAGCGAAGGAACACTGTATTTTGACATAATTCTCGTCAACTGACATAATAGTGTCCCAATGCCGTAGCAGAGCAACCTTCAACGTGCTGGCTTCGTAAGTGTACAAGACCCGAAAAACTAAACGTTTCGGTTTGCGCCATCTACTGTTGGTGAAACATAAGCCTCATTACCAACAAATCAGTGCTTTTCGCAATCCTTAACTACTGACTAATCACACTCCAATGTAGGATGGATTAATTTTAGAGTTATCTTATTAGTATTTGGTCTACCGGAAAGTTCTGTCCGATTTTGGAATGAAACAAAATACAAATTTTTATAACTGTCAATAAACTTTGTTAAATAATATAATTGCCATTATTATTAATGACTTCTTGCCAGCATGCTGGCAATTTCTATATTCCATATTTGAAAAATGTTTCATCTTTTGATGCGAAAAAGTTAACCAGTGCTTGTTTGATATCTTCTTCATTTTTGAAGTTTTTGCCTCTCAAAAATTTTTGCGAGGTCAAAAACAACTGATAATCGGGGGGTTCTAAATCCGGGAAATATGGTGGATGCAACAGAATTTCCCAGCCTAGTTCTGCAATTTTTTAACGAGTCCCCAAAGCAGCATGTGGCCTGGCATTATCATGATGCAGTATGATGTCCTTCCTATCGAACATTTCCGGCCTCTTTTCTTGGACTGCTGTCTTTAATTCATCTAGTTGCTGACAGTACTTCTCCGAATTGAGCTTTTTGCTCGGTTTTAAAAGCTCATAATGTATTGGCCTCGAATGTTTTACCATATACACAACATTCTCCTATTCAGAGTCAAATTTGGTTGAGAGATGGAGGAGCTAGATTTTCTGGGTTCACAATATGCTCTTTTCCTCATTATGTTTTCGTAGGTAATCCACTTTTCATCACCAGTAATCATCCTGATCAAGATGGGCTCGATTTTGTTCCGAGCAAGCAGAGATGTGCATATGACGACTCGATCATCCAAATTCTTCTGACTTAATTCATGTGGCACCCATCTTGAATATTTCCACACCGATCCTATCTTCCGAATATGGTCCGAAACGGTTTGCTGAGCTGAATTAAGCCTTTCTGCGATCTCTGATGTTGTTAGAAAAGAATCTTGCGCCAACATGGTCTTAACAACATCATAGTCAATCAAAGATGGTCGCCCAGAACGTGGCTTATCAGAAAGATCGAAATTAAATTGTTTTAACTAATTTGCTACGTCTGTATGTATACATTAAACAATAAAAATAGAGAGCAGAATGTATGCAAAATAAACATGTGCTTACGTGTCGAAAATTGTTCTCATAAATCGGACAGAAATTTCCGGTAGTCCCTAATATTTTTATTTTTTGACTTATGGTGGAAGTAGGCTTGCCATGTTTTCGAATGCAAAACCGGCAAGCAAATTGCAAACTGCTGCTACTAAACCTGTTCTATGCTCTATTTATGACTGAACTACGTTATATTGGCCTACACTACACATGCAGTAAGATTAGGTGCAGTACCGGTAATGCTATTAAATACAACAAAAAGAACCAAATTACGTTTATCAACAAATCAATCAACAAATCAATGTACCAAGCACCTTTTTCGAAAGCACGGTGTTTGATTTTATCTTCTGACAAAATTCAATACATGTCAAATCAATATTTTTCTTAATGAGAACAGCTCTGACATTTTATTCTAGCAAAACGCTTCTGTCATCACACTTCATATGTTTCATAATTGCAAAAATTCGTTCACCTGGTGCTGATGTTCCAGGCAAACAAAATACAAACTCGACAAGTTTTTGAAAGTTTGGAATGGCTATGCTTTTGTCAAAAAATCTTGTAACAGTTGGGTCTACTTTTGTTCATGAGATATCGTTGTGTTTTGCCACGTCTTTCTCGATTCCTTGGACATATAGTTCGTCACCAGAACGTGCTCATGGAATAGTGAATCGGTGTCGATTATTTTCTTCGTAAACATGCAGTAAACCTTTTCCGCAGACCCAAATACAAGTTGCTAGGATAAGTCTTCACTCGAGTTCATCAAGAGATGAGGTGTTACACCTTTGTAGGCATCGTGATAAACATCCAGATATGATTCGCATTTCTGGTAAAAATATCTAATTTCGCTGAGAAACGCCCTTGCATCCATTTCTCCATCTTTGTCAAGCTTTTCCAAGAGACGCTTTGCTCGGTACGAAAAAAAGTTATTATCTTTCTTTTCGTGTGAGTTTAATATCCATTTTGTGAGCATAATCGCCACATCTACAGCACTCGTCCTTTGCCTCCCCAACTTCAGCGTAATTTCATTAAAGTACTTCAGCTTTCCATGAACAAACCAAAGATAGAGTTCTTCGGCTGGGTTTTCAAAACATTGTTGAATGATAGTTGAGCAACATTTTTGTGAGTTAAAGTAACTTTTTATGCTTCAAACATCTCAAGAACTTGTTCCGAAGCAGGAAGCAACGACAAAAATGTGGTATTGCTGTTCTGTAAAAGTTGCTTGTACTCATCATCAAGAAAATCACAAAACTATATAAATTCCAAAACTTGAACACCATAAATGTGAAAGAATCTATAAATCTTTACAACAAGGCTTTCCACGGATATTGGCAAAGTGTCCATAGCATGTTGAAGGCAGTTGCTCACGACGTGAGCTGTACATCCGATGTCAACAAGATCCCCATTAACGTTATCCTTAATTTTAAAGAAAACATTATTTCTTCCTTCTTCTTTTAACACCTCCAAAGTTAGAGTTGCAATTGTACGCGCGAATTCCAATTAATTTTTTCTTGAGCCTTGTTTGGCCAAGAACCAAAAGCAGGTTTTCACTTAATATTTCAGCAGTTTCTCCGGGAACCGATTTTAATTCAAAAAAATAACTTCATCTTAACACCAGTTTCTGGTAAAAAGTAACGAAACACAATTGGAACAAGTTTCACTTCTTTTATGTTTCAAGCATCAATTGCAGTAGTGACAAAGTTAACAGATTTGAGACCAACTTGGAAGTGCAATTAGATCTTTTAAAACTTTTCCCACGAGTAGCAGTGTGAAAAGCAGAAGTTGTCTCTTTAGCAGCTAAAGCAAGCGCAGTATTGGAGCCAATTTCATTGAAAAAAGATGTCACTCGAGATGAGGATGCAGCTGCTTCAACAGCAGCTTTGTGTTTGTTTCTACCAAAATGGCTATTGACATCTACACGTCCGTCATGGGTGATTGAAAACACAGATCCACAACGATTGCAAAGAAAGTTACCATTTTTAGTGTCTTTCAAGTATGGAAATTCTCGCTTCACCTCATCTGTAAACTTACATTTTTTTGAGATAATGCCTAAAAACTAAAAATTAATTTAGTTGCTCTAATATCTTTACTCAAATTTCTATATAAAATATTTAGATTAAACCGCCGTCAATACCGGAAAGTAGCTTTAAATTGTTTATAATCAAATAAAAAATTTTAATCTTTAATCACTAAAAGTTTTTCCCTCTGTTTCTCTCTTTCACTGTTAGCAATTCAAAGAAAGTATCACACTTTAAAAAGCGCTGCTGATAGCCTAAACTGAAATAATCAAGTTCAACCTTTTAAGCCTTTATGACTTGAGAATTTGCACATTGCACGTGAATAAAGCAAAAGCTAATTTCAAATAGAAAATTCCAGGAAAAATGGTTTCTAGGAGGTACACCGGTACAAGACCGCAAAATGGAGACGGTCCCTGCTAAATCGGGACGTAAGGCAAGCCTTAGTGGAAGTGATAACATGCTACAATTGTTATTGGCCTACTGTAAGGGTTAAGATATCTTGTTAGCGCCAAAGCAATTGCGCATGAAAAGGCAATGTACAAACATATGATGCGCGACACTTTGGTCAGTTGCAGGTGTTATTTCTGACGTTTGCAGAATTTTAAAAAGTTATAAAAATTTGTTTGGTGTTTCTGCAGGTTTTCTAAAATGCGTTAAGTTTAACGGGCCACTTTGACACCTTTGCCCGGCCACTCTTGTCTCATGGACCGCTGGTTGAATGTCACTGCTTTTATTGGAGTGTCTTTATATTGCTGTGATAAGGTGTTTTACAGACGTTATCGCAGCTATTCAAGGACATACCCTTGTCACAACTATTGTATCTACAGACGCTTCAATTAAAGTACCGTAAGTAATTTGATTAAAGAAATGGGATAGCCATTTTGAATACTTCGGATTAATCCTAAAAATTGGATAATCTCGAAAATAACCAAACTAAACTTGAAGAGTTGTTAGTAAAAATTAACAAAATTCACTCTAATAGGCCTATCGTTGAAAAAGTTTAATCACTTATTATGTCAAAAACTATCTTGATTATTGCAACATAAATTCGTCTGAAAAATTGCTCTGAAATCGAAAATAATTTTGTGTGATTTTAACGTTTAAGGGTGGCTGTACGCAGTGAACGTTCCTACGATTTTTGAAAGTATTTTGATTTTATGCATTTTTGTATGAAAATTTTTATCCGCTTAGGTATTTATGTGGTGTTATTCCCAGTATCGGTTTTGTCAACAAAAACATTTTCGTACGTTTTTGTACGCAAGAGCGTATACGCATTTGGTCGGTATTTTGCAGACGAAATCGGATGTTCGAACAACAACATGCATGAATATCTAAGCGAATGAAAATTTCCATACAAAAAGACTTGAGAACAAAAGACGTACAAAACCGGACAAAAGACGTACAAAAACCGGACAAAAATGTCTTCAAACTACTTTTTTGCGGTTAAAAGATCTAAGAATGTAGTAAGGCTACTCTGTGCCAACAATTTGAAAACAGGCGCAAAACTTGAAATCAATCAGTTGTAGTGTGGAAATGGTGTATTGTTTGATGAGTTTCGTGTTACTAAAAGTTTTCTTTCGCAAAAGCAAGGTTACGGTAGAAGTATAGGTGAGTAGTACCGGTACTGCATTACTGTTTTTGTACCGGCATCGAGTTTATTTTTATACTTTTTTGGCCTGTACTGATACTATTGTACCAACATTCATGGTTTGTTTATTTTGCATAATTACGAATGTTCTTACTGCTTTGGATGAATGAATTAGATTAACATGATAAAATACTGTATAAACCACTTTCATCAGCTGGATGTTGAGTTTGAAGGAAAATTTCAAAACAGATTTTGATGCGGAAAGTTGTAGAGCTGGATCTAATGCTGAGCACAAAGCTGACAATATTTTGGATCTTTGAACAAAGCATCTCAGAAAAGGTAAACCGCATAAAATTTCTGATGAAGTTTTTAAAAAAGGCTTCCAAAGGGTTGAAAAACTAGTTTTTTAACAATGCTCTGCTACAATTGTTTTGAAATTTAGCTCGTCAATTCTGTCCGCACTACTATTACTTTCCATATTACTATCCGTTCCATTACGTTTGAAACCAAATAGAGCTGCACTTGGCAATCATTAATTTAAAATGCTTTTTGTGGTGGTGTTTTCAGGGAGAGATGAAAAGCGATGGCTCCCTCAAACATCACAGTAGCAAAAAATGCTAATAAAACACTTTTGAAAGGGATCAATCTCAAAAAAAGCCTACCTTCCAACTTTTATCCCACATGGCGGTCATCAAATATATAAAGCAAGATTCTGTCGATACATACATAAGTATGTACGCTTTAACTCCAAAACTACTGCATGTATACACATCAAACTTGGCACGATTAATCACCACTCCGGGGTAAGCGTCATAAGAGGTTCGTGACGACACAATGACGTTATAACCAAAGTTAATTTTTCAAATTTACATTTCTTGACAGAGCAAATTTTGTTCTCAAGCGAAAGTTAGCATTCCACCTATCACTTTACAAAACATTTTATTCTTTTGGGGTCTATGATAACGTTACGATAAACGCTTGATTGCACAAGTTGTGAGCTGTATTTTCTCATAAACTACTGGCCGTAGAAACGCGATCAAACCCATTTTCAAGTTATATTAATAACGTCCTTTTGATAAAAACTACTCCACAACAATTTAAGCTCATTTGACAATGCAATGAAAAATTCTTTGTTTAAGCATTTTAAGTCTTCTAAGCATGCTTCTCTTTTTCTCTAGCACGCTTAAAAGTCGCTCTATGATGTTATAATGTCATCTGGTACGATTAACAGTCTTTCGCTAACAGATATCTAATATATTAAGCGCAATTCTGTCTGTGTGATTGTGTGTCTGTATGCTTTAACTCCTCTGCAACTGCTACAGGTACAAGCATCAAACTTGGCACGATTAATCAACACTCCGTCGTGAGTGTCATAAGGAGTTTGTGACGACATGATGACGTCATAATCAAAAATAATTTTTTTAGAATTTGCATTACTTGACAAAGGACAACCGCTTTTTGCTCAAACGAAAACCAGCTTGCGACTTACCACATTTCAAAAACTTTTATTTCTTTGAGGTCTAAAATAACGTCACAATCTACATCTGTTTTTGTTCTTTTTCAAAAAGTACTAATTAGACAAACGAGATTAAACGTTCTTTTAGGAGATATTAATAAACCGATTTCGATGAAAACAACTATACAATAATTAAAGGTTATTTGACTATGCTATGAGCAATTTTTCAATCAAGCACTTCAAGCCCAACAAGCATTTTTTCTTCTCTTTTGCCATTGCACGCTTAAAACTGGCTCTATGATGTCATAATATGCCCCGTACAATTAACACAAATGTTCGCTACCGCAGATCATAATGTCAAGATGTTTTTAAAAATTGCTATCTTTTTACAAAATCAGTTTACTTAAAAACTGATTTGTGACCTCATTTCTCAACTCATTTTCAAACTTTATTCAACAAATTGAAGATTATTTCAAGGCGATTCTGATAGTGTATAATATGTACAACTAATGTTAGTTTTTATACTGAAAAAACTGAACTATAAGACTTGTGGTATAACTTTTTACCCTCCCAAAAAGTGGTGAGCTCAGTAAAAACAAGTGACTTTAATACAAAAGCATTATAATAAAGTACTAACAATTACTGTTCTTTGAAAGCATAGAAAATTTGCTTTCCAGTAATATGTGACTCCAATAACTTGAGGCAAAGAATTAATTTATAATGGCTGATCAAAACTTGGTTGCCATACATGATGGTTCATTTTTAGTTGTACAATTATCGTACTAGAGCTAACAAGCTTGCAATTGTTTGACAAAGTTAGTTCTTTGGTACATTTTGACTACTTTTTCTCACAAGCGTGGTTCTTTTGCATTATCTGTCGACGTTTTCAAATAGATCCATCAAAAACTGAAGTCTAAAGTCTTTATGAAATGTAGTCTACCGGTCAAAAACACAAAAAATTTTAGTGCCTGCATTTCACAAAATTGCAATTTCTAGAAAAACTAAGCACTTTGGTACATTTTGTCTATTCTTTTGCGATAGCAGGGATCTTTGGCATTATCAATCAAATTATTCAAAAGACTCAAAGTCTACAAATTGTAATATGTAGCCAACTCCAAGCAAAACACTTGGTGATCACCCACGAAAAAGAAGATGGGCTAAAGATGGTCCTTTCTTTTCGTTTGCAACAAAATGTAGGGGTCCAGCTACATATGATCTAAATGTTGAAGCAATTTCCACTGCAATTGGGCAAGGCTGTCGCAGCAGCCAGCTGATTTGATGTTCTTAACCTCGACATTATTGATGGGGGCTCCCACTACTGCTATAACTGAACTGTGGGTGCTTCATTTCGGGTTAGTTTGCTCTTTGCATGGCGGCGTTTATGCCAGGGCCAAGGAACATGCACGCAGTCAGAGACGTTAGTTCATAATAATTTGCCTACAATGACGAAGAAGTGGTAAGTACAAATCCTAATAATAATGGCTTTAAACGCATTGTGAGGTCATAATGTTAAATGCCATTACAATGCTTGCCACTATTTTGTGAAATCAGCAGCAGACAAAAAAATTATCCACTATCACTTTGGTAGCAAACATAAATGGTAAAGCCCACTACTGATGTTTACGATAGGCCTATTGGTACAAAACACTAATCTTTATTTAAAAGTGGAGAGTTCTGGATTAAGGGCAAAGTTAACTGTAATGAAATCCCAAATTTAAGAAAAGATCAAAATTAAACAATAATAGCATCAATTTGTAACACTGGATTAAAAGGAAATGTTTTTGTTTGAAAACAGCTTAATAGTCGCCTATTGCGATAAGTTGTATGACTTAAAGCAGTGGTTCTTAAACTTTTTCAGTCGCGCCCCCCTTGACATTTGTCATTCATGCTCACGCCTCACCTAGCCTCAAAAATCAAATTCACGAAAAATAGAGCAATAATTTATTTGCCACTATCCTGCTTAGTGTGAAGGATGCAACTGTTTTTGGGAAACTAGTCGTTTAATTCGAGGCTTTGTTGAAGACAACGCGCATCGAAGATCTGCTTCGCATTCCAGTTTGTTACGAAATTTTGTCTTCATACTCACAAGTGCTGAAAATCCACTTTCACGTAAATATGTAGATAAAAATGAAAGAAGGGTACGTATCGCCACACTACCCACATTGTTATATAGGCTATATGCAAATATTTAGCCCAGAAATTGTTAAGAGACATTGCTTCAAAATCATCTTTAGCAGTGGAGTTGCATTTCATCTCCAAAAACTCTTCCTGCAGTTCTTCGGAAAGAATATCTTCTTTAATTCAAAAGGGATTTCTCGTCATGTTCCACTCTGTTAGTTCAACATTACCCAAGTCGGGAAAATAGCAGTCATATTCTTCTTTCAAAATTTGGAGGTGGGATTCCACTTCTACCTTAAGTTCACCTTCCAGTTTGGCTTTGCCAAGGTAGGAAATGAGGCTGCATTTCCCCGTTCAACTCGGCGATGCCACAACCCCAGCTTTGCTATGAATGTCCGTATCTCATCGTAATCTTTCATACAGTTCGTGTTCATTCCTTGCAACAGCAGATTGAGGCAATTGAGAGCTTCGAAAATGTCAGCAAGGTATGCCATTGCCAGTTGAAACTCTTGCGATTGAAATGGTAACAGGAGATCTTGTTTTCCCTGAGATTCAAGAAATATACTTACTTCATCTTTCAAACCGTAAACGCGAGCTAACATATTACCTTTTGATAGCCATCGAACATTTGTATGAAACAACAGATTTTCATTATTGGAATCCATGTGTTTACATAGCTGGGAAAATAACCGGGAATTGACAGCACTTGATTTGATAAAGTTAACAATTCGTATAATTATGGCAAGCTTTTTCTTCATTGCAGCAGGTAAAGTCTTGAAGGCCAAAGCCTCTCGATAGATTACGCAGTGAGTTCCAACTGCGTCCGGATTTTTTTGCTCTACCCTGGTAAAAAATCCACTCCGACACCCAAGCATTGCTGGTGCATCATCAGTGCAGACGCCAACAAGTTTCTCCCATTTCATGCCGTTTTTGTAAAAGTATGCATCAACAACTCTGAACACATCTTCTGCTTTAGTGGTCGTTTCAAGCGATTTGCAGAATAGCATTTCTTCCTCAATTGTAGCAGATCCAACAAAACGAACATAGACCATCAACTGTGACAATTGAGCTACGTCAGTCGTTTCGTCGCACTGAATGGCAAAATAAGGTGATGCGTGTATCTTTTGAAGAACTTGGCATTCAATATCATTTGCAAGCTCATCGATTCGTGTCTTAATAGTGGAATCTGAAAGAGAAATCTTTGCTAACTTTTTGCTGTTGCTTTCCCCCAAAACAAGGCTACTTGCTTTCAACATGCATGGTTTTATCAAAGTTTCGCCAATATTCTGAGTTTTTTTCGCTTGAGCTATCATTTGAGCAATTTTAAAAGATGCTTCTACCAGCTCCGCAGATGATAATTGGCTAAAATTCTCCGCACAGGCGATTTTCATATTTTTAAAAGAATCCTTCTTGTTTTGAAAGAAAGCCAAGGGTTTCGTTTGATGAAGAGGATGTTTTGTTTGAAGATGACGCTTCAAGCGATTTGGCCTCAAAGCATCATTGCTCAACTTTTCGAAACATATAACGCACTGTGGTACAACTTGACCATTCACTGCTGCATCAGTAAAACCATTTTGCAGATATTCTTCATTGTACTTCCTCTTTTTTGCACTCATTTTTATCATCGCAGCTAAATTAAATATCACTTATTTTTCAAAGGTCTAAAATTTGTAAATTATGGGGGATTAACAAGTTTGAAAAAGTTAAAATTAATCAACTTCAAAATAAAAAAACAAATAGAAAATATATTTCGCTTTAAGAAAGCATCATCAGTCCTTAAAAAAAGCAAACAAAAGTCACAACACTAAGAAAACTACTAATAAATCCTAGCAAAGAATTTTAACTGAAAACAACCAGGTACTGTCCACTCCACAACAACGTTAACAATGAATCTCGCTCGTGAACCTTCAAAAAGTTTGGAAAATACGGTTTAACGGCGTGGGAGAGAAAAGAACGAATAAATGAAAAAGTACAAAATCGACGTGCTAAGTGACATCTACCGCGGAGAAAGGAAGGCGAAGCATATAACGATGTGTCGATGTAAATAAGACAGCGGAAATTAAAACAGTAACGAATTAAAGTCCAGACAAAATTGTTTTTTAGAACTAGGTCACAGATTCTAATGTAATGGATTAGTAACGAGGTGGTAACAAGATTTGACTGTAGTTCGGAGCTGCTTTTCATCAATATGTCACTGTCATGCTCGCGCCCCCCTGTGAAGCTTTCACGCCCCCCAGTTTAAGAATCCCTGCTCTACAGCATTGTAATAAAATCCCAAGTTTAACAAAAAATAAACATAAAATCATTACCAGAACAGTTTGTAAAACTGAATATAGAGAAAACAATAGCCGTTTTTGTCGCTATGCCGGAAACAAGACCAAAAGCGAAACCAAATTAAGAACTTAATACCACAAATATAAATAGGAAAGGGGCAGCACCACATCGGAAAATAGGCTTACCAATAAATAGCTTGTTTCTGCAATTGTGAAAGCAAGCATTATTTTTCCGCTACAATCAGTTTTGATCACGTACAATCCGTGCTCCCTCACAAGTATTAACAATAATTTGTGGCAAGATTCTTTGTGAGCATTGCCAGTCATGATTAAGAGAACATGATGATCACAATTTCGTGTAAAAGAATTATGAAAGTGCATAAAATTAATTAACTTTTCGCTACTGCTCACATGAGAGCCCAATGGGTGAAGCTGGCGAAGCCAGTTGAACCGAAACACTAAACCCCGACATTACTGATGGAGGGTCTCTGCCGGTTACGCCGGCAAAGCCGGCTAGACTAATGTACTCATTTCTGTCTGAGTGTCTGTTTGTCTTAACTCCTTCGTAACTGCCAGCTGCACAAACATCAAACTTGGCACGATTGATCACCACCCTAAGGTGAGTGTCATAAGGTAATTCGTGACGTCACAATGATGTCACAATTAAAGATAATTTTTTTTAATTCGCATTGTTGAACCAATGAACGCAGTTTTTGATTTTAATGAAAGCCAATTGCCAACTCACCAACTTCAACAAATTTTGCTTCTTTAGCATCTCACATGACGTCAAAATTAGCAATTAATTGTAAAATATGTTTTCCTAATTATCTCAAAAAGTGCTCATCATAGAAACATGATTACACGGTTTTTTAGGAGATATAAACAAAGTGTGTTTGATAAAAAGCACTTTACAACAATTTAAGCTCAATTGACGGTGCAACAATAGGTTACTTTTTATAGCGTTTTAAGCCTTCGAAGCATGCTTCTTTGCTTTTTTTCTGCTTGCTTTAAACTTGCTCTATGATGTCATGATACGTCTGGTACGATCAACACAGTCTTTTGCTAACATAGATCAAAGTATGAACATTTTTTCAAAAAATTGCAACAACATTTTTACAAAGTCAGTTTACTAAAAATCCGCCGCACGGCACATGCTTTCACGTAGCGCGGGTCGTGAGTACACCTAGCAATTCGAAAATCTCTCTAATGCTCTGTGGAAACCAAATGTGCCCACTCGGAAGGGTATCCACCTATTCCGATGCTCAAGGGCCTGCTAATCAGCAAACGTCCTTTTCAGGACGGGGTGATGAGTGTGTTGCACATAAACTGCTCTTCTCAGGGCACATTATCAAAAAGTTTCGTGGGCCCTCAATACTGCAACTGAACGTCGAAGGCCTCACAGCTAGCAAGATGAACGTTGTTCATCACCTTGCTACTCAGCTTGAGGCGTTCGTCATCCTTCTACAGGAGACCCACTGCACATCTGCAGAAAAGCTAGTGCTATCAAATTATCAACTAACTGGGTTTTCCCTAAGCAGAAAACATGGCCTTGGCACGTTTGTCCATGAGTGGCTAAAATGGACCTTATACGATCGATCTACCACGACATCGGAGACTGAGTGGTTGTGCGTGGATGTTGACGGCTATAAAATCGTTAACATCTATAAACCTCCACCAACGCGGTTGCAAGTTTCCGACCTTCCAGTGTTCACTCACCCTTGTCTGTATGCGGGTGATTTCAACTGCCCCATTGTCGACTGGGTTTATAACACCAACAGCGCGGATGGAGACTGCCTACTGGCCTGGGCAAGCTCCAATAACCTTGCCCTTCTCCACGATCCCAAGGATGAACCTAGTTTTCACTTTGGGCGCTGAAACACTGGCACTAACTCGAATCTTGCCTTTACCACCGCCGGCCCTGATAGTCGCTTGCCTTATAGACGCGTTTTGGAGAAGTTTCCTAGGTCACAACATCGACCTTCGCTTACAACACCACCAAGGCTTTCCCTCCCAGTACCGGGAAGGCCTGTAAAGCAATGGAACTTCCGCAAGGCCAACTGGAGCCACCATAAATCTTTGACAAACAAGCTTGCAAGGAATTTGCCATCACCTGATTCAACAAATATGGATCAGGTCTACCAGGACCTTTGCAATACCTTCAGCAAAGCAGCCAAGAAAGCTATCCCACGCGGTCGTCGTAACACCTACATACCGTGTTGGGACGCTAAAAGTGAGGCCCTCTACCAAACGTTTCTGCAGTCTCCTGCTGAAGACCAGTCAAGCAGGGCTGCTACAGCCCTAATAACTTGGCTTGACAAGAAACGCAGAGACCGATGGTCTGAGGCAGTCCGAAACATCGACTTCTCACACTCAAGCAGAAAGACATGGAGCACAATTAACAACCTTACTGGCAGGTCGCGATACAGCCCCTGTAACTGTCCCGTTTCAGCTCACGCCATTGCTGCTCAACTGGTAAGAAACGGGAAATACGAGAGTGTTGATCGTGAGTCGTCTCGACTCATTTCTCAAGAAGTGTCTGACCGTTGGAGGGCCTTGATACCATCTCCAGTGTTTCTCTCTGGCGACTTCTCGTCCAGAGAATTCGCTGCCGCTCTCCAACACGTTAAGCCAGGGAAAGCTCCGGGCCCTGACTCTATTTGTCCGGAGCTTATAATCCATGCTGGAACTGCTTTGAAGTTCTGGTTACGTGGCTTCCTCTCTTCCTGCTTGCGCCAACTCAAAATTCCCAAAGTCTGGAGAAGATCACTTGTAGTTGCGATCCCAAAGCCAAAGAAACCTGTAGAGGACCCAAAGAGCTACCGCCCCATCTCCTTGCTCTGTGTCCCCTATAAGATCCTCGAACGACTGATCTACGCCCGCATTGAATGTTACGTCGCAACACGCGTGTCTGCCTCACGCTGCGGCGAACAAGAGAAGGACGAGATGTCGTCGTTGAAACGCAGTTTATTCAATGAAAATTCGAGAAGAAATCAATGAACCGAATGAAATAGATGCCGCAAATTTACAGCAAACTGGTTTCTGTAACAAAAGCGACAGATACAATATAATGTTACTTGCGTAAATGACTGATATGCGAAACTTACCAACTTGTTTTTCGACAGAACATCCAACAATTTTTATTAATTTAATTACAAATTCTTACAGCTGAAAAATGGTACAATATAAGATGCTGGTTGATTTGATAATTGATATTGCCTTACACTAACGAACTTTAGTTGCTGCTGCTGCTGTTGCTACTATGGTAAACAATGCAATGATGAAAGGGTTTGAGTAGAAATTTCAACTAATATCAATCAATTAGACTTAGAGCAATACAGCGGAATTGAATTCTGTTAACAAGCTTAGCTAAAAATAACAATGCCGCAGAACAAAGCATAGCCCTGCGCCCTGCGATAATTGAAAACACACACAAACGAGAATATGCTAATTAAGTATTTGACCTTATGGGACAGGTCAGCTACGCAAAATTTCATAGCAAAAGGGTCGCAAGCTCAAAACTCGCGCACATCGAAACGAACTTCCAACAAAAACGATTTATGACGTAACATTGAACCTATTCTCGACCCCCTGATCCCAGGCGAGCAGGCTGGGTTTCGCCATGGTAAATCGACAGTAGATCAAGTTGTCTTACTAACACAAAACATTGAGGATTCTTTCGAGGCAAAAAAGAAGGCCGGTGCTGTGTTTGTAGATCTGACAGCTGCATATGACACTGTTTGGCAATGTGGCCTCACCTGAAAGTTGCTGAGACTTCTCCTGGATAAGCACATGGTCCGTATGATCATGGAACTTATCCGGAATAAAAGTTTTACCCTTACTACCGGTGGCAGCAACCGAAGCAGGTTGCGACGTCTGAAAAACGGCGTCCAACAGGGATCGGTCTTGGCACCCCTCCTTTTCAATATCTATGTGTACGATCTTCCTTCAATGGTCTCCAGAAGGTATGCTTATGCCGATGATCTGGCACTGTTATACTCTTCTGATGACTGGAAGGACCTGGAGGGAGTCTTAAGCCAAGACATGACTACAATCTCAACATATCTCCAGACTCGGAGGCTACAGCTCAGCCACACTAAAGCGGTGACGACGGCCTTTCACCTGAACAACAGAGAGGCCAAACGTAAGCTTAATGTCTACAACAATGGCAAACGCTTGCCATTCCATTCAGTCCCTACCTATCTTGGGGTTAAACTGGACAGATCACTCACGTTTCGTCACCATCTTGAGGCATTGCGCAAAAAACTAACAACGCGGGTTGCACTGATGAGACGACTTGCAGGCTCAGGCTGGAGCGCTGGAGCTAAAACATTGCGTACAGCCACCCTATCTCTGATCTACTCTACTGCGGAGTACTGGGCACCAGTTTGGTGTCGCAGCGCACACACTTTCCTCATCGATAGTGTTCTCAACGACGCATTGCGCATCGTCACTGGATGCCTGCGTCCAACTCCAACAGACTATATACCCGTCCTCGCAGGTATCCAGCCGGGTGAGCCTCGCCGATTAGGAGCAACGCTCTCCCTGGCATATCGTGGCAGTTTGGACCCTGACCACATTCTCTATGAATTATTGGCTGGGTCCCCAGACGGCTACAGAGGGAGACTAAAATCTAGACGCCCCTTTGTGCCCGCTGCACGGAAGTGACTGCAAGATCTAACTGAATTGGATATTTGTGCAGCTCGATGGACTGACTATAAATGGAGCACGGAATAGTCGGAGTGTTCATCTGATCTCCGTGCTTTCATTCCTAGGACATCACTATGAGGATGGGTCTGCCCAGATCATCATGGGTCAGGTTCAACCGCTTGCGGGCTGGTGTTGGGTGTTTTCAGTCGTTCATGCACAAATGGAGCCTTGCTCCTACATCGAACTGCGAGTGTGGCGCTGCAGAACAAACCGCAGAACATATTATTCTGACATGCCCCGTACATCGGGCACCTACAGGAATACGTGGACTGACGGTTTTGATTTTGAAATAGTGGATGATTCAACAATTCAACAACATTGCTGTCTTGCTGCTGTTTTTGACGTGGATGTGGATCCCTTCCAAAAGAAGAAGAAGAAAGAAGAAGACTAAAAATCTGATTTATGATCTCATTTCTCAATTGATTTTTAAACATTTTGAAACAAATTAAAGGTTATTTGAAGGCGATTCCGATAATATGTGATTTGCACATTATTGGTTTTTATACTAACCTCCCCCAGAAAGTGGAAATCTGAGTGAAAATAGATAATTTTAATACAAATAGATTATAATAATGTCTCAACAATTAGTGTGGTTTGAAAGCTTTGAAAATTCACTTTCCAGCAATATGTGACTAATTGGTTGGGGTTAAGGATTAGTATATAATGGCTGATCAAAAATTGATTGCCGTGCATTATTTTTTTGTTTAGTTAAAAAATGTTTCTAGTATGCCTAAGTAACAAACAATTTTTATAAAAAAGTTTGTTTGTTGGTACGTTTTGACTACTTTCCATCGAAAGCATGCTTCTAAGATCATTCATGCTCGGAGGGTTTTACGGAGTCATTTATGCTAGGAGGGTTTTACGAAGTATGCATACCACCAAGTAACTATTTAGTGTTATCGAAAAAAGTCATTTCGGCGCTCATTTTCAACTTTGTGCTTCTTCTCCTACACTTATTTGAAGGAACGGGCAGACTTCGTGAAAGGATGGAGTGTTTATAAGATCTCTCTTAATTGAAAGCGATTGTACTACAATCGGGATTAAGATGATGGGGGCGATACCCCATTAGTAACAAATTTATCGCTTATGCTCTTAAAAACAATTGGGTTGAAGCCGATGAAGTAGGCAAAACCGATGTTACTCATTGGGAATAACAGACTGGTAGCCCTGCCGGGCGACCCCTGCAAAGCCAGCTAGCATACTGTAAAGCAAAGATTTTTTCTTTTGCTGATAAGCTGCCTGTTAACTTAACTAAATCTGTCCTATAAAGCAATTCACTAACATCCCAGGTTTGAAGAAAAATCAGAATAAAACCATAAACCCAGCAATTTGTAAAACTGAATTTAGAGAAATTTATTTCAAAATAGCTTGGCCTGATAGGCTCCTACTAAAATATGGTGAATGAATTTGGGGAAGACATAGACGCTTTTGTCGCTACGCCGGAAACAAGGCAAATAATGTACCCAAAGAACTAAATACCACAAATATAAATACGAAAAGAGCCGCACCAAATCTCAAAATAGGCTTACTATTAAATAGTTTATTTCCATAATTGTGAAAACAACCTTCATTTCGCCGCTATAATTTGTTTTGATTGTGTTTCAATCCCTCTCCCTTACACTTTTTAAAAGTATTAGTGGTAGTTTGTGGCAATATTCTTTCTTTATGAGCATAACCAGCCTTGGTTAAGCGAATAAGATAACCACCATTACAAGTACACGAATTATGGATGTGGCATAAAAACACAATTTTATCGTTTTTGTTCACACAAGTGTACGATAGGTGAAGCCGGCGCAGCCGGCTGAACCGATACTTTTAACTCCGACGTTACTGATGGGGGGCTCTGCCGGACGACACCGGCAGAGCCGGCTAGTGTAATACAGAAAGTGCTCCGAAAAATAGGCGTCCAAAAACGATTTGTTGAACTTGATCTTAAAGAAGGTTTATTACAGCCTGATAAGACATTTTTAGGCGAAATGTCACCCATCCCCTTGCATGGCGTTCCCTCAGCGCAATTTTGCAAACCTTACTTATAGCCAAAAATACTGTTGTGCTTCCGTAATAAAAAGAAAACAAGACGTTATCTGATAATTGATTGCGATCATCTACCACTTGTGTATTTGAGGGTCGTGAGTTTAATTATGTCATGCCCTCTATTTGACCTCAACAACAAGCCAAAAATATTCGCATACTTTGCGTATACAAGTAGTCTTTTAAAAATAGATATCTTCATTTAAATTTTTCCCAATACACTCTGATTTTTGTCAGGTTTTCTCTGATTTCTAAAAAGGTCTTCATCAGATTAATAGTGGTTTCGTTCTTTCTTTCAGAAGTTTTGATTGGCTTGTGTCTTTTCCAAGCTAATACCATTTGACTGCATTCAAATGCTTTGTAATTACCTCTCACTGAGTCATATGACGTTTGAACGCTCCCTTAATTCGAATCTGAAAAAAAATTTTTTTTTAAATACCGCCTGAAATACCGCGGTGGCTTTAAATTTTAGCAGCATCGAGATCGGGTAATTTTCCGGTATTGCAGTACCGGTGCTGTCTAAGTGCCGTTTTCCCACCTTTGGGTAGTAGTAGATAAATAAAGTTAATAAATTCACGAATATATGACTTGATGTGAGTTGAAGCCACCATCATGCGACTATCATCAGCTGAATAATCCAGAAGCCAAAGCAATTTGCATAACTGTATGAGTGCAATAAAAACATACTGCAGAATTGTCGTACCTCTGATATGTTCAATTTCAAAACCAATTGTAAAACAATAAAATTATTTATGGTTGAAAGAAATCACATTATCAACCACAAATAAGCACTGATTTTAACGTTTTGCTTGTGAATCAAGCTTCAGCAGAGACTCTCAATTTGAAATGCAAAAAGAAACTCTCCTGATGCGAACTTTTCCTCCAGAAATTACATCACCAACCCAAATGAAGGTTCTTGTGTGGGGTGAAAGATGTGATTTCTCGGCACTTAACACGGTTTGTTTTTGAAACAAGGACTAACCGGCTACACCAACCAAACATTCCACACTTCCAAGCGCTTCAAAAGCAACCCCAGCAAAAACATTTTTGTGAACAACTCGCCGGCTCTGCGGGCGTTTCCCGTAAAGCCTTTATCTAATGTTAGGGTTAAGAATATTATTTAAGCACCCCATTGGGTAGTTGTAAGAACGGTGAAAAGAAATTAATGTTCTTCTGCACACCTAATCACCGTTTCTAACTCAAGTATGCTAGTCTTTAAAGAGTTTATTGACTCAAAAATCTCATGGACAAGACAGTCATGATCTTACTTCCTAAAATACCGATCTCTGCATTCCTTTGAAGAAGTGGCAAACGGGGACACAAGTAAAGTAAAACAAGGGAAATGGCGGCGCCAAAGTGGCGATTGTTTTAAGAAATCCATAAAAGATCTTGAATTCACAACTTTAATTACAAAAAATATTTCACGACTTGGTGCGCTCCCTTTCGTAATTAAAGTTGTAAATTCAAGATCCTAGCTACGCTTTAGGTCTGCATACTAATTTTATTGTTTGCGCACAGACAAAGGGTTACAGGTGGCCGTAAGTTTTCATTAGTTTGGTAGTAAGGAAAATATTTCTGCCATGTTATTTTTAAGCAAAACGGTAGTAATATTTTTCACGCTGTGCGATTTTAAGCAGAAGTATTGCTTTTTCCCTTGATCTTTCTCAAATCTCTGCTGGCTACAGTTTATGTTTTCTGCTCCATGTTTTGGCGTATTCAGAGATATTTAAAAGGAATTTGCTTTTCCACAAATTTTTAGCTTTGATCCAGATAGCACTATGAAGCTATTATCAAGCAAAATGGTAAAAATGCTCTTCCCAAAGTTGGTGCAACTTTATCTATGCCGAGTCAAAAAAGCCTTATTCCAAAGCAGCTGCGCCAACATCACCGAATGAGCATTTGTGAAAGCAGTGAAAAAAGTTGTTGTAAATGAAGATCATAATTACTATAGCTTACCGCAACGGCGAGTATTTTACTCTGCTAATCAACACTGGTAATGCTCAGAAACAAAATTGATTCCACAAACCATTATTTGTTCTTTCCAAAAAGTAGAGGGGGACGAGAAGCAAAGTCAGAAATGATGGTGGCGTCAAAATTAAGGTCGCTTTTACAATTACAGAAATGTGCAGTGTAGTGTCAGACATATTTCAAGATTTAATGCGCCCCCTTTTGAATTACATTGGTGATATTATGCTGTTTGGCAGCGCTATTTGTATTGGTTCCGGCATAGCTAGATAGGAGACCATGTTTTCTCTCAAAGTTATGAACCTAACCTTAGTGCGCCTATTAAAGCTGTTTACCAGCAAAAGTGTTTCCTCTAGGTCAAATTTTACAGATAGATTGCGGATCGTTTCATTTTGATTTTTTCTTGAACTTGGGATTTTATTGCATTCAACTTTGCCCCTAATTCCCTCCTTCAAATTGAGGTTAGTCTTAGGTACAAAATAATCAATCAATTACAACTATTCATCCATTTATTTCCGTAAACGCAGAAACGGAAACTAATTCAAAATTGTGGATGATGGATAAAGTAACTCAAATATTGACCTTTCTATTCATAAATTTGAAGTACTGTTATTAGCAAAAAGTGTATCGTTTAATAACTAATCAGCACCCAAGATAAATGATCAATGAACTTTAATAACACTTAACAGGAATCCGTGTTTTTCACAAGTAAAAAGCATTATAAAAGTCGTCCAAAAACAGAGCATTTTTTCACAAATTGCTACAAAACTAAAATTAGATCAAAAACGTTACATTTTCCGGACTCGTGATTTAATTTGATAAAAACTTTTCAAGAAGAGTTGGAAACGAAAATATTGCATTGGTTTATTGGTTTATGTCGCTCATTGCAGGAGCTGACGTCAAAGTTATCATTTTTTTATATGTGATCAATGTATAAATTAGAAAGAGATGGAACTTTGGGAATCCATAAAACGATACTGCATAGCAACACCAAACCGCTTTTTTATTTTTGATAATTGATATACAGTCCGTTCAAAAAGTCTGAGAACACCCTGTTTTTTAGTAAATTGGTTTGGTAAGTAAAAAAAGTGAATTTGATTTTTAAAAAAATATGATATGTTGCTAAATATTGGTCTTATTTGAAAGCTTAAGAAACTTGGTTTCCAGCAATATACAACTTTAAGTAGGTTAAGCTAAGCCGTATATGATATTTACTGATTAAAAATGAGTACCGTATATTATGTCAGTTTAAAAACCCCCAAAATTTTTCGTCTTATCTTCACTAAATTAGAATTATAATTTCTAGAAAAACTACAGCCGTTAAAAAGATAAAATAAATTGCAAACACTTTATCACTAAATTCATAGTTTTTTATCAAGTTTCCAAGGAGATAGAAGCTAAAATACAAGTTTAAAAGCTTGCAGAACTTTGGCTTCTCAACATCAAAGTTTGCTGCATCCCCCTTGTTTCTCAACAAATAAAAGGGCTATAAAAAAGCTTCTGTTTCATTAATAGTGACAGCATGTTCCATTTAAACTTAATATATTCTAAATCTTAAATAAATTCTTTTTTCAAAAATACATAATTTTACGTGGTTTGGGCTAATCTCTTGCAGATAATGACTGATCAAATTTTAGGTACTAAATTTAACTAACAAAATTTAGTACCGGCCAGCAAAAAGGTTGTGGGCCTCAGAAGGTTGCAAATTGTAGAAAACCTGGAATTTTAGGTAAGTTTTGACTGATATGCCTTGAGAGCCTATTTTTGTAGCATCATCTAGCGACCATTTCCAAAAAATTGGTTGAAAAACAAAATCTGTAGGGGTGTTTGAGGTAAGGGTACTTTAACTTCGAAGACAACTCAGCATGTTAATTAGCATAAAATTTGCATACTCAAAAAAAATTTTTATTATTTGAAATCTTCAAGAAATGGAAATTTTAATGATATATAACACTTGATGTAGAAGTAAACAGATGAGTAATGATTTACAAACAAACTAGGGATCTTTTATGATGATTAATTATGATTGAAAACAGGATGTCCTCAGACTTTTTGAACGAACTGTACATATTTACACACACTTTAAGCTGAACGTTTTCGGCTTACATCAAGCCCTTGTCAAAGCGTCTTTAAATCTAGTGTTGGAATCTAACTATGGTATGGAACTAAAACTTCAAAATATTAAAGTAGACTTAGGCCTTACACCACCTAAGCAAGTCAGAATATACATAGGAATTTGAGGTTACAACAACATTTACCAATCACCAATTGCTATAGATTGTGACGAATAAGATAAATAATGACAAAGGAACGACTAAATGCGTTAATTGTGACGTCATCTTTCATCTTAAAGGAGTGAAATTTTTTGAAGTTGGGGGGCTAGCTTTGTTTAAGCAAAAAACTGGTTTTTGCCGTCGAAAAGAGCAAATATTTATAAAACTATCTTAGATTGTGACGTTTTAATGACGTTACCAACACTCTTGTGAGACTTACCTAGCGCCAATGATCAATCATGTTCATATTTGCACGGCTTGTAGTTTCAAAGGAGTTAAAGCGTACGTATGCACGAACAGAACTCTGCTTTATAGCATCGGTTTGACTTCGTCATGACATCAACAACCCCCTTATGACGAACAACACTGGGTGGTAATCAGTAATGCCCAATTTGATGTTTGTACGCCCAGTAGTTTCAGAGGAGTAAGAACACTTATAAAAAAAAATCCTTGCTTTATAGTATAAGATTCAATGCAATGTGACAAAAGGCATGAAACTCACGTCATAAAAATTCATTGCTTTGCCGATGTCACGTGGACTGCCTATTTTTATTTCAACATCGTGCTTTTCCTCATAATTACGAAATCGTTCAGTTGGGATTTTTTTGCTGTTTTGGGCAAAATATTGAAATTGAGCAGGAAAGATTTATCATATTATTTAGTTAATAACTTATTGCATAGTTTTAGTTTAGTTTACTAAGCGATTCAGTTTACTTTACCATAGTATAACTTCAAAGCTGCTTTGAACTATTTGTATTATTGATTTCTACGATGTACTGTAGCCCTGCAAGCAGCCTTCGAAGAGGAAGTGGAAAAACGAATTTGGCTTTACAGTTTTACCGCTACAACCGTTAACGGAGTAGAAAGGCCGCAGTGCATTCTTTATGATGCTGTGCTTTGTAATTCTAATTCAAAACCGTCAAAGATTAGCGAGCTTTCTGAGATAAACCTGGGGCTTTGAATTCAGATACAACGCTTACACTTAGAAATAAAACAAGCTTGTTACAATGAAAAGAGAACGCTGTTGAAAGTGAGATTTGGGTATTTTTAAAAGCCAAATTTGCTTGCTTAATACAAAGTAGCTGCCAATCTCGATTTATTGTTTGCTTTTTTTTCCAATACCTTTATACAAACACTTTTGGTAACGAATTGAGAACTACTGAGCTAAAGAGGTGCTGCTTCGAACAATCCAAGTGAAATAATTCTTACCTCAGTTGCGTCGCAAGGTGGTAGGCTGTATTTTAAGAGGTGACACTTATTGTGTTAAAGACTTTTTCTCAGAAAGCGCTCCTGATGAGGAACTAAAGGTCTTTTTCAGAACAAATTTTTGATTTTGAGGTAAGAATATTTGAAGCTGTCGCGGATGTTTTGAAGTCTAGTGATGCTACTGAATAATCTGCATTTAAATTTATTTTTATGGGAAAGGGCACCTCACTGATTAATATTTGGAAGAAGACCATAAGTTGGAATTAAAATTACGTCTACGCCAAGGTGCGGAAAATTTTCCTGATACGTCTACATTTCAACATTTGTAGTTACCAACGGGAAAAAAACTCTCTTCCAGAGAAAGTTATTTTTTTTATAAAGGGCACCGTACTCTCCCCCTGGGAAGAATTTCACTCTTTTAGGGAAAGAATTTGCATACTTCATAGTTTATTGGTTAGGAGGTCCACATTTTTTGATTTTGCTGCATTCATTGGAACATTGTGTCTCAGGATTATTCCATACATTTGCATAGCCGAGTTTATTAGCAATGTGACGCCATGAATGTATTCACACATGCAGGGGTACTGAAAGATCCCGGGGGTAGGGGCAAGCTTTGCAGAAAAAGGAACTGTTCTTATTTCAACTGTCATTTTTACATTTTATAGAAATAATGGTAAATAATGCAAGTATTACCAAGCCGACTTGTGGTTGGAGACAGCTTATGACCTTGTACTTTTAGTTGCTAGAATGACTCTTGACAGAGCTGCCGTATCCCGTATCCCAATAGACACCGGGCTATGATGGGCTCTAGTTTATGTATGATATATGTCGACCGGCTTGCTTCGATTTATAACATCTCTTCGGGCAGTTAACCGTATGAGCTGCAATAGCCAACTTGGGTGATACGGTTACTCGAAGAGAAGACTAAAAACTGTTGGCTATTTTGTAATCATGAAAACTTTTTGTATTTGTGATACTAAACAAAAATAGCACACACAAAATATTTTTTAATCGTTCATGTATTCCCGCTGCATGCAGAAGTGGAGGGCACATGAAAAACTGCTGTTCATACGTGGCTACGTCAGCTATAAATGGTGAATATAATATGTGCTGTCAAGCCGACTATAATTACGCAACTTGCTATTTCAGTTTATACGGTTTAAAGATCTCACTGATCTAAACAAGCCTATCCAAGCATTTTCAATCGACCCACATTGTATTATGCCATGCTGGGGATGCAGCTGAAAGGACTCTGATGCTATGTTTGTGAGAATCTTGCTCGAGGGCCCCTCTTCAAATTCTCAGTCTTTTTTGAAGTGACTTATGATTTCTCCTAGGTGGTGATGTGACTGAGAACTTTTTCTCGGTTTCAGTTGTTGTCTAATTAAAGTTCGGGCACACAGAAGATACCTGTCATTGGTGGTTTACTTTCGACATTGCACTCAACGGCAGCGTTCCTTTTGATTTTGGGTGGGGAAGTTCGCTAATGAGTGAAAATGTTTGATGTTTGTAAGCTTGATGCTGCTTAGTATGAAGCTACAACTGTTGTTTAGGCCGAGTGGATTTTTTTGCGTGGCAAGATCTTTTCCACCTTAGGCAGTCATATTTAGTAGTAGAGCAGCACAAGGCGAGAACCGTCGAGCAGATTGGAAATGACTTGGCACCACATGTAGTGTAATAAGTTTTCTCAAGTTGTTATTCCTTGTGTCAATCTTTGCTTTAGTGTTGACATTAAGTTGTAAGTCAGGCTGAGTGTTACACCAACGTACAAATGGATCAGGACAGTATTATGAAGAATAGGATGTTAAATCAAAGTTTTGTGTTTTTGTTTTTATTTGGAAAAGAGAGAAACAATCAAAGAATTAAAAACCTACCAAGGAAAAATGCAATAAAAAATGGTCAGATATCTCTGCTGTATACCAAAAAACGCAATTTGTCTATTTGGATTAACTCCTCCAAAACTTCTCTGAGTGCAAACATCAAACTTGGCATGATTGATCACCATTGCAGGATGAGTGTCAAAGAGGGCTGGTGACGTTGGTGTGTTATTACAAATAAGATAATTTTTTTTAATTTGAATCTCTTGACGAAAGAAACCGATTTTATCTCAAACAAAAGCCCGTACCCGAACTCAATAATATGCAAAATACTTGATGCCAAATCCCGCAAGATTTAGAAAAAAAATTGTAGTTTGATTTGCTGCTCAAAATTCTGGTCGGTGGTTTTTCCACTTAAACCATAATCTATTGTAATAGTTGTTTTGTAGATGCTGACCTCGGGTTAGACCACCTACTAATATTTATTGCTCTGGCATTTCTAATTGGAATTGGAGGCATAGCTCTTTTTGCACCACCCTGACTGCACTTTTGTCGCGATCTGCAAGTAGAAATTTAGCCAGGGTTTTGTGGTGACAAAATAATTACGAAACACTTGTGAGCAGATTTATTTCCCTACTTCTGAAACGTATCAGTCGCTTCGCTACCCAACGCAATCTTGAATGTGTTTCCCCTTACGTATGTAGTGAATAAAACGGAAAACAGTTTGTAAAATAATACGCTTTTTGAGAGTGAAACCAGTCTTGATTTAAGTGTAAAACATTTTGCGCCCTCCCACAACTTTGAGTTAGTTTCCCCACCCAGTGGTTAGGAAAAGGCATAGATAGGTATTTGTGAAATGGTGGGCTGTTGGTGAGTAAGGGCGGTCTTCATTGAAGAGCAAGGTAAGCTGGGTTAGAGGCATAGTTAATGAAATCTAAAGTTTTTTAATTGAAAATAGTTTGATAAGCTTACTGGGATTAAGCTCAAGACTTTTGTAGGTTGGCTTGGCCTCTTTCTCTCCTTGCATTGACCAGTGCGCATGCGCGCAGCCAAGGAACTTCTTACAAATGTTACAATGTTACAAATGTAATTACAAAAGAGATGCACTAAGTTGTGACGTAATTACGTTCACCACAAAATAGTTTATTTCTATAATCATAAAAACTACAACCATTTTGGCTTTTACCCCGATTTTGACTTTGTTTTACCCACCTCCCTGTATTAATTGGAAGGAACTCAAAAGTTTATAAAATTACAAACTGTTTGCAAGTTAGATGAAGTTTAATTTTGAAGTAAAATATTTGGGTTGGGAGCACTGCCAGGGCATAGGGCCAGTGCCTCCACCACCCTATTTGTATTTTTGTTGCTACTTCCACGACTGTTGTTAGGGTTTATTAGGGTAAAGTTGTTTCAGCCCGCTGAACCGTACATATGAGTTGGCAGGTCACAAGTACACATGTGTTGGATGGTCCTGTCAGGCGCCGGCCAGCGAAGTCGGTTAGTAAATTATAGTATTTTTTAAATATTTTCTTACATTAGTTTTTTGGACAGCTTTGTTGTTTGTTGTTTTTTATACTTTATTGTTTTGACAGCTACCTCAAAACTTTGATTGAAAACAGCGAAGTCAATGTCATTAATTTTATCAAGGTGACATCATGTTTAATTTCACAATAAAAGTATTAGTATTTATTCATACAAGCAAATAAAGCAACAATGTACAATACTTTTTTGAATAAAAATAAAAACAGGGGATTGTGTGTAGGACGTCATTCGTTCAGAGTCTGTTACGCATGCTTTAGGGCATAGGTCGGCAACCCGCGGCTCCGGAGCCGCATGTGGCTCTTTTGCTATTCTTTGAAGCAGATGAGGGTGAAATGATACTCAGATTAATACCTCTAACTACAGGTGAAGACCTTTTTTTTTTTTTTTAAAACCACCTATGACCTATGCTCCGTAGAAATATTGTGGCTCTCATCGGTCTCCTTGCTGTGGTAAACGGGTCCAAATGGCTCTTTGACGGTAAAAGGTTGCCGACCCTTGCTTTAGGGCAACATTTGTCACTAAATGACATCGATTTGTTTTTGTTCGCAAATCCATTTGCTGTTGTCATGAATGCATACAAAAATAAATAAGTATGCTAAAATTTACAAATCGATTTGATTTAATCACAAATGCACATGTCATTTAACTGTATCGCTCTATTAGGTCTGTGATTTTCAACCTTTTGTTCTTGGAGAATGCTTTTGGGTGCCGTCAAAGCATTCGCGAGCAGCTCTAAAGTTTTTGGTCATTTAATGTAGACATTAAGGTAAAACTCATGTTCGGATAACTTTTTTCGGTACCGGTACTTTCTTGATTTAACTATACTTGGTAAGTTTAATTACAGCCATTTTTATGTATTTAAACGAAGCTTAGAAACATGAGAAATCATCCTAAATCATTGCTTGTGTCATCATCTAACACTTATTCACCCAATATTTTTGGTGATATCATTGTCAATTATCTAGCTCTAATTTCTGATGGAAACTTAAATGCTCATTGCTGTTTTTGTAATAATTATTACAGTTTTTGTCGTCCTTGTGGGGTTATTATCAAAAATTGATCATATGTCGTCTTTTATAGCTACTCAAAGAACCAAAAATGCTATGTTGTGGCTGAAGGTTTAGGAAACATAGGTCTATTTGAAGGCAGCTGAGTGTTAAAAGATTGATTGAATTAAAAATATCCCTTGATTCGTCTGTTGCAGTGCTTGGGCTTTGTTAAAAAAAGCTGCATTTGGAGAGGGTTCAAGCCAGGATTTTATAATGGTTTGCATAATTTTAAACTAAACTGGTTACAAAAACGCCATGAAAAAGTTTTAAAATCATCCCTGTAATTTCTGACTGAAGTACACCTTAATGTTATAACAAGAACTATCGAGACAACAAAACACTCTCTGTATCGCCAAGTTGTGATTGCTATAATTACTTTTTTGTTGCGTTCCGTTTTTTTATCCTATTGACTTTCGTCCTTCTTAAAATTTACTTTTTCAGCATGAGCTGCTGTTTTGCTGCATTGTAGTTCAGAGGCAATAATACAGTTTGAGAAGTTTTCCGGCCACAAAACAATAGTTTGGATTCTCTGAGTAGCTGCAAAATATTACTTATAACCAATATTTCATAATAATCCCTCAAGCACAAAAACTGTAATAACTCCTACAAAACAGCAATCAGCACTAAAGTTTTTTTATCAGGAGTTTGAACTAGACAATTGACAATGATATTACCAAAAAATATTGGGTCAGCAACACTTAAATAATGCGATAAGCAATGATATTGCGAAATTTCTCACATTTTTAAAATGGCTATAAATTAATGGCAATGGCTGTATGTATATGTATGGCTGTATGCGCCAAGACCAAGCAACATGCGCGTAGCCAGAGACTTTAGGTTGCACAAATAGGTTTTCAGCCACAAAAAAGTTGTTAAAACTCGTCTTAATATTTAATAGGATATTTCTGAAATGACTTAGGTCAGATTACTTTGGCGCCTCTCCTACATGCGCCCAGCAATGCACCCAGCCAGAGGCGTTAGCTCATACAAATACCCAAACAGCTATGATAAAGTTGTAAGTAGTGGGTCTATTATTTAATAGCTTAATCCCGAAAATACATATCAATTACTTTAGCGCCCTTCCACAACTTTGATATGCTTTTAAATTAAGCACTAGCTCAATTCAACGAATAAAAGTTTGTTAAGTTTAAAAAGACCTATGGTGAAAACAGTGCAAATAAGGCGTTTCCTGGGGTTTCAGAAGCTTGAAGACATGTAGTAGCTAAGCGCAATCCCACGCAAATGATTTTTTATCAATCGCGGTTCAAAAACGATAGTTTTATTTCGGAACCAGATTCGGCTATGTGAAAAAACACAAACTTTTTATAACTGTTTTCACAACTATCTATTGGGTGAAACCGGCTTACCCAGCTGAACCAATATTGTTTACCACGACACTACTGACGGGGGACCTGCCGGTGACGCAGGCAAAGTCTGATAGTGAACCTATATTAATGAGTCCTGATACGAATTTGAACTCACTCTTCTCTCCTTCCAGCGATTGATGGCCCCACAATAAGCCACCGATTAATTGATTCATCATGGAATCAGAAAACAATCACAAATTTAATGAACCATAAGAACAGATTGAGGCCAACGCAGAGCGCAAAGTCGACGTACTAAACATGGCAAATTTAGATTTTCTTGCTTCTACAAATGCAAACAATTAATTAATATTGTATTGGTGCAAAGCGTACACGTTTCTCCAGAACAGCCTTTGTTAACCTTACTTTATGCCTCGTCCAAACCAAACGTAGAAAGCAGCATGGTGTTCTAGCGAGTGCTTGATTTTACATCTCCCTCAGTAGTGTTACATTCGTGGTTAGTTGTAATGATTTTGGTTAGTTTCTTTGAATTGAAGAAAGTAGCATCCATGATTTGTTGTCAGAATAAAAGTCGATTGTGGTCCTGATAAATAAGTTAAAAATGATATGGAGACTTTCGCTGTATTAGTTGTTTTTTTCAGAACTGGGGACTGAGGAACATAACTCGTAATATTATAGCCGCATCAAATACGAATGCCAATGAGGCGTAAAACTCATTTCAGTAACAAATAAGCAGTAAAATACCCAGTTTCAGCTTAGCTCACAATTTGAAGCATTTTCTTCTCTCTATTTTTATAGTTCAGTTTACGTAACAGTGGTGATAAATAAAAATAGGTTTTTGTATTATCTGATGAAACATTTGCTATATCATTTTATTGTGGTGCGACAATAATTTTCACATCACACTGCAATATTCAAGCAAATGTGCCTTGCATATTTTAAAAGCCGTAATAAACCGCAAATAATTTTGAAAGCTTGTAACTTACCAATCTTGTTGCAAATTAGAAAGTTTTCACGGACCCCTGAAAATGCTTTGCGAACCGCCGGTCGAGAGTCAATGTTTTTTGACCTATTTGGTTGTTGGAACCATGACGTAACATCTTTGCAGTTGATTAGTGCGAATTGAGCGACAGACGCGGCGTGGTTGCAAATTTTGAAACTAGTTTATTGGCGGCATGTTGAAAGTGAAGCAGTTAAGCTTTAAGTTCTATCACATCACGACTATTGCGAATGGAAAAAATACGACATAAGCTACAGAGGTTTATACTGCAATTATGTAAACTCAGTCTGCTAGTCCCTTGCTGAAAATTTGGTATTTTGGTAAAAAGTCCGAATTTTAAAATAGGCTAACCAACTATATTCATTTAAAGTATGTTGACTGCATGTTTCATATAGTAAAGCTAGCTTAACCTACGAGTCAACAGTTTCAACGGAAATGCTGTTGATTAATTGGTAAGAGTGAAGTATGTACCTTTATTTGCATTGATTGCAAACCAATTGCCCATGACCTGTCTTACCAAAAAAAGAGTAGCCTGTTTAGATACAAAAAATTGGGTAACCAGTAAACCTATAGGCTTTTGGCATCGCACACGCCATGAGATTTGTGAAGGGTAACGATGGGAACCTAAGCGACTGGAGCTGGGATATTTTTAACTGCATCCCTGGTCAAACCCTATTCTTTCCTTTCTTAAGACTAATTGCTTGCCAACCTACAGAGCCTACAAAGCTTGTAAAGCACCATGCTTCAATACCTTTAAATGCCATATACTGTTAGGACGGCTACTTCAAACATACAAACGTAGAACCTATTCAGACTTTTTGTCAAAATTGTTGACTTGTAGATGAAGCTAATTATATTATTGGAAACATTTGGTCAATATACTGTAAATGAATACTTACAAATATCAAGATTTTCTGCAATGGACCTGCAGACTAAGTTTGGATATGACTGCAGCACAAACCTATGTAGCCTGTGTTGCATTTTTCTACTAGCTGTTATCCCACAGAAATGGACCTCCAGGTTTAGCTGTTTCACGTTCAGCTTGCTGCAAATCAACTACATGTAGTGTCAAAATTTGCTACGAATCCGTGTCCGTCACCTAATGCAAACAAATCAGTCAAAGAGTGGTCACTCGATGGTTCCAACAACTAAACTGATCAAAAAACGTGATTTACAGGACACGACCTTTAACCTGTTGATGGGTATTGACATCATATGATGTCGGCACGTGTTACATTCTACCGGTGACTGACATCATGTGATGTCAACGCGTGACTGTACCACAGCGGCGCCGACATCATATGATGACACACTGATTTTTAGTTTAATTAGCATTGCCCGCGACATTATATGATATCTAGTAGTAAAACATATGTCTGGCAGCCATCTAAAGCAGTTGCTAAGACAAAGTGCATTATTTAGCGCCGTTTGTGCTTTCATATAGCGTAGTTGTGTATGTGCTTATTTTCTTGCGTTCGAGACAGTTGCGGGTGTACTCTCTTCTTACATTCCGGTTGCTTCCTTCATTGTTTCATCCCTTCAATATGGCGAAACGAAAGTTCTTAGATGAAGAAGAAATTCAAGATGTCTTACAGGAAACAAGTGACAGCGAATCGGAATTTAGCATAACCAGTGATTCGGAAAATAAATCGATTTCTTCTTTCGAAAGTGAATCAAACAGTAATAAAGGTAGTGATAACATAGTTCATCCTGTTGACTGGACGAGTACAGGAAAAGCACGTCAGCCTTTTGCATTCACTGCAGATCCTGGTGTGAAGTTTGAGGTTGCAGACAAAAACTCACCACCTGAATTTTTTGAAAAATTCTTTGATGACCAAGTTATTGAATTGATTGCAATAGAAACAAATAGATTTGCTAAGCAAACTATTGGAGGAGCAGGAGTTGAATCTTTGCCTAAAAAAGCACGATTACGGGAATGGTATGATACGTCAGCTGAAGAGATAAAGCTTTATGTTGCATTGCTAATATTACAAGGCGTTGATTCTAAGAGTGAAAATAGATTTTATTTCGGAAAGCGAGAAAGTGTTCGCAATTCGTTGTTTCCAAAAGTGATGAGTGGTCGTAGGTTTGAAATGATTTCTAAATTCCTACATTTTGTAGATAGTACTAGTTATGCTTGCTCTGCAAATGCGACTGAAAGAAAACTTGCCAAAATTCAGCCTTTGATTGATGTCCTTTTACCAAAATTTAGAAACAATTATATTCCTACGAAAAATATTTCAATTGACGAATCCTTGCCTGGATTGAAAGGAAGACTATCATATGTTCAATATATTCCATCAAAGAGGAAACGTTTTGGAATTAAATTTTTTGATTTGTGCGAGAGTGCAACTGGCTACATCTGGAATTTTGTTGTCTATACCGGAGGTGATACAAAATATAATCAACAGTATAGAGAGTTACCTATTACTGCACAAATTGTTTGTACACTTTGCAATCCACTGTTCGGCAAAGGTTATTGTTTGTACACAGACAATTTTTACACGAGTCCTAGTTTGGCTGATATATTGGTTAGCAAACAAACTGATTTTGTGGGAACACTGAGACTGAATCGTAGAGATGTGCCGGAAAAAGTGAAAGAAGCAAAACTGAAAAAAACTGAAATTGTAGTTGCATTCAAAAATAAAACTATGGTTCTAAAATGGAAAGATAAGAGGGACGTTACAGTTCTGAGCACAATTCATGATAATTCAATGGTGAAAACGGTATCAAGGAGAGGATTGGAAACTGAAAAACCAAAGGTCATTGTGGACTATAATGCCAATATGGGTGAAGTTGACTTATCAGATGGTTTGTTGTGTCACTATACGACAGCCAGACTTAGAATAAAAAAGTTTTATCTGAAAATGTTTAGGCATTTATTAGACATTTCAGTATTGAATGCCTACGTTACATACAAAGCTGTCGGAGGCGCGAAGTCTAGAATTGATTTTATAATAACTCTCAGTGAAGAATTGATAGTAAAATATAAAACAACCCTTCCAATTCCATCATCATGTGTTGGAAGATCAATCTCTGTTGTTTCTAAGCCATCAAGACTTATCGGAAGACATTTTCCGGATTACTGTCCTGGAACAGAAAATAGAGCTCGCCCACAAAGACGCTGTGCTCAATGCCAAAAAGAAAAAAAACGAAAAGCTACAAGTGTCTGGTGTCCTGAATGCAGTGTTGGACTTTGCATTTCACCCTGTTTTCGTTTGTGGCACACTCAACCATAAATAAATACCCTTCAACTTAGAAAATTTTTTTTTTCATTAGTAATGTCAATATATATCTAATACATATATTTACATGTTATATTGAAGCAAATATGTTCACAACGAATGCATAAAGGTCAGAGCTGTAAGCACGTGCAATCAGTGTTGAGTAATGACCGCTTGGAAGCGACACAGTCTAAACTGGTGACACTGTGAATGGCGCCGTTCGAGTAAGCGGAGACCGTTAACAGGTTAAAACCAATAAGGTGGAGCGGGCCTATGCCATTGCGACAAAAGCAAATCAATGTGTGAATTTTAGTAAGTGCATTTACTTTCGTAAGCAATAGTGACCAAATCAAATCAATTCGTGAGTAAAAAAAATCTACTTGACTTGGCCATACATGTTTTTCTAAAACATGCGTAATACGTAGTGATCAAGTAGCGCTCCGTAATGTGTATGCTATCAATATGTTCGCTTGTTTAAGACTTTGTCGGGCGCAACTCGTTGGACAGCCACACTGATGACGCAATTGCGTACATCTCGCTTTTTAATTGGCAGAGTTCAACACGATTTAACACAGCATACACTCATCACGTGCTTGTGCGCTACATAAAGATTGCTTGTTATTGTTATCATCTAAATAGTTATTGGGTCTTAGTGGCGCATTGCACCCGAATACTTCACTAGTGGCAAAGAAGGATATTTCACTTTTTTACTTTTTCTTTGGTTTTCTTGTCAGAGGCTCCCTATTTTTGCATGTTGCAATAATGTATAACTGTATTTATTAGTATTGTATAACTTTTACTTAATGTTTTACTTCTGCTTTATTGTGAACATTGTATCCGATTGCGCAGTTTTGCAGTAACTTTAATGTGATTAGTGCCAGAAACGACTCGCTGCAGGTGAAACCTATGGGCATCACTGAATACTGGCTGTTAGAGTTCAGTTACAATTTAAAACACTTGGTTGAAAGCATACTACCTTGGGGTGCAAGTCATGCTTTAAAAACGAATTTACTTAATTAAGCGAGAAGAGCTTCAAGTTGCAGTATGATTTTAAAATGTGGATGGACATTTTGTGTTTTGTTAAAAATAGAACAAACAAATTATTTTTTAACAAATATTAAATCGTATTTTAAAATCATTGCAACAAATTGTTGATCTATTTAAGTCACAGGCAGTTTAAACTGAGGTTGCAAAATCATTAGTCACGTGCGCCTGACATCCTCATTGACCCCGTACCAGTAGCTAATTACAGTGCCCTGACAGTGGGTAAAGCAATATGCAGCAGTAATATTAATGCTAGAGTATTCAGATAGGAGAACATTGCCTCATTTGCCCCACACACTTTTTGACTCTGGCAAAAAGCAGTCTAATTTGAGTTAACATGTGGCCATTTAAAAAATTTTTGTCTTAATGTTACTTCAAAAGCGCCAATTTTTTGGCGAAATTTTTGTGAAACATCCCATCACTGGATAAATACTTCACTTTTCATCTCCTTTCTTGTAAAAGTCCTTGCAACGCTGTTGCGTACTGACAGTTGGGTTTGCTCTTATGAGATATGACTTTTAACCGCAAGAGTTTCATAAAGAGTCTTGTTTTCATTCTCCGTTGTCAGCAGCAGTTTTAAGTGGCAGGCTAATACCGAAAATCAAGTGTTATTTCCGGTCTTTCTTTCCAGCTTAAAAATATGATTAAACTTGAATTGCCGTATTTTTTTACTTTAGTCACACATTAAAAGAAATTCGACAACACTCGTCCACATCGCCAACAGTGAGTTGTACTTATCAAGTAATTGTATCTTTTGCCAATGCTTTTTTTAGTTCACTGATGTTACACGTTTGGTTCTTTGGCTCATTCTACGCTGCTTTAAGATCTGTTGAAAACTTATCAAGTAATTGCATCGTTTTGCCAATGCTTTTTTTGTTCACTAATGTTGCCCGTTTGGTTCTTTGGTTCATTCTACGCTACTTTAAGATTCAACGATGCCTGTTTAGCCTGTTGAAAACAAAAACATTTTTGGCGAGTACAGTAACTACATTAGCATTACTGATATCGATCAGAAGCCTAATGTGCAAATTCAACAGCTCGATTCATGGTTGGGCTGAGAGTAAGTTGCGACTCATTGAAACCAGGTTTGGGGTCAAGAGGGTTTACTAGTCAAATCCCCGGAAATAGCACTAGAGTCTGTCGGGACAAATAACCTCGCAGGACACCGAACAGCTTATTCATTGACTTAATAAAAAAAAAATACAACAAATACTCGTCGCTTTTATAGCAGTATCATGCTACCATGGTTGTCGTATCTTAAATTAAGCAAACTATATTAACTGAATAATAAAAAAGCAACCCCAACGGTGACTCTTTAAAAGTGCTTAGGATGAAAATCGCCACCGCCCACTCTTATTTACTTGCATTAGTAGGCTACTAAACGTGATAGCGTTGTCATAACAAAGAGAAAGCCTCATCTTGCCACTGACTCCGATATCAAAACAGACATAGTCGTTCCTTCGACAATTTTATTGATAAACTTTGTCAATAAAATAAAATAAAATTGTCAATAAATGAAATCTCTAAGATAACACTGGTTTACAAAAAAAATCAAGTCGAAAGTTGTCTATAATTTTTTAACTGAAATAGGAGTATTTTGCATCACTAAATCCAAAGGTGACACTCATTTTTCTCAATTAGGTCAGGTTTTTTTCTAAATTGTTTTTTTTAATTCGTATTTTTTGATTATTGATTATATTATTATAGCCTTCTATCTATAAATAAACTTCGAGGATATTAGTAGTTGATTTATGTAAAACATTTCTCATGTAATATGTATCTGATGGGATGTATTTATTAAATGTTAAAAAAATGGAATGAAGAGCAAACATTTAAAAAGCAAGGATATGTAAGTTATATTATCGTTGGGCAAATTTCAAGAAATTAACTTTCGTTTCTTCAACATTCTTGAGTGTTCATCAGAGGGAATATCTCTCTTCAGAGTCCAGCAGCAATCAGCCATCATGGCTGCATCCCAACGTCTTTGGTAGCTAGTTTCCATTTCTTTTATGTCCTGATGGAACCTTTCCTCCTGCTCGTCACTCATAGCGCCAAGATTTTCAGGAGATCGATCGATATGTGAGAATAGATAGTGCATTTTTATACTCATGTTGCATCCAAGGCTTTTGAAAGTATAAAGCATGTTGGTGATAAGTTCTTCATAATTACTGGCTTTGATGTTACCCAAAAAGTTCTTTACAACCAGAACAAAGGCTTTCCATGCTTCCGATTCCCGTTTGGTCATTGACTTCTCAAACTCAGGATCTCTGATGAGCTGACGAACTTGAGGACCATCAAAGATACCACTCTTCAATTTCTCAATGGATAATCCTGGAAAAACATGGCACAAGTAAGAGAAGCAGCTACCATCCTTGTTTAGGGTTTGGTGAACTGTTGAATCAAGCCAAGCTTGATGTGCAGCGGTGGAAAGAGTATTTTGTGTCTGTCCACAAGAGGATTGTTGACAATGCGGTTGGATCTACGCGGCACCATTTCATCTCGTCCAGGCCAGTCCTTCTAGGCCTAGTGCTGATATCTTTCCTACTATCCCACATGCACAAAAAGCAAGGGTACTTGGTAAATCCAGACTGTTGTACCAATAGAAAATTCACCATTTTAAGGTCAACACATATATGCCACTCGTGCCGACAGTAAGAGATTTTATCCAGCACATACTTTACTGAGTCATACTTCTCCTTCAGTGAAGTCGAGTGAGCAAGGGGTACTGAAACAAACTGGTTGCCATTATGGAGCAGAACACATTTACAGGATCTCTTACAGCTGTCGATGAATAGTCTCCAATCTCTGGGTTCATAATGTGGCACTCCAAGCTTTTGCAAAAGATAAACAATATCTGTGCAGTAAACCAAGTCTTTTTTTCAAAGAAAAAATGAAGAAACTCTTGATGCCTGTGGCGATAAAAAGTGATGCGTGTGCCATTAGACAAGAGGTTTTTTCCTTTAATCTGGATGCCAAAAGCTCAGCTGAGAATTTCGACAAAGTAAGATCACGAACAAGATCATTAAGCTCATTTTGGGAAAAAGGATGTGGAGTATCATCGCTAAAATCCGCTTCTTTATCCACTTGGCTCTCTTGAGCAGCGGTAGAACCGCTATCACAATCATCAGAAAGCATTGCATAGACAGGTACAGTGCATTCATCAGAGTGAGCAACAGGACGACAGGCTGATTCAAGATCAAGATACTTGAGAGCTTTACGGTTCTTTCTATTAATCCTGGTTACATCAATAGCGCAAAAATAGCAGTTCGAGACATGGTTTCTCGACTCTCTCCATACCAAGAGTATTACAAATTTTAGACTGGCCTTCTTACCTTTACTCCGCTGACGCAGGCATTCAGTGCATGATTTGCACACCAAGTGAGGAACCCAAGCTTTGTCCTGGTCACCAAGTTTCATACCAAAATAGGCATGATAAGTTTGCTTTATGAAAGTTGTGACTGGATTTCTATAAGGAACGAATGTGTATTCATCGCAAATAGAGCAGAATAGGTCAGGCCTATTTTGACAAGATTTTCTAGTTGACATTATTTTAATCAATTGTAACCTTTAAAGAAAAGAAAAAAGTTTATAAATACAACCAAGTTAAAACATGTGAAATCTTCGGAATCTAAAATAGATTAAAAAAACCAACGTCACTTTTATTTTTAGATTCAGCACAATAAAATCATCCTAAATCGATAACAAAAAGGCTAAACAATAAATGGCGTGTCAACCAGTCCTGTCCTATAAAAGAATTCCTAGCATTAACTTTGACCCAGAAATCAACAGAAGCATGCTACAATCGGTAGGCCTACCTATTACTCAGTGTTTACCTCTTACCAACTACTTACCTTCTTGTACAGAATATAGAAGTTGCTAGTTGCTAATTAGCATTTTCAAGCAGATCTCCTATTAAGAGGGATCTGCCTCCAGCATCACACTAAGGTAAAATAGAAAAATTTGCTCAAAAATGATCACCAACATCATACCGTACCATACAGCAATCTATTACATCATGTCAATAACCCGCGACCGGTTTCAACCGTATTGGGTCTCATCAGGCAGGCGTAAAAAACACTCAATAATAAACATGCTGAAATAAAACAAATTTGCTATTTGATAAGTCTTGACAATGATCCTACACCCCTATTAGGGCTTACCGATGTGACTTGTTGTCCATGTCATGTGTGTGTGTGTCCTTAAATGAGACCCCCATGATATAGGTATTGCTGTATCATATTGTTTTTATTGCATTTTTTTTTTCGCACCCAACAGCAAATTTGTTTTATTTCAGCATGTTTATTATTGAGTGTTTTTTACGCCTGCCTGATGAGACCCAATAAGGTCGAAACCGGTCGCGGGTTATTGACATGATGTAATAGATTGCTGTATGGTACGGTATGATGTTGGTGATCATTTTTGAGCAAATTTTTCTATTTTACCTTCTTGCACAGCAAATTTGAGTTTTACTTTAAGGTTCGTGATGTCATAATCATTTAACATACATCACAATAACAGCCTACAATTGTAATTATAACGCTACAATGTATATAGAAATGCTTCTAATTTTAAGGTGAAAAAGGTATAAAAAAAGCAAATATCTAAAAAACTTGACGCGATGAGAGAAAATTAGTATGATTTTCGTAATCAGCACCCCCAAATTAGTCTAAATCAGCTTAGAAACCTTGGACAAAAAAATGCGTTGGCTAGTGTAATCAATAAAATTGTCGAACAAACGATTATATTTGCTTATAATATCAATATGCTTGACAAACGAAAAATGCCTGCTATATTTATTCTAATGACTTTCGAATTAATTTTTGTGCGGTTAGGCCTACCTGTCTGCATACTGATGCACTAAAATGACGTAATGTGTAGGCCTATTCACAGGAAAATTACGTAGACAAAGCAAGTGCTAGAAAATGATTAAAAGTGATTGGTTTCCGCTAGTTCGCTTCGGGAGTAAGAGGAATATGAGGAACAGATATACCAGGTTCTCAATTTGTTTGTAAGAAACTTAGAAGCAGCAAGTGAGAGGCCTCTTTTGTTTTTAGAGCTAGAAACTTTAGCATTTGCTGAACCTGTGTAAAAAAAATCTAGTTTAAGTGTATGTATATACATAAGGAAAACTTTTTCATGAGTAATGACAAGCATTTATAAAAATTTACAATTGCTACAACACAAAAATCAAGATCTAGATCAACAGTAGTACATTTTGAAATTAAAAATTTTTAGGCTAAATCAAGCGTCAAAAAGAGAACGCTTGAAGTGGGTGTAAGACAGCGTCATATTTTTCCTATGGTGGAAGGGTGATTGCCTTTTGGGGAAAAATCAACTTGTGATGAACAATTTTGTTCAGTTTTTTTGGTGTATGTCAAAACCCAAAAAAGAAAGCGTGCCACAAGTCCACCTCTTCCCCCAAAAATGTGCTACTGGATACAAGTAAAGACTAAAACAACTAATTTCCCAAAAAGCTGCAATTGCGCTTTTGTTTAGAATTTAAGAAAGCTTAATATGAAATATTTTTGAGACAAGTTGAATCCAACGTAGGCTACCTGATAAAGTCAAACCGAGAGTCAATCTTTTATAACCAATTATTTGTTAAAAGGAACACGCTGACCAAGCCAAAATTTGCAAGTTTTGATTGAAAGAAGATCAAATGTCGACAACAAGAATTCACGTTGGTCACATAAATGACAAAGGAAATGTATTGAATGCAGTAAAAGAATATGAAAAGAAAGTGAGCAATGTAAGTAGAATGTAAAGTGGTCAATTCCATATTATCCATTAGGTTGGCTTAGCTAAATCCCGGAGCTAATTGCTTGCGTGACCTCTCGCTATTGAAATGAAGTTATCAAAAATAGAAAGACTCAAATAAAAATTGTTAACTGTTGTTGGAGTCGCTCATACTTGCCATGGAGCAGCGGGAAAAACTAAAAGGTTTGTTTTTGGTCTTTTCCCTGTTCGATGATAAGTATAAGTGAACCAAATTATCAAGTATAATTAAGTACTAGCCTTCGCTAGAAGGTTACCTCGAGTAACTCTGTATGAGAAAGTCCTTGTCGCTTACTCAGTAATGGTCCAATGAAACCGGTTGTATAGATCACGTGATAATTATAGTTTTATAGAATGTAGAGAGCATGTTTAAGATTTCTAATCACGAAACAATTATTTCCTCTATGGCATCAAAAAATTGATTTGAATTTAACCCTTACAAACCCCAAATACAACACGCCCTCTCTGGATGACTAATTAAGAGTAGACATGTCCATCTCTTTATGTGTTTAAATAATCAAAACGATGCAACAATCGAGCAGCTGAAGCTTATTTCTATTTAAACAATGGGCTATAATCAACTCTAATTGTTTTGTATGATAAATTCTGAGCACCTTTTTTGACCTATGATGTCTCATCAGAGCATCTACAACGCGGGCGTTTTGCGTCATATTCATCAAGGTGATCAAGAGTCATCGCATTAACATGATACGAGTATATACATGCTCTCATGAAACCACATTAGTCGAAGCAGGTTGTCACCATCTACCATATTAAACATTGATGCCTGAATTAAAGTCAAATATCACACGTGTATTAAGAATTCAAAAGAAAGTCTTGCACCCTAAGGCGAGAGGTGGAATCCATTGACATTACTTTTGGCCACAATCTTTGACAAAAATCGAAAACAAATTGCAATTAGACAGTCTCTTTTTATGAGATCCTAGCTGATCAACTGTAGCATGCAGGCCTGTAAATTAAGGGTTATTTTAGGGCAATTTTTATAATATATGGAATATATCTTTAATATTTGTTTCTATACGAAACAAATTGAACTTTAAAACCTGTACTGTTACTCTTTACCACCTTCCAAAAAGTATTAAGCTGAGAAAAACAGAGAAGTTTAATATGTAAAGCTTGTGATAAGGTATAAATCATTAGTATTGTTTGAATGCTTAGCAAATTTAGTTTTCAGCAATGTGTAACTCTAATTAGTTATGGCTAAGAATTACTTTATAATAGCTGATCAAAAATTGGGTGCCATAGATCATTTTTTATATCTACTCGAAAAATCTTTTTACTACGTATTAAGTACCGTTTGAAAAAGTACTTGTTTTTTTGGTCAATTACTGTAATCCAGTCAGCAAAATCAGCTGCAAAAGGTGATTTTTAGCAGTTGCCGGCTGGTGTTTACAATGCAAAGGCATTGCGGATTGCATTGTAAACACCAGCCGGCAACTGCTAAAAATCAGCCGCATTGGCTCTAGAACAGGGGTATCAACCGGGGTTAAATTTACTCCTTGCGGGTAAATTTGACCTGCCTTGGGGGTAAATTTTGTTAGCAAAAAATTCACACTTTTACCTACTACAATAGGCATTTGTATAAGTGAAAATATAAAAAAAATTGGGGGGTAAATTTTATTTTTGAAATTTGCCAAGGGGCAAATGAGAGAATAAAGGTTGAAAACCCCTGCCCTAGACCAGTGCTTTTTAAATTTTATACTCGTGGTCCACAGAAAATGCTATAAGCTACATTATCAAATTTTTGGCTGAAGTTGTTTCTGCCTGCGTTAAATTGAGTGAGAGATTATGCGGGTTCAAGTTGTGGCTTTCCCCAAAAGCTTGTATTAAAAACTTCGTTTTTAATCTAGTTGTTTATTTTGATCGACCGTCACTACATGTTTATCAGTTTTTCCGCGGTGATGTCACGTTGCGCCTTATTTATCAAATCAGTGCCTGCGTAGCTGAAGTTTCACGTATTTTTTTTTCTTGAACTGTTGCACTGAGGTCACGAAATCACGTGAAAGTAGTTTAAGATTTGCAATATAGCTCATATCATGTATATTGGAAATTTACGATACATTTTGCTGTTTTTCCTCATATTTAAGATGGGTTTTGTCCGTCCAACTTGAATTTGTATTTAGCCAACTTGTTAACAACATTTTGATTGCAAGGCCGATTGAACGTAACATGGATAGTGGTGAAATTTGCAAGTTTGTTCTTATGACAACATTGTTATTCCCATTCTTATTATTATTAGAATATTCTGGAACATCTGGAATAGGGATTCTCAAACTGGAGTACGTGTATCCCCAATATTCGGGAGAGAAATGGTGGGGATACGCGAGTAAGTTTCTCAAAGGGGCACTTCAAAGATTTTTGACAAAACAGGTCATTAACATGAGAATAAGCAAAAAAGCAAGTACAACAAAGCGTTTATAACACAAAATTGGCAAAGCCATTGCTCACATGAACTTGATATCCAAAAAGACAAATGTCATTGCGCTTGTTTAATTAGCAAATAATTATCATATCTTGTTGGAAGATGTTAAGACTAAGCGGAATAGATAGTTGTTGTAGTTGGTAGTGCAGTTCAAGTTTAGTTTTAATAGTGAATATTATTCCTGTGGTTTCCAACAAAAAGTGTTGTGGATAGACAGCTGTATGGTGAATTAGATATTTGGTATTGAAAGGCATAGGTCTCACTAGAGTTGCAGTTAAACAAATTCTTTGAGCGACATACTGTACATTACGTCACCTCAATTTTAAAATACTGTCATTGACATAGAACCAAAATTCTATTGCACACAGTGTTCGATGAGTTTTTTTTTTTCTTTATGTAAAACTGAAGGACTTTTTTTATCTTGTGGTCAAACTTTTGAAAGCAAAATTATTTTTGATTTTGTGCAAAACATGTTTGAATTGAAATTTTTTTCTCCACGTGAACGTGACCTTTTTTCGAAGATCAAGTGTTTTGAAACAAACCTTGCTGTAGCTAAGCAAATTTTTTTTCAAATTCAAATTTTTTAACCGTCTTTGTAAAGATGAAGATCAAGGAAACATTTTCTTTTGGGGAGGCAAGAGTAACTCCGAATTAAATTAAATACATAGGGCTGCAAAACCGGTTACTCATGGAGGTAGATTGTATACCCAAGATAAAAGTTTAATTTAAAGTGCCTGGCGATTCTGAATAGTTACTATATGCGCACTGTGATTTGATATATTATGCAAATTGACGTAATATGTGAAAACCTTTTGATTATATTACAGGGTGTTCCAAAAGTCTTCGGCACATTTTGACGTTAAATATGTCAAAAACTATTAAGGAAATAACAATGCATCTGATATATTCTGAAAGCTTGCAGTCTCAAGTTTTTCATAGAATGTTCAAAGATGTTCAATGCGAACACGATTAGCCACACGCCACACATCAAGCCGATAGTCAAATTCCTGCTAAAATGCGTTCCAGCATTGTGTTGTCTATGGTTGCAAGTTGCAACAACTTCCGTTATTCGGCCTTCAGTTCAGCTACATCTTTTGGAAGGGGGAGGCGCATAGACCAGTGCTTTCACGAAACCCACAAAAAGAAGTCGGTGTGACATCTGAAGACCTAGGATATCAGGGCAAGAGAACGCGATCATTAAGTGTCGCTGAATCAGATTTTGAAAGTTCAAGGACACAAAACGCTTTTTCTGATTGAGTAAAAACCATTGGTGGTTCTAGGTTATCTTAGTTATTTAAGCTGCATGAAAGATATAAAAAATTATCAGCATGACGAAAAAAACTCAGTAAATTTACCATTAAAATGACAACAGTTTCATTCAACTACCATTCATAGATCAGCAGAAATGAGGACTTGAAATGTGCCCAAGACTTGGAACACCCTGTACTCTGCCCTGGAAAACAGATGTGATCTCAAATGCAAAGATGAGCAGAGAGTAATGTACCTACTACTGAAACCGAATCGCAATCACAGTCGCGAAATATATATCAATATGTGTAATTTTGTATCAAATATCGTTTGAGAGATGTTAGCGAGACCTATTACCCATTCTAACTCGGAAGCAGGCTAACAACACCTTATTGCTGCTTCAGACTGATGGAAAATTTACGAATACATTTATGCATTTAGCCAGGGCCAATGCATCCACGCTATGCATTTGTTAAGTCAAGCTCTTTTTTTAATAGGTGGCTAAATAGAAGAAAGATTTGGATTGGAGCTTTTTCAGATCATTTTTCTTGAGATCTCATGGTATTGCGATGAGGTCACGATAATGTTATTTGTAGTGGAGTAGATAGATATTTGTTGATGATCAGCATTTGTTGAGGCAAAAGTAGTCACTCTAGTGAGGGAAAATTTTATGAGGTTTAGCGAGTCTCTTCATGGACAATTACAAATGACGCTAAAATACGCATTAAAACAAATTAATCTTTGACACAAGCAAAAGCCAGGAAGTATTAAAAACCTATTACGTTACCGCGTTTATATACATGTACTTCCTGATTACTTCAGTTTAAAGAAACACATAACAACAAACAGTTCAGAGTGTGTCGGTAATTTTATACATTGCGCTTAATCCTTTGACGTGATTCTTCAAATTCAAGTGATTGAATGAGCGGCCAAAGTAAAAAACAATGCAAAAGGCTTTAGAAAACTTTTCAAAATGTTTGATGAACAAAATAAATTTACAAAATGATAAAAATTTTTGTAATGATTTGTGACAGCCAATGGCTTAGCTAGAGGGATGGTGAGATCACTACAGTATTGGGATAGCTTTTTTTGTAATGTAAGTGCTGTACTCCAAATAAAAAAATTTGGCCAGAATTATCACATTTATTCTATGTTTTGTAACTTTGTAGAATGATTACCTGTCTTGGGTGGTATAAAATGGCTTTAACTGCCATTTAATATCAATTGATTTATGTGCTAAATGAATTTGCGTGAGCCCAATAGCATCTCAAGTTTAAGGAAAATTGCGGAATTTATCGTTGATTTTTATCTCAGCGTTTCAGTGAAAACATTTTAACTCCAAACTAGCTTATCAGCCCAAGAGGATGTTGACAAGATTTGAGTAGTGGATTAGATAATGGCATTGAGTCTTCCGGGTGAGCTTTCTGGCAGATAGAAAAGAATAAGAGCTGCGTCGCTTTGCGCCCTGTCTCAACCAATATTTGTTAATGATACATATTATTCTGCCATTGCTTTTCAGATTGTGGTAAATTGATGTTGTTTTTTAATAATTTTGTGACTAAAAATTACCAATAATTTGTCTGCCTTCATCATTCTTTCGTTTTACATTTTAAATCAGTTGTAAGAATGTTTTTCATTTTGGACTCAACTACTCATTGTTGGACACACTTTTGGGCAAGGCAAAAATATTTTTGGGCTCTAGATTACTTTTAGCATCTGCATCTTTAAAATTTTCTTCTGGCAACTCTAGCAGGCTGCTGACTTACTGATGAAAGTATCGAATACCGATGGCCACTTACGGAAACTATTCAATCACTTACGGGTGCACCATAAGAAATAGGCCTGCAAGCAAAAACAATTAAGAGATCAGTCATTGAATTTGCTGCTGATAATATTATTCTTTGATGACCAACAATTCAAAATTATAGCGCTACCTACCAACATTAGTAGTCCAATCTATCTGCAAGTAGTTATTTAAAGCTGTTTGATTTCTTTCAGGTTTTGCAAACTACAAATAGAAATTTTAGTTCAAATGCTAACGAAACCTACAAGCGGTTGCCTGCGGTTGCCCGAATTCAGCCCATGTTACCCCGCACTTTGAGAACGTTTTCGGAAAAAAGTTGTTCATTTCCTAAGACATCTTCACCCAAAAGCGAAAACAAAAGGGTAAAGCACCACAGTGGCGCCTGCTCCAATGCGGCAAGCGATGAAAAGGTATTTCAAAACTGTAGATATATCCATTAATGAGAGATGTAATTATTTCTTTTCAAAATGACCTTCAAGTAATTTAGGAAGAAAAGGAACAAAAACAATTTTGATTTCATTTAAGACTTCTATAATAATTCGATCTAATTTTTCCGTCATTGGCATCCCTTGGTTGTTAGTTAGTTAATTTATCAACTGCTTTCACAGTTTTCCAATACTATTAAGATCTTATCATGACACATATAAATGATATAATAACCGTTTAGTGCCTTACCCAAAGACACATCAAGTAAACTTTTGTGATGAGAATCAAGCAGGGAAACTGTAATTACTCGTGCCATTTTTTAAAGTCTTTAGGTGTTATAACTGGTATGACGTAATAATGATGTAATTATGATTATTGCTGTGACGTAATTACGTTGTAATGATTGCTATGGTTGAAATTATTGCGATCACAATAATGACGTAATCATTGCTATGACGCAATTATAATTAATGACTTTTTCTCCATGCTATCCTTTTCGAGGTAAGCATCAAGCAGGAAAGCTGTAATTGCCATTGTTTAAAGTCTTTAGGTGTGACTCGACAAGAAATCGAACCCAGATCCACCAACTACGAAGCCCGCTACTCCACCGCGCTGGTACTATAATCTCATGATTACTCTGACCGCTAGCAATTACAAATAGCTCTTCGCTTTTTTTGGCGTTGCCTAATCCTTGCTATATGCTTGCAAATGCCATGCAACCTCCTATCACAAAAATTCTTGGAACTCCATTAGTTCTAGCTTCTTGCATAAAACGTTAGTTCAGGGGTTATCAAACTGGGGTACGAGAAAAAATTTTGGAGATGCACAAACAAGTTTCTTGTACAGACTCATCAAAGACTTTGGAAAACATTTAATGCTGATTTGTTGCTTCTGCCTGTTCTCTACCAAAAGACCTTTTATATGTTTTTTTTTCAACTTTGCGAAGGTGATCATTCAAACAATTTTTTTGGGGCGAAAGCAATGTATTTTCTATTGTTTTGTAGCTTATACTCTTTGTCAAATTCAAAACCTTTTTTTGGTATTAAACTGTACGAAATCAAATTTTGTTTATGCAACGTTCTCTTTTATTAACCACTTTCCACTGGGATTTTTATAATACGTTCACACCCCTGCAACGGTATTTTTTTAGTAAATATTGCAAAATTTTGTAACTGCTTTTTTCTATGAAATATTTACACAAGAACACTTAATTGTTAGCTTGTTTTGTGTTTTAATTGAAACGAAGTAAACAAAATAAAAATAAAACCGTGAAATATTTAAAAGTTCTTTTTTGTGTGGAAGTCCTTGAAACAAGAAAATGGGCAGAGGGGCACCTCATATTTATCACATTAAAAGTTAGTCTCCTTTCTTCTGCCATGCTTCAGACAAACAGTGCATCTTTTGAAGAAAGTTTTTCGGCCATCAGCTATGGAGTTGTTTTGAAGAAAATGCCCATGTTTTCCTCTCAAGCGATCTGGAGTTGGCAATAATTTAAGACAACCTCGACTTGAATAATCCGATATTTCAGCCACCTCTAGCAACTGACAAGCAAGATCGACTTTGAATTGTGCCAAAGTTATTCTTGGTTTATCTTTATGTAGCTTTTTGAAAATTAAAAATGAATTTACCCAAGCAATATCCACCATATAAAAAATTGTTCATACCATTTGGTGTGTTTCCTCATAGACCTACATGCTGATTAGAGTTGATCTGAACGATCCACGCCACCAATTCCATGATTGTAAGCAACAACACAGGCTGGCTTGATTATATAGCATTGTCTTCTCTATTTCTTTTTTCGTTATCAACCATTGCTGAATTGTGTTTTGTGGACAATATAAATAATTAGTTTGTCATTACTAGTAAAAAAAACTTTGACTGCAGACTAATCAAAAAAGTACAAAACTAACTACAACTTTGAGTTTTTGACACTGAGTAGACTAGCCTTTTATTTGAACCTAAAATAACCAATTGCAGATCTACAATCTCAAAAACTTCGAGCTAAGAGCTTTTCCCGAACCTTACACTTTCACTAGATGTCACTGTTAGGCTATATTCATAATGGCGGCTATACACGCTTTCTGTTCACGCAGCAGAAAAATTTTGCTTGATACCACGCTCTCCGTTGCTATGGCAAGATAACGCAGAGCGGCATTTGCCGCTCTCTGGTGGTAGGTAGTTAATACGTACACCACATATTTGGATATAGCCAACAAATTTGTAGCTAAAACAATTTTAAGATCATCTTCCTTTGTTCCATACCATTTTTGAGTGATAATACATGCATGTGCATTACAACTTGTAGGACAAATGAGCAACTAATCGAATTGTCAGGGCTTCCATACCATCATTATTTTAAAGTCTGCATTTTATGCCATAATGTTGTTCTTTTTTTGACCATACATACTGGTTTTGTTTTATTTTCCGCAATACGTATCTTATTGAGTCTATTTCAATTTTTATCTCATCTTTAACAAAAATTTAGTATTAGAACTCAGCGAATCACTTTGGCTGGATGCCCTGAGATTTTAATCGAACTATTTTGAAACCGTTAAACAAAAAGTATTCAACCAGTTATGCCCAGATAATTGCTCATATCTGACAAAAAGTTTAGGCCGCCTTAAAAAAATGGTTGAAAAACATTTTTTTCCAGTTGTCCTTTGTTTGGTGCTAGGCTGATAGAAGCCTTGGGTATTGCATTCTGCCGCCGTTTGGCAAAAATCAACTTTTTGCATTGCAGTGTATTTGTGACGCAATAGCAATCGAAAAGAAATCGTTGCGCTTTGAACTGTGGGATTGCTCTAAAGCTTTGCTAAATTATTCTCGAAAAATTAAAAAATTTTTCGTTTTGCCCAATAAAAGCAAAAAAAAGAAGAACGGTTGCGGGACGTCCATAGTTCACGAAACATTTCCAAATGGGTTATGTGACGCTAGGGTTCGAAGAAACCCGGTTAAAAAGTACTTCATTTAGCATGCCCATTCCTTGTCAGTCAAAATTAATCAAAAAAGTTGATATGTACTAAAATGTTTAAATTACTATTTTCTTGGGTAGAATTCATTGAATTTGAATGAAGCAACAACAAAGAAGCTTCACAATATTGCAGAAGAGCTTCTCATCACTGAAGAAACTTACGTTAAAATTTTGCATTTTTTGGACCAGGTAAGCTGTTCAGACTGTATTCTCTGAAAGGTTGAATAACAGTGTCAACTTAAAGATAGGAAATATACACTCAACAATGACACCAAAGGTCACTTCAGATAAGGGTGGTGCCAGAAAATGATAACATTTTTCATTATAAAGTTTTTAAAAACTTTTAAAGCCGTTGCTCTTATATTTATTTTTGGTTTGAGGCTATCGTCAATAGGGATGCTGACGCACAATTTTTTAAAGATTTTTTCTATTTTTTTCGCGAAATCAAGCTAATGACCTTCTTTTTTACTTGAAGATCACCTTGTCAAAAGTGATTAATTTGCACGTTTTTCAAATTTTTTGGAGGAAGACTGAAACCAATTTTGTGGTGTTGCAGCACCTTTAACCTCCTATTTTAGGCTGATGTTCATATATGATATCTATAGGAAGGAAGACGTAGTTACGATGTGCTTACTAGCGAGCCACACTGCTTGCATTTTATACCAACCACATATAAATGTTAATTATTTTTCTTGTAAGTTTCAGCTGTAATGGTTGAATGAAGTTCAAATTGTCATATTACAGAAATTTCTGTTTGAAAGATTTAATGCTGATTAATGTGGTAACCACGCGCTTGTCATGCGATAGTCACGCATGATAGACGGATGATTTTCGCGTGCAAACTTCTGTAGATCAGTCTAGATTTCACTATTTTCAGACAATTTGATTTATAGTGAAGATGACAAAGCTGTAATTTAAACACAAACTGCTGACATTGAAAGAAAGACTGGAAGTGGTAGACCACGGCCGGCTACGAGTGAGAAAATGAATAAACTGAGGAAGTGATTGCTACTCAGGAAGAGTGCCTGGAACATGTACATCCCAACGACAAACTGCACCACAATTGCAAGCGAGTCCACGGCCAGTACAAAGAATGAGCAAAAACCTTGTTCTAAATACATTCCCTGCGACTCGCATTTATCATGACTCCTATCGCTCTTCAAAAATATCATGTTTTTCGCTGGATTCAGTCGAAACGATAAAACTAAATTCTACTTTATATATGTGAAAGTCAATAAGATTAACTCTTAGTGTTACGTGAAATTATTGGATAAATGACTTCTACTCCACTGTCGTAGACTGTACACAAATGAAAATTATGCTTTCAGCAAGATACCAGCGTTCCACTCTGAGCTCTCTGGAAGACAGTTCTTCAAGGTTCTTTGAAAATGATAAACAATTTTTCAATCTCTGGATTGCAATCTGATCGATTACAACGTTTGCTGCTCATTTTCAAACAAAGTGATGTAACTGTGGAAGGATGATTGTTCTTAACGAAAAGAAACTAAAGGACACAATCAGACAGAATTGGACAGATACATCTCATAAAGAAGTACGAATGGAGATTTTGTTATGGAAAAAACGTTTGCTAGCAATTTTCGGTGAAATTAGAGATTATATCGACCACTTGTTTAATTAAAAAGTCCGCGGAATCATGAATCACCTTCGGCAATACATTGTTTGGCAACTGATTGAAAACAATACGGTTTTTCTGTCCTGGTACTAACAAGCCAGAAATTTTCTAAGAAAGTGTTAAATATATCTGTCATGACGTATGAAATACGAAAAACTACAGTTTTGATAGCTCTCAAAGTTAAAAAGTGCAGTTATTTCTTTTTGCGCCACTTTTGATTGTGCTAGCTTTTCTCTAACACAGAGAACATTCGCTTACGAAAGCTTTAGTATTTAATCCTATGATGCACAAATAAGATCAAGCTGACCCTGCAAAGCTAATTTTTTTACATCTGTTGATAAAATAAACTTCACTGCTATAGATTTTCTGACATCTTCAATAAACTTGCTTTGCAATGTTTAGTAGTATTTTTGTTTCATTTTACTTGCTTCGTAGATTAGATCTGAGAAAAAGATAGTTTTACATCACTACTCCGAGAATGCACAACCAGGGTTAAAATGACCCTAATGCATTTCAGTTGGTACTATAGTTGTATTGAGCATTTTGATTTTACGTTGCCCATAAAAATGTACATCGACTTATTGCTGTCCGCACAAAATCACTGAAGCACCGCGGCGAAACGACTCAATAAAAAATCTTTAAGCTCAGCTTGTAGCAAAAATGTTTTTATTTCCTTTTATTGGCATAAAGTTTTTTGACAAAATCATTTGTTGTCGATATCATCTTATGATGCAAATTAAGTAAGTCGCACTTATATGACATAGCTACAACGTAATTATGACTTAAAAATCAATTAAATTGCTTGACTGTTATAGTAACTACTGTGAGTTATGGAGCATTGGCATCCAACTTTTTCCAGAAGAGGGCCAAGTTTTCTTTTCAAAAATCATGTGAGACAATTCAATTTATTTTATTTCATAGAATGCACTTATCAAACTTTTTGTTTGATGATGCATAGAATTAAATTTGGGATTTTAAATTTGTTGTATGGAGGAAATTGATACATGCTTTTAAGTCGTATGTAATCAACTAATTTCGTCTGTAATATCATATTCGTTTCTGTGGTATAGTGGTTCGTTTTGCATTTGGCAGAATTGGGTTCAATTTTTCTGTCCAATTATATCAAAAGATATTAAAGGCGGTACTTACAGTTTCTCTGCTTGACACTCAACACGAAAGGGATAAGGTTAAAAAAAGCCAGCCAATTCGCTAGTTGTTTTCTGGGAAAGATACTTATCAGGATAACTGATCTTTTCGGTACAGACAGATGATAGGGCCAAGTAGTCTACCTGTCGTGCTGGTTCAGATAAAAACTTACAAAGCATGAGCTCATACGCGTGAAAAAAGGTTTGGAGAACGGGTTCATAGCACTCTTTCATGAAGCAAGTGAAAACTTAAATGCCTTTTTCTGGCTCTCATCAGAAGTCACAACCAGAATCAAACAAAGAAGAGACAACGTCGCCACTTGTAGTCGATGAGATTATCGCCATTGCTGCATTGTGCCATTGTCCGAAATCCAAGCTTCTACTGGAACAATTGCAGTCCCTAGACAAATTCTTTTGGGCCAGATGATACGATTTGTTTATTTTTAATAAAAGTTGCTTCCATGTTGGCTAAATAAAAGGACAATCTAGCAAATGCCAAAGCTGATAATCGGCTCTCACTGTGGACAGAGCAAGGTTCTGATTTTCAAGTAAATGCTATGCAATTCCTGAATCGCTGTTCAGAAAAGGGAATGAGTTGTATTGTCGTATAGTAGTCTTTCTTTCTTCATGCCAAGTCTGATATTTGGGATCATGTAGGTTGATTCTCTTTTGAATACTTTGGGATGCGCGGTCAAAGTACCGGCATACGTGCATTTGAATACGACAATGGGACGTTGAAGGAAAAGCATTGCATCGTTGCGGATTGCAGGTTAAATGGATTTGGTGGAGAATATTGTTCGAAGTTCAGTTGCTCATAAGCAATTACTTGCCGAAGGTTAGATTTGCTTCTGAAATTTAGGAGAAGTGTAATCGATTCAATAGAGCTTTAAATAGACTGGGCATTTTGGAATACCTTCCTTCTTGAGGGCTCTGAATTTGTCAAACAGCCTTGGACATAGTCACTTAAACAACGGTGTTTAGTGTGAGTATCCATTTTTTTGACGCTCTCCAGCTCTTGTAATATACCGGGCTTTTTAGCAGATACACAGATCCCTGTGCACAAGGGTTCCAATAAGGTTTGTGTTCTATTTTTGGGGGCCAAATGGTTTCCAACGCGTATATGATCCAGTAAAAGTCGGTTTACGATATAAGAAATAATTTATTGTCAGTTTTCTCAACCACAACGTCTAGAAAAAGAAGTTTGCTATCAGCCTTTTTTCAAAAGTGAAAGTCAAGCAAGTGTGTAGAGGAAAAGCGACCGACGGTAAATAGCAACGCCTTCTCTTCCCTGATTTATTCTGGAAATAACTTCTGATTATAGCCAAACGAAAAAGTTTAAGTTTTCACTTGTTAGTTGAAAGAGTGGAATGAGTCCTTCTTCTAAAGCTATATTCAAAGCTATTTTAAAACTCTTTGCCACTAAAAAACCGTTCATGCCCATAAAAACCAATTACAAGCGGCTCGAATGCCGTTGTAGCCATAAAATTTTGATGAAAGATTATCACAGCCCGTGTTAAGCCATAGCGTAGAAACACAACAGCGCTATTAGTGCGCGTGTGACAGTAAGTTACTCTGTTAGTCTTACAAAATCCTATCAGTGGGGAATAAGTGAGCACAAATCAACGAACCAATGTTTCAACCATCGCTGCGAATAACCTTAGTCAATTGCGGGGGATATTTTTGAAATTCACAATTGTTTGCATAGCTTCTTTTATCTTGCAGCAGATTTTTTAAATGCAGAAAATTTAAGGGTGCACTGTAAAGGCTTTGCGAGCCATATCTACCCCTTAAATAAGGAGGCACACAAAGAATTGGAAGCCCCTGATAAAGAAGTGCACCAATTAATGCGATAAATTTGGTAAAACGCACTGAAAATTTTGCAAGAAACTTCACGTGTGATAACTTTTGCATTAGTTTTCCACTAATTCAGAAAGTGATAAGAAATAGTACATGTTTGGTGCAATTAGAAAAAATAAACTAAAATTTCTCAGAAATTTACTCTTGTCAAAGAAAAGGCGACGAAATCCATTTTGTTAGAGTTTCCAAAAAAAGACATGATTTCATCACGCTGTCCGAAGAAAGAACGTATGGTGAATGTGTTTTCCACTATACATTTCTGGCTAAAATATGTTTCAGCTCTCATCAAAGTAAGCTCGAAGTTATCGTGGTGCTATAATGAAACCAAAAGTGAGGTCGATACCTTGTGTAAAATGGTTAGGGCATTTCACGTAAAGGCAAGAAAAAAAATGGCTTGTGATTTTATTTTATTATATGCTTGATGTGATGGCAGTTACGACTTTTACAGTATGATATGGTAATAGCTAAACAAAAGCTGGTATCTCGGCATGAAAGAACAATGATCGATTTTGATTCAAGTTGAAAAAAATTTTTGAAATGGTAATTGAAGAAAGTATAGCCGTGTCGACTTATAAATAAGAATATAAAAATTTACAAATGGCACTTGTAGTCGACTAAAATCTTTATTATTGCAAGCTTTTGTGAGCGAATGCTCACTTCTTCAGGCAAAATAAATTAAGACTAATGAGTTCTTTCTTCGGACATTTAATTTATTTTGCCTGAAGAAGTGAGCATTCGCTTGCGAAAGCTTGCAATAATAAAGATTTTAGTCGACTACAAGTGCCATTTGTGAATTTTTATATTCTTTGAAATGATAGTTACTTTTTATCATCCATTAGCTGAGTAAAAATAAAGACCGAAAGTGTAAGCCAGCCTGTTGCGAGTGCAACGGGCATATTTGCCAACAACATTCTAGTTTTTCATTCTAGTTGTTTCCGAAACAAGCTATAAATTCATTTATAACACGCTTAGTGTTATGTTTCTTCTAAAGGTCGAGCCACAGGGGGGCCATGCCTTCCAATTTTTTAAAAATTTGATCAAGAAAACAGGCCATTTTGAGTGGAAAACAGGAGCATAATCAATTTGAAAAGCTAATTTCTTAAACAAGTTCTGTTGTCACTTTTGTGTAGGGCCAAAAAATTTTTGTCTTTAACTAGTTTTATATTTATGAGCCTCATTTAAAAATTTGACTGGAGTGTTTACAGTGTATACATTTGTTGAAATACGGAGCTATAGAAATGTTGTTTCGATTGTTATTGCTGAGATGCCTTTTGTTCTGTGCTAATGCTTTTTCTTCATAATGTACACCAGTTTGATTTTGGGGAATTTTTGTAGCTTGTTGGCTGTAAAGTGTTTCTCGTCACGGTTCGATTGAGGGTAGCAGCTGATCGGGGTTAGACACATAGGGGCGCTGTCACCATTTACATGAAATTTTGTTACAGCTCTTAGAACTCTTACTTGAGTGAAGCCGGCGCGGTCCATTGAGCCGATATTTCTGACCCGACTGGTGGCATCGGCAGAAACGCCTCGAAGCCTCATATGTAATTGTTAGAAGCTTTAGTGGAAGAGCAGAATGTAAAAATGTAATGTGTGATAACAACAAAGTCACCAAAACTGATGAAGAGTGATGAGTTAAAAAATGTTATCTATTTCTCTATTGTAGAAGGCAACATTAGAGTATCACATTAATTTAGCTGTAATTTCAACAGCTCTTCATGATTCAACCAGGGCCGTTCAACCTTACCAGGCCACGCATACTTCTTCATTGAATTGGGCTCTTACAGTAATATTTTTTCTGTTTGCAAGATGCTTAATTTGCAAAATAGTTCTATTTTTCTCTTATTCAGCATTAAATTACGCCATGTATTGTTTATTGTCACGGTCTGGGCTTTGCATGAAATTTGCAGAAATTTTTAATCTCTTCTGAATACGCTTAGTCATGAAATCTATTTTCTCGTTTTTTTACCCATGTAAAAATCTACTGTGGACAACATACGAGGTATGTACAATAAGTAATGAGAAATGTCAGGAGAGACGTTAAATATGATTTGATAAAAATGCTGTTTCGTGGTGAAAAACACATACATGTATTCTATAAACTGACTAACTGTCAACTTTCTATTTCAACAGGTCTTATTGTAGCGGTGTAGGAAGTGTAAGCAGTCTGATTAGGTTTTCGATCTGTGAATACGTGACTAGATGCAGAAAAACATTGAGCAACGTTACGCCATCAAATTTTGTGTTAGACTTAAGAAAACCAAACAAGAAGCTTATGGATTGTTAAAGGAGGCCTGTGGAGATGAACAGATGATCCAAGCAAGTTTCTATCGATAGTTTAACAGATTTTCTGAAACAAAGAAACAGGTTGAAGAATGAACCCAGATCTGGAGCATCGAAAAGTGCACGCAAGGAGGAAAACATTTAGTAAGTGCAAAGGTTAGTGATGCAAGACCGTCGAATGTCTGTGAGGATGATATCTGAAGCTGTTGGTATTAGTGTTGGCGCAGTAGATGCAATTCTAACCAAAGATCTGAATCTCCACAAAGTCTGTGCCAAGTTTATCCCAATGATCCTCTCCGAGAACAATCTGTGGTGGTTCCACCAGGACCATGCCACAAGTCAACGCTGGTGATCACCTGGATGGCCAACAGGAGTATGAAACCAGTACAACACCCACCTTAAAGCCCTGACCTAGCCCCTTGTATCTTCTTCCAGTTCCCACGCATGAAAGACAGCCTTAGGGAATCAGGTTCCAGTCAACAAAGGAGCTGAAAAAGACATCAGAAAATTACCTGAAAAGATTACTATTGAAGGACTTCGAGGAGGTGCTCCAGAATTGGGAGCGACGCATCAAGAAGTGTGTAGATGCAGGAGGCAATTATTTTGAAGGAGACTAAGTTTTGTAAGCTTAAGAAAATAAATAGTGTTTTTCCTGACATTTTCTCATTACTTATTGTACATACCTCGTACATTTTAGGTATATCCAACATAAACTAAGGTCATTTGCAGATATATAGTTGGTATTGTAGGCCGATCGATTTATTTGCTTTGTTTAGACGTAACAGTTTAAGCTACGTCACAAAAAACAACCAAAGCAATTTCAATTTTACTATTGTCAGTAGACTGATCTTCGCAGCAATTTGGCTCTATCTCTCGGCTACTAGTATGCAGATTCCTATGTTGCGAAATTTTACGGCAACTAGCTTTCCGCATGAATCTGCATTCTTTTTCTTTATTGTCAAGAAATTTTGTTGTAATTAACATTTTGTGCTCAGAATACTACTCATCCTTGGCGTAAACTGAAGTGCAATTTGTAAAATTTTTTTAACTGCGTGGAAAACTTGAATAAACTCTTTTTTCGCTAAGAAGCGATGAAGGCAAAATTCAAATGGTGCTCATTTTACTATTCTTAGTTCGATTTTGTGCAGACAAGTAAAAATACGGTTTTCTCGTTTAGGGCTTCTTGATACACACGGACTGCACAAAAGGTCCTGGAATAGGAGACTGGGTTATCATCTCACAGGCTATTTTCGATGTTGCTTGCATTATCGCACTTTTAGTGTTGATATTATTTGATTAGGCTACAGCTAAACTTGACGGAAATTAAAATTTTTCAAACATATTCTAGATTGCTTGCAAACGATTTTTGGATGCTTCGAAGCGAAGAGTGATTTCACAGCACGAGGTTAACAAGATTTTTCAACACTTATCACCTATTTATATGTTCCACAGTGTGTATCTGTTGCCACAACTTAGAGAAAGACTAAAGATCTGGTAAGCACGGTGGTGCTTGGGTTCATAGTTGAATATCAAGTATCAATGTTAACGATAAGCATACCTGTCTTTCAACCGAGTTAAATTAGTAGAAAGCGGTTTACCTAGAGAATCGTAACAGGCGTCTAAGATGTATCCATTTGCATAAAGATGATCTAGAGCTGAGGTTCTCAATTTGTTTATTGCTTTACGCTGTTCGTAAAAACTTCTGATTAGTGGCATGTAGCTCATACCGTGAAAACTTTGGCCCTATGATGATTGCATACTTGTTATTGCAGATTTTCAAGTCTTATGTCTGACGGAAGTGCTCGAGATTCTGCATTTTATGTTTGATGTCGACTGACCATTTAAAACTTGGTATTTGTGAGGGTACAACTCTGGCTTTACAGATTTAGTTGCTGATGAAAACGTTCATGATTGGCGAGCAAGCGTCGGTATTAGCGAGTTAGGAGTCTGAGTGGAACATTGAGTTTAATTCCTGCCCGCATACTTGGGATACAGGGTTTGTAACTCATGGCAATTGGTAGTGTAGGATTCTGGTTTTACGAATTTAGTTCCTGACGGTAACACTCGAGGTTCGTAGGTTTGCTTGATGTCAACTGATGGTAAAAAGCTTGGGATTTGCGATTTAATTCACTATTGTGCTCTGATTTTGGATTCACGGCTTTGTAACTTTTATGCTAGACTGGTCTTTTCGTGCAAGTGGTTATGTGTTTTTTGTGTGTGTTTTGTTTTTTCTGCTTATTTAGCAGGGCAAGTCGTAACTGGGACCTGCCTTATAGGCCAAAACCAGAGATGTCCAACCTGCTGCCCACTTAACATTTACCTGGGCTCCACCTGCGACTCATTGCATTGTTTAGTTGTATTCAATAGTTAGCTTCAAAATATAGGATGGTTGCATTGTTAAATCAAAAGGTTAAGAGCCTTCTTTTTCAGTTCTCGCTTTTTCAAAGCAACATTTTAACCAATTTGCCATCTGGGCTTTTTTTTGCCGACGCTCTTGGTTCCAAACGTTAATGCAACAACTTTGTATTGATACATAAAAGATTTTTATCTAATTGCTTTTGTGTCCCGATAAAATACTTAAATTTGTAATTTTATAAAAACGATTAGAAAAAAGGTTGAACTTCCGTAGCTCAAAAAATGTGCCTAGTGCTGGGTTCAAGTAACCTTGAAAAAACACTTAAGTAACGAGTAATTTTTGAAATATTACTCAAATAATCGTGGAATTAAATAGAATTCCAAAACTTCAAATTTCTAAATATGGTGATTTCTCACCAGCATTCTCAACTTCCCTCAATTGATACCAGCATCTCACATGTCAGCCATTCACGATATCTTTCACACAAAATTAGTCTATACTTGCCTATTGTAGGCTAGTCCATTCACAATGTTTCCTGCATAAAATCCAAATATGCCCTTCTGGGCAATTTCAGATCATGCCATCAATCTATTGCTACATTGCTGCATTGACCTGATATGGGGGCAACGGTTTTGACCTATATCACATAGGCACTTCACATGTCTCAACCTCTTTGCGTTGGAATCAACCTGCAGGGATAACATTTGAGTATAATGTCAGCCTATTACAGATAGTATAACACAAGATAACAACACGAGACAACGTAGTTTCGGGTTACTGACCCTCATCAGCCGTATGCTTATGTTCTGTAAAACCCTGTACAAAAAAATCAACTTAAGTAATTCAAATTTTTTAAAATCACTTAGAGTTAATTTATCGTATTTTAATCACTTTATATATTACACATCCATAAAGAAGAATTATTTGCACACAAAGTAGCTACGTGCAAAGAACAAAGAATCAATCAATTCATCACTCAACGATAATCTCAACTTTGAAATGAACAGTCTAGCAGCACTGAAACACCTCTCTGCTTTTATAAAAAAGGGTGGAAGTGAGTTTAGACAAGATTTCAAGCTCTTCAAGACTTTGGAACACTCCTTTGTTGCTTCGTAACGTGTCTTTTTTTTTCTTGATGTGTGTCAAGATATTTTCTTGACCACAATCCAAATGTTGATCTTCTGGTTGGAATAAAATGTCATTGAGCTCTTCAGCTTTGGATTTTCTCATAGGGGGCTCCTTAGTGATGTCATCTCCAAGATCTTCAGCACTCTCATTAATAGGGCAATTGGAAAAAAGTCGTGAAAAAACATCTCTTGCCACTTTGGCAAGCTCTCGTTTCTTTGGATGGCTTAAGAGTGAAGACTCGACCACCTGCTCGTAAATGTTTTGAGCCTCTAGATACCTTACAAGGCCACAAATCTCTTTATTTCTCCTTGATTCAATTCAACCAGTGATAGCTGTCAACAATAGCTCCTGTGTCTTCTGCCAGCTTCTTGAGAACATACTCAAAAATCTTCTCACTCTTTGAAACTGTGACATCACGTCTACAAAGAGCAGTTGCACCGACCTAAATTATTTCTAGACTTTCTGCCAAGTCTTTCACAACTGCAACCTCATCATCTGCCAAGTATTTTGATCCCAGCTCGAGCTCTTTCAATGTATTGTCAATAGGTACCCTGGCTTCCAAGAATCGTGTCATGATCTTGAGCAATGAGTTCCATCCAGCTTTGGTATTCAAGAGCAGAGAAAGTGTTTTCCCCGAATCCTTGTCCCAGCTCTTTAGCAAGTAGTCATTTTTAAGTGGGCCTGAACAGCTTGACAATCGCTCTGACTTTTGAAGTAGGTTCACTTACAGTGTCAATAAAATCTGCATTGAAATCATCTGGAATGTTACTTGCCAGCCTTTGTTTTAGTTAATTTATTTAACTCTACTCAAGTAAGTAATTAGTAAAAATTTTACTTAAGTACTTACTTACTTGAATCCAGCTCTAAGTTTTGTGCTGCGCTGTGAAAATTTGTACATTGTTCACTTGGCACCGCTACCCATACAAATAATTATAATGATAAGCGTTTAATTGGAGCTAACGACAATGGGACCACGTCGCTTACTACATAGTAACATAGAAAAGTTGCATCTAAGAGGCCTAACATTTTTTACTTTAATAAAGAAGTTAGGTTAGTTAGTGCAAAACTGAAGTTGTCACACAATGGGTTGCAGCTCGCCCAAAGACCCACGTCATGTTTCTAGTACCCCTTTAATCTCAATTTAGTTTGTGCTATTAGAATATTTTAGCAAAAGTTGCTTTTTCAGGGATGAAAATTCTCGTATTGGAGACATAATAATTCGCGCAGGTCCCTTCTTGCGAATGTACGCGCTTTACATTGACAACTACAGCATTGCAATAGAAACAATCAAAACTTGGAAAGAGAGATCCCATGAATTCGCAAGAATTGTCGAGGCGGTTGAAAGTTTACCTGATTGCGAGAATCTGCCTTTGGAGGTAAATAAAAAACTTTTAAAAATTTGGATTATGATCTTCATGTGCATTCTGATTTTCTGTACTCTTGGGACACTTCACTAATCATTGCAGTGCTTGTGAAAGAAATGCACTGTCCAGGTAAAATTGTCAATTCTGAAGCGAATCTTTTAATGCAAGTTGTTTTACGTTGGATTACAAAAGTTTCTTTGTTGGGAAGATTGAAATACTCGATTTATAATTGAAAGCAAATTGAATTGAGAAAAATTTTGATTGAAGGCTTCGCTTCATTGCGTAGATACGTACTTTAGCAACAAGCAACATCTTGGATGAAAGCATGTACTGGCTTCCTCCCATAAAAAAGGATTGCTAAAGTCTTTAAATATGTATTTTTCTAAATCATGAGAGCTTTATCTACCCCAAAAAGCTTTCCATTCACTGCCTCAACTCCATCCCCATTATTCAATTTTTAAATTTGGCAATGAAAGCAAGATTTTTGGATTTAAGACAAGTAATTGTTGAGTAGGTCTAGTACAGTTACATATCATGAAGCCTGATAAAAGTCTGGTCCACCAATGTCGTATTAGTGGTAACGGCACAATCAAATGGCAAAAAAGATCAAAACTCACATGGTTGATTACGTGGCGAGGCAAGGAAGCGTTGAACCTGGTTGAACTCTCACACTTTCCGTTCAAACAGCTTGCACCAATTGCAGTGACAGATATGAGTAACTGCTGGCTCAAAGGTCGTAATGTCAATTTGTATTTATTTGCAGTCACCCAAATTTTATCTTGTGCTCATCAAGTTAAGTACATTCTTGTTTTGATAAAGAGCTTAACATCAATAAATTTTTAGACCCACTTAATCACTCCTGTTCAACGAACACCACGGTACAAGATGCTTCTTGAGAGTTATCTCAAGGAACTTCCTCCAACATCATCTCAAAGAAACGAAATTGAAGCTGCATTAGCTGTTGTTGAATTCGCCGCGAGCCATTCTAATAGCTACATCGCACAGAAAGTTGGTTTGCTTAAATTTTGTTGGTAGTAATCAATTTTTATATTTTTTTGTATTTAAATTTTGCTATTTGATATGCGCGTCCCTTTAATTTAGTGTCGACTCTAAATAAATCAATCATTGTACTTTGACACTTGCTTCAAATTGGTTCAGTGTTTCTAATGTTGGACAGGAGTCACAGGATGTAACAAGTTGGAAAAGTTACGCTGCTAGAAAAAGAAGAAAAAATCGAGAGGTGTTCCGTATATTCTGCCTTGTTTGATGTAGAAGGTGATACGGCGTTTTTTTTTTCTGTCGACAAATAAGCAATATAAAAATAACACAAGTGATCACTCAAATCTACCTACGCCTTCACGCCCTGCAATTAATTCATTTTGGCGCGTATTGCTTGTTTAGGAAAAAACTTGGAAATTAGTTGAAGTTTACAAGAAATTGGTTCAGATTGATTTCAACACCGACAATTTTTCGAGGGAGCTAATCAAAGAAGGAAACGTAATAAAAATTGCGGCGAGAAATGGGAAGCAACATGAGAGATATCTATATCTGGTTGGTGAATTCTACTTATCTGTAGTAACTGAGAGAACAGATGCACGAGGACTGTAAAAAAATGACTCTTTGTCTTGGTAGAAATAACTTTAGTAACAGTATTAAAACGCCTCACTTAAATTTCAAAGCTTTCATTTAAATTAAAAATGAGCATTTTACCAAGAATTACTTGAGCTTTCTCTAAAGTTTTATTTCTCCTTTAGATCTTCGGGTAAAGACAGTAGCTTCAATTAGACTGAGATCATTGCCATAGTTTCATTGTTGCATTTGGCCTACATGTTAAAAATTAAATTTAATCTCAGTTTGTAATTGCTTGGCATGATTCTGAAGTAAAGATGAGGTTGTTGTCTTTCTTTTATTGTAAGGTGAAATTGTTCCGCAAGGTCATATTTCTGGATACACTGCGAAAAGCATCCTGGTTGTTTGGTCGTTAAGATTCTGTTTAACTGATTCCCGTATGATGAGAAACGGGTCAGAAGTACAGCATTAATTCATCGATTTGCTCGCCACAGCTCCATAAAGCATTTAAGGAGGAGAAAACTTGTCTTTGACAAAATTCATTGCACATGTTTTATTGGAATATTGAACATATAACCTGTCGATTACAAAACAAAAATATTTCAAAGTATAAGCGGCTTTTGCTTGCGTCCGTTGTACTCCCGCAGATTTTACGTGAAAGACATCACGCAATTGTTAGTTCCCGTCATCATTTGAATCCGAAATGAACGTTTGGGTAGATATACAAAATCTACTTTAGCATGGCCTGCTGAGAATGTCATAATTCAAATCTTTTTTGTGCACCGATGAAATAACCTTATCTTTAGGTTGTTGATTACTCAAATTCTGGATTCCATGTAAGATGATATATTTGTTTGTGATATTTCCAAGCGTTGATAACTACTAGGCTACTTTTTAATGATTTTCTGGTGTGGGCCATTAACTGTAACGAACAGGCTAAAGTGGCACTTGATTTACAATCATTAGCAAGATTTTAAGAATGAATAAGAGTAACAACAGGAACATACAATCACCCGCGTTACATAATTCTTCAGCTTTATTGTGTGCCAGAAGTTTCAAAATTATTATATCTTTTTTATCACTACTCAGTAAAAAATTTGATTGATTTTAATTTTTTTAAGTTTAATTTTAAGTTTGGTGAAATGATTTTAAGATCATTCCATTACCGATTATAAGTACTGCCAGTTCTACTTTGCAGCTGCGGCAAAACTACCGTACTTTAAACCACGGAACAAGAAATCATTGATGTTATCATGTTAAATAGTAGTTCTAACTTCAAATATATTTTCATTATTATGTTTAACGATGTATTACTAGTAGCAATAATAAAAGAATGAAGTTAAATTATTGATTTGAGATGAAAAGCATGAAACTTTGATTATTTTTTATAGTTGCGATTGATGCTCCGCAAATTTGAAACATAAAACTAATCTAGCTGAAACATTTTACTTTTCTAGTTCAGTGACTCACTTCTTTACTGCAAAGACTGCAACTCCTTACAAAAATTACACGGAAAAGTTCACGAAGTTTCTCTAAATCTGAAATTGGTGGGAGTTGCCGCTTCCATTGTAGATGGCACGGAACCGAGATTTTTTATCCAAGGAATTGAAAAGCAAAATGAATTCCTTTGCAGGTTTGGTTGTATTTCGATTGTATTGCAGCAGCAAAATGTATAGCAAATATGGCATAGAACTGGGATGTGTCCGCACAAGCTGTGGCCCGTTAACTAAAATTGATTGTCTCGAAGAATGATGCGGTTTTCAGCTAGCAAAACGGCTGGACTAATGATGTTCCCGCATGTGGATGGCCCATTTACAGTTGATCTCAAAAAAAAGATCTTACGTGTAAATGTAAATCGTCTACCCATCATACCAGAGATTACCAATCATTATGAAATCCTGAACTCATTTTAATATACAGGGTGTTTATAAAGTCCTGATACAATTTCAAAATTTTTTTATGAAGTCAATTCTCAAAATATCTTAACCAAGTTGGTTTTATTTGAATCAGTGGTGCTTAAAGTTTTTATTTAAAATAAAATTTTGTGTTGCAGATATGATTTTTATGTGTTTTATGAATGTGTTAAAATAACCCTTATGAAATGGTTACTCCTCAAGAGAAAGCACGATATGTATTCTGGTTCATTGAAACAAAATCGGACGAATTTCTTAAGCGAATTTGTTTTAGTGACGAGGCAACGTTTCATGTTTCTGGTAAACTAAACAAACAAAATGTAAGGATTTGGGGATCAGAACACCCCCATGAGATTAGGGAGCTTGAAAGGGATAGTCCAAAAATGAATGTGTGGTGTGGGCTCATGTGCAATCGAGTAATTGGTCCATTTTTCTTGCACGAGAGAACAATTACTGCAGACGTTTACTTGGACCTTCTAACGGAATATGTGGCACCACAACTAATTGATTCTCAACCAACTATCATATTCCAGCAAGATGGTGCACCACCGCATTGGGGACTACGTGTTCGTCAGTTCCTCAATGAATCATTTTCAGACCGATGGATTGGAAGAGATGAACCGATTTCATGGCCACCTCGTTCACCATACATTACTCCCCTGGACTTCTTTCTATGGGGTTATGTGAAGGATATCGTGTATCGAACAAATGTGCGGGATATAACTGACTTGAAGCAAAGAATTTCTGATGCTATTGCCACCATTGATGAGGATATGCTGCAACAAACGTGGCATGAAATCGAATACCGTCTTGAAGTGCTTCGCTTAACTAATGGTGCCCATATAGAAATGTATTAAATGAGTTAAAAAAACTTTAGGCAGCACTGATTCGAATAAAACCAACTTGGTTAAAATATTTTGAGAATTGACTTCATAAAAAAATTTTGAAATTGTATCAGGACTTTATAAACACCCTGTATTATCAGTTGAGCACAGAAGCGTAAGCAGAAATATGTCATAGAAGGTTGATTTTTCTTATTAAGAATGCGGAAGGCATGATTATTCTAGGAGAGTCCAGGTGCCTGCACCCCCGGAAAAATTTTAGAAAATCATACTAGAAAACAAGCGTCTTTGGCTTTCTAGAACACGTTTTCGGCAAATAGTTGCATGAATTTTTTATTAAGTTAAAAAATTATGTACCTACAATATTTATGGGGAATTTATCCCCCAAAACTTTTGTGCTTACGCCACTGGTTTGCAAACCTTTTACTAAACTTTGCCTAAAATTCAATGAACATGCCGTTGATTCTTTCTATATAACCACTCAACTAGTGCAACAAAATTAATGACATAAGCTTAATTGCAAAATATTTTGATATGTTTCTGCCAATCTTTAAAATAAAATTGAAAATTTACCAAGGGCGTAACCAAAAAAATAACAGTGGTGCCAACTTTATCCAAAAATTTATAAAAAATATAGTTTGTTCAAATTTATTTTAATCCAGATCTTTTGGATTTTCAAGAAAATTTTGCATCTCTTAAATTGCATGAAAAAGGACTTGTTCGCAACATATATAGTAATTGCGATAATATAAATAAGTTCATTACTTTTATTCTCTGATGATGACCAGTTAAGGAAAAGGTAAAAAATGAAGGATAATCAATAAAAAATAATAATAGTTTGTATGAAATCACGCTAAAGGCGATAAAGATTTTTGCAATTTTGTTTGAAAATAGTTTAAAAAGGTCCATTAAATTTCGGAAAACGTGACCTTTTTTGATTCTTTTGTCCTCCGGTTATGCTGATGACAGTTACTCAAAAAAATTTATTCTAGAAATATGAAAAGAGGGGCTGGGGAGCTGGCCTAATATAGACCACGCTCCAGCTCTGGAGCTAGCAATTTTCAAATCTATGGCTCCTGCTCCAGCTCCGGAGCTAGTGTTTAAATTCAGGCAGAGCCAGCTCCAGCTCCAGTCAAGTTTTCAAGGTTTTACTAATGTAGTCAAATGCAATATATGTTTAGCCATGAATTTTACCGATAATATAACTATATGGTAAAGGTATATCCACAAATAGTTTTGAAATAGCAATGGTTTATAGATAAACACTCAGATCAGTAAACATAAAATTGAAATGCATCTGAAAAATTAGTAGAATTACAGTACTACAGCTACATCTTTTCTATAATTGGATAGGAGCCGAGGTGCCAAAATTTTGATGGCTCCAGCTCCGGCTCCACTAACATCTGAAAATAAAGCTCCGGCTCCTTCAAAAAATCCCAACTCCCTGGCTCCCAGCTCCAGCTCCGGCTCCAGCTTCCCAGCCCTGGTGAAAAGTACGAGCGTATTTGAAAATAAACTAAGATAGCTCGAGCAAAAAGACAATTGTGTGCTGACTCAGCAACAAAATAACTAAAGTTAACGCTTTGATAGTCACAGCTTTTTGCATGTGAGCTGAAACGTTCTACTTTTAGTTGTGACAAAGGAATAAGCAGTTGCTACATTTTAATAAAGCAGCAAACATTAAAGCCGCTTGTAACAAGTGAGTATTCTGCAGAAATGAAAAGAGTTGATTGCACTATTACACTTTGCGCAATAAATTTTTTTTTTTGTTGCCCTTATGGCCACTATAGATAACAATGTGCTACCGACGCCACCAATATTTCATTGATAACTGATTTCACAAAAAAGAAACTATGAAGACAATACAGCAAGGATCGGCTGTTTTTCCTTGTCGCAGACCAAATTAATCATTCTCAACATAATTTATTTTCTTTACTGTTTTTATGGTGCCAAACATTGAGGGTAGTGATAATTTTTTATTTTGGTATTTTAGCAAAAATCAAATAATTTACTTCCCCAATCACCATCGATATGCAACGTGATGCAATGGACTAAGCGTCAAATGTTTCACGGTTAAATGCTCAGAGGTTGTGTTGCACGCGGCATGACGAAGCAGAACCGTCGTTTGTTTAAACTCACATTTCAGTTTCAACCTATTGCTTGTGCTGTAGTGCTGGAACGGGGGAGGCGTCGCTCCCTTCCTCTTCATTAGGGGGCGAAGTGCCGCTTTGAGTTAATGGTGACCTCCAAAATAAAGAAAAATGTCTTTAAGCTAATTAGGGATAAAAATCGGTTACTTCAGCCCTTCAAAATGATGATCTCCAAAAAAAGATCTTGTAAAAGCCAATACCGACCCTTGATCAGAAATCAAAGTGCCCGGCTAAAATCTTGTCCCTTTTGCCCCATAACCTTCTGGCACCCTTGGGCTTGTGCCTTAGTAATGATATCTATTGGCGACTGTTGACTCGAAGACGGAGAGGTTGTTTTACAAATTTACAAACTCCTCTTAAATGTTTTGCTCGATGAGTACAATAAATAATTGTCATCTTCAAAAAGCTTTATTGTAACTGTCACCGTTTTTCCTGTGACAGATCGGTAGACGAACGTGACAACTGGGTTGCTTCCATTAACAAAGCCGTTGCCAATCAAATTGAGAAGAAAAATTCTTTTCGAAGAGTCAAGAGGGCTTCTTCCAAATCGAAAGTCATTAGCAAAGCGAATGTCGCGTTGTCGATTCCTACTGCCATCGATGGCATCAACCTTCTCGAAGCTCCGTCTTATCAAAAAGATTTTCTCAAAGAAGATGAACTCGGCACCCGAGCTCCAAAGTGGATCAAAGATGATGACGTCACAATGTGCATGCGTTGCAATGAACCTTTCCATCCGATTTGGAGGCGACGCCATCACTGCCGCGCTTGCGGAAGGGTATGTAACAATCACATAAGTATTTCATAACAAATAAATTCAAATAAGTACTGACAGACCATCCACTACAGTGGACCTAGTATAGGTCCCACTGGTGTGACGCTCTAAGCTATGCTTTAGTAAAAGCCTCTAGCTTCTTGTCGGTCACCAACTGCACTGTAGAGACCTGATGGGTCAAAGCAGTGTCACTGTCTGCAGTTTGCAAAGTCAAATAAATTTTCTGCTTCATGTTTTCTAGCCAGCGCTGTAACAAAAATAATAACAATATAAGGAGGTAATAACAATAACCAAAACCACTTTCGAAGACCAACCACTGACAATGCGCCGTGTTTGTAATGGGTCACACAGTCTTCGAATTTCATTCATATCTGGTTTGAAGTAACATGCTTACTTTTGCCTAACTTGAACTTGAATGAGTTGGCGCATTGAATCTGGGTAATCGTTCCATACTCTACTCCCATTAGCAAAAAAATTTGGACAAAATAAATATTTAACGTGCATTACTAGCAAGTAACTTTGCGATATATTTTAGTTGGTCTGTGCTTCATGCTCAAGCAAAGTATTTCTCCTAGCTTACCAACCACACTACTCCCAGAGAGTTTGCGATCCATGCTTCCGTTATTTACAAAATGGAAAGTTCTCTACTCCAGAAGATCACGGGCAAAAGGTGATGTCATTAATAAGCACAGTTTTGTCTTATACGAGGGTCAGTCAATAAGTAATGAGACTTTCTCAATAACTCAAGTTTGCAATGACTGGTAATCAAAAAATGCTTTTTTATTTTTCAACATAGTTTCCCTCCTTTGCAACACACTTGTTCCATCTTGATATTAGATTGTCTATTCCTTTGGCATAGAATTCCGTGGACTGGGTCCTTAGCCAGTTGCTCACAGCAGCCCAGCACCCTCACAGAACCCAGCTGTCGCTGGGTTCCCAAGATGTTAACGGATGATCACAAAATGCAACGCCTGATGGCTTCCAGAGTATCACTACGCAGATACAGAAAGGAGGGAGATGTATTTCTGTCGAGAATAGTGACAACTGATGAGACCTGGGTTTTTCATTATGAACCTGAATCGAAACGACGATCAATGGAGTGGAAGCACGTTTCTTCCCCAGTGAAGAAAAAATTCAAATCTCAGAAAAGTTTAAGGAAAGTCATGCTCACTGTGTTCTGGGGCAGAAATGAGCCGATCACTATCAGTTTCTTGGAAAGGGGCAATACTGTGAACTCAGAGAACTACTGTGAGCTGCTAACTCAAGTGAAAAAAGACATTAAGAAAAAAAACGGAGGGGACTTCAATCAAGAGGTGTGATTCTTCTTTAGGATAATGCAAGGCCCCACACAGCAGCAAGAACCCTAGCCAAAATTGAAGATTTAGGCTGGAAAGTTCTAACACACCCACCCTACAGCCCAGACCTTGCACCATCTGATTTTCACCTCTTCGGCCCACTCAAAGAGAGTATGAAAGGAATTCACTTCCAGACTGACGAAGAAGTGAAGGCTGCTGTGAGCAACTGGCTAACGACCAAGTCCACGGAATTCTATGCCAAAGGAATAGACAATCTAATATCAAGATGGAACAAGTGTGTTGCAAAGGAGGGAGACTATGTTGAAAAATAAAAAAGCATTTTTTGATTACCAGTCATTGCAAACTTGAGTTATTGAGAAAGTCTCATTACTTATTGACTGACCCTCGTACAAACTGTATTCAACATTTTAGAAAGCGGAACAAAGTCTGGACGAGATCTTCTTACTCTCCGGATATTTACATTTTGAAGAGAAAAACGGAGAGTGGATCAAAATTTGGTGTGAGGTTCCTACAAGCAGTCCTCATGTTTGTTTTTGCTACAAAACAAAGACGGTGAGATTTGTGATTGCGTGAGCGTGCTATCTGTGTAAGTAGGTTACGCTTCGGTATAATTCCAGAAAAAGCCAGATGTGCAGCAACAGCATTTTACACCATAATTTACAATATTAATGTGTGATCTGTAAGCCCATGAGTCGATTCATTTGTTCAAGTAGGTCTAATCTACCGTAATGGAAAAAGTTGTTTACTGATGAAGGTTGATATAGTCCTAAGGTTCATGCAGATTTCAACGCATCTATTTTCAAAACAATGTGAAATTTGTGGCCAGTGCAATCACCAATTTTTGTGGAGGGTATGCCTTTTTCTACACAAATTTCAGTGGCACTCTGCTTGTTGCAATAATGAACCATATTTCCAAATTTATCAACTCCATGCAGATCATCAAAAAAGCAATCATTTTTTCCTGAATTTTGCTAGAAATATTTTGTTGTTGTTGTTGTTGTTGTGCTTACTCCTGCTCTTCCTTGAGAAGAGGCACGGCAAGAAACGATTTTCTAGATTTGTGCCACAAACCTAATTAAATTAGACTATTGGAAAGTGGCATTCCATTTGAAACCAGTTTTTAATAGTTAATTTCGGAAAGTGTAGTGGCTACTTAATTCTTTATATGAACTCTTTCTTTCGGAAATGAATATTTTTTGTTCAGAAAAGTTCAAAAAAATTTTTGTTTCTGCATTGACGATGATAAATTTAGGACTCTTTATCACTTACCTATTGTTGTGTTTCAGGATCTAAAGCCATACATCATAGTCAGCTTTGTCCGTTGCAAGGTGACCACGCTAGAGAGAAGCGAGCATAAACATAGTTTCCAAGTTTCAACGTTTCTCGGAGAAAAACATGTTTTTGCCGCTTTTGAGTCGAGAGAGAAAGAGGATTGGATGAACTACATCATCAACTTCAATATGGAAAATACGGTGCAAAGTTTTTCAATTAACCGAAACGCTATTGCTGCCAACCTGAATTTCAAGCAAAGCAACGAACAAAGGCAGCATCACAATTAATCTTTTTTATTGCCGTGGGGAAAATTTTTTATGCCAAATTAAAGTTATTTTTGGTAATGATTTTTGAGAAACCCTACGGGGTTTTGGTCATAAAAAAGCATATCAAACAAACTTGTTGGAGATATTTTCTGAGCTGAACTACACAATAATTGACTTTATGAGAGGGCACTTATAAATTCAACCAAAAACAGAGGGCTTTGATACATAATTTTGGCAGAGTTGGTGTCTCAGCCAAAATCTTCGAGACCGAGTCTTTTAGCAAAAATTCGAGACGAGACCGAGACTTGAACGTGCCGAGATGAAGACGAGACACGAGACTTTTGAAACCAAACGTTTTCAAAATGTCGCGAATATTTTTAACATGAAATTTCGGATGTTCCGATGGTTTTTCAAACACGTTGCAATACACCAGGCTATGAGCAATCTAATAAAAAACAAGGATAAGCTTACTTCCTATCACCTTTATCTCCACATTCACTTTATGTTTGTTTATTTGAAAATCTCCATTTGATTTGTTTTGTGATGAAAATAATTTCTCGTAGCAACCAGCAAAATTCAAACGTCAAGCCGCTTTTACCGATTGCTTGTTTCTTCGCGCGTAGAATGCGGATGCGCACGACGCAGCCCATCTCTACCATATTTCTTTTTTTCGAAATTTATATAAAAAGATAAATTCCACCTTCTGCCGAATGCAGAAGAAGACAAAGAGTAAAAATGACCATAAACAGCAGCCGTATTACAGAAACGCAGAAAAATTCCAATTATACTGCTAGTATGAGACATGTCCATTTTCCGAGACTTCAACGTGCCGAGACAAGACCGAAACCGAGACTTCAGAACTTCGAGATTGAGACGAGACCGAGACTTTAAAAAATAGCGTTTCGAGACTCTCGGGACCGAGACATGTCTGGAGACACTACAGCTCTGATTTTTGTGACCCCTTGGATGCCCCTCAAATAGTTCAATAGGTCAAAAAGTTTAGACAAAGCACCTAACAAAGAAAAACATAGAAAGCATTTTAAGTGCTGTGTCTCCAGCTTTCTGGCAACAAATTGTGATGCCGCTTCAAAGCACCTCAATAATGACTCTGAAAAGTAAAATCTGACATATATCAATAGAGTTCACGCTTCATTCAGCTTCGGAGCGCGATGATACTTTTAGGTTTAGACAAAGTCTAATTTAAAATTTTCTTTTGGGGCAAGGTGAGTACAACTGAGCTCTATATTGACAAAAGTGTCTTATTTATGCAAATTTGTGACCAACAGCAGAAACTTTTTCTGTGGATTGCTTGATTGAATCGATTATGCCCTAGAAAATCGAGTTTTTGCGAGGAAGAAGAAGTCTATACCTACAAATAGTTTATTCGGCGCGTACAAGTATGCTGAAGGGACGTGTCGTTTTTTCTCTCGAACGTGCTAGAAAAGATAAACCATCTATTTTACTATGACAAGACAGAATAACAAAGGAAGTTCGAGCTCTGAGGAAAGTCCAAATTGCAAAATTGCATGCTTTAGAGAAAAAGACAGAAAATAACTAGAAGAAATTAATATTTCATTTCAAAATTGATTAAAGAAGCTAATAAAATAAAAAGTGATTTGGCCATGAACAAGAGAATTTTGGAAGAAACAAAAGAAAAAAACCAGCAATTCAAACAGCAAATAAATTTGCCCTTATACAAATCGGATTGTGTAGAGCAGTACGGCCGTTGTTAGAATTTTAGAATTTATAATGTTCATAAAAGCACAAATATAAAAGATGATAGAGAAGATCTCATTATGGAAATCACAAAGCTTCTTAACGTTGAATTAAAAGATTCAGATATTCAAAGAGCTCACCGGCTGGGACAAAAAAGAATTGGAAAAACTCAACCGATGATTGCGAGATTTGTCTCATTAAAAAAGAGATTGGAATTATTGAAATTAAAAAAAAACTGAAGAAAATAACAACTGATGTAAACAATAAAGACCAGTCCATACAGAAATTTAAAAAACGCTGATTACCAAAGATCTTATTTCGTTGCGAGCCAAATTATTACGATATGTTAAAGAGGAATGTGACGGTCGATTTGAAAAAGTTTACACGATTAATGCAAAAATAATTAAGAAAAAAGTCAGATGAAAGCGATGACGATGATAAAAGAGATAAAAATGGAAACGCTAAGTGGCTGAAAATTGAGACGCCTGATGATCTTCATAGGTATGGAGTTGACATTGATTTCCTTAAACTTTATTTCCGACAGTTTTGCTTTATCAATTATAGTGTTACCGAAAGCTAACTTACCTAAGAATTTTGTAATAAACTAAAACTACTTTTCTAGACAAAATGGCGACTTTTCAAAGTCATTCTAGAGCAGTGGTTTTCAACCAGGGTTCCGCCAGTATAGTCCAGAAGTTCTGACAGAAGTTACACAAATGTTATTTCATCAATTAAATTAACTGCTGTTTTTTGCAAAAGAGAAATGAATTATTGCACAGGGGTTCCCCGAGTCACTGAAATGTTTCCTTGGGGTTCCGCTCCAGCAAAAAGGTTGAAAACCACTGTTCTAGAAAATCCAAATCAAAAATGATGACAAATGATTTATGCAATTTATGCCTTCAAAATCCTGTACAATTCGGTAAATCAAAATGCAGTATTTGTTTAGTTACATCACTTAATAGTTACAGTGATTAAATGCTAGAATGCGATGGCACACCATTATCTATGAGCGTACTTGTACAGTCACTTGATTGCAACTTATCAGCTGCTGATTATCCGGCGCATCAAAGCAACGCGTTATCAGCACATAATGCAATTGCCGATTACGATGACTTCTTTTCGAACTGTAATTACTATGGCGTACAAGAACTAAATAACAAATTGAGCAGTGGTAAAGATTCTGAACTATTCTTTATCCATGTTAACATCAGAAGCATTCAAAAAAATATAGACAATTTAACCAATTCCTTATCTGAACTTGAACAAAAACCAGATTTTATATTGGTGGCTGAGACTAAACTTATAAAAAAACGTGACATTATTGTCAATGTTGGTATACCCGGATATATTAATAAATTTGTTCATGAAGATACCGTTACCAACGCTGGCAGAGTTGCTATGCACATTAAGGTCAATATTAATTATAGCATTGATACTAATATTAAATTCGGAATATGGTTTTCGAGGTTTATGAATAAACATAGAAAATGATATTGTAGGTAAACTAACTGTTGGGGTAACTTATCATCATCCAGTATATGAAAGAGATAGCATTGACAAATTTATTGAAAGCATAAAAAATTTGCATCGCAAAATAATTAGTCAAAAACGATATTTTTTTGTGATTGAAGACATTGACATTGATATATTGAAAATCGAAAAAAATGAAAACTCTAGAAACTATATAAATTCTTTAACCCTGCTCTGATACCGTGGGGTAAATATGATGCCAGGGTTATTTGATAGGCTAAATATTTCAAACTTTGAGATTATAAGCTTTCATCTCGCTTTGTATTTTTTTTCAGGTTCTCGTTAACTGTTTCTATTCATTCAACCTTAATTTCAATGCTGCCCTTTTTGTAAATTTTATATTTCATTTGTTTGGGGTCATACTGACCCCATGAAAGAACTATTCATATCGTTGATTGTTCCTCAAGCTAAGCGCAGATTGGTGATCCCTAAAAGACTCCAGGTTGTGAAACAAATCATTTTCAGGTGTAGGATTTTACCAGAAGCACCTCTAACTGTTCAAAACATCATCCAGCATCGTCCATCAGGGCGCAAGAGATACTTCCTTTGTCCGAGATCGAAGGACAAAAAGTACAGACTCACCTGCAGTAAATGTCATAACACCACTTGCGAAGAACACAGCAAGATGGTCTGTAATCAGTGTCAGAAGTAAAATATTCGTGTATTATGCACTCCACTACATTTTTGAAGCAATAAACGCGGATTTATACGAGTGTAACAAATTGAGTTTTTCTACTGGTGTTAAAATGTATTTTCAGTAATGGGGTCATATTGACCCCAAGGTACTGCTAACGTGATTTTTTTCATGTACCAGAGCAGGGTTAATTGGTTCCTCGTGTAAATGTTTAATAAACATGCCCACAAGAGTGAATATTAATTCAGCCACTCTACAGTACTTGATCATGTGTATGCCTCACTGCTCAACAACTGTATATTAAGTAAAGTTTTAGTGACAGACATCTCAAACCACTATCCTATTTTCTGTCTAATTTCGAATGCAGAAAAAAATTAAAAAACAAAAAATCTTGTTATGTTACGAGATTTTACAGGTTTTGGCAAAGATGAATTCAATAAAACTTTACAGAAAGCTTTAAATGAAAATATGATTTCGACTATGTCAATTAATGAACAGACTGAAATTTTTTTAAATACCTTTTCCAATATTATAGAGTAGACAAATTAGCTCCATTTGGAAAAATGACACAAAAGGAAAAGAGGCTTTAAAAGGAAGCCCTGGTTAACGCGTGGAATATTAAAATCAATTAAAATAAAAACAAAATGTTTAAAAATTTTCACTCTCGTGTAGTAAGTAACAACCCCAGAGACTCAATGAATGATGTTAATCAAAAGTATAAAACATATCGAATGCTTTGAATTGTTAAATAACAAACGCAAAAAGGTATTACTATAATAAAATACCTATTGAGAATAGAAGCAATCCAAAAAAGATTTGGCAAACCATTAGCCTACTACATAGTTCTCGAAAACTAAAAGATCAAGTCGAGATAACTAAACTGCAAACGCCCGATGGAATTGTTACTTCGCCTATAGCCACTGCTGAGACTCGTAATGAATTTTTTGTAAATATTGGTCCACAAATGGCGAAAAACATACCAGATGTTGAAGTTGATGTAACAACAACTGTTAATGAGCAGTTACACATAAGTAGAACTTTCTTCTTTCTCCAGCAACTCCACCAGATGTTGAAAAGTTAATTGATCAGTTGAAAATAAGCAAAGCTTGTAAAAATGAAGATGCTCCTACAAAATTCATCAAGTATGGCAAATCTGTAATAGCACAATTTCTATGTGCACCATGCAATGAATGTATCGTTGAAGGCGAATGCCCTGATCCATTTAAAATTACTGAACGGATTCCTATATTAAAAAAAGGGAACCCCAAACTTGCCATCAACTACAGGCCGATATCTTTTAACCACTAAATAATTAAATTATTTGAAAAATTAACTTAGAGTAGAATCTATGATTATCTACAAAAATATAATTTAATTGATGAACACCAATTTGGGCTTCGCAGCAATCATTCAACAACTCATGCAATTAGCAGCATTTATGAGAAACTTTTAAAAAGTAATGATGATAACTTATACAGCTGCTGTTTGTTTCTTGATTTTTCAAAGACGTTTGATACAGTAAACCACGAAATATTAATAAAGAAACTTGAAACTCATTTTGGTTTTCGAGATAACGCTAAACGATTTCTTAGTAATTATTTAAGCAATAGATATCAGTATAGAGGAGTTTTCAACTGCAGATTAAGTATGAGAACTGTTATTTGTGGGGTGCCTCAAAGGCCTGCTCTGGGGCCGCTGCTTTTTCTTTTATATGTGAATGATTTACCTTATTCAAACTTTAAAACCACATTATTGACTGACGATACTTTGTTACAACTATCTGACTATAATATCAAAAATTTGGAAAAACGGGTGAACAGTGAACTAAATAAAATAAATATCTGGATGAGAAATAATAAGATATCTTCAAATATATCTAAAACTAATTACATGCTCATTGACAACCATATCAATGCCTCAATTAATAAAAATTTTGAACTTAAATTACAACAAAATGTATTAAATAGAATTAGAAACGTAAAATATTTAGGTATGCTGATGGATGATGGTCTTAGTTAGGAGCCACATATTAAACAATTTTTACTGCAACTTTCGAAATCCTGTTTCTTTTACGCAATTGTGTTGATACTGAAACACTCAAATTGTTATATTATGGTTTGATCGTGTTCAATATGGTATTATTTTATGGGGAAGAGTAACTATCACTAGACAAAAAGAAATAGTTCTAAGACTGAACAACATTGTTCGGATTATGACCTGGAGTAGGAAATTTGATCACGCTAGCCGCTAGCGTATTGTATAAACAGCTTAAATTATCACCGTGTGACACAATTTTTGTTCCCGGGTGCTAATTGATATTTCCTGATTGGTTCCACCCTAAAACTACAAAATATCAACGTAATTTGATCTAAACTTTGATTTTGTTGTCAGAAGAGCGATTTATGCAAAATTGCTGTGATTGCTATGTAATTGCTTAGCATGTTGCCTAACAGCTGACCTCACATTATAACAGATGAAATATTTGATGCAATAGGCCGGTTATTTTTTAAACGAAATGACACACAAAGTACAAGATCTTAGCACATGCAAATAAAAGTAGCAGCACACTATGTGTAGATGGGGTGCGGAGAGAAGGGAGTCAAGGAATAGAAACCCAATCTGAGATTACACTTGTGCAATATCAAGAACTAGTAACATTAATGAAAATTAATTCCATGGAAGATCATTAATGTCGAATCTAACATTTCAAGTTATGCTCTGGTGTTAAAAATAATGTTCTGCATCAAAATATCCACGTAGCAAATACCATGGTTCTTGTGAGAAATACTGTACACAATTTAGTTAAACGTGTGTTGTTTTCCGGCTTTTCGTCTATACTCCAAATCACTTTCCCGAATCAATCCCCAAATGTAATCTCCCATCATGTTTTTGTTATATTGTCCTTGATGTCGGCTCTCAAAATCTTTAACGTCCTGATGAAACCGTTCACCATGTTCTTCAGAATATGCACCCAAGTTTTCTTTAAACTCATCTAAATGGGCATCGAGCATGTGGACCTTTATTGACATTCTACATTCCATGTTACCATATGAATTTACCAAGTTGGCAACAAGCTCGGCATAGTTGTCCTCTTTGTTATTTCCCAAGAACCCTTGGACAACAGCAGCAAAACTTATCCAAGCATCCTTTTCAACAGCACTTAGTGTTTCGAGAAACTCATCACACTTTAGAATCAATTTTACTTGGAGTTCAATAAATATGCCATCTTTAACTTTGGCCTCTGAAAGTTTGGGAAACAGGTTCTGGAGATATTTAAATGCAGCACCATCTTTGTCCAACGCTTTTACGAATTGTTTTAATAGACCAAGTTTAATATGAAGGGGCGGCGACATAACTTTCTTTGGGTTAATTAGTGGAATATTTTTGACATTTTTCTCTCCAACAACAAATTCCTCACGTTTTGGCCATACTTGCTTTTCATAGTGGGCTTTGGTATCTCTGCTATCCCAAAGGCAAAGGTAGCAGGGATATTTTGTGAAACCGCCTGCATTCCCATCAAAAAAGCTATCATTTTAAAATCACCAATAACTTCCCAGTTATACTGGTCATATTTCAATACGTTCAGCATAGTTTTTACATTTTCGTAAGTTTCTTTAAGATGGACTGAATGATCAAGAGGAAGAGATGGGTATTTGTTGCCATTATGGATTAGAACTGCCTTGAGACTCTTTGATGAACTGTCAATGAAAAGACGTCATTCACTAGGGACACAAGGAATTCCAATAGAGTAAAAAAGCCTACTAACATTGTTGCAAAAGCAAATTGCATTTTGCATGGTAAAAAAACTGGAAAAGCTTTGGTGCCGTTTACGTTGCTCAGTAATTTGAACAGAGTCATCAAGCAAATTCCATTGCTTAAGTCGTGACGTTAACAACTCTGCATTAGATTTGGTCAAACCGAGATCTCTGATCAAATCATTGAAATCTTTCTGATTGGAATAATAAGGTTTTTTCTCTTCTAAGTTAGAATTTAGGACATAGTCATCAATTGTTATATCATCCTCATTAGTAGCGGATTCATCAGCTGAGACAGGGTCTTGAGAACGAGTAGAAATGGGTACTGGCATTGATCAGAATGTGGCACAGGAGCAATTGAGGAAGGAATACTGGGATAAACAATTGCAGGAGCATTCTTTCCAGTTCGACGTTTAGACGGATCAACCATACAAAAGTAGCAATCATTTGTGTGGTTAGTTGGTTCACGCCATATTTTTGGAATGGCAAATTTCATCGCTCTTTTTTCTCCTCGATACCACCCTGGAAAGAAATACTGTTGTCACTAGTTAAGTCTCGGCTTTTTATCATAAACAGTAAACACACAACAGTTCAAATTCAATAGCAGAATATTAATAAGACTTACCATCCATAGTTTTTTGCAGTAGTCACAAGCAAAATGTGGAGCCCAAGTCCTGTCTTGGTCTCCAACAGGCATACTAAAATAAGAATTATAAGCTTAAAACATCTTTGCAGATGCTAGAACAGAGTGCTTCCTTGCTCTGGTCTTGATAAATTCTCCACATGTGAAACAAAATGCATCGGGAGAATGCTTGCAGCTACCCCCCTTAGACATTTTCAACAACAAATACCAGGCATATGATGACTATTTTCAAGAAATAAACTTAATAATAAAAGTATGTAATGGTAAAAACTAACCTGCAAACAAACAACAACTAAAAACGTACGGTACTGTGCACAACGATTGCTAAAAAGTGGATACAACAACTTCCCATATGCTATTTAAATACTTTTGGGCTACTATATCTCAATGTATATTGTGTGATTGCAAAATTTCGCTCTATTAACTACAAAAGCAAAGTTTAGATCACGTTATATTTATTTGTGTTAGTTTCTAGGTGTAGCCAATTGGGAAATATCAATTAGAACCTGGGAACAAACAAAAAAATTTTTTTTGTTACGCAGTGTTATATTATTGTAATTAGATATTATTTACAAATTATAATTATCGAATTTTGTGCATCAATTAAATTGTAATATGACTCCTAAAGTTTTTGAAAAAAATTTTGTTGAACTAGAAAGAGCGCATTCGTACATTACAAGAGAAAAAAACAAAAATGATTATTTCTTACCACGGGTCAACGAAACAACGTCACAAAATAATTTGTTTTTCGAGATACTAAATTGGCAACTCTAAACAATTCTATAAAAACGAAACCGTTACCAATCTTCGAAAACAATATTAAAAGAACGAATAATTAGAGTTCATTAAATTGTAAGTTTTGCTTTAATTCTTAATTTATTTCAAAAAAATTGCTGAGGCATTTAATTTAATATGTGGTTTCACGTTATGTGCTTTTGTAATAAATTTAACTTCCTCTTTTTTTTCTTTTCTTTTACTTCTTCTTTCCTGTCACCTTGAAGTTTTTATTCACTGCTGGTAATTTTTTTGCTGTTTTTTGTTATTAGGAGGCACTGACTAGAAAACCTTTGGGTTATTTTTTGTGTCTCTCGGCCCTTTGCAGGCATGTACTATATTATCCTGTTACAGTTTCACATCGTTAACACGGACCCTGTTCAGCCGGATATCGGTTACCTCGGACCATGACCGAGAAAAAAAAATGAAAATTCCAAGATTGAGAAAAAAATGTTTGAAAATTTTAAAAATGTTTGGCCAAAAATCGGCCGTTTTCTTCAATGCGGATCGTAGCAGCAGTTTTCTTCGACAGCAATACGGGTAAGTACTTTGTTTTTTGCTCACTAGTTTATTTAAAAATGCCGTTATTATATAGGCTATTTTGTTCTACTACATTTACCTTCATAACATGTAAAAAAGCAGATTTATTTATTTATATATTCATTTATTTTTTTTTTATCGTACTGACATATTTTAATATTTTCGTTTTGGCGTAGTTTACGTAGAGTTTACGTAGGCGTAGTTTACGTAGAGTTGAGTGGAGGCTTTGGTCTCTGTTCAACTAATCAAAACCAAAGCCTCATTTATTTTTGTTTATGAAAGCAAATCACCTGACAAAGGCTACGTTGGGCTAGCCTAGCATAGCAAACAAACCTGTACCGATATCGACTGTTATTGTCCGCTATTTTCTAGGTTTTCTTTTACCTTACCTTCACAACATGTAAATGATCTATGTACAGTACACCTGTACACTGTAAATGAGATTTATTTGTTTTTTTTTATTTTTATGAAAAACAAAAATGACGAAGATCGTCCATTTGCAAGTTACGTACAGTGACCAAAGAGCTGATCGCTTGGTGTTAACAAATAAAGTCGTATTACCTAGGTTATTTTCTTTTGCCTTACCTTTGTCCGGAGATTTACTTTCATAAACAAAAATAAATGAATATACAAATAAATAAATCTGCTTTTTTACATGTTATGAAGGTAAATGTAGTAAAACAAAATAGCCTATATGATAACGGCATTTTTAACTAAACCTCGTTACCCTAAGCATGTTTATAAGCTATGGCCTATAGGCCATCGGTTATGTCGGATAATCGGCTAACACGGACACCCTCCCCCCTCCCCAGCTGTTCGAGTTAACGAGGTAAAACTGTATTGTTCACCATTAAAACAATGAATATTTTGTGATATTGTTTAGTGTAAATTTCCAAAAAAAATTTTTTCTTATGTTGACGTCTAATGAGCGTATTGGGCAAACAACAATAAACTATGTCTATTTCTACTACGTCTTAAAAGAGATTTCGTGAGTACTTTTAATTCAATTTTATTACGGATACGTTGAATTTATCAGAAGTTTATCGAACATTAGGCAAGATGTTAAATGACGTAAAAGCTGCATTTCTTATAGAGACTGGATTTTTAGCAAAGTTCTATGAAAACCCAAAAAGCTATTATGATGTTTTGAATCTGTTTGTGTAACTTGTGTTTGTCCAATTTGCTTGTCACAAGCTTTTCAATTCTGCAATGTAAAGTTTTGGTGATGGCAAGTTTTTGATGTTTTGAGCGATGGTTTGGCTGGCCTCCCTCCTTGCTTTGCTCGTTGGACTCAATCTTTCCTTTCAGACAAGCGCGCTTGTGTGGTTTTTCAAAATCACGAAAGTTGTTCCTTTCGAGTCCGTCGAAGTGTTTCGCAAGGATCTGTTCTTGGCCCTGTTCTTTTCTCTCTCTTTATTAATGATCTTCCGGCCTCTCTGCCTTCTTCCGTCTGTCTTTACGCTGACAATCTGGCCATTTGGTCCTCCTCCACCTTGGTCCTCACAGCGGTGGAGGCCACACAAAGAGCTCTGTTTCGATTGGAGCGCTGGTCTGTGTATTGGTGCCTTCCTCTCAATCCGAGCAAATGTGAGGCCTCCTTCTTCTCAGTGGATCCCCACCAAGCTAATCTCCAGCCCAACCTCTTCCTACTCGGCTCCCGCCTCCGTTTCAACCACACTTCAACTTTTCTTGGGATCACCTTCGACCGCACTTTTTCCTTTTCTAAACATGTATCTTCGCTGAAGGCCAAATTCTTCCCACGTCTCAAGGCCTTACGCTGTATCTCTGCTTCCTCATGGGGCTCCTCTAAGAAGTCCCTTTCTGCTCTGTATAAATCTTTTCTTCGGCCCCTTCTCACTTACGCTTCACCCCGATGGTTTCCTTTCCTAAGCGCTACCAATTCCACCAAATTGGAACACCTCCGCCGAGAGGCCAGTCGCGCCATCACCGGTTGCCTCTCGTCGTCCCCTATCCCTCTGCTTCTCTCCGAGGCTTCTCTACCTCCCCTACGATTCACCCTGACTCATTTCACTCTTTTATCTTATAAGCAGGCCCTTCGTCTCCCAACCTCCTTTCCTATTTCAGATTTGGCCAGACTAGGAGTGAATTCAAGATTCACCACCCTATCCTCTCCTCCATCTTTCCTTTTATCTCGAACTCTGTGGCAGATCTGGCAGGGGCTGTCTTCTCTCTTCTGCTCTATCACACTACAATGGGTCCTCGGACACTCGTTTCTCCGGGAAACGACGCGGCTGATGAGCTGGCCAGACGAGAGGCGCTACTTGCGCCTTCCGCAATTCCTTGTAGTCTCTCTCCTGTGATCTCTCGTATCCACTCTTCTCTTTTCTCGGACTGGAGGCGTACTGTCTCATCAAAATTTTTTGACACACTGGTTCTCTCAATTTCCATCGAGGAACTTGTGCTCACTCGTCATGCTCGCTGTGTTCTCTCTCGTCTACGCTGCAACGGACACAGCCTTCTTTTAGGTTCCTATCCCTCTAGGATTGGCAGAATCGAGAATTCTTCCTGCAGCACCTGTGGATACTCGTCCCAGGACACCTCTCGTCTCATTCTGCGCTGTCCAGCTACGGACTCTTTGCGCCGCTTACTCTTTGGCGACTCTCTGTCTCTGTACGACCTCTGGTTCAGACCCTGGGGAGTTGGTCGGCTTCTGGGGCTCCATGGTCTTCCGCCATGCCCTCATCCCTCGGAAGGGGTCGGGTCAACAACAACAACAACAACATGCGATGTGGAGCAAAGGTAACGGTCTGTGTGAGTAGGTTTCATGAAAACTCAGGTTGAGAGTAAATTGTTGTGCCTTACAAACTTAATTCCAAGATAGCATATCAGTCGTCGTAATCATGTTCGGAATGATGAAATAAATGTAATAATCGTTCTAGTCGAGGAAACATTACCCTAAGTGAAGTCACCACCAATGAATTTTTTGCCGTTACTATTCACCAATGGAACGACAGATAGAATTACTTTTCTATTTGAATGGCTGGTAAACAGCTTCATCAAACCATAATCTTTCTATAAGGATCAAATTTTTAAATGTTGTTTTTCGCCTGAGGTAGCGGTGCCAATGAAAAAAATCAATATCTAAAATGTAACAAAATTATTCAAAAGGTTGTTATCATAAGTTTAAGCCGTTGCAGTGATGTGGAGTTTAGAGCGTCCTCTTTGCAGTCGGTAGACCAGATTCAATTTCTTTGTTGAGTTTTACCGAAGACTTAAAAAACAATCTTTGTTTGGATTTTAGTATAAAAAGAATATTGAGGAAAAATATCCCTTTAGTTTGTTTGGTTCAGTCTGCTCCGAGGGGAAAGCTTTTAATGGGATAGCTCTATTTTCATGTTGCAGGCAGAAGGCTTGGTCGAGCAATCTATCCGCCGCTTTGTCCCAGTTGAGCTAAAGGTTTGCAAACAGAGCAGGAGGTCATATGCTGGAGCCAAAAACATAAGATCTGCCGTGGCCTAATCAAGACAATCATGACCATAAAATAGAGAAAATAAAGCTCTACCCTAAGCGCTTTCCAAAAATATAAGAAATAGGGCAAAAATTTGGAAAAAAAGTAGCGAGATAACAAAAAATTGCTCTAAAATACTTGATTTCCAAAAGAAGAGATGCTTCTACTTTAATTTTGAGCTGAAAATGGTAAAAAATTTACTTAGAAAAATTTGTTCTCCAAACTAGTCTTCTCTATAATTGGGAGCTGAAAGGCAAAAAATTCACCTTCAAAAACTTATTCTCAAACATATAGACAAAGTATTCACTTTAGTTAGAAGCTGAAAATTGCTAAAAATTTATTATGAAAAACTTAATCTCAAAAAATAGATAAATAAAGTTCTTCACTTTAATTTGAAACTAGAAATGCCAAAAAGTTTACCCTGAAAATCTTGGATCTTCAAGAAAAATGGTCTTTACCAGCCTTCAGCCCCTCTTACAAAACAACGTGTTAGGCCTGTAAAGACATTGCGTTTTGTATGATAGCAAATTGCGCTACAAACTGTTTTTCTTTATGCATATTGTGATTGCATTCGAAAATCATCTTCGGAAGTACCGGTATGTATCACACAACAGCTGCTATGACACAATAATGCTGGCTTTTATCCAACTGAATATCATTGCTGCTAAGTGGTAATCAAACAGTACAGAAGACTAGCATTGGAAGTGGATGAGCAGCGTAGAACGTCAGAATGTGATATTTACATGTACAACGTTTAGCAAAAGTTTTTTCTCCTTGCCTTGTTTTGGTGATAGATACATAGGCTTAAACTTTGTTACACTATACCGGTGCAAACACCCCCAAGTTGACAGCTTCAGCCGCGCCACTTTTGCTAGACGGATTTTGTATGTTCAGCAAATAACCTCTTGTAACTTTTAACTAGCAAAACTTATCAGCAAAAATCGCTAGAAAAATTTGTGAGTTTGATAAACGTAGATAAGAGAGAGGCAGATCTTTTAACTGTAAACAAATTGGACAGAGTAAAGGCTGCAAACCCAACTGATTATCCCTTGATTTGAAGCTCACAAAGGTTTTACGAGTTATTAAAGTATTTTCAGGTCCGAGTTTAACCTCGAATTTTTCATAGAATTTGGCACGATTCAAATTTAGGCAGTGACAAATCACTTTTTTGTTGGTACTTTTGTCTTTGCGTTTTTAATTTTGGCAGCTTAAACAAATTGACAGAAATTCAATTCAGTGTCGACCACTGTTGCATAAAGAAACGAAATGACACCTCAAGATGTGATAGTCAATAAATTGTACTTTTTAGTAGTAAAAGCAGTTTAGTTTTCTCGCCAGTACTAAAGCTTTTCTCATTGGCAGTACAAATAAAGGCTCACCTAACTGCTGGCCCCAGCCAGCAAATCAGATAAACGATATATCAGTAACATATATTGAGATTTAACAAGAATAAATGCAAAACATTTCATTAATTAAAGTACTTTCTGCAAAACTTTACGGTAGGCTAATTATCTTTTTTCAAATTATGATGAGCCATGCTGCTCGTTGAGTAAACTGCTTTTCTTTTGCACGCAGTGGAAGAATCCAGAAACATGAAATCCAGACAAGAAAAATTTCTGGTTTCTTGTCTGGATCTCATCTTTCGTGTGGAGGCCGTACTGGCCCAATGAGGTAATAAAGATCGCGCTGTGGCGTTTTTGATGTCATGTTTCTACTATCAGTTATGACATTGTTAGAGGCGTTGAGAGGCTGATACTGGCCCTAAACCAAATTTTGGAAGTAATTATTGCGTCTCTTCAAATATATGGAGATCAGCTTCTTAAAGTTGTTATTTTTGCCTTTTACGTTCAAGATCTTTTGTTTTGGAGATTTAAACATTTTGAAAGCGATTGATTTCGTATCATGGTGTGTATTTTCTTAAGTTTCTTGAAAAATTTTTGTTAAAATTGGTCCCTTGCTCTTTCCCATTTTTCTCTTTTCTTTTGTAATCAACTTTCTAAAAAATATAGAAGTTACTAGTTGCTAATTAGCAAATTTCAATTTGCTAATTGCTCATTAGCAATCATCATAATTTTCTGTATCATATTGTTGTGTATTGCATTTTTTTTGCACCCAATGGCAAATTTGTTTTTTTCTGCATGTTTATTATTGAGTATTTTTTGCACCCGCCTGATGTGATCCAATAAGGTAGAAACCGGTCGCAGGTTATTGACATGATGTAATAGATTGCTGTATGATGTTGGTGATCATTTTTGAGCACAATTTTCTATTTTACCTCAACTTTCTAGAAACAAATTTCGTGCTCTTTGCTTTCAGAGTGGTACATATCAGTTTATCCTAGAGCCTTACGAAAACAAAACCGGGCCCTCCAAAAATTATCCGACATATATCCGTTGGTAACCGCCGGACCCTCCTTTTAACGTTACTGCTAATTGTGTGGGCGCTGAACCCTTGCTGACACTCGGCATTACTTGTTGAAAGAGTTTTGGCTGATAGATTCCAATCCTTTAAAATGTCTTCCATTAGTGCAAAATTTTTACAAAATTAGATACATACGATTTGGAAAGCAATCCTTGAAAAATAACTCTTTCTGAACTTTTTCTGTTGTTAATCTTTTGAAGCGTCACAGAAACGTCTTAAGGCTAAAAAATAATGCCAAACTACACGTGATAAAGGCACCCAGTGAATAACAATTACATTGGTAATTACTTAATTTCCATGCGTTCTTTGGTTGACTTGCCGCAAGCTGTCTAGTATCTAGTTCTAACAGCGTGCACAAGCTTGTTATTGAGAGGACAATAGAAAATATAGGAGGGAATTCATTCTTGCACGGTAATTTGATACTTTTTGTGAATGAAAAGTGACTCGTTCTTTACAACAGCAACCGGTACGCCGTACCGGCGAAAAATATTTTATTGGATTGGCGTTGTTGCTTACTTTTACCACTGCTGTTAGATCTGAAAACAATTGTTGTAACCCTTAGATACTGCCCGTTTTTCGTTTAACAATATTGAAGAAGTACCGTGCACCTTTAAAGTTACGTGGTATTTTTTAGGTGCCTGCATCAAGCTACTTTTATATGCAAGCACCATTAGCGGCTTATTTTTAATACGTACCAATTTCTGCCTATGGCAGAATGCTGCTGCCGAATAGTGGTGTTGATATATTTGTGATTTCTGTTAAGCTTAGTCGGTTAGTACACTCCAAGTCCACGCTCAATTAAATACTTCTTGGATTGATTGATTTTAACGTTTGTCTTCGTGGATTGGTATCCTTCAAGTTTGGCAAAGTCATCGAGTTTTTGTCGCAGACATTGTGTAAAGTAACACAATTACGCATTTCATGGTTAAATAGTATTGACGAAAAAAGGTTAATTTTTTATGCATATTTTGATGCCCTTGATTATTGATTTTTAATTGGTTAATGCTCTTTGATTAAAATCGTTTCAATTTTGATACCAGTTGTGTACTGTCAAAGCAAGTTACAGAATTAATATACGTTGCCTGGACCAAGATCTTTACATAGATTCAGTGTCACTAAAGAGCGTGCGGCGTCAAGAATGCATTGTGGGATAGTTTTTGTTTCATTTGTTTTTGGAAATGATTTTATTTGTTTGAGTTTTGTTTATTTGTTTTTAGGAATAATTTTATTTGTTTGAGTTCTTTTTAAGAATGAATTTATATATTTTGGAGATGTTTTATTTATTTTTAGAAGTGATTATATTTCTTTTGTTCGTTTTTGAAAATGATTTTGTTTGATGTTATACCCCCGCTTCGGAATACCCCCACCTCAGAAGTTCTCCAATTAATATTAATTTCACTTTGATTTTCAGCTCGTCAAACGATCTCGATCTTTTGTGCTACTGTAAGCACATCCTTTATAAAACGTAAACATTAACTTTGACGTCGTGTCTTGAAAATAGAAGCCTTTGGTATTATATTATAAACAGACTCCGTTGAACGCTTAAATTTGTAGTATGACCTCAAAAAGTGGGGAGTTACTTTTTCAGCTGTAAGAACAATATCTGCTACAGAATGAAAAGTTATCAATTACTCTTAGAAAATTAATGGCCACGAATTGCAAATCAGGAAGTTATTACGCTTTCCCATATACAAAATTGATGTACGCGAATTGAACCAAGATGTTATGTGATTTTTATACAATATGTTAGAGGTATTTGATTGAAACAAAATGTGACTAGATAGATACCAATCTGATCCAGACAATCTGTGCTGCAAACAAATGAAGATCAACGAACAAAATAGGAAATAAAGAGTAGTAATAGATTTTCAAAAATTATGTTTTAAGCTTGGATTGGAAAATTATTTTACAGTTGGTGTGTTGAGGTCTTTGAAATTACGCGTCTCAGTGGCAATACAGAGTTGTAAGTTCCATTCATGTCTACGAGTTTACGGTTCAAAAATAATGAAAACCTATCTGAAAAAAATTGATGATTGTCGCGTTTTAAATAGAGTTTTGAATCGATCTCAATCTTAATTTACTTCTTAAAATTAAAGCGACTTGCAGTATCGATCGAATAATTAAGTTTGGTTGCAACTTAATAGCTAGGAAAAGATTGGCTTCCACTGAGATACTTTAACCCGCGCACTTCTCGATCAAGAACAGAACAATATATTCACAAACCACTTTATGACTTCGAATTCCTTCGCTTGCCAAAACACAGAACTAAAGCACTTCAATAATTAAATATCAGGGACTAACTAAAACTAAGCTACCAAAATAATCGCTTGGTTCCTGTCACAACAACGCCTTTTTCAACACTAATTTCTACTCTACTCTGATCTACCACTCAATCCCTGAATCTTTGAATGAATAAAATCTCACCACCTTATATATACGACGAAAAATAATCTAGAAATTGCTAGAACATCGCATGACACAAAAAAAAACACCGTTGATAAATTACGTAATCAATAATAATAAAAACAAAAGAAGAAATCTTCGAGAAGAAACAAGAATCACTAGAATACACTGGAAAACTGAGCCACGTAGACAGCCATTGTGACGTCAGAAAGGCTTGTGAGCTACAAATCTATTTATAAATTCGAACGAAAAAGGTCTTTCTTTGAAAACAGTTTAGAAAGTTTAGGGCTTTAGACAATTTAGATTTACAAATAAAAATGATCACTGCAAAATAAAACAACAGATCACAATAACTCTACATGTGCATACATATAAACTATTCTATTTAGGTCAAATTTACCTATTCGTGACAATAAAAGTAGAGCCGTCCTTAGGTGCCTTGCCCAAGACACAGCAAGCGAACTGCCGGCTTGTTCTCCACAACCTCCCCTAAATGCCGAGCGCCAAGCAGGGAAGCTGTGGATACCATTTTTTAACGTCTTTTGGTATGACTCGACAAGGGGATTGAACCCCAGGTCTACCAATTATGAAGCGGACGCTCTAACTACTACACCATCGCGTCCATTTTGTTTCGTACGATTAAACTCTTGCACTAATTTTTGATCTTGCAAACTAATCACTGCTGCACACGTTTATAATCACAAATTTTTCAAAGTTAATTGATCTCAATTTACAAAATCTCTTACTACCCATTTTTATCAAACTTTAAAACAACTTCAATGCTGCTGTGTTGTCAACTATATATTCATAAATTAAGAATTAGTTACAAAATGTAAAATCTGAATTTACAATACCAACTTGTTGCTAAACGCTTTTCTACTAGCTTTCTCAAATCATTGAACGTACGAGCTAATACTCTGTTAGAATCGAACAGACTCTGATAGTGCCACGTAGCATATGACAACAGACATAAACTTACAGGTGTCTTTCTCAGTGAATTTCCCCATTAGTAATTGCCGTGACCAACACACAAAAGCGTTAAATGCGATACCATTTCTTGTGAAAGTTTTGCCTAATTTTCTTGCAAACTATCGCACTTTCACTTTTAACGTTTTATCCTTAAAGCAAAGACTTTCAACAATTTTTCCTCAATGAACAATCACCTTTTTGAATACTTTTAACACCTCAAAATTATCTAAATGTGTGAATTATTTTCTGAACTTCACCTTAATGTCTTCACCAAGTATTGATCCACACAAAAAATCTGAACTCACGACCTGCTATTTTCAAATCAAAAAAAAATTTCATTTACATTTTTTGATAAATAGATGCCAAACTCGCTATTCGGTGGCTGCTAAACTCACTCATTTACATGACAAATGTTTTAACTTATCGGTTATTTTCAGGAAATACTTAAAACTTCAAGAAGCACAACCACAGTTTACAATTTCTAACATTGCCATCTTCTTCTTCTTTCTGTGTCATGGCTGTTTCAGCCCTCGACGTACTACGATGGATTGCCATAAAGTTCGGTTTCGTGCAGTTTCCCATAATTCAGTACGGTGTTTGAAAATTTTGTTAAAGTTTTTTGTAAATGTATATCGTTGTGACCCCCTTGCTCGTTTTCCCGGAAATCTTCCACTTAGTGCAAGATTCTCTATTTTTTCTTTACGGATTACGTGTCCAACGAATTCCAGCTGTCTTTTTTCTATGCATCGAAGCAAATTCCGTTTTTGATTCATTTTCTGAAGAACCTTCTCGTTTGTTTGATGTGCTGTCCATGGGATATGTAAAATTCTGCGGTAGAACCACATTTCTACTGCTTCAATTCTTTGTTTAGTTTTAGTTGTCAATGTCCATGTTTCACAGCCATACAAAAGTACTGACCATACAAAGCACTTCAAAAGTCTTGTTTTTAGAGAAATTGTTAATTTATGATCCCTGAAAATGTTTTTCATGTTACTGAAACTTGTTTTTGCTAGAGTAATGCGACGCTTGATTTCTTTTTCGCATCTGGCATCTGATGTAATCCATGAACCTAAGTAATTGAAATGTTGAAGTTGTTCAATTTTAGCATTGCTAGCCATGATGTTGATTGTTGGTTCTGGTGATTGCTTTGAAACCACCAATACTTTTGTTTTCTTCGCATTCAGAATTAACCCAAATTTTTCACTTGAAGTCAGCACCTTGTTTAATAGTAATTGAAGCCCCGCTTCTGTTGATGCAATCAGGACTGTGTCATCAGCATAACGAATGTTATTAATGCGTTGACCATTTATCTGTATTCCTTCTTCAATTTCCTCAAGCTCCCGCAAAATAAATTCGCTATATAGGTTGAAGAGATCTGGGCTCATCACACAGCCCTGTCGCCCACCTCTTTTAATGTCAATCCAGTGAGAAAGATCTTTAGTAAGTTTGATGGCAGCTTTTTGTTGAAAGTATAAATTATGAATAATGCGGTAGTCTTTGTCATCAATCCCGATTTGTTTTAACATGCTAAGTAGCAGGTTGTGTCGTACTTTGTCAAATGCCTTTTGGTAGTCAATGAAACACAGAAAAACATTTTGTTGATGTTCAATTGCTCGTTCGCACAGCATTCTTAGCGTAAAAATAGCATTTCGTGTTCCTCTGTCCGGCATGAAACCATATTGATAATCTGAAATTTGTGGTATCAGTTTTCTTCTAACTCGTTGAAGTATAATTTTGAGAAAAAGCTTCAAAGTGTGAGACATTAAACTGATTGTTCTGTGATTTTCACAGTCCATAGTATTAGGCTTCTTTGGGATGGCAATGAATATGGATTTTAGCATCTCATCTGGTAAGTGTCCAGTTTCATATATGTTGTTGAAAAGCTCCCAGAGTAAATTAACGCCTTCTTCTCCCAGAGCTAATATCATTTCTAAATATACTTCATCAGAACCTGCTGCTTTTCCAGTTTTTGAGTTTCGCAATACCCATGCTATTTCTTCTTTTAGTATTGATGGGCCAGATTCGCATATCGATGTCTCATCCTCTGTCTCTTTTCTATCATCATTGAACAACTTGTTAATGTATTCTTCCCATCTTAGTTTTATTTCTACGTCTTCCCACAAGATCGTACCATCTTCTGAACGAATGCATTTTGAAGCAGGCATGGGTCCTTTTCTCGTTATTTCTCGAATGATGTTGAACATTCTTTTGGTATTGTTGTATTTATGTTGTTCTATCTCCTGGCATTTATCTTCCAACCACTTGTTTTTAGCGGCCTTGCACTTTTCTTTAATTTCTTTGTGTATTTCCTTGTATCGATCAGGATCTGTTTTGTGTTTCCTTCTTTTTTCCATAAGTTGTTTTATTTCATCCGTTATCCAATGAGGTTGTTTAATTTTTTTTGATTTTTTAGGAATTACTTTGTTTGCTGCCATGATAATACTTGTTTTAATGTTTGTCCATTGACTTTGGGGATCCTGTTTCCTTTGAGTCTCCAGAACATGTTTTGAAAATTTTGCTCCAATTTCAGGGTTATGAAGAGCATCCAGTGAGAATGTTGGTTTCCGTTTCGAGCATTTTTTGACCTTCAAATATATCTTAATATTCGCAATTACTGGGTTGTGATCACTATTTGCATCAGCACCTGGATAAGCTCTTGCATTGGAAATGTAGGTCCGATGTCTTTCATTAATCATAATATAATCAATTTGGTTTCTTGCACGATCACCAGGACTGATCCATGTGTATCTACGTCTGGGGTGGGTTTTAAACCATGTGTTTGTTATAACCAATTTTTTTTCTTCGCACCAATCCACCAGTCTTTCTCCACGTTCATTACGTGTACCCAGTCCATGAGGTCCAACAGTTTTTCCTTGTTTTCTCGAACCAACTTTTGCATTAAAGTCGCCCAATAATATATTTATTTCTTGTGATTTACAATTTTTGTAAAGATTATCTAGGGTTTCGTAAAACATTTCAAGAACAGATTCATCAGCATCTGCCGTAGGTGCATATGCAACAATCAGATTTATATTAAATGGACTTGCTTTTAATTTGACTAATAGTAGACGATCTGATTTGGGTAAGTAGGACAGGACAGATTTAGTGAACGTTTTATCCATTATCAATGCAACACCATTGTTGTGTGTACATCCACCTGAATATATGATTGTTTTATCATCTTTTACAAATTGTCCATTGCCAGTCCATCTCACTTCACAGAGGCCTAAACAGCTAATTCTCATTCTGTTCATTTCTAGCACAACGTTGTCCAATTTTCCTTTCTGATGAAGTGTGCGAATATTCCATGTGGCAATACGCTGAATTTTGTTTCGAAAAGTTTTTGCATTCACTGCAGTTGCTGACTGACGATCGAGGGGATCCTGCAGAGTGAGACCCCAACTACCGGACGTGAGGTTCTGATTGCTAGAATCTGGAAACTCATTTACGTCGTTGTTTGATTCCTCATTTTTCTTCTTCATCGTAGTAGACTTGGCCAAAATACTGAAGTAGGCTGGCCGGGTCCTTTCTTCAGTCGCCTCTGTGTTCAGTCAGCCGAACTGCTTCCAGTCGCACCACGAGGAGGTACACAGATGACTTGCTGTTGGCAGAGCGAATACCAACAACCAGCGACTAACATTGCCATACATAACTTTAAAGCGTAAATAATTCTAATCTGTCGACCGATCAAAATCAATTACTGTTTATTAAAGTTTTGTTCTGCTATTCTTCACGTTATAAGCTCTTACTTTTTCTACCATCTTAATTCAGATTTATTCAACAAAATATCTGCAATTGGCATTAATCGCTGTAAAAGTCTTTTGTGTTCACCCCCATCCAAGATTAAACTTGCTACTTGCACCATTTGAAACTAACTACTAAACAAAGCTTTTTATAGTTTACCGACAAGAAACATTGAAAAACTCAAGCTAATCGCTGTCAGCAGACATAAATTTTAATGAATTCCGCGCGTACTAACAAACTTTTGTCAAATTACTTTAAAAATCTGCGCATTACAATTTTTTCTTTCCAATCGAAATTACTATTTGTAACACCATTTGGTTGCAATTATGATAAAAAGTATCCTTATGAACATCTATATAAGTTTCTTTACCAACATGCAGCTTTAAACTCAATCCCAAATATTTTCATTACACTCACCAAGCATCAAGTTTAAATTTCTATCACTGCTATACGTAATTGATATACAAAATATCTAATTTTGTAGTTTTATTTAACAACAAAACTATCATCCAACTTTCTCATCGCACATCAGATTTACTTCTTTTAAAAATACTTTACACCTCATCGTGCAACAATAAATCGAATCTTAAGATTAACAAAAAACGATGTAATTTTCGCCTAATTTGCTTCACTACAACCAACTTTTCACATCAACGCACTTGAACTCATATCAAAGTTTCATAAATTTACAATCTATTTATATCGTTTAGTTAAAAATGTTTGTGGAGTTACTCTCACCAACTGTCGAACTTGTAGACTTTAACATTTCTCATAACTTTTTGGATACAAACAAATCAAACTTATTCATTTGTTAAAGTTTTCATCTTTACCAAAAATTGAACAGGCAACGTTGAGACAAGATTAAAAGACAAAGACAATTAAACAATCACAAAGAGTTTGTTACGTTTTATCTGACGTCCTCATGAAATACTAAATTTGAAGACCACTAAGCTTACCATATTGTGTACGCTCAATAAAACAAATGTACAGTTTTTTCAATTTTAAGTTATTAGTCATCACACCTGTAGCTATAACACCACTATTTCTGAGTTCAAAACAAAAATTGCAAACGTGTGGCCTAATGTTTTGCTTTATTTTTTTACACCACGTAATAAATCTACTACTTTTGTTGCTGTATACCAATTCAAATCAAAAAATTCTGTCTCACAGTATAAAGCATTTTCAACCTTTTGTTAAATTTTTTTACTGTGCGTTTACCTCACCATACTGTATCTATCACCTCAGTGCATAGCTATAAATTTGAATTAACCTCAACAACTCTGAAAGTTTATGTAATTTCTTACATCAAGCGTGATATTGTAACTTTCGACACTACATATTACCGAAACAAAACAATATTATTGTCACGAATAGGTAAATTTGACCTAAATAGAATAGTTTATATGCATGCACATGTAGAGTTTATTGTGATCTGTTGTTTTATTTTGCAGTGATCATTTTTATTTGTAAATCTAAATTGTCTAAAGCCCTAAACTTTCTAAACTGTTTTCAAAGAAAGACCTTTTTCGTTCGAATTTATAAATAGATTTGTAGCTCACAAGCCTTTCTGACGTCACAATGGCTGTCTACGTGGCTCAGTTTTCCAGTGTATTCTAGTGATTCTTGTTTCTTCTCGAAGATTTCTTCTTTTGTTTTTATTATTATTGATTACGTAATTTATCAACGGTGTTTTTTTTTGTGTCATGCGATGTTCTAGCAATTTCTAGATTATTTTTCGTCGTATATATAAGGTGGTGAGATTTTATTCATTCAAAGATTCAGGGATTGAGTGGTAGATCAGAGTAGAGTAGAAATTAGTGTTGAAAAAGGCGTTGTTGTGACAGGAACCAAGCGATTATTTTGGTAGCTTAGTTTTAGTTAGTCCCTGATATTTAATTATTGAAGTGCTTTAGTTCTGTGTTTTGGCAAGCGAAGGAATTCGAAGTCATAAAGTGGTTTGTGAATATATTGTTCTGTTCTTGATCGAGAAGTGCGCGGGTTAAAGTATCTCAGTGGAAGCCAATCTTTTCCTAGCTATTAAGTTGCAACCAAACTTAATTATTCGATCGATACTGCAAGTCGCTTTAATTTTAAGAAGTAAATTAAGATTGAGATCGATTCAAAACTCTATTTAAAACGCGACAATCATCAATTTTTTTCAGATAGGTTTTCATTATTTTTGAACCGTAAACTCGTAGACATGAATGGAACTTACAACTCTGTATTGCCACTGAGACGCGTAATTTCAAAGACCTCAACACACCAACTGTAAAATAATTTTCCAATCCAAGCTTAAAACATAATTTTTGAAAATCTATTACTACTCTTTATTTCCTATTTTGTTCGTTGATCTTCATTTGTTTGCAGCACAGATTGTCTGGATCAGATTGGTATCTATCTAGTCACATTTTGTTTCAATCAAATACCTCTAACATATTGTATAAAAATCACATAACATCTTGGTTCAATTCGCGTACATCAATTTTGTATATGGGAAAGCGTAATAACTTCCTGATTTGCAATTCGTGGCCATTAATTTTCTAAGAGTAATTGATAACTTTTCATTCTGTAGCAGATATTGTTCTTACAGCTGAAAAAGGTAACAAAAAACGTGGTAAAAAGGTCTCAGTGATTAAGAGTCCTCAGGCGAGCGACATGACTGTACTACATAGGGATACCAAGGTGGAGTCCACTTACAGTTCAGTTGTAATAATTTTTGTTCTTGCCATTGCATTATCAAAAGCAGATTTGAACTGGTACGTTAGTACTGTAACACATCAGTACACTTGCACGCTGTGTATCAGTAATATGTTTTGCTATATGCTGTTACTTTCAAAAATGACAGTGCTTAAGAGTGGATAATAGTATACAACTACTGCCTTCTTTTGTTTTTACTGAAGTGGTACCAGACAGCATTAGGACGTCACAGTGAAGTGTGACCAAACAGTGATTTTTTGAAGAGCTTAAAGAAAGGAAAAGGCATGCCTAAAAAACTTTAAGTATTTAATCGCTTGTTTTATTGTCGAAAAAGCTTAAATGATACAGAATTTCTTTTTTGGTAAGCAGCTTGTTAATACCCTTTGAAAAAACTTTCAGCCATGTTTTTACGATCTGTTGCCTACCGGTAATTTTTTAGGTGAGGAAAAAAATAAATTTTACAATCAATCGCTAATTACGACGACATCGTTGTACCCAAAAGGGATAAATTTCTTCAAGTTGGAAAGTGGGGTGCTGGATTTTATTTAAGCCAAAAGTCGCTATCCTACGTCATAAAATGCGCGTTTTAAAAAATTGATCTTCACTCATGACATCATCAACCCTCTTATGACAGTCACTATGAAATAGAAATCAATCGTGCCAAATTTCGTGTTTGTCCATCTAGTAGTTTTGGAGGTGTTAAAAACAAACAGACAAATTGTGTTTTATGTTATTCCTGTAGCTGTTTAGTGATTTGGCTTCGTTAAGGTTTGAAAAGAAACCAGTTCAGTTAGCGAACTAAGCTGGAAGTCGTAAAGTTTATTGGAAAATTGAAAGGCTGCTCCGTCTTCTTCTGCGCCTGGCAAGTTTATAGACAACAGGAGACAGGGGCATGTTGTAAAACTGGTTGGTAGTAAAAAACGAAATTCATATACCAATAATGCTCTTAGAGTCACGTGATAAACATAGAACGTGCTTTTCTCAGGAAAAACTTTGATACATATTTTAGTAAAGCTGTTTAAAAATGTCAATTTGTGATACCTTAAAAATCTTTTTTCGTACTTATATTTATTTTGTTAAAAATTTGCAATTTTTTTCAATTTGGTGTTTCATATAATCATTCTAATAGCTGTAGCCATAGTAATGAAATGAAGCTGCACGCCTTGCCCTCAGTTAGTTCAATGCGCTGGCTGTTGTTAAAGCTGATTAACGAATAAATTTAAGGCCAGTTGTAATAATATTAAAACATACTGAGGTCAGTTTTTGCAATATCAGGAATGCAAACTTGATTGATTTTTGTCGGAATTTAAGTTCGAGTTCTGTAAAATTTTTTATCGTTAATTCGTAAATAAGATGAATGACTATTTTAATCTTCACGTGGATTTTGCTCCCAAACAGCATTGTTTAATTTTTTTTAGTTTTGTTACTCTGATAGCGAACTTCGATTCCGCAATCAATGACTTATTAGTATAAGAACTTTTTAGTTTTCAATATCAAGTTTGGCACAAAGCAATTGTGTTGTTTCAGTTTCGCAGCACTAAATGGTGAATAACATCCCATACTATGATTTTCATAACCATGTATTATGTTGTGCACGTGCGTGCAACCAGAATTTTTGTAAGGATGGAGGGTGAAGGGCTTGCATTTTTCAAAGATGTGATCACCAACGATCAATGGTCATTTTTGCGAGTGTTATGATTTGTAGAAGAGAAGTGTATATTCAATTATCTTTGCAGAGTGGTTGTGGCTAAAGAGAGCTTTGGTAGTGATGTTGCAAGATGCATTTCAAAATAGGATTGCAAAAAATGATGGTCTAAATAAAAGGACATAGCATAGAAATGACTGCTGTTTAAACTTTTACCATTTCAACTCGTGAAAAGAATGTAAGTAAGTGGAGGTCTTCATCTTAGTCCAGAACAGTATTAAAAAGACATTTTGCAGTAGTTGCTTCTGCTTGTTGGATTCTAACGACCAGTAATTTTATCTAAAGCAATATCAAGCAAATTGAAATAGTTTGAAACTCCAATCGAACCATGAGTTTACATTTAGCTTCTCTGTCTTTGCACTTTGGGAGAATAAAACTGCAAACTACCTTTATTCGTTTATTTATCTTTTTTTGGGAGTATATTGACTCTATCGCATACTACACCCGACGCGGTTATAGGTCCAAATGTAACAGAACAACGATATATTGTTTACTCATAAATGTAAGAGATAGCTGTATGTAGTTTAAATGCTAGAATATTGCCCAAAGCTCCCAGTTTAAGCTCTTGAGCTTTAGTTTTTCCACTTGTATAAAATCAGCTTGATCATCACCTCTGAATTGTTACAGCACATCCCGGTTCTCTTATTTAAATGCAGAAGCAGCTGATACAATTTTTCTGTGAATAAATGACTGCATTTTAGGAGGGTGAAGCTATGTGCAAAGAATTTTAAGTCAGTTTATAGTAATTTGGCTACAGCTTTGGCAAGCTTGTCAATGTAGTTTCATTCTGTCTCGTTCATACAACCAGGATGACTCGTTGACAAGCTCTACAGCCACGGGCGTTGCTAGGAAGATCAATGTGGCAATTGCCTTCTTCAAAGATTTATCAAAGCCCTGTTTTTTACTGAATTTGAAGTGCCATCTAAAAAAATATTAACTATTCATGCTTATTGGTCACCAAACATCTTTAAAATTCTCGAACTAATCTTTGTGTCGTCAATACCAGGGAATGACCAAAGCTAATCCAACATAGAAAGCTTCAACCCCCCTTCCGCCTTGTTATGACATTTGGCTGGCTAGCTTTTAATTTAAGAAAAATATCGTTTTCAACTGTTTGTCGGTATAAATAAACTTTTTTATTAATCTTAAACTATTGGAAAACTATTGCTTTTTCAAAATATTGCATACACTATTAGCCGGGCTGGGAGCCAAATTTTTCTAAATGGAATAAAGGACGTCTATTTGCCTATTTTGGTTTTGTAGATTTTGAAAGAGCATATAACAGAACGGCTGGAGAAATTGCTCAGTGTTTGATATCGCATTGATGGTAAATTGCTATAGGCCATCTACCGGCTGAACAACTGTTTTTTTACATTTGTCCAAATGCAATGAGTTCACTTAAAATCTTTTACTGTGAGTGTTTGACTTCGGCGAGGTCTTGAATTGTTGTAGTCGGCTACAATAGATACCATAAACAGAAAGTCATTACTCTTTTTTTTTCTTTGTAAAGCTTTGCAGTTATTCAGCAAATGGCAAGCCAGCGTCGTCGATCGCAAATTACCAATGCTTGTGAAAACATTAAAGGTTGATGATCTCGCAATTCAAATCTGTTTCGGTTGCTTATCCAACCACGTGGTGGTGTTAAAACTTTGTTGAAAAGAGGAGTATTGTTGCAATTATTCACTCACAAAAGCAGTGCAGTAATAACAGATTTCGGCTAGACGGCGCTGTTGATTGCTAATCATTATTTGACGACGTTCAATCGTTGTGTCTATGTACTACATTAAAAAGATTCACTTGATCATTTTGCGGATGTTTGCGAGAGTGTTAGGATGAAAATAAAGGTGAAGAAACGCGAAATATTTTACTTTTCTTGAAAACCTGATTACATGGATCTGCAGTTTTACGGAGAGACTTTTAAACAGAGTAGAAGTTCAAGTATTGTAAAGGCACATACGGGAGTGATGACGGGCAGAACAAAGAAATCGATATCCCAATTAATAAAATCGGATCTTTTGTAGAAAGACCCCGCCAAAAAAACACCCCCGCCATCGCTCTTATCTAGAATTTTTATTCATTGATGGAATTCAGCGATGTCAGCTCATATTTTGTCCTAACCCTAAAATCTGCAGTACTTAAAACGTGGCAGGGGTGATTTTCTCAAATCTCTTATTTTTGCATTGGTGGCGAGAGCTTTCTACAAAAGATCAATAGAACCAATTGCGGTATGTGAGAGCTTCAATTTTCAGTCATTTTAAAACGACAGCATGCTAAGCTTTTGATTTTTGAAATTGATTTTTGTTTCTGTGTTTACCTATGGTCATAAGTCATTGTTAACGACCGAAAGAGGATAATTTTGAGTACTAGCTGCGGAAATGAGATTTTGATAAGAGCTAAAAGGTGTATCACGAATGGATAAAATCTGTAGCATTGCAAATCTCTTAAACCTCGGCCGCTCTTTCCTTGTATTGAAAGCAAGGTTTCCGCTGCGTTAATTTTTGAAAATCTGGTTGCGCGCCAAAACACTAATATGAACATCTCGCTATGGTTCAAAAACTGCACTCTTAGGATTGTTTAACTATTTTTCCAGACGCTGTAACTGGACTGTTGCATCCAAAAGGAAGCACTAAAGGCAATGACTTCTACCTGTCTGAATTGTTTTTCAAGACAGGTGAATATCTATGTCTGTGACCTAAACTTTAGTGATTCCTAAAAAATGGTAATCACAACAGATTTGCGCTTGAAACTTTGTTAACTTTCCTCATTTTTATTTAGATTCTGACGTAAACTCTAAAAACCATCATCATTATTAATCCGTAATTATGGATGTGACAATTTGTCCTTTTCCGAAATTTTTGTCTAGTTGTGCAATCTACTGCAACCCTTCTATGCATTACACGAAAGAGCCGTCATGTATACAAATCAGATTTTAGACAGATGTATCAAGGTTAAACGAGTTTGGTTTAACTGGTTTTATAGGAAAACAACTGAAAAACCACATCAATCCCTTTGCCATTAGTATAGGCTATTAGACAAGCGTATAGGCGAGTTGATTTCCTGGACCAAAACGAAAAGTAAGTCGCAAACTGATTTGTGACATAGCTTACTTTGTGCGTGAAGTGAAAGGACAGTATTGGTAACCGGTCACCTGAGTTCGAGTCTCTAGTTATTGATGTCAAGTCATTTCGTCTTAAAGACTCGAGACAAGTCGCGTCTTTTTTTGCCACGACTCGAGTCTGTCCGATGCTTCATTGCCAGTGCTTAGTTTCCATTGATTTTTTTAACAATTTCTGCCGAGAGCGTCGTATTTCCATCACAAGCACTGGACTAAGCTGGAGATATTGCCTTTAATTGCCTTTTTTAAAAACAACTACGCAGAAAGCACGAGGCTTAAACAAGCAACTTATTTGTCACACCCAATGTCTTATCGCACTTAGTTATCAATTACCGACAAAAACTTTTGGATTTTAGCATGATTATTGATTATTACCTAACACTAAGCTATTACTTAGTATGTGCTCGTGAAATACTACTACCAAACAAAACGCTAATCGTTTATTTTCTTTTACCAGAAGGCTTACTAAAAATAGTGCCAAGAATAAGTAAATTTGCTCCGATGTAGTAGTCTATGTATGTATAGTTTTTGTTATTTGTTGCTTTCGTTCTGCTGTAATTTACTCGTGAATCTAGAAGTGTCTCGTCTCAACAAAACACTAATCGTTTATTTTCTTTTACCAGAAGGCTTACTAAAAATAGTGCCAAGAATAAGTAAATTTGCTCCGATGTAGTAGTCTATGTATGTATAGTTTTTGTTATTTGTTGCTTTCGTTCTGCTGTAATTTACTCGTGAATCTAGAAGTGTCTCGACTCTAAACTTGCTTTTATATCCCGGTTGTTTTTGCAAAAAAAACAACTTTTTTCAGAGTTAATATTTGTATCGTGCATGCCTGCTTTATGATGTAATAATGGTAGATCATATGTTTACGTTCAAGATTGATCTAGAACACACTTTTCCTTCTCGAAAGTTTTCGATTTCCGGTATGACGTAATTTAGTGGTAGGTGCTTTTTTTCACGTGATGTTCTTGAATTTTTTAGATTGCGTCCCATTCACATGTATAAGGCGACGAGATTTTTACACACGCATAGAGAGAGAGAGGGTGAGAGTGACAGAGAGTGCAGAGAGACGAATAGCATGTTATTCTGTGGTGGTTTATTGTGAATTATTAGTGTGACAAGAATCAAGCGGTTAATTGATCGATACAGTTTTTCTGATTGGTATGTTATAGTACATTGGTTTGTGTGATCGACAAGTGAAGGAATTTTAAAGGTCTCAAAGTATTTTGCGAATATATCTGCTCTGTTCTTCATCGAGAAGTGCGTCGTTCAAAGTATGATGATTACGTATTTAGCAGAAGCCAATCTTCACCTAGCTGTTAAGTTGCAGCCAGAATTAATTATTTAAGCGATACAATACGTCGCCTCAATTTTAAGAAAAAATTAAAGTCGAGATGGAACCAAAAATTCTATTTACGCTTCAAATAGAAAAGACAAATCTGTATACAACCTTTTGCTGGACAGAGATGTTACAAAAATGAAAAGTAAATCATTCTTACTAGATTTTACAACTTTTAATTTAAAAGCGAATAAAATTGAAATCGGAGCTGTGTAATGTAAAATTTTATGATTTTGGAGGCATTATACTTCCGAAGCTCTTGATCTTTGATTACTGTTTAGAGAGAAAGCTGTTTTGAAACGATGCTTTATTTTTTAAAAAAGGCTTTGATTTTCTTTAGAGGTGGCTACCTTCTTTCTACTTTTCTTTCTTTTATGTTTAAGAAAGATGCGGTCCACTTTTGTAATTTTCTTTGTGAGTGTTTATCTTGAATAGTAGGTCACTAATCAGTCAGACACAGAATACAAGCTTCGAAATGTTACTTCTAGCAATCTTTAAATTTTGTAGGCTAACACAAATCAACTTTTTAAAAATCAATGGATTACTTGTAATAGACACCGCAAATCTGACGAGTATTATCTCTTCAATGCAAATGCTGATATTATTGTCGAGTACACAAGCATTTACCTTTGCAATAAAGACGTTAGCCAATTCGGGGTTTATTATTTTCCAAGTTACGCTCCTTTGTTCCGCTTTGTTGCAGGCCTTAAAGATCGAATTCAGTGTGTGCCTACCACTGCACATTCGCATTTTGCGGGAGCAAGGCAACACATCAAATTCCAGAGGTTTTTCTTGAAGAATACCAATATAACTTTGACAAGTTTTTAACTATACACCACTACACCATGGAGGCTGCTTCACAAGGTTCACTCAAGTCTTGATCCCCATATCTGCCTTATAACTACTTCAGTCATTTTATCTAACCACGTTTTTATCCATGCGGTCAAAACTTGCACTTTGTTGTAGTTATCGCATTTTCATTCTTAGATCACGGGAGAACCTTTGTAATTATGCATAGAGAAGTCTGTGTTAAGACCAACTTCGGAGTAGCCAGTGCTGATGGCTCACAGTGCATTTCCACCACATTCCAGCTGCAACGAAGCAGGGAAAATTTCCATGGAATGCATTATCCAAGAGGGAAACAATGCAAAGACCGTGAGGGCATTTAAATCGCACATTACGAGTCAGCGGTTTTTCGCAGAAAGCCAAGGCGCCGACCATTGATGATCACACCCTAATCACACAATGAAGTGTCATTTTTAAACTTTTTCGTGATTACAAACAAATTCATGCGTAGTAACAGAGCGTTTCGAATGCTATTAAAGTTTCATAAGCTGGTATAACTTGTGAAGGTTTTTGATGATAGTTTCTTATGTTCTTCGGCACATAGTCATCCGTTTTTAAACTTGTTTAGACTTTACCACTCAACAATTTTAATTAGCAAATAGAAATTACTTATTAGCATTTCCTAAAAATTATAGTCCTGGATGTAAGATTTGAAATTGCAAACAGCGACTCGGGTCTCGGGCTTGAGACACAAAAAGTTCTCAAATTAATTATCAACAGACCATTTGAGTCTTGACTCGAGTTTCAAGTCATTGATGCGGAGTCGAGTCATTTCATGCAAATGACTCGAGTCAAGTCGAGTCTTTTTTTACCGTACACCGTTTCGAGCCGAGTTATTATCGTGGGTCAAAATTTCCTTTAGCTTAATTTTAAAAGAAAATAAATTTTTCAAGCCAATATGTATTGTACCAGCTTCTGCAACAGATTTGATTTGATATTCACCTTTTTTCCTAAAGAATGTATTGCATTTTATTTCATAAAGCCGTAAGTAAATCGATTTTAATGATTTTGCTTTTCGAATAATTTGACTTCTAGCATTTTGGATTAGTTGTTTACCATATTTTAATTGTAAAAGTTGTTGTAGTGACATATTGATTGGTCACCAGATCCGCTGACTTCTCTTTATGGTAACCTATTGATAATTAGTGTATATATGTATTTCCAAAACTTTCTTATTTCCGGAAAGATAAAGATAAATTTTGCAGCTGATGTTAATGAGCGAAAGCTTTTATTGCCTATAAGGTGTTTGCTGTTGGAAGCCGCAGAAGTTTAGTTGAACAGCTGATTCTAGTGTAGGTTTTGCACTTGTGGTTTTAGTTTTTCAATGTGATATATATTTCTTGTTCGAACAAGAGACTGTGCAGATCTGCCGTCGGTAGAGTAATAATTTGCCACTGATGGTTGGAAGATCATGACTCAGGTCGTTGCATCTTTAAAGTTGCACGTTTGAAAGGGACAATGAGCATGGAGCAATGAACATCGGGAAATGACCAAGGGGCAATGGACATGATTCACGAAGACTTGACCTAGGCAAAAAATTAGCTATCGGAAAAAATTAAAAGTGAAAAACGTGTTTTGGCTTGCAATATGCAGAATTGAATGTCTATCCACCTTTCTTATGATTATAGCAGTTCCTGTGGGAAAATCACTAAATACGTTTAAATTTTGATTTGTAAGGCAATTATTCTCTCTATGCCCCCCTAGAAAAAATTAAATTAAGGGGCAGTTACTAACCCTTTTTCGACATCCCTGTTTGGGCTAGTGTAACCAGGACCAATTTTCTTTTCCTGCAATCTTTATGACCATGTTTATTTAGCAGTAATTAGATTCCTGAACAACTTCAAAATGTGATCTGCAACGCGCATTGCACGACCACATCGTATAAAACTCGACGACTTGAATCATCCAAAATCCGGCCTGTGGCGTGCAACGCTTAATTAATCTCCTTAATATTTGAGTACCTGTGCCATGGCAAACCGATATGCAGCGTGCATCGCGTAACCAATTCTAGAAGATTAATCTGTATTTATTTAATTTAGCAACAAATAAAACATTTTCGTAGCTTGAAACCTCAAATTTCACATTATTAGACCCTGTTCTTTCCTTCTGTTTAGCATTACAGGAGTTCCCAATTATTTTCTTTTTGTCAGAGCATTCTTTGTACCCTGAAGTATTTATACATATTTTTAATGATGCTAAAAATTTAAAAAGTAAACCTTGTACTCCTTAAAATCTCAACTCATGCCCCAAAGTCCAAGGATACCCTCATTTAGAAGCCATTGGCTTGGGGGATGCTGCATCCTTACCAAGCGTTGTTTCTTTTTAGCCTAATCTGTTAAATACATAGGGTCGTGTTTTTATTATTACTGCCAGCAAAAGATTCTTCAAAACTTACAGAAAGTACTTGAAGAATTTTTAATTAAATTGGTTGATAAAAAATTAAAGTATGAAAATGAATGGTTAACACTGTTTCTTCTTACGACAGTCAAGACAGGCTTGCGCAACCTGGTGCAGAGCAAACCACATGTTCATTGATACGTCTCTACATTGAAAAACTGTAAATGAGTTCAGAGACCATATGACTCGGTAAATACAGTACATCTTTCGTGAAACTTCTCATAAAACTGCTATTAATCAGTTTTTGCTTGTGCGCTTGTTGCACCCCATTATTTTTTAGAAAATATTTAACATATATAAAGGCAACTTAAACACGAATAGAAGCGGTAGTAAAAGGTGAATAACACTCGTGTCGCCCAAAACAACATGGCGGATTGCAAAAACGCGCACATTCCGGTTTAGACCTCGCATACGTTTGGAGAAATTTTGGTGCAAACGGTTTCCTGTTTTAATGCATTAAAATTCGCGGAAAACAAACACGTTATTGCGTATTATGAACACACAATCCAGTCCCGATGATATAGAACAAAAATATATTCAAGGGACTGTATAATGTATTCGGTTCCGTTCATTGACACAAAGAACTCGATTGCTGACAGTACTTCTCCGCAAGTTTATAGTTTATAGCATCTGTCCCGTTTCAATAGATATTTTCGATTCTATATCAATTTTAATTTAGTACTTAAAATTGAGGCGACTTGTAGTATCGCTCGAATAATTAAGTCTGGCTGCAATTTAATAGCTGGGAAAAGATTGGCTTCTACTAAGATACTTCAACGCACGCACTTCTTGATCGAGAACAAAACAGACTCGTACTTACAAACCACTTTAAAACTTCGAATTCCTTCGCTTGTCAACACAGAAACTAAAACACCTTAATATGATAATATCAGAGACTAACCGTGAGTAAATCCACCAAATAATCGTTTGTCACACTAATAAAAATCCACAACAAATCACCACAGATCAACGCCTTTTTATCACGTCATACTCTCTACTAAACTACTACTCTCTAAATCGTAAAAAATCTCGCCGCCTTATATGCAAAATTATACGAGTTTCTAGAAAATGCTAGAACATCACGTGACACAGTAAAAAACACCGTTAATAAGTTACGTAATCGGTAATATTAAAAAAAAGAATTGAATGAAGCAATGCGGATCATCTCTGGCTGCATCCGCCCAACCCCTTTGAATTTTTTACCACCACTTTCAGGAATACAGCCACCAAGCTGTCGCCGGAAAAAACTCTGTCAACGCTTATACTACAAAGCAGATAACACTGACCATCTTCTACACTACATCTTGTATAGCAAAACCCCTCCCAAAAGGCTTAAATCTCGCAAACCTCTTCGCCCATTTCTGGAATCACTACAAGGCTATGACCCTCAGCAAGAACCAATACCACATAAACTGCAACCACACATCCAAGACTGGTCAAACAAACCCCTAGAACACTGCCTCCCACGAAAAGCCTGGATCCAACTAAATAGATTGCGAACCGGAATTGGAAAATTTGGTGACTCAATGGTGAAATGGGGATTTGGTGATGACAATGTGGAGAACCCCAAACTGCATACCACATTGTCAATGACTGCAAATCAATAGGACCTCCCTGCAACCCAACCGATGTTGACAACCCTATGCTCAAACGATATCTGATGAACTGCAACTTCTGATGAGATTGTCATACGAACGAACGAACGATAAAAAAAAGAAAAATCTTGAAGAAGAAACAAAATACACTGGAACTTAGTCACGTGGTCAACCATTGTGACGTCATAAGAAACGTGTGAGTTACAAATCTATTAATAAATGCGAAAGAAAAAAGGTCTTTTTTGAAAACAGTTTAGCGAATTTAGGGCTTCAGACAATTCAGATTTACAAATGAAATAATCACCGCAAAACAGAACGACAGATTACAATAACTATACATATATATAAACTATTCTTTCAACGCAAATTTACTTATTTTTGATAGCATCTTTATCATGTTAAATTACGTTAAATCATTGTGCAAATAGATTGTGGGCCAGAGCAAAGAATAGCATATACCAAGAGAAGGATGTTACCCGTGCATCAAGCAGGTTAGAATAGTTGAAGCCGTTTGCCCAGCGAGTCGTAATAGGAGACTAATGGATAACCGTGTGGGTAAAGACTAAAGATGATCTATGAAAGAATAACACAATGGACCTGTAATAGCGAAGTCGTGTATTTTTTGCCTGGCATGAATGCTAGGGATTCGCATGTTTTGTGCTTGATGTTGCCTGATGGTTTGGGATTTTAAATTAGCAGGTTTTATTCATGTCGTTAACGTTTGGGATTTGCGTGTTGTGTATTTGACGTTGATTGATGGCGTAGGACTCTGAATTCGCAGGTTTAGCCCATTACAGGATCACTCAGGGTGTGCGTGTTGTTTGCTTGATGTCGACTTATAGAGTGGGACTCCAGATTCACGAGTTTAGTCCCTGTCAGGAACGCTTGGCATTCGCCTGTTTTTTTGTCTGACCTAACTGTTAGTGTAGGGACAAGAAATTCACGAGTTTATTCTTTGAAAAAATACTTGGAATTCGTGTTGTTTCTTATCTAACGATGACTAATGGTGTAGGAATGGGAATTTGCGTGTTTAGTCCAAACGGTAACACTTGGCATTCGCTGGGTGTTGTATCTCATATTGACTGAAGGACTGGGACTTTGGATTGGTGAGTTACATCCGAAATTAGGACACTTGCGATTCGTTGGTTTTCTATCTAATGTCAACTGTTGGGTATAGAGCGCGGTATTTACGAGTTTAGTCCTTCGCGAGAGCATCTGGAATTCCTGGGTTTTGCAGGTCTGCTTGATGTCAACTGATAGTGTCAGATTTGCGAGTTTGGTCCCTGATAGCGATACCGTGGCTTTGGATGATCGGTCTGTCGGTTTTATGTCGGACTGTCTTCTGGAGCCAGTATTTCTGTATTTTTATTTGCATGTGTTCTGTTCTTTTATGGTAGTCCCTTTTGCTCAGGAATGCAAGTTGTAGTAAGCCTGTTTGAAGCCTAAACAATGTGCTACCTTGAAGCAATTCTTACATTGTTCACCCGAAACCGCTGTCCATATAAACAACCATACAGTAGGATGTTTTCTGTCAGGAATTCCTTCGTTAATCAAGTCAAAAAGATTGCAAGGCTCATCACGTAGTGGTCTGACAAGTCTTTAAGGTGATATGTCAACGATTAATTTTGTATGCAACATATAAATTTCGCAGCTCCACACCTGCCCGCTATATGTGAAGTCTACCGTATTTTCAAATGTTCCCAACCTTTATAACCAAACATAAGGGTGTGGAATCTGGGTTTATACTAAAAATGTACGGGTTACAGTTTAAACACTAAACAAAAAGCATGTATTGCTAACGAGGTCGATTGCATTTACTTGTGCTAACTGCTTTCATATTAAATTAGAAGCAGCACAGCGCTTATTGTCAATATATGATTGTGAAGTAGCAACATTCAATAAACCTTTTGTTTTTTCTAGTTAGACAGCAGATAGCTATAATGATAAAATAAAATGGATAAGTTATCCAATTGGTTTTGGAACGATAAATTTTGGCTTCCTCCTGGAGTATCTTTCAACGATCTAAAATCGGATCAAAATGTGTCTTATCCCCAACTCCGCGACCTACTCGCTCTACCTGTTTATGGCTTTGTTGCTTGTATTATTCGGATTTTGTTCGAAAAATATGTAACCAATCCATTAGTTGCTAAATTGTGGAAAGTTGACTTGAAAGCCCTTGAAAAAGCAAATGAGATCCATGACCAAAGGAGACGTCGGAAACTGCAAAAGATCTCATGCAAGATGGCCAAAATTGCTGAAGCAAGCTGGAAGACTATATTTAATGTCGTTTCGTTTACTTATGGATTTTGTGTTTTATTGCAAGCGCCTTGGTTTTGGGATACTCGCCACTGCTGGATAGGGTATCCAAGGCATCCGCTATGGCCTTCTGTTTACTGGTATTACATGATAGAAGGTGCTTATTTCTCGTCTTTGTTGTTTCACAACGCTCATGATTTGCAAAGAAAAGATGGTCTTGGTATGATATTACACCATGCTGTAGCTGTTATCTTAATTGTTTTTTCATATGCTACAAATGAAGTACGAACAGGTTCTTTGTTGTTGTTAGTGCACAGCGCAGCAACAATATTTCTTCACCCAACAAAAATATTGCTGTATTGTAATTGCAATGCCGCTGCCTATCATTTGTTTATTATCTTTGCCGTCACATTTGTATTTACGAGATTATTTATTTATCCGATGTACATTCTCCACACTATTATTGTAAAGTTTCGTTGGTACTTTAAACCTTACCCATGGCATTACTATGGATACTCCTTAGCAATAGTATTACAAATCTTGCATTTAATGTGGGCTTGCATTATTGTAAAAATTGCCGTAAGAAACTTTCGAAGTGGTACGCTTGATCGCGATGACCGAAGTGACACTGAAGATGAAGAAGAAAATGGCCATGAAGAGACGGGCATAAAACAAGACTAGAACATCGGCGATCAGAATTACAAAACGAAATTTCTTAATTGTTTTATGTAGTGTCGCAATAAAGTCAACAAAAAATCAACAACCGAGTGAAAGCCCGCTTAATTAGTCAATCAAGCAAAAACAAAGGGCGTGCTGTTCTTACTCTACTCAGCATGATCAAAGATCATATTTTGTTTATGTGTTATTCCAACACTCATCACTGTTGTGGTTGCTATTTAAATGCTTTGTCTTGTTCCTTATCTTTACACCAAATTTTCAAATTGCCCGAAACTTTGCTTTTGTACGATTAGAATTTTAAGGATAGTCTGTTCCGGACCACCAAATAGGCTTTGTGCGTAAGAATTACAGGGGTTTTTGAGGCCCGCGAAAACAGAAAGTTAGCGCATTTTGTTTATCAAAGAACAAAATTACTTCTTTGTTCTTTTGTGCTAGATCTGTCTTTTGACTCGTCCTGTGCTTGCTTTTTATTAGCTAAACTGAGTTATTTTTACGAATTGGCTGTGTGACCCCGCCACATTTTTGCCTCATAACGATAAAGGTAGCCCGTTAAGTGCCTTATCTAAGAACACACAAGTTAACTTGGCAGCTTTTTCTCCAAACTATCTCTATCGTGCTGAGCGTCAAGCAGGGAAGCTGTAAGTACCATTTTTTGAAGTCTTTGGTGTGACCTGGCATAGGAATAAACCCAGGTTTACCAATGACGAAGAGGTCGCTTGAAATTAAACTTACATTATGTAAGAGATGTGTTTTGACATCAAATATTATTTGCTTAGTGATTATTACTCTACACTATTGATTTCAATCTGCCAACTGCCTTGTAAGTGACCCCTTGGTTTGGGAAAGATTAAAAGAGTAATCCTCAGAAAGTTGGGAGTGAAATTCCTAAGTTGGTTGGTCAAACTTCGTGATACCATTCGGCAGCTCTTTCCGCTGCTTCGGCACCCACCCTATTGACCTGTTGTTCCGTAGGACTCTGTCAGCAAAGCCGAGAGGAAAATCATGGCGATTTGATTTCCAAAGAACTTCATAATTTTGGGTAAGGCTGGCGCCCTGGAAGCATCTTAGTGTCGTTGACTTAGCTGCAAAAACAACGTTGGAGAAAGCAGTTACGGATTACAAGCTCAAAGATTGTCCTGGACTTCTCCAAGAGTAAGAGGAATTATCGTGTTTTATTGGTCAACTACCTTCCGCTTCAAGCTGGGCTCAGCCCATAAAGTATGATCCATCACAATTTGCCTGTTTCTAGGAATGCTTGAGGCTTAAGTTGAAGACTATGATCATTGCACTCAACAATAAAAAAGAACTAAAACGGCGCAAAATTTCATTTCGCAGGAGACAGTAACAAACTCAATCCAAATTAAGTTATATTAGGGCGTGGTTTCTTCGAAACAATTTTCTTTCAACAAAAAACAAAGCACCAAACTGAAGCTTGTAATTGTTTCAATAATAAAAGTTTCAACAATCAGTCTTTTTTACATTACGATTAGAAGATTTTATAAACTATCAGAATAACAAATGAAGTTAGAATGCTTCTTTACAATCAAGAAGCACAATAAAGATTTCTCAACACAAGATTTTACGCAGCTTTTCAAAAATAACCATTGGACCAAAGCCGTATTCAAGTGTGGGAGTTGAAGGACGCCTTCAAAATGGGCAGAATTCTCATTCTGAAAAAGATCTGTACGTCTCTGAAAATAAATATGTAAAACTCAGTTTAAAAAAGTTGATCTGCAAAAAACAGAGTTTTCTACTTTAAAATTCGGCATTCCACCCAAACTTTGTTTCTATATACGCTGGTGCATAAGGCGTAAGTTAAACCAAAATTTTACGCGATTTTCTTGCTTCAATTTTTTAAAATACAATAAGTGATTAGTTTTTCCAAGCAATGTATTTCTTTTTGAAAAGATTGCAAGAAAAAGAAACGGCGCGATGGCGTAGTGGTTACCGCGTCCGCTTTTGCAGTCGGTAGACCTGGGGTTCACTTCCTCATACTAAGGCTATAAAATAAAAGCAAGCAAGCTTTCTTGTTGTGTCCTTGGGTAAAGCACTCAACGAGATGACTTCATCTTTTATGTGGCAAACAGATGGTGGGGGCCAAGCAGTCTACCAGTCTGACGAAAGACATGCAAACAGAGCTTGAGCTCATACGCATGAATCAATGTATACTCAGAGAAGGGCAGTATCTGGGTATATTTATCCGCGAGAGTATCACTTGACATTTGGTATTGGTATTGTTTAAAATTAACAAGTAACGGTATCGATTTATTTTGTTTCCCTCTGTCTTGTTTTGCTAAGATACTGTTACTTATAATTTAATAAAATTTATTGTTAAGATACTGATTAAGTAACTGCTGGTAGGCGAACGTAATGAAAATAGTTAACACACTTCACTCCTTCGCAATCACATCTTTTCAATTGTCGTTCTTGATGATGGCTTTAATATTTGACCAAATGTGCTAATAACATTTATTCTTCTATGCATGCTACAAATTGTAACACTTTGATCAAAGCTAAGCAGCTGTAAGTAAATTGTTATACTGTATTTTTCAACATACATAAATCATGTTTAATAATTTTTTTCTACAGTTTGAAGACAACTTTAATAATGCCCAGGTTCGGTAGCATCATTTCAAAAAGCGAGTGAGCTTGTTAGCCTTCGTGATATTGATAATTTAGCTCACCCTAAATAATTAAATACAGTAAACAGCCTTCAAATTTAGATATACGTATGTTAAGCTCTAGTTTTTACTCTTTTTTTACACTTCCACAGAAATATGGTCCTGATCCAACCCTATGCTGTCTTTGTCTACAAAATTTTACGTTAGATGTAAAATGTTTGCAAGGCGTAGTTGCATAATAAAAGCGGATTTATTACAGCATCAAATATGAAATTATTTGGAGTGTATAAACCAACCATCTGTTTTAACCTACCCGGCTTTTCCCTGCTAATCGTATCGCTAGCTTGCTATAGCAACGATTCATTTCTGGGTTTTCCGGGGTGCATGTTAAGTCGGCATCCGTTTAGCCGGCTGAGATATATCATTTATTGGATTTCACGAAACTTCACGCCCGGCCATCAGAATGAAATTAACTGCAACCCTCCGTTCAATTGAGCTTCTGCTTTTTCACACCATCGAGGGTAGTATCAGTATTTGATTTCAAAATTTTTTCTGGCCATAAACGCGGACTCGACCTCAATCAAGTCCCTATAAAAATAAGTATCTAGCAACTTTATCATAAAACAGTTATTTTCCGCACCAAAGATGTACAATGCTGGTTAAACCGTACATCGATTGAACTGATGTCTGGGACGTGGATGCTGAGCGGTATGCCTGCACTTCACCATCATTACCATTAATTTTTTTCCAAAAAAACATGGAAAGAAACATATGGACAGTACAACAATATAGTAGTTACGTTATTGAAAAGGAAGGCTGCTAAGAAACCACAAATGGTCATCCAGTTCAGCAGCCATCCAAGAAAAGTGTTAGCTACAAAAAGAAAAAAATAACTTCAACAAATCTTTTGTTTTCGTCGCTAAACAACAATTAAGCGCTTTTATTAATTACAAAACGAGACATCTAACATGTCGTATAAAGCGTAATTCTATCTGCCGGTGTCTACTTTCGTACGTACGCTTTAACTCCTCCGAAACTGCTGAGCGTACAAACATCAAACTTGGCACGATTGATAACCACCTCGGAGTGAGTGTCACAACAAATAGTGACGTGACAATCAGAGATAATTTTTTGATTTATATTTCTTGACAAAGCAAAACCGTGTCTTGCTCAAACGTAAGCTAGCACTCAACCAATCACTTTACTAAACATTTCATTGCTTAGGGATCTTGGTTGACTTCACAATCAACGCTTGATTGCACGATTTGTTATATGTATTCTCTCAAAAACTAGTGATCGTTGAAGCGACTAAACCCATTTTCAAAACATTTAAATAACTTGCTTTCAATAAAAATAACTCTACAACAATTTAAGCTCATTTGACAACACAACGAGCAAATCTTTATTTAAACCATTTTAAGTCTTCTAAGCATCCTTTTTTTTCTTTTTCGCTCGCTCTCTTACAACATGCTTTATGATGTGATAATGCTGGTACGATTGACACAGTCTTTTGCTGCCAGAGATCATAACATAATAATTATTTCAAAAATAGTAACATTTTTACAAAATCGGTTTACTCAAAAACTGGTTCGTGACCGCATTTCTCAACCGATTTTCAAAATTTATTCATCAATTTAAAGGTTATTTTAAGATAATTCGGATGTTATATAATCTGTATCCTTAGTATTAGTTTTGATACCAAAAAAACTAAACTTTAATATCGGTGGTATAACTTTTTACCTCTACCAAACAGTTGTAAGCTGAGTAAAAACAAATTACTTTAATACATAAAAGTTATAATGAGGTACCAACAATTACTGTCCAATAAAAGTTTAGCAAATTTGCTTTTCAGCAAACTTTTATTAGTGACGGCTAAGGATTACTTTACAATGGCTGATCAAAACTTGGTTGCTATACATCATGTTTTATTTTTAGTTGAACAATTATCCTACTTGACTAAACCAACCAGCTACTACTAAACAAAGCTCGTTCATTGGTACATTTTGACTACCACAAGCATGGTATGGCACTTTGGCATTATCTGTCTTCGTTATCAAAAAATGAAGTGTTTAAACGTTTATGAAATGTAGGCTACAGGTTAAAAACACTCAAAATTTTGGTGCCTGCATTTCACAAAATTGGAATTTCTATAAAAATAAAGCACTTTAGTACAAAATTATGGCCTATATTTTTTACAACTTTTCGTAACTGATCTCACAAACGTTTGCAGGGTGAAGCCGACACAGCTTCCGTAATTGATACCTTTAAACTCGGCACATGTGATGGCATGATCTGCGAGGTTAAAATTGCACCATACTCAAAATATTTTTTCGATTTTGCTTGATAATAGCTTTATAGAGCTACTAGAATTAAACCAAAAAATTTTAGAAAAGCAAGGACTCTTTTAACTCCTCGAGCACACCTAAGCAAGGACAAATAAACATGTAAGATAATGCGTAGCCGGCAGGGACTTGAGAAAGTTTGAGAGGAAATCAAAGTAAAACAACGTTACTCTGTGAAATCGCACCACATGGAAGATATTACTGGTATTTTGCTTTATAATAGCTTTGTAGAGCCACCGGGATGAAACCAAATATTTTGGAAAAAGCAAGGACTCTTAACTTTCCTGGCCACGACAAACAGGGAGAAAAGAGCATGCAATGTAATGCCTAGCCAGCAAGGACTTGAGAAAGCTTAAGGAGAAATCAAAAGAAAATAACGTCTTTGCGTGAAATCGCACCCTATGAATTTTGCTATTTTGCTTCAAAATAGTTTAATAACAGAAATGTGTTCCCTATTTCCAAACCTGTTATTTTCAAACCTAGGCAAGGCCCCCTTGCATGAATGTAACCGATGAACAGAGCACGTAGACCTAAGGCATAGCCAGGATCTTAAAATGAGAAATTCTATCAGAAAAAAAGCGCTCCAAATCATGAAAATCTTATAGTGCAAAAAAACATAAAATTTTTGTCTCTGTTTATTCAAGTGCTCGATTGGTGAAGCCGGCTGAACCGACATTCTCAATGCCAACGTTGCTGATGGGGGCCCTGCGGGCGACGCAGTCCTATTTTATAATGCAAAGATTTTTCTTTTGCTGATATACTGCCTGTTAAGCTATCTATACGTATACTATAAACTTAAAAAGCGATGAAAAAAAATCCCAAGTTCAAAAAAAAATCAGAATAAAACTATAAACTTAACAGTTTGCAAAACTGATTTTAGATAGGATACTTATTTTGAAAGCAAGTTGTTCTAATGGGCTTCTACAAGAATATAGTGAATGAATTTGGAGAAAAGATAGTCGCTATGCCGGAAACAAGGCAAATAGCGCAGCCAACGATTTTAATACCAGAAATATAAATACGAACGGGGCCGCACCAAATTGCAAAATAGACTTACCATTAAGTCGTATATTTTGGTAATTGAAAAAACAACCACCATTTAGCTGCCACGATCCGTTTTGACTGTGTTTCATTCTCTCTCCCTTACACTTTTTAAAAGTATTAATGGTAGTTTGTGGCAAAATTCTTTTTTATGAGCATTATCAGTCTTGATTAAGAGGTAAATATGATCGCCGTTACGCGTGCAACGATTTTGGATGAGCATAAAAAGCACAATTTTATAGTTTGTGCTCACACAAGTGCACAATGTGTGAGCCCGGCGCAACCAGTTGAACTGATACTACTAAACTCAACTTTACTGATGAGGATCTCTGCGGGCGACGCCGGCCAATCTGTACTATAAAGTACAATCCTTTCTGTGAGTATCTGTGTGTGTTTTAACTCCTTTGACTCTACTGAACGTAAAAGCATTAAACTTGGCACAATATATCACCACCCCAGGGTAAGTGTCATAAGGGGATTCGTGACGTCATCAAGACGCCATAAATCAAAAATAGTTTTAATTTGCATTTCCTGACGAAGAAAGGCGGTTTTCAGCTCAAACAAAACTGAGTCTCCAACTTACCGACTTGCAAAAGTTTTATTTCTGTCGGGTGTAAAATGTAATCACAGTTAACGATTGATTAAAGAATTTGTTCTCTTTATTTCCTCAAAAAGCACTGACCGTAGAAATGCGATCAAAATCTATTTCGGGAGATATAGACAAGATGCTTTCGATGAAAAAAATTCTACAACAATTGGAGCTGGGTTGACGATGCAACAAGCGATTTTTTAAAGCATTCTAGGCATGCTTATTTATTTTTTCTTGAACACTTCAAGCGAGCTTTATGATGTCGCAATGCTGCTGATATGGTTATACTGAAAACAATAAAGTAGTCAGCAGCTGCGCTTGAAGCTGTTATAAACTGTCGTTTCAAAAACAAACATTCGCCATGCTGCATGACAAAAAACAATGATTCATAACAACATCAACAAACCGGCAAGACCAACACATATTTTTTTAGTAGTGCAATGGCAATTTACAATTATTTTGTACAGTCAAGTGGCAGGGCTAACTAATCTTAACTGCTGCGACATACATGCAAGCTTATACAGTAAAGTCAAGTGCAACAAAGCTGAACATATTCGCTATGTTTCACGTCAAATTTTGCTGGAGTCACAATACTTATCCGCTTTTTGAACACATCTTAATCACCTGGTTGCTGGATTATACTGTACTCTTAAACCATAATCCAACTTATGGCAACAACTCAACTGTAGGTGCTTGACTTTAGGTTAGCTTCCTCCTTTCCTAGCTGCAATTGTGCCAGGACCAAGCGACATACGCGTATTCAGAGGTTTTAGATTATACAAAAAGCCTACAATTACGAAAAGTCGTAAGTAGTATGTCTAACATTTAATAGCTTATTCCTGAAAACACAAAACAATCACTCGGGCGCCCTTTCACAATTAAATTTATGTTTCCATGCAAGTGGTGAAATGAACAGACGAAAGCTTGAGAAATTATTGCCAATTTTAATTGTCGGCATGTCCATTTACACACCGCATCTATGCTGCAAACAGTTCAAACACAACTTTTTCAGAAACTTCAGAAACTATGGAAAATAAATTGTAGCTTTGCACAACCCCGGATAATGTTTCGTTTAGTCGATTCCTTTTCAAAAAAGAACACTGTATTTTGTAACGACAATTTTCTATGTCAAAAAAACAGTACTTTTTGGGCCGGTTGAACCGATATTTTTAATTCCCACGCCAGCAGAGCCGGCTAGTTATTTTTAACTATACAACCAGCCTTCAGTCCTAGGCAAAGCTGGCTAGATATGGTAGAAATTCTACATCTGACAGTGGAAACTTGTTAACGCCGCGGTTCGAAGGAAATAAACTGCGCCAAAAGCGTAGAGCTCAGGTATAATGAAAGTCCAAACCAATTGTGAAATTGGTTTTTCCATCTGTATTAAATTGTTAAGTTAATGCGCTCTACTTTCAAAAAGTTCTTAAATGATACTTAACTTAATTATGTTGTTAGTTTTGAATGCTGCGGAGTTCAGTGATAAGCTTACCAGCCTGATATTATCCTTGTATTCTACAACAGCAACAAGCAACAAGTATTTCGTTTGCTTTTACAAACAACTTCAAAAGTATCTAGATATTTGTACCGTCGATACTGTATCGATATTGGTTTCGAATTGAGCTTACAATAACGTAACAAGCATCGGTATTAAATTTACACGCTGAAAATTATATGTATCGGCGTCGACTTAAAATAAATTTGAAATACAGCTCCCATTACCGTGTGTACTACCCAGCGTCGCCCGCAGGGCCCATTACAACGACGTCGCGGCTGGATATCATTTCCCCAGCTTTACCCAAGAAACAGTTGTAAGGGCAGTAGCCTAATGAAAAGCGATAGTTTTTTCCACTGCCAATACCCGTTTCCAACCCACGAGTAGGGTGGCAAGTGAGAAACTTGACTTTAATTTTTGTTTAGCTCGCTAAAGAACGCTAATTCCTTTTTTGTCAAGTCAACCGTAACAGCAGCTGTTTTGTTGACTACCAAGTTATTACGAAAACGTAGTAATTTTCAAATGAAACCAAACAATTGCTTTCGCTCAAAAATTAGGTTCAGTTTGATACCGTAAGTTAATTATTCATCATCAATATCTGGTAAAAGAATAACAAAAGATGTTTTGGTTTGCAATGTAACTGTGCACTTTTAGAAATAGCCTCTTCAAATTCGTGTTTAAATTTTTAATCACTACCCTAAGCTACAACCTGCAAACCAAAATTGCACAGTTACATTGATGATTGCAAACACGATAACAGAAAAAAAATTTGCCAAAATTAATTTTTACAGCATTATTTAAAAGAAACAAAAAAGTGACTAAACCACTTTTTCTATGATATACTGATTTGAGTACTTTGGAACACTCATTTATTGTTTGTTTGTTATTTATTTTTATTTCGAAGTGTGTTAATTATCTTTCAAATGAAAAACGAGATACTTATTACAGATGATAGTCCACAAAATTTTATTTGGAGGAAAAAAGAATAAAGTATGGTCAAAAAATTAGCGGGCCACGCCCCACCGATTTTTTTAATCCAATGAAGGAATGAAGGCATAGCAAAAGTAAAGAGCATTTTGAACCAACAAAAAGAAAATAATCATTCACAAAACATTGTTCTCCAAAAACATAAAGGTCTTCCTTTTGCGTTCGGGGTCAAGATTGGAAAATTGAACAAATGTCATATTGAACTAATTTCATTAGTTGTGATGAATGCAAAAGTTGTGTAACCAAAGTTGGCGTTTGTAGTACTCTTGGCTAACGTTAGTTAAAGCCAGACGCAAATTTTTTTGGTAGTCTATAGCAATAACAGCTACATCACATTGATCTTGCAATGTCAAAGCAGCTTTGGTGATTTCAGATAACTGAGTGTTAAACACATCTGCTTTACAAATATGAAGTTCTCGCTCGGTTTCAATTTTTTTACATCTACTCCATCATTGTGTGCTTTAGCAGTTGCAAGGCATGCTTGTTGCTTCTCACAAGTGTCACATATACTCGTATCTGTCCTTGAATAACCAAAGGATATGTTAAATTCATTATAAAAAATATGTTTGTCAAGTGAATATTTGCAATCATGGGCAAAAACTGGATTTCTCTTAACAAAAAGACGATGTATTTCGCCAATTGTCAATGAAAAGGTATTTTGTGTGTTCATTTTTTGAGCGACTGTAATTGCTTTCTCTAGCAGGAAACATTTCAATGTACTTGCGAATACCACTTTTTACACTATCAGCTATTTTACTGTGATTATCATGCTTGCCACGATTGCCAGTCAAGCATGATAAAAGGTTCAAAACTTTCCTTTTAAGCCTTGAAGCTTTAACCTGTTAAGCGTCTCTTTTTTGCCATTCATGCTTTAATGCATTGTCACATTCTTTTTCAATGAGTTTATTCCTAATGTCATAATCAATCATAACTGTCATAATTAATCATAATTAATGATAATCAATCATCATAAAATACCCAAGTTTGTTTGTAAATCATTACTCATCTGTTTACTTCTACATCAAGTGTGATATATCGTTGAAATCTCTATTTCTTGAGGATTTCAAATATAATAAAAACAAAAAAATTTTTTTTTGAATATGCAAATTTTGTGCAAATTAGCCCCCCCCCCCCCAACAGGTGCTGCGTTGTCTTCAAAGTTAAAGTACCCTTACCTCAAAGATCACAACAGATTTCATTTTTCTACCAATTTCTTTAGAAATGGTCGCTAGATGATGCTAAGGACATAAGCCTTCAAGGTACATCAGTCAAAACTTACCTAAAAGCCTAGGTTTTCTGCAATTTGCAATTTTCTGAGACCCATGACCTTTTTGTTAACCGGTACTGACCGGTACCAAATTTTGTTAGTCAAATGTAGTATCTAAAATAAGATCAGTTATTATCTGCTACAGGTTAGCCTAAACCATGTAACATTAAGTATTTTTGAAAAGGAAATTTCTTCAAGATTCAGAAAATATCAAGTTTAAATAGAATATGCTGTCACTAACAATGAAACAGCAACTTATTTACACCCCTTCCATGTGTTGAGAAACAAGGGGGATTCAGCAAACTTTGATTTAGAGAAGCCAAACTTTTGCTAGCTGTTAAACTTGTATTTCAGTTTTTGTTTCCTTAGAAACTTGATGCGAAATGACGACTTTAGTGGTGAAACATTTGCAATTTATTTTATCTTTTTAAAGGGTGTAGTTTTTCTACAAATTATAATTTAGTAAAGGTAAGTCAAAAAATTTTTGGGGGTTTTGAACTGACATGATGTACAGTACCCATTTTTGATCAGTAAATATCATATATTGCTCAGCCTAAACTATTCAAAGTTATATATTGCTGAAAAGAAAATTTTCTAAGCTTTTAAATGAGACTGATATTAAGCAACATATCATATTTTTTGCGCACTAAATCAACTTTTTTTACTTACCCTACAAATTTGTTTGGGGGGGTTTTGAGACCCCTAAAAAATTTGAAAATTTGAATAGGTCAATTTTATCATTATTGCTTGAAATTTTGTCAAATGATGCCCCAAAAGAGTAGTTTTCAGACTGTGTCAATGATAAAAGGTTTGGTTTTGTGGTAAATCAGGTATCTTGATTTGAATTCAAAGTAGTTGGCTCTTGCACGTGTCTGCTGAAAATTTTGCAATTTTTGTCGTCTGCGACTGGGTTCTTGGTCCTTTTAACCCTTTTTCGGTATAAAAATCCAAGAATTAAGGCACAAATTATGCATCTTCCGATGCGTGAGGAATTAAGCGTGATCTTTTGAAAATTTTATAAAAATCGGATGAGAAATAAAGTTACAAATCGTTTTTTTAGTAAACTTTTTGAAAAAAATATCAAGTCGATGACAAATAGAATAAAAACCAAACTGGTGTGGACTAGATATTGTGTCGATGACACTTCCTATAAGTTTGGCGTGGACTAGATATTGAGTCGCTGACGCTTGCGGGATGTTTTTAAAGGACTAGATATCTGGACGGAGACGCTTAACAGGTTAATGCCATGAAGTCCTACTAATGCAGCTTTGCACACTTTGATCGTTTTCTTTTTAACAGACACAGCGTAAATGTAACTGTTTCGAGTATCACCATTTTGGTTTCTAGAACGCCGCCGAATATCGCCAGTCCCTTTTTGTGAACACACCCCCTGAGATATGTATTTTGGACATCGTGATCTTTGAGTTGATTGAAGGCTTGAATCACGCAACTGCGCTCTATCTCAGTCAGGAAAGCATAACAATTGCATCGACAAATAACTGGTGTTTGTTGTCTCTGGTTTACCTGTTTTCCTGAATATGTAAGGTTTTGAATGCCTAAAAAAATGTAACTGAAATAATTTACATTAAATACATTTTATTACAATAAATAAATTTGTAGTTTCATTGACAGGTGCAATCAAGAGTGATGCCATATTCGCAATGTCGCAATGAAACAAAGCCATGAGCCAGTTTTGCATTTATGTCATAAGCAGTGGCGCGTTACTGCGTGATATTTGGTAATAGTAAAATCAAACTAAAACCTTTTAAATTAAATTTCGGGCAAGTTATTAGGTCTTAATTACATCACATGGGCAGAAAAAACACAAAATCAGACAAATTTTATCATGGTCTTTGAGTGTAAGTAAAATAGAATATTTACGTCTTTAAAACCGGTACATGTAATCTATCTTACCCTACTGATCTTTTTCACAATAGAGCATGACCCCGCTGTTGATGTAAGAAATCTTACTTTTAGCTTTTGCTGGTTTGATGACGTTTTTTTTTCCATTTTGATGGATCTGACATTCTTTTTTTTGTTTTTGTGCAAGTAGGCCTATGGGTCATGACAGTTTACAAGAATACTAACAATTTTATCTGAACTTACTAACTAAAATATAAATCTGGCTAGTTATTCTGCATGTAAGATCAGAGCCAACACTTTTTGTAGTAATTAAATTTTGCAGCTGTGTCTGTATGATCCTTAGTTTATATTGCTGACATTGGATCCATCAACGCACCACAACCTTTTCACATGATATATTTCTTCTGAAATAAACCATCTGACTCATCAATACTTGCCAGTAGTTTCTTCAGTGATAAACTGTTGCACACTTATATTGTAGCGATGCTGGCGTGGCGTAGGGACGAGCCATAAGAGCGGACGGATGGAGAGCTCTGACGACTGATTCTGTGGCTGTCTACCACGTCGATAGTGCAGTTTGTTGTTTATTGAATCGCACTTCGCTAACGCAAAGTCAGAATTTCGCTTATTATTGATACAATCACTTCACTTAGAAAAAAACTTACCGAAGAAGCTTGACCAAAAAAAGAAAAAGGTGGTGCAGACACGTAGCGGTGACGTAATAATATCAGCCGCTACAATTCAAGCCATCATAGAAAATTATCACAAACCGTCTTTTCCAAAAGCACAGCATCGCAAACAAAGCGAGATTTGATCCAATGACCGATCGATTATTGCTGCATTAACTCACTTTACTACCAATTTTTATAGCATACTACAAAACTTGTAAACATCTACAGTTACAGGGTAGTCTAAAACTAGTATGTCACTAATGGTTGAACAGCTTGAAATAACGTATCACATGACTGGAATCCTTTGCTACAATTGACCAAATTTGACTTAAGTACTTTTAGTTTGCTTTGTGGGATTTAGTCACTTTTAGAATGATCAAAGTAGCAATTTTCGTAAATTTTGCATTCTGGTAAAGGAGTTGAAAACTTTTTTTACACCAATTTGTTTGTGAAATGTTTCAGGACACCTAAAAGATACCGTGGCATACAATAACTCAATTTTTGTAAAAATGTGACTTGAGCACTTTTAGAAATAGCCTCTTCATTTGGAAGTTAAAGGCTCATTAAGAAAAGATATTTCAGTTTGAGCCATTATTACAGTTGTGGGATAAGTACTCTTAATCTATTTTGCCTGTACTTGCCCATGAGTTGATGGAAAAATCTACTGTACGATGATTCATTTTTTGTTTGGCCAATTGATATTTCTATGGGATGGTTAGATCTTGTACGGTTTCCTTATAGCAATTCAAAGTTTTTTGATGAGATCTATTCGTTTTTTGTTCATCAAAAATTGTTGAGCATGATCCGTCATTGCAAACGAAAATTAGACGCAAAAAATACTTTCGAGGTGACCATGTTAATGAGTGTTCAGTTGGTGGTACATGACCAGCAATTAATTAATAAAGCTGCTAATGACTTGAGCGTTACAGCTGCTTCTCCACTCTCCCTCATGGTCGTATCAACTTGCCCTATGTATTGTTTCAACTTGCAAGTTGCCGATAGGGGCAAGTTGAGACAATTGTTTCAACTTGGTAGTTTTACATGTTTGCAACAAAATTGCTTCTAGGTGTATAGTCACGACTATCTCAACTTTGTTGCACCAAATGCCAAATCTGTGCTCTCTTTTCTGAAATATAAAATAAGTGTCAACATCAATACAAATTCAAGACACAAGCGTTTGAATTTAACGTAAAAAAATGGTCTCTACTATCCCCGGTATCCCCGACTTTGATAAAGCATCCAGCCACAAACATAGCTTCTATTCCCTTCAACTTGATCTATTTTGGTCTTTAAATAAGTAACCTTCAGGAATACCATTGAAGCCAAAGCAGGGGAAAGCCAAAATAGCAATCATTTTCACTAATACCAAACTAAAATATTAAGGGGTAGGCCTAGATCTGTTTCACAATTTGGTGCGCTCCCTTTCGTAATTACACCTTATCTGTGACTTCAAGCTTCTACGCTATGTGTGCCTTGTTCTCTGGATACGCTTATCCATAAAGACGAAATAGGTCTCACCTTACCCTAAATTTTTATTCCCTATCTCGTTATATTCATTAAGTTATTTTTAAGCCAAAAAGCGAAATGGTCCACGTAAAGTGTAATTTTACGGGGGTATTTTCTTATTGATTTTACCCAAACTTTCTCGAGTTTCTGAATTCGCCTTGTGTATGGGTACCTGCACAGGTGTATTTAGGATGATGAAAAAGCCCACGCTTTACATCAGGTTTTTAACCTGACCCGGTAGGCCTATGGAATTATTTTCAAGCAGAATAGCAAAAATACGCTCGTATTTTCCAGCGAAGCTATTGGTATTATAGTTTTTCTGAAATTCATCTATTGATATTTGATAACTACTACTTTTATGAAGAGAAAAAAGTCGCTTTCACAAGTGCAACACTTAACAATCATTAAAGAATGGGCGATTGCAGGAAAAAGTTAGCGATAATCTAACAGGATATCGCGACATATAGTTTGCTTTACGCGCCATTAGTTGTGACTCAGCTGCTGATGTAGGCTACATTATTTTCCTAAAAGTTTTAAAAAAAAGATCGACTATTTCGGTGTTTATATGCAAAAAAATATGTCAAAAGTTACACAAATTTTGAGTTTAGCAAACATTTGACTTTATTTTTAGCAACAAAACTTACTAGAATGAGTCCCTAAATGCAGGAAACAACTATCCTACTGACTTACTATAGTTTGAGTGGTTACTGTAGATTTTTTTTTTATTTACAATATTTATCCTCCATTCACGAGAAAGCGAATGGTATCGCTATGTTTTGGACGGTATGTCCGCACTCGCTTGGGAGTTGCCATTTCCGGGTCACCTGTCTTCCACATGAAGGTGGGGCGTCCCGTTAAGTGCCTTGCCCAAGGACACACCAAGCGAACTTGCCGGCTTGTTCTCCACAACCTCCCTTAAATGCCGAGCGCCAAGCAGGGAAGGTATAGATACCATTTTTTAGTTATTTGGTATGACTCGATTAGGGGAATGAACCCCAGGTCTACCGACTGCGAAGCGGACGCTCTAACCACTAACGCCATCGCGTCGGTGTGATGCGAGTTAGAATCGAATGTTAGTCGGATGTTAGTTAGAATGTGAATTGTGAGTTAGTTAATCGGATATGAGTTAAAATCCCACTTTCAGGTTTGTTTGTAGTTAGTAAGATTAGCAGTTGTAAGAACTAGACCGTCGTAAAATGTAGTGTATGAGCACATGAGCAAGCTTTAACGAAGACTTAAAAGTCAAAAGTTGGTGCAATAATAAGCATTAAAACATATTTAAGTTACGTCGTTGTTGCTACTTGTAGTAAATCACCTGCCGAACTACAAACTTAGTTAGTGTAATGGCAATTAAACATTACATGTCAACTACAGCTCCATTGCAATAAATTTATACCAATTACATTTGGCTTGAAGCAAAAGGCAACGCTAAAAAATCATGTTGAAGAATAATCTTGTTAAGTTTAAACAGCTGTACATCATATAACGACGAGAAGCAACAGCCAGATTATAGCATGTACTTTTAGAGCTAATGCCTACCAGATTCATTACGAGCTTGAATTAGACCAGGTTGGTTTGGTGTGCAGATATTAAGTGGCCTTGGGCTTATGGCGAATTGTCGCAGCTGTACTGTACTCTTGGTTTGGGACTCGCAGTTATTGAAGGTTCTGTGTCTGCCTTAAAGTTTGCCGTATTATCATGGGTTGTATGCGAGTGTTGGTGGCTCGCTTAGGACTCTTCACATCACACTTGCAAGCCAAGTGAAACCCATCACAGTTCTCTGTTTTGCAGTGCTCTTGGAAATAGGCAGATGGACACGTCCAACTACAAACGTCAAAGAATTCACCCATTTCCATTTTGAACTCGTTTAACTTGACAAAATTTCGCTTGTTTTTGTTGACCAGCAGACCTTTCTTGTACAATCTTTTCAATTTATTTTCAATACCTCTTTCATCCATCACGGGAATGGTTAACCGATCTCCAATCGCCCTGCTCATATTACAGAAACATCTAAAGCAGCTTTCTTTACAATCTCATTCACATCTGCAAACTTTCCAGCCTCATGTTTGTACCTCCAACAATTCCTCAACACTTCACCATTAACCGGAAATTTGTGTGCAGGAAGAGGATCTGCCTGCCCAAACACAGCATGCCCTGTGTCTTTCCTGGTTACTCTCTTTCTCTTATTCATTACTGTTATATTCTTTACAAATTAGTTTAACTCTGAAATATCAATACAGTAGATTCCGCTTAATTGGGCCGCCGGTTAATTGGGTCAACCGTTTAATTGGGCCAAATTGTGAAGAACGAAATCCAAGCAAAGAAAATGCACTACGCTTATCCGCATAATCGGGCCACTATTCCGCTTAATCGGGCCACAACTGTAGCCAGACATACACCTGTATAATTGCAAAATTGCCTTTGTGATGTAATAGTACTTAATATCACAAAGCCAACCTTATTATGTGACAATTGAACAATACAGGCGCAACTTATTTTGTGATTTCATGCCTTTGGACATAGTAATTGTATTTTGTTGCAAATTTTGTGAAGACCTAAGCAGAAATGCCACGAAAAATTTAACAATTGCTGAAAAAATTGTTGTTCTCAGAAAAATCAGAGAAAAACCTCAAAAAATGTGCACAATGCTTGTATATGCGCATGTGTTTGTTTATTGCCGTTAAGACAATGACGTCATGTTAACTTCGGATAATCGGGTCAGCCGCTTGCTAGTCCCGATGTGACCCGATTAAGCAGAATCTACTGTACATTATTTTACTTTAGAAGTGTCAAAACTATATTACATTTTATTAAAACTTGTAAAAGTATGCGTGACAACTGACAGCACTGCATTACAAAAAAGTGCGACACAAAGCAACGATATTCTGACAACGGCCAACAACTGTAGACTATGTCACAAAAAAGTCAGAAACAGGTGAACGAAACGAGATAACTCAAAAATATTGCAGCAGAACAGTGCTGAAAAATTGAGTTGCAGCAGTGAACAAGCGGCGTGCTGATTGGCGCTGAGCCAAGAACGTGGCTGATACAGTGTCATTGCTTTAGTATAGTCTCATAAAATGGCGTCAAGTGTCAATTTTCAGTCCAAAAGTCGGTAGGCAAAACCTACGTCTATTAACCTAAAATTTGGTGGGTGGCTTTCAAATGGCATATTCAACAATGCATCAAGCGACCACTTTTATCTGTGACAAAAGTGTTTTCTATTGTCCAACCGTTTGTGGCTTACCAGTATTAGAAGCCGCAGCAAGACGAAGCAATTTGGAAACTAACATATTAATACAATGTTTCAGTTGTCGTGGGCTTAATTTTAGAAAGAATTGTCCTAAAACAAAATTCGTGATTTACTATAGTTGCAACAAATCTTGTGTTACTGTACGTCATTACAATAATGCGGAAAACGTGAAAAAGGGTTTGTCTACCGTCTACACCATTAATGACCCCAGAAGCATAATTAACACAAATATACCATAGATCATAATCGTTGGTGAAGCTTATTGGGCACTCATTGACTCGGGTTGTGCGCAGGCAGTAACTGGACCCAGAGAACAAACGAACGACGTGGACGGACCAAAGCGCATTATAACAAAGGGTGGTAAGGTAGCCGACAGCCACGGCAAAGTGTTAGCCAATCTAACAGCAACGGAAAAAAAATTGTAAAATTGCCATGTGTTGTGATGAAGAAAATCATTCCTGATGCGTATGTCACCGTTGGAATAGACTTTTATAAAATATTTCAACTGCCGTTTCGATTACGTAGTTTTTTTTCAGCGTCTGCCAACCCGTTGGCTGATGACAAAATTAACATTAGGATACACAAAAATAATGTTGAGCTAAAGTTTGAAGGAAGAAGATGGTTAGCGAAGTGTTGAGCAACTAAGAAAGGGCATTAATAACTTAAAAAGAAGTATACTTATATCTATCTTTTATGGAAAATATATAAATTTTGGATCCTGTAATAGTGCTCAGTAATAGTGCATGCAACATAATACACTGCACAGGGTGTTTCAAAAAATTCGATATCATATGAAATATCACAGAATATTCGTAGTCAAATCAAATGACACTACACAGGCTTAATGTTGAGCAACATAAGACTTATTTCTCTATACAGCATGTGAATAGGAAATTCAGAGGTGCGTGAATTCCATGAAACATTTTAGAAGTGGGGTTTTGAAAGAGTTTTTGGCAAACCCGCTCGACCTTCTCTTCCGCTATTGCTGGTTGTCCAGATCCTTCAGATCTACACAGACAGCCTTCGACTTTGAATTTTTTTTTCCAGGTCCAAATTTGCATCGCTGTTGGTGGCTTCTTAGAGAACTCTCTCATAAATTGCAGGTTGCACAGTCTTCTTTGACTTTGTGCTAGCATACTCTAACATACAACACACCGTTTCTCTTCCTGTAAATGCCATTTAAACACGGGTTTGAGCACATAATTTATCAGTCAAAAATTTCCACACCAGAAAAAATAAACATATCACTTTTAAGCACAAAAGTTTGATCTGTTTCTACGCATGTTGAGCAAAATTTGAAGTCATTCAAACAGGAACTGGAAAAATCACTAAACTGCACAAAATACCAATCTTTTTTGAGCACTCTGTGTCTTTAAGTTGACTACGAAGGTCATTTTTGAATTTTTATCAAGACAAACTTCAAGTTTATGATAATATCGACTGCAAAGCATTTATTGTGACATCATCATTTCTATTGCGTTAAGCAATTAAAATTTTACATCTCGATCGAGTAAAATTGTATCATTAAATGTAAAATTTTGCAATTACAGACAGAATTAAATCAAAGTTATTTTGTCTTAAATCAGAGAAGAAAGCAACTGATTTTGTATAATTACTGTTTACTTATGAAACTGCTGATCGTATATTCGTCTTTGATTGAATGTCAGTAGGCCTATTTTTTACAAACTGTATGTGCAGTGTAAACTTACAACACGCTAAATGTTGGACCGGTAAGTTTGATAACCTCAGTGAAGTATCAATTCGTCTCATTTTATACAGTAGGGTACAAAAGCAAATTTTCCTCACGGAGAGCGCAAGGTAAGAGCATATTGGTTTTACTTTACCTGTTTTTCCTATCTTTTATACTGAAAAAATAAGTAAAAAAGAGCACACCAAATCTTTTACTAATCATAATAATAATTGATAAAGAAAAACAAAACACTGTTCTTGGCCAAAACTTGAAGCTGTGAGCTAAGTGTGTTGACTTGCAAGCCAAGCTGTATCGTATCTTCTATAAAAAATTTATTTTTGCAATTTTTTTAGAGAGCAGGGACGCTAAGTAAGTTGAGTTCAAGTAAATTGAGTTTTTCTAAAAACATATCTGCGGTGTATCTTTTAAATATTATAATGAGAGCAAAATCTTATTTAAGGGGCAGCGCCTTAATAGAATTTAACCATATAATTTAGAACACTTTACTTACTTTTGCGAGGCATGCAATGTCATCTAGAAAAAGCACGCGTATTCAAATTCTAACTTTTAATTTTTGTTAACTCGTCAATAAAACGATTTATTATAATAATATTAAACAAAAATCTAATGTTAATTTGATGTCAAATTATGTTTTTTACCAACAACAACCGCGATGTTAGTGTTAAATCATCTACCAAAAACACCTCATTTGCTGTTCTAAACATTAGTAAAACATTACACATTAAAATTAAGCCTGTCAAGTTCAAAATTTTTGATTATAGACAAAATTGAAGTTGATATATAAGACTTTGCTACAATGCTGCAAGAAGAAGCGAAAGTACAATGATCCATACATTGACTAGGGGTTTACTTACATGAATAATGTTGGAGAAGAATAGTCTCAATGCGTGATTTCTTACGAAGTTCTCTCTAATTGCTCTATGAAGCCTTCAAAACTAAAACTACTTTTGCAAGCTCGTCACTCCAAGCACTTGCAAAAAGACCAAACTTTTTTGAAAGATACAGAAGCTCCCTCAAAACTATGAAGCTTGATTCTGATGGAAGTTTACATGAAACCAATGCAAAGATTCTCGAGGCTTCTTATGCATTATCTCTCGCTATTGCCAAAGAAAAAAAATCCCACACATGATAAAGCCACGTGCGAAAAAATGTTTGACATCGTACTTGGAAAGGAGGCGGAAAAAAATAGCTGCTATATCACTGTCAAACAATACAGTTCAAAGAAGAATAGCACATATGAGCACAGACATCAAGGAACAAGTTGGAGAAGTGATTCGTTCAGCACCACTTGGTCTCTTCTCGATTCAGTTGGATGAATCAACGGATGTTGAGTCTTGCTCTCAGCTTATGCCCTTCGTCAGATATATCAATTTTGGAAAGCTGAAAGAAGAATTTCTTTTCTGTACAGCTCTGAAGAATACAACTAAAGCATCACATATCTTTATAGCAATGTCTACTTTTTTTTGAGAATAATAACCTCTCCTGGGTAAATCTTTGCGGCATTTGCACAGATGATGCGCCCCAAATGATAAGGTCAAGGTCAGGTTTTCAAGCACTTGTTAAACTTCGTGCTTTAGCTGTAAAAGATGTTCACTGTATGATGCACCGCCAAGCTTTGGCATCAAAAATTTTATCAGAACGATAATCAAATGTTCTTTGGCAATCCATCAGCTTCGTCAATTACATCAAAGGTAGTGCTTTAAACCCGCGACTTTTCAAGGAACTGTGTTGTGAAACAGAAGCTGAACATAAATACTCTTCTTTTTCACACAAGAGTACGATGGCTATCAAAGGAAAACATGACAGCAAGATTCTTTCGACTTTGCAATGAAATCAAAATATTTTGCGAAAAACACGAGAAAAATTGATTTCATGGCATGGTTCGATCATGATGAATGGCAGTTGATATTTTTGAGCAATTAAACAAACTTAACTTGCTCAAGGAAGCCACACTAATATTATCAAATTCGTAGATGCATTGAAGTCATTTCTATGCAAGCATTAAATTTTGAACAAAAAGATATTTGGTGGGAATTACTCTACCTTTAAATCTATTTCAATGATGCTGAAAATTGGGAACAAACAGATGCGAGGGTTACTCCAAGAAAATATCATCTCTTATCTGACAGCTCTGGAAGAAAAATTTCAGCTCTATTTTCCGGAAGTGAGTTACAAAAAGCTGAATTTGATAAGAAATCCATTCAGGTGTTCTGTTGAATAACTGATGAGCAACAGGACGAATTGATTGATCTGCAAAATGGTTCCACAGAAAAAGACCTTTTAGATGACACCACTGATGAAGAATTCTGGATTCATATGAATGGTTCGTATCCTAATGTTGCTAAAGTTGCATTTTGCTTGTATTTGCCTTTTGTTTCGATATATTCATGGAAGCCCGGCTTCTTAACAATACTTGTCATCAAAACTGCACACAGAAATCGGATTGAGTTTATGGATGATATAAAATGTGCTCTGTCAGAAACTTCTCCTCTTATGGATAAGCTAGTCAAGAACAAACAGTGTCAAACGTTCCACTGAACTTGATTAAATAACAACTTGAATAATCTTATTTTAATAGAGTTGCGCTCAATTGGTCGTCTTCTGCAAACTTGACCACAACCGCCGGTATCGTAGTTCCATTTTGAAATATTTTATTTTCATCTTATGCAAGCAAAGCTCGTGGGCCCCCAAATATCATTGTGTGTATCCCTATGAGTCCATGGACCCTCAGTTGGGAACCACTAGTCTAGTGGATATCAGTTCCAGCCTAGGTATGTCGGTGTGAGAGTCTATTTTGGATGGGGTTTTAGAGCATGGTACACTACAGTGGCCTACAAAAGTTAGTTATGTGAAAGTAGACTTTTTTGGCTGAAATTAATTTTAGTTTAAAACTTTAGCACTAAACCACATCTTTAACTCATAGCCTGTATTTTGGGTTCTTGCAGATTTGTTTAAAAAACTTATAAGGAGCACTGATTAGAAATATGTTTGGTTGCTTTGGCGGTTAAATGTGTTTGGTAGATTGGCATTTTATTAATATGTAATTTTTATAACTTGTTTAGGGATTTTGACTGATTAAGTAGTTTGTAACAGGTTGATGTGTAAATTAGGTTACTATAGTATTCTTCAGCCTTTCAATGTTTCAACTAGTTTTGCTGCTAAATCTTTAACAAATTTTAAAACTCTAGGATTGCTTGCAATTCCATTTGTTAAGGTATCGAACGATAATTCTTTCAGATCTTTTTATCATTCTAACTCGAATCCAATATACAGGTCGTACAAAATTGACAAAAACTCTGAATGAATAAGTGACTCACACCGGCGCGATGGCGTAGTGATTAGAGCGACCGCTTTGCAGTCGGTAGACCTAGGATTCATTTCCCAAGTCAAGTCATAACAAGAAATTTTTAAAATGGTTTTCCTAGCTTTCCTGTTTGGCACTCAGAACAAAGGGATAGTGTGGCACTCAGAACAAGCAGGCAACATTGCTGTAAGCAGTCTACCCGCCGTGGTGACCCAGTCTCACTGAAGGCAAGCAAAAAGGAATGAGAAGCGCATAATATGACATGCTTCTCCAAAAAAAAAAGATCTTGTCTATACCAAGAAAAAGAAGTGACTCACAATTTTTTGCATCATTTAAATTAGGTTAGACTTTTCAGGAATGCTTTTCGACTTTAAGTGATTTATGACGTGCTGATAGGCCTACATTAGATATTTACCAATATACTGTAAAAGTTGGTTTTCATCTGAAGTAACTTCAAATCTATGTGATCTTGAAGTTTTGCTTTATTTTGCTGCTGTTGATTTTTCTACTTTGAGAAAAAATGTGCACCATGACCAATGGCGTATTTAGAAACAAAATTTGGGGGCGCAGAGCATTTTGTAAAGACGAAAACCTTTTTTTTCAATATAAATTTATGGACACCGAGATAGTTTGCTCAATTTGGTCTTCAATTGCACGCCAACATCTTTTTCGTTTCATTACAGCTACTTTTATACCATTTAGGGGGCTATCGCCCTTCCTTTTCCCCCTAAATACGCCATTGATCACGACAGAACGTTGGATAGAAAAAAATTACTTCTTTGTGATTTCGATGCGCAAGAAACTCTGATACGCATTGGTTTAGAAAAATTTTTCTGTAAGGTAAACAAACAACATCAGGTAAAATCTTTGGGCAAAATTCATCGGCAGTAAGAATTTGCTTGCATAAAAAAAAAACAAGATAAATTATGCACAACAAAAAACTGTAGAAAGTTCTTCCTAACTAAACTAGAAATTTATAAGCTGCAGGTTGGATTGCCGCCCATATCAGACTGTCTGAACGTACAGCTGCTTAAGTACGGGTTCAAGCTGTCTTTGGCAACCCTTGCATTATTATCCTCTGTTCCAAGCTGCAAAAATACCCAGATGTCTGTGTTTCACAGCAATACAAACAGCCATTAATCGATTTGTTTTAACTGGCAGTTAATCGTGACTAGAGCGCGTCGGCAATCCCTGTTTAGTTACACCTGGTTGATGTTCAAGCATTTCATGTAACTTAGAATGCGAGATTTAGTATTCCTGGAAAAACTAGAAATGTGGACTAAACCATCGTGATTTTGGATAAAACTCTTTTATAACGTCAAATATTTCCGAAAAAATATTCTTCCCTACATCATAATATTCCATTATTGTATAAAGCAACTGTAGCTGTAAAGTAACTGATCGATGGCACGCTTTCTGGAATGCTCCCTGTCTGGACACACAACCAAAGAAGGTCTCCCAACATTCAATGATTAAGTAAAGCAATGGATGTAAATTTCCAAAGAAACCATTTGAGCTGGACACGACAAAGCCCTTAGAAAAGCATATTCCCAACACAAAATTTAAAGTGTTTTGAAAACACCCTCTTAACTTGGTTGTCAAGAATTCCTTTTATATCACTGGACTGGGAGACGTGCAACAGGCGTATCTTTCTCAAGTCCTTAATCCATCATTGCATTAGCTTTTCCAGAGTCCTATTCAGCTAATCGTCTGCGTCTTCGAAGTACTTTTAGTTTGTTTAAAAAATAAAGTTCAGAAAAGCCTATATCCATATACACAGCAAGTGAGCTAGAAGAAAGAGAGAGTGAAGATATAATTTGATATGTTTGTCATGAGAACGTCATTGATATTTAGTACTGATGCAACTTCAAATATGATGGGAGAATGAAGGTACCTCTCGGCTTTCTTCCTCCTACCATCCTACAGCAGTCTTGCAACGCCACTGTAGACTCAAGAAGCCCATAAGCAATATCATTACGTAGAGTTTTTGGTTGTGATGTTTCAAAATAAAGCGCGAGCCTACGGCTAGAAATCTTTTACAGAAACTTGATTAATTAATCTGATGAAATGAACTTTAAAATACGCCTATCAACAATGAGTAGGATTATTTGTTTGATATTGTTTGGTCGGTTGGATCAAAAATCCCTGAAAGGTGTTTGTGACCAGCAAACAAGGTTTTTACCCATTAGTACGCTAACCACATGCGCAGTGAACCTTACAGCAAAGCAATTGCTTGCATTGATTTTTACTTCAATCGAATAGTTTTTCCATATTCTAGCAGGTATTGTAATTTTTGACTATCCGAAAGGTTATTATAAACAAACGTTTGGATAGTAAAAATTAGAAGAGTTTTCATTGTTTTGATATCTACTTATTGTAAAGTTGGTTAGTACACATACTATAGGCTAGCGCTTCCCTAACGATGGACAGCAATCCACTGGTGGTCCACATTCTTTCGTGTGGGCCGCTAAACATTTCAAAATCAAGTTGATAAAGCTTACCTAAAAGAAAGCAACCAAATTGGGCAAAAGTCATTTAGTCGCAGTTTATTTCAAAGGAAAAGGTTCTTTACAAAGGAAACCGTGGTCAAAAATTAGTAATTAATCTTTTGCTGAAAATTAACCTTCAAAAATATGTTTTCTTAGTGAAAAAAGTGATCCGTCAGCTTTGTCACGTCAGAAAAATTGGGTCGTAAACTGGAAAAATTTAGAAAAAATTGTGCAAGACTAGTTGCAGGTTTGAAATATTTACTTTTGTCAAGAAATGTATTTACAAAGCTTTCGGGTTCAAAGTTGTAATAAAATTTTTTTTCTTTAAAGTTGTACCAAGACATGCTTCCTCCATCTGTGGGAAGATGCATCTCTCCTAAATGCTGTGCTTTTTGAACACAACTTGTTTATATAAATTAACTTTGTGTTTTTTTAGCTAACAAAAATCTTCAAAACCACCATTACAATTCGTTTCGTTTTTGGGATAAAAGTTAGCCTAATAACGATTTTCCAAGTTAATTTTCAAAAGCTATCTCCCCTACTAAACAAAGAAATTTTTTTATTGAAAAGGTACTAGGCCTACTTTGCCTAAACCCAACCAACAGAAAAGTGGCTAGCAAACGTGTTTTGTATCTAACCCGCACATAGTCTCATCAATAATTTGATAGCAATTGCTGGGCAGCTGATTGTGAGTCACAACTGTTTCTATTAGTTCAGAATAAGTACAATACTATTTTATCGTTTCTTCAAAGCGAACAGCTACACTCAAGAAACATTTTGTTTGTTTGCAGCTGTGTAGCATGTAATTTTTATTGTAAAATGAAATGGATAAATTATCTAATTGGTTTTGGAACGATAAGTTTTGGCTCCCTCCTGGAGTATCTTTTCTTGACATAAAATCAAATCAAAACGTGTCTTACCCCCGACCTCGCGACCTGTTCGCTTTGCCTCTGTATGGTTTTACTGCATATATAATTCGAATTTTATATGAAAAATATGTAACCAATCCAATAGTTGCTAAATTGTGGAAAGTTGACTTGAAAGCCCTTGAAAAAGCAAATGAGATCCATGACCAAAGGAGACGTCGGAAACTGCAAAAGATCTCATGCAAGATGGCCAAAATTGCTGAAGCAAGCTGGAAGTCTATATTTAACGTCGTTTCGTTTACTTATGGATTTTGTGTTTTACTGCGAGCACCATGGTTTTGGGATACTCACCACTGCTGGATAGGGTATCCAAGGCATCCGCTATGGCCTTCTGTTTACTGGTACTACATGATAGAAGGTGCTTATTTTTCGTCTTTGCTGTTTCACAACGCTCATGATTTGCAGAGAAAAGATGGCGTTGCTATGTTGTTACACCATTTGGTGGCATTAATCTTAATTGTTTTTTCATATGCTACAAATGAAATACGATTAGGTTCTCTATGGTTGTTGTTGCACAGCGCAGCGACAATATTTCTTCACTTAACAAAGATATTGCTGTATTGTACTTGCAATGCCGCTGCATATTACTCCTTCAATGTTTTTGCCTTCACTTTTGTTTTTACGAGATTATTTATTTACCCGCTTTACCTTCTCCACACACTTTTCGTTAAGTTTTATTGGCACTTTCAACCTTACCCATGGCATTACATTGCGCAGTCGTTAGCAATAGTCTTACAAAGCATGCATATATTGTGGTCTTACATGATTGTGAAAACAGCCATCAGAAATTTTAGAAGTAGTGCACTTGATCGAGATGACCGAAGTGACTCAGAAAAAGAAGAAGAAGAAGAAGTAAATGGCCGTGAAGAGACAGAAAAAAAACAAAACTAGAACACTAGTATAATGAGAGATGATTAATCAAATTGGAGACACCAATCAAAGTTGGTATAGATTGAATAAAATGGTCATTGATTTTTATTGTATTTTTGTATCAAATTGCTATTTTCTGTTGGTCTGTTTGTTTTATATCTTTGAAGCAATCTAGTGACTGATAAGCATAGTGGAATCTTGTGCAATTTTATTTTATATCGGGTGTCCCAGAAAAAGTGAACCGCTTTTTGTTAAGGATTTTTTTGGCAATAATAAAACCAAATTTATTGAAATTTTCACGCAGTAACCTTAGGATATTATCAACACTTGCAAAGTATCTGAAACAGGGGTTCTCAATCTTTATTCTCTCATTTATCCCTTGGTAAATTTCAAAAGTAAAATTTACCCCCCCCCCCTACCCCGATTTTTTATGTTTTCACTTCTACAAATGCCTATTGTAGTTGATAAAAGTGGGAAATTTTTGATGACAAAATTTACCCTCAAGGCAGGTTGTAAATTAACTGCCGGTTGAGGACCCCTGATCGAAAAGATCAGTTGCAAATTATATGAGTATTTTCAAATTCAAAACAACGTCTTAAAAAATGTAATGTCAGAGTAATATTCATTTATTTCAGTCTATGCTCAGTGTGACCTCCATCCTCCTCCAGGACTAAACAAAGCCGTTTCTTCCGCGCAAAATTGCATTTGCATATTATCTCCTCCCATGATATTATCATCCTGTTCATTAACGCCTGCTCTGTCGATTTGTCTTGTACTCCTAGGTAAACTTTCAAAGAGTCCCATATGCCATAATCCATCGGGTTGCACTCAGGACTTTGAGAAAACCATTCATTCTTCTCGATGAATTCTGATGTAGCCTCCTCCAAATGAGCCTGGGTTACCCTACTTGTGTGGGAAGGAGCCCCATCTTGCTGAAACATGTGACTGTCACAACTACGACGTCACAAAGCGCTCATTCAAGAATTACTCGTTTAATATTACTCTGATATTACATTTTTTGCATTATCATTGTATTCTCACCTTTATCAGCGTTAAAGATTATGATGTCAAGACATTGCTTCAATTCCTCGCCTGCGCGCTTTTTAGCCTTTAAAAGATTTGATTTTGGTGGTTTGACTCTTTTCAAAAATTCCTCCTTTTCTATGGCGCAGAATATATCAAACATTTGTCAACAAAGCTAACATGGATTTGACCTGTGGTTTTCAATCTGGGGTCCGTGGAGCCCTTGGGGCTCTGTGAGAAAGTTTAAGAGGGTTCGTAAATGCTTTTGAAAATAGTGATAAAGCTAAAAACAATTTGATTTAATTGATGATTTGTTAAATTTTTGATTATATTTTTGGTTGTTTGTCCAATTAAATTTAACCGCGGTTGCCGAGCTATGGTTGGCGACCCCCAAGAGAGAGATTACCTGCGATTTTAACAACCTACATCTCCGAAAAAGCAAAAAAAGTCTTCACATCTATCCGTCCGAGAAAATTTGTATATCCAGGCTTTGGATATGCGGTTCTGATCTCAAAAAAAGTAGGCGAGGCTTTCACATCTATCTATCAACGAAAATTTGTTAGTCAGAACTTTGAATACATTAACAGAGTTGAGAGTACTTGCACGCTAAAACTTTTGTAAATTTTAGTCGCCTAAAATAAAACTTGGGTACCACTAACTATGAGATACTTGTAAGTGCTATATTGTTGGCGTTAGTAGTAGATTATTCGCTACAACGTTCAAATTAATGTAGATATCAATAATAGCCTAAGCATATATTTTGATTCTGTAATGGTAAAAATTTTAGTTAATTAACTGGAGTACAAGAACTTCATCAAGTTTTAAACTGACAGTTTCTTTGAAGAGTTCGTTGAAATAAAAAGGGTGGAAACCACTTGCTTAAACCCAATTCAATTCCACTCATGATCTCAAAAATAGGAATTTTCAATGCTGCGCTTGCAAATTTCGTTCCTTTTTTCACAACTTATGTCTCAGCACTAGAGAGTGAATGCGAGGATAAGTTTTCGATCCAATTTTGTTTGATGTTGACCGTTTTTTGCATTCTGACAATAAGCTCTTTTAGTTTTGTGTTATGAATGTATTTGATTTTTAATCAAACTTCACTTTTTTTATAATTCGAATAGGTTCTTTGGTAATTAAAGTCTTCCAAATTCAATTTGTTGCTCAATTAAATTTTAATCTCGTTAACAAGTGCCTGTGCATCTACCTATTTTGTAATATCCATTCATTCTAAGATACAGAAATCCCCATCCAGATTTGCAAACTTATCGGAAACCTTTTTGTAATTTAATTGCTGAAGGAAACATTAAGCTCTTGGGCAGCAAACCTTCTGTTTTGCATGCTTGATTAAGTCTTGAATGGCAATATTTTTATTCTATTATGATATAACAATTTACCTGCCATCTTGAACTTCGAAATAAATCTCTAGCACAGTTATTTAAACAGATTGAATATACCACGTATGTGCCGTTTCTCCAGTGTATAAGCAAGGAGGTTATTTCGGCAATTTTAATTTAAAAACTTAAAATTTAATGATTTTAAAATTGAGATTGCTTGTTCCGTTTAACACGAGCCAGCGATACAGACATCTCCTGCCGCAACCTTAAAAATATATTTTTTGCTATACTTCACCATGGTGTCACCAACCTCTTATGACACTCAACTTGGGCAGCGATCAATATTAGCTAGTCTCCTGTCTGTACGCCAAGTAGCTTTGAGAAAGTTAAAACGAATGCACAGACAGAAAGAACTCTGCTTTATAGAATAGATATAACGCAAAATTCTTTCTGTGCGTACCAGTAGGTTTTATAACCATTTTTGGGGGGTCGTGGTCTTGGGTTTGATGGTGTTGGTCTTAACCCTTACAGGTCTTGTGGTCTTGAAAATTGTTTGGTCTTGAGACCAAAAGGTCTTTAAGACTACAGTTGTACCTTGAAATGTCTCAAGATCGTGTTTATTTCTATGGAGATTGTGGCGTTTTCATAGAATTTTTTTGATTCTGTTTAATTTACTTCTTAAAATTGAGACGACGTGTAGTAACGCACGAATAATTAAGTTTGGTTGCAACTGAATAGCTAGGAAAAAATTTGCTTCCACTAAGATACTTTAACCCACGCACTTCTCGTTCAAGAACAGAACAAATATATTCACAAACTACTTTAAAACTTTGAATTTCTTCGCTTGCCAAAACACAGAACTAAAGCACTTTAATAGTTAAATATCAGAGACTAACTAAAACTAAGCTACCAAAATAATCGCTTGATTCCTGTCATAACAATCACCACAGAACAACGGCTTTTTACTTCACCATATTCTCCTTTCTCCTCTACTCTGATCTACTTTTTCTGAATGAATAAAAAAATATTGCCGGCTTATATATGCGGCTGTAAAATAATCTAGAAGTTACTAGAACATCACATGACACAAAAAACACCATTAATAAATTACGTTATCGGTAATAATAAAAAAAAAGAAAAATCTTCGAGAAGAAACAAGAATCACTAGAATACACTGGAACTAGTCACGTAGTCAACCCTTGTGACGTCAGAAAAAGCTGTGAGCTACAAATTTATTAATATCTGCGAAAGAAAAAAGGTCTTTTTTCGAAAACAGTTTAGTAAGTTTAGGGCTTCAGACAATTTAAATTTACAAATAAAATGATAACTACAAAATAAAACAACAGATTACAATAACTATACATAGAGGGTGTTTCAAAAGTCACACCCGATTTTATACAGTTAAAAAGTCAATGGATATTTTTCTATGATATTTTCTATATCTATGCTTTCTCTAATCATTTCTAACATAGAAATAACAACATAGAAATTACATCGCACTATTCCTGAATTGAAAGACATTATAAGACAAAAATGTTTACGTATTGACATTGAATTATGTGAAAAAGCCTGTCAAAGTGTCATTGCGAGGATGCGGAAATGCATTCAGGTAGAAGGAGAAGTGTTTGAACATTATGAATAAAATGTGTACAATTAACTTTATTTTATTTTCTGATTTATTCTTATCATTATAATTTTCTGTAATTCCATTTTTCATTGTTATGTAGTTATACTACTTATCAGAAATATAAATTCGTTCTTTAAGCACGTTTTTTCATATTAAAAATCGAGCGTGACTTTTGAAACACCCTGTATATAAAAACTATTCTCTCAACGTAAATTTACTTATTCGTGACAGAGAATATGTTCAATCATTCCAGACCAAAAAGTTTTCTTAAATTCTACAACCATGAAAATGGGTAATTTAATTAGCAGCAAATCCGAGTCTTTCTGTGGCATTCAAAAAGGGTATTTTTTCACAGGCGTGACTGAGCCACCATGACATGCAAAAGTAGATAAGAAGTTCTTTTGAGTGACATTGTGAAAAAAAGTCGGAAAAAGGCAAAAGCTTCTTGTCTATTCGCAGGTGCGACAATTTCGAAATACGCGTTAGGTTAAAGCTGCTTTCGAGTAAAATCGAAATAAAAACATTAATTTTTGCTTGTGAGCTAATCCACTATCGAGACGTTCGACGACCTCTGAGCAAAAGCAACTACTTCTAAGAGGTGTAAAATGGAATCAATATAACAAAATCAAAGAGCAAACGTTATTTCACCGCGATTGAGGTCGTCGTTTGTAATTTAGGTGCGCCATGCTTGAACAAAACACTGACGATTCGAAGATGCTGTAGTTCGTTTTTTTTATTTATACGACGATTGGTTTATCAAAACAGTAGGTAGTAAATTTATCAAAGCAGTTTGTTGCAGTAGGTTGTACAATATACAATTATTTTTACCAAAAAACGAAGTAAAGTTCATTGCACCAACATACCGGTACACAGTATGTTAAATTGAAAATATTTGTTAAAACTGAAAACCGACTGAACGATAAAAATTCGATGACTCTTACGCTTAGTTTGAATGAATTACTGTTAAAAAATAGGCTGTGCAAGTTGAGAAGCAAAGCATTTTGCGCTAATTGAGATTTTCCAAAACGACTACTACATATTTAGTATTTGCACCCGCACCTGTAGCGAGCATTTTTCTTCGTTTACCATAACAAACTAGTTACCACTAATGGTACATAAAAAAATATCTTTGACTTTTGGGTTTTGCAAAATTATGATCTTGGTTCTTGTTTATAGATGGTCTTGGGTCATTAGAGGCATTGATCTTGACTGAGCAGTTTTGGTTTAAAAACGAGGTTTTGGTCTGGAATACATCACTGATAAGTGCGTGCGTGTGCATGCGTGCGTGTGCTTTAACTCCTCCAAACTAATCTGCAGGGTTCGCCATAAGTAACAACATATTTTCTCCTGCTTGTAAATTTATTTATACTTATTTAATTTTTATTTCTTATCCCATTTAAAGCTGAAATATTATATTTCATTTCATATTTCAGATGTACTGCTATATCTTATATTTATATTTTATATTCGAGATATGCTGTTTAACTCTTTTGCTCCCGCGTGAATAGCGAAAAAAAATGTCCGTAAGGTGGCAGTGCGAAAAACTGTCATAATCAATCATAATTAATCATAATTATGGACCTCAAGTTTGTTTGTAAATCATTACTCAGCTGTCTACTTCTACATTAAGTGTGATATATCGTTGAAATCTACATTTCTTGAGGATTTCAAATAGAAAAAAAAACATTTTTTTTTGAATATGCAAATTTTATGCAAATCAACCCCCAACTGGGGGGTAGTTGTCTTCAAAATTAAAGAGGTACCCTCACCTCAAAGATCACTACAGATTTTATTTTCTACCAATTTTTTTAGAAATGGTCGCTAGATGATGCTAAGGAAATAAGCTTTCAAGGTACATCACTCAAAACTTACCTAAAATCCTAGGTTTTCTACAATTTGCAATTTTCTGAGGCACATGACCTTTTTTTGACCGGTACCGACCGGTACTAAATTTTGGTAGTTAAATTTAGTACCTAAAATATGATCAGTCATTATCTGCTAGAGATTAGCCTAAACCATGTAACATTATGTATTTTTGAACAGGGAATTTCTTCAAGATTCAGAAAATATCAAGTTTAAATAGAATATGCTGTCACTGATAATGAAACAGCAGCTTGTTTACACCCTTCCCATTTCTTGAGAAACAAGGGGGATACAGCAAACTTTGATTTAGAGAAGCCAAACTTCTGCTAGCTGTTAAACTTGTATTTCAGTCTTTGTCTCCTTGGAAACTTGATACAAAATGACAACTTTAGTGGTAAAATATTTGCAATTTATTTTATCTTTTCAAAGGGTGTAGTTTTTCTAAAAATCATAATTTAGTGAAGGTAAGTCAAAAAATTTTAGGGGGGTTTGAAATGATATGATGTACAGTACTCATTTTTGATCAGTAAATATCATATACCACTTAGTCTAAACTATTTAAAGTTATATATTGCTGGAAAGCAAATTTTCTAAGCTTTCAAATGTAACTAGTATTTAGCAACATATCATATTTTTTACGCACTAAATTGACTTTTATCTACTTATCACTCAAATTTGTTTGGGGGGGTTTTGAGACCCCTAAAAAATTTGGAAATTCAAAAAAGTAAAATTTATTATTATCGCTTGAAATTTTGTCAAATGATGCCCCAAAAGAGTAGTTTTCATACTGTGTTAATGATAAAGGGTTTGGTTATGTGGTAAAGATGTAGACCTAATCTCAATTTGATTTTAGCGTAGTTGGCTATTGCTGAGAATTTGGCCGATTTTGTCGTCTGCAACTGGGTTGTTGGTGTTTTTATCCGTTTTTGGGTATAAAAATCCAAGAGTTAGGGCACAAATTATAGATCTTCCGATGCGTGAGGAAATAAGCGTAATCTTTTGAAAATTTTATAAAAATCGGATGAAAATTAAAGTCACAAATCGATTTTTCAGCAAACTAATTTTGTAACTCAATTTTAAAAAATTTGAGGTAAATACTGAAAACACGAGATCATCAATCGATGATCGCGGGAGCGAAAGAGTTAACCCTTCTGTCTTTCCGATAAACTAAAGAGCAAAAAATTAAGGTTTGAAGTAGTTCTGGAAATCTGAGAGTGTGACATTTGTCCATCGAGAATTTCGAAGGCGATTTCAATTTAAGCTCCCGACCTATCCAGAGATAACTTTCAATCCGACCCCCCGAAAGTCTACTCAGCAAATCCCCGCAACATTGCTGAACTGAAGGAACAAATTCGAACTGCCATTGCTCAAGTGCCGTTAGAGCTGAGCGTTAAAAATATGCCGTTCAGTCCCTGAAAGATTAGCAAAGTGCATTGAGCTCCATGAAGAGCACACAGAGCTTTAAACATCATGTTTTATGTTACAACAAACTTTAGTGTAGCTTTTGTTACTTTCTGTATTGTACCACCTTATTTCTTCTGTGTTCCATTTGTCATGTTGAAATAAGAATATATAGTTGCTTAAGGCAGACCCCATTGTGTATATGTATATAAAGCACGATTCTGTCTGCACGTGTGCACATGCATAGGTACACTTTAACTTCTCCAAAACTATTGGACCTACAAACATCAAACTGGGTGCAATTAATCACCACCTCTGAGTGAATGTCATAAATAAGCTGGTGACGTCATAATCAAAGATATTTTTTTAATAGCATTTTTTAACAGAGGAATGCGATTTTCACCTCAAATAGAAGCTAGCCCCGGCTTATCAGCTCACAACAGATTTCATTCCTTTTGAGTCTAAAATGTACCAAAGTGTTTAGTTTTTCTAAAAATTGCAATTTGGTGAAGTTCAGCCACTAAAATTTTTAGTGCTTTCAACCGGTAGACTACATTTCATAAACGTTTAGAGACTTCAGTTTTTGATGAATGTTTTTGATAACGTAGACAGATAATGCAAAAGAACCACGCTTGTGAGGAAAAGTAATCAAAATGCACCAAAGAACTAATTTTGTTTATTAATTGCAAGTTTGTTAGGTCAAGCAGGATAATTGTTCAACTAAAAACAAAACATGATGTATGGCAACCAAGTTTTGATTAGCTATTATAAACTAATCCTTAGCCTTAAGTAACTAAAGTCACGTATTGTTGGAAAGCAAATTTCCTGAGTTTTCAAAGAACAGTAATTGTTAGTACTTTATTTCAACGTTGTTGCATTAAAGTCACCTGTTTTTACTGAGCTTACCACTTTTTGGGAGCGATAAAAAGTTGCACCACAGGTCCTAAAGTTCAGTTTTTTCAGTATAAAAACAAATATCAATTGTATATGTTATGCACTATCGGAATTGTCTTGAAATAATCAAAAAAGTTTAAAAATTGGTTGAGAAATGAGGTCACAAATCAGTTTTTAAATAAACTGATTTTGCAAAAAGGGTACAGGTTTCAAAAACATTTTCATATTATGATCTGTGTAGTAAAAGACTTGTGTTAATCGTACGAGACATATTATGACATCATAGAGCCAGCTTTCAGCGAGCAAGGAAGAAAAAATGCTTAGAGGGCTTAAATCACACGCCAAATTTGGCCCGCAGTATAATTATAATTGGCCTGCGAGATCATGTCAAAAGTGCATTCGAGCTGGCCCGCCGCATGCACCGCTAATATTACAAATCTCATAATGCTTTGCTAGTATGTTGGTGCGCAGTCGAAACCAGCAAGCGCTCCTTCTTTCTGTTGACAGTCATTAACAACCATGCTATAGTCACATCGGCCAAATTAATTTCAACCTCCAATAAAATGGCCAAACGAAAGATGGACAACACGAGCTTTCAAGACAGGTGGAAGGCAGATTATCTGTTCACGAATACAAAGGACAGAGCTGTTTGTCTTGTGTGCGGAGCTAACGTGGCTGTAACGAACGACTATAACATAAGAAGACACTATGAAACAAAATATTATGAGAAATACAAGGACTTGGACGTAAAGCAGAAGCTACAAAAGGTGCAGAAGATAAAAAGAAGTCTGGTTTCCCAGCAAACTATGTTTATGAAAGAAAAATCAAGAAGTGAAGCTGCTGTAAAGGCTAGCTTTATTGTGGCAGCAGAGATAGAAAAATCATCCCGGCCCTTTTATGAGGGAGAGTTTGTCAAAAAGTGCATGGTCAAAGTTTGCGACATTGTGAGCCCAGATAAAAAGCAAGATTTTTTAAATGTTAGCCTAAGCCGAAACACCGTAGTTGAGAATGTGTGTGAGCTTTCCACTAATCTACATTTTTTGTTTTTGTTTTATTTGCCATATTTATTTGTTTTATTTGCCATACATATACAACTAATAAAAGACGGGAAAGATTTTATTGCATATTTTTTTGCTGTGGATGAGAGCAGCGATACGTCTGATACCGCCTAGCTGTCAATCTTCATCCGTGGAGTAGACTCGAGCCTGTGCGTCACAGAGGGACTTTTAGGACTAAAATCAATGCATGACACAACAACAGGAAAAGATATCTTCAAAGAGGTATCCAAATGTATAACCAAAATGAGCATTTCTTGGAAAAAACTTGTGGGACTTATGGCAGATGGTGCACCCGCGATGTGCGGTCAAAAGAGTTGATTGGTCGGCAGGGCTCAGGAAAAAATGCGGGAAGAAGATGCACGTGAGCTTACAATTTATCACTGTATCATCCATCAGGAAGCGCTGTGTGGCAAAGCTTTGCAAATGAAACAGGCTATGAGCTGCATAACATGAGTAGTAAACTTCAAATGAGTCAAAGGTTTGAATCACCGGCAGTTTGAGCCTTTCTGGGGGGAGTTTGATTCGGAATATAGAAATGTGCCCTATCTGATAGAGATGAGATGGTTAAGCAGAGGAAAAGTATTGAACAGATGTTTTGAGCTATGTGAGGAAATTTGTCAGTTTGTGGAAAACGCAGAGAAAGACACAATTGAGCTGAACGATAAAAAGTTTCTGTATGAGCTAGCAATCTGTCTGACGTTTTGAGCCATATCGATGTGCTTAACCTGCAGCTTCAGGGGTGAAGCCACATCATCACAGACATGTACGTAGCAGTGAGGGCCTTCAAAACTAAGTTGTGTCTCTGCAAGACTCAGATGCTGTAAGGAAACTTGGGTCATTTTCCGTGCTGCCAAATCATCGCGGAGCAAATTTTTTCTGCAGTGCTGCCTAGTAAACAGTTTGCTGAAAAAATCAACGCGCTCAGCGCCGAGTTTTCCCGCCAATTTGCCGACTTTGAGACTCAGAAAGGTAGATTTAAACTGATCAATAACTTTTTTGCGATCGACGTGGAAACCGCACCAACCATCCACCAAATGGAGCTAATTGAACTCCAATGTGACGACATGCTCAAATCAAAACATGACTCTGTCGGTGCTGCACAGTTTCCATATTTCCTCCCTGACATAATTACACACCCAAGCTGTTCAAATGCTTTCAAAGTTTGGCAGCACATATCTATGTCAGCAACTTTTCTTTATGATGAAGGTGAACAAAATACCTCACAGAAGTCGACTCACTGACGAACACCTTCACTCCGTCTTGAGGATTTCCTCAGCTCAGAGCCTTACCCCAGAGATTGATGAACTTGCATCTAAGAAAAGATGCCAGGTATTTGGCTTATATCACTGTGCAGAGTGCATTAGAGTGTAACAAACGAAGCTTGAATATATGTTTCTTATGCACCTTTTCTACTGCAAGGCATGGTCTGTTGATAGTTGAAATGTTGGACTTTTATTGAATGAAATTATTATTTTTGGTTCTTTTGTTGTTGGTTTTGAAAAAGATTTACTTTAAAAAGGAACTTGAAAGAATATAGGGAGAGACATACTTTATTTAAATAAGAAATGAATACCACTGATGTGTCTTTTATTTCAAATTTAATTTCTTACGTATTTGTGAGATCAAGCTTTGGTTGTTCCAGATTCTGTGTTTAACCAAAACTAAAGTGTGTTTAGATATTAAAAGGTTAAACATTACGTATCAGTTGCAGTTAATTTTTCAATAAATTTTTAATTTGCCAGGAATATTAGTCAAAATGTACCAAAGAACAAACTTTGTCCAACGACTGCAAGTTTGTTAGGTCAAGAATGATAATTGTTCAACCAAAAATAAAACATGATATATGGCAATCAGTTTTTGATCAGCCATTCTAAAGTAATCCTCAGCGGTAACTAATTGAAACCACATATTGCTGGAAAGAACATTTACTCAGCTTTCATAGGATAGTAATTGTTAGCACCTTATTACAACTTTTATGTATCAAACGTACCTGTTTTTACTCAGCTTACCACTTTTTGAGAGAGGTAAAAAGTCACACTAACGCTTTTTAAGTTCAATGTTTTTATTATAAGTGCTAACACTGAAGATACATATTATATACTATCGAAATTGTCTTAAAATAACCTTTAATTTGTTGAACAAAGTTTGAAAATTGATTGAGAAGTGAGGTCACAAATCAGTTTTTTGGCAAACTGACTTTGCAAAAGTGTTGCTATTTTTTAAATAATCATTATTATGATCACTGGCAGCGAAAGACTGAGCTAATTTATCGTTTTCATTCACACAAGTGCACGATGAGTGAAGTCGGCTTGGCCGGCTAAACCGAAACCGTTGACCCCCACGTTGCTGATAGGAGCCTCTGCGGGTGACGCCGGCTAGTGAACTTATAAGCTGAAACTTGGCACAATTGATCATTGCCTCAGCATATCACAGAGTTACAAGAGAGTTGATGATGACATCATAACAAAAGATTTTTTTGATTTGCAATTCTCGGCAGAAGAAAGTGATCTTTTGTCCAACAAAAACCAGTCCCCAACAAGGGGGAAATTTTACCCCTTTAGGGTGCAAGATGACGTCACAGTTAAAGCTTAATAGCAGATTTTGTTTTTTTAATTCTCTCGAAAACCAATGACCATAAAAAGGTTGCAAACAGCTTTTTCGGAAGACATTTACGATGACTTTGACTGAAAAAATTTACAAAATTTTGAGTTTTTTTGACAAAATAAGAAGCGATTCCTTTTTAAAGTTTCTTTAATTGTAAGAATTTTTTTCGATTGTCTTTTTTAAACTCCAATTCTTTCTGGCCAGCTGTTACCAGATTATGCAAAAAATGATTGTTCTCAGTCGCAACATTTGCCGACCACATAAAGGCAGAAGGATCTTGTGGGGTATCTTTTTCAATGGCACACGAAGCAAGCTTGCTGGCTTTTTTATCCACTCGATCCCTTTCGTGCTGTTACCAAAGCAAGAAGAGATATACACCAATCAACAGCCTCCTCAACGTGTGGTTTTGATCCCCGATCTTGATGAGTTGGACCGCAATGGCCGTTAGCTTTCTCAAGGGTCCCAGATACACTGGGCACTCATCAAACCAAACATTTTTTGTGGTGCTGCTTTCTAAACGTCAGTGCTCTTTTTCAAATCGGTTTCTCTTTTGCTCTCCTATCTTTTTCCCTCACCCTCTCATCCTTTCATTAATGCGCAAGAAAGTTTATTCTAATTCTGATTCTGTCTTCCTCATTTTTTGAGCGTCTGGATGGTGATCCAAAGGAATTGGTTACTGTAGTGCTTAACCTGCTCTAAATGGTTAGGCTACATTTAAGGTGCGTCTACATATTTTCCTCGGAGTTCAGTTTTCTCTCCAGCTCTCACTCCTGGAGTTACCTTCTTTGCTGCATCTTGATTTCTCTTAGAAGTGACTTTTTGCTAACATTGTGACATCTGTTTGGGGCCCTTTGGTAGACTGCCTGCCACGATTGTTGTTTGTATCTCAAGTCAGCTCTTTTGACAGCCATTACTGCCATTCTCTTGTTCTTCCCTATCCTTCTTCTTCCTGAGACTTACTTGTCCTTTTATTAGAAGGCCCTTTCCCACATTTATTTTAAGATTGGTTACATATGAAGTGAAGCCAAGACTCTAAAGGTCTTCCTTGAGAAATTTTGCAGCCATTCAGTTGAATAAGCTCTTTCTTTCCTCCATTATGGAGATACTTTTTGCCTGCCCTATCTTTCCTTCTTTCTTTAGCCTGAAACTTGCTTTTTCTACTACATTTTTTTCATCGCACTCTTTTCTTTCTCTTCATGATCCTGCTCTTGCTCAAGTTAACTTTTATCCATTTCACGATTTTGTAATTTGGACTAATGGCTCTTTCCGTTTTTCTTTCTGCAAAGTAGGCACGCGCATCCTTGCGAAATGTTCATTTCGTAGCGCCAAAGCAATTCTTTTTTGTTCGGCAAGCACAGTGTATTAAAGTTTTTCAGCTAAATCCGCCGCCATTCTGCAATCTCTTTGCTGGTCTCAGCAGCATCAAAAAGACTGTCACATTTCTTTACTCTTTCTCTCAAACCCTCGCTTTATCCTAGCAACAACTTCTTTGCCTACGATTTCCTCTATCTCACACGTCAGGTTTATGGGAGAAACTTTTCTCTGTCTGTTTTCAGGTTGCAATGTGTCCATGGCTATGCATTTCTTTTGAGAACGACACGACTGATGGTCTGCCCAGACGAGAGCGCTGCTTCAGCCATTTACAACTTCTGCGGTCTTACTTCTCATATTTAATATCCTTTATTATAGATTGGAGGTGTCAGTCTCATCAAAATTGTTTTGAAACTTCAGGCGTGTTTACTGTGAAACTTGTTGCTTCCTCGTCGTGCTCGCTGTGTTCTCTTTCGTCTTCGTTGCAACGGACACATCTTTCTCACGAACTCCTCTTTCTAGAATTGACAGAACTGAAAATTTTTTGATCGTCGCTTGAGATCACTCGACTAATAACACTTTTCTCTCATTTTGTCCAGCCCTGCTACGGACTTTAACACATTCATCTTTGGGGCTACTACTTACTTATCTACGACCTTCAGAGAGTGGCCGTTTTCTGGACTTCACTCTCTTCCGCCATATCCCTATCCCGAGAAAGGAGTCGGGTAATGCGAGTAACCAGTCTAATGAAATGAGCTGCTAGATATTAGGAGGCGCGTTTCTAATAAAAACGCCGCCTTGGGATAAAAATGGTTTCCACTTGACTTCGTGTTTTTAAGACTACTCTCATTTGACAAAAATCAGGATGTTCCCAAAAAAGTCATGGTTCTGACACAAAAAAATTTTGATACCGGACCCGGTCATTTCTTAACGCTCATGTAAGTTACCACTAGTCATCCTCGCTTTATAGCACACACCAACCAATCCATCACTTATGACCAAGAAGGTGACAACGCTTTTAATTTGTAACGCATCACATAATCAGCAAAGGAACAACATACTAAATTATAAAATCTAACGTATTACTCAAATCACCAAAAACTTCTCATCACTGCCAGCCAACAGTGAGGATATCTCATTGGCCTAGCGAATTGTAAGTGTACAACTGAAAGCATTTCCCGAAGGGCTCAATGCTCAAGACACTCTGGATAATGTTACAGATATAAAAAAAACTTCATTAGATATCTTTCTAACAAGAACAACAACACTCCCTGTTTCACAACAAATGGCAGGTTAACAAATTGTTTCTCATATTTTTACCTCTGGTCACACCGAAACGTCTAGTTGTCCAATCTAGCAAGTGTCACAAATACTGGTATCACAGCGTATTTCTATCACAAGCATACATAGCAAATCACTTGAAGTACATTTTTTCAAGACACAACAACATCACTCTCGTGAGACTTGCACACTGTCCAAACAAAACTATCAAATTAGTATTGCTAGAATATGGTAGTGAATGCTCAAACCTATTAAAAATAGTTTATCCCGTATGCTTGGATTAGAAATTATGGAGTTAGATCAGAGAGTAGAATAATGGAATCAAAATACTAAAATAAAAATTGACATTAAAAGCAGCAAACGTTCCACCAATAAATACAATCACATCACATTATAAACCGTAGGACGTGCTCTACAAATGTAACGGAAATATTTCTGTTTGATATCAGCATCTTGAGAAATCACTCGACCAATCTCACACTTTTTGGTAAACAAAAATGAAGACGCACTCGTGCTGTAAACAGCCTGGAATTGATTATATTAACAGGAAAGTCACAACGATACTATTAAAAATTTCATTATTAACAGACTACGAGAAATATTTTACAAAGTTTCAATAACTATGTGTATGGCAAATAGATCCAGAGCATAGCTTTCAATGGTAGTATTTAAATTGCAGCCAGACATCTGCCAACAAAGCAAAAATTCCAATCGTTTGAAATGGCATATAAATACTAAATCAGAGCCCTCACAGAAACGGTACAACCGGAAATTACTAAAAAAAAAGGGGAGACCGTACGTCAAGGGGTGGAAATATGACATTGGGGCTATTTTTTGATAAAAACGAAATAACCTAAAAACAGAGAGTAAACGTACGAAATTGTATTTTTGACGGACATCCAAAAGGAGAGTAGGTTATTAAATCCTCTTTCAGAGGGCCTCCTAACATAACTTGAGTTTCACAACGTGTAATAAATGACGTAACCATTGTATGCGAGAACGTATTACTAAATGACGCTTGCTGCATTTAACACCATCTTCTAGTGATACTGTAGTCACCAAAACAACTCAGCAACAAGCGGAGCAAGTATTTCTTGAGAAAAATAGTACCGTGGAAATCATACCCTGGTTTCATAAAAGTATAAAAGAGCTTTCGTCGCATTCCAGTTACAGACCAACGTGATGGTATATGTAACGGCTAAAAGTAGCATGGGAGACAAAAGAGCAACGCTTTTCTTTACAAATGGAAGAACTGTGAAAAAATGCTACGTTTTAACCACTTATACATTTTCTTAACTATTTAAAATTTTTAAAGCGTTTTCTTGGGAACAGCTTTAAGAGTCCTGTAATCTCCACAAGCCTTAACATTTCCCACCAAAAGCTGTTAATTCAACAGTTTAAAACAGCAAGGTGGGTAAATAAACGACAATAATTACGATCGCTTCTAACTGATCAACAGCCGCCTCAACGTGATGGTGCGGCCCCCGACCCGTTTTGGGTTGGGTCGAAATGGCTGTTGGCCTTCCCGAGGGTCCCAGTTACCCCGGGCAGTCCCCTTCATTTTTTCGCTATGCTGCCCCCTAATCGATCGCAGAAAGGCAGCACAGTTTCTTTGAAATCGGTCGCCTATCTCCTCCCTTTTCCTACCTTTCTCTTGCCCGTCTTGGTCTCATTATTTTCCTTCTCTTGATGAACGGCAACGTTCATCTAAACTTTGGTCCCATCTTTCCCTGTTCAGTGTGTGCTGGAAATATGATCTGGCGGGGTAGGTCTGTGCAATGCTGCACCTGCTCCAAATGGGTCCATTTAAGGTGCTCACTACTGTCCTTCTCTAAATTCAGAACTCTTGGCAGCTCTAACGCTTGGAGCTGCCCCGGCTTTTTCAGGAGATAACACTGTGACTTCCTTCTCGGACTCCTGGAGCTTTTATTCCTCCACTGTTCAATCTGGCCCCCCTCTGCTAATGCAACACTTCTGCTCCACCCTGGCCTTTAAACCTCTTATTCACCTTCCACCCATTTTGTATCTTCTCCCTCTACTCCCTCACCACCGCCTCATGCGCCTGGCTGTATCTCTACACCTCCTGCTTCCTCTTCCCCCCCACTCTCTCAGAATTCTTTGATGGAATGCTGGCGGTCTCCGAGCCAGGAGCACTGAACTGCTATATTCCGTTGACTTTATTTGTATGCAGGAATCTAACGTTAACTCATCTTCTTTCGGAATCTCTGGATTCTCTGCTCTGCGTTCTGATCGCACCCACTTCGAGTCTGGCACCCTCTCTCCTGATGCCACGCACGCTAGCAGCGGCGTCATAATAGGCAGGGCTTATCCTTCTTTGAACTCTCTACCTCCTCTCTTTCTTCGCTTGATCCCAACTCTGATTATGTAAGGGTCGACATCTCTTTAAACAACTCCTCCTCGCTCTCATTTCTTAATGTTTATGCTCCTCCTATTCGCTCCTCTCCGACGAATGGCAGAACCGAGTCCTTTTCTCCCTCCATTCTTCCCTCCTCTAGAAATCCCTTCATTCTGAGGGACTTCAACTGCCATCACACCCTGTGAGACTGCAAAGTACTTCCAACTCGCGTGGGAAGTATTCGATTGGGTCATCTCCTGACCTCCTCCCCCTCAATTACCCAGACATACCTACCCTTCTCCATCGCTCCTCCCCTGACATCTCCTTTGCTCCCTCCTCTCTCGCCCTCTGTACTCCTGGGAGATGCTTAGGGCCTGGGTGCTAATCACGTACCAATTTTTTTTACTGTCCCTCTCCCTTTCTCCGTGTTTTGCCCCAACGAACGTGCCCCTTCCTTCAATTTTCAAAAAGCTCGTTGGGATGACTTTGCCTTTTACTTTGACCCTCACTGTCCTTTTGCAGAGGAAAGAGACGAGTATTCCTCTGCAAAAGGACAGTGAGGATCAAAGTAAAAGGCAAAGTGAATACTCGTCTCTTTCCTCTGCTGCTGCTCTCTTTACTTCCTTGACACTGAATGCGACCAAATCTTCCATTCCTTTTGGTGGCATCAAACGCCATCCTAAAGCCTGGTGGTCAGCTGAAGTGGAAGAAGCGGTTAATGAAAAACGTAAGGCTTTAAATTTTGGATGCCGTTCTAGACGAATACCAATAACGCTTGTGAAAGATTTAAGCTTTAATCCATTTGCTATAGAATCCAGCACACTTACAATATAGCTATAAAATAAAATACAGCCTGCATAGTGCAGTTCTGTTACTACGCAATAATGAATGATTAACATCTACGTCATACTTACCACTATAACCAAGAAATGTAATATAGACATAATATCCTAGTGCCATGAGCCAAAATGTATTTCCGACCAAAGTAGAGATAAACCACGTTCTATTAATAAGAGCTGAAAAACAGTAACACTTTGTTATGCTAACCATTTTAATCTTCTCGTGGATGAACCTCTACAGTTGCCAAAAAGCTGCCGACTCGGCAGACATACCCACCTCCTTGGAGTAGGACTACCGCCTTTCGCAATCTCTCGTGGAATTAATGCATACTTTTACAATAAAACTTTTGCATTTTTGATTCATTTTATACCTAAGATTTTGTGCAATCATGTATGTGATTTCGCGTCAGTCTCCCAAACTAAATCGCATCCTCTCTTGCTCGTATTTATTTCGGAAAAATAAACGAAAACGAAACCATCGATTATAGAGCAGTAAATAAAGTTCAGTTCTGCTGCAAAGCCGGCAGTATTGCCGAAACAGCGTATTTTACCTCCAGTTTTGCAACTGCGCTAAGGCGCAAGACGTCATCAAGCCACGCTTTTATGTCAATGCTGTCATGTAATTCATTTTTTACTACCGTAATTGCTTATTTATTTCCGGACTCCTGAAACAGCGACAAAGGAGACATGCATGAAACAATTACCCATACCTGCTTTGGAGTCTCCACATTCCACTTAAATTGGTTACTATTACTTTCACCACATTAACTTTTAATCAAAGCATAAAAAATCAAGTAACAAAACTTTCCGAGGAAACAACAACGTGGTCATGGTGATGCTTGAACGCAAAACCACTCCGTTTTCAGTCACAAACGGAAGAGCTTCATAACTTCTCAACGCTGCCGACTCGTTAATATCCCGTCAAAATCAAAGTAACTAGTAAGTAAGGTTGAATGTGGAAATCTGCTAGTCTGAGCCAAACCGCGGCTTAAGTCTTTGTCTGCTTTATTTTAACACAGAAATCAGGCCGCGCTTAGCCTCAGTGTAGCCCAGGCTTTGCTCAGCGGCTGTGCTCCACAAGTTTCGAACATATGACTAACACCAGTACTATGCCTTGTAAATCCAGGTATGAGGTACCAAATTTCTAACCGGGATTACAACTACGTCGTTACTACTAAACCACCGCAGCTCCCCAATCACCTTTTACTTTGTGAATGATTGAGAGTGAAGCTAAATTATTCCAGAAACGTTTAAATCCTTTTTAAATGTCTTTTCCAAACTTAAAAAATCATTTGAGAGATAAGCTACCCGTTATTTGATCCCACTTGCAACAGTTTCTATGTAAATAATAATACGTACGGTTAATAAAAAATAATTGTATGCAGTGCAGAATCATCAATACAGGAAAAAAAGCATTTAAATGAACATCGAAAGCATAGGCCCATTCAATATCTTGACCGACTCGCGAGACGAGAAGTAAATAGCGATTGCTCATGAACCTGAAAAGATCAACACTAAAAAAGGAACACAGTTTAAAGTTTTATATACAAGTTATGATGTTTCAGCCCAGCAGCATCAAACTATAAGCCAACCTTATTATACTACATAAAGGAAACTACGGTAAGTATTCGACAACTGGATTTCCAAAGCCCGTTTCATACATTTGCACAAGTGGTACAGAACTGAATGTCTATCGAGATCAACTTAAAGATACACAAAGCTTTTTTCTTTCATTTTTTAAAGGGAGAAAATTTTCAAAATAAATTTTGCATTAAAGCACAGTAACTAATGATTCAAGAAATAAAACCTAATCTCTATTCCAAATACTAGTTAACACTGGACCACTCTTTAATGCTCGGACCTTTGAATGTATGTATGCATGATTTATTAGCACTAAGCAGTAAACAACATGCTTCGAAGCACGAAGAGTATGTTGCCGTTTAGCGATCCCAAACTAAATCGCATCAACAAAAACTGATCTGCTAAGTTGCTTAAACTTCCTTTTCCATACAGCAACCAAGCTTTTCCCTGATGTGATTTTCAGATATTTTAGTTTTGCTGCACAACACGTTAACATCCCACGATTGCTAGAACGAAAATTTTACAAACTTACAGATCTTATCATAGGTAACAATGAGATGAACAAGAGCACGGTCTATAGACCATTACCAGTCGTTCTAACTTACATTGACCCCACAGGTTTTTAAACCTTTTGTTAAATCACACCCCGAAACAGCTATTAGAACATTGCTAATTTGTCCACTATTAACTTTTGTTTATGCTATGAATCTTAAGAAAATTGTAACAGCTCCGCAACTATATAGATATAATATTCAAAAAAATAGCTGCAACCATTCGGGTATTTGCACTATTTGTACTAGAGAAAACTTAAAACACCAATCTACATACTAGTACTTTTAAACCACTTACCACATAATCGTGGCAATAATCATTCCTACAGCAATGCAGTCAATGAAAACAACCCAAAGAAGAAGTTTAATTGTTTGTACAAAAGAAAGATGCATCACAATACCAAAACCGATCGACGTAGCTGAAAACAAAATTTAGTTCGTAAAACAAAAGTAGAACAGAGACAATCTCCAAAAGGCATCAATAGGCATATTGTCAAGTAATGCTATTTGCTCTGTACGCATCTCCACCCTTTCTTAATAGTATCCCATTATCCCACTACAGGAATACCTTGTTCTGAAAACGGCTTCGCGTCTTTTGTGATTGCATAAAAATGAGCGAGGCTTTTGCAACAAATAAAGCTTCAAATTATACTGAGTCTTATTTTATGCAGTAGGAAATCAATTGGCCTTAAAATTTAAATTTTTCAATCCACAAGCAGAGGAAGTAATTATCAAATGCTAAGAAAGCTTTCTCTCAAATGTTGCAGTAGTTGATATGACAAAGCAGTGTGGAATAAAAGATATTAATTAACAGCAACCGAAAAAGGAATTTAACCCATTTATGCCCAAGGTTTTATTTTATGTATTTTTTGAAGAAAACTCAACCTATACTTACTTTTTTAAAAAACATAAATCTAAAGAAATTTTTTTTATTTATTTTTGTTACGTGAGTTACCAGCCGTTTCAAAAATGGAACACTGGACAAAAGCACTACTATTCTAAACACAATGCATAAGATGAATTTTATAGTTCTGATGATGGGGATTTTCTTTATTTAGTGTAATATGCACCAAAACATTTCACATGCAAAGTAACATCACATTTTTGACATCGAAAGGTGGTGTTCTTGTGACATGCAATGCAGCGGGTTTGCTTTCCTGCTTGGCTATTACATGATCGATGCCTTCAGAACGAGAGACGACTTTGTGGTTTTGTCAAAGCCTCGCTTTTCGCCCAGGCTCTGCAGATTGACCATAAGTTTCTAGATAATGACATGCTAAGCGACCACGCAATTCAAGCAAATCTACTGGTTTCTCGACGTGTGCTTTATGCAATTGCCGAGCATTTTGCAAAATCAGATCAAAACAATAATCAGAAGGCTTGAATACCATTTTTTTCATGAATTGATAAGCGGTACTTGCCAATGTTTTCATCTGCTCTGTCTAGACCTCCCATAAAAGTGTTATACACTTTGATCAGTTCGGCTCATGAACTTGAATTTGTTTCCTTTTTCTCAGAACAATGATTAACGAGAGAAAGGACTGACCATAGCTGCAGATGATGCAACAGTGACAACTCTGTTATCATGCCTTTCGCAGACAATATTTCCATTGCAGTCACTTCGAAAATCGAATGAGCCTGTTTCTTTCTTCCTCAGAACATCGTCTGGTTCTTAATGGAGCTTTGCCGGTACGATCTTTTCTTACTACACCTGTTGCATGATGCCCCATTGAACTCAGCTTATCAAGAAGTGGAACACTAGTGAAAAAGTTATCAAACACAACATGGTATTGACCAGGGTGAGCCTCTATTAGTGCTTCACTAAACTGAAAACCAACCGCCACTCCAACACCATATTCCTCCGACTTCGCATTTAGATTTTTTTCCTTGATATGGCTGAAACCAACAAATGCAACCAAGCCGTGTTGCACCATACCAAAATTTACTGCCAAATCGTATAGGCTTTCTCTTATATAATGTTTGCATCCATGACCTCCGTAATAAGGAACCATGGATTCGTCAATGCTAAAACGCGTTTCATTTGGAACATATTTTATACATCTCTTGTTCAGGATGCTCATGAGCGGTCGAAGTTTGGAAAACTTGTAAAGTGGGTCCAAATTTGTATTGTCAGCAACATGAAAATTTGAAAAATATGGTCTGAGCGATTAAGCCTCATGCCACCTTTAAACAACACATTATGTGCATCTGATCTTTGCAATCTAAACATTGACCGTCTAGGAACTGAAACATAGCCACTCACAAAAACAATTGCAAAAAAGCTTTAAAGTTCAGAAGTCATTTCCAGAGTTGCACCTTTACTGGCAGCAGACAATTTTGAGTGCATGGCAATGAGCTCGACAGCTTCATCGTCAAGAAAAAGTTCAAAAATTTTTGTAGGAGCTTTATTCATTTTGCTGAAATATTCTTCCGATATCTGCCCATTTAACCTGTAGTGGTTTGTGTAGTTAAATCTGTTTCACACCATTGACGTTGAAGCTTTGTGATTTTATTTTTTTTTGGACGATGGAGGTCGCTCCTCAGTACAATTTGATGTACCTATGCCAAGGGATTGCGGCAAGTTAAGGCTCCTAGAAGACCTTGGTGCATTCATGTCAACAGGTAATTTTCGCTCAGATAAAAATGATGAATCCTCTATCACAAAATCAACATTTTACACTAAAAAAGATGGTGCACGTAGCATACAACCAGGCAATTTGTTTGCTATTCCACCATCTTCCACTCCTGAATCAGAAACTGACCCAGAGGTATTTTCAGGTTGTATTGCCATTGAGTCACCTTCTTCTAACATTTCCAAAATTTCATGTACACGTAAATAACCAGCTATCTCTAAAATCTTCGTCACTTTGCAAACGAATTGTAACTCTAAAAGATGAAGGACAGATTAGCTTTTACAGCAGTGCTTTTGCCCAGCGTTCCAAAAATGGAACAGGCAAATTTTAAAAGCAGTAACTGATACAATAATCTTACTTACAATATTTTGTTTTTACATTACAATAATCAAATAGTTACAGAAATAGTTCAAAAAAAATTGTTTAAGCAGGAAATAATGTGTTAAGGTTATACTTACTTGGTTATAGATGGTGATCCAAAAATCTTATTGAAAACAACCCCCACTTTTTTGCACTATATTCAAAGAGAAGTATTGATAGAACACACTATCACTATGTAATATCTAATAACATGTAACCAAAAGAAGATTACAGACTTCAAGAAAAAATTCTTGGTTACAATCTTAAATAGCAATAAATAAGTAAATGCGCCTAATCTAATGTTCAAAAATGGAACTTTGGGCATAAATGGGTTAATGGCAAAATGATGTTTTAGCATGCGTACAGAATTATGCAAGGTAATTGAATCGCAAGGAGTAGCATGACGATCGCACCTTCACTGCAATACATAGCACTGATCACAATCCCAACTAAATATGCATCGCTAAAAGCTCAAGTTTTTCACAAAGGCTAAATTCGATAGCAGACTCTACATCTTATTTCGTTTTCCTAAGAGGAAGAAGTGTGCTGCGTGTACATTAATGGCAAATGAAAACTACTCCAGCTCGCATTTGTACAGTGTGCATGAGGACACAAGTCTTATTAAAAACATTTACCACAAAAGCAGAGACTGAGCAAAACAAGAAATGCTGGATCATCACGAGCAAACTGGTTCTTGGTTTCTGAAAACAGTAAAGTACAGTAACTGACATTTTTAGAGAAGAGGTAATAGTTGCAGCTAACGAGAAATATTATGTTCAAGAAATATACATTACTTATTCTACGTGGACGTGATAGCTAACATTTTAAAGTTGTTTTCTAAATGTATTTTATCAACTTTGGTTACAATACCACTTAAAAACAGTATTCACCACGATAGCAACTTGACACTTGGCATCTTTTAGTGCAAGTATGACACTCAAAAATTCACAAAGCTACGGAAGACTGTTTAGTTTGTTAAATGAAATCAAAATCATATAGCACATTTAATAAATAAAACACTTAACACATTTGAAAAAAACCAAATTTTAACCAATGCCATAATCGCTCAGCTGTGATCACGTAAAATGATCGCATAAGTTGGCCACTAAATGCTGATGAAAAGCAAGGTCTACAGATTGCTCGTTTCTACTTCGAGCACCAAGAATCTAATTTAGTAAGACAGTAAAATGACATCAACATAGGGTAAATATGGCACACCAAAAATGTCGATTTTCCTTTCGGAAGGTCTCAAGAAAACTTTAAAGTCCGTAGTTTCTACCCTCCCCTTTGGCTGACACCATTGACACTAGCAATAGTTACAGTTAATCAAACAAATTTTTATTGGTTTCAAATTCAATGCTCTTTGTCTCACGCTAAGACCGATTCGTTACGTATTATTGTTACTAAACTACACGAGCAGCGTAATGAGTCACACATTAAGTGAATCATCATTTTATCATAACTGTTCCAACACAAGCAGGTCATAATAAAACGCCTTCATTTCAATCAAACACAAACGGAGCATATTTTGCAGAGGCTCACTTCATTATTATACTGTAGCCCCATTTAAATAGAAATAAAGCCGTCATGAAATTGCAATTCTAAACAGTTACAAAGCACAATACGATTTGCTGGAGTTTTTCATGGAAAAAAAATTACAAACTGAAACTGTTACACCACTAAGTATATTCAGCTAACACCATACTTACGCTTTCGATACTGAAAATTTCTGTACCTAAAGCAACCAAACAAAAGTAAACTTGGTGTTAAAAAACTTTGAGTGATCCCCTCAACAGAAGGGGTAACATGTCGAATCAGCACAAGCAAAATCAAATCCGTCTCCTACTACAAAAATTTAGAAATTAAATTGTGTCAAAGTACAGGTTGACCATCACTAATCCGGAATTACTCAGACCTGGGTAATGTCGGATTCTTAGAATACTATTCATTATCTTAGAATACACAAACCCAGTTGCAAACCACCTCATCTTAAAAATTATTATTATAATATATCCTCTAAATCAGTACAAGTTGGTTAATAAAGAAAAGACAAGTAAAACGTTAATAAAATACAGGTAAAATAATTGGTACTGGTACAGTACAGAACAAAATTAATTTAGTTTACTTACACAAGATCATCAAATTACAGTACAGAGTACAGGTACTGTTTTCAGGGTCAAATTAATGCCGGATCACCGAATGTCCGGCTAACTGATTGCCAGATCAGTGATGGTTAACCTGCAGCAAGAAACTTGCCTTTGAAGATAGCTCTTTGTCTTATCTATCGGTAAGGAAAAACCCATTGTAAGTATCATAATTGGGGGAGAGTTTAGTGTCTGTTTAAACTAAAAAGCTTATTGATCACCAGAAGGCACTTCTTTTTGGCAAAAAATTTATTAAACAAAAAGCTCCTCAGCGACTACTGGAAACAGACATGGAACTTAGCACAATTTATCACCACACCCACAGTATCATAAGAGCGTTGTTGTTACTGGACCCCTTCCAAAGGATAGGGCATAGCAGAAGACCATGGAGTCCCAGTAACTGGGCAACTCCCCAAAGACTGCACCAGAGGTCCTATATAGAAGAACAGTCGCAAAAAGAAAGCAACAGAAAGAGTCCATACCAGAACAGTGCAGAATGAAATGACAAGTGTCTTGGGTAGGATGACCACAGGCACTGAATGAACTATGCCAAGTCTAGAGAGCTAACAGGTTAACAGAAGGCTGTGTTCATTGCAGTGAAGACGAGACAGATTACAGCAAAAGTGATGAGGAAGCACAGGTCTCTCAGTGGATAATGAGGGGGCCTGTGTGTGTCAAAGAACTTTGACAAGTCAATTCGCCTCCAGCCCCAGAAATGAGAAGAGCGGATACGACAGATAAGAAAGACTACATGGGACAGCGGATGGCTGGAACAGTGCACACTGCCCTGGCCATCTCATTGCCGTGTTTTTCCCAAAGAAAATGAGTGACTGCAGATCCATTGCAGCCTGATAGAAAAGGAAAAGAAAAAGGATAGTTTCAGCTAGATATGCTAGAAAGTGAAAGACAGAAGGATGAAGAGAGGAAAGTGTAGATAGCCTAAAAGAAGAATAAGGAAAGAAAAAATGCAGACTTCTTGGTGCTGCCAAGACCAGCAAAGAGCTTGCAAAACAGCACAGGGTTTAGCAGAAAAACTTGAACACATTAAATAAATAAATGATCTTCGTGAAGTTGTCAGGGACACCAGAGCCTCTTTTGCATTATGAAAAGGAAACAGAGCCATCTGTCCCAATCACAAGATCGTGAGATGGGAGAGAGAGTCAAGGTGGGCAAGAGCAGCACCTTGGCAAGAAAGGGTCAGTGTGACAGCATTGAGTAGAAACAGCGATTTCTGACGAGCATGGCAAGCAGAGAGCTCCTATGAGAGGAGAAAGCATGAGTGGGTAACCAGATGCAAAAACTCTCCAGGAAGACTCAGAGATCCTTAGTTTCGTTCTATGTCTAGCAAAACCTGAAACTGGGAAAGCAGCAGGTTGGGAGACAAAGGGCATGCTCATAAGTTGACAGAGCAAATTGAGTGAGAATAACTTGTAGGGGAGCTAGGGGCACCTCAGAGAGGAGAGGGATAGGGAAGAACTAGAGGCAGTCAGTGATGGTACAACTGGTCGCTCGATGAAGGCATTCAACGTTGTAGTCCTGATAACACTGAGAAATGGAAACCATTCTGCTTAACCACAAATGAGAATGGATCAAAGAAGAGCTTTGCACAGATGGCCAAGGAACTCCTTGCAGGGGCCCCATGTTCAAACAGAGATACATTGTAGGGCCATGACATGAGAGATAAACTTGGCTTTAAGCAAAGATACAAGTGCAGAAATGGAAAGAGTGCAGTCAAAGGTAACCCCTGAAAAAGTAGAAGTAGGATTGAAGCCAAGAGGAGAATTAAATAAGAGGGGACAAGGGCTAGAAACTATCTTGATGGCAGTGTTCCCTCTAAGATTTTGGTAAGTGCGTAACCGCCGGCGCAAGTGCGAAATTGCTAGCAAATGTACGAAAACCGCCGGACAAATTTGCAGGGAAAGGAAAGTCAAAACTGTGACAATGCGCTTCCGTGACGTAATAATTAGCGTGACTATGTCAGCCCCAAAATGTTCACAAACAGGTAGCCTATCGGTTGTTATAAGACGGCGGCGAAATACCTGGCTATTTTTCTTCAGTAAGTTAATTGTGGTTAAATTTGGTCTCAAACTTTACAGCCTTTGCAACAGTGATTCGTAAGCACTTTGGAATGACAGATGAAAAATGCGCATAAATAAAATTAACCCTTTGCCGACGCCCGACATGAGCATGAGAACTAGAACTTTTATGAAGTAATGTGATGTTAGGTAGGTTATTACGACTATGACACAACAAAAATTACTTGCGAACTTAAACTGTTGCTTGATTACGGTAAATAATTAGACAACTTACATTTCTTTATCGTAATCAATTAAACAACAGGTTTTGGCAATTGCAAGCAAACTTTCAAACTCATTTCGGAAAGTATTTGAAGGGAATTCAAAACTAAATTGATTAGAAGGTGTATTCTTTTTTATTTTTAGTGTTTATAAATGGCAAGTAAAAGGTTATTTATTTGTAACGTACAAAAACTGAACCAATCCCTCAAAAATGGTGTTCTTTGTGCTTAACTGAAAGTGAGAACTATGTACATTTTTATCTTAACAAGCACGATTGAAAGTTAGCGTTGAAACGTAAAGAAAACATAAAGATTTTAAGCAAGTTTAGTTTCAAACTTCCCTCGAAAAATGATGTCTTGAGTTAAAACTGAAGTTTGAGAGCTGCTTGCTATTACTGCTCTTTAGCTACGACTGAAATCGGCTGGGAAAAAGTAAACAAAAAAATTGATTTTACTTCAGGTTAATTCCTGGAGAGATAATTTGTTATACAAAAAAGTGAGGCAAAGGCGTGCGCGATATTTAAGCCGCCGTCATTAGCTGTTGCGTCACAGCCGTGCGATGTTTGGGCGAGACGTTGCACTGCTCTGAAAAAGCATCTGTCCTAATTTCTTTTCACTGTCTCCCATGCATTTAACAGTTGCTTAAGATTTTCCTAACAAAATTGCAAAAATTTTAACAAAATGAAAAAGTTACCAAAAACCGCCGGACTTTTTTTACGCACTGTTGAATTTTAACTGCGAATCTGCTGGACATAATTTCGCAAATTTGCACTTTTTTTGCGTTTAAAGGAAACACTGCTTGATGGTGATCAACCAAAAAAAGGAGACCTCATATTTACTCGAATTGAGAGCAAGATACCAGCACTCCAGTCATATCAGAGCTCCTTGTGTGGCTTCTCAAGCATCAGGGACCGAGGAGGAGGAGGATCATATGACCAGGTCCCTACATAAAAAGAAGAGCTGATACAAAATAGGTGGAGACAAAGAGAGATCATTGACAAAGAGGAGGGGCAAAGAACAGATCCTTGTGAAACACCTCAATGGACTCGAAAGGAGCAAATTGTATAAATTTGAGAAATCACGCAAGCATGCCAGTCAGAAAGAAAAAAATAAGTCCATCAAAAAAAGCAAAAAGGAAGGCCGATCACATTGAGGTTGTTGAAGAGACCTGGATGCCAGACATAATCAAATTCTTTAGAAATGTCAATAGTAGCAAGGATTTTCCAAGCCTGACTTGGCCTTGTTAACCCCATACGAAATGGACTAAGAATGATAAAGAATTTGATTCAAAGAAGACCAAACCAAGTGGAAATCAGCCTGACAGGGAAAAAGAATGGAGATAAGCTCCAAAAAGAACAATAGATTGTATAGAATGATGAGCTCAAGTAGCTTTGAGATGCAAGAAATGAGAGCGAAGAGATAATCTAGAAGTAGGTTAGTCATGAGATTTTCTCTACTAGTGAATGGGAATAATAGAGAAAGAGTTTCAGATTTAAGGAGAATAATGCAAAGACCAGAATAGACTGAAGATGATATGAACCAAAGAAAGAAAGGCGCTCAAGTAGAGTTGGCAACTCGGTATGGGCCAGGAGTGAAAGAAGAGAGCTTGGCAGCAACCACAAGAAATTCACAGGAGGTGAGAGGAGAACAAAAAAGGAATCTTCTTGAGAAAAGTATAATTAGGAAAGTTGGGAGGGAGGAAGAAGCAGATCCAACAACATAGCAAAGAATAGAATACATTGATTTTAGAACTTACTTAGGGGAAAAACAAACACGTCTCGCACCATGCCTTAACCTTGGCAATAATGGATGAAGCATGTAGAGAGGCCGAGATTTAAGCCCAACAATTTTCATCACTTTTGTGAGCACAAGCAAAAGCCTTGCATCTTTTCCCTACCACTGCTTCCACTTTAGAAAACCACCAGGCTAAAAGTTGGTGTTGAACAGAAAAAAGGAATGGAAGACCTGGCTGCATTTAGTGCCAAAAAGGTAACGATTGCAGCTTCTGAAAAAAGTATGGTGTCTATCTACAGAAAGGCACTAAGGGTCGAAATATAGAGCAAAGTCATCCAATAAGCTTTCTGGATATTGAAGGAAGATGAATGTTTACTAAGATGGGAGAGTGCAGGAAAAGAGGCAGAAAGAAGTAAAAGGTGATCAGAACCAGGGCTGGGGAGTCAGTGGTCTGAACTTCCGACTCCGACTCCTGGGAATATGAAAGGTCCGACTCCGACTCCTGCTTGTTAATACTAATAGCAAATATTCTTATATTTTCTTTTACCATCTATATATAAATCAATTTGCATGTTATTGTTAAAACATTTTACCTTTTCACAAATGGTTAAATATCCTGATTTTATCTCATATGGTTGCTAATTATAATAAAAATATCTCTATTAGGAGGGCTAGGACCTCCCCCCAGATGCACCTACACAGTTAAAATGACAAATTCACATTGTACATCTGTATCAACATCTGCATACTGAATTTTATTACAATTTTATTACATTTTTGGGGTTTCAGGAGTCGAAGTTGGAGTCGGCCAATTTTTGCCTACTCCGACTCCTGAAGCCCCAAAAATGCCCCGACTCCGACTCTTCAACTCCGACTCCCCAGCCCTGATCAGAACCCAAGTCTTAAAGCACACTCCAGGATTAGGAGAAAGAAATAAGAGCAAAGAAGATGCCCAATATGGAATGACTACCATAGAAATGAAGAAGAGTAAGGGGGTTAGCATCACTAAGGGGAAGGAGATCGAATGATATGACCCAATTGAATACCTCCTCCTTACAAGGGTGTAGAATATCCCTTGAGTTCATAGAGAGCAGTGACAGTTCAAATCGCCCAGAATGTAGAAATTTCTGGAGAAAGGAAAAAATAGGAAGAAAAGGAGTTGGCTCTACTATCTGCAAGAGAAGAGCAATTAGGAGGACCATAGACGTTTAAGAGAGGGAAGGAATTCTTCAGCAAAATGTGATCTCATGTAGACAGAGTATGGGTTAAGTGAGGAGGTTGAGAGTTCAGAAAAGGATAGGTCTTGTCTGATAAAGATGCACCACTGTCGACATGCTTGTCATCAGGTAAAAGAGAGCAAGACTGGGAGTGAGTGCAATCATATTGCAAAACAAAGTATCCAATCATATTGCAGAACCAACCCGAAAAGCTGAGGAAATATTTCTGGATGCAGATAAAACTGACAGGAAAGAGAAGTTCAACATTGCTGGCATGAGCCAAAAAATAGAAGTTCAACCTTCTAAGTTCCTTTGAAAAATTCGAAGCAGGTCAGAATAAGGAAGCATAGGAACGGAAGAGTAGGAAAGGGACTAAAAGAGGGGTTAGTGATGGGGCAAAAGAGGGGTAGTAATCTGGTAAAAGAAGGTGTGGGGAAACAGCAGTATTAGCTGAGGGGTGATGGGGTGCATTGTAGTACACAATGGAGAATGTGTGGAGGGTGCCAGAGAAAATGACAGTGTTGGTGGGCTAAGAAACTACACAAAAAACCAAGATGCAAAACAGACAGCTCCAAGAGTGAGAGCTGGAGAAGGAGTTAAACTCTGAAGAGAGGACGGTACAATTTAAATGTGCCGATTTAAAGCAGATGCAGCATTGCACTGCCACTGACCACCCCATACCAGTCACATTGCCAGCATATGTAGAACTGAAGACAGCACCAGAAATTGGATGAACGCTGCCACTCATCAGAAGCAGAAAAAGAATGAGAAAAGGAGAGAGCATAAGGAGAAAAACAGATGACCGACTACAATGACCACCGTAGAAATGAAGAAGAGTTAAGGGGTTAGGGTAACAAAGGGGAAGGAGATCGGATGATATGACCCAATTGAATACTTCCTCCTCACAAGGGTTGAGAATATCTCTTGAGTTCATAGAGGGCAGTGACAATCCAAATGCTTCCCTTCTGCAGTAGTTCAAAGGGCAGCAGCGCAAAAAAAGTTTGGTGCAGTGAGAACCTGAGGTATCTGATAGCCTAAAGGAGCCCAGCAGCCATTTTGACCCAATTTAACCAAATCGAGTAGTGCACCACCACATTGAGGCAGCTGTTGATTGATGTAGATCTCAAGAAGGCTGATGACATTTTTATTACAAAACCAGTTTTATAAATGCGTGTTTCTCAGCAGAAAACCGTAATTCTAGGCTAAACAACAGCCACTAACCAATCAATCAATTTGTTTAAGTAACTGTTCCCCTGAAGAGAGTAAGATGACGACATTACTATTGTTTGTCTAAATAATTTTTTCCTTCATTTTTTCAAATTCTTGCACGCAAAAAGGTTGAAATCTCTTACCAAGAAAAACTTTTGGTGGACTTATTTTGCTATAGCAGCAGTGGGGACAATTGACTTATAAGCAAGTGTTTTCATTGTAACTTGCCTAACTGCATATTTTCATTATTTTTTGCCATACCTTGGGAAACCATCAAAAAACGATTAGTCGTAAACTTTTCATTTTGCAATCTTAACCACTGACTAGTCAACTAGCAAATGCTGCAAACTTGCAGCAAAGATTCAAAAATGTTACAGCTTGTTTAGCGCTAAAAAGTTATTGAATGTCATTGGAGCTCTACTGGTGGAATTCTACAGAAATGGCAACATTGGACTAAAAAAGTTTATTCAGTTGTTGAACTTTTACGGGAAATATTGAAAACTGCTAAAATAATAATGCTGGGATTTGTGTTGACTGCCATAGTGCATTTTCTTTCAATACCAAATACAATCTTCCAATTATTATTTAATACAATCGTTTGTTGCATGGTTTTCGTTGAGCAGCGTCTACTTGCTTTACCTCAGTGGAAAACAGATGATTAAAAGCTCATGCTGATTTAGGGAAAGCAGACACAAAATTTCAATCGTTATATCTGTTCTGCAATCTTAATGTGGCAATGTTTGCTAGCTGTTTTTAGTTTACAGAAAGCTTTTTTAACGTGTAAACTTGTTTTCCACTATAGAAATTTGCTGAAATTTTTTGAGGTGAACTGCATTTTAGCAAAAAAAACTTAATATAGCTTTGAAAAAAGCTGTTTTAGCCATAAGCTTTTCGTGACGCTCTCATCAGTGGCGGTATCGCGTCAAAAGGGAAGATCTAGAGTGAATGAGTCTTTTATGTGAATAATTTGGATGTTACGTAATCAAGACAGGCCAATGATTGCGTTTGTATTGCAAAGCGCGTGAAAGAAAGATTTCGCAAGTGCGAAAGTTAAAGAAGGCGCGGCAGGAGGCCAAATGCTACGATCTTCTGGAAGAATATCTTCTGGAAGAAGATATTACTGGACAATGGCTATCCTAAAAACATCATCAACACTCAGATCACCAAGAAAATTGCTCAGTTCTCCACCCTTAAGCGATTTGGCCCTGAAAAGTGTCCTGTGTACTTGAGGGTCCCTTGGATAGGTAAGCCATCTACAAACTTAGAAAAAGAAGTCAAAGCCGCCGTGGAAAGCTGCTATGGTTCCGTTAGCACCTGCCTGGTCTTTACGTCTAAGCGCATGCTGCCTGTGGCCCGCAAGGATGTTCTACCTGCCATTCAGAAAAGCTTTGTCATATATGAGATGTTCGCCCTACGTACCGACTATCACAGTGGCACTTGTATTCATATATGACAAAGCTTTTCTGAATGGCAGGTAGAACATCCTTGCGGGCCACAGGCAGCATGCGCTTAGACGTAAAGACCAGGCGGGTGCTAACGGAACCATAGCAGCTTTCCACGGCGGCTTTGACTTCTTTTTCTAAGTTTGTAGATGGCTTACCTATCCAAGGGACCCTCAAGTACACAGGACACTTTTCAGGGCCAAATCGCTTAAGGGTGGAGAACTGAGCAATTTTCTTGGTGATCTGAGTTTCTTCTTCCAGAGTTTCTTCTTCCAGTAATATCTTCTTCCAGAAGATATTACTGGACAATGGCTATCCTAAAAACATCATCAACACTCAGATCACCAAGAAAATTGCTCAGTTCTCCACCCTTAAGCGATTTGGCCCTGAAAAGTGTCCTGTGTACTTGAGGGTCCCTTGGATAGGTAAGCCATCTACAAACTTAGAAAAAGAAGTCAAAGCCGCCGTGGAAAGCTGCTATGGTTCCGTTAGCACCTGCCTGGTCTTTACGTCTAAGCGCATGCTGCCTGTGGCCCGCAAGGATGTTCTACCTGCCATTCAGAAAAGCTTTGTCATATATGAATACAAGTGCCACTGTGATAGTCGGTACGTAGGGCGAACATCTCAACGACTACAGGATCGCATCAAGCAACATGTTCCGCAATGGTTAAGACAGCAATTGACTCGTCCACGCCGATCTCAACCACACAGATCGTGCAAACGAACCGACACCAAACCGGACTGTGACTCCGCCATTGGTCAGCATCTTTTAGATAATGATCGATGCGCATTAAACTATGATGATAAGCGGTTTTCAATCCTTGCCGCAGCGCGCAGCTCTTTCCATCTCAATCTTTTAGAGGCTACTTATATCAAGACCCGACGCCCGGTGTTATGCAGACAGAAAGAGTTTGTTTACACTCTCAAACTCTTTCGATAATCGTAGCATTTGGCCTCCTGCCGCGCCTTCTTTAACTTTCGCACTTGCGAAATCTTTCTTTCACGCGCTTTGCAATACAAACGCAATCATTGGCCTGTCTTGATTACGTAACATCCAAATTATTCACATAAAAGACTCATTCACTCTAGATCTTCCCTTTTGACGCGATACCGCCACTGATGAGAGCGTCACGAAAAGCTTATGGCTAAAACAGCTTTTTTCAAAGCTATATTAAAATTTTGTACCACCAAAAAAAACTTAATAGAAATACGGTAAGTCCAAGAAATTCGACAAAGGCATGGCTTCCTTTGCTCCCTCCTCACTCTCACTGAGCCCATGTGTGGATAGAACACATACTCAAAGCCGGCGACTTCCAAGCTCAAATAATAATCACAAAAAGCAACACACACCAGCTAAAATTTTACAATGTTCAGACTGGTTTACTGTTAAGAAATATGTTGAATTTTATCAAAAAGAGCTCTTACTTAAGCTTAATAGTAGGATCAAACTAAGAAATAATAAGAAGGGATGATTTCACTTCCCTTTTTTCCACTGGCTATGCTTATGCAGGGGCCAGTGTACCTAATGACAAAGCTAGCGTCTTGAAGCCAAAAGCTTCATTTTTGACTCACATCTTGACAGCTTATTTCTGCAGTCACGAAAACAATCAGCCGTACTATAAAACCATCTCTATTCAAACGCACAACCTACACCTTTATTGAAAAACAACAAACAAAAATCTGATAAATGATAAGATTACAGTCTGAGTAATCACCAACATTGAATTTAAAAAAGCATTAGAACAGATAGGCATAACCAGGAAATAAAAGGCACAGTAGTTAAGTCCCCAAATGTATTTGTGGCAGCCCTCGCATACATCACAGTATTAATACTTAAGGTGATACTGCCCAGTCACACTAAAACACTTTTCAGTTTTGGAAATTTCTTTACTTAGTTACTGCAGGCTAGGACAGTGTGAATGTGGTTTAGTGTTGCTATGCAGTATCATAGCCTGAATTTTAAGTTACTTTCCTTTCTAAATCACATCTTAGATTTGTAATGGATACCGTTCTTACATCTCTCATATGGGTGAACCACAGAACCAATAGTCTTTATCCCAAGTCTCAACATTACTGTTAGGTGCTATGTGGTCAATTCCAGTGCAGTCAGCTAGTTTGCATTAAATTGTACTTGGAAAGAATTTTGTATTTGGTAACCAGTTTCAAAATTATGAGCAATTTTTGCAAAGAACCCTACGTAACTAGACAAATTTTAAAATTGGCTGTGCCTAATTTTATTCTTTACCAAGTAAAATGCAAGATAAAGATTAGCTAAAAAGTAACTGCAAATTCTTTAAGCACTAAATTGTGAAGCAATTCTCCCAAACTTACACTTTTTGTGGTGAAATCAGGAGATGAATCATTTGCCACATTGCAAATTCAAAGTCCATTTGACGATATCGAAAAAGTCGGCGAAGATACTTACGACCTTTGGCATAAGCTGATGAGCTGCAAAACATAAAATAGTATGGTTTAAAAGCAAGTGCACATTGGCAGACATACACTAAATTAGCACATCTAAGCCTAAAGATATGTGGGAAAAAATGTAAAACCAACAATATCCGGTTTTGATGTACAGAACATATTTTAGGACATAGCTTTGGCAAAGAGTTTTTAACCTCAAAAACAATAATGGTTATCGAGTCCCAAATATTTGAGTAAACAAAACATCTTTTATTGCTATGGGCAAGAGTTGCATTTTCTGTCAAATATCAATTAGTAACTACCACAAAAACAATTATTCCTTTCCTTGATAATGAAATAAATAAAAAAAGGCTTATAAGTCCTTTTGATGGGATTTAATAATGGAAAATTAATAACTTACTTTAAACTACTCATCACTGACTTGGTGGCTTGGGCCTCATTGGTAAAAAAAAATTTCACTTTACGAGGAGTTAGCCAGTAAATCACATGTTGCACAACCAATTACAAAACAATTTTACTGAAACCACATGTCTTTAATAAATAATTATCAAAGTTATTTATCCCAGCTGCCTAAAACCAGCTCTAACTTGATTGTATACCAGCAATGCCTTGGTGACTGGCCATGTTGAATTGAATAGGAGTCAGTACCTTGAAAACTACTAGATCAAATTCAAACTATTGGTAATGTTTGTTTACTCAAACATGTTGCTCCATTTATAAAAAACAATTTCAGCAATTGACCGACACCTCAAACAAGTGTTTTTCAGCACAGGTGATGGAGTGTAGGAATTTTCTTCACTCAAAACTCAGTTTTTTACATTTTTCAAGACCAAACCAAAAATGAGTGGAGTTTTCATGCAGCAGACTTTTTGCAGATGAACCTAAAGTAGGGAAGTGGCTTTAACTGGAAACATGCTGCTCTTTTTGACACAAATGAATGACTTTGCCCAAAATAGATGAACAGATACCATTTTAAACATTTTACTCAAACAAAAGATTTGCAATTAATTCTTATTTTATTTTTTCTTGATTTGAGATACATACCAGTAGTTTAATTCCCTTCAATTATGTAATTCTATCCCAATAGGTAGTTGTCTGTTTGGTTTTCAAATTTTTTTGTCATTTCTATATTTCTGGAATTTCTGTATTTATACTGCCAGGTTTTCCATATTTTTCTAATGCAGTGATTTCTGTTTTTTGTGTAAATTTTTGTCATTCTAAATTTTTGAATTGCAGTGTTACCCAATCTACACTTTTGGTATAGCACTGGCTGATCTCTAAAATTATAAGCATCCATAACTAGTCCTAAAAAACTGTCTCAAAAAAGTATTACAGTAGAATGCTGTTTGTCCAAACCAGCTGGAAACAGGAGTGGTTTGGATAATTGATTTTTTTGGTAATTGAATAATAATACCAATAAGGTAGTGCACTACTTTTGAACCACTCACTCCTCTTGCCAATTAACTTACAAACTCAAGATTCATCGCAATTATTACTACATTCTACTTTCTCTTCATGGAAGACATAGTCAATAGAACAATTTGAAACTCAAAAGCTTTTGCACTCAAACACAGCCCATTATCAAGTGCTTTTTGGTTTTGGTATGTTACGCTAGATAGCAATTGCTCAGGATAAGAATGTAACTGCACCTTTTATGACATTTGTCAGAGTAGCATTAAGATAATCAGCGTTCTACTGTACTTTGTGTTGGCAGCAAGTAAGGTATACAGAAAAATTCCAAAGTGCTAATAATAATGAATTAACAATTTTGTTTAATTTTTCAACAGTACTACAAAATTGCCTAGATTTTACCACAGTGCCAGAACCAGTTACAATAAACTTGGCCAGCTAGCAGCAAACTGGTTGCATATAACAGTGGGTAGCACCAATACAAATATCCAGGTTTACAAAACTATGAAAATTCATACTGGAGTATGAAGTTATTAAATTTCTGTAATACAGAAAGACTGCCAATCAAAAAGAAACAGAAATATTGAAACTTTGCAAATCGACAAAAAACTTAAAAGTGACCACTTGAATAAAATTGAATAATTGAAGTAAATTAATCCATATATCTCATCATTTAAGAACTATGGTGGTTTAAAAAACAATAATTTGATTCCATGTATTCTTGTATTTTTGAGATTTCCATAAATCAGTTACTGGTACTGTTTGTTTTGTATTTCAGTAAACAAAATATAGAAGTTGCTAGTGGCTAATTAACAATTTTCAAGGCGATCTCCTATTTAGAGGAATCTGCCTCCAGCACCTCCAACATTCAGTAAATATGCATCTCCATATTTTAGTGCTACCCCACAAAGATTACATATTTTGTAATAAAAATTAAAATGTTATTTTCATAGTTTTTGGTCAAAAGAATAATAAAGAATTTTTGTGGTTGAACATTAAAGAACTTGTTTTCAAACCAGTTTGAATTAATTGGCTTATTACTGGTAGGCTACCAGTATCAGTGTTCCCTCTAAGATTTTAGTAACTCTGCAACTGCCAACGTCAGTGCAAAGTTGCCAACAAATGTATAAAAACTGCCAGACAAATTCTGGCATACATAGCTGAACAAACCATTACACCAACCTAAGCAATGTATTTTAAAGTTGTAAAAAAAATTTTTAATAGCCTACTGCTATTTATTCAGTGTATATGATAAGCTAACAAAGACTGTCAAGATCTCGGGTCCTTTGTCCAAAATTTTTTTGAAGACAGCTAAACGTCTCTTGTAAACATCATGTCACAGTAATACAACAGCAATTTACAGCTAAGTCTGCACTGTTTTCATGCTTTTATTACACATTAGAATTAGTCTTATGGCTTCATTTATGACATCAACCGACTTATAATAATGTGACGATCCCCTCAATCTTTGCAAAATTTCAAGTTTTTGTAAACATTAAAGTTTGTTGATAACGTTGGTTTGCATATAACGGCCTCTTTTGTTTTTTCCCCAGACGTATTTTAGTCAAATATGGCCTTTTTTATCTAGTTCAGCATTCTTCAACCAGTTTTAGCATGGGACCCATTTGTAAGTTTACAATGGCATGTGGCCTGATTATATATTTTTCACAATTTCCTAAGTGACCTCAAGAGAGTCAAATAAAATATAAAAAACAAGCCACCAAGAAATATTTCAAATTTTAGTCGATGTGAAGGCTAAATGAAGTACTGTCCGAGTGAAGAACATTTTCCATAGATTGTAAATCATGATCAAGACCATCATCTCGGTCATAATCTGACTAAGCCACCAGCTTGCAAGTTGTATCTTGTTTACTTTACTCCATCATTTGCAGCAGGAACTTGATGGAACTGTGTGTCAAAGATCTTTAAAGATATCAAAAAAACAATTGTATGCTCGGAAGCACAGAGTTTTCAAAAATTGCAGGGAAGAGAGAGGAGGCAAAACTGTGAAATTGCGCTTTGGTGACAAAATAATTTGCGTGATTATGTCACCCCCAAAAAGTTCACTAGCAAGCGGCCTACAAGTTACTAATTGATGGTGGCTGGCAAAAGGCTTGGCTATTTTAGTTTAAATAAGTTAATGTAAGTTATATTTAGTAAGTCAAACTTCATGACTTTTGCAACAAAAATCCGTAAGCATTTCAGAATGTCAGATCAATATGCATGTAAATAAAATTAATCTTATGTCCATGCCTGACATAAGCACAAGAAATATCATGTTTATAAAATAATGCGGTCTTTGACGGGTTACCATGACTATGATCGAGAACAACAATTACTGTACTTGCAAACTTCAATTGTTGCTTGATTATAGTAAATAATTAAACTCATTACATTCTCCAATGTAATTAATTAAACAACCAAAATTTGCAATTCCAAGTAAACTTTGGTAATTTTTAGGAAGTTTGTCCTAGCTGTTAAAAAATAGTGAAACATCATTATTAGGATAGATATCAAGGTGAAAATATTGGTAGAGAGTTTGAGACACTTTTAAAACTTGTTTGCAAATCCCTTGAAGATAGGTGATAACAAAGCTAGCTAATGATTCTTTTTCTCTTATTCAGTTGTAATAAACCATTCACTGAATACTAGAATAAAGTTTGCAAATATATGACAGGTGAATTTTTATATTTGCAAAAAGCATACGAAAATTAATCCAGGTAAAGGAAACAGAGAAACTTGTTTATGCAAATATTTACAACTTTGGTATACACAGCTTTCAAGTCTGGTAAAAAATTGAAAGGCTGATATTTGTAACTGCATATAAAACTGCAAGGCCTCACTTAGAGGCACTTACTGCAAAAAATAGCATGGTCTGTTCATTCACAATCATATGGCTTCACTGCATTTGTGAGGAGGCTGCCTTTTATGGAAAAAAACGTCGGGCCCCCCTCCTATTTTACTCAGTACCACTGTGAATAAGCATATGTAGCACACAATTATATTTTTTAGAGAAAGTTGTCTTTGCACAGTGTATAACTTTCTATAAGTTTTCACAGTGTATAGTGTTTTTTTACACACCCAAACCTGATTACATAATACCCTTTTATGCTGAATCAAAAAGGTTTGGAAAGATACATAATGAACAGCGATTTTTTACAATCCCCTAAAAGTGTGGTTATAAGCAAATTCTACTCTATAACAAATTATCTTTCAAGCAATTAATGTAAAGGTATTAAAGAGATTGAAACTAGAATCCACACTTTTTTACATTTTAAGGCTTACTTCAAACATGGTTGGTAAACTATCACAGCACATAGTTGTCAACTGTGTTCAACAAAACAAAATTATTGTTTTTGAGGAGACTAAAAAATGGAATTGAATAAGTCATATTTCTTGCTAACTCTTAGTTTTCATAACCGGAAAGTGGCAGAAGGTAATTTGTATGCAAACTTGCCAAAACTAAACCACTTCCCTCCAAAATGGAGTTTTTTGTGCTATACTGACTCCAAGAGCTGGGTGCTTTCTTATTTTAATTACCGTATTTTCCGGACTATAAGGCGCACTGGTATATAAGGCGCAGTATAAAAAATTGGCTTCAAACGATTTTATTTTCATAGATAAGGCGCACCGGACTATAAGGCGCACTGGGTTATAAGACGAACTAGCGCTAACGCATATAAACGAATATATAAACAAATTAGTAATTGCTAGCGCATTGTGTTTTGCTGAGAAGCTTATTGCGTAACACGACGGCCTGTTTGCAAAACAATTGTTGTGGTTTTAAATGCAGTGAACGGCAATCTTGGAAAGCAAACACGGGTACGGTAGGTCTCATAGTTATGCTGTAAATAACAATTAGCAGTTTATAAATATATAGCGCCATTTACGGTACAACATAAAATTGGTTCAGAGCATGATCATAAAGCCGAACCTGATCCATACATTAGGCGCACCGGACTATAAGGCGCACACTCAATTTTAGACAAAATTTAAAGATTTTTCATGCGCCTTATAGTCCGGAAAATACGGTAGCATGGTTGAAATTAGCCTTGAAACGTAAAGAAAAAATATACATATCAACCAATTCTAGTTTAAAACTTTGAGAAATAACATTTCGTTTTAAATGAGAATCAAGATTTGCTTGCTACTATTTCTCTCTAGCTACAATTGAAATTGGCAGGCAAAAGTAAAGAAAATCAAAACGATTTTATCTTATTTTAGGTTAATTGCTAGAAAAATAATTTGCAATACAAAAGAAGTGCAGTAACAGCATGCATGATACCTAAGTTGCCTCAATTGCTGTTGCATCACAGTCATGCAATGTTTACATGAGATGTCGCGCTGCCTTAAAAAAGAGACTTTTTCTAATCTACTGGACAAGGTTTCGAAAATTTGCACTTTTCTTGTGTTTAACCCTTTCACTACTATTGGTACACATGTGTACCACCAAATGTGTACACATGTGTAAGCTTTTGTAAAACCCTATTGGTACACATATGTACCAGTGAAATATTTTCAAAAACCCTAGTGGTTCATATACGTACCAGTGAAGTTTCAGCTACTTGAGTTATGAAAAAAAATTTTGGGTGTGTGTAAATGTGATTCAAGCAATAAAATTTTGTTTTCATCAAAAATTTGAGTTCCGTAGCGAAAGGGTTAAAGGGAACATTGGCCAGTACTGCTTCATGCTGGTTGGTACATACTCATGCGCTAACACTGCAACAAAGCGGATACTATTTTCTTTGCAAAGGCAAATAATGCAAAAATCAAAGTTTTTTGCAGTTGCACACATTTTAGCTGGCTACATAACAAAATTAAATGATGGTTGGTTCAACATTTAGCTAAAGACTCTGCATCTAACATATCACCAATGTTATCCAACGTATCAGACTTAACAGGTACAACCACCAACAAATAGTACTGACACAGTGAAATAAATTCATTATTCACCATTTTGAAGTGGAGTGATGATCCCCCATATTGTAAGAAAAATCCATGCTTTTGGCACTTCGAGCAGATGGTGTTGAAGAGGTAAATGAATACACAGAACTTGGAGGTGATTTGTATGACATTATAATATATTATAGATAGTTTGATTTACACTTAGTATAGAGTATGAAACCTATACACTATATACCGTATTTTCCCGAAAATATAACCTGCCCTGAAAATAAGACACAGCGTGAGTTTTTAGAATGAATTAATATAAGCCCTAGTTGATAGCGGGAATAATGACATGATAAAATTACATCAGGATATAACATGCTGTAGCAAAAAGGCACCTGAACCTAGCAAGAATTACATGATTGCTTAATTTTTAGATAAATAGCTAAACATTGCCACATAGTTTAACATTAGTATGTTTAGAAATAACATAATTCTTTACTTTACAACTTTGTTTTTTGATAGATGAAAACAAAAGACATCTCTCAAAAATAAGCTTTAGTGTCATATTTTGGAGTAAAATTCAATGCAAGCTGTGTCATATGTTTGGGGAAACATGGTACTGATACCAGTATACAGATGTCAATTAAACAAAGCATAACACTGCCACATAAATCTAAAACCTAATTAAATAAAGAACAGTCTAAAATAGCACCAATTTGATGACTCCTTTATTTTTTCACTGCTAACTCCTCATTTAGTGACTATGGAAAATCGAATTTTTTGCCTAGTCAGCAAGTCAGTGTAAACTATCATTTTTTGGCAGAACTTGATGAATAATTTATTCGTTTTTCTTTCTCATAAATTTCTATCTGCCAATCATGGGAAAGCCATTAAGGATAAGTATAGACAATTTTGTGTTCAAACCTGCTTAGGTATTATTGTCACCATGGCAGTATTGGCACAGTGCACTTCTACCACAAGCCTGCAACCAACCAGGAAAAATTGTCATGAAGCGTCTTTACCGAGGACACAATAATATAGCCTTAGTGAGATTTGAACTCACAATCATTGTCACCATGAACAATGCTCTAAACCCACGTAATCATAGCATCAGCAAATGACATTAATGAACTGATCTAAACAGTCTTCAGCTGCTCACTGCAGGCATTCAGGTGATAGGCCACAGCAGTAAATCTGCAGAATTGCAAATAGTATAAAAATTTAGGATTTACAGTAGAACAGGTAGAATCAGCTGTATCATGTATATTGCTGGATTTGTCAGTTTGTGGAATTATGTAGATTATCAGCTGATTAGTACTAATAAAATGCAAAAATGCAGACCAGCGCTTTGCGCTAGACATTAGGATTGGGGTTAGAGCTAAAGTTAAGATTAAGATTAGTTTAAGCGATACAGCCAATTACTTAGTTGTTACAATTCTTTTGCACAATGCCTGCAGCTGTAGAGCTTTAAAGTAAAACCTTTTGCACCTTCTGCCATTTGAACTATCTGTATCAAATGTTTTGCTCAAAACTTCACTAAACCTTACTCAAAACCCACTATAACCATTGTAGTTCAAAATGTTTAGACCTCACCAATGACTATATCTCCACATAAACTTCAGCAATCAGCCGCATTGCCCTCTCGAAGTCGAAAGCAACGGTATTGAGCAACACTAACAAAAAACGGAAATGCGGATCTGAGCATGTGGCGACAAAAATAGGAAAACAATTAATTAAGAAAATACGGAAAGAAACTTTTATTAATCAATTTATCGATCAAATACCGAAATCGTAAAAATACGAAATTCGATCATCATTTGGCAAAGTGATCAAATGTATCGGATAGCAGTCAAGGCGGCAATGATCGGGCCTTGAACCTAACGATCGTTGCGTTGATTTGAATTTGAAAAACACTTAAAAACATTTTCTTCGGCTTAGTCTGAACCCAAAAATGCCTAGAATAGTTGACAAATGGTTTTCCTGTTTCCAAAAAATTGAAAGACAACATGTCTATTCCCATTCTATATTCAACCCCTGATTAAAAACTAATTAAGAAAGAGATTTTATTTTAGTAATGAAAGAGGCTAGGGATGCACTAGGCAAACTGCAGGACACCGTACGGCTTCGCAGAATACTGACAGACCTTCCACCAAAGTGGATCTAGTATAGATCCCACAAGTGTGGCGGTCTAAGCCAGTGATGGGATTCAAATTTTTAAGAACAGGTTCTCTTTTGTGTCAAACTCACTAACAACAGGTTCCCTCATTTTAGAAAGCCTATTTGCTGCGGTCGTCTAAGGTCTATAACAATAAACAAGAACAGGTTCGCCGATTATCACGACACTCCAAGAATGGGTTCGCACGAACCCGTCACTGGTCTAAATCCCATCACTGGTCTAAGCCATGCTTTATTGAAAGCCTTTAGCTTTTTATCGGTCACCAACTGCACTGAAGAGACCTGATTGGTCGAAACAGTGTCACTGTCTGCAGTTTGCTAAGTGCATCGCTAGCCTCTCGCATTACTATAAGAGCTTGTGACCACTAGGCTGTGACAGCACTATTTGTAGTGTCTTCTGTTGCACCTGACCTTAACTTAGGTCTTAACGTAGAGCACTATATATTGTTGATACTATGTAGGCCTACAATTTTATTTACAGGCTTTTTATTCCACTGACAAACATAAACTGAGCAATTAACAAGTTTCACATGCGAGAAAACTTATTTATCACTACCATTATTCATCATTATTCAGTCCCAGGGGATATGACTCAGGTTGCTAAACAAATATTTTGGTTCTAACTGCGAATACAAAATTCCTACAAAATAATTGCAAATTTAGCTTGTACATTACGATGTTGTTCCATTGATTCAATACCCTACACTATTGTTCTAGCTGTTGCCAGACTTAGTGCACTTGCGACAGCCGCCACTCATTCACGAGTGATACGGCTTCGCAGAGTACTGACAGACCTTCCACCAAAGTTGGATCTAGTATAGATCCCACAAGTGTGGCGGTCTAAACTATGCTTTATTAAAAGCCTCTAGCTTCTTGTCGGTCACCAACTGCACTGAAGAGATCTGATTGGTTGAAATAGTGTCACCGTCTGCAGTTTGCTAAGATTTTATTTTATATGCGAGTATGCAGGAGAAACAGTTGGATGCACCGTATTTATCCGATTATAAGGCGATTCGCTTATAAGACGGGTCCCATCTTCACCTGGGAGATTGTCGATATTCTGTTTAGACTCGTTTATAAGACGAAGGAAGGAAAGCAGGTAACGAGAGAAACACATTTCAGTATTAAAGTACGTTTACCTTTATATCACATTTCCTCTAAGTATTAAAAGAGTTTACGCAAACTGCACTTTAATAGAACACGAACGACCGGCTGACTGGCAATAAGCTGAAAGATCTATTTAATTCATAGCATGAAATTTAATTTAATTACCGCGTACATGTCTCTAGTATTTATTTTTGTCAGAAACTGTGAAATATCTGCATAGTTCTGAGTGAACTATTTTCTATCTCTGTAGACCTCGCCTATAAGATGGGCCTCCCAATGTAAGGCCAAAATCTCGAGCAATAATCCCCGTCTTATAAGCGAGTAAACACGGTAATGATACAAACTTGAACAAACTTGGAAGAGAGCAGTAGCCCCTCAAGAAATACAAAAAAATAAGCACCAGTATGCAAGCAAGGAAGCAGCGAAACCGGAAGGCTTTCTAGTCAAGTTGCATCTTGATATTACGTCTACAGTAAATCAGTGCAAAAGTGCATATAAATTAGGTAAAGCAAATTAAATCAATTAAAAGATAAGTTATAAATTTATGTAGCCTAATGAGCAGAAAACTATTGAAGCAAGAAATTGCGAGATGCGAAGAAAGTACAAGTGCTGGTATCTGTCAACATTTTTTGGACATATTTGTAAAAGAAATCCCGTGCATGCTTTTCAGATCTTCATTAATTTCCTGCCGCGGTTTAGAGCTGCAAATCACTAGTTGACTTTAAGAAATCATTTTAGAAACTCTCAGCCAAAATAAAAAGTAGCCAATTATTTATTTGTCTGGTGTTGTAATTACGTGTTTCGCAAATTTTTGTAAATTAAGTGGAAGTGGAAAGTTTGTTGTTCACCAATCTACATATAAATTTTGATCTTTCTAAGGTATATACATCAGGTTGTATATACAATTTTTTGTCCCTTGTGGTTGCATGACTATATTTTTTGCCGCGAAAAATTGCCCGTATATCCTAATATTATTTTGTCTAACGATAATTTTACGTGAATATGTTTTCTGAGCAGTGCCTTATATACTTTATTGTAAATGACAATAACCAAGACTCTAATAAAGCATATAGAGAGATTTTCTTTGACGTAATTGTGCAATCGGTACAGAATTCCACTGCGTTTAGCTAGATGAGTAGAAACCTGTTTTGCGTGACATGACCAGTTCAGTTTTTTATCAAAAATTAATCGTAAGTATTCAATTAATCCAACTCTTTTCATTACATTTGTTACCGTAAAAGCAAATTAAAAGTCGACGCTTGTAGATAATTTGGGGAATTTATTAATCAACGTGTAGTTGTTTTTGAGTGATTTTGGGTTAGATGCACCAAAGTTGGTTCAGATAACCACTGGTTAACTTTTACCTGCGGTTAGCTAACCACTTGGTTGAGTTAACCAGAGTGTACTAACCGATGGTATGCACCAACAATTAGGTTGTCAAGGTTAGCTAACGAGTAGTTAAAGAAGTAATTGCTGAGTCATATGTTTTAGTTTGTTGGTAAAAACACTTCTGGCTACCTGTTTAGTTGCTTACTATTTTACATACAATTAATATTCCGTGAAAGAACTTGCTTTTAAATGAATTTCTATTGTTTAAAGTTGTTGGATATAAAGCTTTCAACTACCATTAACCCTTGGTAGCGAATAAAAACTTGTATTTTTATGACAGTTTAGCTGGATAAGTTTGCAACATTTGTGTCTAATAAATAGACCGCTAGCTACATTTTTTGTTGGGTTAAAATTAAATGTTAAAAAGTTTACTCGAAAATAAACATTTCTTAGCATTAGTCAATAAATATTTATTGTATTGATGATATTCTAGAGATTTCCATTTGAAATAAGGTTGGGTAAACAATAATATGAATGAAGCAGTTAAAAAAGATTTCTAAATTACATTTATATGGAAAAAGGAACATTTTTATCAACTAGCTATCAATATTTAAAATGATAACTATTAGCCTACAAAAGCAACGTAACAACGCGCAAGTACCCTAAAACATTCCAGCATTGTAGAGCACAGATCAAGACCAATGCAAACGCAGCGGCTCCACTATTTATATCAACAAAATTGTAACTTAAAGCAACATAATAAGCTCAAGTTCAGCATCGTAGGTTTTAACCGTTTGTAAAGGTGCGTTAAAACCTCATTTGAAAATAAGTTACCTATCACTTCCAAGTGTTGTTTGAACATTTGACTTGTTTCTATAAAATATATTGACGCAGGCAAACGCTGAGTTCTCAACAAACAAAAAAAAATGAGGACTTCAAAGAATCCTCACAACGGCTCAACAAGAAACAAAACGGATAATGCAAGAATACCCTGCATCCATGCAAGAACTGAGTATTTGATGATATTATTTAGGGGTAAAAACAAAGTATGGGAAGAATATGTGAAAACATTTCACAACACACAAAACTAATGACATAAAGAACCACACGAAGCACAGAAAATATAAGAGTTTTTTAAGAATGTAGAGGAAAAGACTGTGGAAAATGCGCTCTGTCGCATGAAAGCAAGAATGGTAGCGAGCGTTAAGAATGATTGTTGATTTACTTAAAATTATGTAACAAAATAGTGTGAAAAAACTAATGGATGCGGCAAACCGACTGCTGAAGGGCCTGAGAATGCCGTAGAGTGGAAGAAACAGCATGCCAGTATCAATTTATAAGAGGAAAGATTACACAAGTTTATGCAGAAGCTACAGAAGAGTCACACTGATAGAACATGCAATAAAAACAACTGGTGGAACATTTGAGAAACCACTCCGGAAAACGGTTTACTTGAACGGAAAGGAATAAAAATTATTTCAAGGAAAAAATAGGGCAGATGCAATTTTTTGTTGCTGTTGTTGTTGTTACCGTAATCCTTCCGATAGATAGGGGCATGGCGGAAGACCATGGTGATATAACAACAGCTAAGGCAGTGTTGCGTACTTTATTATATAGTTTAAACTAACTTATAACTAGGCATCACATCTACAAATAAAACATAAATTTAACCTTCCATAATTAAGATCTGTACAATTGTTGTCCACAACTGAAAACACAGAATTGTACTCAGTCAACCAACTACTTGAATATGCCACGCCGTACTAAGATTAGACGTGACCCGAGCAATCAAAAACCGCAAACGCGATAGTTTATTGCACATGGAGCCCCAAAAGCTGGGCAACTCACCAGGGCCTGGCCCACAGATCGTGCAAAGTCCAAGAGTCGCCAAAGAGCGAGCGACGCAAAGTGTCGGTAGTCGGACACTGCAAAATGAGATGAGAGGTAAGATGAAGGGAAATGGCGCTAAACATAAATGGGATTCTAGAGGACCAAGCTCCCACAGTTTGATTGTGCTCGCACAAAATACTTTCCGATCCGACAATTTACACTATTGACAGGTATGATTCAATGCCAGAGAAGTAAAAAGAGCAGCAGCAGAGTAATAAGAAAGAGAGTATTTCTCTGCGGAAGGACGGTGAATGTCAAAGTAAAATGCAAAGTCGTCCCAACGAACTTTTGAAAATTAAAGGAAGGGAGCCGTTTGTAGTGGTAGAAGAGCGGAGTAAAAGGGACACCGAAAAGAATTAGGAGGTGATCATAACCAACGTCCTGAAGCACCTCCCACGTACAACAGAGGAAGGAGAAAAGAAGATGTCAGGAAAGGGGCGAGTACCAGAGGAGCAATGAAGAAGGATAGGAGTGTCATGATCATTAAAAGGAAAAACGTCTAAAGAGGTGACCCAATCGAATAGGTCTACTTCCTCCCCGTGAAAGAGAAGTACTTTTGCAGTCCCAGAGAGACTGCCAGAGGGGACTGCCAGAGGGATACCCCAGAAAGGGTTGATGACAATTGAAATCCCTCATAATGAATAAATTTCTGGTGGAAGAAAGAACGGAAGGCGATTAGGAATTGGTTCTCTATAAAGAGTCTGTCTGAAGAAGAGCAAATAGGGAGAGCACAAACGTCAAGGAAAAAAAGAGCGAGGAAGAGTTTATTTAGCGAGATATTGAACCCTAATTAGTTAGAGTAGAAGTCAAGCAAAGAGAGAAAGGAGGTAGAGAGTTCAGAGAAGAAGAGTCCTTGCCTAACAAAAATCATGACGCCACCGCTGACGGGTTGGTCATCAAGAGAAAGAATACCAGACTAGGAGTAAGCACGATCAGATCGCAGAGCAGAGTATTCAAGAATCCGGAAAGTGGAGAACGAGTTGAGGTTGGATTCCTGGATACAGATAAGATATACAGGATGGAGTGAGATAAAAGGGAGGACTAATTATAATTTAGGCATTAATGATGGGAGGCTCTGCAATTGCAATAATTAACTTAACTGTGAGCGCATTACTTCAGATTAACTTTCTCTTCCGAAGATAAGTTTATGTCGTGATGAAGCAACATATCCGCAGCAAGAGGCTTTTGATCATACCAATTCGCCTGCAGTTGTGAAAAAATCGTAAGTAGCGGGCGTAATATTTAGGCAAAGGGTTTATTCCTGAAAATACATATGAATCATTTTGGTTCCCTTCCAAAACTTTTATGTGCTTTGCAGCACATGCTGAATTTAACAAAAAAAAGTTTGTGAAGTTTATGCACGCCTATGCTTAAAACAGGGCAAATGAAACGTTTTAAGATAGTTGAAAAAATTGGAAGACATGCAGCGGCTATGTGCAACACCCCATAATGTTTTTTAAGCGATTATTTTTGAAAAAAGTTAGTTTTGTTTAGGAACGAGATGCATCTCTATGAAAAAAATCAAGCTTTAGATTTCTGTTTTCAAAACTATCTATTGGGTAAAGCCGGCTTAGTCGCTAAACCGATAGTCCTTATCTCGACATTACCGATGGGAGGCCCTGCGGGAGAGGCCGGCAGAGCCGCTAGTTGGTGACACACACACACACACACACACACACATTATATATATTTGATCATGCCTCAAAAAAGTTTTATGTGTTGTTGAAGAGAGCAATTTTTTTCACTCAGGCAAAATTAGAGAGAGTGAAATCGAGACGGTGTAGTGGTCATGAGACTTTGACACTATAGACCATGGTTCTTCAACGGGGGCGATATTGCCCGCCGCGGGACAATTTTGACCAGAGGGGCGATTTTAACAATTTTTAAAATTGGGGGCGATTTAATGTCTTAGGGGGGCGATTTTACATTCACATATATTGTTTTTAATTGATTTCTAAGCAGTTATATAAATTCAAATTTAAGTTAAAAAACGGATATGTTAAAAACGTTTTCGCTGACTTCATTATTTTTTTTCTTGATCTTCATTCTCTTCCAACAGTTTGGTATTCTCCGCCTGCGTATGCACACACATGCAATGATGCAAGTGCTAAAAGCCTTCTCCAGATAAAAGGAGATACCTAGAACAGAGCAGGGCATCTTTGTTTGTTTATTTTATTGAGGTGTTCACACCATAGTATCGCAGGACGCAAAGAGAAAGTAGTAGTGCAAAAGCCCCAATCACGAACGCAAGCACCAACGAAATGAATCAGATTCAAGCAAAAAAGCAATATGACCCAATAACGAGTGGAATGATAGCTAGTTGGTAGTTGATTACAAAATTGTTTGAAGATTTTAACTGCAGAGTGCAGACTGTTTGTGTAGTACAGGAAAGGCAGAATCCGAAACAGTACAAGAAAATAATCATAGTTTCTGAAAATTTAGGATTGTCATTATATTGTTACATCTGATGTAGGCTACTTTCAGTTTTTTTTCTAAATTTCATGCAGTAGGCTACCAGTTATCTGGCAGACTTTTTTGAAAAAATTAAACAGCAACTAACAAACTCCAAGGTAAAATTATTACTTTGGTTTAAAGCAAAACTATAATATGTGGCCTGATCAACAAGCTGGAGCTCTATCAGCAAACTTTGAGCAGAAGAGATTTTTATCACTTCTCTTGGCTGTCAAAAATGTAACTGACAATCATTTGCTTATTTACATTGAACACCTGAAAGTTGTGAAGGAAGAAATGAAAGTTCGCTTTAAAGATCTGCTTGACCTGGAAGTTTTTCCTTGGTTGGTGAAACCATTTGCCGGTAACATTATTGAATGCGATTCCACCACGCAGGAAATGCTGATAGACCTGCAAAGTGATGAAGAAGAGCGAGCAATGTTGTGGCTACACGGATGCGCAGGTTTTGGATCAAGTGTAATAACCGATTTCCTGAACTGTGTGAGAAAGTAAAGTTGTTTGTATTGGCCTTTCTAACTACATATATTGCTGAACAAGGTTTTAGTGAAGTGCTGTACATGCGAAATAAATATCGAAACAGACTCGACATGTATATGGCAGGGGGGAGCTCAATTAAACTTAAGCTGACTAGCTTGACCCAACTTTTGCTAATCTTACAGAGCAACACCAGCCGCAAAGATCACATTAATTTTGACGTACTGTTGCATTTTGCCTGTGCTTTTCCTTCTGTGTACCGTATTTTTGTGGAAAAGCTTTATGCATATATTTCGGTACAAAAACTTTCAAACAAAAGTAATCGGTTTTTATGGAGGAAGGGGCGATTCCGACCAACATTTTTTAAAAGGGCGCGATTTCGTAAAAAAGTTTGAAGAACACTGCTATAGACTGACGGATCAAGCAGGGCTGCCATTGGAAAGGATTTATCACTACGGTAGGGGTTTTTGGTCATCTGTTGGGAGTAGGAAACCCATACGAGATTCTTTATTGTGCATTGGGACTATTTTGATAATTGTAATGAATTGTAGATGTTGCGGATTTGTTGGTCTTTGATTGCCTCTGGTCAGAGAAGCATTCGCGCTACATATATCAAAGTTTCTCTCATCTTTCCCGTCCATTTACGCCGGATTGATTCTTTCACAGCCAAGTGACTTGAAAACTGCAATATTATCGCTAACCAAAATGACTTAATGTCGATCTAAAAACAGTTATAATTCACTAGCACCTTCTTGTTCTATCACTTTTCTTCTTTCTCCCGTCACGTGTTGGCAGGGTTATCGCGTGATCCAGCCTGTGACGTCACGATACTAATAATGATTAATGACATCATAAGTAGAAATAAGCCTTTGACCTAATGTGATATAGGGATTTCCCAGTTTTGTCAATTTACGCCTTGAAACACGTTTTACTGGCTAACAAAAGTGTGCTCGGTTGTTAGCATCGCGACATCAGAGCACCTGATCTTTAAAAAAAAGGTCTCCATGTTGATTTCGGTACATGAAATCTCCGAATTTTGGGATTTTTTTTGATAATCTTGGAGTATAATTTGTTTCCCGTCTCTATTAAAATGGAAATAGTCTAGGGATATTTCGGGGTTTTGTTAGCTGGTTTTTGGAAAATCTTCAGTGGCAGCACTGCGTATTGGCATTCTCACATCACATGCAATTTACACTGAGAACTTGAGAGCGGAGACCTAATTTCATTTAGTCGATGTAAATAGTTCAAATAGAGTACTAGAGTACAGGTCAAATAGGTAAGGTTGTCGCTTAATCGTTTAACTGTTAGTCATCACGAATCATGTAAAAACAGCTAGTTATCTTAGCAGCTTAATGCGTTCCAGACACTATGTTTCATAGTTGACTGCAAGTTAGCAGCACTATTGTTGGGTTTTAAACTTGCGGTTTGAGTTCAAGCTTGTGCCATTTGTTTATTGTTGCTTAAGAGCAGCATTAAAAAAAAGAGATGCAAAAATGTGGAAATTTTTCGAAAATAAGGAAAAGACTACAACAAAATAATGAAATTTGCTGAAGTACTGTGATCTGGTAATGCTCGATATAATAGAATTTACAGTAAAAAGGCATTTTAGGCGCATAAGTTAATATGCTCAAATAACGCATTAAGTATTGTCACCAGGTTTTAGATCTAAGATAGTAGATTATTTTATACTTAATAAATGTTATTGTTGTACAATGGGTATGGTAATATGTGCTACAAAAGCAAGTAGTAACATGTTATTGTTTATGGAATCTAATAATTTATGCAACTACAATGCATTGACACATCAAGTGTTGTTGCCAGGTTTTTAGATCTAATATACATATTATTTTATACTTATTTATGCAAGTAATATGTTATTGTTGTACATTGAATCTAATATTAAATCTAAAACTTGGCGACAATACTCATTGCCTCATTTGAGCTTAATAATTTTCATGCCTAAAATGTACTTTTATCAAATTTACTGTAGTTATCTAATTTTACCTAATATGCACAATAGGTACCATAGTTGTATTTTTAGTTTTTATCAACTTCTGCACTGGTAAAGTTCCATTATTTTGTTGGTAGTATTTCCATACTTTTGTAACTTAGTCAGTTCTTTTTTTAATCAATTCATGTAATTCTATGTTTTAATATGCATTTCTATCATTCATTTTACATTTAAATATGATTGCCTCCAAATCTGATCTTACCATCAACTGGAGTGACTTTGATCAGCAGGGTGACTTTGATCAGTCACAGTTTAGTGTTTCCTTATGGCTTGCATGAGTTTTTTGAAGCTACTGTGTTATCGTATGTATGCAGGATTCTCTCTTTGGTCATTTGATAGTGAATCACTGGTATCTGTTGATCAGAGGCAGATCAAAAACAGAGAATTGGGGTGATTGCATTATATACTCCAGAAAGGAATACTACTCAGTGAACACAGCATCCATGAATTTTTGTTGCTATGTCTACAAGGGACAGTAAATACTGCATCCAATGTGACTTAGTGATTTCCTCTTTATCTCTCCTATGATGTGGCACCAGGTGTCCAGCTAACAGTTTGCTGCAACCATTGTGTAACCTAATTTTACAGTAATTTTTCGTGTTTATTTATTCACGTATAAAATACACAGCACAATTTATTCACTGAGTTTTATTCATGTATTTGTGTAAATACATTGTGCAACAATTTCTTGATTAATTTTTGTCATGCATTGATCGTTATATCAAACAACAATGCCATTCTTGTCCGTTATTTAGCATCTCCTACACAGAAGTGCCAGAAGACTTTAATGTATAGCTCTTGCATTTCTTCTTCAAAAGCAAAACTAATATAGAAAGCCCCCACAACGCTTTTAAGTGATCAATGTCATTTAGGGTAAAAACTACTTTGATTGAAAGTTGGCTTTCTTACTGTGATCAAAAGCACCCCAAATATGGGGTAACTTTGATCAACAATTACATTTGAAATAGATTGAATAGAAGTGTGTAAACAAAATTGGACTTGTGTAATGCAATAGATAAGACCTAGATTGTTGCAATTAGCATGTATTTGGAAGTCTATTAATAAAAAGCTTGAAACTAAATCAAAAATTAGGCTAAAAATGATCAAAGTCACCCCAGTTGACAGGTATATTTTTAAGTGCTGTCTCTGCTAACTCTGGATTAGCCAGTAGGATAATAACTTCTGTGGCATATAGGAAGTAATCTTGCATATAGGGGAGCGGTGTAGATTTGTAATCTTGCAAGTAGATATTGGTAAGTCTCAAAGTTACTTTGAACTTAAAGATTATGTCATTGTAACGTCAGGCTATGTTGCATATCCTGCATATAGGTGTAGAAAAATAATCTTGCAAATAGGTAAGGGGTAATGTTACTTTGACAATAGGAAAGTGCGTCATTGTATTGTTGTTGCATATAGGTTAGTTAACTATATCAACTTTGTGTAAATAAGTTGATTAGCCTATTGCATCATTGTAAGGCCATGTTGTATATAAGGAAGTTCATTACAGCAAGGTTGTGTTGCTCATAGGTAAGTCAATTACAATAAGATTTTCTAGCATAATGGGAAATTCATTATGGCAAGGTTATGTAGCATATAGGTGAGCTGACTGCTATGCAGCTACAAGATTATTTTGTAGCGTATGTAAGAAATTTAATTAAGGCATGGCTATGTTACAAACAAGGGTAATCCTTAACTCTTTCGCTCCCGCGATCATCGATTGATAATCTCGTGTTTTCAGTGTTTACCTCAAATTTTTTTAAATTCAGTTACAAAATTAGTTTACTAAAAAATCGATTTGTGACTTTATTTTTCATCCGATTTTCATAAAATTTTCAAAACATCACACTTATTTCCTCACGCATCGGAAGATGTATAATTTGTGCCCTAATTCTTGGTTTTTTATACCAAAAAACGGTTAAAAAGACCAAGAACCCAGTTGCAGACGACAAGATTGGGCAAATTCTCAGCACGTGCCAACTACGCTAAAATCAAATTGAGATTACATCTTTACCACATAACCAAACTCTTTATCATTAACACAGTCTGAAAACTACTCTTTTGGGGCATCATTTGACAAAATTTCAAGCGATAATAATAAATTTTACTTTTATAAATTTCCAAATTTTTTAGGGGTCTCAAAACCCCCCCAAACAAATTTGAATGGTAAGTAGATAAAAGTCAATTTAGTGCGTAAAAGATATGATATGTTGCTAAATACCGGTCTCATTTGAAAGCTTAGGAAATTTGCTTTCCAGCAATATATAACTTTAAATAGTTTAGACTAAGTGGTGTATGATATTTACTGATCAAAAATGAGTACTGTACATCATGTCAGTTCAAAACCCCCAAAATTTTTTGACTTACCTTCACTAAATTATAATTTTTAGAAAAACTACACCCTATAAAAAGATAAAATAAATTGCAAATGTTTTACCACTAAAGTCGTCATTTTGTATCAAATTTCCAAGGAGACAAGAAGCGAAATACAAGTTTAAAAGCTAGCAGAAGTTTGGCTTCTCTAAATCGAAGTTTGCTGTATTCCCCTTGTTTCTCAAGAAATGGGAAGGGTGTAAACAAGCGGCTGTTTCATTGTCAGTGACAGCATATTCTATATAAACTTGATATTTTCTGAATCTTGAAGAAATTCCCTGTTCAAAAATACATAATGTTACATGGTTTAGGCTAACCTCTAGCAGATAATAACTGATCATATTTTAGGTACTAAATTTAACTACCAAAATTTGGTACCGGTTGGTACCGGTCAAAAAAGGTCATTTGCCTCAGAAAATTGCAAATTGTAGAAAACCTAGGATTTTAGGTAAGTTTTGAGTGATATACCTTGAAAGCTTATTTCCTTAGCATCATCGTGCAACCATTTCTAAAGAAATTGGTAGAAAATAAAACCTGTAGTGATCTTTGAGGTGAGGGTACCTCTTTAATTTTGAAGACGAGTACCCCCAGTTGGGGGGGTTGATTTGCATAAAATTTGCATATTCAAAAAAAATTTTTTTTTTTTTATTTGAAATCCTCAAGAAATGTAGATTTCAACTATATATCACACTTAATGTAGAAGTAAACAGCTGAGTAATGATTTACAAACAACCTTGAGGTCCATAATTATGATTAATTATGATTGATTATGACAGTTTTTCGTGCTGCCACCTTAGGGACATTTTTTCGCTTTTCACGCGGGAGCAAAAGAGTTAAGTTTAGCATGGGAAACTCAAGTAGAGTGGCAATCTCATTTTCATTCATTAAGTTTAACTTAAGGATTACGGTGTTAGGGTTAGCGTTAGGTTTAGGGTTAGGGATAGGGTTTAGCCTTGTTTGCAATGATAATTAACAAATCGTATTCTTTGTTGGAAATCCTTAAAATGAGATTGCAGCTTTACTTGAGTTTCCGACGCTAAATTTAAGGATTACCACAAAGAAGTAAGTCTAATGCTGATTATTGAAACCGTTTTTTCAGGTTAATAAGCTGAATCGCCAAATAAGCTGAGACCAATTTTTAGCTCTGAAAATGAGGGTTTTTACTTATTATTTTTTATTATTCTGCTTATCGGCTAATAAGCTGACTTCAAAAAATCATGTCCAAAATTAAGGTCCTGAAATTCAGCATATTAAGCAGAAAATACGGTATTGCTGATTTCACAATGAGCTCAATTAAATTGGTAAACAGTATAAAAACCTAATCTATTGATCCTGCTTAAAACTGTCCATTCGTTGATATATAACATGTAGGGATTGTGGGTTCAAAATGGAATTAATGCTGGTGAATGTCAAATATAAAAATAAATTTTAAGTGGTCTTGTAATTTTGAGCATCACTGTATATTGTTTTCTGTATGTTACTTTTCGCGGCTACTGCAGGCAGTAACTCTATTGACTGATCACTAATTGGGATGGCTTAGAGCTGGGGTTCTCCACCTTATTATAGTCATGGCAACATCTCCCAGTAGAAGACCATTCAGCATTGCTGAAAACATTCATCAGGAGCAGTGGAGTCACATGGGACACTTCTTGAAGGATCAACCTTTTTTGCTACGAATGGTGATGTTTTGTGAAATGTAAACCAAACTCTTTTGCTGTTAAATATTTGTTTGTCGTTTGCCTTGAGCTTTTGCTCACTATGTATGCCTCAAACATTAAAAAAAGTTTTTTGATAGAGCTGGTGGTGGCAATCTATTAATAAGCTATTATAGAAATCCTTGTTTTCATCATTTTTTGAAACTTTAGTGAAAAGTGTAATTGCAATTATAATTGAGACAGTTACCAGACAAAATAATCTTAATTGTATTGGTAATCGAATTCAATTACATGGTGTGCTATCGTAACTGTAAAGTAGAATGCTGATTATCCAAATACTACTCTGACAAACGTCATAAAAGGCACATCTACATTCTTATTCTTGGGCAATCACTATCTGGTATGTCATGCCAAAACCAAAAAGCATTTGATAATGGACTGTGTTTTTGGGCCAATGCTTTTAGGTGTGAAACTGATCTAATGACTATGTCTTTTTTGAAAAGAAAATGGAATGTAGTAGTAATTGAGATGAAACTTGATGTTATAAATCAGCTAGCAAAAGGAGTTTGCAGTTCAAACAAAAGCAGTGTGTTACAGTATTGGTATTGTTATTCAATTACCTAAAAAATCAATTGTCCAAACCACCCCCAGACCCAATTAGTTTATATAATTGGTGTTCTACTGTAATTGCAATCGAAATGAAAGAAGGTAATTTGTACATCTCTGCTTACAATAATTATGCTGTAATCACTTATCAAATATAAAATAATCTTACTATATTATACTTAAATGTAATGTGATCTTACAACAATGGACTTCCATATATACAATATAGCTTTACAATGATAAACTAACTACATGCAACATAGGTTTTTTTATAATGAACTTCCAAAAATATACGACATAACTTTACAATAATGCTACAATCAATTTACGTATGTATAATATATTATTGCTAAAATCAGCTTACATATATAAAATGTATCGTTGCTATTATCAACTTACCTTAATGTAACATCACCCTACAATGATGCAATTCCCTACATGCAACAAAACATTGCTATAACGAACTTAGGTATATGCAACATTGTCTTGCCATAATGACCTTTCCTGTATGCGACATTCACTTGCTACCATGAACTTTCTTATATGCTATTAGCGTATTAGCGTTATTGTAATTGACTTACCTATAAGCAACAAACCTTGCTGTAATAAACTTTTTTATGTGCAAGGTAACCATATGACTTACCTATTTGCATCATTACTTAATACTTATGCCTATGGAACTTTCTTATGTGCAAGATATGTAATGAAGCGTTACAATGACAGGCTTCTTTTGAGTGCAAGATAACCTCACAACTAACCAATTTGCTACATTATTTATACCTATGTGACTTATCAATAAACAAGATACCTATGTAACATAATGTTGCAATGGTGGACTTCCCTGTTTGCCAGGTAGCCTTATATGCAGCAAGCATTACTAATGCTTCTCAAATTTGTAGGCCTGTGGTTATTTTACAGTCTATCAAATTTAGCATTCCGTTTTGTGTTTGATGAGTTAAGTAAATGTTCTTTTTTCTTCACATGAGCTAGATTGTGTTTACCAAGTACCAATGCTGGCGTTTTATTTTACAAATCCAGAGCTATCACATACCAATATAATGTCCTCAGGGCTATAGTGTTATACATTGACGCAACTGAGTAACGGCTATTTCTTAGTGTTGTCATCAAGAGTGCATAGATTGTGTGACCCAATTACAGGTCAATGTATAGGTCGCCACAAAATAGGATTGTCAGCAATTTGATCTTTCGCACCCCACTCACTAACAACTGAAAGGGCTATTCTTATAAATACTTGTCAAAGTGAAAATGTCTGATGCCATAGCAAGCTGATTCAGTCTTACCCAGGCTAAAGGCTGCAAGAGGCATTTCAGTGCTACGAGATCCAATAATGAGGAGCCTAGTGGTTCTCATTAAAATAGCTATTGCTAGGCTAATGCAACACTACGTATTACAAATTAAAAATGATCAAACATTCAAATTATGACTTATATCACTTTCTTGTTGAAATAGTCTTAAAAGTATGTTAGTTGTTTTTCCAAAATATTTGTGTATATTAAGTACTGTAGTTAACTAACCTTTGATTAAGGTTTAAGGATGTCAGTTGATTCTATAGACACATCTAAATTGCCATTGGAAGTACGAGCTAAACTAGCTGAATTAGATCTTGAAATTTCGGAAGGTACTTTTGATTTTGTCAATAATATTGTAAATTAATCTGTAGTTTTGATGTCAATAACTACTAATCCAAAGACTTTATGGCCACTTTTCAGTTCTCCAACTTTTGGTTCTTGTGTTTTGCGAGTCACATAAGTTCTCATCATTATGTAAGGTGGATATGAGCCAAAATATTACATGGTTTTGCATATCATTTACTTACTAACACATTTTACCCTGCTCTGATTTTGTTGAGTGTTTGTATTGCTAGCACTTAGTAAGCTGTGATGACCTTGCTGTCTTGTATTTATACTTACTGAGCCATCATTCATGCACTTGCGTATAGCTTAATGTTCTGGATTTTGTAGCATTTGAGTAGTGTAGTGTAGTATTTGAATAAACTGTCCAGCTAAATTATTATATCACAGACTTAACCAGTTACAAACAATGTTCGATTTTTTTCAGGAGATATTACACAGCAAGGTTATGAGAAAAAGAGGCACAGACTCCTTGAACCGTACTTAAAGGCAGCTCGTAATGGTTAGCAGTCATTATTTTTGATGCAGCATTATAAAGATTACTTTTCTAGGTCTGCTTTCACTGTCGTGGTTGTCAAAGTGGTCCACAGTAATAATACAAAGAGCACCAAACATTAGTGCACTGATTAGGTATAAATGATGCCAACCCTGAATGTACTGCTATTCAACCTTTTTGAACGTGTGGCTCATTTTCATACCGAACAAATTATATTATATTTTTCCAATTTCAATAATATCCTTAGTATGTAGCATTGAAACAACAAGCTTCAGCATGTGTGCAGCGATCCACTTGTTGAGAACCACAATCCTAATTGGTCTGTTTTTTGATTTAATTTTTAATATTTTTGACTGTGGCCTAACAGTTTGCTTTAGTGTTTTTGTGGTAGCATTTTTTTTCTCTGACGTTGGTTTTATGGGACAACATATATTTGCTTGATGTATTGTATTTTTTAACAGGTTCTCAATCTAGAACTGCAATTACTAAAGCAAATAAAAAACAAGATGGGGGAAATGGAAAGAATTCACTGAATGGAAAAACAATTTCAAAACCACTTGAATTGAGTTTACCAACTAGAGAAATTGATCACTATAGATCAGGTGCATTATTGCTGATGTTGTTGCACTTAAATCAAGTAGGCCTAATATTTTTTGTTGAAACACAGTTAATATTGTCATTACGTTGTAAGCAGATTTTCTGTGACGTAATTCCCTTTGAAACCATTTTACAACAAACTGGCTATTTATTGGGCACAGGCTAACTTTATGTCAAGGCACACGTTTGCAAACGACAGCAGGTGCATTTTCCTTTTCTGTTGTCTTAGGAATCAGTGATATTATTTAAACTTACTCTTTGGCAAAAAAGTTGACCATTTTGAAGAAAATATTGACTTGATTTTGAATTTCGGTAGACTTAATTTCCAGCTCACAGTTTACCCATCATGTGATCAGACTCAAAAAATCACTGAGCTGTGAATAGCTTTCTTGATGATATTATCATCGGAAAAATACTTCAATTCATTGTGCTTGTATTGTTTTATTTTTAATTGCGCCTCGAGTTTTTATTTACTTTAATAGTACAGAGAAAACTCAAGGTATATAGTAAACTTTTATTTGACAGATGCCCATTCAGAAGCTGTACAGTTAACTTTAACCCGGAATAAAAAAAAGAGGGTTCCTATCCTGCCTATGCCTATTAAGCGTAGCACATTCACAGCACACATCAATGCAAATATTGACACCGCTGGTGAGTTTTTTGTCATTAACGAATTATTTAAAGTTTAGTTTTTTGTTAGTAAATTTTTCCGTGCTTCACCGGTTATCAGAATAGTGAAGCTGTTTACCCAGCATGTCGTAAGAGGCGACTATTGGGTACCTACCAATTGCAGTCTAACTGTTAATGGTGGGGTTGCCAGCTTAATTGCTTGGTTGGACCACTCATGTCAAAAAACTGAGGTTGGGGGTAAGCAAGGGCATGCTCCCTGTAGAAGAATTTTGCTCCACTAAATCCCCATGACCAGAAAAAATATACAAATGGCCCCCAGTCCCCGGCAGCTCTTAAATGGGCAGGGGGTGCGAAGAATCTCCGGGTTAAAATCTGAATGTCATGGGATAAGATTTGGAACATTAAATGTGGGAAGTCTTTGTGGAAGGAAAACGGAAGTGTGTGAAGAACTGAGGAAGAGAAAAGTTGATGTGTGTTGCATCCAGGAAGTAAGATGGAAAGGCCAAGGAGCTCGTTTTGTGGGTGCTTCGGGACGAAGGTATAAAATGTGGTGGTCAGGAAAGGATGCAGGATTTGGAGGGGTTGGAATTTTGGTGAAAGAGGAAATATCCGGAAACGTTGTGGAAGTTAGAAGAAAAAGTGACAGAGTAATCGTGATTGTGCTAACTCTAGGTAGGGAGGTGATGCGCGTAATATGTGCGTATGGGCCACAAAGTGGAAGACCAGATGCAGAGAAAGTTTGTTTTTATGATGAAATGGGGAGTGAGTGGGACTTGGGAAGTTGTAGTGAAATCATTGTTTCTTTGGGGGATTTCAATGGACATGTGGGGAAATGTGCTGAAGGTTTTGAAGGTGTTCACGGGGGGAATGGTGTTGGGAAAAGAAATGCAGAAGGAAGAAGATTGCTGGAGTTTTGTGATGAAAGAGAGCTGTGCGTGGCAAATACTTGGTTTAAAAAGACAGACAAAAGGAAAATTACTTATAGTGGCGGTGGGTGTGAAACAGAAATTGATTTTGTGCTTGTGGGGGAAAAATATAGAAAGTATATCAGGGATGTAAAAGTGATTCCATGGGAACTTCAGCACAGGCTGGTGGTCGCAGATCTAGATAAAAAGGTTCTAAAACAGGGTGTGAGAAAGGAACGAATCATAAGAAGAAAGATTTGGAAGTTGAATGAAAACCGAACAAGAGTGAGATTTGAAAAAAGAGTAAAAGAACTAATGAATGCAGATGCACCTGATTTGTGGAAAACTTTTAAGGATGGTGTTCTAAAGGCTTGTGACGAAGTGTGTGGAAAGAAGAAGTCTAGGAGAGATCAAGGAGACATGTGGTGGTGGAATGAAGAGGTCAAGGATACCATTGCAAGAAAGAAGGCGGCATTTAAAGAGCTATGCAGGTTCCCATCAGAAGAAAATAAAACTCAATACAAACGTATAAGAAATCAAACAAGGAAAATTGTTGCTAGAGCTATGAGAAAGGAAGCTAATCAGGAGTTGAATAATTTATATCATAATTCTAATAGTGTTTTCTACTTCCTTAGAAGAATAAAAAAGGAAGGGAAGGATGTGGAAGGAGGAAGGTGCTTGAGAGGAGGAGACGGACGATTGGGTTTTATTGAAGAAGACCGGGCAAAAATTTGGAAGGAACATATGGAAAAGATCATGAATGAAGAAAACGAATGGGACCACATGGTGGAAACTGATGTAGTAGAAGGACCAGTGGAAAAAGTGGCTCGTAATGAAATTGTGGAGGCAATGCAAAGGATGAAATCAGGAAAGGCAACCGGACCATCTGAAGTAAGTGTGGAGATGATAGTTGCAAGTGGCGAAATCGGGGTTAAAGTGATGATGGAACTGTGCCAGCGTGTATTGGATGGTAGAGGAATGCCTGATGAGTGGAAAACAAGTGTGATTGTACCTATCTTTAAAGGAAAGGGTGATGTGATGAGCTGCGGATCATACAGAGGAGTGAAACTGCTAGAACATGCCATGAAAATTGTTGAAAGAGTGCTAGAGAGGCGAATACGAACACTAGTCGATTTGAATGAAATGCAGTTTGGATTTATGCCAGGAAAAGGAACAGTGGATGCGGTATTTATTGTGAGACGAATGCAGGAAGAATATCAAAAGAAGGACAAGAAGTTGTATATGTGTTTTGTTGACATGGAAAAAGCTTTTGATAGAGTGCCGAGAAAAGTGATGGAATGGGCCATGAGAAAGAAGGGTCTATCAGAAGTAATAGTTCGGGCAGTTATGAGCCTGTATGATGGTGCAAAGACAAGAGTGAGGGTGGGATCTGCATATTCAGAGGAATTCGAAGTAAATGTTGGTGTACATCAAGGATCTGTGCTGTCGCCACTATTGTTTGCAATAGTGGTGGACGTTGTTACCGAAAATGCAAGAAGGGGTGTGGTTAATGAATTACTATATGCAGATGACCTTGTTATCATGAGTGAAGACATGGAAGACTTGAAGGAAAGGTTTTGGAATTGGAAGAATGCACTGGAAAGTAAAGGTTTAAAGGTCAACACCAGAAAAACAAAAATGATGGTAAGCGGGTCAGAAGGCGAACTATACAAAAGCAAGATAGATCCATGTGGAGTTTGTGGAAGGAGAGTCATGGCTAACTCAGTGTTGTGCACAAAATGTGAAAACTGGGTTCATGGCAAATGTGCAAAAATGAAGAGAGTTACCGCTAGGTTGGCAATCCATTTTGTTTGCTTGAAATGTAAAGGAATAATGGAAGGGACGATGGATTCGATCGAGAAGTTGTGCGATGAAGTGGAGACAGTGAATCGATTTTGTTATCTGGGAGACAGACTGAATGCTAGTGGTGGTTGTGAAGCGGCAGTCACAGCAAGAGTAAGAATCGGTTGGGTAAGATTCAGGAAATGTGGAGAGTTGTTGCTTGGAAATAGGTTCCCTCTGAAGATGAAAGGTAAAGTTTATTGTTGTTGCGTAAGATCAGCAATACTGTATGGAAGTGAGACATGGTGTCTCAAAGAAAATGAAAAAGCGATTTTGAGAAGAACAGAGAGAGCTATGGTGAGAGCCATGTGCGGTCAGAAAGTGGTAGACAGAAAGACGACTGAAGAACAGATGGATATGTTAGGGTTGAAGGAAACAATAGACCGGTTAGCAACAGCGAATGGAGTTAGATGGTATGGACATGTTCTGAGGAGGGATGACGATAGTGTTTTGAGGGTTGCTCTGAATCTTGAAGTGACTGGCAAGAGAAAGCGAGGACGACCGAAGAAGACCTGGAAGAAGCAAGTGGAAGAGGAGACAGAGAAGATTGGTTTGAAGAAGGAGGATGCCCTGAGACGAGACAAGTGGAGGGACGGAGTGCGTAAAATTGCAGAAGGAATGGGGTAAATCCGGCCATCTCTGCTAAAGGGAAAACACCGGATAAAAACTGAATAACTACTACTACTACTACTAACACAGATTGAATTGAACCTTGCAGTCAATTTGCGAAAGTAGAAAGAAAAAATTTACAGATGTTTGTTCTGTTGTCCATTTAGAAGAAAGCGTTTACAGTTTTAAGAGAGAACAGTTGTGTGCGATCTGAAAAAACGGTTGTCATTGCTTTATTCACAAAGAGCACAACACAGAAGTCACGCTGGCTTTTAACCTGCAATCAATTATCAGGCATTCATTTCTTTGCCAGGCATGTATGCTAAGCTACTCTGCCGAATATACCCCGTATGGGCCGTCTAGTCCTTTACCTTCTTTGTTTTGCAGTGCGCATTTTGTCTCTTTATTTCTTGCATATTTTGCTAATATGATTGTGCTGTAAGATAGTTGGGCTTGTTTTTTTACTTTGCATTTATTTTTGCTGCATCTTTCCTTGTTCGTAGGGTTTAAGTACTGGCAGGTGTGTCAAAAGTGCATTCCGACTTCAAGAATTTAATGGGTCCATAGTGTCTTTTGCCTCGTTTCGGACTTTTTTTTGTGGCTCTTTGTTATTTTTTGTAAAAAATAATCTTTGCTTGCGTTATAGAAATCTTAGTTTATTCTTCAGGCGTCAGTCACAAACGAAGTATGAAATAGCAATACTGAACTAAATCTAAGTGTATATTCGACATTATTTTGTAAGCTGGAGTTTTGTAGTCCTCCTAGAGTACTTAGTATGCTAGAGAATTGCTTAGTAGCTATAAGTAATGTTTCCAGGAATCATAGTAAATAGAGTAGGCAGTATAAAACTCTTATATTTACATTGCCCTTGACAAATACACCAAGCTTCATCTAAAAAGCTGCTCAGGGTGGGAATTTAACCCAAAGAGCGAGCAGTAAAATTCAAGCAAATAATGCTGTGATTTTCCGTACGATTTATGCTATGCTTAGTGTACAAGAAAATTTTCTAAATTATTATTTGTTTCAAACGTTTAAAGTTCTTTATTTAGAAGGACGAACACCTGCACGACTGCCGACGTCAGGTGGGGACACTCCGTCAAACATAAGCAAACAATCAAGTAGTGTTCCCACCTCTCCTGCGAATGTGCAACCTATACTACCATCGCAAATTCGATTACAAAATCAGGTATTTTTTGAAGATGCAACTTTTTTGTTAACCTATTTAGTGTTGCACAAGGTTTGATATCGCTTACGAGTTGTATCGCAACCACAAACCACCTGCTTTTGTTTGAGACTTGATTCGCTTTAGTTAGATTAGTCAAAACTTTAAATTATGAATGCTTTGTATTTTAAGCTAACAGTGGGATTTAAACCTCAAATAACGAGCTTTTAAGTTGAGAACAAGCAACACCATAGCATAATGAAGGATCAAATTCTCGTTGATTTTTGTGCTAACTGCAATTTTGTCATGATCATTGAAAGCTATAGCTTAAGTTTATCAAGTCATGAACCAAACTGGCGTTAAGAAAGCTAATTAATCATTTTCCCTTCATTTAATGTGCGAGATCAAACCATCATTGTGCAATCAGCTTTTTTGACGTGTTTGCCTTGTCAAAAGCGCAAGCCAGGATGTCTGCTACTGCGGTGGACTTTGCAGGGCTGAACTGTTTGTGTGAAGATAAGAGAGTTTATTCTCTTGCTGCAAAAATATCCTATCAAGAATTGCACCTGGAGATGTTGACAATTTGCCTAAAACCACTGGTTCGTAGAGCTATTTTTAGGAATCACTGCCCGGTAGACTTTTCTGAAATAGCACTTTTTACATGCAGACTTGCCATCAAGTGGTTGTAATAAATTAATGTAATTATGGCTTGAATAATTATGAATTTTTTTATGAGTGAACATTGTTATACAACATGCGCTTACAGCAGATGTTATTGATGTTAAAACTGGGTGATTCATAGGTCTATGGCACTTTGCGACACTTTATATTTCGACAACTACTGAAGAAATAAAAGCACTACTTTACTTCCGGATAGCTAATGATCTCAAGTTTTTGTAGTAAGAACTTAAAAATACAAGAGATTATGTTTCATTAAATTTTTGCAAATGTTTAATGTGCCAGCCCTGGATTAGCAGAAACACATCCAATGAGTAACCTGTTCCATCTTAAGCACAATGCGGTTAGATCAAAGGCAGTATGCAAATTGTCATTAGTAGGCGCTTTTTTTGCAATGAGTCAAACAGATGATTGTTGATGAGCCCCTCTGCTGATTGAATTCTGAGGACTCTGCTGGAAGGTGGTTCAAACTTGTTCCATTGTTTTAGTTAAAGTTAAATGATGCTCAGTTTTCTTATGGCGTCCTGTATTGGCTACCTGAAATATTTTGTGTCCTGAGCCATGCTGACCAAAATTGAAATTTGATTCATCAGTTACCCTATTTCTTCATAAAAGGTTGAATAAAAATTTTGTGGCCTAACTTATCTAAATAGGGTCAAATTTCTTGAAAGACCATTCTGGTCATCGTGGCATAAACACTCCTTTCCTTTAGATCTTTTATAAAAACCGGTTAGTGTAGCGGTTAGAGCTTCCGCTTCGCCGTCGGTAGACCTCGCTTCAATTCTCTTCCCAAGTTATTCCAAAAGACGTAAAAAAATGTTATTCATTTCTTACCTGCTTGGCGCTCAGCATGAAAAGAGATTGTGTTGAGAAAATGCTGCAGAATGTAAGAAAATTCTGTGGTTGTGTTTTCGGGTGACGCACTTAAATGTGGCGAGACCACGCATTCAACCCGTCGCTGAGGCCTAGTACGACGAAAGACTGCGCGTCTGTCATTAGCTCATACGCAAGAAGAAGATTCTTGTTTGCCGATTCTCTTTGGCACTTTTGTTCTGTCCCATAGTTACTTTGAAAACTTGATTCGAGAACGGCCTTGAACTCGTGTCTGTAACTCATTCTTATAAAACTTTGAGGCAGCGAACGACTTTTCCTTTTCTATGAATGGCGCTATTAGTAAATACTGTAGTTATAAAATCAGTACGTGCCACATTTTACCTGAAAAAGTAAAAACATTGTGACGTAACAACGACCTGACAAAATCACAACCTCACAAAACTTAAACAGTTTAGTTATCAAAAGGTATCGATTTCACTTTGCTGCGCTTTGTGTGTTCAGAGATATGAGTTAAATCTATGAAACATTTTGTGCTCTGTAATTTTCTTTTGAAAATTTTCGATTTTTAATTGATGTAGCGCTATAGGATGGGCTTCAAGTTTATCTTAAAGTGTTTGCAGTGCTAGTCAACTAAGGTATTTGGTTTTTAAATGTTTGTTTCTTTTAAAATCAAGTTGTAGGTTAGGTAGACATAATCTGCGTAAGCATTCAGAAACCTTAACAATGGGTTATCCCAAGAAGCGATGCTTTTAATAAACGCAATATCGCTGCAACCAATGTCGTAAAATTGTGGTTGTATATTTCAATAGTTATTAGTTACTTTGCTAGTTTGTTTAATTACTTGTTCGTGCCAATACTATCGTATTTACTTCGCTATTAATGCGTACAACAATTTCAAAAAGACAGTTTGTTGCAGCTAAAAGTAGCACTAAAAACAAAATGACAACTGGCGTTTTATCACGAAACCATCATGATAAATTGATAGTACTTGCTGATTTATTATGCCTTAAATCTTGAAACGTGGCGATGAGGTGTAGTTGTGAGATGCCGGCTTTATGGTTGCTTCATGCAACAGTTTTGACAAGGTGCTCTTCAAAGTCGGTTTCATGTACCAGCTGGTGAAACATGTAAGGGCTTCACTTGTTGCAGCAATACGTACTTCTGCTTTGCGATATTTATTTTGCAAAACAAGCTATAGTACTTGCATATTTTTTTTTTAATTGGGCATGCCTAAAGTAAAAAAATTAAGTTCCTCTGACCACAAATGCATTGCAATTCATAAAAAAGGTCTGATAGCATTTTACCGTGGATCAGTGCATTTCGACCTATAGAACAATGTTCTTAAAGTGGCGGCCGTGGAAGGTTCGCAGGGGGGAAGCAGTTTGTGTTTTTTCACATCACCCAATGGATAGCTGTGAAACAGTAACGAAAAGTTTGTGTTTTTTCACATAACCAAATCCTGTTCCGAAATAAAACTATCCTTTTTGAAACGCAATTGATAGAAGAACATTTGCGTGGAATTGCGCATGGCCACTACATGTCTTCATGTTTCTGAAATCCCTGGCATCGTCTTATTTGCACCGTTTTTACCATAAACGTCCTTAAATCTAACAAACTTTTATTTGTTAAAATGAGCTAGTACTTCATGTGAAAGTGTAAAGAAATTGTGGAAGGGTGCTGAAGTATTGCTTTGTGATTTCGCGATTAAGCTATTAACACATTGACTGCCATGTCAGTTATTTTTGCCTGACAGTTGTATTGCCACTACGGCCACGTCAGTCATATTTAACTGACACAGAAAATTTTATTGCAGATCGCGTCAGTTACTAATGCTTGACACTACGTTCATTTTCAGTAGACATTTCAAAGCGTCCCCTACTGCGAAATTTTTGATACGCTTGGTTCTGAAAAATGATCAGAAATGAAAACTTTATACACACTTTTTGATTGAGGCAAACATTTTGTCAATATTTTTATAAATACAAATTAAAAAGATAAGAAACTATCGTCATCAATTGTTCAAAGTACAAATACTACAGCTGTAGCCTACTAGCAAGCAATAGAAATTGTTATTGAGGCAGTGCATTGAAGCAAGATAAGCACATTTGTGGTTGACCAAGACATTTGTCGCTGTATGTGTTTGTTTGTTTGGCTTATTTTCGAGCTCCTTTATGACTTTTTATATTTTGTTGTTGGAACACAAACTACAATACCTTTGCATTGATTTTCCATTGGAATTGACCCTTTCTGCATTGTCATGATTTGTATTCATTCTCATTGAATGAGAGATTTGCTGCTCACGATCTGCAATACGCAACTTCAGCAAACCATCAGTCAAATTTTTTCAGTTACGAACTTTGGTTTTCTTCTCAGATGCTTTTTTGTGTAAAATTCATGCGCTTACTACAGTTCCTAAAATTAGTTTAATTTGCTAATCTGCGATGCCATTTCACTCCTTTTCGAAGAGACGTGGCATATGATGCCATTTGGTCCGATCAGTCAATGCCAAATTTTTCTTTGTTGTATGATAAAATCGCTAAAGGTTTTGCTATTTCCCTTCGAGATCAACGTTGCCTAACTCTGAATGTATTATCCACTGTTAACGTTTGTGGGGGCTGACCGTTGGCAACTGATATCGAAGAGGATTTAGATCACGGTGTAAACAGAAATAGTTGTGTAGGTGTAAATGATTGTGATTGTGTTGATATTGTTGCATAATCGGTGCATGCTAGGCTGACAACATGCCAACATCCGGCGTATCTTTCCATTTGAGTACTACAATACCTTTTTGATTTTATTTGGCAATCACGCTTTAATTTGGCTTGAAGAATCGACTGCATTGACAATAAAAATTTAGCGACTGGAAAATTATTAAAATATCAATAAAGATCACCGCTTGATACTGTCACCCACTGCTCTTTGCCTGGCTTAAAATCAGTTATCTGGCGGGAAAAATAAAACTGTATAACTAGCAACCAGGCAACTGAATCAACCATAAGAAATCTAGCAATCGCAAAATTATCGTTTAATAAATGAAGGTTTGCGTTACAGATCACAACACAGATTGAAAAAACGAACACAATCATCAAAATTAATGAAAAAATTTTTCGTGTGGCCACGTCAGTCATATTTAACTGACAATAGAAATTTAGAATATTTCAAAAAATACGTCTCCAAATTTACGTTGGTTAGTTTAAAACATAATTTTGAGTTAATATAAACATAAACAAACAATTTGCTTCACATGACCCAAATGATAATTTTTCAAAAATTTGCTTGGCAGTCAATGTGTTAAATATTAAGCCCACTTACAGGCTGGGCGCATGATGCGTGGTCCCGGCATAAGCGCTGGCTGTCAGGCAAAAAGCAAACTAACCCGCAATCAAGCACTCGCGGTAGTAGTAGTAGTTATTCAGTTTTTATCCGGTGTTTTCCCTTTAGCAGAGATGGCCGGATTTACCCCATTCCTTCTGCAATTTCTCGCATTCCGTCCCTCCACTTATCTCGTCTCAGAGCATCCTCCTTCTTCAAACCAACTTTCTCTGTCTCCTCTTCCACTTGCTTCTTCCAGGTCTTCTTCGGTCGTCCTCGCTTTCTCTTGCCAGTCACTTCAAGATTCAGAGCAACCCTCAAAACACTATCGTCATCCCTCCTCAGTACATGTCCATACCATCTAACTCCATTTGCTGTTGCTAACCGGTCTATCGTTTCCTTCAACCCTAACATATCCATCTGTTCTTCAGTCGTCTTTCTGTCTACAATTTTTTGACCGCACATGGCTCTCACCATAGCTCTCTCCGTTCTCCTTAAAATTGCTTTTTCATTTTCTTTTAGACACCATGTCTCACTTCCATACAGTATTGCTGATCTTACGCAACAACAATAAACTTTACCTTTCATCTTCAGAGGAAACCTATTTCCAAGCAACAATTCTCCACATTTCCTGAATCTTACCCAACCGATTCTTACTCTTGCTGTGACTGCCGCTTCACAACCACCACTAGCATTTAGTCTGTCTCCCAAATAACAAAATCCATTCACTGTCTCCACTTCATCGCACAACTTCTCGATTGAGTCCATCGTCCCTTCCATTATTCCTTTACATTTCAAGCAAACAAAATGCATTGCCAACCTAGCGGTAACTCTCTTCATTTTTGCACATTTGCCATGAACCCAGTTTTCACATTTTGTGCACAACACTGAGTTGGCCATGACTCTGCTCCCACAAACTCCACATGGATCTATCTTGCTTTTGTATAGTTCGCCTTCTGACCCGCTTACCATCATTTTTGTTTTTCTGGTGTTGACCTTTAAACCTTTACTTTCCAGTGCATTCTTCCAATTCCAAAACCTTTCCTTCAAGTCTTCCATGTCTTCACTCATGATAACAAGGTCATCTGCATATAGTAATTCGTTAACCACACCCCTTCTTGCATTTTCGGTAACAACGTCCACCACTATTGCAAACAATAGTGGCGACAGCACAGATCCTTGATGTACACCAACATTTACTTCGAATTCCTCTGAATATGCAGATCCCACTCTCACTCTTGTCTTTGCACCATCATACAGGCTCATAACTGCCCGAACTATTACTTCTGATAGACCCTTCTTTCTCATGGCCCATTCCATCACTTTTCTTGGCACTCTATCAAAAGCTTTTTCCATGTCAACAAAACACATATACAACTTCTTGTCCTTCTTTTGATATGCCTCCTGCATTCTTCTCACAATAAATATCGCATCCACTGTTCCTTTTCCTGGCATAAATCCAAACTGCATTTCATTCAAATTGACTAGTGTTCGTATTCGCCTCTCTAGCACTCTTTCAACGATTTTCATGGCATGTTCTAGCAGTTTCACTCCTCTGTATGATCCGCAGCTCATCACATCACCCTTTCCTTTAAAGATAGGTACAATCACACTTGTTTTCCACTCATCAGGCATTCCTCTACCATCCAATACACGCTGGCACAGTTCCATCATCACTTTAACCCCGATTTCACCACTTGCAACTATCATCTCCACACTTACTTCAGATGGTCCGGTTGCCTTTCCTGATTTCATCCTTTGCATTGCCTCCACAATTTCATTACGAGCCACTTTTTCCACTGGTCCTTCTACTACATCAGTTTCCACCATGTGGTCCCATTCGTTCTCTTCATTCATGATCTTTTCCATATGTTCCTTCCAAATTTTTGCCCGGTCTTCTTCAATAAAACCCAATCGTCCGTCTCCTCCTCTCAAGCACCTTCCTCCTTCCACATCCTTCCCTTCCTTTTTCATTCTTCTAAGGAAGTAGAAAACACTATTAGAATTATGATATAAATTATTCAACTCCTGATTAGCTTCCTTTCTCATAGCTCTAGCAACAATTTTCCTTGTTTGATTTCTTATACGTTTGTATTGATTCTTATTTTCTTCTGATGGGAACCTGCACAGCTCTTTAAATGCCGCCTTCTTTCTTGCAATGGTATCCTTGACCTCTTTATTCCACCACCACATGTCTCCTTGATCTCTCCTAGACTTCTTCTTTCCACACACTTCGTCACAAGCCTTTAGAACACCATCCTTAAAAGTTTTCCACAAATCAGGTGCATCTGCATTCACTAGTTCTTTTACTCTTTTTTCAAATCTCACTCTTGTTCGGTTTTCATTCAACTTCCAAATCTTTCTTCTTATGATTCGTTCCTTTCTCACACCCTGTTTTAGAACCTTTTTATCTAGATCTACGACCACCAGCCTGTGCTGAAGTTCCCATGGAATCACTTTTACATCCCTTATATACTTTCTATATTTTTCCCCCACAAGCACGAAATCAATTTCTGTTTCACACCCACCGGCACTATAAGTGATTTTCCTTTTGTCTGTTTTTTTAAACCAAGTATTTGCCACGCACAGCTCTCTTTCATCACAAAACTCCAGCAATCTTCTTCCTTCTGCATTTCTTTTCCCAACACCATTCCCCCCGTGAACACCTTCAAAACCCTCAGCACATTTCCCCACATGTCCATTGAAATCCCCCAAAGAAACAATGATTTCACTACAACTTCCCAAGTCCCACTCACTCCCCATTTCATCATAAAAACAAACTTTCTCTGCATCTGGTCTTCCACTTTGTGGCCCATACGCACATATTACGCGCATCACCTCCCTACCTAGAGTTAGCACAATCACGATTACTCTGTCACTTTTTCTTCTAACTTCCACAACGTTTCCAGATATTTCCTCTTTCACCAAAATTCCAACCCCTCCAAATCCTGCATCATTTCCTGACCACCACATTTTATACCTTCGTCCCGAAGCACCCACAAAACGAGCTCCTTGGCCTTTCCATCTTACTTCCTGGATGCAACACACATCAACTTTTCTCTTCCTCAGTTCTTCACACACTTCCGTTTTCCTTCCACAAAGACTTCCCACATTTAATGTTCCAAATCTTATCCCATGACATTCAGATTTAAACGCGGAGATTTTTCGCACCCCCTGCCCATTTAAGAGCTGCCGGGGACTGGGGGCCATTTGTATATTTTTTCTGGTCATGGGGATTTACTGGAGCAAAATTCTTCTATAGGGAGCATGCCCTTGCTTACCCCCAACCTCAGTTTTTTGACATGAGTGGTCCAACCAAGCAATTAAGCTGGCAACCCCACCATTAACAGTTAGACTGTAATTGGTAGGTACCCAATAGTCGCCTCTTACGACATGCTGGGTAAACAGCTTCACTATTCTGATAACCGGTGAAGCACGGTAAGTTGTGAAAATAGCAGCGTCCTCATCAGTATTGTCGCGTACAAGAATATCGGTTCAGTTGACTCTACCAAATTGATATATGTGAGAACAGCAATAACAAGTTAATCTGCTGTCGATGCAACCAATTGTCCTTCCAAAACCAAAAGTACCATTTTTTAAAGGAATTCAATTAATTAATCCTTAACAAATTATCCCGGGGTTTGCACGTAGCCGCCATTATTTAACAAAAGTTTCTGGAGTTCCTGGCCACATCTTAGTTGGCTTGTGTTCTACGTAGGAATTAGAGCTCGCAATTAGAGCAGCCAGCGATTCCAAAAAGTTTTATTCGCTTCATTTAATCAAGTGCGTTGAAGCAAAATTTTAAAGTTATGGGTAGGAGAGGCGCCAAAGTAATTTGACTAAGTATTTTCAGAAATACCCTATATAATATTAGGACCAGTTTTAACGACTTTTTTGAAGCTGAATGCGTATTTGTGCGACCTAATCCTCTTGGCTGCGCGCATGTTGCTTGGTCTTGGTATATACGCAGCAATCTTGGTATATTCTTGGTATATGCGCTGAAGTGATGCACCTACTGTTAAGTTATTACAATAGTAGCCAATAGTAATGATGAGGTTAAGAATATCAAATCAAACGGCTGCGTCGGCCTTATCCAATTGCAAAGGAAATGACTTTAACATTTAGGTGATATTTAGCACGAAACTAATATTTTGTTGCAAAAGATAAAACAGGACCATGTTTGCTTCCATGTTTTTGTAGGGGGATCACCAATTTGTTTGTTTGGAGTAGGGGGCTGCATTTAAAATTTTTTAGAGACTTTATTTGTGGATAAATCTTTTAGAAAATGCCTAAGAAGCACGCTTTTGAGAAAGAATAGTAAAAATGTACCAAACAACTAACTTTTTCTAGAAATTTAAATTTTGTGAAGTGCAGGCACCAAAATTTTGAGTACTTTTAACCCGTAGGCTATATCAGAAAATTTTTAAATCTTCATTTTGTGATGAATGTTATTGCGATTTTATAGATAATGCCAAAGAACCATGCTTGCTCGGAAAAGTAGTCAAAATATACCAAAAAAACAACTTTTTCTAAAAATTGCAGGTTTTTTAGGTCTAGTTGGAAAATTGTTCAACTATCAGTGAAACATGACGTATGGCAACCAATTTCGATCAGGCATTATGAACTAACATTAGAATAACGTATTACTGGAAAACAAATTTCTTCAGCTTTCAAGCGACCCTGAATTAGTACCTTATCGATACGTTTATACCTAAAAGTAAACCTTTTTTGCTCAGCTTATCATGTTTTTAGTTTTTACCTAAACTGATTATGTAAAAGTGTTGCAATTTTTGAAAAAATCAATATTTCATTATTGGTAATTGTCATAGAGCGAGTTAAAGCGTGCAGAAAAAAAGCAAGAAGCATGCTTAGAAAGCTTAAAATGCTGAAATAAAGAATCCGTTGTTGCATTGCTACTTTATCATTAATTGTTGTAGGGTTTCTTTTATCGAAAAGCAAATCAAAGTTTCTACGATCAGTATTTTTTGAGTAAATTAAGAAAACAGATTTTACAATTAATTGCCAATTATGACTTCAAGTGACATCGTAAAGAAGTAAGATTTATTGAAGTTGGTAAGTCGGGTACCGGCTTTCGTTGAAGCCGAGAGCCGCGCTCATCAGTCCAAAAATGCGATTAAAAACATCTTTTATTTTGACGGCATCGTGACGTCACAAACCCCCTTATGTCACTCACTCCCAAGGAGATGATCAATTGTGGCAAGTTTGATGTTAGTACGCCTGGCAATTTTGGAGGAGTTAGGATAGACAGAATTGCACTTTATGTATTAGATGCAAGACAGTAAATGGTGATCAATATATGTATCTGAGAAAAACTGGTCAATAAATTTTCATCAGGCTTGAAGTGTATCTGTGATTGTAAACAGTGAAGTGTTACTACTTGCTTTTTAAATTTTGTGCTGTTAACTGCAAAGTGCTTTTGGAGGCATGACTGGAGATAGTAAAAAAAGCGTTTTTTTCATGTTGCTGGGGGTTATCCAGGTTACATTTTATTTTTATGTCTGGTTGATAATCGACTGTTGCTTTTTGTGGTCTGATCTTATTAAGTTGGCGGTATAAGCCTAGAAAATCTATTCGTACTTTACTTCCCTCCCAAAGAAAAAAGATAATGAGTAACAAAACAACGACGACTTATGTGGTGTGCTTTTGTTTTCAATTTTATGGCAAAAGTTTGGTTTTGCACATTCAAACAAAATCAAACTTGGGTTTGAACTAAAACATGTTGTATAGCTATTTTCAAATACAACTTTGCGACAGTATGATGTTACGCTTAGTCGCAGATATGTTGTGTGCAGAACCTCCTCACCACAGCTACAAAATGTACCTAATAAGTTTTATCAAAAAAGTTGAGATTTACCTAAATGGCGTGTGAGATGCTGCGATTAGTTGCTGAGATCGTTGCAGTGATTTAAGACGAAGCTAGGGCTTTAATAAATGTATACAAACATTAGATAAAATTAAAACAAAAAAAGCCCCAAACCCTCGCGGCAGCTAAATTATAAAAATACACTTTTGCAAAAACAACTCACGTCTATACCCATGCCAGGAATAGCATGGAGGAATTACATTTTGCTCATTGCAAAGAAACCTTTTAGGTAATGTGGTCGTTGTTACAACCAGTTTGCATAGTTGATCTTAAAACATCTACAAATTATCAAGTGCTTAACGTTTGAGTGTGACGGTGGCTATTTAATTTCCTCCTGTAAATGGTTTTGCTTAATTGTGCAAATGAATTAATTAGCGTACCCGCGAGAAAGAGATCCAATTTTTGAAATCCGTTTTTGTGTCCGTTAGTAGATGTGATCGGATGCACCTCATTTGCCTTGGAATTTCGGAAACAGCTTTGCGCTATTTATGCTTGTCGATGTCATCTTACTTCTCTTATCCAATTTTCTAAATCTCTTCTACCTATATTTTCCATGTCATCTTTGATTGCCCCTCCCTCTTCTTTCAAGCACTCCAAAAGCTAGCGTTTTTCTCAGCACATCATCACTATTCCTCCTCATGACATGCCCATACCATCGCACTGCATTTGCTTTAGCTAATATATCGACAGTTTCTTGTAAACCCAGTGTATATAAGTTCATTGTTCTCTTAGTCGTAAAAATTGCTATCATATTTTCGCTCAGACACCATGCCTCACTTTCATAACCAATCGCCGACTTCACACAACGTCGGTATATCTTTTCTTTTATACTCAACGAAACCTTGTGTTCCATGATAAGGTAACTTTACATATTCTGTAAATTTTGTCCCACTAACTTGTAAGCGAATACCTTTCAAATTTTATTTGATACAGCTGTCCACCATGCATTTAAATAGAAATTGAATCGTGTTTCTCTTTTTATCAGCGAGAAGTAAGTTAATCACCTCGTAAATATTTTTGGTAGTAACTGTAGGGGCTGACGCTTTGCTTTCCAGAGCTGCTAGCATCCTCAGAACATTAAAATCCCAGCTTGACGATATGTTGCCTAAACAAAAGCACCACCGAAGAAATTTGTGTGGTTACTAGTTTTTATGAATTACCATACGTTGGTACACCTTGTTTTTAGAAAAAATAAATTTCTTTATCTTCAGCTTTTGTCATTTTTAGCGGTATAACTTTGTATAAATAATAGTAGGGTGCAATTTGTTATAGGCGTAGGTAGAGCTATTGGTTCAAAAGTGACCTTGCTTATCATACTTTACTTGCTTGATACAACTACATTGTTTGCAAAGTTTACACTCACAACAAGTTAGTTGGTCTGTGTAACTGCAAAATGTGTTGGTAACAACTTTTTTAGCAGTTACATGTTCTACTGTTATCAATGAATTATTGATCGCCGATGCGTAAAGGCTTTATTCTAATTTTCTTGACCTTATTTGAGTTTTGTCGAATGGTAATCCAGTTGTTCGTGCTGTTTTAAACATACGGCTTCATTTCTCGGTTTTTATAATAAGAAGCTGAACTTTTAGCACTGTGATGCCCGAGTCTTGCCACCTCTGCAGTAATTACTACACTGTGATAATAGTGATAATAGTTTTACAAGAGATTCGTCTGAGCTGAAAATGTTGACTCAGTGTTCTTGTTGAACGGGCTTGCATGTGAAACTCTGCTTGATGTCAAAGAAAGTCATGATAATGCTTTAGCTTGAATCTGATTTTTGCTATTTCCTTTTCCGAATGTAATTTAAACTAATTTCAATTTGCAGGTTAAGAGCATTTTGTCAGCCAACTTGCTGCATGCTAAAGACAGCCAAGCGCAAAAGCTGAATATTAAACATATAAGTCATTTTCACCAAAAATAAAGCAATATTTCATTTGATGTTTCGATAAGTTGTTATACAATCAAAATCTTCTGCGTTTCAGCTATTTTTTCCTGTTTTTGTTTGGTTAATCCGCTTATCATACTTGCTCTAGCTAAAAATATAGAAAAAATTTTTCTTGAGTGCGTGTGTGTTTCAAGCTATATGCATATGGTAAGATATTTTTCAAGCGGATTCTCTAAGTGATGAGCTTTGAAAATGTGCTGTTAGATGGAATCTTCAGCTTATGTGTCACAAATCTTTTACTGATATTTCTGTAATCGGTGATTTTTGTGAACGCAAGTTCTTGTAAACACAATATATTGCTCCAAATGTGACGTCACGCCTCCCGTGTGACGTATCAAGCATTGAGCAAATGCTTCTTGTCACTTTTCAAGTTTATGGTTGTGTTTAACCAGAATATAAATACAAGCATTGGTCTTGGATTGAAAAAGTCTGTTTACCGCAAAACTGCAATTCAATCAAATCACATACAAAATATTAACTGACCACCGATTTTTTTGCTGTAAAAATGCATTTGATCTGTTTTTCCGGCAAACTTTTTTGTTTTTTGATGGGTTTTCAAACTTTAAAACATGTAATTATCTCTAAGAGTCTTGACAAGAACTATCTTAAGAACAGGGTTACCATCGATTCGGACTCAAAAATAAGGACAACCAAAAAAAAAAACGTTTTTCAGCATACATTTTTTATTTCCAATATTGATACATGTGCTAAGTTATTCATTTGTTACCATATTTTTCCCTAGAAACAATTTTTTCCATTACTGCTTGTTTTTCGATATTACTCCATGCATCTGACAGCAGCTGTAATGCAAATTTACTTTTACTTGCAGCAGGGATTAGATTGGCTTTTTATGAAGCTTGTTTCTTTCATTGGTCCATTGAGCCGATACAAGAGAAAACACCCGTTCAACGAGAGAGAAAAAGACGATGCTGACGAACTTGTAAAGTCCCAGCATGTCAGACGACTCTTGGGTACCCACCAGTGGCAGTCCGCCTTGTTGGTGGTGGGGCTACCAGTCACTCAAGACTGGTTCGAAATGGGCTGCCATCTTTCCCCTAGCCTAATTTCAATTAGGTTGACGGCATGAATTCATGCCGTACCTCCATCCCGAGGAAGAGGAGGGGTACACAAACAAACAAAAAACTTGTAAAGTAGCGGAAAGGAGTCATTTTCATTGAAGATTTTCATCCACCTGGTTTCGGCTTTATTCTTGTAGAATTCATCGTCCGGAATCTTATTGAGAAGAGAATTGAAAGTCAAAACCTCATCAAATAGTTCACCTTTGATTGCCAATGATGGATCAAAATGCTTTGCTAACTCTTTAGCTTCCTCGTACTCAATCGCTAGAACTCTTAGCAGGGTCCAGCTAATGTGCTTCGGATGCTTCTCTAATCGGCCCCACTTACTGAAGTGTTCCATCGTGATGGTGTAAAATTCTTGAAAGCTCGATTTAAGAGCATTAGCATTCTCTTCATCGAATGTCTTCAATAGATCAGCTGTAGATGCTCCGAAAAATTCCGAAGACTGGCGCTGCAAAATTTTGGACCAAAACAAGTCAATTATCTCAGCCAGCTCAGGAAAGAGCGCATTTGTTTTCTGCGGAAGTAATAGTGGTTTCTTGAAAAGCTGGAGAGTGCTGTGGAGAAATGTCACGATGACTAGTGGCGTTTTAGATTTTAAAAAATTCTCTAAAATGCGAGGTGGTCATTTTAGCGAAAGAAAATGCGCTTGGAGTGGTTCCCAGAGTTCGATCATACGCTCAAGCACAGCATCCAGAGTGAGCCATCGAGTCGGCGTGTGGGTTGGTAGAGTTGAATAGTTTGTATCCAGCTGTTCACAAAACTGTGTGAGGCTAATTCGTCTTAACGGTTTGGCTTTTGAAGTTGCTGCCAATCTTCAACACAATTGTTTCAATGTGAACTGTAAGACGTTCTGCTTCCTTCTCTGCAGCGTTATGCAAAATATGTGCAGGGCAAGCGACTAGAATCAGAAAAATTTTTCGGTCTGTAAGGTGATAAAACACATTGGTTTTTCCTTAGTGGTTAGAGCCTCCAAAGTTTACTGGTGCATTGTCGGCACAAAACAATGTCAACTGTTGCAAGTCCAGCTCATTCTCTTCCCATGCTCGAAAGAGTAAAGTTCATGATCTGTTCCGAGGTCTCACCTGGCATCGATTGTAGATCAAAAAGATGTACATTAACTCCAACTTTGGCACTGGAGAACCTGATAAGCGGAAATAGTTTCCCTTCATTGTGATTGAGATCGAAAAGGGCTGGGTACCAAGGTCAGATAACTTTTTAGAGCATAGGGAGCAAGAACGCCTGTAACAATGCTCGCCATCTTTGTTCTGGCTGAAGCAAACTTCTTAGCAACGTCTGAATCAGGGAAAATTGTTTTGAATAATGATAACATGTAGTCATTGGAATGGAATGATTGTTGATGTTTGACGGTGTGATATGCTCAGGTACTCTCAGCAGCAGCAGCTGCCGTATAATCTGTGGTTGTTGGCTGAGATGGCCTTGTGAAAAAAATTTTCATGGATTGATTTGAATCAATCATTCGAGCACATTTTTTATGTTTTTTGGTAGCATTGTGAGCAGAAATAGCTGTCTTTCCTGTGGCCTCCAAACTAACTTCACAGTTACCCACGTTGCAATGTGCGAAGTGAGTGAATAGCCTTCAAGCTTCGCTTGATGTTCTTAAATTCCTTTTCGAAATTGTCACAAAAACTGTTTTTGTGCTTGCTCATTTTCTTAATCTATGCGTAGGGATAAAATCTTAAAATTTTGCGACTAAAATCTAGAAATATGGAATTAGGCAACTGACAACCTTTTTGGTAGAAGAAACTTTTAAGCTTTAGCATCTATAAACTCGCATAACATGCAGTTAGAAATACTTTAATTTTATTTATATCTCAATGTTTTTAGCTGACTTTCTGTAGGTAGCCCAATCCATCTGATCAGAATGACAAATTGATTTAAATGTTTCAGTTGTTAAAATAAGAAAAAGGTTGATGTCAGTCACTCATATACGCAAAGTCAGCTGTTTTAAAGCTGTTTGCCGCAGTACAACACTAAGTTTTACGGTAATGAAGATGGACTGAAGAGTTTGTAGCACTAGGCAAAATTTTCCATTGTTATTGCTGCAATAGTATGCTAAAAATAAGGACACAGGTCCAAAATAAGTACATTTCTTGGAAATAAGTTCAATGAATTTTTCTAAGGCACGCGCCTTCAAAAAAAAGGACAAATCTTAGAAATAAGGACGGTATGGCAACACTGGTTATGAAAAATAAACTCTGTCGGGATCCACCGCAGACAAGTGATCAAATAATTTGCCTTGTTGATACCTTTATTTAGGCTAACGTTGCTTCGGCCTGCACGGCCAACATCATCAGAACAACATAAACGGCAAGTTGATTAACAAAAACAACATATAAATAAAATTTGAAAATGGATTTATTTTCTATTTTAATGGTGATGAACAATTTTATCAAATAGTTATTTCTTGGTTAAAACTGCCATGTGCCAACTTATATTTTGATATTGTGAAGCTTAAGAACAACCTCTAGATCAGTGTTTTTTAACCTTTTTGGCGCTCGTTCCCCTTAAAATTTTGTGAAATATTTTTGTACGCCTAGACCTATCGAACAAACCGCTAAATATACAATCTAACAATGAAACAAAACACAATGTAGCATGTTACCGGTCTATATTTATTAACCATTATATTGTTCACAACAAAACCAATTTAGTGCAAAACCAACTCTGTCGGAACAAGCAAGAAGCTATTTATCACGTCACAGTAACTCTTTCTTATGACAAAAAATCATTCAGAAATGCAGATGTTAAAAAAGGCTTTGGAAAATGTTTTCCTATTTCAAATAACATTCAAAATAAATATTTAGCAAATAGTTTAAAATAATCATTATTCTGACGCCTCATCTCGTACCCCCTGCTTTGGTGCTTTGTACCCCCAAGGGGTACAGGTACCCCCGTTTAAGAACCCCTGCTCTAGATTAATGCGGTAGTAATCAGTCGCCACTTAAGTGTTGAACGAGATTTTGTTCAAGTGAAGCTTAGTAAGGGTCCATACTTGCATAGAACTGCGTCGTTGTGCCGTTTGGTGATGCACATGACCACTGTCCATGCCTAATTGCAATGTTCAAGGTAGATTATGGTTGAAAAAATATGGTTCTGAAAGCAGGTAACTGTAAGACGTTTGCCACGGCAAGTTGACTCTATTGTTACCGATATGTACACTGCTTTATTGCCAAATAGCTTTTCCTGATCTATATGACTGTTGTTTTTGCGGCCAACCCAAAGGAAAGAAAGGCTTTTTACAGGTCTGTTGAAGTTAAGAACTACTAGACTCTTACGAACTCGACTGATTGAGATTTGAGTTCAAATTTAGGTTCACAAAAGTTTCAAGTCGAGTCCCAACGTATTAATTTACCTGAGCTTAAATTCTACCTGGCTTTTTCAAATCAGTTTTTTTCACTTAAATTAGTACTCGATATTGTTAACTTATTGATTTGTATTATTCGGTTCGTGGACACGAAATTCTCCATCGATTTTCTTTTGAGTTCACACGTCCTTAATTTTTAAATTGAGCTAAATGACCGAGTTCCGTCGAGATCACAGTTCTGATGAAATTTCTTGAATTTGTTCGGTTTGTTAATTATGGACGATAATTGGAATTTAAGGAAAATGATCGGATATCACGAAAACAGCTTTGATATAACTGATAACGCAGCGGAGATGATAACATTAAAATATTGATTTGTTTTTTGACTGATTGGTTTGCTTTGCTGTTTACTCGCTGATAAAAGTGCGATTTGAAAGGTGGTTATTGGTAGGCATATCATACATCAACAACTGCTGATGCCCGATTTTTACTTGCGCACTACAAGCGTACGCTAAAGCATTGCTTATATATTGTTCAATTTAGTCTTTAACAGTTCATATAGTACTATATTTCGTGCTCATGGAATGATGAAGTAAAAACTGAATTAATGTGATGTACAATGATATTATGTCTCGACCGATTTGTTTTACAGCAGAAAGGAGCAGGATTTCATGGCGAATTGCGGGGAGTACTGGAATCAAACAAAGTGCATTCTTTACAAAATCAACGCAAATCTCCTGATCTGATCGCTCAGCGTAAGGCTGATAGCATGCCGCGTGAAGTAACAGGTAGGTTTTTTTCTTGATTTCTTCCGTTCAGCTATGGCACTGTGGTAGTGTTACGAGTTTCGGAGTAGGTAGTTGGACTTGAGAACATCATAATTTAAAAATGGATTGCCTACTAGGCCATACTATACATTTAACGCATTATTTTGGTTAGAATGATTTTTTTGTTAATAAATGGTTCGATATATGGACACCACATTTATCATCCCGTAATTAACCTGCTGTTTTTTGCTTCAAAATGAAAAAGTGCCCAGTTAAAAAGTCTTCAAAGCTTTTAAATGCCCTTGTTTCTGTGGCAGTCTACCAATATAGTTTCTTTGAAACTTTTCGGGCGCATCTACTGTTACAGGTCTAAAAAGCCACCTCGAAGTTAAGGTTTGCACTGCGTAAGCAACTTTAAACAATTAAAATTTAAACAATTACAGATGACATTAGTTTCGCTTTTTATTAAACTGTAAAATTGCGCATCGAGTGACATATTGAGAAATAACATGTTGCTCTCTTCCTGTTGACATGTTGCAGTTTCACTTGAGCTCGAAGTCTGCGTTTTCTTAGAGTCATACAACAAAGCTTTTAAAATTAGCTTTTTTCTGCCCTGCTTGATAATATTTTGTGTCACAAACCAAACGTTTGCGTTTTGGATATTGCTTTTATAATTTTGCGTAACTGCATAATTGTGCTGCTTTTAGACTGGATCTGAATTTTAGCTTGATCCCCTAATTGGGTTTATCATATAATGCGATTTTGGCATTTCACCTCATTATTTGTAGAAATTGTAATATTTTTCTGAGCATCCTACAGAGTGCTACAGCACTGCAGTTTTCGAAGAAATTTTGCATAACCTCGCAAAATCCATAATGTACTTTTAGTTTCATTTGTGAGCGGTATATATCTATGTTTTTGTAGCCTATTTTCAGTGGACGGTATGTACATTTGCTTTCGCCTGATGAGCCCCATGAGGGCGAAACTTGCTAGTCGTGAGTCAGTTCTCAGCTATGTAACCTACATTATTTGTTTGTGAGTCGTTATTTGATATTTATGAAACTTGCCTTAAAATGCAAGTGCCTAGCAGATTTCTTAAAAGGTTGCAATAGATTGGTGTTAATTTTATTGATGCATTTTTTCTTTTTTTTGCGAGCAGACATAAAGCTATATTTTTGACATGGCTTATAGTAACCTTTACAGTTATACTATTTTCTGGCATGCACAATTGCATATGGGCATTGCAAACAAATTCGAGTAAAATTATCGGACCAGAAGCTTTATTTCGCGACAATGGTTATTTTATGATAATATTTCGTGGGTTAAAAGTCAACTTTAACAGTCCGTAGACCTGGCTTGAAATCTCTTTTTGAGCAGTACTCAAGACTTTGTAGAGTGATAATATATATTTTTGTAGGACTGTAGGTTTTAGTTTGCTGCCGATATCTTCGTTTTGAGATCACAAGTGATGACATTTTTATATCACTTTGCTTCATAACTTGTATTATATTTAGGTCTTCTTTTGTCCTACTATCAGAAATTTTTATCACAAGCACACATGTGCGTTTGCTAAACCGGGATTGGTGCCTTGTTACTGTCCAAAGATTGCTTTAAAAGCTTTTACAGGATTACCTTCTGTCGACAACTGATCAGTTTTGTTTTAAAAATTACTCCTCATTATCATGAGTTAAATACCGAACATGTCTTTTTAACAGGTTTTCGAGGGGACACTTTTTATTTTTAGATATTTTATGACAATAAGCAAACAATTTTGTTGTTAAATAAAAAAAATTGTCTCCAATAAAGGAAACCAATAAGAAGCGTTTTTGATAATTTATTAAACGCTAAATAAATCATTTTTCTTGCCATCGCTCGGTTTGTTTTCTCCTTACAGTATTGGATTGTTTCCTGTTTATGCCAATCACAATTTTTTAGGTATCAGTTCATTATCTCAAAGACAACCTGACGTTGCTAATGTGGTGCCGAATAGAAATAGAAGCAGTCTTAACATGTCGTCTGCTAGTTCTATGAAGGAATTATCAAAGTCACCTGTCTCTTCGCCTACGCCATCAGTAACTTCAAATGATGAAGGTAACTTGTTTTTTAACACAACGATGTCGTTTAGCACCTTCATGTTCTTGAAATGCAGAGTGATATATTGCTAATACGTTATATGTCAATTGTCAACCATCTGATAATGAAACAGACTTCGATTAACAAGTGCTTTGTCATAACTTAGTAGGGCTTGTGACAGTAGACAAAAGTGTGAACAGATGATTGAGATCCAGTTAACTTGAAACACGAAAAAAGTACATTTTTTGATGAACATTTTGTTTTTGTTTGCAATTGTAGCTCTCAGAAGTCTCAAATGTTTTCATCTTCATTGATATGTTTCCCTCTTGTAAATTTGGCCCACTGCGGATGAGTTCTAGAGCTAGTTTATTCTTTGAAAGCGTGTTACCAATTGTAACTTAAATTATCTGTCGCTTGTGAAACTAGTTAATAGCTTTATTTGCGATCCCCAGCAAATACGAGTTTTCTTGACTTTTGAATGACTGAGATTGTGTTTTACAGATAACCTTGCTGTTACAAAAGTGTCTGCCAAAATACAGCAGTTACTCTTAACGTTAAAGGTATGTGTCAGCTTTTGCTGAGTTAGTGGATCGCTGAAATGCATGCTACAACACATGTGTTTAAACCAACCACTGAAAATTGTCTTGATTTGAGCCAGAGGTGGAACCGGTCGGGATTTTCTTGACTTGGCCCGACCGGCAAAAATTAAGTGCGTGCGCCTGTTGACCGGTTTTTATTTTGCAATATTTTTTTGTGAGTACCTCACTTTGAGCACATAAAGCATTTAATCTGAAAGTGGAACGTTGTAAAACATTGCTTTTGTTTGTTTCCCGATTTCATTTTGAATGCAGTTTATAAAAGTCTTTACGGTAAAGGCGACTCTGGTAAAGAGCTCGTGTCTGCTGAATCGATCTAGCATTCCAACTATGTACTTGCCAATAAAAATAAAAATTTTGAGAACTGTCACCACTTTTCGCAGGTTTTGGCCTATCTTTTCACCTTTTGGCAACCTCTTCTGAACTAAATATCACAGCACTTTCAATTCAGTTCTGTTCTGCTGTATCAAAACCACAACATTGGCAGTCGTCATTCATTGACCCAACAGAATACTTTACAACGCACAGATGCGTATCGTACAAATTACACTTTGCTTAATGAAGCATACTGAATGCCAAAGAATGTTTTATCCAAATAGAAGAATTTTTGTAGCTAACATTTCTTGTATTAAAAAAGTCTGCGCACTGTCCAAAAAGTTGAAGAGGCTTTGAAGCAAATTTTCGACTGTAAAAAAGAGTGTTTTGTACCATTTTTTTTTGAATGGTGTGATCGGCTACTCAGGAGTTTCGACCCTAGGGGTAACCTGTCCTGACCGGCAACAGGTGCCAGTCAACCCGACGGGTTTCTGTATCTGGTTCGATCAGTAGTATTTCGATGTTTTGCGTCGGTATTTTAGCCCGATCAAGTGCGAGCCCACATTTGCCGTTTCGCAAATCCATAAGCTGTTGTGCATTTAGATACGGTAATTTCTCTCACTAATTTGCAGTGCTTGTGTTATAGAAATGCATTGCGCCGGTAACTGTCCAGCGAACTCCAATTCTTCTTTGTGTAACAGAAAATTTTTCCCTTGATCGAACTAGCTAAACGACTTTCCGTAACTGGAGATTTTATAATGCATTGTTTTTTAATCTGTCGCTGTTTGTAAGTTTCTCAAAAGTTTACTGGTTACAGCTGCATTTGCTTATATCTTGTTTATAGCTACTACTACAGTGGACTATTTTCGCTAATGTATAAAAAAATAATTAATTTTGAGTGAAATCTCTTTTGAAAATGACCTCGCAATTGCTTTGACTATGTAAGCGCATGACGTAATAGACTTCCTTTGGAGGTTTCTAGCATGTTCGTGTGAATAGCTACACAATTCAAATTATTTTGTCACTTACTGGTTGCGAGCCTGCAATTTGAATTTATGACTGGTTCAAACAGGTCCGCTGCGTTTCTTGGTCATTGTCGTATTTGTAGCAGGGTTTGTGAATTATGCTGTTGGGTTAGCTACTCCCATTTTTCACCTATTTTGGGGCACGCGGCTATTGGTGCAGAGGACGCAAGCTCCAACATAGCTAATGGCATTGTTCGAAATTTTTAAACTAAGAAGTTTTCTAATACCAAAATGAGCTCGCAAAATTCTCTCAATATCTGATGGTATTAATATAGTGACAGTTCTGTCGTTAAAAGATTTCTAGAAAAAATGTATAAGTAAAACATCAATTTTTCTGTAAGAGCGACCCCCACAATCCACATCTTTTACATGTAGGTATGGCTGATTTTTTCTTATCGGTTATATTGGCTGCGGCATTTGCTGCGATAATCGGTGATAATCTTGGTATTAGCTGCAGCATTGATATCGGCTTGCGTATTTAAATAACCAATGAACGCTTTGTGTAAACAGGCAAGGCGTATCTAGACAGGAATTCAAATCCGTTTCATAAAGTAGCAAATGCTAAAATTGGCTGATCAGACCGCGATCGATATAACAATCTATTGGTGATTGAGTTTTATTTGTCACTTCCGTACTGATTCAATGTAAAGCAGCATTGTGACGAATTGTGCTTCTTTTCACATGCACTCTCCCAGCTTGCAAATGTGTTTTAAAGTATTTTTGTATGTTTTTTTATGAAAAATACTACGGAGTTGTGTGCTCGAGACCCATAGCGTTAGCGATGCATGCAGCACACCACATTGCAATTTATGGAAGCCAGGATTGCTTAAATTTTATGCTGGAGCAAGCAGGCTTCAGATTTGGTTTATTAACACAAACCATTGCTAACTTCATTGTTTTACATTACTTTGATGGTGTTGAGCTGGATTTTTGTCATTTTTTTTGGATCATCCAACTTCTGTTACTGCATGTATTAATGTCGTTTCTTGATCTAAATGCAGTATTAAGCGCGGTTTAGAGTAGTTTCTTAGTAATGATTACTTGGTATAACTCGATCAATGTTGCTGGTGCTTAACACTTACTAAAGTTTACTATGCAGCACAAGATAAATCGCTCTTACACTGCATATTAAAATATCGTGCTGTATATCATTAGTTACATTAGCTCACTAAAGCATCATTTCTTTAAGATGTCCATTATTCAAGCTTTGTCGTGACTTATAATTATGAGTTTTGCTTTTGCTTGAATAGGCTTTATCGTCACTGTAGCCTTAGTTTTACGTTATGAAAGCGTTTTAAGAGTCTAATGTTTCGCAGAGACCGAAAAAGAAAGCATTGGCTGATTATTTCCAAGATGATCAGGTATGTAGAATTAACTTTTTTATACATAGCATGTACAAGCACTCGTATTATACTACATGCAGTTTGTTGCTGATGAGGCGAATTTCTACTACATACCACATGTTTAATTATCAGACTTTAATTAACTGGCGAACAGATAAATTTTGTGGTACTTGTAAGTTTTATCCAGAAAATGTCTACCTTTAAACCCAAATCACACCCACTATACCCAGGCACACAACCAGGGTTTTAGTAAGGGATGGACTAAAGTTTATAGAAAACGTTTGCTCTAAAGAGAACTAAAGTTCAATTTTGAAGCAAAAATTATTTTATTTGAAAAAAGTGGGGTCTTTAATTTCCTCAGCTTCCCCCAAGGTTTCGCGCTTCACGGTGCCCAATTGATAGATGTTTGATTGTTTTTTCAGTTGTTTTACTGGGCATTTTGGGCGTAAAGTATGCGGCTTGTACAGTTTCAGCTTGATATTTTAAGCCTATACTTAACGAATGGCGAAAACCTGTAGATGAATGTGAGACAGTGCACATATCTTAATTTTAACTACACTGATGAAAAAATGCTTGATTTGCAATGTAGTGGGATTGTTAATTGCAGATACCATGCAGCTTCTAACTTTCTACCTAACAACATAGCAATTTGGAGTCTTGTTGTGCTAGTTTCTTATTTTGAAAAAGGCTTTATTTGCGAGGAGTTGGACAGCTCAGTCTCTCAGAAATGACAGGCCTAAGTATTTTTGAATAAGTAGCTGTTGGATTTAGAATTTACACAAAAACACAAAAAATCATCATTTTTGTATTTTTCTAAAATACATAGCTTTAATGCGTTTGTGGAATTATTGCAGCTTGTATACTATGCTACATCGTTGTAATTTGAAGCATCAAACACCACAAAATTGATTTCAAAAATAGCTCTCATTAGTCGTGCTTGTTTTCAACGCTCGTTAAGTGTTGCGTAGGTAGTTTAAATATTGCGTCAAGACCGTAAATGCCTCAGTAAGCATTTTGTGTTGCGTTTGAAACAGCGCCCATGACACTCACATTGTAATGTGTGTCAACCTTTCATTGCTCGATATTTTCAGCGTGAAAGTTGATCGCAGTTAACATTTTTTGTAATAAAGACCAATTTACAGTTATTTTCCGCGTTAATTTAGCGCTCCCGTGACTGAACGCTCTTTCTTTCCGGTTATTACCTTGTATTTTGTTATACCAAATAAGATTAGCATTAGTGATGACGTTACGAGAAGAATTCGATTTTGATTCAAGGTATTTCACTGTATGTTTTCAAACTACATTTCGTATTTATGAGAAGTAAAGATAGGTTGTAGGTTTGGTAAAAGCAAGATCGTTTAAAGATTGATCGTTGCTCTTATTGCGTTTCAGCACTCTCTTTACCTTGTAGGATCGGAAATAGAGCAGAAATGTTGTAGTACCTTATTACTCTTCGTGGTCTCACTAGCTGATCAAGCGTATTTGTACTCGTATATTTTCAAAGATTTTTTGTGGTCTTCCTTTTTTTTTGTCGTCAACCTTTTATCCTACCATTATTCACGTCCCCTTCCCAGTGATCTCAGCTTACATCAGAATTTTTTATTTGTTCATAGAGGCGGATGTCGTTAACTCTGGTGCTACAAATCCATTGATGCCAACTGCATTTTTATTAAATTAACTAATCGTTATGCAAATACTTTTACACACCAGCTTGATGCACGAAGTTGGCTGCCAAACCAAAGCACCTAAACACGAGCTGGCCTTTACAAGACAAAACACGTGACAGCAGCTCCTTTTATCAATTGTCTGCAATCAATGCCAATCGTGTTTTGAGCGATTTATATTGATTTTTAAACTTCATTTGCTTTCCACTAATTTTTGTTCTCACCGAGAGCTCAGCGGATGAAACGCTGGCGTTGCAACCGAAAGGTGACAACAACTCCTCTTCACTCAACATTGTCGTTCTTTTCATGGTCACAGAAATTTTCGTCGATAGCTGCAATGCTTGTGGTGTAAATGCACTGTACAGGCAGCACTGGCAACCCCGGAGCAGGTCTGGCCCAACGTAAAGACTGGTTTCCATTAGGCGTAGATTGCAAGTGTGGCGCGAAAAATTCTTTATTCCACGCTACGCCTGCAATCTACGCCTATTGGAAACCAGCCTTTATTTTCTCGTAACCTGAGAATAGATATATAACATTTTAGGATGACCTGCTTGAAAACGTTGTTAAAGATGAAAACGCTCCCAGACCGGAAGGGGCAGTGACATCTCTCCGAGAAAGCAGTCCCTTGCAGTCGATGGCAAACGTCCCCCATTCGATTGAAGATGCTATCAACAGGTATAATACCTAATTTTGGAAAAAGCGCGAACTTTTTTTCAACTTTTTGACAACCACACCAAAATCGAAACCTTGATCTTTGTTTGTTTGACAAAAAGTTGAGTTTAATATCTGTTTTCATGTGCCGCTCTTTCCTGTTGTTGTTGTTGTTACCCGACCCCTTCCGAGCGATGGGGGCATGGCTGACGACCATGGAGCCCCAGAAGCCAGGCAACTCCCCAGGGCCTGGATCAGAGGTCGTAGAGAGACAGAGAGTCGCCAAAGAGTGAACGGCTCAAAGAGTCCGTGGCTGGACAGTGCAGAATGAGACGAGAGGTGTCCTGGGACGAGCGTCCGCAGGCGCTGCAGGAAGGATTCTCGATTCTGTCAATCCTAGAGAGATAAGAACTTAACAGAAGGCTGCGTCCGTTGCAGCGTAGACGAGAGAAAATACAGCGAGCATGACGAGGGAACACAAGTTTCTCAGTGGAAATCGAGGGAACCTGTAGGAGAGTCAGGTAGGAGGAGAAGAGAAATGGTAGACTTGTTGGTGCTACCGAGACCAGCAAAAAGCGTGCAGAATGGCGCAGGCTTCAGCGGAAAAACTTGAACATACTGGGCTTGGTGAAAAGGAAAGAGTGGCCTCAGCGCCACAGAAAGAGTACTTGGCAAGTACGCCGGAGCCGCCCTTGCCAAAAGGAAAAGGAACAGAGCCGTCAGTCCAGAGCACCAGATCGTGAAAGGGGAGAGAGTCAAGGTGAGCGAGAGCCGCACCTTGGCCAGAGAGAAGGGGGATTATAGCGGGAGCATAAAGAGGAAAGGGTGGACTCCAAGGTAAAGGAAGGCAGATTCCAAGGAGGAGACGAAGGGCAAGGAAGAAGAGCCTCCCTAGGAGAGGTAGAAGGAAGCATGAGCGGATAAGTGGACACAAAAGCTCTCGAGGAAGATCTGCAGAGTCTTGGTTTCACTCCTAGTCTGGCCAAACCTGAAATAGGAAAGGAGGTTGGGAGACGAAGGGCCCGCTCGTACGATGAAAGAGTGAAATAAGTCATGGTGACTCGTAGGGGAGGTAAAGAAGCCTCGGAGAGAAGAAGAGGATTAGGGGAGGACGAGAGGCAGCCAATAATGGCTTGACTGGCCGTTCGGTGGAGGCGTTCCAATTTGGTGAGATTGGTAACGCTTAGGAAAGGAAAACATGTGGGTAAGGCATAAGTGAGAAGGGGCCATAGAAAAGCTTTATACAGAACAGAGAGGGACTCCTTAGAGGGGCCCCATGAGGAAGCAGAGATACAGCGTAAGGTCTTGAGACGTAGGAAGAATTTGGCCTTCGGCGAAGGTACATCTTTAGAAAAGGAACAAGTGCGGTCGAAGGTGACCCCCAGAAAGATAGGAGTTGGATTGAAACGGAGGTGGGAGTTGAGTAAGAGGAGGTTGGGCTGGAGGTTAGCTTGGTGGGAATCGACTGAAAAGAAAGGGGCCTCACATTTGCTCGGATTGAGAAGAAGACACCAGTACTCAGACTAGCGCTCCAATCGAAACAGAGCTCCTTGTGAGGCCTCTACCGCAGTGGGGAGGAGGACCAAATGGCCAGATCGTCAGCATAAAGAGAGCAGCTGACAGAAGAAGGTAGAGAAGCCAGAAGATCATTGATGAAGAGAGAGAAAAGTACAGGGCCGAAAACGGATCCTTGCGGAACACCTTGAAGGGAATGGCTTTTGTGATTTTGATAAACGACGCAAGCGCGCCTATCAGAATAGAAAGATTGGGTCCAATGAGCAAAGCAAGGAGGGAGGCCAGCCCAAATAAGTTTATGGAAATGGGCGGGATGCCAGACAGAGTCAAAACTAGTAGAGAGGATTGTCGGAGAGCTCGGCCTGGGTTTGTTGAACCCATCCAAAATACAAAGAAAAAGATACAGACTTTGATCTAGTGTAGACCGTCCAGGACGGAAACCGGCGAGGTGGGGAGACAGAATGGAATTAGATTCCAGAAAGAAGAGTAGACGGGATAATATGATGCGTTCAAAAAGCTTTGATACGCAGGAGGTGAAAGAGATAGACCAGAAGGAAGCAGGAGAGTCGAGAGGCTTTCCCATCTCGTGGATGGAAATAATAGATGATGTCTTCCAGATGGAAGGAAAGAATGCAAGGACCAGGAGAGATTGAAGATGTGAAGAAGAAAATCCATGCCAGAGCGAGAAAGATGCTTTAGCATGGGATAGGCAACTTTCTCTGGTCCAGTGGCAGTTGAGGGGGAAAGGTTGGAGGCAGCCGCAAGAAATTCAGTGGGGGAGAAAGGAGAGCAAAAGGACGAGTGAGAGTCCTCCGGGCACGTGGCTCGGTGGAGCTCAGAAAGGTAGCCTTTGGCTCTGCTACGCAGGGTCTGGCTGAAAAACGGAAAAGTGAGATCTCAGGTAAGTGGCATAGACTGAAGTGGAATCCTTGTGAGAAGAATAGTTGGGAAAGTCAGGAGAGGAGGAAGACGAGGAAGGAGAGCCGGCGTGAGAGTGAAGGAAGAGAGTATACAGAATTAGGGTTAGATTTAAGTGAAAGAGAAAAACATGTTGTCTGCCATGTCTCAGCTTTGGCCTTGGCGATGACTGACGAGGCACGTCAAGAAGCAGAGATGTAAGCCTGGCAATCTTCGTCACTTCTGTGAGTGGCCGCGAAAGCCTTGCATCTTTCACTAACCACTCCTTCCACTTTAACAGACCACCAAACTTTAGGATGGCGTTTGATGTGGCCGAAAGGAATGGAAGATTTGGCCATATTCAGTGCCAGAGAGGTAAAGAGAGCAGCAGCAGAGGAAAGTAAAAGAGACGAGTATTCTTCTGCAGAAGGGTAGCGGGAGTCAAAGTAAAAGGCAAAGTCATCCCAGTGAGCTTTCTGAAAGTTTAAGGAAGAGGGATGTTCGTTGGGGCAAAAGACTGGAAAGAGAGGGACAGATGGAAGAATTGGTAGGTGATCAGAACCCAGGTCCTGAAGCACCTCCCAGGAGCAGAAAAAGGCAAGAGAGGAGGGAGCAAAGGAAATGTCAGGAGAGGAGCGACTGTCAGAGGAGCGATGGAGAAGAGTAGGTATTTCGGGTAATTGAGGGGGAGGAGGTCAGAAGACATGACCCAGCTGAATACTTCCTCCCCATGGCTGTCAGAAGTATCTGCTTAGTCCCAGAGGGGGTGATAGCAGTTGAAGTCCCCCAGAATAAAGAGATTTCTTGAGGAGGAAAGAATGGATGGAGAAAAGGAGTCGGTTCTTCCATCCGATGGAGAAGAGTGATTAGGGGAAGTGTACACATTAAGAAATGACAGTGAGGAAGAGTTGTTAGAGAGATGTTGACCCCTACATAATCAGAGTAAGGATCAATCGAAGAGAGAGAGGAGGTAAAAAGTTTCGAGAAGGATAAGCCCTGCCTGACAAAAATGATGACGCCGCTATTGGCGTGCATGGCATCTGAAGAGAGAATGCCAGGTCACGAGTGGGTGCGATCAGAATGCAGAGCAGAGAATCCAAGATTCTGGAAAGAGGAAGATGAGTTGAGATTGGACTCCTGGATGCAGATAAGGTCAACAGGGTGGGATGAAAGAAAGTGAAGCAGTTCAGTGCTTCTGGTTCGAAGACTCCAGCATTCCATTCAAGAACCCTGAGAGAGTCAGGAGGCATTGAAGGACTGCCAAAAGCAAGGGGCAGTGGTGAGGAAGCAGCAGGAGAAGATACAAAATGGGCAGAAGGGGAATAGGAGGTTTGAAGGCGAGGGTGGGGTGAGAGTGCAGCATTAGCAGAGGGGGTCAGGTTGTGTAGTGGAGGTATACAGGTCGATGGAGTCAGAGGAGGAAGTCACAGTGTTACTAGTAGGGACCCAGCTGGGGTGGCAGCTCCAGGAGTGAGCGCTGCCAAGAGTTCTGAATTTGGAGAGGGAAAGTTGTGAGCACCTTAGATGGACCCATTTGGAGCAGGTGCAGCATTGCACTGGCTTGCCCCGCCAGGTCACATTTCCAGCGCGCTCTGAGCAAGAAAAGATGGGGCCAGGGTTGGGATGAACGTTACCGTTCATCAAGAGAAGGAAAATAACGAGGAGATGAAGACGAGGAAGAGAAAGGCAGAAGAGAGAAGACAGGCAACCGATTTTAAGGAAACTGTGTGCTGCCCTTCTGCGGTCGTTCAGGGAGCAACACAGCAAAAAAATGAAGCGGAGTGCCCGGGGTAACTGGGACCCTCGGGAAGGCCAACAACCATTTCAACCCAACCCAAACGTTGTCGGAGACTGCACCACCACGTTGAGGCGGCTGTTGAGTGCTGCAGCCGCTCTTTCTTCGTAGCCTCGAGTTAAACATTGATGTCGATGCAGTATATCTCTACCGACAAGCTACACGTAAAATATATAAAAATACGGTTATGCAATTAAAATATGGTGCACTAGAAAATTTTCGGGATACTGTTTATCAGAGGTATTGCCTACATTGTCAGTTTGCATTCATCCACGGCAAGGATCGGGGAACTGGTGTTAATTATCCAAAGCTGGGCCAACTTTGAAAAGTGGGGGTAGAAGATGTAAGGGCTCAAAGCTTGATTTAATAAAGTTGTTCAATAAAATAAAGAAAGGTCCGTCATGTGAGAAAGTAGTACAAAGTGTTCTACAAGCGATCTTGAAAAAGTCTCCGCCTTTAATGTGGATCGAAGACATTGGTCGGTTTCGATGCTTAAATATGTGTGGGGTAATTGCTTTGTTCTTAAAGTAATTTTAGGGTAATGTCCAAAAAGTTACCCCATTCCCAATCTACGGCCTAGTTAATATTTTTAAGTGATAATTTTGCTATGAAGCTTTAAGCACTACAGCCCTGTAGCAAGCTAGGATGGGTGGTTAATTTTGTTTTTATAAACATAGTTAAGTTGTGTGTACGTAGCTGAGCAAGTTTTGCTGCTTTCTAGTGGAATAATTTTCTTTATTTTGAAATTATTAACAGCTTTAGACTTTAGTTCTTGGGACCAGTATGTGGCACACTTATAAAATTACCAGAGTTGGCTTACCAATTTTTTTGACAGTTTACGGATCTTTTTAACAATGCTATTAAGTATATACACAGTCCTACCGCACCGTTGTTGGAATAAATCCGTAAAAAACGTTTGTCCTCTCCCAAAAGGGTTCTAACGCACATTGGAAAGACCAACTTCTGTTCTAAGAGTTGTTTTCAAGCTGTTCTTACTTTACGTTTGCCGTCCGGATCATGAAACATTATGTGCTAGATCTTTAACTTTAGTGCTCACTGCGTTTCGCTTCAAAGGTTAATAATTTCTGTTTATATGTTGCTTGTAATTACAGATATGGTACAGTCAACCCCAAAGGTGCCTGTCTAACTGCTCTTGACCAAAGCGGGAAGCCGAATTACACGTTGACCTATGGTGAATTGCTACTTTTCTTTAAAGGTTCTTTTTTCTTTCCCGCCCAAAACCTCGATGACTCAAGCTATTTGAAGTACATACGTCATCAAGCTATGCGCCGGCTGTATTTAACCCAGAATCATATTGTTACGAGTTCCAGCTAATGCAATACAGTCAACTTATTGTGCTTTCACAAAAAAAGAAAACTTGAGTAACTTTACTTTTTTCTTCCGTAGTGTACAAAGTTAGACGATGTTGATGCGGAGTATGTTTACCACTAACTACCTGTATTTACATTTAGCTTTGATTTGCAAGCCTGCTTTAAGTATTCCGGATGTTTTCTGACAATTACAAATGGAGCTTTGAAGCTCAGGGCTATGAACTCGGATGTGTAGAGAGCTTCCGCTACTTGACAGCCCTTCAGTTGCGCATTGGTGAGCAACAAAATACGAATGACAGGGATAAGTGATTCATGTAGCAATGGTTGGGAACGGTGGTATGAAGTAAATGGAATAGAGTGAATATTTTTTATAGAGATCAGGTTTTTGCACTTTTTTGGTAAATTGTTGGTGTTGATAATGAGGTGTCTACGTTTTAGGAAAGCTGCTGTCTCGTATGCGCAAGGTTGCCTACACGTTGACGAACAAGCGTAACAACCTGCGGCAAGGTCAAAGAGTGGCTCTTGTCTTTCCAAATGCTGAATCTGTTCCATTTGCTTGCGTCTTTCACGGCTGCTTGCTTGCTGGCCTGGTACCTGTAGTAGTCGAAGTACCACAGTCATCAGAGGTCTGTAGTGCGTTAATTGATTTGACAATGTATTACTGTATTACAATCCACGATCTTTGTTTTGATAATCATTTTTTTAAGCAATCAAACCTCACAGGAGGCTGCTTGCCCGCAACGTGATATTTTGCCATCAGAGTCTTAGTCCATCGAGCCCGGTGCGGTAGTGTTACTCGTTAGTCTGCAGTGAAACGCACCGTACCAGTGGTGGTGGCAACACTAAAGCAAGACTGAATACAAGTTGTTTTGTCTATAAAAGCTCTATCGTGGATGAATTAATAGAGGAAAGTATTTTTACGGCAGTTCTACTTGGTTTCAGTTCTTGTTCTAAGAGTACACTGTATCAGCGATATTGCTAGGATAATCGGTAGCGGTTGTAAACACTATCTGTTCCATTGATAACCAATAATCATACAAGGTTTTTCTGCGAAGGTCAAGCTTTACAACTCGTTTATCATCAGAATGTAAAATTTATTTTTTATTAAGGTTTGCCTTTTTTATGCAGTCATTGCAGTTCTACGTAGGTTTTTACCTACTTGTTGTGCTGGCCTTACTAGATCAGATATTTTTCTAGGACCCCGGTAGCACTCAACTTGGATTTTTACTCGGCAGCTGCGGAGTAAACGTTGCTTTGACTACCGAGCAGTGTATGAAGGCTTTGCCGAAGACGGAAAAAGGAGAAGTAGTGCAGTTGAAAAGTAATTAGTGTAATGTATTGACAACTAATCTGAATAAGCATTTGTGGAACTGTTCAATATAGTTCCACTAACTACTACAGCGACTCCTATCCAACTACTTAAACCATCAGCTCAATGATCACCGCTTGGCTGATTTGCCACAATTATTTTAACTTTGCTTTATTACCAAGTTAGGATACCTTAATTTGAAAGGGCCACAGTTGTTATAGAATATCTAGGGAAATAGTTGAGGTTGCAGCCAAGATTAAGATAAGCTCTTTGAAACCTTAATTTAAACTAAATGGAGTATTCTGGGAAAGTAGAACTCTATATATCCAACGTGCTTTCGACGAGCATGCAATTTCAAGCGTCTTGTACGCCCACTTTCCCTTCAAGGGTGGAAAGCAACAACCGTTCTTGTGTTTTTGCGTACCTTACTGTTTTCAATAACATGTGCCTGGCTGACGTCATGCCAAGTCTAGTTGGTTATAGCTTAATCACTCAGTATTTAATTAGCAAAGCGATATAATATAATTTTATAGTCTTTAAGCATCTAAAGCTTTAATGTTTCAGCCATCGCTATTTAACCGAAACGCTACTTTTTAGTCGTTTATGGTGAATGCGGATGTAATAAATCGTCTGTATTGTGAAAACGTCATCAAAGTTGTTCATTTTAATTACTTAAATAATACCAATACATTTCACTTTAATTTTTTTTCGAAAATAGGATTTTCTTTCAACATTTGAAGGTGATCTCGAATGGTCGTTAAGAATTGTATTTGGCTGATGGGTCGCTAGTTTTTGGGTTAGTGTTTTATAAAATGAGTGGCTGGTTGCCTTGCTATTTCTGCAGTGTAGTTAAAAAATAGTCGCTGTGACGAATGCTGTGGTGTAGAACAAAGTACATTTTTTGGCATTTTGTTGTGCTGCTGCAAGCAGTCGTCAAGCAATACAAAATGACATACTTAGGTCCGCACTGGTATTTAATGAGACTGATTTGCTCTGCCGGCGTCGCCCGCAGGATTCCCCATCAATAATGCAGAGATTATGACTATCGGTTATCAGAACATCTTCACCCAATCGATGGTTCTGAAAACGGTAATGAAAAGCTTATGTTTTTAACATAGACGCATCTCTTTCCGAAACAAAACTATCGTTTTTTGAAAGGGAATCCATTAAAACACATTATGAGGGGTTGTGCATAGTCGCTACATGTCGCCCAATTTTTCTGGAGTTGCTGGCAACCTCTTATTTGGCCTGTTTTCAGCATAGGCGCCCTTGCACCTAACAAACTTTTGTCCTTTAAATTGAGCCAAGTGCTTGAAAGCATCTCAAAATTGTGGAAGGGCGTTTAGATAATTGATGTGCATTTTTGGGATTAAGCTATTAAATATTATGCCCACTACTTAGGATTTTTTCACAACTGCAGGCGAATTTGTATGATCAAAAGCCTCTTGCTGCGGATATGTTGCTTGATCTTGGCATGAATGCAGCTAGGGAAGAGGGCTGTTAATCCGAAGCAAAGCACCTACAGCAAAGTTAATTATTGTAATTCTTGGGGCCACATCATTCGTCTCGAGGTTAAAAAATATTGGATCTGCCGGCTGCACCGGCTCGACCCAGTTGATGTTCGCGAGAACAGTGATATAAAGTCAGTTCTTTTCTGACGCAGCCGATTCTCGTTTTAAAATAAAATCGATTAAAAACAGTGTAGGGGGTCGCGGATAGCCGCTGTATTTCTCACAAAGTTTTTGCAGTTCCTGGCATCGCCTTGCAGTGTTTACATTATAGGCCTACTTAGAAACGTAACTTGCTCACAATTGAAATAGCAAAAGATTTCACTAACGTTTAGAAGTTTATGAAGTGTATGGAAGCACAATTTAAAGATTGTTAGAGGGCGCCGAAATGTTTGATATATATTTTCAGGAATAAGCTATTCAATATTAGGACCGCTACTTACGGCTTTTGTAGTTGCATGCCCTTCGTACGACCTAAAACCTCTGGCTGCTTTCCTCTGTCAAAAAATGCAGATTGAAAAATTATTCGTCATTGTGACGTCATGATGACGCAACCCTATAATGACACTCATCCCTGGGTGGTGATCAATCGCCGAGTGTTGTGGTCGCACGTCAGTAGTTTTCGGAGGGGTTAGAGCGTGCGCACATGTAGACAGAACTGTATTTTACAGATATGCTGCAGGTTGCAGCATGTTGTGACAATTGAAAAAAATCGATACCAGGCCGAGCACCGGTTTTTACGTTTTAACATTTTCAAAGGTTGGCCAAAACTTAATTGGATTTTGACTGATCCGCGGCACTTGTCGAAACCTCCTAGTAACTGGCATCCTACAACAATCGACTCGGGCGGCCGACTTGCTTACGTTGAATACAAAATTGCAAAAGACGGAAGTGTACTGGGCGTAGCTCACAAACGATCTGCCATATACAAACACTGCAGGTATAGCTTACGTGTGGTGGTTCAAATTAGCATATAAATTGTCGAACGTCATTCAAGGTCGCTTATCTCGTTATTTCGTTGCGCAGCATGTAAGCGGTTTTTTTACATGTTGTGTTTGATGAGCCTCATACCGAATCTATACACGCCAAATAAAGGTCGGAGGTTTACTTTATTGCATTTCAAATGTTTTGCTTTTTTTGAGTATGCTTTATTTGTAATTGTGAAAAAGCCTTTATACTTGTTGATAGGCAGTGACGCTGCAGCACAGCTCATTTCTACTAACACAGCAGTGCAACCCAGCCTAGTAAACCTGTATAAAGTTTCTTTTTCAATGACACGATGTGGGATAGCAAGATTGATTTTATCTTGCACACTCAACATGCGTATGCTAGCCCAAGTGTTGTTTATACTATTCAAAATACTTTCAAGAAAGCTCATACTTTCGGCTAATAAAAGAAAAAAATCCATCAGAATAGGGGGGCTCATGTCACCTCAGCCCTCCATTTTGTACGAAAGAGAAGCGAGCACCGTGTTAACTGCTTGATGTTCTGACTGAGTTGATCTTGCGGATTTTCACTTTGTTTTAACACACCAGCATACACCTATAGGCGGCTTTATAAAATCAACTTCGAATTCGATCGCACGTTTTACTTACAATCGTACTTGCAGCTTGATCAAATTATTCAGTTCTTTTGCGTTTCTGTTTACAGAAATCTTATGGGATCATTGAGCTACAATGGAGGAGATGTAATGGTTAATTTAATTGATATGACCAGAGGTTTGGGATTAGTTCATGGTGTGATTGCTGTAAGTCTGATTTTGTGTGCAATAAAAAAAAACTAGCAGCGTCGCTTTGCTTTAATTTTTCTTGATTTTATGGAGACTGATGTTGCCGATGCAGTGCTCTGGGTACATCGCAGCTACTGATCACTTATTTTTGCATCAAATTTTGGTTCTAGAGATCTTGCAGATCCATATACCTTTCCTGACGGAGTGCCGTTGATGTTTGTAATTGATTTTGGCACTTTAGTCTGTTAGTTTTGTAAGTAAAGTTACTGATCTTACTATTTCAGAGTTTATTTTTTATGAACCAATAGAAAAAATTTGTGACTAGATGGTGCGTTTCTGAAATCAAGAGAACATTAAACATTAACTTTCAAATTGCTTTGATGTGTTTTCTCGAGCTTTCAATTTAGCCGTGGTAAAGTATTAACAGTTCTAATGTGTTGTGTCACTCTCTGTACTTAACGATTGCCTACCATTTTCTTAGCGCATTACCTACTTTTAGAGCGTCCTCGCTGGCATGCACGTTATCTGTGTTCCATACGCTCTTGCCAAGAATAATCCTGCTCATTGGCTGCAAGTTATCACAAAGAACAAAGGTACAAGATGAGTGCATAGCATCAAAGTAATTGTTGTATTGCATTACCCATAAAGAATGTTCAGCGTGATCATCTCCCGTGTTTAGTGTTTGAAAATGTTTTCAATTAATCGCAAGTAGTTGTTTGCAGTTTGTCACATTCTGTCAGCTGCAAAGTCACCTACAAGTTGCGTTTCCAAACAAAACAATCGTGTTATAATATTTTCCGTATTGTCGAAATGCAAACATTGCTCATGCCGTGTTCGTCTATCAACAATTGCGTGGTTTTTCGTCATACTTCGTTAGTAAATGAGTTTTTACATGAATTATACTCTTCTATTCTCTATACTGGAGTGGTTGCTCAGAGCAAGATGTTTTCACTCGTAGCATTTTTGTGAAGCGGTTTTTCCATTGAAAAATCTACCAGCAATGCCATTGATTAAAAAAACTGTGTATGTGGATATGCATATATAAAAGCAGTATTTTTATTTGTGTTTCAGCTACTCTTGTGCTGGCCAAGTCCCGGGACTTGCACTGGACAGTGGCAGTACAGAAAGACCACAACAATGTGAACTTACAAACCTTACGAATGCTGGTTGTGTCAGATGGGGCCAATCCTTGTAAGTTTTAACTGCTTATTTATCACGAGATTAGTGCTTCATATCAACGTCTTCACTTTTTTAACGTAGGCGGCAACTTTTCTGTTTTGCTTAATTGGAACTTGAAGCATATTTTGCAAACGTTTTGATTTAACGTTTGAAAATAGCTAACGAATATTTTTGCAAAGGATTTATAAAGAGTTTTTCGCGAAAAAATTTAGTTTTAACCACTCTGTTTATTAAAACTGAAGGATCGGATCTGAGAGGTCTATTTGAAGTAAAGCGATGGCACCAGGCTTGAATCGAGCTGTTATATACTGTGAAGTGCAATCCGTTCTAACTCACAAAAAAGTACACATTTGGTGCTGCTTACTGGCAATACTAGATCCTTAATGTATGTGTTCTGAAATCTGCAATGCTACAACCTACAGTTTGATTGACGGAAATAGAGTTTACTGATGATAGAGTTTTATATTGACTTTTTTCGCGTGGGCAGCAAGTTACGGAAAGATCAGAAAACAATCCATTTTAAACGGTTGTTTATACTGATATGAGATCATGGATTATTTATAGTGATGTAGTAAGCAGAGTAAGAAAGTCTCTCTGTGTTTGCTTACCCTTTTTTTTTGGAATAGAGGCACACCATTAAACAGTTATCCTAGTGTTCACCGCAAACCTGATCTAGATCAGGCTGGAAAAAAGCTGAAACCCATTTTGAACCATAGTCGCCTCTTGATGCTGGGTGAGCAGCTTCACTATACTAATCCAGTAAGGGATGGCCACGCAAGAAGGTTGTTTTTATAAAATGGGTTTGAGCGCAATTCTATGTTGCTATGCGCATTGTTCAGTTAATTTTTACTTTTAACTCCATTTGTGTCCTATTGTGGAAACACTGCTATATTAGGCATTGTAACCTTCTTCTCTATAGGGTCAGTTGCATCGTGTGATGTATTTGTTTCCGAATTCGAACGTAGAGGACTTAACAGAGATGCGATGTGTCCATGTGCTTGGTCCCATGAAGCGCTCACTGTTGCTATTAAAAGGTTGAAGTTTTGTTTGATTAATATGTCACTAATGTTTTGTAGTGGTAGTTCTAATGAAAAAGTACCGAACTTGAAGTGATCATGGCAAACGTGTTTTGGAATAAGATGCAGCTGCTATTGATCGATTCTATTGCCTGTTGGTGTTGGGTGTCAATAGAAAACTCTTAAGCCTTCTCTGCACCGAGGCCAATCGCGGCTTAACTATTTGTTCGTTTTATTGTGGCTCGGTTTCAAGCCGTGCCTCTATTGAGTCAAAATAAACTAACAAAAAGTTGAGCCGCGCTTGGCCTAGGTGTGAACCAGGCTTTCGTCTGCTTCCTGCGCAACCTTACGAGTAGGTTCCGGTTAAGGAGATGCGCGCATTTTAAGCCAGACGCACGCAACTAAAGATCTCGGCCTAGCTCTGGAAATTCGAACATTTAGATCATGCTGTGGCTTCTATCTGTAGTGGATGCTGGCAGTTAGGCCATGCTGTGGCTTCTATCTGCAGTGGATGCGGGCAGTTGCTGTGGCTTCTATCTGTAGTGGATGCTGGCAATTAGGTCATGCTGTGGCTTCTATCTGTAGTAAATGCGGGCAGTTTGGTCATGCTGTTGCTTTTATCTGTAGTGGATGCTGGTATGCACACTAAAAACGCATTGCTAGGCTGTCCAGTACAATGAATGTAACTAGTTTTTATTTGTAGCATGGTATTTACGAAATTTTCTGCAGAGTGTACATAATTAATTGACTTAGCACATAAACACTTAATCTCGAATTTTGGTGAAGATCTGTACTAAGCCGCCTGTAACGGTGTAAATTTTATTCACGGTTCGGATCTAAATAGATATGATATACAGGCATTTTGTAAACAAGAACGCTTTCAAAAAATTTTATGGGAATGAGCTACTAGTTATACATGTTAAGTGTGCAGAAAAATAGATAAGAATTGTATCCCATGTCACTGCAAAAAATTTGACAAAACTCCTGTTGGTCGGTTTGGAAACGGACATCAAATTAGAACAGTTGTCATTCCTTGGGAAAATACAGGGTGTCCCAAAAAAAATGACACCATTTTAAAATGTAATAATTATGTCCATTCTTACTCAAACAGTGTCAAATTCTAGCTACATGCACACAGATATTATATGTCTTCATGTTTTGGTTTTCAGGTATTTCTTATTTTAAACCTAGAAATGCCATACAGTAGTGTACAAAAAGCATTTTGTGTTCTAAAATATGCTAAAACACAGTCGTTCAAGACAGTGCAGCGGGCATTTGCACAACGATTTGAAAAAACAAGATCTGAAAAAGTACCAGACAAAAAGCAAATTTGGACATGGCACAAAAAGTTCAAAGAATAAGGTTGCTTGTGCAGAGTAAAAGGATCTGGAAGAACGCCAATATCAAAAGGAAACGTAGAGCAAATTCGCAGAAAACTTGTAAACAGTCCAAGGAAATCCATAAGAAGAACGAGTTTTGAAACTCAAATTCCAAAATCAAGTGTTCGGCGTATTGTGAGAAAACGTTTGCAAATGAGACCATACAAGCTGCAATTCGTTCAAGCGTTAAAAGCAGATGACAAACGAAAACGAATTCAATTTTGTATCGATATGCAACAAGAACTGGAAGAAGACCAGTTTGATGAAAAACTGGTTTTCAGTGATGAGGCCACTTTTCACACTAGTGGAAAAGTGAACAAGCAGAATGTTCGAATTTGGGGACTTGAGAACCCCCACGAGTCACTGGAGCAAGTTAGGGATTTTCCAAAAGTGAATGTTTTTTGTGCAATTTCCAAGAAACATGCTCATGGCCCATACTTTTTTGATGAGAATGTGACTGGTGACAATTATCTGCATATGCTGCAGGCCTGGCTTATGGATCGACTTACTGCAAATGAAGCTGAGGACTTCATTTTCCAGCAAGACGGTGCTCCACGCCACTGGAAACTTTCAGTACGAGCTTACTTGAATGAGAATCTGCCAGGAAGATGGATTGGACGTGCTGGAAATGATGACAGTGTCTTGCTAAAATGGCCCCCGCGATCACCTGACTTGACCCCTTGCGATTTTTTTCTTTGGGGCTCTGTAAAAGGTTTGGTTTACGTCCCTCCTCTGCCCACAAACGTAGTGGAATTGAAGCAGAGAATTTCTTCAGCGTTAGAGACTGTTACAGAAGACATGGTGCAGCGGGTTTGGGATGAACTCGGTTATCGCCTAGACGTTTGCCGTGTTGCAGGAGGAGCACACATTGAAAATCTGTGAATTTCTGAAAATCAATAAGCACGTGTGTTGTACTGCCGACAACGCGTAAATGACAATATCTTTTAAAATAAATTATATCAACTCATATGCCTGTCAAGTTTCATTGATTTCGAGTTATAATTTTTGGAGATATTTGCATCTCAAATGGTATCATTTTTTTGGGACACCCTGTATTGTAAAGTGCATCCGAGAGACGTTTCAAAATGCACAGCACAATCAATGTGAGTATCGAACACAACACTCTTAGTTCTGCCAGTAGGTCCTAAATCCAGTCTAGGTTTTACTTTGCCTGTTTCTCTCTTCGATTCCAAACCTAATGAACGAAAACAGATATTTATTACATTGAAGTTGAAATAAAAATATTCTAATGTGGTTGATATGGACGTACGTAATTACAAAGCATATAGGCTGTGACTGGTGCTTTTCGACATTATAGGAGGAAGGACAATTCTTTGCTAAAATTTAAAATAACCTTGCATGGATGGCGTTGACAGCAAAAGTGGGCTTAGTTGGTATTGAATTAGCTTATTTGAATAAAACCAGAAACACCCTCAGTCTTCCTGAAAAAGTCCACCTCTAGCTTCGCGTGCTCACTACTAGTATTTTCGTATCTTTCCTCCAATTACGTTGCCAGTGAAAACATGAAAAAGCTTTTGGTTTGGCCGCGATGTCGCAAGGTTGATTTGTTCTTGCGGTACCCAAAGGCAGCAGCGACTGCTGCTGGTTGGTGAGCATTGGCAGCCGTCAGAACCGCGTGAAGAAAACCACGTAACCGCTAATCAGCTGCAAGAGCGCCGTCAAGCTTAAGTTGCATCTTGTGCTGTGCTATGAAGCCCAAAATACTTCGGCTTTTTTATGCTGCGTCAACTATGTTTAGGTCTGGCACTGGAGCGTTCAAAACGGCGTTGTCGTTGAACGACATGTCGTACAATGTCGTTCATGAAGAAAAGCCTGGAAGTCAGGTTCCTTCCATTGTATTGCAAGATTGCGGCAAGATCTTACCAGGCTGTAAGTAGTGCCTCCATGCTGTTTTTTCACACCCGAATAACGCTCATTTTGCTCAAGCTTGCTTAAATTGGATTTTATGTTTTTGTGAATCGTGTTGATAATAATTCTCAATTACTTTTTTTCGTGTAGTTACCAAGAAAGATGTTTGATCATTTTGTAAATTTAAGATATACCTAGAACAGTACTCCGCTACCTTTTTCACTCACTACACACTTCACATTACCAAAATGTTGCGGCAAACCCGACACATTTCCAACCAAATATAAAATATAGGCAATTCAAATACGAAATCCACTTTATAATTTGTATTGATGAGATGTTTACGCTTGTTAAAACCAGCGCAATTGCTCTAAGTTTGGTTCAATATTTGAAAGAGCAAGTCGAAGTTCATCATCAATTTTTTAAAGCAGAATTGCTTATCGTTTTTGGTCAAAATCGAAGTTACTGATGTAGTGGTATTGTTGCGGGCTTCAGAGCAAAAGGTTTAGAGATCAAAACTATAGAAACACCGCTGGTATTCGTCAGAAAGGGCATCCGGAATTTAAAGTGCTACGTTGCTCCAGCACAAAGTCTGGTTCGAAAGCGAGTGTGTAGTGGTGGCCATACTTTAAATCAGCCGCCTGAGTCTGCGAAACGCGGGAAAAATGACGTAAAACCGACTTTCTTTTTCTTTTGTTCACACAATCAACTGGAGCAGAAGTTCAGTTGCTAGCTTCCTTTGAAATATGCTGATATTTATTATTAGTAGCAATCCGAAACTCATTAAATCGATCATCGTTGAATTTAGATCTCTGAGTTCTGTCATTTCGTTGACCAAAAAAGTTTTCTCTTCCAGGCAAAGTCAGTTCTCGCTTTGACATTCCAGCAATAGGCGCAAAAAGATTTCGGATTCAATCGTACTGTTCCGCGTTGATTGTAATGGTCATATTTTTGATGTAATAAATTAAGTGGCCAAATCCAACGCCAAATTTTTGTCAATACCATTTTGGTTGCTTCTCGGAAACATTGCCAGTGACACCTGTCTTTACTCTTTTTGCAGAGTACTGTATTCTGTTTAAATCCTTTCAACTTTTCTGAACATATCAGTATGTATATATTTTTACCTCGCAATTCATTATTGAGTTCATTCAAGAGTTCAAAAATGCTGGCCGTTTATGCCAGTTAAGTTATTCAACAATAATCTTTAAGGAGTTTATACAAATCATGGTTCTGACGTAATAAAAACTGACTTATTTTATGCCGTAGCTCGACGAGTCTTACGAGAACTTCCACAAGCAAGCCAGCTCACAGAAGTGTGTATAGCAGTGATTAACGTTTTGATTGCGATTCTTTGCAAAGAAATGAAAAAATTAGTGAATTTAAGGTTCTTGCTTTAACGAAGTTGACAATGTGGACACAGTCGTCTATCGTTTCTGATAATTTCGTCGGTTAAACTTTGATCATCTTCCCCAGATTACGCAGACATAAGCAGCAATGCGTAATTTGAATTACGGATTTTGACGTTTTACCTAACTAGCACAAACTGTGCCTCGGCCTATCATTGTTTAATTGCCATCCATGCAAACGTTTATGCAGTTGTTTCAATGGCTGTCAAAAACTCGTTGTTCACTCCATAAACTTCCTCGACAATATTTCGCTCTAAAAGTTCTTTGTAATACAAATACTTTTTTGATGCAGAATTGCCTTCGACAAAACGCACAAATCTTAATAGTTGTGCTTTTTTTGATAATATCTGTTATTTCATCAATCTGAACATAAAATTTTCCTGGTAATTTTGGTCTGTTAATTAAATTTTCAAGTACATCACTGTGCATATCATCAATTCGTCTTTTAATAGCCTTTTTGCTGACCTCTTCAACTTTCTTTGGTCCAGCCGAACAATTTCTTGGCTGGCTGGTTTTAAGAATTAATTCTCTTATACAATGCAGTTTTTCTGTTGTGCAATCAATTTAGCAACGTGATAACCAGCTTCTGATGCTTTTTCTGAGATTGTGGAAGATGATTTCATTTAGTGCTTTTACTAATTAAATTAACGCATAATTCGCTGAAAGAATTCCATATCTTTGTTAGCATAACTGGCATGTTTTCTTTTTTAAAAAGCTAATAAGTTTACTTTGAATCAATGCGTGATTTGCAAGCTGCTCTTCACATATTGCATGTTGTGATTTTGGAGTCTTCGTTACCATACCAGGAAAATTTATACCAAATGTAATCTGCATTGTGTTTTCTCTGAACAAGTTTCAGTCTTTTTGCAACACCGCTGTTCTGTAACTCTCCTCAAGAAACAAAGTGCTGACTGACGATTCACGCTGACTTATAAAAACACTCACACCAATCTTTTTCAAGGCATGGCTGCCATCTCGTTGCGAAAACTTCGATTGTGAATCATGAAGCATCACAGATTCACAGAGGGCAGTTTACCTAAAGTCGGAGTAAGCGAATTGTCTGGCAGTTGAAAAGCTCAGATTTTCAAAATATTTCAAAACGCAAAATTTTCAAAAAAAGTCCTTTCTTGTTTAAAGAACTCAAGGTTACAGTTATCCCGCCGCACGGTTGGCATCGTCTCGCAGCACATCGGTTTGCGGAATACTGACCTAGAGAACATCAGTAGTATTCTGTGCTGTTGTTGGTGTGGCTTAGCTGCTTATAACTTGAACTGCATTAGAAGAGCTACAGGTACATCACACATTATTGTTCCTTAAAAGAACCATGTGATATACTGTAGATAAATTGTGATCTTTTTTGTGTAACTAAGCGTTTATTGATTTCCTTTACCTTACTTTATAGATAGTAATAGTGATTGCAAGTCGTATGTTTATTTCGTTTTACGATTTGCCCGTAGGCAACGAAAGATATTGGCATGCAGTCGAAAGTTGCTGGGTTCATTACTCGCCCGGATCCTGTGTTCCTGTGCCTGTGGGAAATGCATTTTACAGTATTTTTTCGATTCGCGTTTCTTGTTTTAGAAATAAACACAACTTTATTTATGAACACTTACAGTTTTTCCGTGGCTAAAAAGAAGAGGTGGTTGAAGATTAAATAGGTTGTCTTTAGTGAGAATTTGGATAGGTTGGTCGATGCTTAACAATATGCTTTCAACTTGTATTTTTAGGCACTGTGGCTGTTGTTAAAACCGACGGGGAACCAAGGCTTTGCCAGTCTGATGAAATTGGTGAAATTCTGTTATGCAGCAAACCAATCGATGCTGAGAGCGGATCAAGTTATTATGGGTTATCTGGTTTGACAGAGAAGGTGTTTGGTGCCCATCCTATTGATGTTAGCAGCAACAACCGTATAGAAAGCTTATCGTACACAAGAACAGGATTACTCGGTTATCTGAACCCTGTAAGTGAACTTTAAGCATGCTATGCGATGTTACCATTGCTGGTTTTGTCGTTTTTCTTGGGTTACATCGTGTTGCTGATTTTACGTATCGCCGAATTGCCTGCAATACGTCAAATCAGCAACACTCTACCACGTGTTTTTGCATTTGGCGTTGGTTACCATCTGAGCTTTAAATTTTGGTTGCTCTTGCCAACTAATACTAACGTCGCGCGTGGTAGATTTTCAACCCTAAACTATGTGCTGTGAAGTCCAAAACCCTGCCGCTGTTCTGTCGTTTTGTAAGATACAAATCTAAAACGAGCAGTCAAACTCTCAAGCTCATACCTACGTAAACTTTCAGGCGCCGTTAAAATGAACATTTTTGGCTCGTGGTGCGCTCACTGAGTCACACCCTGTGACGTACGCGAGCAGCTAATGACGTAGGTTGATTATAATTCTCTTAAAAGCAACGTAATTGAAATGATCAAGTTAGTAGTTTGTGCTTAAGGGAGACAATAAATTGACGTCAACTTCACTATTCACTCTAGCGCCATTAGCGGCTATAAACATCTGGAATTAGGAGGTTCACCAGCTGGTAGCAACAACCCGATGCTTAAATCAAGTGGTTTCGGCAGACGTGCGGAACTTGGCAGAAATAGGCTTGAAACTGTATTACGACATTCAGTGGCGACTCCGTCACTCGGGCTGAGCCTGAGTTACGAAATGAGGGAAGACTGTTAAATTTAAATTCTGCGAAACAACTTTAAAACTTTTTAACTTAATTTATATTTAGTCCAAAGAAGAAGCCAGACATCGTATAAACCACCAGTGTTTGTGGTGGCAGTTGCTTTTTGTGCTCAACGTTTTGTCTAGCTCGGGTTTAAGTAAAATAGCCAAACACGCTGTGCAGAGAAATAACGAGAGAAACAATTTTCAAGCATTTTTTTGAATCAAATCTTACTCGGGCTTGATTGCAGTTGCCCGAGCTCAACAGTGCGACGTTTTGTCTCGCTCGGGCTCAAGCAAAATAGCCAGACATGTTGTGCAGAGAAATAACGAGAGAGAAAACGATTTTCAAGTATTTTTTGAATCAAATCTAACTCGAGCTTGATTGCAGTTGCCCGAGCACTAACAATGCAAGCCTTTAGTGCGTTGTGTTAGACACTTTTTGCTTCATTTTTTATTGAAATCGGGCACGGTTGATAAAAGCACGCGTTTTGTTATAACTGTGTGAAATGTGAATAAAGGCGTTTTACAATAATTAAGTGGCTGGATAAATTGTTGCTATTTTTGTCTTCTCGCTAGTTTTAGTGCTTTGTTTACTGTTTTTGCAATATTTTGCGACACTGTCAGTGACTAGCCCGAGTAGCCATAAAAAGCTGGAGTCGCCACTGATGACATTGTTTTTGCTTTACTTATTTCGCCTTAACAGTGGATCTGGCAAATGCGGTTACCAGCAGCGTATAAATGCTTTCACTCGACAAAAATAAACTTTTATTTCAAATGCCTTCAATTGCTATTGTGTTCAAGAACATTACCATCTGTTTCTGTTTGCAGAGTGGTCGTGTGCTGGTTACTGGTCGAACGGAAGACATGATGACTATTTCTGGTCGTGTTCACAACGCGAACGACATCATAGCCACAATACTTGCTGTCGAACCGGTCCGGTTTGTCCATAAGAGCAGGTGTGCTTAATTGAGGTGCATTCTGTGTTAGATTAAAACGCCAAGCAAGTAAATAATGGTAAACGTTGAGGCCAATTGTGTCTTATTTCTTCGCTTGTTTTATTTTGCCTCAACGACAAGCAGAGCCAAAATAGATCCGGCAAATAATTTAATCAAGCCGTGCTTGCTTTCAGGGTGGACTAGGTTTAACCGTATTGTACCATCTAACGAGGCAGCTTAGAAAAACAGTACAGTACATCAGTGATGAGGTCGATCTCTGTTGTTGCTGTTGATTACCCGACCCCTTCCGAGCGATGAGGGCATGGCGGAAGACCATGGAGCCCCAGAGGGCAGTGCCTCGGATAACTGGGACCCTAGGGAAGGCCAACAGCCATTTCGACCCAACCCAAACGGGGTCGGGGAACGCACCACGACGTTGAGGCGGCTGTTGTTGCAGGCATCTCTGTTTGCCGATTTTATTTTCGACGGACTGCAGTTATTTACGTCTTCAAGGTGAAGGCAAGATTATCACATTGCTTATCCTGAAGCTGCTGTTACAAGGATTGGCCTGTGTCTGGCAAGAATTTCCTTGTTATCTTCATGAAGAGATAGCAGACTATACTGGTTATTATTTACTTAAAGATGGAGGCATCCCCTTAAGTGTCTTGTCCAAGGACGCTGCAAGCAAGCTAACCGGCTTGCTCTCCACGCTCTCCCTTTTTCTTATGCTGATCGCCAAACAGGAAAGCTGTGCACACCATTTTTTAGTCTTTTGGCGCGACTTGACTTGGGAAATAAACTCCAGGTCTACCGACCGCAAAGCGGACGCTCTAACCACTACGCCATCGCGCCGGTTTACTTACAAAACAATACCGTTTGTAGGCCAGTTGTTTTTTGTTTGAATTTTTTTACTAATTATACGCCTTCGTTTCGAAAGTTTTAAGCCAAAATCACGACGATTACACAACTTTGTGATATGAAACCTAATTCACGTTTTTTTTTATCCGTAGAACATGATATCACGACATCATGTTTAAATTCATCAAAAGAATACCAGTTTTATTGGGGATGATAATGCATACAAATAGTAGATCCAGAACTATTCCGCTTAAATGTATATCAGCGCTCACTCAATTGAAATGTTAGGTCGTAGTTTCATTTTAAACAAAATAAGAAATATATTTTTGCATTTTATTTGGCGGAATATTACTTAAAATCGAATGCAACTGCCCGCTAGTTTGTTCATTACCAGGATAAGTAATCTAACTGTTAAGTAACTGCAACGAGCTAATTTTTACCTACTCACCAAATTGTTAAATATCCAAATTTTGGAATCATTAGCAAGCAGGTGTTTTAACCAATATTCTTTTAAGCTTTACATCGTCTTTACCTCGAGCACTGCCTAGTTCTAAGCTTTTTAATTATTTTATATGACGTGGATTGGTCATGAATATTTTTTCCCCGCTTGTAGTTTGTTTTTTCTTCACTCATTTCCCTTGGTGGATTCGTTGCTCCTTCGTGATCATTTTTCTTTTTAGGACTATCTCTGTTCTTCAGTAGCGTGTAGGTTCTTTTTATGCTTTTCTGCATTAATTCAAAACATTCGGCACTAGCAGTTTACTTTAGTATGACGAGCTTCTTATGCTGTAAAGCTTAATTGCTATAGTTGTGCTTAATTTTATTTTCATAGATATTTACTCCATCAAAAATTTACTTTGTGACGCCGTAGGAAATTTTTTTATTTTGTCATAATATAATGGGATTTGTGTGAATATAATGGCATTGTCATGTAGAAAGGAAAATAGTTTATTGCCGCTACTTGGTACTACCATGAATACTGCACCAATCAACAGCCGCCTCAACGTGGTGGTGCGGTCACCGACCCCGTTTGAGTTGGGTCGAAATGGTTGTTGGACTTCCCGAGGGTCCCAGTTACCCCGGGCTCTTCCCTTCATTTTTTCGCTATGTTGCCCCCTGAACGCCCGCAGAAGCGCAGCACACAGCTTCCTTAAAATCGGTCGCCTGTTTTCTCTTTCTCTCTTCTCTTGCCCGTCTTCGTCACCTCATTCTTTTTTTTCTCTTGATTAGCGGTAACGTTCATCCCAACTCTGGCCCCATGTTTCCCTGCTCTGTGTGTGTTGGAAATGTGGCCTGGCTGGGCAAGCTGCATCTGCTCCAAATGGGTTCATCTAAGGTGCTCACAACTTTCCCTCTTCAAATTCAGAACTCTTAACAGCTCTCACTCTTGGAGTTGACCCCCTGCTGTATCCTCACTCGTAGCCCTGTGACTTCCTCCTCGGATTCATCCGACATGTATACCTCCACTATGCAATCTAGCCCTTCGTCTGCTAATGCTGCACTCCCGCCCCACCCTCGTCTTCAAACCTCTTATCTCCCGTTGGCCCATTCTGTATCTTCTCCCTTTGTCCCCTCACCACCGTCCCTTGCTCCTGGCTGTCCTTCTACGCCTCCTACCTCCTCTCCCTCCCCTAACTCTCTCATTGTTCTCCAATGGAATGCTGGAGGTCTTCAAGCCAGGAGCACTGAACTACTTCACTTTCTTTCGTCCCATCCTGTTGACCTTATCTGTATCCAGGAATCCAATCTTAACTCATCTTCCTCTTTCCAGATTCCTCGATTCTCTGCTCTGTGTTCTGATCACTCCCACTTCCGGTCTGGCATTCTCTGTCATGATGCCACGCACGCTAGCGACGGTGTCATCATTTTCGTCAGGCAGGGCCTATCTTTCTCTGAACTTTCTACCTCCTCTCATTCTTCGCTCTATCCCTACTCTGATTATGCAGGGTCAACATCTCTCTTAACAACTCCTCCTCGCTCTCGTTTCTTAATGTGTATGCCCCCCCTTATTCGCTGCTCCCCAACGGATGGCAGAACCGATTCCTTTTCTCCCTCCATTCTTTCCTCCTCCAGAAATCTCTTCATTCTTGGGGACTTCAACTGCCATCACCCCCTCTGTGACTCAAGAGGTACTTCCGACTCCCGCAGGGTTCATTCGCGCGTATGAGCTCATGCTCGGTTTTCATGTCTTTCGTCAGACTAGGCCACCACGACGGGTAGACTGCTTGACCCCACCCTCTGTCTGCCACCTAAAGATTGAGGCATCCCGTTAAGTGCCTTGCCCAAGGACAGACACAACGAGCAAGCTTGCCGGCTTGTTCTCCACATTATCCCGTATGTGCTGAGCGCCAAGCATGGAAGCTGTGAATGCCATTTTTTAAAGTCTTTTGGTATGACTCGACAAGGGAAATAAACCCCAGGTCTACCGACTGCGAAGCGGACGCTCTAACCACTACACCATCGCACCAGTACCCCCTACAGGGTGGACACCCACTCTTCTACATCGCTCCTCTGGCAGTCACTCCTTCCCTGACATTTCCTTTGCTCCCTGCTCTCTTGCCCTCTTGCTCTCTTGCCCTTTCTTGCACCTGGGAGGTACTTCAGGACCTGGATTCTGACCACTTACCAATTCTTCTATCCGTCCCTCTTTTCCCGGTCTTTCGCCCAAATAAGCGTCTCCCTTCCTTCAACTTTCAGAAAGCTCGCTGGGATGGTTTTGCCTCCTACTTTGACTCTCACTGTCCTTCTGCAGAGGAATACTCGTCTCTTTCTCTTTCCTCTGCTGCTGGTCTCTTTACCTTTCTTGCACTGAACGCGGCTAAATCTTTCATTCCCTTCGGCCGCATCAAACGCCATCCTAAAGCCTGGTGGTCTGCTGAGGTGGAAGGTGCGGTTAGTGAAAGACGCAAGGCTTTCGCTGCCGCTCACAGAAGTGATGAAGATCGCCAGGCTTACATCTCCGCTTCTTGACGCGCCTCGTCAGTCATCGCCAAGGCCAAAGCTGAGACATGGCAGACGACTTGCTCTTCTCTTTCACCCAAATCTAACCCTAATTCTGTATACTCTCTTCTCCGCTCTATCGCTGGCTCTCCTTCCTCGTCTTCCTCCTCTCCTGACTTTCCCAACTGTTCTTCTCCTAGGAAGTCGGCTTCGGTTTATGCCGCTTACCTGAGATCTCACTTTTCCGTTTTTCAGCCAAAGACCCTGCGTAGCAGAGCCAAAGGCTACCTTTCTGAGCTCCGTCGAGCCACGTGCCCGGAGGACTCTCACTTGTCCTTTTGCTCTCCTTTTTTCCCCAGCTGAATTTCTTGCGGCTGTCTCCAACCTTTCCTCCTCTACTGCCACTGGCCCAGACAAAGTTGCCTATCCCATGTAAAGCACCTTCCTCGCTCTGGCATGGATTTTCTTCTTCACATCTTCAATCTTTCCTGGATTTCGCATTCCTTTCCTTCCATCTGGAAGACATCATCTATTATTTCCATCCACGAGATGGGAAAGCCTCTCGGCTCTCCAGCTTCCTTCCGGCCTATCTCTCTCACCTCCTGCGTATCAAAGCTGTTTGAACGCATCATATTATCCCGTCTACTCTTCTTTCTGGAATCTAATTCCATTCTGTCTCCCCGCCTGGCCGGTTTCCGTCCTGGTCGGTCTACACTAGATCAAAGTCTGTATCTTTTTTTTTGTATTTTGGATGGGTTCAACAAACCCATGCCGGGCTCTCGGACGATCCTGTCCACTATTGATTTCTCTAAAGCTTTTGACTCTGTCTGGCATCCCGCCCATTTCCATAAACTTATTTCGGCTGGCCTCCCTCCTTGCTTTGCTCGTTGGACCCAATCTTTCTATTCTGATAGGCGCCCTTGCGTCGTTTATCAAAATCACAAAAGTCATTCCTTTCAAGGTGTTCCGCAAGGACCCGTTTTCGGCCCTGTACTTTTCTCTCTCTTCATCAATGGTCTTCCGGCTTCTCTACCTTCTTCCGTCAACTGCTCTCTACGCTGACCATCTGGCCATTTGGTTCTCCTTTCCCCCGGTCCCCACTGCGGTGGAGGCCACACAAGGAGCTCTGTTTCGATTGGAGCGCTGGTCTTAGTACTGGTGTCTTCCTCTCAATCCGAGCAAATGTGAGGTCTTCTTCTCAGTGGATTCCCGCCAAGCTAACCTCCAGCCTAACCTTCTCTTACTCGGTTCCCGCCTCTGTTTCAACCCAACTCCAACTTTTCTTGGGGTCACCTTCGACCGCACTTGTTCCTTTTCTAAACATGTATCTTTGCTGATGGCCAGGTTTTTCCCACGTCCCAAGGCCTTACGCTGTATCTCTGCTTCCTCATGGGGCCCCTCTAAGGAGTCCCTCTCTGTTCTGTGTAAAGCTTTTTTCCGGCCCCTTCTCACGCCTCACCCGGATGGTTTCCTTTCTTAAGCGTTACCAATATCACCAAATTGGAACGGCTCCACCGAGCGGCTAGTTGCGCCATCGCTGGCTGCCTTTCGTCCTCCCCTAATCCTCTTCTCTCTGAGGCTTTTTTACCTCCCCTACGAGTCGCCCTGACTCATTTCACTCTTTTATCTTATGAGCGGGCCCTTTGTCTCCCAACCTGCTTTCCTATTTCAGCATTGGACAGACTAGGAGTGAAACCAAGACACTGCAGATTGTCCTGAAGAGCTTTTGTGTCCACTCACCCGCTCATGCCTTCTCCTACTTCCCCTGGGGAGGCTCTTTTTGCTTGCCCTCCCTTTCCTCCTTGGAATCTGTCTTCTTTTACCGTGGAGTCCGTTCTTTTCTCTCCATGCTCTCGCTCTGATCCCCCTTCTCTCTCGCCAAGGTGCGACTCTCGCCCACCTTGACTCTCTCCTCCCTCATGATCTGGTGCTCTGGGCTGACGGCTCTGTTCCTTTTCCTTTTGACAAAGGCGACTCTGGCGTACTTGCCAACTGCTTTCTCTGTGGCACTGAGGCCACTCTTTCCGTTTCACCAGGCCCAGTATGTTCAAGTTTTTCCGCTAAAGCCTGCGCCATTCTGCACGCTCTTTGCTGGTCTCGGCATCACCAACAAGCTTGCCACTTCTCTTCTCCTACTACCTGACTCTCGTTGTGTCCTCGCCACTCTGTCCTCTCTTCCGTGTTTCTTTTTACCTGAAACTCTGTGGCAGATCTGAAAGGAGCTGTCTCTCCTGTTCTATCAGGCTACAATGGGTCCGCGGACTCTCGTTTCTCCCGGGGAACGACACGGCTGATGGGTTGGCCAGACTGGGAGCGCTACTTGCGCCCTTTGCTATCCCCTGTAGTCTCTCCCCTCTTTTCTCTCGTATCCACTCTAAGTTTTTTCTTGGACTGGAGGCGTACTGTCTCATTTAAATTCTTCGACACGCAGGTTCCCTCGATTTCCACCGAGGAACTTGTGCTCTCTCGTCATGCTCGCTGTGTTCTCCCTCATCTACGCTGCAACAGATACAGCCTTCTGCTAAGCTCTTATGTATCTAGGATTGGCAGAATGGAGAATCCTTCCTGCAGCGCCTGTGGACGCTCGTCCCAGGACACCTCTCATCTCATTCTGCCTTGTGCAGCTACGGACTCTTTGCGCCGCTCGCTCTTTGGCGACTCTCTGCCTCTCTACGACCTCTGGTCCAGGCCATGGGGAGTTGCCCGGCTTCTGGGGCTCCATGATTGTCTGCCATGCTCCCATCGCTTGGAAGGGGTCGGGTAAACAACAACAACCAGTTTTACCAATGTGGTAGCACAAGCCAGTGAATCAAAATAGAGCTCAATGACGGCAGCAAGAGTATAAACCAGGGCCGACAACTTTTAGCGGCTATAAGCCAAAATGCTCTCGGCCGGCCGGGTTACTGGCGTACCATCACCTTTTGCCTGACTACTGATAGGTGAAATTTTTTAACTATGCGAGGCGATCACCACTTTTTTTTGGGAGATCTAACTTCGCTATGTAAATTCATACGGTAGCCAAGAAAAAGAGCTTTTTTAATTTTGATGACACCACTAATAGATAGACACGTCTTTAACAGACAAGCTTGTTATTCAAATTACGTGCAATTCAATAACAGATCAACAAAGACTCAAACTAAGTTTGTTTGCTGGTGGGATGCGGTTAGCTGGCAGTAGGTCGCCAACCCCTGACACAAGCTATTATTGTTACTGCGTGGTTATAAGCGTTCTATTCGTTTACAGGCTGTTTCACGATTAATCAAATGGATTCTTATTCAAATAGAATTGTTCAAGTACATGGTATTTCTATAAGACCTCCTAGTAATCGCATTTGCGCGTGAAATAGTATGTAGAGGAATAGAATGTTTGAAATTGTGGACTACTTAAATGAGTCTTTCTATCCTGGAGTATCTGTTTGTTTTATTTTATGGAAAAGTATGCTAAACACAGATTGCGTTTTTGGTTAATAAAAAACGAAAGTATTGGACGACTCTGATAGAGTATGTAAGTGGAAAGTCGACTTTAGTCGAAATCTCTTGAAATTAGGCTGCATTCTTTTTGTAGTTAGCTACCCTGATATGACCTAACGCTACAGCTTTCTGTGATCTTTACTATAAGTATCAGTTACTGAACTAGCCCACCAAGCAATATGGCTAAGATGCCTAGTTATATTGACATGATCACAATTTATTCGTGTCCAAATATAACTGTATCAAGGGAATTAATAATTGGTGCAGTAATATCCAGATATGTTAAGGACTGCATGTTTTTTTTGACTCTGGATTTTACAAATTAATTTCTTTATATTCAGAATTGCTGTATTTGCCATCAATCTGCTGAAAGACGAACGCTTGGTCGTGGTCGCTGAACAGAAGCCCGATTCATCAGAAGAACTTTGTTTCAAGTGGATGGGGAATGTAGTGCAGGTGTCACCTTACATTGAATGACGCTCAGCTCTGTAAAGCAATAGATCACTTATCGTGTGTTGGTCTGGGTTATGCCCGCTTGAAAAGCAGTTGTTGGCAATTTCCTGTGTTGGTATTTAGTTTTTGTAGAATAAATGCACTGCACCCGTCGTACCAACGAGCAGTAACTTTGAAGCGGGTGGGAGCACAAACTGTTTCCTTGGTATTGTTATTTGCATCTGCTGATTAAGATAGTCAGTATGACTCAACTGTTATGTACTTAGAGATGAAAAGTAGTTTTTTTTATGCTATACAAGCAAGATTTCTAGCTAATATAAAAAATAGCGAACGATTGCATCCTACTATGAGCGTTGTTGTTAGTAGGGATTCTTAAATCGCTCATATGCTTGTTTGCTGGTCAGTATCCGACTAATGCACACGGTGTAATGTGAATGATTGGCTCGTGCATTCAATCCATCTACTGTCAACCGAGTAACATACAAGAGAATGGTGTAGAACGAAGCTGAGGTTGGTGGCATGGTCGAGCTGGTCGGATCGCGGTTCACGCAGGCTGCGATCGTGCTTCAAACCACCCTGCGGCGACGTTACTGTGTTGTTTGAAAAAGTTACTTTGCCGGGATTTCACCCACCTAGTTACACTGCAGGTCGAAATGTATAGTTTAAGCAATATTCGAAACTCTGAAGCAGGTCAAACGCCACGTTGTCTTGTAGCTGACAAAATATGTGACGCAATCGCTTGTAAAAGCTTTTCTTAATTGCAGGCTGTTGAGGGAATTCACAATGTTGCCATTTACTGCCTCGCGCTGCTGGGTCCAGACAAACTTCCTCGTACGCCGCTGGGAGGGATTCATTTGCCCGAAACAAAGTCTCGCTTTTTGGAAGGCGTGCTACAGCCTCGTAACATAATGATGTGTCCGCACATGTGTGTAACTAACTTACCCAAGCCACGATCGAAAATAAAAGATATTGGTTAGTGGTACTATTTCAATTGTTGTAATCTTGTTGAAGCTCAAAACACTTCCACCTTCTGGGGTGTATGCATCGCTTCTTTTTAACAAATAATTTGTTATTGGTACTTTAATATAGCTTTGATAAAAGTGCTTTTGTAGTTTTACTTTTTGATCTACTTTTCTGTGACTTTAGTTTTTGATTTTCAGGGGCTGCTTCACTGCTTCAGGGGCAGGTGGTTACTGGTAAGAAAATGGCAGAGGCGAAAGGTAAAGAACTAATTTTGGATGACGATCCCGCCAAGAACTTCTCTTGTTTGTCGGAAATTTTAAAAGAGCGAGCTAAAGCTTCACCTGAACATGTTTTATTTTCTTTACATGGAAACAAAGTAAGTTGTTGGAATGTAAACTTTGAATTTTATTTTTCGCGAAATGTTTTTATAAATGGCAGTGGTGTCAGACTCTTTCGGTGGTGCGGGCCACATTTACATTTCTAGATTTTTCGCGGGCAAAACTATTTTGTAGCATATAATCGATGGTACAGTTGATACTGCTACAGCTAAGGGTGGGACATTTTTCACCCAAAAAGAAGGTGTAGACTTTTTTGTGTAGAGTAATGCCTTCAGAGCAAGATTTTTTTTCATCCAAGTTTAACATTAGGATTTTTTAGGAATAATATGACTCAGGCCATAAAACTGGGCATGATGGGCCGAATGTGGGCCGCGTACCGCCAGTGTGACCTCCGTGTTATGACTTCTTGGAATTATCACGGACTTGAACACACGTTTTGTGTTAGTTGCTACACCAGCTCCGTAAATCTTTTATAAAACACAAAAATAAACTATTAATTTTTTTATTAGACAACCAGCCATTTATCAGCTTTACAACTTCACAAAAAAGCGGAAAAGATTGCCCAGCTGCTTCAGTCCAATTCCACTCAACCCGGGAGTGGATTCTCGTTTTCCAAAGGCGATCACGTGGCGTTGTTGTTTCCTCCTGGCTTAGACTTAATCACAGCATTTTATGGTTGCTTGTATGCGGGTTGTGTTCCGGTACCTATCCGCCCTCCTCCTCCACGATCCGTTGCCGCTACATTGCCCACAGTGAAGAAAATAACGGAGGTTAGCGCCTAGGGGTATTGTTTAATGGCGTTTTCCAAAGCTTCCTTGATTTGAGATAGCGTGATTGATGTTTTCTAACTTGTGCTTGAAAGACAGCAAGAATAGTGGACTAAAGGTCGTTTGCAGGCTCCTGGCCCTGATATAGCATTAGCACTCGCCAGTTTTTATCAATTAATTCCACAAACTTTAGTTTCCACTTCACACAGCATTGGTGCAAGCTAGAATATAATTTATTGATCTCGTTGGTATTATGAAAATTAGCTTGGTTAAATCGTACACTTTTCAACGAAAACAGCAAAGCTTGATTTTAAACTTTAGAAGGAGCAAGTAGGAACTATATCATTGTTTGCTTTTCGTTTTTAGGTTTCAAAATCTGTTTGTATACTCACCACATCACCTCTTATTAAACTCCTACGTTCTAAAGAAGCGTTCGCTGCTGTTCAAAGTAGTGGTGGGGGTACATCATGGCCTCCTATCTTGGACATCGACGATGCTCCCAAAAAGCGGACCTCGGTTACCTACAAGCCTCCTACTTCAGAGCTCCTGGCTTATCTTGACTTTAGTGTAACTAATTCAGGAACTTTGGTAGGGATTAAAGTAAGTAATTTTACGATATTTTGATGTATAGGAGAGGAATACAGTTATGATTTCTTTGCCATACTAAATACTTTAAAAGGAAAGTATTTTGTATAGCCTGAGTCGGTAACAACTTATTTTACTGAAGATTTTTTTTAGAATAAAGGCGAAACGTTTTAATAAAATGTTTATCTGCTGTGGCTTTATTCTTTTTACTGAGACTGCAAAGAATTTACATTAATATTATTTTGCTCTTGATCGCGATTGCCCCTCCTCTTTTTGTGTATGAAAGCAATGTAAAACAAGCCATCCGGATCACGCGTCGTAAACTCAACCAAGCACTTAGGAGCATGCAAATGTAAACTGGTAGCCCACCACCAACCTAGCGGACTGCCATTGGTGTGCTGGTAATTCGCCGTAAATCTTTCACGACATGCTAGGGAGCACTTAGATTGTACTGTTCTTACCCGAAAAAACAAGAAATATTATGCTTAATGTCAAAAGTTTCGCAGCTGTCCGTCGCAAGAATTGAACTGGACTTTAGTATAAAACAGTGTGTAACACGATTAAGCGGAAAAAATGTTTAAATGATGAATTTTTTGCACGCAAAACAATGCAGCTTCCATGCTGCCTGATTTAACTGCTCATTTATCATAAAATATACAATCATTCGGGAAAGCGTAACGATGTCGATCATTGTTTATTTCGCGATTTGTGGAAGTTACATAAAGTCTACCATTTGTATTACTTTTGTTTCGTTTAAACGGCGGGTTTACCATTACACAATACTGAAGCGTTTATTATTTCCTTCGAAAAGACAGAACATTCAAAAGTTTACTTTTCTTCAAACTGTTACAGATGTCCCACCACGCTTGCTGCCAGCTTTGTCGCTCGATCAAACTTCAGTGTGATTTAACTCCTACTCGCACTGTTGCGCTTTGCCTTGATCCTTACTCAGGACTTGGACTTGGCTTATGGTGTCTCAGCAGGTAAAGTGCTTCATTCTTTGAGTTGACGGTGTTACTTCTTCAAAACCCACTTTTCCACTCGTTATGTTCTAAGATTAGCAGTTGGTAGAGTTCTACAAATCTGACGATCTCCGGCTTTATCTGCCAACTCAACTTGCTCCATGCTGAGCAATGAACCTGTATTAGCAATAGCTTACGTTAGAGGGTAGACTTTAAATTTAAATACATAATATTTTCAGCATTTATTCTGGTTACCAATCTATATTGATTCCACCCACCGAACTAGAAAGCAATTCTCAGTTATGGGTGAACGTTGCAAGTCAGACCAAGACAAGAAATATTTATTTGTCATACGGCGTGGTCGAAATGTCGACCAGGAATCTGGCTGCAAATATAACAGCCTTGAAGGTGAATTGCTTTAAATATGTATTACCATCAGGGGGCGCTTTATGGTAACCAAGTATTTGTTTAGAGGACAATGAGGATTTCCTCGTCTACTGTTGTAAATAATTAGGTCTTTGAAGAGACCTTAGTTAATGGATTATAATTTTTCCTGATGAATTTTTTAGCATTTTCTAATTTTTTTCATGTGTACAAAGTTATGCTGCCATCTCCTAAAGAGGGTAGCAAAAGCCGGAGTTGGTTGGTATTAAACATTAACGTATAACCTTGTGTAGTTGTAGTAGTAGTTATTCAGTTTTTATCCGGTGTTTGCCATCTCCTAAAGAGGTTAGCAAAAGCCGGAGTTAGTTGGTATTAAACATTAACATATAATCTTGTGTAGTAGTAGTAATAGTAGTAGTTATTCAGTTTTTGTCCGGTGTTGTCCCCTTAGTAAAGATGGCCGGATTCACCCCATTTCTTCTGCAATTGCTTGCACTCTGTCTCACCACTTGTCTCGATTCAGGGCATCCTCCTTCAAACCAATCTTCTCTGTCTCCTCCTCCACTTGCTTCTTCCAGGTCTTCTTCGGTCGCTTTCGCTTTCTCTTGCCACTCCTTTCAAAATCCAGAGCAACCCTCAAAACACTATCGTCATCCGTTCTCAGTACTTGTCAATACCATCTACCTCCATTTGCTGTTGCTAACCGGTCTGTAGTTTCCTTCAACCCTAACATGTCCATCTGTTCTTCAGTCGTCTTCCTGTCTACCACTTTCTGACCGCACATGGCTCTCACCGTTCTTCTCAAAATTGCTTTTTCATTTTCTTTTAAACACCATGCCTCGCGTCCTTTCAGTATTGCTGATCTTACGCCACAGCGATAAACTTTGCCTTTCATTCTCAGAGGAAACCTATTTCCGAGCAATAACTCTCCACATCCCCTGGATCTTAACCAACCGATTTTTACTCATGCTGTGACTGCTGCTTCACAACCACAACTAGCATGTAGTCTGTCTCCCAAATAACAAAATCCATTCACCGTCTCCACTTCATTGCACAACTTCTATATCGAATCTACTGTTCCTTTCATTATTCCTCTACATCTCGAGCCAACAAAATGCATTGCCAACTTTGCGGTAACTTTCTTTATTTTTGCGCATCTACCGTGAACCCAGTTTCCACATTTTGTGCACAACATCGAAATGGCCATGACTCCACATTGATCTATCTTGCTCTTGAATAGTTTTCCTTCCGACCCGCTTACCATCACTTTTGTTTTTCTGGTGTTGACCTTTAAACCTTTACTTTCCAGTGCACCCTTCCAATTCCAAAATTTTTCCTTCAAGTCTTTCATGGTTTTGCTCATGAGAATAAGGTCATCTGCCTACAGAAATTCATTAACCACACCCCTTCTTGCATTTTCTGTAATAACGTCCACAACTATTACAAACAATGGTGGCAACAGTACAGATCCTTGATGTACACCAACTTTTACCTCGAATTCCTCTGAATATGCGGATCCCACCCTCACTCTTGTCTTTGCACCATCATACAAGCTCATAACTTCCCGAACCATTACTTCTGATAGACGCTTCTTTCTCATGGCTTATTCCATCACTTTTCTTGGCACTCTGTCACAAGCTTTTCCGTGCCAACAAAACACATACATAACTTGTCGTTCTTTTGATATTCCTCCTGCATTCTCACAATGAATATCGCATCAACTGTTCCTTGTCCTGCCATAAATCCAAACTGCATTTCATTCAAATTGACTAGTGTTCATATTCGCTTCTCTAGTACCCTTTCAACAATTTTCATGGCATGTTCTGCTAGTTTCACTCCTCTGTATGATCCACAGCTCATCACATCACTCTTCCTTTAAAGATAGGCACAATCACACTAGTTTTCCACTCATCAGGCATTCCTCTACCATCATCACTTTCACCCCAATTTCGCCACTTGCAACTATCATCTCCACACTTACTTCAGATGGTCCAGTTGCCTTTCCTAATTTCATCTTTTGCATTGCTTCCACAATTTCATTGCGAGCCACTTTTTCCCCTGGTCTTTCTACTACATCAGTTTCCACCATGTGATCCCATTTGTTCTCTTCATTCATGATCTTTTCGATGAGTTCCTTCCAAATTTTTGCCCTATTTTCTTCAATAAAGCCCAATCGTTCGTCTCTTCCTCTTAAGCACCTTCCTCCTTCCACATCCTTCCCTTCCTTTTTCATTCTTCTAAGGAAGTAGAAAACACTATTAGAATTCTGATAGCTTCCATTTTCATAGCTCTAGCAACAATTTTTCTCGTTTGATTTCTTATACCTGTGTATCTAGTCTTCTTCTGATGGAAACCTGCACAACTCCTTAAATGCCGCCTTCCTTCTTGCTATGGTATCCTTGACCTCTTCATTTCACCACCACCTGTCTTTTTGATCTCTTCTAGGCTTCTTCTTTTCACACACTTCATCACATGCGTTTAGAACATCATTCTTGAAAGTTCTCCACAAATCAGGCGCGTCTCTGCTTACTAGTTTTTTTACTCTTTTTTCAGCTCTTACTCTTGTTCGGTTTTTATTCAACTTCCAAAGCTTTCTTATGATCCGTTGCATTCTCACACCTTTTTTAGAACCTTTTTATCTAGATCTATGACCACCAACCTGAGCTAAAGTTCCCATGGAATCACTTTCACATCACCTATATACTTTCTGTATTTTTCTCCCATAAGCACAAAATCAATTTCTGTTTCACATCCACCGGCACTATAAGTGATTTTCCTTTTGTCTGCCTTATAAAACCAAGTGTTTGCCACACACAGCTTTCTTTCATCACAGAACTCCAGCAATCTTCTCTACGTGTCTTTTCCCAATGCCATTCTTCCCGTATACACCCTCAGCACATTTTCCCACATGTCCACTAAAATCCCCTAAAGAAACAATGATTTTACTAGAACTTCGGAAGTCCCACTCACTCGCCATTTCATCATAAAAACGAACTTTCTCTGTGTCTGGTCTTCCTGGTCTTGCACAATGCGTAAAAAATGACGTTGCTTTTTTTTGCAATTTATCTTCAACAGAGTCGCAACGTGAACTTGGGCAACGTTCGTTCATGTGTTATGGTGGCAGAAGAAAGGCCTCGCCTCTCCCTCACTAATAACTTCACTCAACTCTATCATGACCTTGGCCTTCCGAAACGGGCTGTGACGACCGCGTTTGGCTGTCGTGTCGACGTAGCAGTTGGATTGCAGGTGTGTGTGGTTGTGATGTGCTTGACAGCAGATGGCTTTCGGAAGTGCTCTGCGTACAATGAATTGCTCTTTTGTTGCCACAGTCAGTCTGTGAACGCAGTTAACGTCACTTTTGCGAACCCGTGCTGAATTGACGTCACTGCGATTATGGAAAAACACAAAACATTCCTTGTTTGATGCGTTACTTGTATCGGAGTGCTATGCCTGCAGTACTGAACACTCCAAATTATGTCTGAACACAAGATATTCAGTGTATAAGCGTTACGTTTACTCTTAATCGGATGGTAAAATTGGCAATCTCTTTGCTTTTGCAGGGTCCTTTGTGTTCCGATTCAAGTCCTATTTACGTTGATTTGAAAGCGCTACGTAACGACAGAATCAGCGTGGTTGAAAGAGGGGCACCTCATAGCTTGTGTCTGTTGGAATCTGGCAAAGTATGCTGTCTTTGTATAGTCGTTTAAAATCACGTGCATGTTACCAATGATTTACTGCCTAACCTGACCGGCATATATCAAATGCTTTCTTAAGTTTTATATGTAGACTTAGCAATTCTGGTATGTTCCTTAGGCTTAAATAAATGGCGATCTTATCAAATCGTTGCACCTGCTATATCTTAAGTTATGGGAAGATATTCAAATTAAGGTGTTCTGTTTACACTACTGTCTTAATGGGGTTTGCGGTGAGAATCTATGTTTCCGGTTCATGCCGTGTTTCCCGGAGGAGGCACGGCATGAACCGGAAACCTAGATTTACACCTTAAACCCATGAAGATCAGGCTGAGGGAAAGCCGAAGTCCATTAAATACAAGTTACTAATTGATAGCATTGCCATCAGCAAAGTGGATTGTCATTGGTGGATCCCCAAGAGTTGGGTGAACTGTTGCGAAGAGCTGAGTGAACAGGTTCACTGTTCCTAGCCCGTGAAGCACGGGAATGTGATTAATTGGGCTGGATTGCTGACTGCGAATGCAATGGTCGTAACACTGTAGAACTTCACCATCATTGCGTAATGGTCTTCTTGGCTTGGGCTCTCAACGGCAACATCACCTGGTTGGTAGCATCGTTTGTGAGAGATGCGCACTTTGCTTCTCGTTTTTGCACCAGGCTTTGATTAGCATGCAAGGTTTTTCCCCTCCGGTAGGCTTTTCTGACTGATACTAATTAAGTAAATATCTTTTGTTTAGATTCTCCCTGGATGCAAGGTTATAGTGGCAGACCCTGAATCTTTTGCGCAATGCGCCAATGCTCATTTGGGTGAAATCTGGGTGGCTAGTCCCCATGTCGCACAAGGCTACTATGTGGTACAAGGAGGTAATGCCAGTCTGTCGTACCAAAATCATTTCCAGGTGGGCAGACTTTGTTGATTGAGCGCTGTAGTTTTTGTCGATGTGGTACAATGGTGTCGCTGGTGAGTGAGTTAAAGTCACAGCAAGCATTTGGCGGAATATGCTTAAAGGTTTAGAGTTGTAATTGTTCGGACGGAGCTAGATGTATGCTTTGATTTAAGATGAGCAATATTTCCCGGCCGCTTTCAAGGGAGGGAGGTTGGTTAAGGTCTGATTTGCACTCAACTTTAATGCAGTTTAAACCAATGTTTACGACAATTTTAAACAAAATTTAGCTTGAGACTATGACAAATTCAGTTTTGACTTCCAGCGCTTTCGATTTAGCTGTGGAATATTTCCTGGGCAGAGAACACTGCAATAGTTTTTTGTGATGAAATTTTTGTTGTGAAATCTAACAGCAATGTAAATATTAACAAGTTTATTGGAAAAAAGCTGCCAACAATTTGCCATAACATTCATGCGGATGGCACAGTTGTTAACTAGTTCAGTGGGCACCAGTCAAGGGCCAAAATGGCTGCAAGAATGTGTGAATATTCTTCGAATAAAACTTTATTCCATTTCAGACTTCACTTAGAACTGGAGATACCAAAACGAAATACGCTCGGACAGGATTTCTGGGTTTTGTAACCAAGAGTGAACACTCCTCTACAGGAGCTGTTCAAGCAGGTATGTGCTTGTAATTTTATCTCAACTAAGAGTAAGTTGACTACATCGATGATTGCTGCTCAACCGAAAAGGCCGACGCCGTGACTGAAGGTTCAGCTTCCCATGCTTGATTGCTTTGAAATAGCAAGCCGAAAATGTTGAACCGATTTTTGGGTCTTGGGCTACGGGAGATGCGCAGAATCTTAACGTAACATAAGTCTTTTGTCGACACAATGCATATCTGTCTCTTGCAGTGCAATTTTACTTTGCTTTTTTATTTCGCTTGTACCAAGGGATATCGCGGGAAGGAAGAGTTGCCGATTTCTGGCGAGCTGGAAAGGTTGTAGTGTAGAAGCTGGATATTGCAGCTTTTCAAAGTGCACTTGGCGCTTTCAATCCACGTGTTTCGTGGGCGTCGTCTGGCTCTGTAACCAGATATAAACATTGTTTGTGATATACTTTGTGTGCAGGATGGTAGTATGGAAATCTTTTGAGGTAATGGGTTGCTTCTAAACTTACTGGTGAATTGGTGCTACTACCATCTTCCGAACTTCGGAGCAGTGGAACCATTTTGGAGAAATTACCGTAAAGTGCATTTCCCAAGAGCAGAACAACCTAGCTCGGGTGAGATTTGAACGCACGAATATCGATGCTGTAAATAGCGGTCCAATTCGCTCGACCAAATTGCCGATTGATTCTGTCTGTCATCAGATGATCAACAATCTTTGTACATCGTTGGTTCATTGGAGGAGGTGATAAATATTCGAGGAATGAGATATTATCCTATCGATATCGAAAACTCTGTTGTACGGTGCAGCAATAGAATTCCAGAATGGTATGTTTTATATGTGGTTCTCAAAATGCCGTGCGCCGATAGTATTGGCAGCTCGGGTCGGAACACAAGTAGAAGAAAAATTTTCTGCCAATTCGAGCGTTTTTTATACGTAGTTTTCTGGGTTGGCAGGTAATGTCAGCTGATGCCACCTATAATGGGTTGGAAACAATATGAGCTCAGCTTCATTAACCGCTGTTATTAGTATGGGACTCCTCTAAGCTTAGTGCTATTGTTTCTGCAAAGACACATGGGAAGCTTCACTTCAACTCCGGAAGCAGCGGTTTCTGACAATGCTCATGTGGGGTGCAATAAGCTTTGTCAGCCTTGTGAGTAGAGTGGTTTAAATGTTCAGAACGATATGTTACGTATCGTGCGACCAAATGGCACCAGCGTTTGCTCTCAAACTATAAATCATGTTCGATGAGTTGAAAAGTTCTCATCATTTTGTTTATCACCAATTCTCCCTTCAGCGTCGTCTTTCAATCAAATGACATTCTGATTGTGATCGTCGAATTGGAAGGCCAGGAAAGTTCAGCTTTGAATCTTGTACCACTGGTGAGACAAACTAACTTTATAGCACGAATCTAATAAACGCAGGAAAAATAAGTTCCAATAGTTTGGTAATGACAAGGCTAACAAGAGAGATTGAAAGTTTATTAGTATTTTTTGTAACAAGAGGAGGAAGTGTTTATCAATGGTGCTGGGGTTTTTTCTAGACCACGATTGATTATATGTCTGGTTCTCCAACTAGACCATGATTGACACTTCTCGAGTTCGCTGCGGTCAACACGGCTATGAAGACAAAGTTACCGCTCTTGCTCTTCCTTTTTCGTTGTTCTCCTGCTTAAGTCCTAGAGTGACCTGAACAACTTCTATTGCTTGTTGCTGAAAGCGAAAGTTACCAACTTTTTTGGTAAAAAATACAGCCATAATGCTGGTAAACATTTTACTGAATCGTTTCGCTTTTGCACTAAAAGCAGTTAGTAATTTCAATAAAATGTTTACCAGCTTTCTGGGTTTATTCTTTTACTAAGAATTGCGAATAAATTTCGTTTTTATAATCCTAAGCTAGGGTAGTTTAAAAACATTGTAATTTTTGAAGTCAGGCTATCACGCCTCAAACTTGCTTCAAAAAATGCCGCAAAGAAATCGGCGTCTATGCTTTAGTATTCGCAAAAAATCAAGTTTTTTATTTTTTTTTAAATCAAAAGAAACCTCTACTTTTATTGCTGCCTATTTTATAGTTATTTTTGAAGTTTTTTTTGTTTTTTACGTGTTGATGTTACTTATATGTGGCAAGGCTGTTTTCATCTCAATCAGCGGTTCTCAAACTTTTTAAAAAATTTAGCCTGGTGGACCTTTTGCAATTATTTTGATATTTCGTGGCCCTTTAAAAATCAAAGAACGCTATAGGAAAAATGCCATAACTACACCAATGAAAGAAAAGCAAAAACTATCAAATACGGTAAGCGTTTAATGGGATGGGTGCACTTGTTTTGCTGCAATTATGTCGTCAATGTTTGGTTTGGTTTTAGACAGCGCAACTCTCATGTCGTGTACTACATCCAGTCGGTTTCGGTATTTGTTTTTCATATTGAGTAGAGTGGAAAAGGCTGCCTCACACTCATAGGTAGTTACAAAAGGAATGAGGAATTTTAGGGCCATCTTGGAAAGATTTGGATAGGACTGTCCCATTTCTATCCAAAAGTAAGTGCAGCACATTTCTCGGTGAAGAAGTTTTGCACCACCATCGTTAATCATATCAATAAATTCTTCTTGAATTTCATTCGATTCTGAAGGTAAATCATCCAACTTGAGTGTAAATGGTTTGTTAGTGAAAAGGTTCAATTTGTCAACTTCCTGTAAATTTGGAAAATCATGTGAGATCACATCACTGAGAATGGACACGTGTTGTTTCATCACTTTAATAATATCATCACTTGCTTCAGGTTCGTTATCATCCAAAAACTGATTAAGCTCTGGAAAAGGGGCAAAGTTTTTCTTTTCCAATTTGGAACCCCACAGCCCTATTTTCGTATTAAAAGCTGTCAACTTTTCATGGGAGTGAAGAGCGTTTATTTCTTTTCCTTGCAGACCCAGATTGACGCGGTTGACAGATTCAAAAATGTCAACCAAAAATGCAAGAAGTATCAAAAAACTATTGTCAGAAAAGTTATTGTGTAGTTCTGGTTTTCGCTCTCTCAGAAACTCTTGTATTTCTTTCCTTAAAAGGAAGACTCTTTTCAGGACTTTTCCCTTTGACAGCCATCTGACATGTGTATAAAACAAAAGATTTTGAAATGCAGAATAACTTTCTTTGCACAATTCTTGAAAAAGACGGGAATTAAGTGCATTCGCTTTTATAAAATTCACTGCTTTAATTACAGTGGTAAGAACGCATGACAACTTGTCGGGCATCGTTTTGACCATTAACGCTTGACGATGGAGAATGCAGTGTGTGCCAATTGCATTTGGGGACTTTTCTTTGACCAGAGTCTGGAAACCAGAGCGACATCCCAGCATTGCTGGAGCACCATCAGTGCAAACACCAATCACGTGCTCCCATCGTAGATCATGCATGAGTCCGAAAAAAACTGTCAATTTTGTTAAATATATCTTTTGCCTTTGTAGTTGTGTCAAGAGGTTCGCAGAACAAAAATTCGTCTTCCGAATGTTTTTCATGTACGTAGCGCACATATACGCAAAGTTGAGCTAGATTAGCAACGCCTGTTGTTTCGTCAAGCTATATCGAAAAAAATTTAAAATTTGAATTGTGCATCTTTGAGACCACTTGTAACAGAATGTTATTTGACATGTCAGCTATTCGCCTACTAACACTGTTGTCTGATAAGGACACTTGTTTTAGTTTTTCAAGTTCAGAATTTCCCAGAAGGTTTGACATTATAATTTTACAGCAAGGCAAAATTAACTGTTCTCCAATGGTGTGTGGCTTTTTTGCAATGGCTATTTCTCTTGAAACCTCATAAGAAGCTTTCAAACCAGCTGCTATTTCCTTGAAAAACTTTCCTGTGTCATCCAACCTGGATTTTTTTTAATTTTCACCATGGCGTTTGAAGAAATCTACACCTTTGTGTTGCAAACTAGAATGGTTAGTTTCCAAGTGTCTCTTCAACTTGCATGGCTTAAGTGAAGAGCTTGCCAAAACATTATTGCACAAAACGCACTGTGGTTTTTCTTCACCAGATTTTATCATGATAAACCCAAATTGGATAAATGAATCGTCATATCTAAATTTCTTTTTAAGAGGCATTTGTAATAATAATCTTACAATGCCGATAATGTAATATACTGTAAAACATTAGTAAAAACTGATAAATAGGACTAAATTTAAAAGCTGAAAATATGAATGAGTTTTCCAAAGGAGGCAAGCTATGCTTTCTACAAGTCGTGGTTTCCTGGTATCAATGGTTCCGACGACGAAGGCTAGGGCTACTTGACAGTAACTCTCCTATCTACTAAATACTACTAACTTAGTCTGCTACAACAGTGCTTCTTAAACGTTTTTGCTTTTGTTCAACCCTACCACGGAGTTGTTGACCCCTACCATTCTGCAGCAAAATTTACAAAATAATTAATTACTATTATATAATCTCCACAACACTTCGTACAAATTGACTTGTCTTACTCTCAACTAAATATCGCTGCTTTCCTTGCTCCTCCGTCCTCACGTGCACTTCTCAAGTTATTGCGTAATGTGCTTGTAATAACAACCGAAAAGAAAGGTAAAATTACTCAACTGTGAAGTTGTAGATAACACATAAGAATTGCGTTGTTGCGTCTCATTTCTAATGTTAACAACTTTCTAACTACAGTAACCTCCCGCTTAAGTTCGCAACTTGAATCCGAACGCCTGGTGCGAACTTATGCGGGAGGTGCGAACTTAGCAATTTGGCTACGGTTTCGTCTTTGATAGTCAAAGCTTTTAATTACGTTATGAAAGGCCCTATTCATGCCTCATTAATCGCGTGTATCAAGCGTGTTACTTTATTACCATTTGAGCTAGTGCTTCATTGTTAACTGATACATTGATATTATAAGCTGCACAATTAATTTAAGCAAGGTATTATACAACATATTCTCTGATAGTCTAATATAGTACAATGTCCAACAAAGTGAAACGTTTGAATGAATCAGAGAGATTGGAGATAATCTCCTTGCTGAGGCAGCCAAATCCTGCAAGTAAACGAAGCATAGCTCGACAGTATGAAGTGAGTGAGGCTGCTATTAGAAAAGTTTGGTTGAATCGTGAAGACATTTGTAAACGTTCTGCTCTGATGTCAGAAGAAGCAAAAAAGAAGAAATTTAGAGCATCTGTGGGCAAGTATACGGAACTGGAAGATCAGTTATACCTTTGGATCGATAGTATGCGTCGTGCAAGCCAACCTGTTGCTCCCTCACTCGCCATGTTGAAAGCCAAAAAATCGCTGAACAGCTTTCAATATCGCAGGATGACTTCAAAGCGTCATGGCAGTGGTTCAGCCGATTTAGAGAACGTCGTGGGTTGCAACAAATTTTCCTTCACTGTGAAGGAGCAGAGGTGGACAGAGAAAGTCATTGTCTTTTGGAGGCTTTGGATAAACTATATGCAATAATTTCAAATTATGATCCCGAAAACGTTTACAACATGGATGAAACAGGTTTATTTTTTCGGCTGCTGCCAAGATATACCTTGCTTCTGCCGTGCGAAGATATCAGCAGCACCCGAGGGAAGAAGAAAGCTAAAGAGCGAGTGCCACTGGTGGTTTGCACAAATGATACAGGAACTCATAAGATTCCTTGCACGTTAATTGAAAAGCCAAAGGTTCCTGCTTGTATAAAAAACCGAGAATGGCCTGTCACTTATATAAGTCAGAATAAAGCATAGATGGACGTCACCACTTGCTAAAAATGGTTTGAAGAAGTGTTTTATCCTCAAGTGAGACGGAGAACAGGACGCCCAATTCTTCTTCTGATGGATAATGCTCCAGGTCATTTTGCAGCTTTTGAGAAAAATAATGTCAAAGTTGTGTTTTTTCCACCAAACTGCACTAGCTGGAAACAGCCTTGTGACATGGGAATAATTGCTGCGCTAAAGAAAAGATACAAATATTTATACCTCAAAGATGTCTTGGGTTTCTATGAGCTTGATAAAGATTTGAAGGCGCGAAAAAAAAGAGCAAGCAAAAAGACTCCCTAGAGGTGCAGCAGGGGTGGCTTATGGAAACCCTGCTCACTTACTAGATGCAGCTCAATATAATAAGGTTGCTTGGGATGCTATATCGGATGCAACAATAAAGAATGCATTCAACAAGGCTGAATTATTCCCAACTTTGCAAGCTGGAACTAACGAAGAAACTGACTTAATGGCTGACCTACAGCACAACTTCGAGGCATTAAATATTCCTATAGATGAAGGCACTATGGATGAGTTTGTGCATGCTGACGATGAAAATGGTGAAGAGTTTTCTAAAGAAATTATGGAAGATGTCAATGAGGTGTTGACAAGAGCACAGACAACAGTCGGAAATGAAGATGCCAATGAAGATATGATGGTCGAAGCTTGTGCTCAGAATTCAGAACCAGTAGTCCTGACAAACGATGTAACTTTTGATGGTTTTGAAAAAATGTACAATAAAGTCTTGGAAGTAGAAGATCAGCTATTATGTCCTACTGCCCAAGCTCAAGCGGGAGATGGCTATAGTGAAATAAAAAATTCCTTCGAAATATTTTAGCGCAAATTAAGGCAGGTGATGTTGGAAGAAAAGCGAAAAAGAGTGAGGAATATGCATCAGCTGACGATCCATGACTTATTTAAATTGTGAACCTCTTAAAAATGTGATTCGTTGTAAATGTTAATAAATACCTGAAAAAGTTGATTCCAGTTTTTTTGATTATTAGGTACGAACTTAACTGGGATGCGAACTTAAACGGGTGCGAACTTAAGCGGGAGGTTACTGTAATGCGAACCATTCGCTGATAGCAGGTAGTACAGCATAATAGATGCTTTATGATGTCACAAGGGACATTTCAAAAAGCCGTATAGCCGCTATACGGCAACAACGCAATTCTTATGTGTTTCAGATAGCGTGTACGGACTACGGACCCTCTGAAACTGCTGTGCGGACCCCATCTGGTCCGCGGACCCCAGTTTGGGAACCACTGATCTAAATTAAAGCTTTCGTCAGATTTGCTTATTGCAAATTATTTGTTTTAGTGAATTCCCCACCAACGAGAGCATAAATATAACAAAAAGCATGTACAGAATGAACATTGAACATGCATAACGCAAAACAGAAATAGACAGTAATTCAAAAACCATTTTTTCAGAGTGAATATTGGAGTACACGCGACCAATTTCTTTGTGGCGTTTGTTACAGCAACGCCACAGTTTTAGGAAATGATAGCAAGATTTTGAAAAACAATTTTTAACCAATTTATCCTAGACCAGGGGTCGGTTATCTTTGGTTCTTGCCCTATAATTTTTTTAAGGTGTGAAGCAGGTGAGCGAGTCTCGAAATTCGCTCGCTTTTTTGGCACTACTTAAAGGTGAGGACTTTTTTGAGGGATCACCTTTGATTTGATGGACTGTGTCATACAAAAACGCCCTAATACAATTTTGCGGCTCATTTTTGTGGAAATCGGGCCCAATGGGTTGTCGGTTGTAAAATTTGCGGACCCTCGTCTAGAGTAATGCTGGCCAGACTCTTGTTGTTTTTGTGTACAGTGATGTAGTGTGGGGGTGTGCGCACGTTAAGTTTTGTGAACGGTGGAAGGATATAGATGCCTAATTTCGGGCTTTGAAAATGGTTTCCAAAAAAATAATTACCGACGGAAAATGGGTCAATTCAAACAAACTTAGAATTGCGTAGCGGCTTTTTCAATGATTGCCTGTGTCTTTTTTGACTCGTTAGTACAGCAAGTGTGGCCCCCCTGGCCTGGACCATCTTTCATGAAGTTATTATTTCAAGTTTTTATTTCAGGTCACCAGTGCTATTCTTGAAGAACATTACGTGATCGCAGGTGTTGTGGCAGTGATTGATCAGGGTTCGATTCCGTTCAACTCTCGAGGGGAGAAACAGCGAATGCACTTACGTGATGCTTTTATTCACGATAAACTTGATCCTATTTATGTTGCTTATAATATGTGATTCTGCTTCAAGTTCGACATTTGTTTTTCTATCTGAAGAAAGTAAAAGTTTTATTGCACTTGGAAGCTGAATCCATTCTTCTACGTTGTATTATACACGCTACTAATCATGACCCACTTATAAATGTACCTATGCAGGGAGAATCGGTCGATCTATCGATATGTCATTCCTTTCGGTACTATGATCGGTGTAATATTTGCCCAATATGATACCGGTACTTGACAAGTAAATACGGAACTACAGTTTGTGTCTTCAACGAACTTATTTTTTTCTTATGACAACCTTGCAATCTGCGTTAATGCACTGTATATTTCTAATGCAGTTTTGTTTTATTTTTACCATCGTGTACGACACAACGCTTAATCAAAAAAACAGTTATCGCGTAAACAGCTCTGATCTGGCAGCAACAGCTCCTTCAGCGTCACTTTTCATCAGGTCAGTCCTTCTTCGGAACGTATATATTCGCCAACATCAGCTTGATGAAATACAACTATTGTCATCGGATCAGTTTTGCGGCACTCGGCTGTTGATTTGGCACTGGCACCAAAACCCTGTCAATCAGTAGTAATATCAAATAATGAACTCCACACCCGCAGCAAGAACGGTAAACATCAAGTTGGAATCAGAAACGAAGCCACCAGGGTACAGCTTAAACCCGCTTCGATGTTACGTGTGAGAAGGAGGTATTGGCCTTACATGCATTTCTTTGAGACAAAGCGCAGTCACGTAAGGTTTGAACACACTACCAAGCTATTCATCGCCGCCATGAAACAACGACCTAATCTTTAAGAACCAGTTTTTACAATCGCGAGTTCGCCGTAGATCATTGCGCATTGTACGCGGCAAAGATTGGCTTCGTCGCGACGTAGGGGTAGCGATGGCTGCAGTGACATTGCAGTCTCCAAATCTTGACAACAAAAGCTGGAAAATCATACGCACAACTGCATTGTAACGAGAATTTGTAATGCTGTGCACAAATAAACGTTGCACTATTTACTTTAATTACGTAACGGAACACATGATTCTCGCGATGGAAATTGTTTGGTCTTCAAAAAAACGCACGATATGGCAAATTTTTCAGGCTTGTAGAAATAATTTCAGCAGTACTAGCAAGTCTCCTCCACACAGCAAAATTAAATAATCAGCTATTTCAGCAAGAACAGCCCCTTGAATGGCTTGCTCCACTAAACATTTCTATCCTGATTTGCAGCCCTAGATCATCACAAGAGCAGGATGAAAAAGATGCATAAATTTATACCTTTCGGTCACGAAAAAACGTTTGGTCTGGTGAACGTAGCACAGGAAACTTGATAACACGCCACAAAGCGTCCTTCTTAAGGTGGCAATAGGGTTCAAATTACTTTTTCTGTGTTTCTTTACCTACGGGATTGAGTCTGCTATGCTATGAAAGCCCAATGATGGTTTAAAATTTTTTTTCTTTTTTTTGCCGCTATTTTGGCCTCGATTTCGGACGCCACGCCATCTTGGAATTTCACCCTATTTTCAAAATGGAATTTTGGGCAAAGTACCACCCTTAGAGCCATAATTCTTTTTATTCATAAGTCAGAATCACCTCTGCTAGGGATTAAATGGAACAAATATTTGGCATCGGGCTTGTGAATTTTAATGGACATTCCTGATGAAAAATGTACCAAAATTCCTCCAAAATAACGCTTTTACCCAAAAACCATCAGCTTTATAAAAAAAAAGTGAACAATTCATTCCCTCCGGCGTTATGAATTACATATATAGCCGTAATATCATCGTCTACACCCTACAACTAACGACAGTAGAGCATTTCAAAGTTCAAAAATCGTCATTTCGAGAAAATCGAGATTAAAAATATTTTCTACTAGGGGTAATCAAACACGGACCCTATAATCTAGAGCTCATTTTTTAAAAAAACAGCCACACATTATGAAAGAACGTAGACTGAAGTTGCTTTTTCTGCAAAAAACTCAATTTCGATGAAAACACCGATAACCCCGGTTTCTGAACCCTATTGCCACCTTAAACATTGCAGTCACCGTGAGATCTAAACGATAAAGGGCAGTTAAACTTTCCGACCTTGAGTAAATACCGATTGAGCCCATAACATTGTAACATACTAGACTTACCAAAGGTACATCGTTCATCGAATAAACGACCACCCCTTGATATTTAGGAGTATTTTCTGTTATTCTACCTAATCCTGACTTGACAACATGATTTCCATATAAAAAAGACTGTTCCGCACCAGGCTTAATCCATACTTTATACTGAAATTAAAAAAAGCTTATTTACACATATAAAAACTTAACCTTGGACTTGAACAGTCGCTTGTTCAAATTACATGCATAATGCACGTTCGACTGGTTGGTTTAGATGTGGGTTTGAACCCCACATGCAGTCTTGTTTTTGTCGTGTTGAGAGTAGTAACAGCTAAAGGTAGACCCACCTAATTTGTGTTGATGCAGTGAACCTGTGGTACAGTGGAATGCAATGCAATAATTCCTAACAAGACAATGTGTGATACAGTGGATTATTGAAGTGATGATTTTAATTCGAACAAAATACAGCAAAGTGATATTTGCTAAAAACAACTTTTGGTACCTTAATTGTTGAATTAGCAAAATAAATTTCATCAGGCAAAACCGTAGCAAATTGGTTATATCCATAGTTAATTTTATGGCGTCACCTTCACTTAAAACGTTGCCAGTCGGTGATTAATACAACGAAAACAAAGGCGTGTGAGCATCACAAGTGCTTCAGTAACAGCTAAGCTGTGCCACAAAGTCGCCAATAAAAACGCAGTTAAAAATAAAATTGGTTAGGAAGAAATATAGTCAACCATCATTTTATTTTTCACACTCATTTCGAAATGAACTAAAAACCTTGGGCTTGATCAATGTAAAAAAAACTTTTAAAATGATTGTCTTCTTTGAGTTGAACTTGATCAAAATACAGTAAAAACACCCAAAAGCAAATAACAAGCGCAAAATTATAAGTTAATAAGGCAATTTAACTAAACATACTGACAATAAGAATTCTACATGTAATTGAGTGATTACATCCCTTATTAATCCTGTTTTTTGAACGAAATGCAACACATGCACTTTTTTAGGCTTGATGCAAACCATAATTTATTACCTCTACAAGAGTTGGTTTTGAGCATACAAGTTATTAATTAACAAAGGGTGCAGTGCAAACAAATCTCATTTTGTTTTCATTGCGATGTATTGATTTTAATTTTTTATTTAGATTAAAATTTCTTTGAATGCTGGTTGTATTAGTATTGATAAATACAGGGTGTCCCAAAAAAATGTATACACTCTTTAAATCGTTATAACTTAATCAAGTTATTGATTTTTGCTTTCAAATAAATTGATGCAAAAGAAAGAATAAACATTTAAAGAATTTGTGAGAAAAAATATACATAAACATATCAAATTAAATCTTAATAACACAAAAGACACTTGGGGCAATATCAGAATGTTCACAAATTGACGAGTTCACATATGTACTCAAACTGGTGGCAGTTTTGTTCAATACGCTTTTCATATCTTGAAGAAATGGACTTAGAAAAGTCCAGCAACATTTTCTCGGGTATTTTAGCACATTCTTTTTCAATTGCTACTCTCATTTTAGCAATTGTTTTAGGTTTCCTACTGCAAACTTCGTTTTTTAGAAACAGTCACACAAAGAAATTTACCAGTGTCAAATCTGGTAAACTAGGTGAACATCCTAACTGTTTCTTTTCTTCGAACGCCTACATTTTTTTGGGACACCCTGTATATTTGGCTAATTTCAAATTCAAAATATCATCAAGTTTCACACACATCAAACTCTTTGTATAGATATGAAATGCCGAGATTCGAGTTGAGGATAGGAATGTGATTGGCAATAAGTTAATCATTACAGAATCTTGATTAGCATCAAAATTACAGTCAATTCTACACAACAATCGAAAAATTATAGTAGCCAGGGGCAAATAAAGCTTCTGTATTTATGCACATATAAAATGCACCTGTGTACTGATCACTCTATTTCTGACACAAAAAAGTTGTACAAAATATTCTGCATTAAATTTTGGTTACTTACAGTAATCGCACACTACCATAAGTTATGATATAACAGACAAAAGAGCTTGCTTGTTTGTTTTATTGCTGTTTGCTTTATGGTTAAATTTGAAAGTTATTAAGCGAAGAAATTGTATTAAGGAAATTGTAAACCTTGCAACTAATTGGCAAAGCAGCATACGGGCGCAAGGGGCATTAACAATTTATTAAAATGAATATGCCAGGAAACAATAATGAGTATACCACCCAACCAATTTAGACGAGACCATCCCTGGACGCGTTTCGTCCTTTTGGACTCCTCAGCAGGGCCCGTCCCGTCACAAGCAAAAGTAACCCACTCATTAACGTTATCCTTGAAAAAACAAATCCAACACATGTAGAAGCACTGAGACTTCAACCGACGAACTATTGCTTTGCTTAGCAGGGCAGGTTGACAAATTGGTTGATTGGTTGCATATCCAAATGCAACCAATCAACCAATTTGTCAACCTGCCCTGCTAAGCAAAGCAATAGTTCGTCGGTTGAAGTCTCAGTGCTTCTACATGTGTTGGATTTGTTTTTTCAAGGATAACGTTAATGAGTGGGTTACTTTTGCTTGTGACGGGACGGGCCCTGCTGAGGAGTCCAAAAGGACGAAACGCGTCCAGGGATGGTCTCGTCTAAATTGGTTGGGTGGTATACTCATTATTGTTTCCTGGCATATTCATTTTAATAAATTGTTAATGCCCCTTGCGCCCGTATGCTGCTTTGCCAATTAGTTGCAAGGTTTACAATTTCCTTTATGGTTAAACGAAATACTGAGATAGAATTTTTTACTAAAATGCTAGCATAGATCTTACAGCAATCTTACAATGCAAAACAAATTTTTGTTGTCATCTGTCTTGGTTCCTCACAATTAAGTCACACCCATAACTTGATAAAGACCTTTTTATGCAAAAAATGCAACCTATATACACCTAAGTTTCTTTTTTCATTTTATTGACGAAAGTGGGTAAAATCGTTTGTTCCTAAAAATGGTCAACTTGAAACATCCTAAACCCTGATGTACACACCCTCTACACTGTGGACAGTGGTTACTTCTTCCAAATAACTCACCTTTGCATAAGGTGCAAGATACTCCAAAGCTGTTATGTGTAGTATAAACTTTTTAGACCTTGTAAATCTTCCAAAACATACGCCAAGGCTTACAAGGTTTTTTCGAGAAACTGAAAGTGATTTTCGCATAATGGTTTCAGACACATAATATACACGTTCTCGGTGGTACCGGAAACAATAAGCATCATCTCCACGATCGATTAACTGCTTGATGTTTTCTGCTATACTGCAATAAAAGAGTTTAATAAACAAATTTTATTAAGCCAAACAATGTAAATACAAAACAACTTTATCTATTTATTAACAAAAAGTTGCCAGTTTATGGATAAAAGCTAGTACCAAAATTAGGTTGGTAGCATTAGCAATGCTCATTTTTTGTCCTAACATTAAACATAAGGTTGCAATTAACACACATCACTGAAACAGTGACTTTAATCACACATTTTAAATTGCTCTTTTGAAAATTATGTGTCTGACAATAACAGAAGTACAATGCAGAATATACACTAACATGGTTCATTCACATGTCCAAAAAAGACTTGGGCTTTTTAATGAGGACTCAGGTCAAAGATTGCAGGTTTTTGAAATGTGTTCGCACATATCTAAATTTGCATTTAATAATTTAAGGTTTATTTCTTAAGTGAAATGAAAAACACTATTTTTCTTTTTAAAAAACAAATCTTTTTTCAAGAGAAGCATTTTTACACCACATTAGTTTATTATAGCACAATTCAGCAGAATATCAATTGGTTTAAGTGAGTTATAAATGCATGAGATAATTTGGACACAAGTATTATCAAGTTGCACTATACTACTCAGTTTGCAATTACAACAATCAAATAATTTAGGCATTGGGTATCTTGCTGTCGATGACATTTTACCCTTAGAAGCTATTTTGCTGTGAGTTCTTTGTGATTGGCCAATCTTAATGACGTATTGAACATGCAACTTTTGGTCGTTTCTAATTGGACAATTTTATTAACTGATCAAAAAATATTTACATCCCAGTGTCCACTCCTCCACCCTGTACACTCCCTTCCAATGTACACTACCCTGTGCATGTACATTCCGGGCCTCCGCTCCGGTGTACACTGCTTTTCTCTGAGTGCCATGCCAGCCAAGATTCCCACCTGTGACCATGGTATTTCAAGACTGGTGCACTGTCCACACGCCACAGCATTACTGACAAAATTGTGGCAATTAAAACCTAAGTAAATAATTATGGCAAAACAGTCTCTGAGGGTAAAATGCCGTCGTCATTAAAATGGCCACTTTCAATAGTTTACTTACTGCCATCTGCAATTTGGTACATAACACAATTGAAATAGTTTGCAGATACTTATCAGGAACTTGACAAACTTGTTGTTTTGCTGCAGTAGAGCCAACCAGTGTACTGCAAACACCAAAACAGCACATATGCTTGAATGGTTGGTTAATATATTATTTGCTATTCATTTTAAAATTGGTTTTACTGTCATCCATATGCTAACCTACAGCAAAATAAGCCTACTGTACTTAAACTATGAGCCAACATGTGGTTGCAATCAGCTTACCCTTTTTAGGTTCACCTTCTTGAATTAAAACTTGAATTTGGTCTACTACAACATTTTATTGATCTAATTCAGTCACAAGCTTCTAACTAAGACCAATTAGTATAAACATTGCTGTGAAATATTGAAAAGCAAAAACTTTTGTTCCTATATCCTGCAAAAGTCCAGTTGGTGGTGTCAAACCACCTACTTGACTGGTCCCTAAATGAACAAAAATATTGTGGGCTTTTGGACATGTGGATCAGCTACTGGTAATTAAAATGATTAACAATCAAAAATAACTCACTATTTAGCAAGTTTTTCAAAAACAATTTTGGTTTCTTCTTCTGTTAAAGGTCTCATTCCAATTCTTTTTCGTCATGTACCAAACAATAATTGATATAGATTTGGTAAACTGAAGACTATTCTTAAGGTTCTGACCACATAACAAAAATTTGCTGCACGTTCACAACTCCTAACAATCTAACAAGTAAACATCATTAATTACATCATAATTTACAAAGTTAAAACAATGGATAACAAACAATTGTACCGGTAACCCATCATTGATCTCATTATTTTTAGTACCAAAAGTAATAAAAGATCCATCATAGATTCCGGGTAACCCAATTACTACCTATGTTCGTAACAATTACTCAGAAACCTATCCATAACACACTCAGGTAATGTGGGTGATCAACGAAGTTGCCAACTTAAAATAGTAAAAAAACCCTAAAAGGATATTTTTGTGTAAAAAATCCATGTAAAAGGTCTTCGCTCATAAATCTTCATGGCAAGATCTGTTTAAAAATTTTCAAGATTTTTTCCAACATATTTTCCAAATCATATTTTTTAAAACTTCATTTCAATTTTCTAAATTTTGGCTCACAGTAGAGTGAAATGCTTTAAATCTCTATTTTCTACTTCCGTAATTTTAGTGTTGTCTGGTGTAATTTCAAAATTAAAACCAAAGAAACAGACCAAAGTATAACTTGTACCTATCAGTGATGAGCAAATTCTTAAAATTTCGTATTTGGATCTGCTCCTGGTCTGCCGATCATTTTTTGCCAAGGACCCACATTCAGGAGTAGTCGAAATAAGATCTCGTTTAAAATCCTGTTTAGTGTCGACAAATTACAGCTTGTTCACTTACCGCTTGTTGACTCTTCTATTCAAATACGTTTCTAATAATTAACAAAAACTTGCAAAGCGACATACTCCTGTTTGAGAAAATTTTAGGATCCACCTCCCTTTTGGTTTCTTCAAAAAATTCCATTCTCTGGAAACTAAAGATCCTGAGATCCGGATTCAACCCATCACTAGAGTCTATACAACAAATTACAATATTTGGGCAACACAAACAAATGGTACAGAAATTCTTAGGAAAATAGGGACAATCAACTAAATCAGTAAATCATGTTAATTGTAGAAATTTAGGGAAGCATTGTTAGCGCTTGTTGCATGTGGCATGGGGGTAACGTTTGTTGCTTTTTTGTCCACTGTTGTAAAATTTCGTTTTTTCTATGCTGATTTCGGCAAAAATAAAATGAAATAATTGATTGATAACTTATAAGTATGAGTAATGTGGCAAAGAGGCAAGCGATAAGATCAATTTGCAAATTGGCAAGTCTCTCGTTGTAAAGTTATGTTGCATTGCCTATAGGAAAGTGGGGAATTAACTGTGATGGTTCATATCTTGCATATGGGTAAGTCATACAAATAGACCTATAAGTAATCTTGAAAATAGGTAACCTTAATCTTAATCATAATCCTAATTCCAAATCGTCACTTACCTGTATGCAACATCACATTTAATTTGACTTTGCAAAAGCTTTGGCTGAAAACAGAAACTTCTGTGATGTAGATGATATATATTTCATGAAAAATTGGGTTATTCTGTCATGATACGCAAAGATCTTTGACTTGCACAAAAACGTGCAGATGCTTTACAAGAAAAACACGAAAAGAAATGAAATTATTCATAAAACACCAAACTAAAAATCTTCTTTAGATTTAGTTTAAGAACAAGCTAGAAAGTGAGCATAAGTGTGATAAGCAGAGCAAGCAAACTCATGCGAACTCGTTCTTAGTTAGATATACATGACATTAGACGTGTGAAGGTCATAGTCAATCGATTCATTCTTTATGTTCAAAAGACCTTGCAACTAGATTAGCCCTTGGTCCCACTTACTGTTGATTCACCCCTGAATCACCAAAACGTAGAAATTCCGTGGACTAATTCTAGCCCTAATTCCAACCACAACTGATATTTACAGCTTCACTCAGTCCGTAGTTTTTCCTATTTCCATAATTGGCTATGAATTTCCTGAATCTAAATTTCCGTATTTAAGTGTTGCCCCAATTTTGTCTATGTGTCAAATTTGAAACTACTAGGCAATAATAAAACTTAATACTGGCACAATCCATCACCACCATCGAGTAAATGTAATTATACTAAAACGTGCGTACAATGTTTCACTTGTGTTGAAACAAAACAATCAAGCGCAAGTCAAGGATCTTAAATAATACAACAATGATGATTACATTGATTGAAAGGTAAAAGGATGACATTTTACAATCTGCAACCGTTTATGCTCAAATCTGAAGTAAAAAGTCAAAATGTGTCCAGGAGTAGGCTTACGTGCTCCAGACATCCACGATCAGTCGAAGGCATTCTTGAATATAACGTGCACAGTTTTCGACAACCGACAAACTCTTGAACCCTGGTGACATTATCGGAGGTTTGAAATGTTATCATCGGCTCATGGAATGGGAATCTGCTACCTTACGATCTTCAAAGTTCTTGACCTACTTGAAAATCTCACTCCAGCTTGGAAATGTGTTCAAGCTGAACTTCCTTTTGTACCTAGCATGAACAATTGTTAGAGACTTAGTTTCGGGATATGTCGTCACACCAAAAATCTTCTCTTCCATTGACCGAGGCATGATATTGAAAAACCAAACAACCACATGTCACGTGTCATTAACAACCATCATTTCTTTCGCTTCTGCGAAGCAACTGAATCAAGGTCGTCATCTTTGTTTTTTGGCCAAACAAAGAAAACTAGCCTCTTTCAAAACGTTGATCTCCAAAAAAAATTGTCTATCAAATTTCATATTTTGCACCTTATCCAAAAAAACGGCTCTGACTAAACTGCGGCACGTGTAAGCTAGTAGCGTATCCTTACCTGTCGATGTCATCAGTATTTACCGCATTATGAAATCTTTTTTGCAGTGTGATTGCAAACCCCATATGCATTGTATTTTTATTGAAAAAATTTGTGTATTCTCAAAATGTCATATGTTAACCTCTGGGGATCCGTAAACCCTCGATTGGGAATCACTCATGTTGACCATGTAAGAGTTGATTTTTTAACCAATACTTTTAACCTCGTCTTGATTAAAAGTGTTAAATATATGATATTCTATGGCCTTAAGTTGTTGTTCCTCCAGACATTTTTAAATGCAGCCTAGGCTGAAAAGATAGTCGCGCCGTCATTAACAACTGATTTCACTTCATTTATGTTTGTCAGCTCTACAGAAAAATTCTAATGCAAACGAATCGCCAAAATTGGTATATTTTTGAACAAGGTGATGCAAAGCCGAGTCTGTGCAAAGACCAAGCGAAATAACTTACCAGTGATTGGTAGCGAAATTCCAGCAATATTGCGAAAAAATAGACGAGAACAATCAACTGCACCAATCAACAGCCGCCTCAACGTCGTGGTGCGGTCACCGACCCCGTTTGGGTTTGGTCGAAATGGCTGTTGGCCTTCCCGAGGGTCCCAGTTATCCCAGGCACTCCCCTTTATTTTTTCACTATGCTTCCCCCTGAACGACCGCAGAAGCGCAGCACAGTTTCTTTGAAATCGGTCGCCTATCTCCTCCCTCCTCCTACGTTTCTCTTGCCCATCTTCGTCTCATTGTTCTCTTCCTTCTCTTGATGAGCGGTAACGTTCATCCCAACCCCGGCCCATCTTTTCCTGCTCAATGTGCGCTGGAAATGTAATCTGGCGGGGCAGGTTAGTGCAATGCTGCAATGCTGCAAATGGGTCCATTTAAGGTGCTCACAACTTTCCCTCTCCAAATTCAGAACTCTTAACAGCTCTCACTCTTGGAGCTGACCCTCTGCCGTAACGCTGTGACTCCCTCCTCGGACTCCTCCGACATGTATACTTCCACTGTACAATCTGGCCTCCTCTGCTAATGCTGTTTTTCCGCCCCACCCTCGAATTCAAACCACTTATCCCCCTTCTGCCCATTTTGTATTTTCTCCCTCTGCCCCTTCATCACTGCCCCTTGCTCCTGGCTGTCCTTCTGCGCCTCCTGTCTCCTCTCCGCCCCTGACTCTCTCATGGTTCTTCAATAAAATGCTGGAGGTCTTCGAGCCAGGAGCACTGAACTGCTACACTCTCTTTCGTCCCATCCTGTTGACCTTATTTGTATCCAGGTATTCAATTTTAACTCATCTTCCTCTTTCCGGATTCCTGGATTCTCTGCTCTGCGTTCTGAACGCACCCACTCCCGGTCTGGCCTTCTCTCTCCTGATGCCACGTACGCTAGCGGCGAGGTCATGATTTTTTATCACGCAGGGCTTATCCTTCTCTAACCTCTCTACCTCCTCTCTTTCTTCGCTTGATCCCTACTCTGATTATGTAGGGTCAACATCTCTTTAAACAACTCCTCCTCGTTTTCATTTCTTAATGTGTACGCTCCTCATACTTGCTCTTTTCCGTCGGGTGGCAGAACCGACTCTTTTTCTCCCTCCATTCTTTCCTCCCCCAGAAGTCTCTTTATTCTGGGGGACTTCAACTGCCATCACCCCTTCTGGAACTCAAGAGGTACTTCCAACTCCCGTGGGGAGGAAGTATTCAACTGGGTCATCTCTTCTTCACAGACTCTTCGCAGTCATCTACTGTTGCTAAATTCGTAGTAGAATCATCAAACATACCGGTATCTTTTCACAATCGCAGAAAGTGGTCAAATCTTGCCAGAATGTGTAAATGATATCAATTGTTGGATAGAGCAGCAGCTGCAATTGCTAGCAGTGTCTTGGAGGATGTTGGCATGGTAACTGATGATGGCAACACTTGTGTGATTGATCGTAGCAAACTGCAAAGAGAAAGGGAAAGATGCCGGCATGAAATCTAAAATAAAGAACAACAAAACTTCAGGATTGTAAATGCCGTATACTTCGACGGTCGTAAAGATGCAACTCAAATAGTAGTGCAGCATCAAAATAATATGCATTACAGATCCGTTTAACTTGACGAGCATTACACCGTTGTTGATGAACCAAAAAGTTACTATCTCGCCCACTTTTCTCCTGAAGATGGCAAAGGCAGAACTATATCACAAAAATTATTTGGTACTACTCGTGGCACAGAATTGGAGGACAAGCTTGCTATAGTTGGTACAAATGGTACTGCCGGCATAATTGGGAAATACAATGGGTGCATTCGACATTTAGAGGAATTAATACACAGACCACTTCAGTGGATTGTGTGTTTGCTCCATACTAACGAGCTTTAAGACATGTTTTTGCAACCCTTGATGGTTTCACAAGTGGCCCCAATACATTTACAGGTCTCATGGGAAAATGCCTGCGTGGACCTGTATCAACTTGGTCAGTTGGTCAATTGGAGCAAATACCAATGCCAACTTTTTTGTTTTCAAAAGTTCCAACACATGTTAACGACTTGAGCACCGATCAGTATTATGCTTATAGAATATGCTGGTTAATCGTCAATGGAGCTATTGAAGATGATCTGCTGTATTTGGAGATTGGACCAATTGTACATTCCAGATGGCTAATCTTGGGGTGCAAAATTTTGCGCTATTACGTGGACGAACCATCTACAACCCTAAAAATTTTGGTTCACTTTTGCTAAACGGTGTATTTTCCAACTTGGTTTGACATTAAATTAGACCGTCAAATAACGCAGGGATCCAAACATCTGTTTAATTTGATTGAAACTTCAAAGAATTAACAGCCTGTCAATGAAAAGATCCGAGAAGTTGCTCTAGATGCAGTGCAAAGAAATGAATATTTTGCCCATCCAGAAAGCTTATTCATTGCAATGTTGGCAGATGGTGACAAATAAATAAGAAGCGTGGTTGTGATCAAGGTGATTGCCCTTCGCAAGAAATTGGTTATTTTCAAATGAACGTCGAAACAGTTTCCTCCGTTTGTTCCATCTTCCAACCATAAATGTGAAAGCAGATGTGTACTACCTGTAAACTGACGTAGAAGTTTGTTCTCATCAGCCCCCAGCAATTGTGCATTTGACCAATGACAGCAATGAAGATTGCCGGATGAAGCCTTTGCTTTTGTATCATCTTTGTCACAATCAAACTGTCGAGCGACACGAAAAACTGGTTACAGAAACATTTGCACAGATTGCAGGGCTTAAACGACGAGACGAGATCATTAGACAAAAAATTAAATCTCGCAGCCTCATGAAAAAATTTGACATCAAAATGCAGTTTACATGAGTGTTTATTTGGTTGATGTTTGACCAATGGAAGACTACCGGTACACTGTAAATTGAAAACGTGGCAATGAAAGACCACGCTACCACTTTTCCCCATGTATAACATCCATCGTCCATGTAATTGTTATCTCCACTTATATGCGTGGACAAGCAATGGTGTGGTCTTTCATTTCCACGTTTTGAGTTCAAAGTGTAAAAGCATATGGCTGTTAAGCACAGCAATTAGAATGTCAATATCAGGTTGATTTGTTTCTATTCGTTCTTAATTGAGCTCGGTTTGACATTTCTTGTCGGCATGCAGAACAGCTGTAACAATTACAGCATGAACTTTGTGATTTTTGATAAATTTTGATTGTATTGAGTGGCTTCCAAAACGGCTAGTGCACCAAGGTAGAGGCAAAGAAGGGGTACTGTTTTCTCTCTGACCACTTAAAGGTGCGTTTACACTAGAAAGTAAGCACAGGCAATTATGTAACTATTCTTGTCGATGACATCATCATAAACCTTTGCTTCTGCTAGTAAGCTATAACCGCACCTTAGAACTCATTGGATCTTTCAATTAAATAATTTATGCTGAAGGTAATGTTGAGTTTGTCAATTATTTGTATGTGTGCTTTTAAACTTTTGATTCTGATAAGAAGAATAACGCTATCCAAAGAAATAAATGCCATTTTAGATCGTGTTTTGAAAAAAAAAGATTTTTCGGTTGTAACTTGTTTTGTGATAAAGACTTTCTCTTAGCACTCAATTTTTGAGCCAAAAACCAAGTCTTTTCAATGAGTGATTTGCTAGCCCCCAAAACGGTTTTTTTCGAAGGTTTAGACTTTAGAGTATTTGTCAGGATTTTGGAACTACTTTTTTCGATTTCAAATAATTTCTGTTTTCATTCCACCCTACTCTACAGTTTCTACTAGAGTTCCATATGTCATGTAATCGTGAAAATACGTGGCTTTGAAAATCAGCCTCATAGAATGGTCCGTTAAAATTACGACAAATGGGATTTCAACCCATGCCTGCACCAATCAGCGGCCTGCAGTGGTTTCGAGTTTCCGGGAGCTCTTCACCGTAGGACAGCTGTGGAACTACTCCACTATTGCAGCACAGTGTTGAACTATTGATACAAGCAGGTAGGCACAAGTGATAAGCAAATGTGTTCGCCCGGTCTTAATGTCATTTTCACATCTGATTGCCAATACGACCTGAACAAAGATATTATGTCGATTTTAATTGGATGAGTGAGTCAAACTTTATCCATACTTTGGTAGTGGGAAGAGCAATATTCCCCACCCCTTTTTGGTAATTATAGAATTACTCTAAAAGGACCAAAAATGTAACTTTTACACTTCCTGACATGGAATATAACTTATTCCTACGTAACTCTTACAATTTTAAGTTAAATCGTTTAAGGTAAAAGGGTCCAAAATTCCCAACTGGTTGAAGAGACCAAACGAAATAAAATTTTATGATTAAAAGCGTATACAATTTGTCATAATTTAATGACAAATTAATGTAACATCAGTTCTTTTTTGCTGTGAAAGCAGAAAGCCACTATACAGTGCCTGATTGAGGTTTAGTTCCGAATTGGTTACTTCCGCAACACAGTAACGAAGCTAGAGTTACCAAAAAAGTAACCAGTTACTGCCCCAAGTGATATTTGAAAAGTTAATTCGTGGTACAGAACTTGAAGATTGCAGAAAGTAGGGTATTCATATTCTCGAAGCTTTTCGTCAGCAAACTTTTTAAGGAAATTCGTCCGAAATAGAGTGAAAAAAATGAAGTGAGTCAATCATATAAAGACACAGTTGACGAAAAAGAAAAAGGGTTCAGTTGTGATTGGTAAAAGGAGAGACCAATCAAAGAAAAGAAAGCTGATTAGCTTGCAAGAGCGCGCGAATGTGCTTTGATCTTGAGAAGTATGCCCCTGAAGAATGAACCGAAGCACATTCGCGCGCTCTTGCAAGCTAATCAGAAGCCTTAAAGCTAAAACTTCTTTCTCCGCTATAGGGCAACATTTCTTACAAATCCCGACATGTGCACGTGAATACATTGACAAATTTTCTATTCTTGCCCGAAGGCAGGCTTTTCATCACTCCGCCTTGGAAGCCACTTACATCAAAACATCCAAACCAAATTTATGTAAACAAACGGAATTCGTGTATGGCCTAAAAATCGCACATTAGCTTCCGCTCCTTCTTCCAATCACGATTGAGCCTTTTTTCTTTTTCATGAACTGTCTCTCTATATAACTGACTCACTCCATCTTTTTCACTCTATTTCTGACGAATTCCCTTTAAGTGTCAGACGAAAAGCTTCGAGAATATAATTACTCCACTTTCTGTTATCCCCTAGGGATAATAATAATATGACGGTTCGTCATGCTTGGTGTCAGTGTCAGGTCACAGTCAAAGATTTTTCATAACCAGATGAGGCATTTACAACTTTATTTTCGAAATCTTAACCAGCGCGTTTGCAAGCAAACTAGACGATGAAAATAACGGAAACATTTATCCCGCAGGGCAGAGGAAAGTATCAGATCATATGCACTCTCACTTACCGTTGTTAGAGATCAATACAAAAAAAACATTTGCAGTAAGTGGAGATTGATGAATAAGGTAGAAAAACGTACAAAAAAGTACCGTAATAATATAAAACATTTCTAGGAAAGAAGTAGCAGAAGCAGACCAAGAAGTTACGACATCTACTCATAAGACTAAGTTATTCAAACAAATTTTAAATCTGTTAGTTCATTAATTGAAAATAATTGGCAAAGTGCATAAGTTTCTTTTAAAGTCGTTTGTCCGCTAATGAATCGCGTTTAAAAAAATTCTAACAAAATTCTACACAAAATTAGCAGAATAAATCAATAGAAAAAATTGCAAATCTAACAATTGTAAGGTCTTCATAAAATGTAGAACACAACAAAATTACAGACAGTGACACTGTTTCGACCTATCAGGTCTCTTCAGTGCAGTTGGTGACTGACAAGTATTTAAAGCCTCTAGCTACCTGTCGGTCACCAACTGCACTGGAGATCTAACAGGTCGAAACAGTGTTACTGTCTGCAGTTTCTTGTATTACCTTAACAAAATTAAGTGCAAAAATAGGATTGCTGTAGGGTTAATGTGGCCGCATTCGAGTCGCAAAAACTAAGTAAAAGCTTTATCACAGAATCGCCCTTCTCAAGTACTTGGAAACATCTCGAATGATTTGGGTAAGACTAATCAACTCGCCTTCCATAAAATTGTACGGCAAAAACACAAAGCATTGTCTTCTCGAATTCTTCACACTTAAAAAGTTGCGTCAAAAATTTCAAAATCATGCAGTTTGAACAAAACCTAATTCAATTTTTAATTTAAGTTAGTTTGAGTTATGTTCAAGCTATGGTATATACTTTGAATGACGATAGATTGATGAACCAACGCATAGATTTTTGCAGAAGTACTACTAAATTTTAACAATGTAGGCTAGCAGCACTATAGAAATTACATGTGCCACGTGTACGTAGCTTGCCAGACCATGCCTATGGAAAACTACCTATGATAACATGCTGAGGCCAGTGCAGCGAATACGAGAACTTTCTTTTTAAAACAGATTTTAGTAATCTTGATAAGAAATCACCTATTGCAGTTATTTTTAAATCTAACTTCAGAAGTTTTCTCCGTACATCACCGTCTCTATTTTGAAACAATTTAGCTCCAACGTAGACACCAAATATCGTAATCCCAGCTCTAACCTTTTGAACTTTAGAGGGTACAGGCATTGCCGGCCGAGAACACGCGCCTAGAGCTACCAGCCAGAATTAAAAAAAATGTCTACGGCTTTCGTAAGGTTTACTAGCATCTTGCGGTAAAGATCTTTTTTTGAAACGAATAAAAAAAGCCTAGCTTTTTCTGCACTAACGCCGGCAAGTTTGAGATTCATTTACTTGTAACCTCAACTCGAACTCTTCCCCAGATGATTAAAAATAAGATCTACAGGTCGTAGGCAAAAGAAATTTCATTTGGAGCAAATCTTGTTTCAACTTCAAATACGAACTTGGAAACAATAATTTACAACAAACCTTTTTCACAGTATAATCTATCTTGATAGGTACGTGGAGAAAGTTTACAGGTCAAAGATGAGTGCACATAAAGTTGAAGATTATGAGAATGCATGGAAAAATTATTTATGTAAGTACTCGTAAGCAAGTATTGCTCTATGCATATAGTTAATACCAAGTTCTTAATATAATGCAACACCAAACGACAACTGAACTTGACCTTAAATTACAAGAAAAATGGTTTGGAAAGATGCTGCATAGACCACCAACAACCACGTTTTCCTGTTGCAAATATCTGTAAAAAACAGGTACCATTGCTCTGTAACATCCATGAGGCCAAAATCCCTGATTCCACGTTTATGGACGGCCGGATTTTTACCACATGGCTAGTGTTAGACTGGGTCCCCCGGTGCAGCCACAATCCCAGGGCCTTGAGGGGAACTACGTACGTCATCAGACGTTAGATAGTTCTTATAAGTCAGACTCTTGGATCTGGATTTGTGATATTCCGTATTTAACGATCCACGCTCCACAAAGTATGATGACGTCTTTTTTGGAAGGAGAGATGTGCGAGGAGGACGTTGAGATGATGGATTGCGGTTGCTATAATTACGACTCGCCTTACTGAAAAACATTTCAAATTATAAATCTAATATTTTGAGTTGTTCTATTTGATAAAAGTCCACCGTTTATCATCTGCGTCGGAACGCATTGTAATGAGCAAACGAGCTTTTCACTTTCGGATGCATTTCCACAAAAATACTGTTGACCACTGGCAAAACACTTTGAATTTTGATTAGGCTACGCATGCAAACCCCTTACTACAATTCACTGCAGTTTCCTTTGATACGTGCTACTACACCTTGTGCCATAAATAACCCGTCTGAGCAAAGCACAAGATCAACTCACACCAGTGGAAAATGGCAAATCTAGAAACACTATATTGAAGAATATCGCTTTGTTAATGCTTGAAAAATTCTTGAGATAAAAAAATTTTATGCTCAAACATGACTTACAAAAGAGTTAAATGGAAATGAAGTATGGGACGTTTTTTCTCTGTCCACAGCGAAATCTTTCGCCTTTCCGCAAATAAAACAATATCTTTTAGCAATTCAGAATGAACTTCACTAAATATACCAAAGAGGCGATAACCGTCCACCGCCCCTAAACGGTCTGCATCATTTTCAGTTCAAATTTTTTTTGCAACTTACGGAAAGGGAAATCTTTCCTAATTTGTACATCCCCAACACCAAACGAAGTTTTGTTAAGCCTCGCTGCTATTTATTGCAGAAATTCGTTGTGATATTGAGCAAAACGATGTACTTTTAAAATTGGCATGGGATTTTTATTTCTAAGTATCAACAAATATTCATCGCTCTTTTCTGGGTTGTGTAATTGTTTGTATGCTGTTATCACAAAAAATCCTGATATAGTTATTTGCAAGTTCTCTAATTTTGAACTACTTTGAGCATTTCTCTTATTCATTTTGTCTTTATTGACGGTGAGCACGGAAATGAAATGAACAACCTAACTACATTATAAACATTCTTCTGTATTCCACTAAGCTTACCTGAGTTGCTTGGAGTGGTTGTTTGAGTGTTCCGGGTGGTAATGGGTGTCAATACTACGGCCAAATAAAACTGTCAGAAAAAAATGCTCAATTAATATCTGCATAGTTTAATTTTTTAAATTTGGAGGCACAAAATATTAGAATTGGTTTGAACAACAAATTTTTTGTTCTAGCCAACAACTATAGAAAAAAACGTTTAAGGTTCCCACCTTTTTTTACAACGAATCTGTCGTCATTTACAGCAATTCTGAAATTTGATTTTTTATCGCCAGTTAGTCAGCTGATATTTTTTTGTTCTCCCAGCACGGAAAAACCTTCACTTTTATACAAACAACATCGTTGTGTTCAGACCTGCTTCGGAGTCGCCAGCACTATTGGTCCGGTGCAGTTGCCACAAGTGCTGCAACCAAGCAAACTGACCAAGTAAAGTCGCACAACATAAAACCCTGTAAGTATTATCTCGCAATCTACTGACAGTTTGTTTGAGTAGAGCCTTAACTGACGAGTCGTATATCTCTGTCAGAATCACTTTTTCGCATGCGCATCAACTTAGGTCAAAGGTTCATTTGACATCCATTTCGAACAATCGTTGCAAGGGAGTGCCCAGGGTAACCTGAACCTTCGGGAAGGCCAACAACCATTTCAGCCCAACCCAAACAGGGTCGGGGACCGCATCACATTGAGGCGGCTGTTGATTGGTGCAGAAGCGGTTCTGCTCTTTTCCTTTTTGCAAAGGCGGTTCTGGCGTTATTGCCAACTGCTCTCTTTGTGGCACCGAGACCACCCTCTCTTTTTCGGCAGGCCCAATATGTTCAAATTTTTCCGCTGAAGCCTGTACCATTCTGCAAGCTCTCCGCTGGTCTCGGCAGCACCAACAAGTCTGCCGCTTCTCTCCTCCGTTTTTCCTTTTACCTCAATCTCTCTGGCAGATCTGACTGGAATTTTTCTTTTTCCTTCTGTGTAAATCAGGCTACAATGGGTCCCTGGACACTCGTTTCTCCCGGGGAACGATGCGGCTGATGAGCTGGCCAGACGGTAAGCGCTACTAGTGCCTTCTGCAATCCCTTGTGGTCTCTCTTCTCTTTATCTCTCGTATCCACTCTTGCCTTTTCTCGAACTGGAGGCATACTGTTTCATTTAAATTCTTTGACACACAGGTTCCCTCGCTTTCTACAGAAGAACTTGTGCTCTCTCGTCTATGCTGCAACGGATCCAGTCTACTGTTAAGTTCTTATCTCTCTAGGATTGGCAGAATCGAGAATCCTTCATGCAGCGCCTGCGGACACTCGTCCCTGGACACCTCTAATCTCATTCTGTATTGTCCAGCTACGGATTCTTTGCGCCGCTCGCTCTTTGGCGACTTTCTGTCCCTCTACGACCTCTAATCTACGCCCTGGTGAGTTGCCCGGCTTCTGGGACGACATGGTCTTCTGCCATGCCCCCATCCCTCAGAAGGGGTCGGGTAACAACAATTGTTTCGCATGTAGAGATGAATACTTTTTACTAATGATAAGAGAGTTGGCAGGTAGAGCTGATAAAATGTGAATGCCATTCATTTCACACACGAGGCCGGTTTTACAACGTTACTTTTGATCTCGTCGTTCAGCCAGGCGTGAAAAATTTATTGTTGTAATTAACTTGTAGGAATAAAAATCTTACCAGGGTTGGGCAAGTGAACAGGCTGCGTTCGCAGTTGAGTGGGTATAAACAAATTGCTGCCTTTATCGCCACTTATTGGCAAATCAGAATAGCGGCATTCCATCACTAGAGGGGAGTTCTGACGCAGAGGTTTAGTTGGTCTAAACGATGAATAAAATTAGTTTGACTTCACACTATGATCCACCGCAAGTGCACCGAGCCTCTAAGTACATAGAATGAAGTTCAAGAGTTTTGTTGAAGTTTTTCAGCAAAAGCATTAAGAATGTAGTGTTTTTTTGATTACCAATCAAACTCTGATAGAAGTGTACACAGTGATTATTAGTTGAGTACACATCACAAAACTTTAACAATGACTAACATAGGAAAAAGTGTTACATAAGACATCGCTTAAATATAGTTTTAAAAATCCTATTTCCGCCAAAATCTTCTAAAAAGCAGCTGTTGGCTGGCGTCATTTAAAGCTATAGCCAAGAGCTTACGTGACGCTCTCGTCATAGTGGTATGGCGTCATTGAAAGATCTTTTCAATATCCGAAGATCCTTGAAGAAGTTTCAGATTTGCTCATATCAAAGCTATTCAGAAAGTATGATTAACTGGCCAAAGTTACGATTAATTAATTTAAAAGATACAAACAAAATTAATAATTTTTGCGACAAAATGGACTCAAATTCAATAAGGACTGCATCATTGAGGAGGGAAGGGGAGATGAATGTTCCCATTGGTATGATTGTTTAAAGTTTTTTTTAAAAAAGATAGGCTACGGTTCACATCTACCAAACCGGTTTAAAGGATTTCAAACCTCTACAAGAAAACTTCTATCAACAGTAATTAGAGAAGCTATCCACCTGTGCGCTCGTTTGAACACTTGATAACTGTTTGGTAACAAACCATTCGTTTTCTTTCGTGATATCACAGGATAGGAGTCATTATCTGACCAATATCCTTTCGATGGCGTTTTTAATCTTCCCACGATGTGTCGTGGATCATCAAATTGAACATTTCGGTCACTGGAAGGGTTTTTAATCGACAATTGATTTCTAATGACATCATCTAACACAAAACAGAAAAATTACAATAATTCCAAAGTGATGAAAACATTTAACATCTGCAACATTTCACTGGCACAAGCACAACATCGTCATTCACACTCATAGTAGCTAAACACGCGCACACCATCGTCATTCACACTCATAGCAGCTAAACACACGCACACCATCGTCATTCACACTCATAGCAGCTAAACACACGAACATCATCGTCATTCACACTCATAGCAGCTAAACACACGCACACCAACGCCATTCACACTCATAGCAGCTAAACACGCGCACACCATCGTCATTCACACTCATAGCAGCTAAACACGCGCACACCAACGCCATTTACACTCATAGCAGCTAAACACACGCACACCATCGTCATTCACACTCATAGCAGCTAAACACGCGCACACCATCGTCATTCACACTCATAGCAGCTAAACACGCGCACACCAACGCCATTTACACTCATAGCAGCTAAACACGCGCACACCATCGTCATTCACACTCATAGCAGCTAAACACGCGCACACCATCGCCATTCACACTCAAAGCAGCTAAACACACGCACGCCATCGTTATTTACACTCAAAGCAGCTAAATAAAAGCACGCCATCATCATTCACACTTATAGCAGCTAAACACACGCACACCATCGCCATTCACACTCATAGCAGCTAAACACGCGCACACCATCGTCATTCATACTCATAGCAGCTAAACACGCGCACACCATCGTCATTCACACTCATAGCAGCTAAACACGCGCACACCATCGTCATTCATACTCATAGCAGCTAAACACGCGCACACCATCGTCATTTACACTCATAGCAGCTAAACACACGTACACCATCATCATTCACACTCGAAGCAGCTAAACACACGCACACCATCGTCATTCACACTCAAAGCAGCTAAACACGGAATGGAGTTAATTAAATTTTTTCGTGGTTTCAAACTGCTCTTGCTGCTATAAGTTTTCTGCTTGAACTCGTCAACGGTAAGAAATCATCTTCGCAAATCCAAAAACAACCACACCACCATCGTGAGTTTCGAATGTTGCCGCATTTGTGTGAAAACTTGAAAACTGTTGCAAATTTATTAGAGTTGCTGTTACACTTGGGCATTGAGAAACCTAGTTAGACATGCAGCAATAACAAATGATACCTTATGCTGTTTCAAAGCAATTCGTACACAAATGTAGAGTTTGAAAATGCAGTGACGAGCAAAAAAGTAAGACTTTTTTATTTTGCCAAAGTTTCAGCAAGAGCCAATTACCTTGAAATCAAATTGAAATTACATGTTTTCCAGGAAAGCAAACCTTTTATTATTAACACAGTCTACAAATTACTCTTTTGTGATATCATTTGAAAAAATTTCGAGCAATGATAAAAAAATTTACCTTATCAAAAATTTTAAACTTTTTGGGGGTCTCAAACCCCCCAAAAAATTTGTATTGTAAGTAAAAAAAAGTAAATTTAGTACGTAAAAAATATGATGTGCTGCTAAATACCAGTTTCATTTGAAAGGTTAAGAAATTTGCTTTCCAGCAATATATAACTTTAAATAGTCTAGGCTAAGAGATACATGATATTTACTGATCAAAAATAAATACGGTACATCATATCAGTTCAAAACCCCCCAAAAATTTTCGACTTACCTTCACTAAATTATTATTTTTAGCAAAACTACACCCTTTAAAAAGATAAAATAAATTGCAAATATTTCACAACTAAAGTCATTGTTTTGTATCAAGTTTAGAAGGAGATAGAAGCTAAAATACAAGTCTAAAAGCTAGCTGAAGTTTGGCTTCTTTAAATAAAAATTTCATGCATCCCCCTTGTTTCTCAACAAATGGGAGGAGGGTAAAAAAAACTTCTGTTTCATTGTTAGTGACAGCATATTCTATTTTAACGTAATATTTTCTGAATCTTGAAGACATTCCCTGTTCAAAAATACATAATGTCACATGGTTTAGGCTAATCTCTAGCAGATAATGACTGATCATATTTTAGGTACTCGGTACCGGTCAAAAAATGTTTTAGTACCGGTCGGTACCGGTCAAAAAAAAGTGATGGGACTCAGAAAGTTGCAAATTGTAGAACACCTAGGCTTTTAGGTGAGTTTTAAGCGATATACCTTGAAAGCTTATTTCCTTAGCATCATTTAGCGACCATTTAAAAAAAATTGGTCGAAAAAAAAATCTGTAGTGATCTTTGAGGAAAGGGTACTACTTTAATTTCGAATACAACTCAGTACCCATTGGGTGGGGGGTAATTTGCATATTCAAAAAAAATTTTTTTTTCATATTTGAAATCTTCAAGAAATGAAGATTTCAATGATATATATATATTACTTGATGTAAAAGTAAACAGACGAGTAATGATTTAAAAACAAACTTGGGGTATATACATATATTTGGGGGGTTGGAGAACCCTAAAAAGTTTGAAAATTTTAATCGGCAAATTTTTTTATTATTGCTTGAAATTTTGTCGAATGATACCATAAAAGAGTTGTTTTAAGACTGTTTTAATGTTAAAGAGTTTGCTTTCCTGGAAAACACGTAATTTCCATTTGATTTCAAGGTAGCTGGCTCTTGCTAAAAATAAAAGTCTTACTTTTTTGCCAGCCATTGTAGATTGTCTCACCTTCAAGTGTAAGTGGATCCAGTTTCTTGGCGGTTTCTAAAAATTGAATGTTCGCATTATCAACAAAAACCACTGCTAAATATCCACATAGGAAGATTTAGTGAAATCAAGTTAGAATCAAACCGAAACTAATGAAAACTAAAGTGGTAGCTACATACGACCAGTTTGCTTTTTTATATAATTATGTAGTTCTGAGCAAGATACTACAATGCAGTAACTACATTATATCGCTGAAAATAGTGAAGTGATTCAGATCAGGAAGTCACTTTATGGTGGTGCTAGATAGTACGTAAGAAGAGTACGCCTATGCAACTAGGAGATAATTAGTCTAAATGTATTTCTCCCCATATAATCCTTAGTATCCTCCAATGAACGGTAGTTAGCCGTAGCATAAGCTTTAAGCAGTCACTGAAATAGGCTGTTAAGCGATATGCCTAGTGCATTTTTAGAAATAATCACATTTAATTTGTATCACATATTCATGTGTCAAAATAATAAACGATTCAATCTATTTCAAGGTTTTTAAACTTCCAGCAAGAACGATGCTGTAAGTGGAATTTGAATCCATATCTACATCAACCGTCGAACACTAATCATAGCTTTAAAGTGCAGAGAATAACTTGACCGAAACTGGCGCCTTAACCGTTGGGCAGTTGACGTAACTAATTCTAATATATGAATTAACGGGGCGTTTTCACCTAGATTAGCACGTAGCATTTAAGCAATTTAAGACTCGAATCCTAATGTTCCATATCAATGAACGATACAGCTCGCTGCATCTAAAGCTACAAGCAATTACTGAATCAGCCTGTCAAACGATATACCTTATTTTATTATGTCATAAATGCTACATGCCAATCAGGATAAAAACTACCCGTTAATTAATCCATTAGAATTACTTTCACCAACTGCCAAGCCGGGATCACCGAACCGGCTTAGGCGTTCACTCCCGTTAAGTCATGCTCTACGCCAAGCGTACGCAACCTTGTTTGAAGGCGGGCCAATTTCAAACTTGTTGAAAATTTCGCGGGCCAGTTACAGTTTGTAGTCCATACTGTCTCTACGCAGAATTCAATTTCCAAGCATTGACTAGTGACGGTGTTCATCCCAAAAGATGGTGCTTTTAGAATTGCGAGCATAAAAAAGCAGGTAAAGAACCAGGCAGATATAAGGGCAATAAAAATATGCAAAAAATGAGTTCGTAGAAGTGTTTAGACATCACAAATAATGTAAGCAATGGCTTTATTTTTTTACTTTGGCGATACAAATGATGCATTGATGACGCTGTTACCACAGAATCTCTATCGCATGAACGAAGGGTGGACGTAACTTGGCCCCTTTAAACCTCTGGCGCTACAAATTAATGTAAAGATGGCGTTACAATACCGTTGATGGTTGCAAGCGCCACGTTATGATTTTTATTTGGTTAATAGTAATCATCACCTTCAAAAGGAGGTTTGGTGTGGGGCTGTTCATCACTTGAAGTGTCTGAGGGAGAGGGTTTCCTTGGCATATGATGTCTCCTTCGCTGCCTCGTGTATCCTCCTGAACCAGGAGGGTGGCTTGACACCAGCGCACCAAGCCTCGATTGTGGTGGTTTCTCCGCGTTGTACATCCGGGAAAGACCTGACCTCTGACCTTTTGCATCTTGAGTAATGAGGCGGATAAACATGCGTTCGTTTTCCAGAGCTTCCAACTTGATTTTTCTTTTTGGTTTAGGAAGAGCTTGTTTCTTGGCAACATGCGTGAAAGCAAAGTTAGGATCAGAATTTAACACGTCATTCCAAGAAATAGGTTCGATTGGAAATTTGTTCTGATTTTCCGAATTTTTTTCTGTCAAAAGCAAAATTTTGAAATCACAAAACGACAAAAACTTATTTAATTCATTGAACACAGGTATGTCATGAGAAATTCTTAGCGACGACGCTCGGAAGAGCTTGTGTTCAGACCTGCTTCGGAGTTACTAGTGCTGTTGGTGCAGAGCAGTTCTATCTCAAGTAGCGCAATTAAGCAGCAAAAATCGCCGCGAAAATCTTTCTTCGAGCAAGACGAAAACAAGTCCAACAACGATGAAAACGACAATAGATACATACCGGATAATTTGAGTTTTAGAGGGAATTCTGTATTGGACTTGCGCAAAAATACTGACGAATGTCCGCCGTCAATAAGTGGCACTGCAGAACGAACGTTCGCCTGCACAAATTTGAACGTCAATGCGTTGATAGGCAATCAACACATCAACAAAATAAATTCAACGAATGTCTATTTAACAAAGAGATCATGATAATATCATCATGCAAGATAGTTTAATCTCAAACAAGAAGCGAGATAAAGTAAGCACAGTTAGTTTGAATAGAGTTATTATTCTTCGGTCACGGACCACCTTTTTGTCGCTCACGCTACAACGTCGCGCTGCGACCCGCTTTCAAGAAACCGATACTTCTGGCACCGTGCATTACTATCACAAGCAGCGAAATAAACAAATCGGGAAATTGCCATAAAAGGCTTTTTACAGGGCGTAACAACGTAGCCACCGTTATGTTTGAACTCACGAGCATTGTCATTATGATCGGCACTCCAACCCATTCGACCACGTCGCCGACATTAAAATTAAAAAGAAATTAAACTTGTAAAAATCACCTTCACGTTTTCGTGTTGTGCTTTACAGGCGTTAAGAGGTTTTGAGCCCAAAACCACTGAATCATGGGCAGGTTGTTGAGGCTTGGCGTGTTGCTCCGGTTCCGTGGAGTCAGTGGTCATACTCACTGTTCGTTCGGTAGCCCATGACCCGTCATTATGAGCTACTTGGACAGACTTTTTTTCAAAGGAAGAATGAGAGGGAGAGGATGAACATGAGCTGGGGCGAACCAACGAGTTTTTCTAAAGTCATACAATATTTAGTCAAGTGTTCGTTACAACCGTATCGTTGAAGGGGGAGTTTGAACTCTTAAAATGGGCAAAATCCTTGAATTTGTTTTACTGATTTAAATTTTAAGATATCTTTCTTTTCTTTCGATCCAACAAAAAATAAACACAACAACAGCAGTACAGCAAATTTTCAAAAACCGAAGCCCTGGGCGGTTGCTCGATACTTGATGTCATCGCAGCTGTCCTACGAGTCTACGGACGCCAAAAAACTCAGTGCAAAAAACACTATAACAGCGACTAAGCTAAATTACCTTAGTTTTCTGTTTTGGTTTCTTTGTAATAATTGATGATTGTGTTCTGGATTTTTCGATTTGAAATTCCTTAGCTTTGAACGAATGCGTTTTGGAAGCGTGCCGACCTGGTTCGGACTGATTCTTATCTTTCAAAGTTCGTTTCTTCGTCGCTTCGCTTTCACAGCGACCCTCGTTTGTTACCGCACACACCTACATCAAAAGAATTACACTTGAAGCTACCTTCGAATATTAACGATGCATTTTGTCACGTTTATGCTAAAACAGGTGACAAAAAAATCTGTCCAGCTATATGCATAGCAACCTTGGCCAAAGATACCGTACATCACCATGGGTCAGATTTCATTTTGTATACAGACTACTTTCATTTCACGCGGATTTATATTTATGGCATAAAATCCAAGTCGACTTAATGCATTGTGCCTGATCTAAGAAATGACTGTGAAACAATAAATTGAGTGAACCCGTAGCGAATTAGCTCTTACTTACGGTAAATGAATATTCTTTGTCAGGTATCAAGTTTGTGGCATAATAACTTCGATCTGTCCCCGAATAGATTTTTTCTTTATTAGCAAGCACTTCATAGCGAGATATTCGACCAAGCGGAACAACCGGGGGCTCCCACGTTACATGGACTTCATTCCGACCATAAACCTTAACCGTGGGACGGCCAGGGGCATGAGCACCTATAAAATAATAACTAAACTACAAAACTGATCACAGCTAATTTAGCTCAAGTCCAAAAACTCGGATCAATAATAATCGATTGCTGTCGACATTCACAGTGTATGATGGTGGACTACGTAGATATAGAGATAAATCACTGAAATAATGTAGTAACCAAACAACCCAGCAGCCCCGTTCTTGAGCAACAAACGAACCTGTTATCAAACTACACAACAATTTAGTTACTAAATACAATCATCTAGTTGCAAAACAATACAACAAACCAGTTACCAACTCGTACAAACAACCAGTTACCAAACACAATGAACAGTTTACCCAGTTCATGAGTTCGAGCCTCCACCATGGCAGGTTCTCCCGCACCTTTGCTAGTGTGAGCACGAACAGTGAGAATGTAGTGGGTGGCTGGTTGGAGTCTCCCCGCGATGAATGAGGTCTCGTTGGTTGAATCAAGCAGTTTTTCACCTGTTAGAAAAAGGATCACTATTTCGTCAACTACAAAGAAAACAAGCCCACTCATTGTTGCTGTCTGCATTTTCACAAATGGTTAACAAGGCAGCGACAGCGGAGCAACGTATCATTACCCAGATTTTTAGAACTTGCTACTTCTTAGAAAGTTCTACGCAGTGGGAATCATCGTAACTTTTTCCATGACATAAGAACTCGGCCATTGTGAGGTTTGAACCCAGCATCGTTGTCGCCACAAAACCACGGCCCAACCCGTTCGACCATGACGCACAGAATGAAAATTATGAAATTTTATTTAGCTTGTCGAATACAATAGAAATGGAGAGCTGTGAGATTGCGATAAGCTTACTCTCTTTGAGCCAGCAGTCACCCATGATGTTGCTGCCGTCGACGCACGACATAGTTTAAAGCGGCAACATGAACTTTCAATGAATTCGCCGAACAACAACCCATGCAACGTAAAACTCTTGAGCGGTCCACTTGCAGTCTTTCGAAGACAAACCTGACACTCAGTTTTTTCGAAAGGATGTATGGGCTTGAAGAAGAGGCAGCACCTTTTTACACACGCATGGTCTTGATTTGTTTGGTGGTTTCATCGAACATTCCCTTCTTTTTAGTTCTACTATATTACTCTAAATTTATTTCAGTCACCACAGCTTTTCCCCCGCTGTAAGAACATTAACATAAATAATTTACGTTAGTGCAAAACTTTAAAATAGCTATGGAAACAGCTTTATTCAAAGCTATACTGAACACCTACGTTATGTAACGAATATAGAATATCGTTGTACCGACCTAGGTAAACGGAATAACGGAGTAATTTTCCGTTCACTTGCTCCGGAGCACTCCAATTGATCCGTATTTGACTTGTCGTCGTTCCAATAACTCGTAGAAAAGTAGGAGCACTAGGAGTTCCTTCCTCTGGTTACAAAAAAATCAAGTGTCACTGAAAACCTAGTGATTTATTTTTATCTCCAAACTTACGAAAAGTGGCCATGCTTGTAATATTAAGCAGATTGTTGAAGTAAAGTCGTCACGTTTGGCTGATAACGACACAGTGGTCACTCGAACTTTAATTTACACAAAGATTTACATTCTTTTTGGTTTAAACAGTTGAACAAGTAAACACAAAGCTGGAGTAATTAGACTAAAGCAAAATCTTGTTTGATGCTTTTCTTGGTTTTCTAGTAGCCCGATTTACAGACCTTTTTCATGATGCTCAGCAACAGGCCAATATTTTGTGGAATGAAAAATCAAACAAAATGTTCAAATCATGCTTAAATATGCTTTGGTGCCAAAACTCTTGCTCACAAAGAGCCCAAACCTCATTGATACTCCGTTTTAGTAAATTCACAAGCTATTTTACAATAATGACAGCTACTTGCAAAAAAAATGCACCGAAATACAAGGAAGTTTGTTAAGTCAAAAAACTTCAATTGGCAAAGTTGCTAAGCAGTTGTACAGGTGAGTCCTGAAAAGAAAGTAAATTTAGATGAAGATACACTTGCAATTGTGGAGAAGTCTTGCTACTTGGGCGATGTAGTGTCATGGAAGAGTAATGATTCAGTGGTATTTAGCGTAGAATAAGAGTACGGAAAAAATAGAAGAAACGAAAAAAGAGGAATCTGGTATTCTGTAAGCAATAAGGCTATCTTAGAGAACGAAAAACGAGGTTACCCGTGCTTCACCGGGTTAGAATAGTGAAGTTGCTCACCCAGCATGTCGTAAGAGGCGACTTTTGGGTACCCACCAATGGCAGTCCGCCTTGTTGGTGGTGGGGCTACCAGTCGGCAGTTTGCATCCACGGCTGGTTCGAAATGGGCTGCCACTTTTCCCCTGGCCTAATTCAATTAGGTTGATGGCGTGAACCCGGATTGCTGTTCGCGCCATACCTCCATCCCAAGGAAGAGGAGGGGTAAACGAACAACAACAACAACAAAAACGAGGTACATAAAATCTGTGTAAGAAGTGCAACGCATTATGGAGCAGAATGCTGAGCTTTGAGAGTCAAAGATGTAGATTGCAAATAACTAAAATCAAAATGCTCCCAATATTGTGTGGAAAAACTCTGAGGAATAAAATCGGAAATCAGGGTATCCAAGAGATAGCTGGAGTTGAAAATATCAGGGAAGAAAAGTCAAAGACTCAGGTGGTAAAGGCGTGGGGAAAAATGAGTACAGATAATGCACCAGCCATAGCAAGAAGAATTATTGCTCATGGCGAAAAGATTGGTAGACCAAAGAAGAGGTGATACGAACTGAAAACAAATGACATCAGAAGAAAAATATTGGTGGGAATCGATCCTAAAATCAGAGACGCATGGAAAAAGGCTGCAAAAGCTGATGGACCCACGCAAGCAGGAACAAATGAACGATAATGATAGTAGCCCTTGAACTATCGAAGAAGATTGGGTAGAGCAAGCACATGCATCAGAGGAGGGCAATCTTTGTAGATACCAAAACAAATTTTATTAAACTTCGCAAGCGGGCTGGACGAGCGCGAAACATCAATTCTACAGTGACGTAGTTGCTCCAACCGAAAGCATGATCCACATACACAGTTAATGAAAAAAAAGACACTTGAAATTTGTTTGTATCATGTGAACATTCTATTGGTTATTAGACGGCTCTGCCGGCGTGTGGCCCCCAGGGCCCGCCATCAATATTGACGTAAACGATGCCGCTTCAGTCGGCCAAGCCGGCTTCGCATAATAGATAGTTGTGAATACACTAATCAAGTCTATGTTTTGACGTAGCCAAATCTCGTTTCGAAACAAAATTATAGTTTTTGGAACGCAATCGATTAAAAACACATTATCAGAGATTACGCACAGGCATTACATGTCTCCCAAGTTTATCGAGTCCCTAGTAACGTCTTAGTCCTGTTTTCACCATAGGCGTCCTTACTTAACAAACTTCATCCGTTAAATTCAGCAATTGCTTGAAAGCAAAGTTGTGGGAGGGTGCCAAGGTAACCGATACGTATTTTCAGGAATATACCAATAAATACTAGGACGACTACTTACGACTTTTTTGTAACTGCGCTTATGCTGCTTGATCCTAGCATAAACGCAGCCAGGCAAAGAGCAAACCCGAAATCAAACACTAACAGTTGGGTGATTGCAATAGTAGCGCCACCATCAGTGTTGTCGAGTTTAAAAATATCGGTTCAGCCGGTTTCGTCAAATTAATATTTGTGAGAACAGTAATAAAAGTGCTGTTGACATAGCCAATTGTCGTTTCAAAATCAAAAAAAACTTTTTTTGAAGGAAATCGATAAAGCTAAAGAAACATTACAGCAGGCGGTTGCACACAGCCAGTATATTTCTCCCTAAGTTTTTCGGTGTCTTGCTTATCCTGTTTGGTACTTAGGGACTGGACTTGCTCACAATTGCAACAGTCAATGATTTCAAAAAGTTTTCGCTCATTTTTGAAGTGCAAGGAAGCATAATTTCAAAGGTGAATGGTGGGGAGGGGGTCGGGGGGTCGCCAAAGTGATTGATATATATATTTTTAAGAAAAATCTATTCAATATTAAGACCGCTACTAACGACCTTTTCGTACTTGTATGCCTATTTTTTACGATTTAAAGCCTCTGTTTTACGATTTAAATTTCTGCGCGCATGTTGCTTGGTGCCCGCACAGACGCAGACATGCAAAGAGCAAACTAACTAGAAATGAAGCACTTACACTACAGTTGCAGGTACTCATCAGTAATGTCGAGATTAAGAATATCAAATCAGCCGGTTGCGTCGCTTTAACTCAAACAGAAAGGAAATTGCTTCAACATTTAGGTCACATGTAGCTCGAAACTAATAATTTGTTGCAAAAAATAATACAGAACCGTCCTTACTTCACTCGTTTTTGTAGAGAGATCACCGATCGTTTGCTTAAAGTAGGGTGCTTTATAAATTTTTTAGACTTCACTTTTCGGTAAATATTTTAGAAAATTTTGGATAGATAATGCCAAAGAATCATTTTTTTTGAGGAAGAACAGTCAAAATGTATCAAAGGACTCAATCAAAGCTTTTTTGAAGTTGCTATTCGTGTAGCCCAAGCACCGAAATTTTGAGTGGTTATGACTGGTAAGCTACATTTCAAAATTGTTAGAGACTTCATTTTTCGACAAACCTTTTGAAAATTTAGATAGATCATACCTAAGAACCAGGCTTGCTAGGAAAAATAGTCAAAACGTACCAAAGTAACTTTTTCTAAAAATGGCATGTTTATAAGGTCTAGTAGGAAAATTTTTTGAAAAGTAAAAATACAAAATGATCCATGGCAACCAACTTTTGATCAGCCACCATAAACTAATCTTTAGCTCTAACTAATTAGAGTTAAATATTGCTGGAAAGCAAATTTCCTCAACTTTCAATTAACACTAATTGTTAGTACCTAATGGTAACCTTTATATATTAAACCTAACGGTTTTTACTCAGCTTACGACATTTTGGAAGGGGTAAAGAGTTACACTACAAGTGTTAAAGTTCAATTTGTTTAGTATTAAAACAAATAATAAAGGTACATGTCATATATTACCGAAATCACCTTGAAATAACCTTCAATTTGTTGAAAGAATTTTTCAAATCGGTTCAGAAATGAGGTCACAAACCAGTTTTTAAGTAAACTAATTTTGTGAAAATTGTGTAATTTTTGAAAAATCATCATATGATGATCTCTAGTAGCGAAAGTGTTAATCGTACCAGACAGCATTGTGACACCAGGCAGCGAGTTTTAAGCGAAAAATAGAAAAAAAACAAGAAGCATGTTTAGAAATGGTAAAACCCTTAAAAAAAGAATTGCTCCTTGAATTGTCAATTCAGCTTTAATTGTTGTCGAGGTTTTCATATTGAAAGCATGTTGTCAATATCTTTCCAAAAAGCTTTTAATCGCGTTTCTGCGATGAGTAACTTTTGAGAAAATAGTGAGAAAAAATTGTGCAATCAAGCGTTAGCTGTGACGTCAATAAAAACCCCCAAAAAATAATTTTCTTCCAAATTGGGGGCTGGCTTTTGCTTGAGCGATAAATGGTTTTCCTCTGTCAAAAACTGCAAATTGAAAATATCGCTTTGATTATGACGTCACGAACCCCTTATGACACTTACCCCGGCGTGGTGATCAATCGTGTCAAGTTGGATGTTGTAGGCGCCTTAGGTTCGGAGGAGTCAAAACATACAGATAGAAAGAATTGCGCTTTATTGTATAGATCTTCCTTAAACAATTCATCAAAGTTAGGTGCGCTGGAGTATTCAAAAACTTTTCAAAAGAGGAAATTTCCCCTAATTTGGTCTCTAACTAAACATAAAGAATTCTTTTTAGAGATTAACCTCCCCAGAGCATTTTTTTACATTTTTTGTTTCTGTTGTACCTTTGGGGAAGACACTGTCCTTTGTCCACCCTCTAAACACGCCACTGGACAGGTGGAAGTGTGGACGTGGTTCGTGACGATTTTCAGATGAATTAACTGAAATCTGTCAATCTGTGACAAGCCTTGTTTATTTTTACCTCACTAAATGTCTGTATACATTGTACGTGAAACCAAGTAACACAAGCATTCTCTGTGCCGCTTTCCAATATCATATTTGAAGTTTCGCATTATCTAACGTAGCATGGAGTCTATTCAGTTAGGTGACGACAATTTTTCTTTTAAAGCAAAGTCACATCAAAAAACAATCAGCTCCAAAGGTAATTCCGAAGAACTTTTTGTGAATCTCGTGTATAAGACATAAGTGCATAAGACAAGCTACTTTGGTGTTGGTATGCGAGGCAAATTCAACAAGCATACAAGCGTCGATATAATAGAATCGACCTTGGGAAGGCAGTAAGGTCGCAACTACTCATATACACTCAGCAAAACCAACGTACGCTCTTGCACAATGGTTTGGCGGGCCGGATTGAGCAGAAAAACGGGGGCAACAAGCATGCGGGCGGGAGTATGGCCACCTCTGATACACATTGCGAAAAGATCACTATGACACATATATGTAGAAAGTGACTAAAATTTCTATATTGCAAATGTCATAAACTAATGTAAACAACAAACTAAAGTAGAATAAATGCAACTAGTTCATTGCATTTTGAAAAAGATATGTTACTAACAAGCTCTACGGGAAATAAATGATTTGGAAGCCGCCACCGAAGTCGATAAATTTTTCTCGTTTTTTTCTTGATATTATCTTTACCGAAAGACCGTCTCGATAAGCATGATCTTAGAGAGTAATCAGAAAAATTTTGTTTGTTTTATGTCGAAACACATACGTAACCAGACAATAAATAAAATACAAATGCCTGCGATGCTGATGCAAACGGGTCATCAAGAAAGTGTTTATCGCTTATCCCATTTATGCGAACAACCCCTATCCGTCACAATGTAATCTTAATCCCTAACAGAAACATCTCTTTACAAAAATGCTGATTTTAGCTTGAGTTTAAGTAAACTGTACTGAGGTTAACATGAAGGCTTCACATACAACAGCTAACAATTGAAAATTGTTATTTACATACGCAACTACTCGAGTCCTGTATACACAATAGCTGTGCGTGTACGGGTTGGTTGACATAGTAAAGCCTACCACCAGCAAACATTTTTACTCATTTCTATTTATGTTGAAGACTCAGGGTTTTCCTTTTAACATTCCTTCAACAAGGGACCAATAATACTTAACTTGCGCAGAATCTTAAACTTGATCTTGTAAAGAAATTGGTACACCTTCCAAAGAAAAGTTCTTTGGAAAAACCAGGCTGTGGTTTTTTTCTCAAAAATTCGACTGTACTCCTCTGCAACATCGCACCATCCAACAAGCAACTGCCGTAAAATCATTAGCAGTGCATAAGAAATCCGCTGAGCATAGAAAATCATCGTAAAGTGCCTGACCGGAAAAGATAAAAACTGTTATTGCTTTGGTAATTGTTGATCAAGTAAAACTTCTTCACTTTAAAGTTACAAAAGATTCGCCTTAACTACCACCAGTCAACTTCATGCCGACCTGGATGTAAAAAGAGATGACGTCATTATCAAGTTTGTTGACCTTTGATTGCTATGGTTACACAATGCCAATAAGCTGGCGTGTGGTGAGCAAAAACACATGCTATTGTCGCAACAAACTTAGTCCAACCTTAAAACTTTTCAATTCTTATTCCCTGTCATGAAAAACAAATCGAAAGTGACTAACTGTTTTCCAATCATATAAAAATTACATCAGAGTTGCTTTATCAAATAAGGAAAACTCCTTGGCAAAGTTATTTGACGATAACAAAATGCAGAATTCCAGTAAAAAAAATTCATAAATCTTTAACTTACGTGCTGTTTATTTTAGGGGCTAAAAAATATTTACTGCTTGCTGAAATGTAAAGATGGTAGTAATAAAGCAGTAATAAAGTTTAAGAGCTAAATCCTTAAAAACTGTATTTTTTTAAAACCTCTGAAACATAGGTTTGAAAAAGCTGTTTTGCCAAAAGCTTTTCACGATTCGCACTCTTCAGAGGCAGCAAAAATTGCTTTTGACATCACCACTGACAAATACATCTCCAAAGGCTTTGGCAGCTCCACCACATTCGAAAACGTAAAGCTCGCTTGCTGATTGAAGCTTAAAGCAAAGCAGGTGGTTTCATATATACATAGCATCAGCAACAGATAATAATGTATCATTAGTAGAGAAATGATGTCGCTGTACACCAGAAGCAACTAACAATTTAACCAGCTATAGATTTCTTATAACCGACGCGATGGCATAGTGGTTAGAGCTTCCACTTCGCGCTTGATAGACCTGGGGTTCATTTCCCTAGTCGAGTCATATCAAAAGAATCTAAAAAGTAGTACTCACATATTTACCGCTTGGCGATCAGCACAAAAAGGGATAGTGTGGAGAACAAGCCAGCAAGCTTGCTGGTGGTGTCTTGGGGGAAGACACTTAACTGGATGCCCCATCTTCATGTGATACAGAGGTGGCGAGGTCAAGCAGTCTACCTGTCGTGGTGACCCAGTTTAACTAAAGACTAGCATAAAAGGGCAAATGAGAAGCTCATAACCTGAGGTGCTTCTCCAAAAAGAAAGATCTTGCCCATACAAAAAAGACCAGCACTTACTGAATTAGCCAATCTAGGAATATGCTCAATTACATAAAAGTGATCACAGCTTGTCCTCATTACTGCATCAAGAGAATGAATAACTGAGTTTACCTCTATATCAAAAACCGCGCCGGGAGTGCATCCTCACCAACCACACGGAAAATGGTCATTGACTTTTAGGTACACAGCATGACTCGACTGGAGTCACAGGCTTAGCTATTCAAGTAGCCAAATTGGAAAGTATGAACCAGTAGGGTGGGATGGCCGAAGTGGTTAAGGCGTTGACGCTGGTTAAATCCTCCTCTATACTTATAAAGGCCAATAACAACTGGCTATTATTTGACGAATTAGCATAAATGTGCGTTGGTATATCACACTACTTCTGTTGTAGCAGTTTAAAAGTTGTAAGATCTACAGGTAGATATAATTTTTAGTCTTGATGCAGTAAAGCTAGAAATGATTGGCTACGCACCTGTCAACACTGATGTCACATCACTGTATGGGCTGTCATTTCCAAGTGCAGAAATCTTTAATTTATAATGAAGATTTGAATTGGGTTTTAGATCATTTAATTCGATTTGTGTTTCTTTTCCTCTGTATATTAATTTTAAACCTAAAAATAAGCATCCGTAAAGCCTGGATAATCTATCTGCAAAAAAACAAAAACGGTACTGCATGCATCCTCTAAATCTGTTTTTCCTCTTGAGAGAAGCGCGGGAGTAGTAGCTCTAGAAGTCCTCAATACACCTCTCGACCTCGAGCTGCATCCGCCAACTCAACACGATGAATTGATTAAGTGAAGTTTTGATATAAATTATGCACCAAGCACCACAGTGGTATCGATCAAAAGCATCATCATTATTAACCGAAAAAGTTACTTTTTGTCCTAACACAGTGATCAACCAATGATCCTTGTTACAGCACCCTCCACTGCCTATCTGTTTCAAACAAATGAAACTCGTATGAATACGACTGAGCAGTGAGCACACGCTCGAGCTGTTTCTGCAATTTAGCAACAGCAGAGTAGGCTTAAAAGTTATCAACAAACTAATTACCGGCACGATGGTGTAGTGGTTAGAGCGTCCGCTTCGCAGTCGGTAGACTTGGGGTTCATTTCCCTTGTCGGGTCGTACCAAAAGACTTTAAAAAAATGGTATTCACAGCTTCCCTGCTTGGCGCTCAGCACATAAGGGATAGTGTGGAGAACAAGCCGGCAAGCTTGCTTGTTGTGTCCTTGGGCAAGGCACTTAACGGGATGCCTCCGTCTTTATGTGGCAGACAGATGGTGGGGCCAAGCAGTCTACCCGTCGTGGTGGCCCAGTATGACGAAAGACATGCAAACCGAGCATGAGCTCATACGCGTGAATGAATGAATGAACAAACTAATTGGGGTTAACAGTTTAACACATTACGTTTACAATATGACATGTCCTGCATGTAATCGCTATTCTACAGAATCATTTAAACCAGGGTAGTGCAAACTTTCTTGCAGGCGGGCCAATTTTATTCAACCGATTGATAAAGCGGATCAAGACCTTTGTTATTGTCAAACGTCGCAATCTTTTTGGGGGGATTGATATCAAGAGCGCAAAGCTTTTTACACTGAAGGTCTTTTTTCGGTCATAAACGTCAAAAAGTATAGTGCTTAAACTGAAAACTCTGTGCATAGAAAAAGGGAGCATCAATCTCAAGAGGGCAAAGTTTTGAAATTGAACCTCTTTATACAGGGTGGGCCGTAAATAACGCACCAAAGATTTAAAATAAATTGTGATGTGAAATAATGTAAATATCTTTTCTTTGGGTATCTGTTAAATTTAATTTCAATATCAGTTACTATAACTGTTAAATTTAATTTCAATCAAAGTTTTTTAGTTATGATTTGCCTTTAAAAAAAAATTTATATCATTTTTAGGGTATGCACTTAACAATTAAAGAACGAGTTGAATTAGTGTTAATGTCTGGTGCCGATGGCGCCACTAATCGATCTGTTGCTAAGAAGTTTAATCGGATTTATCTTGCTAAGAAGTTTTGTTTTAATAAAAACGTTTGTTATTATTATCTGAATTGTTTTATATGCTTTGGTGCGTTATTTATGGCCCAAAACGTTTGCTATTATTATCTGAATTGTTTTATATGCTTTGGTGCGTTATTTATGGCCCACCCTGTATAACAACGGATTAGCAAAGTTTTTAAACTGAAGATCTTTGTTTGTTTTGAATGATCAACCAGTGAATGCGGGCTTCAAATCACATTCTTACTAAGGCCGCACAATTTCTCCCATGAGCTGCAATTGGCCCACGAACCGCAGTTCGCACACCCCTGATTGAAATTAATGTGAACAAAGGGTGCGAGACAGCCTTTGCTGACAAGACGGAGGGCACAAATGAAAATAAACTTCTTCACATTTAAGGAAATGATAGGTGAGTTGCATTTTCTTTCTTCCCTAAATGCAGTCTTCATTACTCGTGCAAAAATCAAGAAAAATGCTGCAGTTGCATTCGGGTTTCGAGAAATTTTCAGTAAAGAACCTGTCTTCAAAATTTAAAGGTGTTCAAACCTCATCACACTTATCCATTTCTTGGGAGAAAAAACTTTCTTAAAAATTCGGAATGTCGTTTATTAGGTTTTACTGAAAGACGGAAGTGCTAACATAAAAACCGCTGAAAATCAAAACTGAATCAGCGAGTCGCATGCATAAAAGCGATAAATATCACCAAATTCTTAAGCCTCACCTTCATACAGCTTGTACGTTACAACTGTTCCGCTTTTTAAGATCACCTCATTCCATCTTACAAGAAGAGAGGTTGGGCAGATTGTTTCAACGGAGGGAGGCGCAGGGGCGTCTAATTTCTTTAAATGTTCAAGAGTCTTTATAATTTCATCGTTGAGTTCTTTAAAATTTGTAAATAATTTTTTAATTGTAATGACTAGACTGACATGAATTGTTCCCCATGTAGAAGTAAAACCAAAGTCATCTTAGCTTTAAATGATGCAAGCCTCCGTCACGTATGCTGAAGTAAAATTAGGCCACAGTAACCCCTTGTAATTCCTTTTCAACGGAAGATCGCATGTATAGTGATTGCAGATTCACCTTCTTGAGCTACAACTAAAGATATCTTACTTTTGACGCTCTCTGTACTTACAGTGGAGGCAAAGTGTGAAGCAGAACATCGAGGTACCACAAAAATCAGCTAAGTAATATAACGATAAGTAGATGACGAAAAAGAGTTTGGTCATTTTGCGTAATTAAAAATGCAGGCGGGTAGCTTCCTTACCAAAATGGCCTGTCATACTGTAGACGAATCGGGTAACAGACACTTTCGCAATGCCCTCAAACACACCATCACCATGTGTTTTTTTCGCGGTACAGCTAAAACACTCAACTGCTTGATTTACTTTCACGAAGTCCCGGGCAAATTGACCCCATTGGTGGGTTTAGCTTCATTGCATTTAACAATAAAGATCTCGCTCTTAGCTCAAACAAAAAAGACGTTCTAACCATTAGTGTTGTTCGGTTTGTTGAGGTTACTATTGAGCGAACTTATGACTGGCTCGCAATCCCGCAATCGCATCACACCACGTTGATGACTTGACAAGGTTCGCAGTGTCCTGGTTAAAAGTAAAGAAGAGCATAAAATGTTGAAAAACGGTCTTCTAAAGCAAACATTGCTTTCTATCAACCTTTTTCGTTTCAAAGACAATTCGTAAGTTTGGTATTGCAATTTCATCCTCCAGACTCGCAAGACAGAGGAAGCTGTGCTCAGCAAAAGACGAGTTGTGTAGATTAGCCTCGGAGATGAAAAGTTTGGTTTCACTGTTTCTGATAATAACTGCTGCTTGCTAAAATAAGCTAAGTAAACGAAATAATCGCAAAACGCTTTTGCCAACAGCCTGTCAACACACCCATCGTGAAATGTTATTCTACCATAACTGCAGTAAACGCTGTGCTCTGGCCCACTTAGCCATGTTGCCGACGAATTACGGTCCGTGAATTTAAACTAAATAAGAACTTTGAGCCAATCACATTTCCATTCGCAACACCTCAAGTTATGAGAATGCAAGAGAGTTGCTTAAGCGTCCCTACTGACCTACACACACTTTAGCCTACAGTATCATAGCAATCACGCATTCTAAATAACTGCAAACAAAATAAAAGATTTGAAATGTAATGATGTACTAACTGAAACTTTACATTTTAAGTCACGTGATTCGCAAATAGAAAACCAAAGATGGTGTAAGGCCAAATGCTTTCGCAAGTCATGAGACCAAAAAAAAACCCACTTTGTTGCATGCAGTATCGAGACAAGATTAAAAGTTGTTGCTCACTAAAACACCATATAATCACTTCATAGTATCTGACACGACCGAATCATTCAAAAATCTAAAATCTGTTTTGTCAAAAGCTATTTTTAACCACTTGTCAATAGCACCACAAATCACATATAATGAGAGTTTACTTTGACTCATTCTTGAGATGGATGTACAAAGTATACGTTTTTGCATCTTTTTTTTCTCTTAAGCATTTCTATACGCCCTTGTCTGCTCATATGGTGGGTGATTCACAGTTTACGTTATTGTCCGACATCCGACTTGGCTGCGAACTTCGTACCAAAATGCTCTGTACGTTTTTACCGCAAAAACGAATGCGCTTTAAGGTACATGGTTTTCGAACAAAATCGAACAGTCTAACAACGGCACAAACTGCGTTACACCACATGAATAGCTATGTGGAAGCAAATTTCCATAGAAAAATGCTCAAGTAGTAGTGATTCAGTTTTTGTCCGGTGTTGTCCCTTTAACAGAGATGGCCGGATTTACCCCATTTCTTCTGCAATTGCTCGCACTCCGTCCCTCCACTTGTCTCGTCTCAGGGCATCCTCCTTCTTCAAACCAATCTTCTCTGTCTCCTCTTCCACTTGCTTCCTCCAAGTCTTCTTGGGTCGTCCTCGCTTTCTCTTGCCACTCACTTCAAGATTCAGAGCAACCCTCAAAACACTATCGTCATCCCTCCTCAGCACATGTCCATACCATCTAACTCCATTTGCTGTTGCTAACCGGTCTATAGTTTCCTTCAACCCCAAAATATCTATCTGTTCTTCAGTCGTCTTCCTGTCTACCACTTTCTGACCGCACATGGCTCTCTCCGTTCTTCTCAAAATTGCTTTTTCATTTTCTTTTAGACACCATGTCTCACTTCCATACAGTATTGCTGATCTTACACAACAACGATAGATTTTACCTTTCATCTTCAAAGGAAACCTATTTCCAAGCAACAATTCTTCACATTCCCTGAATCTTACCCAACCGATTCTTACTCTTGCTGTAACTGCCGCTTCACAACCACCACTAGCATTTAGTCTGTCTCCCACATAACAAAATCCATTCACTGTCTCCACTTCATCGCACAACTCCTCGATCGAATCCACCGTTCTTTCCATTATTCCTTTACATTTCGAGCAAACAAAATGCTTTGCCAACCTAGCGGTAGCTCTCTTTATTTTTGCACATTTGCCATGAACCCAGCTTCCACATTTTGTGCACAACACTGAATTGGCCATGACTCTCCTCCCACAAACTCCACATGGATCTATCTTGCTTCCCATGGATCTATCTATCTTGCTCCAGAGAAAAAAATTACCAAACCGTACACTATCTGCAATTTCCTGCATTTGACAAGATAAAGCTACTGCAAAGCGCTTCAAGAAGCTATTGTACAGTCGTGGCCAAAAGTGTAGGACCACCTAGTAAAAAAGTGGATTTTTTAAATTTTTTAACTATGGCTTGATATATTCATTTGCCAGTTTGTTGCAGTCACTTTTATTAGTCAATCAAGATATTACTCAAACACTATTAATAGTTTTTTTGTGTTTTAGAGTTTATTTCAGCAAAATTTTTTGATAATTGTCAAATTGTTATAGAGGTAAAATTGAAGAAAATGGGTAAAAATGTGCCACTTTCGGAAGTTGAGCGGGCTCAAATTGTGGCTCTGCATAAAGAAGGTCATTCAGAACGATTGATTAGTCAAAAAATGAAAAAAAGAAAGACTGCTGTCCACAACGCAATGGCAAAATTTCGGAATACAGGAACTTATACAACAGCTAAAAAATCTGGTAGACCTCGAAAAACCACCCCAAGAGATGACCATGCCATTCGGAGAATAGCAGTTCGTTCTCCAATGAGTTCTGCAAGCAAGATTCGATCATCACTGCTTGCAAAAGGTACCGACATTAGTCGAAGAACCGTAAGTCGGCGTTTGGTTGATGATTTTGACCTAAAAGCTCATAAACCTGCGCATAAACCGAGGCTAACGCAGGCTATGAAAAGCAAGCCTTTGGCGTTTGCCAAGAAACACGTGAAATGGACGATTCAGCAGTGGCAACAAGTGCTGTTTTCCGACGAATCTACCGTGCAGCAGTTCACCAATCGAAAGCGCTACGTTCGGAGACCATCAGGAAAAAGATTCAATGAAAGATATACCATTCAAACCATGAAACATCCACCCAGTGTCATGATTTAGGGGGAATGTCAATAAATGGAACGGCTGGACTCTTTTTTTGCCACCTGGAACGACCATGAATGGTCAAAAATACCTAGATTTATTGAAAAACAAGTTGGAATTGCATATGGCTGTTCATAAATGCAGTGTATTTATGCAGAATGGTGCTCCATGCCATCGTGCCAAAATCGTCACCCAATTCCTGAAGGCCCAAAAAATCAACATCTTGGACTGGCCTGGAAACAGCCCAGATCTGAATCCGATTGAGAATCTTTGGACCATTTTGAAAAACAAAGTTTCCGAAAGGCAACCAACTAATGCTAAGATGTTGGAACAAGCCATAAAAGAAGTGTGGGTGCGTAATATATCACCGGCATATTGCCGAAATCTGGTGGAGAGCATGCCAAGACGTTTGGAGGCTGTAATCAAAGCCAAGGGTGGTCCAACAAAATATTGACTTTTTTGAAAACTTTAAATTGAACTATTGATTTGTGCGTCTAGGAATTGTTAATTTACCGTAACATGCCAATATCTTTCTTTATCAAGCCAATATCTTTCTTTATCAGCGAATGAATAAGTGTTATGTTGTTTTCATCAGAATTTGAAAGGGTGGTCCTACACTTTTGGCCACGACTGTAAATATAGCCCTACGAAAAATTAGTTTTGATGGAATTCCTTTAAAATCGCTCATTCTGTTGCTAACTAGGTTGCACGCCTTGAAGAAAGTGAGGGCAGCAAGATTGAAGTTGATCTGTTTGGTTTACTAAAGTTACAAGAAAACTATAACTGTAATGAAACTTTGAAGAGACGTAAAATGCCAAAGAATGTCAAACCTGTTTCTAGCATCCAGCTACCCCAGCTTTGAATGATGAACGCTAGCCCCACCACATACAAAGCGTGCTGCAGTTAATGATGAGAAACCCTTAACCGCGCTTATGGCGCCCTAGATGAACAACAATGCATTTGAAGCAAGATAAAACGCCCACTTACATGGCTGCAAACCAAGCTGCTTCAACGTCATCTTCGTTTCCTAGCAACAGAACAAGCTTGGAAACTACGTCATTGAACACAGGGTTAGCGATAACTCTTTGATTCCCGTCTTTATCAGCAGCAAGGCAGCTGAGAGCAAAGCACGCGTTCTTTGCGCTTCCCATATCGCCCTTACATAGCATGCGGCACAATGTTGATATCTATAAAATAACTCACCGTTAGGCAGCTGTACTTTTATCACATTTATTCTCCAATTACTTAAGAATGCCCGTTACATTCAGAAAAACTTCGTTCAAGCTTACTTCGGAGTTGTCAGCATATTACATTTCTATTACAAGTACTGCAGTCAGGCAGAGGTAACTGTCGTTATCTGTTTTCTCGAAGAATAAAACCGGTTTGGTATTAATCACTGCTAAATGGCTATAATGCAACAACACCACAGAGCATATCGATCAATAAGTTTTATTATCGTAGACATTTATAGAACAATAATTATTCACAAGACTTCTTAATTCAAAACTGCAGTGAAACTGAATACTTATTCAATTCATCAAACACAAAACGAAAGATTTGGAGACAAAATACGTTTTATGGTCTTTTTGGACGTATGCACAGCAGTTTTCAATGAGGCAATTTTAGAGTTTCAGAGTAAGCCTATACCCGATGATAACAAACTCAAAGCTAAGCTGCTGATCTAAGGTATCTACAAAATTGTCCTTTGAAAACGTATAGCGAAAAAATTTTGTCATTTTCACCATTTTTTCTGTATCAGGCAAATTCAGTAACCTCTCTTTTCCCGGCCGCATATCAAGGAGCCTGCCAATAGCAAAAGCAGCATTCATTCCACGACCTACAAAATAAAACTTTTTTCACACAAATCTCACGAGAGTATTTCACTTTTAAGAAGCAAGCAAGCAAGCATTAACAAATCAGATCTTTTCTGACGCCATATTGATGACAGTTCCAGACATCAACCTGAGTCCTCTTCAAGTCTTTGCAAAAGAAAAGAGAATGCAAAAAATAAAGAAACGCAAAACATTTAAGCTTATGCTCATGTAACTCTAATTAAAACCCAAAATAAAACAAAATAAAAATAGAAAAAACTCGATTTAGTATAAATCTCGTTTAAAACCGTTTTCGGAAGCGCATTACAATGATTGGTTCACCTAAATTAACTATGAACAATAGATCGTGCAAAACCGGTGCAGAGTCTGCATGGCATCCCTGTGACGCGTCCTTAAAGCCACAATTAAGTCGAGATTCTACATCCCTTCCCAAAGCATTTACCCAGACAGACATCTAGGAAAATATAGCACATGCTGTTTGCGACTAGTGCCCATCCAAAAACAAAAGAAAATCATTACAACATGCTTGTGTTCGACATCAATAAAACAAAGATTGAATTACATCGCTAATTCACCATTAAAAAAACATTTAACACGAAAAGAACAATCAACAAAGTTTAATAAACACTTTGGAACACGGCTCAAGCAAATGTCATCCGATATCTGCTGGTGAAGCGACTAATGACTGAACTCACGATGGCCATCACCCGCTAGCATACTGAACCGATGCTGAAGTAATTTTGTTGGATAATTTTTTTTATATTTCGTCTGTGTTTATTTAGCTGAAAATACGATCGCCTCAGATTATAGACAAACAAAAGTCTTGTAGGATGACGAGTGACAGCGACCGAGACACAATCAACCTGGGCGTCTAAGACAGCAAAAGCAGGAAAAGTGGACGTAAAATTTAGCTGATCAAAATGCAAAATATTGTATACGCCTGTACAGCAAGTAAACTCAGGACTTATCAGACAAGAGGGTGAGAGATAAGCTGGAACGCTTTGTTTTGGTAACAACAATCGAAATTCGCGCGCTCAACCCTCGCGGTGTTTGCGTTATTGTGACCTAGGAAAAAGGCTCTTTACAAATTGCAAAAGCAATCAAGCGAAAAGAGGGAACTGAGTAAAAGAACGGTGGCAACTCATTCGCTAGCAACGCTGCACGCTGTTCTGTGATTCAAATTTCACAACTGCAAGCTCGTTTATAATAGTTTTTAATCAAACGAGCAAGATCTAGCCCGTGACAACAACAAACTTCGAAACAAACAAGAATCTTACCAGCAGAGTCATTTCCCAGGGAATGGATGAGACGTGTTAATATATGGGAAGATATTTCGTGCGATAAGACGCGGTGACAACCAATTTCAGCAATTGTCAATCTAATAACAAGCACGCATTGGAAATTTTATACTTCACTTAGAAACTTCTTGCTTATCTGAGGACCTGCGTTTTGACGTTACAACAGGTTTACTCCCCACTCTTCCCAGGATAGAAAATCGCTGCGAGTTTGGTGACCAGCACACCGTTAAACCTGGATTAAAAAACTACGGTGGTAAAGTGTAAAAAATAAGATAGGCCAAATAATGGAAATATTATTTAACAAATGGGCCAATAGAACAGTTTGCAACCAGATTTTTTCTCGCAGTTATAAAGTATCGCTAGAACATTGCAGTGCTAACACAAACACTTCAACTAGAATGCAAAATTTTTGTAAACTGCTTTTATCATTGACACAGAAATCATTTCGACTTGAATCTAACAGCTTCTTGTTGCCATCCTGCACTTTGTTGCACATAACTACATAGCTATGAAGTAAGTTCTATTTTTTTGAGAAAATGTTTAATAGATCGATCATTCAAATTGATATCAGTTAAAAAAGAGCACACAAAGCCTGAAAGCTATCGATTTTCGATCAAGTATTGGATGGGGTCACAGCTTCTCCATTCCCTTGAAATATTTTTCTGGTAACAAATGCATGCTGAAATCGTGGCAATCACAGTGTTGAGGGGATGCAGAGTAGCGGCAATGATGACTATACAGCTTTTGCGCACCTGGCAAGAACAAGAGCTGCATTGGATGCAACCCAGTTGTCTTCATACGCCAATAGATCAGTAATTCGCGACACTGTTTTGTCGATACAATTTTGTTGTAACATCCACGTGCGACCATCACTTGTTTCAGCCTGTCATAAAAAGCAATTGAATATCGTTTCTCATTCTCAAACAGACCTTTACATTTAGGCCACAGTAATTCATCGTTACCGTCTATCACACATTTCATGGAGCAGCTTCCAGTTTTATCACAAAATCTTTATATTTGACCAAAAAATTCAAGTTAAATCCTTTATTACATTAAAAGGAAGCGAGGGTGTTCAAAACTGATAAAATGGCTAAAAAGTAGGAGCATAAAAATGGGATTTATTGGCAATTCTTAGTAAAAAGAATAAAGCCAAAATGCTGGTAAACATTTTATTAAAACGTTTTACTTTTACACCAAAAGCATCATCAGTTAAACAAATGGTCACCTAAGGCTAGTCTAAATAGATACCATTTATTTAACTGATGATGCTTCTAGTGTAAAAGCGAAACGTTTTAATAAAATGTTTACCAGCATTTTGGTTAAAAAGTATTTCCACATTCAGTGGTAAGCATTTTCTTGACATCTGAACCCTCATTCATTTGTTTGAGAACATTATAATTAAATGTAATGTTGAAAACTTAGAAATTCCAAAGCAGGTTACGACAACTTGTTCTATGCTTTTAGCGACTGAGACTGAATGCTTGTGATGCATAAAACCAACGTCAAAAATTAAATATTACCAAAGTTCCAAGAGTGCCAGCAGCATTCATTACACTTTCACCATCATCCGAACTAAGCATTGATGTGAGGTCCTGAAAAAAGTAATAATACATTTAACTTACAGATCCATAGCATTTTAATTTTACGCAGCACCCATTAGCTTTCTAAAACACGAGACAGCTTATTGTTGATTTCGCTAGAGAGAAAGTGGTCTATAAGGGAAATGTAGCTTACTTTTTGAACGAGTCCCTCTGCCTAAGGTCCAAAGGTCAACCTCTTAATTCTGCTAAACATCCAATGCAGTACAAAGTAATAATTTAACTTTTCTCTGGTTTCATTCGTCATGGAATCCACGTTGTCTGCTTTTACCCTTTGACCATGCCGTGGACGGCTTAGGTGAGAATGAATTGCAGTATCGAAGGCATTGCTCTTATGTTTTAGCAAAGCTTTTAGGTTTGAGGAAATGTAGGCTCTTGGGAAAAATCAGGAAAATTCCCTCTACCATGAAAATGGAAAACGACCCAATCTTTCGGAAAAGAAAATTTAGAAAGCTCTAAACAATGATCCAATGCTTCGTCGTATTGAGAGGTCTCAGCTGAGTTGCTAACGGCATGCAGGTGTATGGCCACTAGAAAGTATTACACGTCTAACTGTTTTTGGCAAACCAAATGTAAAAGGACAGCTTGTCCGCTGAAAAATTAGGTGGATGAGACCTCTCAATACGAGCGACCTGGCTGGGTCATCGCTTGAAAGTGAAACAGCGGGGCTTGTGGGAGTAGCTGGAGATCGGGACGTTTATAGAAGCTAGCTCTTAGGGTTGCTGAACTGCGAATCTCTTCTCTTAACATCAACACATGAGCGAATAAACTGATGTTACATGTAATGTATAAGGCAACAACGCGACAACAATTCGATTGCGTCATTTTTATTACGTAATTTTAATAAGGAAAGGATTCTGAACTAATACTGCATCACCTGAACATTCAATTTCAGTTGTCATACAGCAAGAAAAGTAAACAATTGCCAGAAAAGTGATTGAAAAAATGTAATAAATAACAGAGTCATTGCGAATGTGAATGAAACGGTGTCACAAAAAAACAAAATAATCCAACAGCCCTAATGAATTTTTGCTCTCTAATTTGAATGCATTTTTAATTTAATAATCTACTTAGGTAAAGTTTTAATAATATGATCAAATGCCTCTTTCATTAGGTTGTCTGTCGTTTACCGACGCAAATCTTTATAAGTAGCCCTTTTTCTGACGTTGCAGAAAACCGACCGATGCTTGATGTCATCACCTCATATTCTTTGCCTTCCTTTACACTCTTCAGCACTACTCATAGCTTGAGTAATCACTTGACGTAAACTGCCATCTGACACTTTGGTGGTTTACGGTGTAAACGTCACATTGACACTTCTAAATGTTGTAACACATAATTCTGCCTCTCCTGTTTTAACTTGCATTCATATGCAATAAAAATTATCTCCAATTAAATGCCATTTACCAAAGAGATGTCACACAATAATATTTAAAACCAGAACGTGATTTCAAACTGAAAAAGCTTCTAGAATAGCTGATCTTGTGACAAAATGATAAACCATTCTTATAGTACTGAAGAGGCTAGCGATGCACTTAAGCAAACTGCAGACTGTGACACTGTTTCGACCTATCATTTCTCTTCAGTTCAGTTGGTGATCGATAAGAGGCTAGAGACTTTAAATAAAGCATAGCTTTCACTTTACATGCACCAGCGCATAATATGTAACAGGTTGAAAAGTACTTCCTGAATCAAGAACAATACACAAAAAAGTTATTAAATTATGCTGCATTGTCTGTTTTTGTTCATTATTTGTTAGAGATTATGTTCTTTTTAATTATCGCCTTGCCTTAATCACATCTTCCGCAGTTCATAAAGCCAAATCATAGGCGCCGAGTTTGTGATTTTACCGGGCATGCGCAAACTTTATGACGTCAAAATTAAAACATTACCGTTTGATTGTCTATGACATGGGTGTCAAACATACGGCCCGTGTAAGGATTTCGTGCCACAGTGCGAGCGCCTGGTCTCCGAAGTTGGTCTGCGAAATTTACGTGAAAATGTTTGTAAAGTAATGGCCGACAATCTCCAGAAGTTGCGGCAGGCATGACGGGTTGCGGTGAGAGAGGCGATGACCTTTTTTTTGGAGATCAGCATTTCGGGCTACATCCCATAACTTCCGGAGATCGTTTGATCAAAGTTTGGGGACCATTGATATACACTCTTGCCTGCTTATGTTGTTTTTCAACTGACTCTAGCTTGTATCTGACCTCCATGTGTTGAGTGTAGTCAAATGTGCGGGCATGCGTGGCATGACCGCATGCCCGTAGTCGGCGCCCCTGAGCCAAATGTATCACCTTCTAAACGACAGATTTATTGCACTCCATTTAAAGTGATGAGTAAAATCTTGGACGTTTATGTCTGGCTTTCATCAGAAATTATCGCCAGAATAAAGCAAAAAAAAAAGAGTCACTATTTACAGTCGACAAGAATATCAAAAATGTTGCGTCCACTCAGCATCTAAAATCCAAGCAGCTACTGGATGAATTGCAGTGCAGATAATTGTGCAATTTAGTACAAGCAATCGCATCACTTTTACACTTGATCTTTGCAGGTCATAAGCTAACACTAAGAAATTACTTTGGCACAAAATGTTCACAAATTTGAACTAATTTGCACTTTAATTTTAGATAAAAGACGACAAAACAGCTAGAAGAACTTAGGCAGGGGAGTGCACCCTGCAGCCTACGAAGTAAAATTTTATGGTATTGGATAGTAAACCTACCAATTACATCTCGGAATAACCAACCTCCAAAACAAAATGATTTTCACACATAAAATTCAGAAAATTTGGGATAAATATTGCTTTGAAGGTAATGATATCCAAAAAAAAACGGTCTTCACCACCTTTCTGGAAGAACACTGCCACAAGCCACAGCTTGAAGCTTATTTGTGCATAGCAACATCATGGTGTATGAATTCTGTCCGGCCCGCAAAATTTTCAACAAGTCTGAAATTGGCCCGTCTAGAATAGAGGCTGCACATCACACTCTTGAGCTAAAAAATGGCTGGCCAACACTTACTTTCCTACGTGGGGCAATAAAAAATTACTTATTAGAGAAAATACAATTAGTGCAGAAATTCTATACATGCACAACCAAGGTTTGAATTCTTGCTTAAAGATGTCAAATGAAGGCCCACGTCTCTAAAATACCCAAATGGAGTAAGTTCCAGTTAACAGTATTTTAACTGATTAATTAAAGGATATTTTACCAGTACCAAGTATTTAATTGTTCTCTATAAATATGATACCAGTAAAAAGTTTTTTCTCACTTCAATAATCGATGATGATTTTTTTCTCTTAGTTATTGACAAAATTCTTTCAGCACCTACTTCTGTTTCAGCAAAACTTCCAATCACATATGCAGCATTGCTTGCAAACCTGAAAACGAATTCTTCTTGAGCATGATAGCGAGAGACCACTGGTAGAAAGTTAACAAGCCAAACTGATTATTTTATAAGAGCACTGATACAAATATAAGTACACAAACAAGAGCATTATCATTTATACTACAATTATACTAGTAAATTCGTGCAACAAGCGCAATAGCGCAACACAATCAGGATGCAAAACAATGTGAACAATTAAAGATAAATAAACTTTATTGTCACTTTTATCTACACCATAAAGTGCAATTCTTAGTGTGTCTGTTTTAACTCCTCCAAAACTTTTATTTGTACGACCATCAAACTTGGCACGATTGATCACCACCCCGGGGTGAGTGTCATAAGATAGTTCATGACCTTATCATGACATCATAATTAAAGATTAATTTTTAAAGTTTGCATTTTTAACCAAGGAACGTAGTTCTCAACCTACAGGAAAGCCAGTTCTCGACTTACCAACTACAACAAATTTCACTTTTTTAGCACCTCATATGGCGTCATCAATCATTGATTAATCGTAAAATTTGTTTTCTTAATTTACACAAAAAGTACTGATCGTAGAAACACAATAAAAAGATTTTAGGGAGATATTACCAAGGCTCTTGCAATAAAAACAGCTTTATCACAATCAAAGTTCAACTGACAATGTAACAACAGATTCCTAATATTAGCACTTCAAGCCTTCAAAAACATGCCTGTTCACTTTCTTCAAGCATTCCTTAAAGTTGCTCTATGATGTCATATTGGTGTCTGGTACAATCAATGCTTTTGCCACCAAAGATCATCATATGATAATTTTTCCAACATTGCAACATTTTTACAAAATCAGTTTATTTAAAAAACTGATTTGTGATATCATTTTCAAAGCGATTTCAAAGTTTTTTTAATGAATTAAGGAGTATTTCAGGGCAAATCTAATAATATATGATTAGCTTCTTTACTATGAGTTCTGTACAACAAAAATTGAATTTTGACACCAGTAATTTAACTTTTTATCTCTTTTTAACAAGCAGTAAGCTGAGTAAAAACAGGTAAGTTTAATATAAAAAGTGGCAATAAGATACTAACAATAAGTGTTGATTAAAAGCTTATAAAATTTGCTTTCCGGCAATATGTAGCTCTAATTAATGAGGAACAAGGATTAGTTTATATTGGCTGATCAAAGATTGGTTTCCATCCATCATTTTCAATTTTGACTTGAAAAATTTTCTTACCAGACCTACAAAATTTGCAATTTTTTTGAAAAGCATGGTCCTTTGGCATTAGCTATCTACATTTTCAAAAAGATTCATCAAGAAATGAAGTCTCTAAACAGTTTACAGATAGCACATCCCAAACAAGAAATTGGTTATCCCCCTACAAATAGAGGAGATAAAGATGGTCCCCTTTAATGTTTTGCAACAAAATATTAGAGTCCAGCTATGTATCATTTAAATGTTGAAGCAATTTTTTTTCAAATTGGAAGAAATTGGAAGAGCCAGCTGATTTCACAGTCTCAACCTTGGTATTTCCAATGGGGGCCCTGCTATTGTAACCACTTAACTGTAAGTGCTTCTTTTCCAGTTAGTTTGCTCCTTGCCTGGTTGTGCTTATGCCAGGAACAAGAAACATCAACCACAAAGGTTAGCTCTTCCACAACTTCGATATGCTTTCAAGCACTTGCTGAATTTAACGAGTAAAAGTTTGTTAAATTTAGGGATGCTTGTGGTGAAAGCAAGGCAAACAAAACATTGTCAGAGACTTGAAAAACTTGGGAGACATGTAGTGGCTATGCATAGCCTCATACAATCTTTTTTGATTGATTGCATTTCAAAAAACTGCAGTCTTACATTAGAACAGCATTTGGGCATGTCAAAAAATTAACCTTTTGCTGCAGTTTTCATAATTATCCATTGGGTGAAGCTGGCTGAATCAATAATCTTAACCTAAGCACTACCAATGAGAGCCCTGCAAATGGCATTGGCAGAGCTCGCAAGTATTTTGTAAGCAATTAGGTTATATTAGATCATTTAGCCACTTATAAGTCTACTAGTGACTATGACAATCGAGAAACTTCCGTTACCTGTTTGACATTGATAAACAGCATTAACAAAATAAAAATTACAACAGGTATCATTTTAATTAACAAAAATGAAATGATTAACCAATAATTACAATTGCAGCATAACAGTATAAATACTTAGGCAAACTTACTGCAAATTATCATGAAAGGAAAACATTTTGATGACAACTAGACTATGAAGTTTCCTCCACACTAACTAACAAATTGCTTTTATATTTTATACCATATCAGAAGATAGTAGGAGTTGTTTGCTCAGCAAACATATTGATGACATAATAGTGGAAGTTAGCAAACAAAAAAGTTATCTATTCTTATGTACAACAACATAAATGAACCTTTTATTGATTTAGATATGAAAACAAAAAGCTGATTTTTGATAAGTTTTGCAATATTTTTTAATAAATAAATAAGGCATGTAAATTTCTTCAATTGGCGTTGTTACCATACATTGCTTGTAGAAGAAATCCACAGCATTGGTAGTATGAACAACTGCAAATTAAACAGATTTTTAAATAATTTTCGATAATTGGGAAATAAAGAAAACTCTCATCTCTATCTTGGAAAGCTTCAAAAAACAGTAAAAATAGCTGTATTGATGAATTTTGAATTATTAAAAAAATAACTTGATCATTACCTTGTGTCAGATGAAGAAAGAATTACAATAAGTGACCACAAAAAATCTTCGCTACCAGAATCCTTTAAAAAACTGTGAATTGTTCTTTCTTTTGAATCATTTATGTCTTGAACGAGTTGATCCAAGCATGCTTTTTGTACATGATGATTACTTGATAAAATATCTTCAAAATTGCAACTTGATGATGACATTATTCAATTTATTGTGCTTTTAGTTTCTTAAGCTGTTAAGTGAATAGTCTACTGCCACAAACTAAGGCATGATCTACAATTTAATTGCACAGAAAAGTAATAAGTAAATTTGAAAAAGCATTATTTCTAACTTAGGTGAACTGCAGTCACTGCTAAATTACCACTCAGATCTTTACATGAAATATTAAAAAACAAGACATTCAAGTACATTTATCTGTTTATAGCAACTGCATAATTAAGAGTAGCATTTAGAATTTTGTAAATCAATTAAATTAACAAATTCAAACCAGTAACTTACCGGTAAGTAGAAGTAATTTTTTTTAAAAGGCCTGGCCTAGCTGATCAAAAACATTGTACACTGTTGCAGAATTTAGATACTGAAGCTGTCAAAAAAGTAGTAAACACCAGCAAAAACAGACTTATTTCATTGTATGTTGGCATGTGAATACAACACCAAACCACTTAGAATGTAATTGCTACTTAAAAATGTCAAGCACACTTATAACAAACCCGTAGTACACACAGGAAAGCACAAAAGTTCTTAGAAATTTGAAAGCTTTGAGTTACTAGCATGTCGAGTAACCGCTTCTGTTTTTACCATGAGGATAATACAAAGACTTAGCGTCACCTAACTGTAGAAAATAAATTTTGTGTTTAGTGCAGGGCGTCGTTTAAAGTAGAGGAGTGCAACCTGCAGCCTGCTACGTAAAGTTCTGCGGCCCGCAAAAGTGGTTTGTGGCGTGAATTGCGTGTCAAACCCATCAATTTGATATAGCAAAAACGATTCCTCCTAAAAAGTTTTTTAACGTCAACTTAGGAAACATTGGCACAAAAACTCGCTTTGAAAATATTGATCTCAAAAAAAAAACGATGTAATGACTCCAGGTACCGGTAGTTCTTCCAAACTTATTTGAGCGCACTGGAAGTTTGGATTACAAACTCTGACAGACCCAAATAAGTTTCTAGTTTTTTGAAATTGACCTACTAACTAAAAAGATTATGCACCAGTGGTTGAAATATTTCTTCGGTTTGGCTTCAGCAAAATTTATTTTTATCGATTCAGGTCCAGTTAAGCTTCGACACTTTATAAAAATTGTGGTTCAGGTTCGGTTCTGGTTTACTAATGTCAAAGTTTAGAGGTTCGGGTTCAAATCTTAAGGTTCAATTCGGTTTGAATTTGAGATTGATAAATATTTTAAACTTGCTTTTGGGTTCTTTTTTCATCGATTTTTATAGCATGCTACAACGGCTTTTGTTGACAATCCATTTAAATTTTTTCGCGCCTTGCATTCATATGCAAATTTTGTTATGAATTTTGTATACTGAATGAATAAATAGAAAACATGCTCCACTGAAATTTAACTGGGTTGATGACCATCAAAAGTAGATTCATAACCTACTGCCTGACAAAGCAGTAGTCTCAAAAATATAGCAATGCTTTTTCATGGTTTTATTTAAAATATAGAAAATTTGTTAACACGAATATAATTAAAGAAATTCATTACATAGACTTGTGCAGAGGTGGGCGGTAGGGTGATACTTTTTAAGTATTATCAGCGGAAACGCTAGCGCAGCTACTTTTAGATTTTTGTAACAAATATAGTGGTAAATCGCTACTTTTGTAGAATTTCCCAAGTCGCTGCCACCACTGATAACATTATTTTAATAATTCATGACATTAGAAAAAATGTTTTTTTTATTTTAGCCTGCCATAGAGTTTAATGTAAGGTAATATAATTTGGTTACCTAGCTGCCTAAGGTTGCTTTCGCACATAGCGGTTTTCGCAGCCAGGAATAAAACAACCCATCAATATTTAGAGCAGGTTTTGGAAACTAGATTTCGCTGCTTTGTACTCAGATTCAAGCACCAAATCTTTGTCTTAAAACCTGTTCTAAATATCGGCGAGTAGTTTTATTCCTGATTGCAAAAAATACTATGGGCGAACGCAGTCTAAGTTAATGAAAATGCAAAAGTATTTATGGGAAAACAAGCTTGCGTAGCAATGAGCTTTTGCGACTTTACTTTTTTAGACTTTTTTCCCAAAACGTAATCAAAAAATGCTAGATAGTGACTGCAAGAATGCTAAAAAAATTCTGGCTCCTCTTTAGGTCAAATCAAAGCTTCTGCTATCAACTAGCCGATAATAAATGGTTCAAAGACTCTTCCTGAGAATGAATCTCGTGATTATAGCCTTTTATGTCCTGCTGAACTGTTAGTTTGATCGAAGTGATGGTGTAGTGGTTGAAGCGTCCGCTTCGCAGTCGGTAGACTTGGGATTCCTTCCCCTTGTCGAGTCATACCAAAAGACTTTAAAAAATGATATTAATAGCAGCTTCCCTGCTTGACGCTCGGCATTTGCGGGAGGTTGTGGAGAACAAACCGGAAAGTTCGCTTGTTGTGTCCTTGGGCAAGGCACTTAACGGGACGCCCCACCTTTATGTGGAAGACAGGTGACCCGGAAATAGCAACTACCTAGCGAGTGCGGACTTACCGTCCAAAACATAGCAATACATCGCTTTCTCGTGGAGGATAAATATGGCAAATAAAAAAAAGGTGTCCTTTTTAGACCAAGGGTGTTAATAGTTTCAAATGAAATTAGAGAAAAAGGAAAGTGGGAAATGCATGTGCAACTAATGGGCCAATTCCAATTGGGATTTATTTTAGTGAGATCAGAATTTGCCTTTGGACTGCGAGTACTTTTAGAGGAGGCAGACGCTAACCTGCCTTGCATAAACCCAAATTTCAATTATAGTTCTCCCAGTATACATGACTTTTTGTTATAGCCTAATTTTCTGATCGTGCGACTTAAACGATTGCTCATGAAATTAATTATTATTTTTAAGTGGTTGCTAAGAAATAAAATCTATATAGTGTGACACAGTGTTTCCCAAACTGTGTCCCGCGGCACACTGATGTGCCGTGGAAGATTTGCTGGTGTGCCGCGAGTATTTTTAAAGTGCTTTATGTTGATAGAGGTTTTCTACCAAAATTGAGAAAATGCTGCCATGAAGTAACGGTCGACCTCTGCCGTAAGTCGCGGATGGCATTGCAGGTGTCGTCGATAGAGATGATGACTTTTTTTGGAGATCAGCACCATTTCGGGTTCCATTCCGCGATTTCCGGAGATCGTTGCCCAGAGAGATGATGATCTCCAAAAAAAAGGTCAGCACTATTCTCGCTATCGTCTGCGATTCCATCTGACATCAATTGGAATAGATATCAATGGCTGGTGTCCTGCGAAATTTGTTCAACTGATTTCCTGTGCCGGCAGACGAAAAAGTTTGGAAACCACTGATATAGAGTAATGCAGAGTACCAAATGGTTAGTTTTTACTTCACATCTATTTTCAATGGACGATTGGTTATGGTTTCCATAATAAAGGTTAACATGTTTCAATCATGAATCGAGCGCAGTAGTTTGAGTCGTAAGCCCTGATGTTGTACTGTGTCACAAACAGCAGTTAAAAGCAGCTGCTGTTTTCCCTCAGTTTTCATATTTATTTTCTATAGTTGATGTCAACTGCAGGATTTGATCGATTGTAGATCCAACTGATCAAAACCCACTTCGGAATTCTGGTAGTGTATCTTCCAAATACAGGTTATTTGGAACACTTTTATTTGCTGTAGTAGTTTGAGGGGCACAGAAACGATGGAAATGGAGCTGTAGCTTATGACTTTACCCGTTATTTCCTCGATTTCACAATTGCTATCATTTTAGCTGTTCTCCATATTTTTGAAAGATGGCAACGGTTGAGGTGTTCAGAAAAAAGAAGACAGCTATTTCAACCACCTTCTGTACAAGCTATGAAAAAACTCTGGATGAATGTAATCAACTCACGAGCTTTGCCTACATTGCGCTGTTTTAGAGCTAATGTAAACATATGAATGTAAGCACTTGGTCGCAATACCCAGCATTTGCAGTGGGAAACTGACATATTTTTGTTTGCCTTTTGTACTTCGAAAAATAGTGCTTGTCATAATTTAGGTATTTGCAGCATTCTACCAGACGACTGGCTGTTTTGTTGGCTGAAATTACCACAGCTTTGACCGGTGAGAAGGTATTGATAATGTGTTTCTTGCATGAAACAACCATTGGGTTTTGTGTAGTTGTAACTTCTTGAAGGACAAAACCACTAAAATATTGCAGCTCCGTTGTTGACTACCTGAAGGATCGATACACCTTCGCCTGCGACCAATGTGTGCCCACTCTTATAAGGACAATAAGTTTTCGAGTAAATATTTATCTTCTTAAGATTAGCACTTGGAAATGTCATTATTTCGAGTGAAACCATTAGTTCAAACAGAACCACCACTAGGAGGCTACTTTCGTGGTTCCGCAATAAGCATTGATCAAATTTTCTTGAATCTGTTTAGTAACCGTTCCACAAAACAAATTGTAATGCTGTAGCTCTGTGTGTTGATATTAAAATCCAATTATTTTTTCTTTTTTTTGAACTGAACGAAGTTGATATAGTCAACTGGCCGGTTAAATGGAATTTCTGTATACAGATTATATTATTGTTGTTGTTGTGGTTGCCTCACCTCTTTCTTGGTATGGGAGCACAGCATGAAACAATTTTCTAGATTCATGAAGACCAGATGTGGAAGAAGAGCAGATCGCCCATTCGTCGTTATAAAACCAACTGCTAACAGAAAACGGAAGGGTGTCACGGAAAACATTGATGAAATGGGAAAAACAGATAAGAGTCAAGAACAGATCCTATTACCAGGGGCCTCCGCGATCTCGTAAGAGGCAAATTCTGTGATTGCTTAGCAATAATCAAGTTCTCAAGCCAGAGGAAAAAAAATTGAGTTCATGTAACGCAGCAAATAGGAAGACCAGCAGAAGAAAGCTTGCGGAAAGCAACAAGTTGCCAAACAATGTTATACGCTGTTACACAATCAACAGTGGCGAAAATTGTCCAGTAACTAGGTGTGGGTTTGTGAAATCCGAGATGAAACCATGACATGAAAAAGTGATTAAGACCAGACAGACCAGGGCTGAAACTGGGCTGAAATGTAGCGACATTGATATAACACAACTTCCTGTAACTATCCAACAGTTTATACTATCGAGCTACAAAAGCTATTGTTTCGGCATTTCGACAATTATTAGGAGACTTTTGACTCTATTACAAAACATATTTTAGAATATTCTCCCCGTCATACAATAACCTATTTCACACTTTCTGCAAGTTGATGATTTAGCAATGAAGCAAGCAACAAAAGACAAAATAAATAAATAGTGGTTGATGATGTCATGATTAAGATGACACTTTGATCAGGTCTTTGATAAATTTTTAGTTGAAATTATAGTAAATGGGGCTGTCCATAAAAGACATCCGCAACAAATTTCAAACAAATTAAACCTTTTCACCTTTTTTTCTTGGTGGCGCTGATAATGTTGTTGATATTTTCAAAACGTACTTTTAAGAGGAAACGCCACCGAGCTTCTAACCGACTAATGTAGATGATCAAAATTGTGTTTTTTCGTCCTTGAATAGAGTAATAGTGCTGGTGCCTTGATTGTAGCGCTAAAGTTTATCTAAGCCAAAGGTGGGAAAACTACCACCCGCCAGAGCATTTTGTGCGGCCCCCCTCACTTGTAGAAACTTTTGTATATCTCATTTAATATGACAGCCGTGGCCATACTTGGCGTAATAAAGAGCAAAAAACGATAGAAGTCATTATTAAAAGAGCCATTCAGCAATTCTTAGTTTGAAGTGATGCATTTTTTGTCCCAATGAAGAGTGATGATTTTTTTTGGAAACCACCATTTTTAGATTCAAAATTAGGCATTTGCACCCCGCCATCGGCATTGTATACAGTTATTGCTAGATTTCAAGCAATGATCCTCGGGCAACCCTTGGTCCAATGGTCAATGCGGCCCTCCAGCTAAAACGTTTGCCCATTCCTGATCTTAGACAACATAATTGCATTGCTACGTAATACACCGTTCCAGTAATGTACGACATATTCTTTACAGCTGCATGCCAAATATGTTGGCCTATCTAGTCATCCGCGCCCCGAGAGTAGTGCACGGTATCAATGATGTTTCTCTGAATCATAACGGGAGCACATTCATCAATTTTCATCAATTCAGCTTCACTCTTTTTCTCGTCTTGAGAGTCATTACTTTTAGGTTTAATATACGTTGTTTTTTCATGAGGTTTGACTCAGGCAGCAGATGAAAAGTTCACATGACATGCCGAACAAATTAGGTGGTTCGTTCTTCTACGTGAGTACAGGGTTGAACAGGTCATATTCAAGTTTCTCTTTTCACTAAGTGTGCCTCTGATGCTTCTAGAAGACATTGCCGTCCTCTGGTAGTTGGCATTATATGAGACAAGCAGCAGAATTTTTTGAAATTGGCATCTGTTATACTTGCTGAACTAGAACATAAAGTCCACGTTAGGTATGAACGAGTATGGGGCCGGTAGAAAACGGGCACCCAAAACTACTTTGAAGTTAGATCTCAAAGCTCCATAACAAGAGCAAACATCACACCAAACTTTGAGGTTTGAGCAATGGGGACAAACATAGCTATAGGAAGCTCATTGGAAGCTATAGGAAGCCAATGGCCACCGCTTGGTTATGCAACACGGTAATTAGGTCCCAAAAAACTCGTGCAATTATTTCACAAACCCACAAAATAGTTGTCGAGTGATGCAATGAGCTTAAAGCTCTGTCAGTGACAAGCTTTAGTCCGATAAATGACTTCAAAGGGGAATTTGAACTTTGCTTGTAACATATCATGCCTGCAATTAATGCTCATTTTCATTACTTATATTCACTTTAAGAAAGGTTAATGCCTTGCAGTAAGATCCATCACACTAAAATCTTGATGATTCCCTCCCAAACTAATTTTCCTCTAAGCACCATTAAGCTGAAAAATAATCCAAGTGAATCTGGATGTGGATACCTAAAACCCGATTGCCGGAAAGCACTTCGAAAAAAAACGAAAAACAAAAAACAGACGACCTACTAAATATTAAAATGTATTGTTAGGCAAATGGGCGCCCGGTTTTTACACTTGGCTTGCCAAGGGGAGCGGTTTTTACCCTTACTTTCCTTATTAGTTACGGTCCTGGTGGCATCGGGCACTCTCTTGAATTTTGATATGTACCAATGAATGCTAAACTTGTTAATGCTTGAGCCCGTATATACAAGTAATGAAGTAATAAAAGCTAAAACTGAAAGTAAGTAATGAAATATTTGGATGTCTGCATCTCAGAAACCTTTCCTCTCCACTTGTTCACAGACATCCGCAATTCACAAACCACTCCTGCCCCATGACTGCGGACGTCTTTTATAGACAGCAACAAAAAACTATCTTGTACAAAGTTTTTGCAAGAAATCTTATTGATGACGCAATTAACAATATTCAGTTTAATCTCATCAAATTGTTAACATATGCACAAGATCATTTATGGGTATTGTGCTTTTTTTGTTGGTAAAAACTTAAAATTTTATTACAAAAAGAAACGAGATTTTACTTTCATAACAACTTATGATTTTGTGTACTTCAAAAGAAGGATCATAGAACAATGCCCTCCCGCTAATACGTAAATTTAAGATAAAATTGAGTTGATTTAATTACGAAATTAAAAAGATTACAAGCTATAACCTGGTACAAAATAATTTTGCATTGTAATTTCGATTAAAAATTAATCAATAACACGATTAAAATGTCACCTTGATAATGGTACCATGGACCTCTGTTCAAGGATTTTTTTGCGAATCGTTTTTTCAATTGCCGAGAAGTCAATATGCGCAAAATGTGATCAAGTCGTGGACTATTGTTACGGTTTACCGGAAGAATATTAGAAAATTTGTTGTAAGTCTATAATTGCCGATAACATTTAGTTTTTTGATTGATAGCTTAAATTCTTCAACGGTTACCGACTAATCACGAATTGTATCTTGTTTTTCTGGCAGTACATACTATAAGATTCAGTTTGTTCAATAGTTTATTTGTAGTTGTATATCAGTTTTACTTTGGCCCTAGAATTATCAATTGAACTTAATCATGTCTGAAACTTTTGCCGCGACCAGCGACTATTCGAGCACTAAAAACAATTTGGTTAATTCCTTCAATGCTTCGGAAAATCCAAGGTAAGAAACCAACTAAACCACAAGTGTGGTTGCGTAATGTTTACAAGGTGAATTAGGTAGGCCTTTTATGGAATATTTGGGTTTCAGACATTTCAAGTATCAGATACATAAATGATTAAATCTTCCTTTCTTCACTGGTAGTGGGTTTTGCTACGTGTGATTGACACTTGAAGCATAACCAGTGTCACATAAACTGCTACCTGGCATATTCGTTCAACTCTTTGATATAAAAGAAACTGTGAGTTAGGCCAATGCATGTAGGCGACATGGCTTGAGATCAAACCACTTCAGTTAACAATACAGCCTGAATTCAAAAATCGTTGATTGTATTTAAACCTAATCCTATGATCCTACTGCTGATGGTTCCACAATACTTTCTTTAGAAAAAATGTTATGTAAAATGTATGTGCCCCCTATTTATTCTTGTAAGTATGCATAATGCTTTAGGTTCTTTGATGTAAATTTCGATGAGGCATCGATAGTGATTATTGCTTGCGTCATTATTGCGATGGGAGCGTTTGGAGTCATTGCGAATGGTGTAACCATCTACGTAATCTATAATTCACCGATACTGAAGTAAGGGTAATTGCTGTGTTTGTCTACATAGATAAATATTGACAAAAAAATATTTAACCAACCGCAAAAGGTTTTATGAAGAAACCTGATATAGCTGTTCAACATATACATGTATATTGGGTGCCGCAATAAGGTAGACCTGGCCAAACTGACGTCACATGTGAATTAGATCTTCCGAGGTTTCCTCTTGACCATGTGTTAAATTTGGCGCACTGTTCAGTGTCTTGTTCACCAAAAGTTAAAGTTCACACATCTTGTGTCAAAAAAATTCTATCACCTAATCACAAAGATTTTCCACATGCTAGCTATTGCTAAGAGCAAATCAAGAATGAACATTCATATCTGCCTGACGGATGATAGACATTATCAATGCTAGCTGCTCTGCTGAGAGAACAATTGGATTAATCGGTGCTTCCTTGGTCATTTGAATGAGCATTTTGTTTTGCGTCCTATTTTTTGTAGGAATGAGAAAAACAAATTACTGTTTTTTTTATGAGAAAAAAATTCAAACACCCACTGATAGCACGATTAATGCCAACGGTAAAGTAGGTGGTAAAATAAAATTTTCCAAAGTTTAGGACATAACGTACTGCAACGATATGTCCTAACTCTGGACTTGTAAAATAGTGCTTCGTGCAAAATATGTTTGGAAACGTTTGTGGTAATTTGGAAGCGACAAGATTTTGTTTACAATAAAATGTACTGATTATTATCATAGGTAGGCCTAGGCTTTGTTTTGCTGTCGACCGATTCTTGCCACTGCTGAATTATCACAAACGTTTTCGAACATATTTTGCACGAAGCACTATTTAACAACTAGCGCCATTTTACAGACGGCACTTTACCGCGTTTTCGATGCTGCATGATTTGGCTTTTGAAAAGAAAATTGTTTTGTTGCAATATAATTTGTCTTTGAAAAGAAAAAATGTTTTTGTCGCAATACGATATATTCTAAACTCTGGAAAATTTTACTTCACCATGTACTTTACCATTGGCACTCATAGCTTTAAACTGCATAAAAAAAACAACTGACAAAGCGGTTGCTATCAACCATGAAGCTCATACTTTAACCCCAAAGTCACAACAAACAAGCTTACACGGCACTTTTGTGATAAAATTAGAGCAGTGGTTCTTAACCGGGGGTCTATGAACCCCTTAGGGGTTCGTAGAGGTACTTTAAGGGGTCCGTAGGATTGGATCCGCTTTAGTGCTGATAAGCAAAACAGATTTCTGGCAAAAGTCGGGACACTCAGCTTTAGATCGCGCCTCTGTGTTTGGGTGGATCTCTAAAAAAAAAAAAAAGGGTCACCACCTACTCTTTGTCACTTTAGGCAGGCTGCCGATTTGCCGAAAATGACAAGAAACAGATGGTGACCTTTTTTTTTTTTGGAGATCCACCCAAACACAGAGGCGCGATCTAACGCTGATTGTCCCGACTTTGGCCAGAAAGCTGTTCTGAAGAATACACCAAGGCAATGATCGAGATGTATTGCACTTGTCTTTACTTTAACCTTGCAAGTAACCAAGTGTCAGCCAATGGCAGGGGGTTCTGGACTGCTTAGCCTTGACCGCAAGGGGTGCTTAGGAAGAAAAAGGTTAAGAAACACTGAATTAGAGCCTTGCAATGTTTTTTAGATCTGTTTTCAATTACTTGATTATAAGCCTTGCAGCATCTGACCTCATTTCTGCAACGTTTTCTCCGATTTTTGTTTATCGTCAAATGTGGGGATTTGAGCACTGGTCAGCTCCTAGATTCATATGCAAAGTAAGTTATAGCAGCAAACTGATCAGTTAATTACTATAACGGTAGACTGTATGGGCCCGAACACTGGATCATCGCCAAGGTAATTCGTTGATTGACGAAGACCGATGTTGACAATCTTCAACACTAAACTGACAATTCATAAATACATTTTATTTAACTTATTAAATAGATTAACATTTATATTTCTATTACAAATATCAGGTTACTTCGCAGTACTTGCATTTCGAGTTTAAATTCCGCTCTCAAAGCAAACAAAATTATTTTTCTCTACGCGGTAGCCTAAAGCTTGCATTCTGGAAATGATATTATAGTTAAACTCGGGTAAAATATGGACAATGATGACATGGGACAAACTTCTTCGAAAGTAAATTACAACAACATCGAGATACAATTGATTATTAAGGCAACTTTTTTGTTGCTTCGAGCAGATTCAAAAGTATTCTAAACTTACATGTTAAGATATTTTGAGCTGTGTGTAAGAATTTTATGATGTAACTTATAACAACTTTTTGCTTTTTTATATGCAACTGTTTGAGCAAATTTTATCAACTATTGTGCAGCGATCCAGTAGGAATGCAACTGTATAAAAATATTTTCGCACACCATCATTTTTTTACTTGTCGGAAACGTTTTTTTCGGTTGGAGATAGGTACGTAAAAGCAATTATTATGTCTATTTTGCTCAATTTTGTGTTTAAACATGCTTGTGCATAAATGCAAATTTTTAGAGCAATTTTCGTCAAAAACAAATGCAACTTTCTCACTTTTTTTATTGCAACAAAAAGTTGCTAATTGCTCAATTTACCACAACATTCTATCGTAAATTAATCGGTTCGAGTCCAATATTTGGCGGTTTAACGTAAGATTTTACTTGACTAAATTATTGCAACATGTTTGATACAGCCACCGCACATTAGCCATTAGAAAGTAGTAGGAACCTTTTAGATAATTAAATACAGCCAATGATTATGGTTTTAATTTTACTACCGGCAGACATATTTCAACCATTTAAGTAACCATCATCAGTTTCTGGTAAAAGAGCATTGATAAACCCTGCACGGTCAGCATAGTACAGGTAATATATCACTATGAAACGTATAGCAAAAATCTTACTAGTAGCAAATACGACAGTTGTAATAACTTTATCCTAACAGCGGATGGATATAAATAGAAACAATGATATAAGGAATTTAAATATCTGCCTTTGCCTACAGATATCAAGAACAGTCAACATGACAACAGCAGAACACGAGACAAAAAAAGGATATATGTCGTTATAAACCAATCATTAAAAGTGAAAGGAAAAGAATGCCGACTGTAGTAATGACTATCTGATGTAAACGAAAAGCTAAAGTAAAATGGAGGAGCTTGGAAATAAATGAAAACTGGTTAAAAAAATCATGAAATTGTCGGCTCTATTATTGACTGAATGTTAAATGAGGGTTTGAGTTTGTGTCATCAAAGTCTAACAATGCTACTTTTGGTTGTCTTAAAAAAATTACACCATAGCTTAACGAAAGTACATTGTTAAGATTTTTAAAAATATCTTTTAAAACAATAGTTCAAAAACGGTGCTTAAAAAGTGCTTTGATCTTTGTCGAGCTCAGTTTATTTTTTTTCGAGCTCAGTTTATTTCAATTAGTTCTGTTGGCTCATCTCCTGATCGAGAAATTATTTTTAGATTTTTCCATATATTTAGCTTTGCAGGATGTGCATTCTGCAGCCTATATACCGTAGTTTCGACTGGTTGAGTTTGGTTTCACTTTGATGGTTTCATTGTTGCTTGTGATGATGGTAGTGGGTACAACAAGGGAATTTCTATGTTGACCGTGGTTACTACAAAGTGCTCAGTGCCCGGAGAATCCTTTTTTGCAGACTTGCTGATGTTGAGTGACAAGGATCTGAATCTTAGCATAAGTGATGCTGAACAAGTAGCTCTTTTATAAGCGACCGTGATGTGTGTTAGTAGCTCTTTGTTTTTTGAGAGTTTGATGATAAATTTAAATGAAATGATTGATTCTGGCTTTTGTGACTTAGTCGTGGTGAGCAGAGATAGTAGAAAAGTGGTTCCACTAAAGTAAACTACTTGAGTAGGTTTATCAGTGACAAGATACTCCCTTGAGCAGTTTTATTTTTGACTATTTCTACTTTTACTTACGTAGATTAAGTAGGCAGTAACACAACTTGATTAGTGATAACTTTTATTGAAAACTTGATGTCTGTTGAATTGGAATGCGGGATGCTAGCGTAAAAACTAGCTTTGATTTCAGTTTTAATCTTCTGCAATCCTTTATCAAAGTGAAACATTTTTGATTCGAATTTTAAAATCCAGCGAATTTAAAAATCTTCATAAGCATAGCATTTATTAATTTGTTCACAAACCAATTAACTGCCTTCTCAAACAACGCATGAAGCTTTATTTTCGACTAAATCCTTTGATGCTCTCTAGAAAAAGTAAATATTTAAGCTTTACTCCGGGAAACGTTTTTAAAATTTGCTTTACGCCAGTGATTCTCACCAAAACGCTGTAGGATTTCTAAAACTTATGAGATTGCCAAAATGATGATTCAATATATAAAAATTTTGGCCCGCCCCTTTTACAAATTTTTGGTTACTACACAATTTAGCTCTAGGTTTTGTGGAATAAAGTTTAAATAATTTAAGGATCTGAGTTCTTACATATCGAAATTAGCACTTCATGTTTTATTTAGATTTTTTGTTTGATCTCATCAGGTCACTGCACGTTTTAACAATTGTAGTTCTATACTTAGCCTACGATAGAATATTAACAAACATTCCATGAAAAGCTTATGACTTCAATCAACAAATGTAATCAAATAGACCTACAAGAAAACGTAGAGAATAACGAGAATAAGTCGAACGTGTTAGTAGGATGTTGTATTATTTAGGTCTAGATCAGTGGATCTCAACTTAATATTTGGCATTTCGCACTGACTACAAAAAAATCAATGTTTATTCTTCTACTGTACCTGTCATAGTTTATCACCCCGGGGCAGATTCCAAAAGTGTTAATCAAAAATAAAAAAATACGCCGAAAAATGATCTTCAACCTAAATTTACAAAGTGTCCAAATAAAAAAGTCATCAATCTAAATTGATAGTGTCTACTGGAGCGAACTCTTTTCATATTGACGCTATTGCTTCCACCGTACACGTAAACCTTTAACATGATCGGTATTATGAATTTAACTAAAGAGTGGTGGAGAAGTTTGCATCCTTAGAAACTCTTCTCGTATCTAATGTGGTGCAAGCAACCATAATTGACATGGCAAAACTGCTAAATAATGAAAGTACTCTATTTTTGCCGCATGAGTTGTTTGATTTTCTACTCCTTTTCACTTTTACTCAGGTAAAAATACCAATCAGTACTTTTTACGTGAGTATTTTTTGAGTAAGTAACAATATCTTTTCTTGAGTAGATGTTTACTTGTTTAGGCTACTTTGACCACCTCTAGTTGTTGGTGATTTAAGTCTATTAATTCAAGTTTCATCCTTAACTGTGATATCGGAAATAATTGGTTTAGAATACTGTGCCTAAATTGCCTTTGACTTCAGTGTTTTTGAGTTGCTTAAACAGTCTTTGGAGCGTTCGTTGTAGCGGTCAAAGTAAAATTGATATACCGAACACAGTTTATACAAATATTATATCGAAGTACGGTGATGTATTTAAAATAAACCAACAGTAATGTGCAGTAGGTTTAACGTGTTGTGTGGTGGTAAATCAAAATTGGGGATAAGGAGAAATTTTGTGAGGAATAAATATCTTGAAATCGTTCCGTGCTTTACCGGGGTAGAAAAATAAGACTGTTCATCCAACACGTCGTCAGAGGCAACTTTTGGATACATGGCTATGTTTTTAGCCTAAATTTGGGGACCACTCGAGCCTAAACACCGAGGTTGAAAATTAGCAAGAGCATGCAACCCGTAAAAGAAAAAATGCTCTGAAAACTTAAGTTGTGAGACGGTGAGGTGAATCCGGCCACCTTCGATAACAAAGACAAAACTGGATTTGCAAAAGAGGGATCTCTTTTTTTGTCTTTTCAACTCGCAATTTTCTTCGGCTGTGTTGATTTCTGTGTGCTTTAATGTCAAGTTCAATTTGGTGAAAGTCTATCAAGAGTTGGTTTTGATGTTTTGAGCGGCTTGATTACCAAAAGATAGCCAAACTATATCGTCGAATATTTCTGTGTTTTGTACTTTTCTGAAGACTTGGCACGCAACATAAAGTAAAGCTATGAAGTGTTTGATGAAGTTCGTTAATAGCCATTTGATAGAACTTAAATTCTAGCGTTGGTTTTACCGTTGAGGAATAATTGCCACACACGGTATTTTGGTGGTGCCTTTATTTAGGCTGGAGTTTCATCGGCCAGAACTGTCAACATCATCAAAGTAAAACAAAAACTTTATATAACAGCGACATATTCAGAAAATTTCAAAATGGCAACGAGTGCAAAATTACCTGTGGTAATTGTCGAATAATTTAATAAGTTGAGACGTAATTATTGAAAGTCGTAGTATTACGTAAAAAATTGAAATGGTGTAACTGTACGAAAAATACATGGTAATAACATTAAAACAACAACAAATTCTATCGTTTTAATAATTTCTCGTACCATCTTTTCTGTTTGTGACATGCGAGTTTTTGTTGGGAAGCCAACCTTCCGTAAAAAAGGCTTTTCGAGTAAACTTTCTCCGTCTTTAGATTATGTTTCGATTTCCAACTATTTAGCGATCTAAAGTAATAAAGTGTTAAGACAAAGTTCAGATTTCTCAGGTCTTTGGAATTTAATAGCCCTCTTGTCTTGGTCTAATGGTGACTTCAAATTCCATTTCCTTTGGCCAATGCAAGTAAACTTGCAGCTATGTCACGGAACTGGTATGACAAGCATGATATCTCCAATTCATTGTTTATGCTTTTTGAGCCTTCTGAGCATGCTCGCAATCATTTTCTCTTGCGTGCTAAAACGCGCTCTATGATGTCATAATGCTGTTTGATACGATAAACACAGTCTTTAGCTACCAGAGATCATCATATAATGGTATTTCAAAAATTGCACCATTTTTGCAAAATCAGTTTACTCAAAAACTGATTGGTGACCTCATTTCAAGGTAATTCTGATGCTATATGACATACAGACCGTCCTCGACTTACGTTTTAGTTATGTTCCGAACGGCTGAACGGCTGAACTTAAGTTAAAAAATGGACGTAAGTTGTTACTGTACGTTCAAGTAATCTATGACCGTTTATATTGTACTTTACATCAATAAATTCTATTACCGTATCTTATAAAACACCCCTAAATCATAAATTATGAACATAACATTGCAAAACAATAACAACATTACATGTAATTTCTTTCATAATTTTAAAATTTTAATTTACTTTTTGCTTTTTTTTTACAAAAATTTTGAACGTAAAATCGAAAAAACGTAAGACAAATGAGCGTAAGAGGAGAATTGTCTGTAATTGGTTCTGTTTTATCTTTTGCATTAAAATATTGGGGTCGCGCTACACAACATCTCAATGTTGAAGCCATTTTTGGGGGGAATTCGGTCAGATCGGCGCAGCCAGATGATTTCCTATTCTTAATCTCAATATTACTGACGGGAGACTGCTATCACAATAACTTAACTGCAAGTGCTTCATTTTGGATTGGTTTTATCTTTGCCTTGCAGTGTTAATGCCAGGACCAAGCAACATGCGCGCAGCCAGAAGCGTTAGCTCATATATGCTTACAGTTACGAAAATATCGGAAGTAATGCTCCTAATATTTAATGGCTTAATCCTGAAAATACATGACAATCCCCTTGGCTATCTTCCCACAACTTTGATGTGCTTTCAAGCAGTTACTGAATGTAACGGATAAAAATCTGTTTAGTTTAAGGACGCCAATGGTGAAAACGAAGCGAATAAAACATTGTCAGGGACTCGATAAACTTGGGAGATATAGAGTGGCAATGCGCAACCACCCATAATGTTTTTAATTTATTGCCTTTTAAAAAACTCAATTTTTGCTAAAGTAATTCTGTGACATCTTACGCTGACCAAGATACAACGTAGCCATGCTTTTCTTCTGTCTGGAAATCTTTTTGAAAAGCACTGTTGCGTCCGTAGTATAGGATGGTTCATTTGGCGTGGATTGCGGGGGAGCTGGTGCGGGTTCTGGCGGAGGCGTTTCTAACCTTAACCCTAACCCCAACCGTAACCCTAACCCTAACCGTAACTCTAACCCTAACCCTAATTCTATGTAAGGGAGCTAGCCCTAGGTCTAAGAACACTAATTTTATTTAAAGGATGTCGGAGGGAGCTAACTCTAGGTCTGGGGGTGCTAACTCTAGGTTTAAGGCTACTAATTTTTTGTGGGGGAGGTTTGAGGGAGCTAATTCTAGTTTTAACCGTAACTCTGAAAAGGTGTCAATGATAGGTCCGAGCGAGCTACCTCTAAGTCTGAAGGAGCTAATACTACTGTATGCGAGGGAGCCAACCCTAGGTCTAATTCTATTCAAAGGAGTAAACTTTACACCTGAGAGAGCTAATCCTAGTGTTAATCCTACGCAAAAAAGATAATCTTATGTGTGGAAGCTCACGGTAGTTCCATATGAGGGAGCTAACCATCGGTCTGAGGGGGCTAATTCTAATGCTAATTCTAATCCTAACACGATGTAGATGTCATTAGTTTGTAAAATATTTTAAAGAGTCGGTTGGGGCGCAATTCTTGTCACCTTATGATAGCATTTGACTTGCCTTATATGAAGTTATTTCACGACAATTACGTAATTTTTATAGAATTGTTTGCTGAGTATGGTGCAATCCTTATCCTTTTGTGGTAGCATAAGCCTTTCCGATAAGAGGTTATATAACATTGCACAATAATTTCACGATTCCGGTACAATTGTTAGCTGGGATGGTGTACGCACAATTTTTTTGCCTTGTAAACACAAATGCTTTGTAACGTTTTGCAAGTGTTGGGAAGTATACTTCTTTTATATTGGTGATGTTTTAGGTCAACATTAAACAAGAGTTAAAAATTGGATGTTTAGTCAAAGTTGAAGTAGAGTTGATGAGTATGAGATATTCTGTGGTTGATAGCAAACACTCTGAAAAAAGCTGTGAGTGCGGTTCTTATTTCTTAATTTTAGATGCAAAAAAGTTGATAAAAGATTTGATAAACGATGATCTTGTGTTTTTTCACCAGTAAAATTGATAACAGATGTAAATTTGGATCTGAATAAAAACATTTACTTGAGAGTTGAGAAAAGAGACTGCAAGCTCAAATTATTTTACATGGACAAACAGACTAAAAGTGTAAAAGCTTTGACTAGGTAATTTTATATACAAAAGGTTTGATGAGTTTTTGAAAATTTTGACCTAAGTCATCTCCAACAATCTGGATGTAATGAGTTTTAGTAGCCACAAGATGTCATACCCATGTCTTAATGCATAGAACAGGGGTGGCCAAACTTTTTGGCCCGTGGGCCACATTAGCGGCGGCTGGGCCTCTGAAGGGCCGGATGCGACGCGATTCTCCGAAATAGTGAAAATAAGGGCAATTAAGATTTATTTAATAAACATCATGCTTTCACTTTTATTTACGAAATACTTTTATTTATAATTTCACTTATATTAATGAGGCAAATGCAGCTGGCCACAGTTTTAAACAAGTTTTTTTCAAATCCGGAATAATATTTGTTGTTGACACTCTCATGATTGCTTGCACATTTGCATTTGACAGTACACTTCTGGTTTTTGACTTGTTTTGATTAAGGCAGGAAAAGGCCTGCTCACAAATATATGTTGATCCAAATACACAGAGAATTCGAGCTGCAAAATTTCTGAGATGAATAAAGCGCGCGGGGTAGGCCTAAGGGCGAAGGTTACGTGATCGCTACAAATGAATCACTATGTTTAAACATCATTTGTGGTTCATTGTCAGCTTGCCAGTCTATCAACTCCAACTGAAGACTATCAGGAGCTGTTTCAACATCCGCACTGAAAGGAGAGGCCACAGTACTAAAAACTCGCTCCATTATTTTAAAATCAGAAAATCGTCTTTCAAATTCTTGTTTCAAATCGAACAATTGTCTACTGTACTTTTCAGCAAGTTTGCTTGTAACATTGACTTTTTTTAGCAAAGCAAAGTGAGTAAAGTTATTCTAAAATATTTGTTTGGAAATAGCAAAAGCTTTGCTTCAAATGCTTTCACTTTTGTAAGCATATTGTGTGCAAAAAGCCCTTTTCTTTGCAACTCTAAATTGAGATTATTTAACTTCTCAAAAACTGTGAAATGTGAATTGTCAGCGGCGGGCCGGATTGAGTGTATTGGCGGGCCGGATGCGGCCCGCGGGCCGTAGTTTGGCCACCCCTGGCATAGAACTACAGAACAACAATAAAATTACATGACATCAAATTTAAAAAAACAGCCAGTATGAGGAACCGGTCGTTCCGGAAAATGATAATTGTGAAAATGAAATCAAGAAGATTTAAAGTGTGGGTGGGTAAAAAGATTATTGCAGAACTTGATTAAAAAGACATTGACTAAAACAAGCAGTAAAGTTTTCAAATCTATTGTCAGATTGTGATGATTAGAAGCAGCACTGATAATTAATTGAAAAATGTGTGGTGGGCGTTACATCAATGAGCTCAAATTCTTAAGGTTTTTATTAAGAACTAGCAGATTTACCCGTCGTTGATCGGGTAAAATGTAAAGACTGATTAAATTTTTACATTGAATAACCATATTCTAATGTGTTTCCATGATTTTTATTTCGTCATACAACAGTACAAATAGGCCTCTAGTAGAGCCCCATAGGCTCGTAGCCCCCCATAGACGAATCTGATCGAAATCAAAATACCGTACTTGGCAGATTTACCCGTCGTTGATCGGGTAAAATGTAAAGACTGATTAAATTTTTACATTGAATAATCATATTCTAATGTGTTTCCATGATTTTTATTTCATCGTACAACAGTACAAATAGGCCTCTAGTAGAGCCCCATAGGCTCGTAGCCCCCATAAACGATTCTGATCGAAATCAAAATACCGTACTTGGCAGATTTACCCGTCGTTGATCGGGTAAAATGTAAAGACTGATTAAATTTTTACATTGAATAACCATATTCTAATGTGTTTCCATGATTTTTATTTCGTCATACAACAGTACAAATAGGCCTCTAGTAGAGCCCCATAGGCTCGTAGCCCCCCATAGACGATTCTGATCGAAATCAAAACACCGTACTTGGCTTCCCTGGAAAAAGTTATATTTACCCGATCTATGACGGGTAAATCTGCTAGTGATTTTTAAAAGTACAGTCTTGCTCATAACCATCAAATTTGGATTTTTATTTGTCACAAATTTTTTTCTGTTTGTGGTACCTAACAAAAACTTTAGACAACTGTAGTATTTTAATATAGGTTGAATAAATATAGGCTCGTAGCCCCCCATAGACGATTCTGATCGAAATCAAAATACCGTACTTGGCTTCCCTGGAAAAAGTTATATAAGACTCATATGTTTGTTTGTATCTAAATGTCTCCAGTTTTATTTCTATAGCGGACATACAGAGGGGGCTTTCTGCCCCCTTTTTGCCCCCTAATATAGTCGAAAAAGGCTGAAATTTTGGAAAGCTTTCTAATTTAGTGTCTTATACATATGGTTTAAATTTCATCTAAATTGAATATATTTGAATTTTCAAAGGGGGGTTCTGCCCCCCATAGCTCCCTTAGGGAGGCACTTGGAGGTTCGGAACTACTTCCGTTGTCTTCCTCGGAGAATTTTACATAAGAATACACTTTTAGTTTTTATGTAAACTTTTTAACCTTTCTTCCTATAGGGAACACACACACACAGACACACACAGACACACACAGACACACACACACACACACACACACACACACACACACACACACACACACACACACACACACACACACACACACAGACATTGACTTTTATATATATAGATGACTAGAAGGTTGCCTGACTACTAAATTGGTAATAAAGCGAAAAAATGTACGAAAAATGTGCGAAAAAAAGATAAAGAGAAAAAATGGTGATAAAGCGAAAAAATGTACATACAGAAAAAAATTGGTGATAAAGCGAGATTCTTTTCCAGTCATGTTGGCTTTGATGTATAATACCAAGTTTTATGATATTGAAAATAATGTTTACTAGTCAGTTCAAGCATTAAAACGTTTCGGATTAATAGGTTATGCTGAGTTAATTAGCCTACGTTAAATTATAAAAATAACAATTCAATTGTTGCAACAATATTTAAAAATGACATTTCAAATCTTTAGAGTTATTTCAACTAAAAAAGACGTCAAATATACATATGCTTTTTTTTAAAACAACTTTTTGATAATCAGCGGCAATGGTTTTTTGTATATACGACCGTGGGAGCACCAGAATGTCACAAGCATTGCATTTCCCTCGCTGTTTCACTGTGTGCATCGTTATTTTCAGAGAATAAGTTCAAATTGGTGATAACATGATCCACTGCGTACCTGTCGGTTACGTGTGTTTTACAGTGGTTTAGTCAAACGAAAGACAGCACCCAACTTTACAACTTAAAAAATATTTCATCCTTTTGGAGTCTAAAATGACGTCACAGTTAACGCTTGATTGCACAATTTATTCTATGTATTCTGAGATATTACTGATCGTAGAAATGGATTAAACGCTTTTTCAGAGGATATTGATAAAGTACTTTTGATGAAAAACTTCTACAACAATAGGCTGTAAGCTAAATTGACGACACAGCCCCAGCTATTTTAAAGCATGCCTCTTCTCATTTTTTCTTGAACACTTCAAACTCGATTTATGATTTCATAATGTGTCTGGTGCGATTGAAGATGAAAACAGGTGAAAAATCGCAGGCAAAAGCAAAGCGTAATGTTTTTATTCACTGTTACTTCAATAGCAAGCAGGTAATATGCTGCCTGTTAAAGAAAAATATTACACTTCGGTGTTAACACAGAGGTTGCTCAAAACACCTGCTTTTTGGCAATGCAATGACAAACTACAATACTTTTGTGCAGTCGTGTTGCAAGTCTGATTGATCTAAAGCTCTAAAACATATCAATGAAATGCAGCAAAGTTGAATAAATTGACAAGTTTTCAAATGAAATCTTACAGGAATCGCAACAATTATGAGCATCTTTAGCTCAAAAACGTAGTCCATGGATTATACTTTTAAACTATAACCAATTTTAATAAGTTAACTTTAAGTGCTTGGCTTTGGGTTGATTTCCATTTTCCACAGATGCGTTTATGCCAGGACCAAGCAACATGCACAAAGCCAGTGATACAGATTGTACTAACAGGCATACAATTTTAAAAGTCGTAAGTAGCGTGCCAAATATTTAACCTCCTATTTCTGAAATTAAACAACAATCACTTTGGCGTCCCTCCTCCTTCACAACTTTACGTTTATGCTTCCGTCCAAGTGCTGAAATAAACGGATATAAGTGTGTGAATGCATTGGCTGTTTCAATTGTGAGCAAGTCCACGCTGGAAGCATGGCAAATAAGACGTTACTAGGGACTTCAAAAATTTGGGAGATATATAATGGCTATGTGCAACCCTCCACTCCACAATGCTTTTCTACTTGATTTCTATCAAAAACACGGTACTATTAATTTTGGAATGAGAACTGGTAATATTTTTTTATTACTGTTTCCACAACTACGCATTGGGTAAAGCCGGCTAAACCGATATTGTTAACCTCGACATTACTGAATAAAGCCTTGCAATTGTAAACTGAACTGCGATTGCTTCACTTCGGGTATTTTTGTTCCCTGGCTGCGTTTATGCCAGAACCAAGCAACATGCGCAAGGCCAGAGGCTTTGAAATCTTTGGCAGTTTTAATGGATAGAAAATCCACTTTATTAGTACATCTATGCAAAAAACAGGGCAAGCTACTTTTAGCCAGGGACTTCAGAATGTAAGCATGAGCCTTTGTCTCACTGGCCACACCCTGATCCCCGTATAACTGCAAAACGTTAGCTACTTACAAGAGCATGATGGTTCTAACCGGTGGCGTATTTCGAAACTATTTCTTTTTTGGAAAGGAGAGAGTGGACGGAGCATTAAGTAAACTCAATGATATTATCAAGCAATCTTATTACCGAAGTGAGCAATTTGAGGGGAAAGAGAGGGAAAGCATTAAGTGTGATAAATTTTTTAAAAGTAAAAATTTTGCCGATTTTGGTCACCAAACAAGCATGAATACCTTTTTTCGGAGATCACTGTTTTAAAAGTAAGATTTTTGTTTATATTTGTGACCAAACGTACATCATCACTTTTTTTCTTGGAGATCAAGTTTTTAAACGTTCTGTCATACCGTTTGGGTAGCATTGCCTTTTATTTTTCTTGTAATTGCACAAGGCATAAATAATCCTTGGTAACATTGATCATCTCTCCGGGGGTATTGTATGACTGAAAAAACTTTATTAAAACTTAAATACACTAAAACAAATGCATTTCGCTATATAGCATCTTCAGTGTTGAAAAAAAATGATAAAAACAACTAAATATATGAAACCAAGCGATTAGCTGTATTGACAACTCTGCACTCCATCACATAGGTAAATATCTATCCAGCGTATCAAAACAAATAATTTCATATTATAGTTTTGAAGTGTCACCCACATGACAGCAGACCATTATGACGAAAAAAATTAGATCAAAACGCAGGCTGATTGTAGGCTATAACTAATGTAGTAAAAACATTTAAACACAGTGAGTAATAATACTAGGTTATATGCGAGGTAAAATCATTTTATTAATATTTATTTTGGCATTAAGTATGCGCAACCATTTGGCTTCACACAAGTTTTAGTTTTCGAATTCAGGTTTTACAATAAAGATAGCAAAAAACATTGCGCTATATCAGGCTTGCCAGTAAAGATTTTCTTATGATGTTTATCATAATTTCTAAGTAGGGCCGAAATATCATTTTATTTTCAGAGTAACGAAATTTGTTCCATAGTACTCGATGTTTAGTCTAACGTTGTGAGAAAGATGTCATTGTTTGACCAACATAGTAATTATGACAGTTTTTGCAACATCCCACGTAAATACCATAATCTTTGCAGTTTAATTTTTGAGTTAAATGACGTTCTCCAGTTGGTGTGCGGATATGCTTCATCAGTGGGACCATAGAATTATGTGAGCCATGATTAACACATAGTGCACATTTACCACAGGACCCAGATATGCCTACATCCTTGCCCTCATAAGAACCAAATAAAAGCTTTTTATAGCAAGTGACAAAATTGCCCTATGTCACTGGGCGCTTGTATGCAAGCATTACGTTGGATTATAGACGTTTTTTCCATGTGGTTGGATCGCAGTAGTTTTGGAAACTGGGTAACCTACCGTATTTCTTGGATCATTAGGCGCACTTATAATCCTTTATTTTTCTCAAAAATGGAACGTGCGCCTAATAGTCCGGTGCGTCTAATGTGTGGATCAGGTTGCGCTTTGTCACCAAACTCCAAACAAATTTTATGTCGTAATAACCTTTACCAACATAATAGTACCTCCCTCAACTCGTTCTTTTTTAAGAGCAAACTTCTTTCTTTCTTGCGATCAAATTACCAACTCTCATTCTCTTTACGAGTGTGTTTTTTCTCTTCACCTACTCTCGTTCCCTTCACGATTGTATCTTTCTCTTCACTTCAAGTGCGTAAACACACACGTGCGTCGCGCATGTATTGCAACATGTACAGTACCTTGCAACTAGCGGTGGATACTCACGCAATGCGAACGCAAAAATTGGTTGTTTAATCATAAAATACAAGTACCGTACCAATAAAATGGGTTGAGGTTTGATTTCATTAAATGCGCCTTATAGTCCGAAGCGCCCTATGTATGAAAATAAAGGCGTTACAAGACGTTTATTGATACTGCGCCTTATAGTCCGGTGCGCCTTATGGTTCGAAAAATACGGTATACGATTTTTTCTGCTTTTTTCATTTTGATTCATTATTATTAACAGGATGAAATTTATCCACCCAAGACTTGGCCTGCTCAATTATCTTTGATACAAGAGTCTTAGGAAATTTAGATTTAAAACATTTGTTTTTAAGATATTTCAGACTAGTATCATAGTCAGTTTTGTCTTCACATATACGCCGCATGCGCATTGCATCAAATACCACAATAGATTGAAACACCCATAAGGACTGGTACAAAGTTCCATTTATAAAAGTGGTGTCAATGGCAGTCATTTTGACATAATTACACGCGACAAATTGAAGTGGTGAGTCCGATGAATGCTTGTGAAGAACGTCCAAAAATTAAACTTGCTGGTCTGAGCATTGGTATTGAACAATTTAATGGTTATTTGAAGTCCAACTTTTCTAAAGCTATTTTCTATTGCTTTGATTATATTTTGCGTTGAGTTTCACCCAATAGCAATAAAAGTGATGTCGTCTATGAATCTTTTATAAATAACAGCTTTTTTTTAGAGTAGGCATCGCCTGAGTGGTAGCAAAATGCATAGCTATGTCAGCAAGCGAGACAGAATGGTTGTCACCAGTAATTAAGCCATTAGATTGTTTATAAAAATTCTGTCCATGTTGTATAATAACTAGGGCCCGCTAAAGTCAATAAAGTCAAAATTTTTGTAGGACCTTGTTACATGTTTAAACGTGTACTAACGTTCGTTTCAGGTGTTCAGGAGTCTGTTTTGGTTGATTTTATAAGTCAAAATAAAGTCAAAATTTTCCATAAAGTCAAAACTTGTCAAAATTGTCTTCATCAAAAATTTCCTTACAAAAACAAACAAATTTAGATTTTTTTATATTTTTTTGAATTTTTGAGCTGCTATTAAAATTTTATGCGCAGTTTTATTTGATTTTAAACTTCTCAAATAGTTGCAATGGTAAAAATGCGTGCGGTGCAAAGCAAAAAATGCCTAAACAAGCCAAATCTTCTACAGCGAAAGTTAGGCAAATTTGCTAGGAATATCCGGATGAGTTTTTGGCAACTCCTGCCCGCCCGCGACTTGCGATGCAACCTTTGCGACGTGTTGTTCAAATGCGACAAAAAGTTTTTTGTGGAAAGCCACCGAAAAAGTAAGCAACACCAAAGATAATTGGAGACGAAGAGCAAATCCCAAAGTAAGCAAACCTCTTTACAACTCGATCAAGTAAACTTCAAGGAACAGGTTGTCTCTTCATTCTTAGCTGCAGATATCTTACCTCACAAACTGAACCATCCTTCTTTAAAGTCTCTGTTTGCTACAATGGGAAAAGTATTGCCTTCGGAGACTGCAGCCCGGGCATGTGTTGCTAAATTAGCATCCCAAAAAGAAGAACAAATTCAAGAATTACTTAGTGACAAAAACTTTTTTTTAATTGTGGATGAAGCAGAGATTGCTAAACAAAAGTATATTAGTGTGCTTGTGGGCAGCTTAGATGCCCCAAATCAGACATTCCTCGTTGATTGCCATCCACTTGACAGCGGTAGCAATGTTAATAGCAGTATTATCCTGCACACTGTGGATGACATATTGCGACAACTTGAAATAAAACGCGAGAATTTTTCATTGTTCTTGACTGATACTGCTTGGTACATGTCTTTGGCTGGAAAGACATTAAAGGAATTATACCCATCTTTGATGCATGTCACCTGCGTTGCGCACTTACTACATAACTGCGCTATGCGTGTTCGTGCTCATTTAAAAAATATTGATGAAATAATAGCAACGATCAAGGCAGCAACAATCGCAAACAAAGATCGCAAGAAAGATTTTCATGATGCTGGTCTGCCATCTCCTCCTGACCCTGTAATTACAAGATGGGCAACTTGGCTTAGAGCGGCCTTATATTACAGTGAGAACCTTCCAGCTGTTCGTACCATTGTCAACAATTGGACAAGTGCAGGCCTCTTAGTCAGCAGAGCAAAAGACGCTATCAATGTGGAAAATGTGGTGCCGGACTTGGTTAAAATAAATCAATATCGAACTTTAGCAGCCAACGTAGAGTTCTTGGAAGGAAGTGCCTGCACGATAACCGAAGCATACGAACTGCTGAAGAATATGCAATTCGATGATGATCCGTGCGCAATTAAAAATCACATTAAAAAACGACTATCCAACTATGATTTAGAAACAATAATAAACTGTACCAACTTGACAATTGACCGAACCAGCTACGCACTATTGCAAAAAGCCCAGCCAATCTCTGCTGCTGTTAAGAGGTCGTTTGCTATGCTCAGTAAATTACTGAGAAAAGACAGAAATTTTGATGTTAAGAACGTAAAAAAATATATGATGCTGTATTACAATAAAAAGTCCTGGTAATTATACTGTGTGGCCTTCGTTAAAAACATCATACACAGACTGTTAATGTAGAGTACAGTTGCGATAACAACGCATTTTTTGTATTACACACTAATTGATACCGGTACACACAATGGCTTGTTATCCTAGGTTTTAACGTCATGTGTCGCTTTGTTGCATTAGCTTCAAGACTGAGTGATTGAGAAAATGTTTAAAGTAGGCTACCTTCTTTTTTAGAAACATATGTAAATTGCGGATTATAAAACATTTTAATCAAAAAAAGTAACAAGACATAAATAATAGGTGAAAGCGGTTAGGTCAAAATAAAGTCAAAATTTTGCTAAAATAAAGTCAAAAATATATTATTTTAGGTCAAAAAAATGGCCCTAATGATAACCAATTCTAGAGTAAGCATGATTAATTCTACAAAATACCTTTGACTCAGTGGGCAAAATTTTGCTTTTGAATTGAGGGCTGTTGTAAGTGCCTTCTTAAGCGTATTTCTGTTAATGGTGGGGTAGAGTGCAACAACATCTGTGTAAACAGGTAGAGTGCAACAAAATGACATCATAATTGACCGTGCAAACGCAGTTGAAACCTTATTTAAAAAATGAAATAATAGGCTGTTTGTAAATGACACCAGCTCACATCAAAAAGTATGGAGTGTTCTAAGAAAAACAATTAATTTATTATTGTACTCGTTGCTTAAAAATAGAAGTAAATTGTTTCTTTACCTCCATTTATTAGTCGCTTTTGAAAAAAATAATTTATTCTAAGTGTCTAAATTTTAAATAGGATATTAATATAGTGAGACAGCTGCATTTTGGCATAAAAAGGTTATTGGGTATTGTTAGTTCGATTGCCTTTTTACTGCCTGACCTGGATTGTTAGTTGACTCAATATGAAGTGCTTGATTATGTCACCTTTATTTTGTGGTTTAGGTAGGACAACCCAATACAGTTACCACCAGCAATCCCTCGGAAGCGTGCCGCATAAAAAGCAACTGGAGGGCCAGGAGTATGTTTTCTTTTCTGTTTATTGTTTTCACAAAGGCGGTTGCACCCAGTCGTGAAATATGCATGCCAACAAATAACTGATTTCTGTAATCGTGAAACAAAATCCATTACGGCCCTCATTGCCAAGTCTACGTTTGTTCTCCTGTACATATTTCAAGAAACGAATAGAATTCGCGAAGTAATGGAAAGTTTCTAAGACCAGTCCTAATTCAAAGTACTTGTACTACAATCGGGATTAGGATAAAAGGGCAATGATTCCACTGAAGCCAAGATATCGCTTATGATCTTAAAAATATAATTTGGCTGAAGCCAGCGCAGCTTGCTGAACCGATGTTACTAACTCGACATAGCTGACCGGTAGACCTGCCGGGCGACGCCGGCTGCTCACTAATAAATTAACTGAGAATTTTTTAGTTTCGCACTACAATGGTCATTTCACATTACGTAAAATCGCTACTAACATAAGCAACTCATCAAAAACTAAACAAAAGAGAAAAATCTATCGCGAATTGGTTGGTCACTCAGTATGTTTTTATTCACGATTAAAAAAATTAAGCTGTCTTTTCAACCGAATTTGAGGCACTTCTTTGGCGTCTAGTTTTGCTGTTAAAAGAAAATTAATGCTATATTCAGTTGAAGTGATAAGAACGGAAATTATACGAATTCATTCTTACCAAACAAATTTTACTTAGTTTTGGTACCTGATAACTTCTTATCAAATACATCATTTCGTTTATTGCTCAATCTCAAAACACTTTATGATACAACTTAGTACGATATCACATATCTTATGTTTTGTACACCTAGAGCAGGCACGAAAAAGTAGCCAAAACATCTTTTCATCTTTCAAAATCACTTTCTACAACTAAAAACAAAATTTTGAAATCATTTCAGATTTTCTGGAGTGCTGATTCTGGAACTACTGTTGTAACATCTCTCCATATTATGGTTTTCTCCGGATTGCGTTTTATTTCACTGAAATGGCCGCATCAGTTCAGACGATACACACTCCGACACGCAAAAGTACGTTTAATGACTTGAAGTAAAAGTTAAAGAAGCGGTCAAAATGTGTTGATAAATAAACATTATATTGCAACTCTCAAATCCATTAAGTGATTAACTTGAATGCATGTAAAACCCAGGATATAATAAAAAATACAAAAGTAACTCCTTTGATTTCTAAGCTTGGCAATGGCGTTGATTTACACTGTTATTTATAGATAACGATTGCTATATTGTGGATTGTTTCTATTGGTGGAGTGTTTGTGCCATTGATTGTGTTTGCGGATGTAATCACAAAAAATTCGGCTTCATACATCCCATATCTTCCATCGTGTCGTCCTGACACAATTACGTGGTATGTCAAATAGGTAATAACTCGAGAACATTCGTCATTTTCAAAATGGTGCCGTTATTCACACCAAAACTTCTCATTTTGGTTTGGCCCTATCTAAAAATGCTAAACTTTTACTTTGTGTAATTGTTTTATTTGTAGAAATGTATTTTAAACTTTTGAGAAATACGTTACATGAGTTTTTTGAAATCAGGTCTGGCAATAACTCATACAGCTGTTTAGAAAGCATGTTTAAATAACGCTCAAATGCTTAGTTGCTTGTTGCATCGTTAATAAAGCAATTGTTGAAAAATTAAATTAATCGAACCACCTTGTTGATATTTAATTTTAGTTCCCAAAAGAGTACAATTTCTTGAAGTAAGTAAGTCGGATGCTGGGTTTTCTTTAAACTAAATCCCATTTTTTTCCGACAAAAAATGCGATTTAAAAAATTTATTTTTTGTGACTTTATCATGACCCCACGAACTCCTATGTCACACCACCCAGCATGATAATTTGTCAAGTCAAATTTCATGTTTGTACCTCCAGTAATTTCGAACGAGTCAACACAAACAAACACACAGACAAAGTAACGCTTTATAACGTAGATACAATAACAATTTACATTGAATATATTTTGCAAAATAAAACATCTTTAAAACGAATCACAATTAATTTAAAAAAACACTTGCCAAAAATTATGTTTTTTGTTTTTGCTAGTTTATCTTTTTTTTTTTGCTTCTACATTGGCTATAATTATGATGTCTGAGTTCAAATTAAGTGGTTCTTTATTTCAGGAAAGTTGCTTTCAAGTTCTATGGTCCTTTTACTATTGCTTTATTTTTCTATGTTCCTTGCGCTATGATTATGCTCCATTGTTCTGCCACTGCTCTTGAAATAGCGTCAAGAAGAAGAAAAAGAAACATCGGTGAATCATCGGCTAGGAAAATTAAAATGGGAACAACAAATCATTTTTTTGAAGGGAGCAAGCTTTTTGAGAGGGGGAGCAAAAGTATTATATTTGTAGAATGAGTGTTTCTGTAGATCAGTATTGTCCCACCCAAAAGTTTGCCTTAAATTTATTGGATTATTCTTTTGTTTTTAGTTTAGTGAACAACCTTTTTTTGGAGATCGATATTTGCTAATAAAAAATGTTAATTTTTATCTCGAGTTTATTGGATGGCCATTTTTTGAGATCGAAGTTTTGCACCGTAAAAACTGTAAACACTTCTATTTTTTGATAAAATTCTAAAATTCTAGAGAGCGTGATTTCATTCGTCCCCTAGCTTGACGTGTCTTTCTAAGTTCTGCTATCACTGGAAATACTTTACTCAAGTAGAGAAAAGCTTGTACTCATTTCCATTTTAGTGCATTGTCAATGTCAGTTCCGTCACCACTTTAAAGGATTTCAAATTTCTACCATCAGCACTTGAGCATGACTGGCAATCTCTAAATTGCTCAATCAACTTTTCATCTTGACTTTGGTTGCCGAAAGCAAAGAAAAGTATCGTTAGTTCTCTAGAAACATCAGAACTGAAGAATCTTTAAGGTTTTTACCAACTTGATCAAATTTTTTTTGAAGAGAAATAACCCAAAACACTTTCTCCATGATTTTACCAAGTATTTTAATGTTTGGTGTAGGGGCTGAAAAGTTGTACTATTATCAATTAGGTCTACTTCAAACTAAATCAATTCTGGTGCATCGAAACATTCTTTTGTTTTTGGCACGTCCTATTTTCAAGGAAAAACTCATCTTGTTTTGCTTTGTAGATAAAAACAAAAGAAACGATAGCGAGCAAATTCGTCGGAAAAAAGAAAACCAAGCTATCGCTCAGTTGCTTTTGGTAATCGGATCATTTTATCTTGGATTCATTCCTTTTAGTGGTAAAATTTTGACGTTATCTGCTTTATAAAATAAGTTTAATTGGAGTGTTTTCGTCGTTGCCACCAGGGCATCGGACTTGCAAATATTTCTAGGCATGTCCAAGCACGACTGCATTGTACTTGTCCAAGTCCGACACAAATTTTCAAACATGAACCAGTTATCTTTTAATCATGAATTTAAAATACAAACTTAGTGATGTACCTTCGCCATTATAAAAAATCCACTACCGGAAAAGGAAAGTATTTTAAAGACAATCAAAGTAAATGCAATTGAATAACAGCAACTAGCATTTTTCATTATTTTACATGCCTGAAGGGAATAATTTTGCTGTTTATTATAGTGCCAAATGCAATAAAATTATTATTTCATTTAACAATAAACTAAATTAGACTTGCACTCCTCTATAAAGCTGCGAGTCCATGTCCAAGATAAAAGCCAGCTAGTCCTCAATTCGATATTGGCAAGTTCAAGTCCTAGTCCAATGCTCTGTTTGCCACTATCAAGCATGGAAGCAAATGAATTTTTGTTGATTTTTTCATTGACAAAAGTACTTTAACCGTTTGATAAATTTTTAGTGTACTTTTGACCAAAGGCTATGAGGAACCAATATTTATGATTTTATATTAATTTTTTAGATCGATATAGTCTATAATTTGCATTGACAGTTTATGTATGAAAATTAAAGAGTGCTTACGGTGGAACTGATTTTTTTCTTGATTTGAAAACTTACTTTAACGTGTAAGTGCAAAATTCTTGCAGTAACTTGTCAATTTGACAAATTAATGAAACCTTGCCTTCCAGATTAAATGTGCTGTTAAAAGCTCTATCTTCATTTACAAAAACCTAGCAAGCCATTTTTTTAAATCCGGGAAGTCAACGTTTTGTGTTTCATGTTATCATGCCAATGGATGTAGTAACCAGTCTTTGATATTTGTTATCTCAATAATCATTGAAGCTTCTAATACCACACTTTTACAAAAGTTGCTGCTTCATTCAAAAACAGCGTAAGCCACAATAACTCATTTTTTTTCCTGAAGTCTCTTCTTGCCAGTGACGGAAAAGCTATCTTCGATTAAGTTTTGTTGACTTGATAACTCATCTTGATTTTGATCAAAAAGTGCTTGACGTATGTTTTATATTTTTGTAGCACATGAGCTGATGGTATCCAGTGTAAGATCTCCGGAAGCTGTATTGTCGGAAGTGATGATTATTCGCTGGTTTGGTATCATTGCTTACATGTGTCTCCGTTTAAGCGAGTTTCTCAATCCATTTTTTTACAACTTGGCATCCAGGTGTCAAAATCGATATGTTGTGTTTTCAGTGGTTAACATCAAGGATGTATTTGAATTAGTTGTTGGGGAGGCAAGAAAAGCTTGCCAACTGGGGTGCGTTAAAACAGTTAAAAGTTTGGAGCAACACCGGTTTTAATTGAAAAATACAAATTTAGAACTTTTAGAACTTCGTTGAAGAAGATTTAGAACTTCGTTGTGCGAAATGTCCAATACGGCGGTGCTTTTAATAAACAGATAAAGCCAAAAAACGAAACAAAAAACTGAAAACAACCAAACGAACTAAAATATGTTCCCTGGGTACAACATAACTAACTTGAAAGCATAGGTTCAACCGCCAACCTCTTCAATTCAAGAATAAACAACGCTTTAACATTTCAATGCTGTCCCTGGTGTTCAGTGCACTTTAAACAATCAGCACGTCCGAAGCTGATCGCTTGCGATGTGGTTTGATGAACGTGACTTGGCTTGATAACGATACAGTTTCATAACTAAAACCTGAGATTTTTAAGTAAGGATTCGATAGGTAATTACGACCCCATAATATCACTTTCATTAAACAAGAAACTATTATACGTTTTATCTACCGTCATAAGCTTACCCAAGTCAGTTGTGACATAACAGGTAATGGGGTAAATTCTGATAGAAGATGCAAAACATTATATAATCTTAATACAGCAGTAGAGATTATGTATTTTTAGACTAACAGTCTCCCAAAAAGTACCAAGAACAAGGATTTTGCTTTTCTTTGTTCTGATGAAGAGTTGTGACCACAAAAATTACTCAAGCAATCTTCTTTTGGCTGACGTATTGTCGGCCAGAATGGCAAACACGTTGAGTTCAACAGCAGTTGTTTTTGCGTAAACCAGCATTTTAAAATTAGCTACACGTGTGTAGGTTTCTGTGTAAAGACTATCACATAATTTGTAGCGGCTTTCTTCAACAAGCGGGTTGAGAAACGGCAGTGACTAGTTGCACTCTTTTTAATTTCAAAAAAAGGTTTTTAAATCAAGCCTGTTTCAATAAAATTTGTCTTATTTGGCACTGCTACGAAGGCTGTAGCCTCCGCAGCCCTCTCAATAAGAAAAGCACGGAAAAAAGCTAAATATATAAAATTAGACTATTTGAGGCAAGCAACATCACGGAGTAGTTTTGAAAAAATCAAAATTTATCCAGTTTTTTTTGTACTCTAAATCGCTTCTAATTTTTAAAAAACTGAGTAATAAATTGTAGAATTTTTTGTGCCTTTAAGTTTTCGGCTACAGTATTTAGATAACCTGTTGTACCTCGAAAAATGAAGATATCACATTTTTACACCAAATATGCTACATCTAAAATTTGGTTATTACTTCTGACACTTGCTAAAGTTCCTGAATCGTGCATGAAAACTTTACCGATCCCCTTTGCGTAAGTAATGGCTGGCTAGCCCTCGTACTGTATCCCACAGTTTGGCGAACTCTTACCCATTGTGATATTTTTAGCAAAATGCGTGGGGAAACTGTCAAGTTTTTCAAGAAAATATTTCGATGTCGTGAGAAGAACTTTCCGAACAACTCTCAATCTGCTGGAATGAGAACAGTTTCGTTAGCTGTATAATAAGCAAAGCTCGCTTGGGCTTTGACTTATTGCAATGCCACCTACGATAGCGTATTATAACATGTCAACGTAGTTTAGGCCTATGTTTCATTGTAACAATTAATGCAGCGGATTTTGTTGTTATTATCGTTTGAAACGAAATTCATTTAAAAAAATGGCTGCATATTGTACTGTATATGTTTATTACAAAACGGTAGTAAAAAGGAACTTAGCACAAAAACATTGTAGTCCATCCGCGAAATGCATGCATTTTGTTTTGATGTTCCTTTGTTGGTTTGCATTAATTGTAATTGTACACTCATGAAAATACAGTAATCGTACGCTATTGAAATATAATTACGCCGCTAAATCAGTGCTTTTTAACTTTTTATTACCCTTTATGTTTTCACCAATTTAATTCACTCGATATGCTCCAAAAGATTTTTTACTAGATCTCAATGCTTAGATTTCCAAAAAAGCTTTCACGTTAAAACATTGGTCTGTTTTATTCAATCGGGTTAAGCAACTTATTTTTTATAAAAAAAAGCAAAGAAAGAAGTTTACTAGCTATGATGAGCAAGTACATCTCAGGGGGTAAATTTATTCCAAGTGAAAAACGCTGCTTTCCACACAGTATCAAATTGACAAGAGAAAGAGAGATTTTATGGAAGCTATGGTAACAACTTTATTTTTTGTGGTTTTGCACAATATTGTTTCAGCAAAATTTGCATTAAACATGGAAAAATACATACATACGTTTCTTTGACAAACCTTTTCCCAGTTATCACTTTCATACAACGAAGTTTTTTGTTGAACAAACTAACAGCCCCTTTACTCTCCAAGAAATTAAAGGACAATTTATTGATATTCTTAAGTTTAAGTGTAGTCAGTGATATATAAACGTTACAAAGCTAAGTGGAAGAGCAAAATATAAAGTTGTAATGCTAAAGAAAAGCAAAGTCAGTAACACTAAAGGAAAGCCACGAGTAAATGCGCATCATTTGTTTTCCGTCTTTGCGGTAATTGTTCGGAATTTTGCAATAGCTAAGCATTAATTTCAAGAGAAGTAATCTTTAAAATTTAACCAGAATTGAATTCGGCACAATCGGGATCAAAATGCTTCTTCATAGATGGGGGTTTTTGCAGTATGTAAGTTTTTAGTGCTTTTTAGCAACTTTCTTTGTTCATTAATTGCCATCTACTCTCTTTGTTGCGACGTAGAAGTGATGCGATTACCATTTTGTAAGCAGAAAATTGCTGAAGCTTACGGCGTATTTTAATGAATTTAATAAAGTTTCTTTGAAGCGTGGAAAACGCTACAAACTTTTTTATTATACATGGCACAAAAATTTGCTTGTAACATATCATGCCTGCAATTAATGCTCATCAATGACTTGTGATTAGTTTAAGGTAGATTTATAATTTGTAATAAGGCATACCACACCAAAATCTTGATGATTAACTCCCAAATTAATTCCATTCTCTAAGCACTATTAAGCTGAAAAATAATCCTAGATAATCCGGATGTGGATAGCTAAAACCCGATTGCCGGAAAGCACTTCAAAAAAAACGAAAAACAGACGACCTACTAAATACCAAAATGTATTGTTAGGCAAATGGGCGCCCGGTTTTTACACTTGGCTTGCCAAGGGGAGCGGTTTTTACCCTTACTTCCCTTATTAGTTACGGTCCTAGTGGCATCGGGCACTCTCTTAAATTTTGATATGTACCAAATGAATGCTAAACTTGTTAATGCTTGAGCCCGTATATACAAGTAATGAAGACTGTAATAAAAGCTAAAACCGAAAGTAAGTAATGAAATATTTGGATGTCCGCATCCCAGAAACCTCTCCTCTCCACTTGTTCACAGACATCCGCAATTCTCAAACCACTCCTGCCCCATGACTGCGGACGTCTTTTATGGACGGCAACAAAAAACTATCTTGTACAAGGTTTTTGCAAGACACCTTTTTGATGACGCAATTAATAATATTCAGTTTAATCTTATCAAATTGTTAACATATGCACAAGATCGCTTATGGGTATTGTGCTTTTTTGTTGGTAAAAACTTAAAATTTTATTACAAAAAGAAACGAGATTTTACTTTCATAACAACTTATGATTTTGTGTACTTCAAAAGAAGGACCATAGAACAATGCCCTCCCGCTAATACGTAAATTTAAGATAAAATTGAATTGATTTAATTACGAAATTAAAATGATTACAAGCTATAACCTCGTACAAAATAATTTTGCATTGTAATTTCGATTAAAAATTAATCAATAACATGATCAAAATGTCACCTTGATGATGGTAACATGGACCTTCGTTCAAGGATTTTTTTGCAAATCATTTTTTCAATTGCAGAGTATCCAACATACGCAAAGTGTGATTAAAATATAGAATATTGATACTGTTTAGTGGAAGAGTATTAGAAAATTTGTTGTAAGTCTATAATTGCCGATAACATTTAGTTTTTTGATTGATAGCTTAAATTCTTCAACGGTTACCAGGTAGTCACGAATTGTATCTTGTTTTTCTCGCAGTACATAATATAAGATTCAGTTTGTTCAATAGTTTATTTGTAGTTGTATATCAGTTTTACTTTGGCCCCAGAATTATCAATTGAACTTAATCATGTCTGAAACTTTTGCCGCGACCAGCGACTATTTGAGCACAAAAAACAACTTTGTTAATTCCTTCAATGCTTCGGAAAATCCAAGGTAAGAAACCAACTAAACCACAAGTATGGTTGCGTAATGTTTACAAGGTGAATTAGGTAGGCCTTTTATGGAATATTTGCAGTGCCATTTAAAAATTTACTTCAAGATAGGGTTTGAGACATTTTAAGTATATAAATGATTAAATCTTTCCCCCTTTACTCGTAATGGGTTTGGCCAAGTGTGATTGACACTTGCAAGCATAACGTGTGTCATAAACTGCTACCTGGCATATTCGTTCAACTTTTTTATGTAAAAAAAATTGTAAATTAGGCCGATGGCATGTAGGCGACATGGCTTGACATCAAACCACTTCAGTTACCAATACTGCCTGAGTTCAAAAATCGTTGATTGTATCTAAAGCTAATCCTATGGTCCTACTGCTACTGATTCCACGATACTTTGTTTAGAAAAAATGTTATGTAAATTGTATGTGCCCCCTATTTAGTCTTGTAAGTATGCATAATGCTTTAGGTTTTTTGATGTAAATTTCGATGAGGCATCGATAGTGATTATTGCTTGCGTCATTATTGCGATGGGAGCGTTTGGAGTGATTGCGAATGGTGTAACCATCTATGTAATCTATACTTCACCGATACTAAAGTAAGGGTAATTGCTGTGTTTGTCTACATAGATAAATATTGACAAAAAAATATTAAAACAACCGCAAAAGGTTTTTATGAAGAAACCTGATACAGCTGTTCAACATATACATGTATATTATGTGCCGCAATAAGGTAGACCTGGCCAAACTGACGTCACATGTGAATTAGATCTTCCGAGGTTCCCTCTTGACCATGTGTTAAATTTGGCGCATTGTTCAGTGTCTTGTTCACCAAAAGTTAAAGTTCACACATCTTGTGTCAAAAAAATTCTATCACCTAATCACAAAGATTTTCCACATCCTAGCTATTGCTAAGAGCAAATCAAGAACAGACATTCATATCTGCCTGATGGATGATAGACATTATCAATGCTAGCTGCTCTGCTGAGAGAACAATTGGATTAATCGGTGCTTCCTTGGTCATTTGAATGAAGATTTTGTTTTGCGTCTTGTTTTTGTACGAATGAGGAAAAACAAATTACTTCTTTTTTAAAAGAAAAAAAATTCAAACACCCACTGATAGCACGACTTTTTGTGAGTCAATTTTAAATTACGTTGTAAAGTAAATTTTTGATGAGTTTAGGACATATCATACTGCAACGACAGCCTTTTTCCTTTCCGAAGATAAATTGTAGAGCAGCAAAACAATTTCTATTTTTTAAAATCAAATCTTACATCAACAAACCATCTTTTCCTTTTCAAAGACAAATCATTCAGCAACGACAAATTTTTTTTCACGGACAAATCATACAGCAACAAAACAATTTTTCTTTCTAAAGACAAATCCTATTGCGACAAAGCACTTTTTTCTTTCCAAGGACAAATAATACCGCAACAAAACTACGGTGAACTGCCGTCTATGAAATAGCGCTACTTGTAGAGCGGTTCTGAGACTATTCAAAGTCGACAATTCAAAGTCGAAAATTTAAAGTCGATATTCAAACTAACCCAAACACTAACCCTAAGCCTAATAATAGCCCTAATCCTAACCCCAACCTTGACGTGACTTTAAATTTCCGACTTTGAATTGTCGCAACTTTGAATTTGCGACTTTGAATTGTCGGGACACCTTCTAAGATATGTTTGCAAACGTTCGTGGTAGTTTGGAAGCGGCAAGATTTTGTTTACAATAAAATGTGCTAATTATTATCATAGGTAGACCTGGGCTTTGTTCTGTTGTAAGCCGATTCTTGCCACTGCCGAATTATCACAAACGTTTTCGAACATATTTTGCACGAAGCACTTTTTTACGAGTAGCGCCATTTTACAGACGGCACTTCACCGTATTTTCGTTTCTAAATGATTTGTCTTTTAAAAAGAAAAATTGTTTTGTTGCAATATAATTTGTCTTGGAAAAGAAAAAATGTTATCGCTGTAATACGATATGTTCTATATATATCGCATTGAAACGATAACTCTTGAAATTTTTTTTATATAACTCTAAAAAATTTCACTTTACCACGTTCTTTACCATTGGCACCCATAGCTTTAAACTGCATAAAAAACAACTGACAAAGCGGTTGCTATCAACCATGAAGCTCATATTTATAGCCCAAAAATCACAATAAACAAGCTTACACGTCCTTTTTGTGATAAATTAAAAGTTTTGCAATGTTTTTTAGATCTGTTTTCAATTACTTCATCATAAGTCTTGCAACATCTGACCTCATTTCTGCAACTTTTTCTCCGATTTTTGTTTATAGAAAAACATGGGGATTTGAGCACTGGACAGCTCCTAGATTCATATGCAAAGTAAGTTATAGCAGAAAATTGATGAGTTAATTACTATAACGGTAGACTGTATGGGCCTGAACACTGGATCATCGCCAAGGTAATTTGTTGATTGACAAGCCGGTGTTGACAATCTTTAACACTGAACTGACGATTCATAAATACATTTTATTTAACTTATTAAATAGATTAACATTTATATTTCTATTACAAATATCAGGTTACTTCGCAGAACTTGCATTTCGAGATTAAATTCCGCTATCAAAGCAAATGAAATTTTTTTCTCTACGCTACGCAAAAAAGACTACAGGTTTAAAGCAAGACTTTACTTAACTAAATATTGCAACAGGTTAAATACAGTCACCGTACATCAGCCGTTACAAACTAGTAGCAACCTTTTGAATAATTAAATACAGTCAATTATTATGATTTTAATTTTACTACCGGAAGACATGTTTCAACTATTTAAGTAGCCATCATCAGTTTCTGGTAACAGCATAAAAGAAAAGATAGCAGTGAAAAACCCTCCACCGTCAGCGTAGCATAGGAATATATTAATGTGAAACGTACAGCAAAATTCTTACTAGTTGCAAATACGACAGTTGTAATAACTTTATCTTAACAGCGAATAAATATAAATATAAAGAATGATATAAGGAATTTAAATATCTGCCTTTGCCTACAGATATCAAGAACAGTCAACATAACAACAGCAGAACACGAGACAAAAATGCTTTCTTAAGATTTTTAAAAATATCTTTTAAAACAATAGTTCAAAAACGGTGCTTGAAAAGTGCGCTTTGATCTTTGTCAAATTTCGAACTCAGTTTATTTCAATTAGTTCTGTTAGCTCATCTTCTGATCGAGAAATTATTTTTAGATTTTTCCATATATTTAGCTTTGCAGGATGTGCATTCTGCAGCCTATATACCGTAGCAGCGTAGTTTCGACTGGTTGAGTTTGGTTTCACTTTGATGGTTTCATTGTTGCTTGTTATGATGGTAGTGGGTACAACAAGGAAATTTCTATGTTGACCGTGGTTATTACAAAGTGCTCAGTGGCCGGAGAATCCTTTTTTGCAGACTTGCTGATGTTGAGTGACAAGAATCTAAATCTTAGCATAAGTGATGCTGAACAAGTAGCTTTGTTATAAGCGACCGTGGTGTATGTTAGTAGCTCTTTCTTTTTTGAGAGTTTGATGAGAAATTTAAATGAAATGATTGGTTCTGGCTTTTGTGACTTAGTCGTGGTGAGCAGAGATAGTCAGTAGAAAAGTGGTTCCACTAAAGTGAACTACTTGAGCAGGTTTCTCAGGGACGAGCTACTGGGTGAAGCAGTTTCATTTTTGACTACTTTTACTTAAGTAGATTGGATAGGCAATAACACAACTTGATTAGTGATAACTTTCACTTAAACACTTGATGTCTGTTGAATTGGAATGCGGTATGCTAACGTAAAAACTATCTTTGATTTCAGTTTTAATCTTCTGCAATCCTTTATCAAAGTGGACCATTTTTGATTCGAATTTTAAAATCCATCCAAGAAGGCTTACTAGGCTACTACTTTTTAATGCTTATTAGGTAAGATGCGATGAGTTACTCACAGTTATTATTAGAGAGTCGTGTTGTCCATACCTTTTAATTTGAAAAAGTTTTTAGTTCCAGAAGTAAGTATAAATATTTTCCAGAGAAAAGATTTTGCAGTTTGTTTGGTCTACCCAAAAATAGGATTCATTAGTTTGTTCACAAACCGACTAGTGTTCTTGTCAAGTGAGTAACAGTGGGGGTAATTGCCTTCCCAAACAACGCATAAAGCTTTGTTTTTGACTAAATCCTTTAATGATCTTCGACAAAATTGATAATTAAACTTAACCCAGGCAAACGTCTTTAAAATTTGCTTTACACCTGTGATTCTTACCAAAATTCTGTAGGGTCTATAAAAATGATGAAAAATGGTAATTGTCAAAGTTGTAATTCAATATGTAAAGGTTTTGCCCCGCCTCTTTCACCAATTTTTGGTTACTACACAATTTAGCTCTAGGTTTTGTGGAATAAAGCTTAAGTAACATAATGAGATAAATTCTAATATAGCTTTGAAAAAATCTGTTTGAGCCACAAGCTTTTCGTGACGCTCTTGTCAGTGGCGGTATCGCGTCAAAACGTAAGATCTAGAGTGAATAAGTGTGTTATATGTGAATAATTTGGACGTTACGCAATCAAGACAAGCCAATGATAGCGCTAGTATTGCAAAGCGCGCCAAAGAAAGATTTCGCAAGTGCGAAAGTTATAGAAGGCGCAGCAGGAGGCCAAATGCCACGATTATCGAAAGAGTTTGAGAGTGTAAACAAACTCTTTCTGTCTGCATAACACCGGGCGTCGGGTCTTGATATAAGTAGCCTCTAAAAGATTGAGATGGAAAGAGCTGCGCGCTGCGGCGAGGATTGAAAACCGCTTATCATCATAGTTTAATGCGCATCGATCATTATCTAAAAGATGCTGACCAATGGCAGAGTTAGCCCTACGAGGGCGAACATCTCAACGACTACAGGATCGCATCAAGCAACATGTTCCGCAATGGTCAAGACAGCAATTGACTCGTCCACGCCGATCTCAACGACACAGATCGTGCAAACGAACCGACACCAAACCGGATTGTGACTCTGCCATTGGTCAGCATCTTTTAGATAATGATCGATGCGCATTAAACTATGATGATAAGCGGTTTTCAATCCTCGCCGCAGCGCGCAGCTCTTTCCATCTCAATCTTTTAGAGGCTACTTATATCAAGACCCGACGCCCGGTGTTATGCAGACAGAAAGAGTTTGTTTACACTCTCAAACTCTTTCGATAATCGTGGCATTTGGCCTCCTGCTGCGCCTTCTATAACTTTCGCACTTGCGAAATCTTTCTTTGGCGCGCTTTGCAATACTAGCGCTATCATTGACTTGTCTTGATTGCGTAACGTCCAAATTATTCACATATAACACACTTATTCACTCTAGATCTTACGTTTTGACGCGATACCGCCACTGACAAGAGCGTCACGAAAAGCTTGTGGCTCAAACAGATTTTTTCAAAGCTATATTAAAATTCTGTACCACCAACAAGATTTTTGAAATAAATTTTTTTATATTGAAGTTAGAATTCAATTTATTTAAATTTTTTTTATTTGATCTCATTAGGTTTCTGCACGATTAAACAACTGTAGTTCTATACTTAGCCTACAATAGAATATCAACAAACGTTCCATTGAAAGTATATGACTTCAATCGACAAATGTAATCGAATAGATCTACCAGAAAACGTAGAGATTTACGAAAATATGGCCAACCTGTTAGTACTATGTTGTATCATTTAGGTCTAGATCAGTGGATCTCAACTTAATATTTGGCATCTCGCTTTACCTCGAAAAAATGTTTATTCTCCTACCTATCATCATTTATCACCCCAGACGGATTCCAAAAGTGTCTACCAAAAATATATAAATACTTTGAAAAAAGATCTTCAACCTAAATTTACGAACTGTCCAAATAAAAGAGTTATCAATCTAAATTAATAGTGTGTACTGGATTGAACTCTTTTCATATTGACGGCATTGCTTCCTCCTTACACGTAAACCTTTAACTTGATCGGTTTCATGAATTTAGCCACCGAGTGGTAGAGAAGTTTGCATCCTTAGAAACTCTTCTCGTATCTAATGTGGTGCAAGCAACCATAATTAGATAAAAACGCTAACTAATAAAAGTACTTTCTATTTTTGCCACACGAGTAGCTTGATTCTGTACTCTTTTTCCTTTTACTCTGGTAAAAATACCAATCAGCACTTTTTACTTGAGTATTTTTTTGAGTAATAAACAACACCTTTACTAGAGTAAATGTCTAAGCTGCGTTGAACATTTCTGGTAGTGGGTAATTTAAGTCTATTAATTCAAGTTTCATCCTTAACTGTCATAATGGCAAACAATGTTTTACATTACCAGTCCCGTAGCACTCCAACTTCGGGCCCCCCCCCAAAGTAAGCGCAAGAGCCCCTGCGCACAGGTCATATCACTTTAGAGGTGTAAAATTGAAAAGCTGCATTAAGAAAATACACCACAATTTGTACATAAGTAAACAGGCTAATGTCAGAATAAAGCATGCCGATACCGAAGGTGCAAGTCATAAAAAATTCGGCACCGATGCCAGAGTTCAGTAGGACATTTATGCAGACACTGCGAAACGAAAGCAATGACACTGAAAAACATGAAAAAGTTATAAAAACACAGTATCATTTAAATAGTCTGGAGTGAACCTTTTTGTTCGCAAATGCTGTTATGACATTGTCATAATCAAGAGATCGGGCGCAGTCATTTTCGATTGACAACATGGCTAATGAAGATAGTCTACTGTCTGTTATAGACGTTCTATTAAAAGTTTTGATCAGTTTCAATTTGCTGAAGCTTCTTTCAGCGCTGGCAACAGTCACGGGGCAAGTTAGTAAGATTCGAAGTGCGATGTACACATTCGGATACAATTCAAATAAATGAGTCTTTAGAAGATAGTTCAGAAAGTCTTGAGCCGTATTGAGATTGCGTTTTTTTTTGTAAAATTAAAACAAACCGCTGTAGCTCAGCGCTCATTTCATCAGAATCAATGTCACCGAACTTTTTTTGGAACTCTTTACAGCAAGTAAGAAGAGCATTTTCTTGTTGCACAAGCAAAAGTTTGTCTCGTGTGTACAAAAACGAAAAGGCGGAAGAAACCTCACGTAACAAATTAAAGCGCTCCTTTATTGACATAATAGCCTGGTCTACTAATGGATAGAAAAAGTTGCTTTTAAATTTCAGTTCAGGAGTAGCTCGTTGTTCCTCCTCACCTTGGTAATCAAACAATCTTCTTTTCTTTCCACTTCTTGACGGAGGAAAAGAAGGATCAATATCCAATTCCTGTGCTATTTCAACAGCAGATGTTGCGGCACTGTCATAACCCGTTGTGCGATAGTTTTGCAAAAACTTTTCAGTTGCCTGGATTTCCGTTTCCATTGTATGAAGGGAGACTCCATACGATTGAAGAATCTTGCTTGCTTTATTGACTTGGAATAGGATATCATACCAAATAAATACCGACAAAAGAAAACTCCATTTTGATAAATGAGCTATCAACGATTTTGCTTCTGAGGCAGCTCTTCCATCTTTTCTTTCTGTGAAAATGGCTTCCAAGTCTTTCAGTGCCAGCAACACCTCTTTTAAATTGTATCGAAGAGGTTTGATGCATTTAATTCTGCTTTCCCAACGAGTATCAAATTGTGACTTTATGGACAGCTCCACACGTTTCTTCAAAATTTCCCAACGCTGAGCAGAGGAAGAAAACAGCACATACAACCTTGTAAGTACTCCAAAAAATGTCAATGCTTCCGTCGATCAATTAGCACTGTCAACAACAACTAAGTTAAGGGTATGGTTTGCACAGGGCACGTAAACAGCTTTGGGATTGATGTCTAGCATTCTTGCTTGGACCCCAGAATGTTTTCCTTTTATGTTAGCACCATTATCATATGACTGACCTCGACAATCAGACAATTCGAGTTGCAGTTCGGTCGCTTTTTCTAAGAAAGCGTCCAACAAGCCTTTCCCAGTACTGTCACTTATTCTCAAGTAGCCAAAAAATGTTTCTTTAACAACAGCAGCTTCTTCATTACATAGTACATAACGGAGAATGACAGACATTTGTTCATGATGTCACATATCTGGAGTGCAGTCCAAAATTATAGAAAAATATTTTGCCAATTTCAATTGCTGTAAATTTTCTTTTTCAACTTCTGTCGTTAGCAATTCAATTAGTTCATTTTGTATGGTAGGACTCAAATAGTGATCTTTAGTGTTTTTATTCTTGATTCTGTCTTGAAGCTCTTTTAGGATCGGATCTCTTCTTGCCAAAAGCTCAAATATACCCAGAAAATTTCCATTGTGAGGAGATCCTAAGACTTCTTCAGATCCTCTAAAAGCAAGATTCCTTTCCGATAGAAACAAGGCAATGTCGATAAGTCTCTTTAAAACATTTCTCCAAAAACGTCTTTCATTGAAAAAAATATTCATCTCGCGTTTGTCGATAGTGGATGAATTTCTTATTCCTTCAGCTAGCAACATCCATTGACTGCAGCATTCTTGGTGGGAAATGCCGTTTTCATGGTCTTTCAGTTTTTTCGAAAAACCCTCCCATGTATTTATACCACTACAAAAGGGGCTTAGTGTTTTTCCAAATAGCTTACAACAAAAGCAAAAAACTTGATCTGATTCCCCAGAATAAACTAGCCACGACCGTGAAACACTTTCACCATTAGGTAACACACGTTTATAATGGTTGGAGGAAAAACGTCGCCTTGGAGTTGTGTTATTATATGGAAAATTCATTATTAGTTGATGTGGTCCACGCTTTACTATATCACATCGTTGAGCATCAGAAATACTTTCAGGCCATTTACATGGGTCATCAGGGATAGGGGTAAATTGAGATTCAGTTATTTTTGATATTGAAGGTTGCGTATTGGCAGGTAAATCACAACTTACATTTTCTGGAAATTCACAATCACTTTGATGCTGATCGTCATAGTCTTCTTTTTCTTGTACACTATAGTTTTCTTCATCCCTCTCGGTACTAGTGCCAGGTCTACTCTGCTCAGTAATCTTCAAAAAATCTGTCATCTTGGGCAATTTCGCTACAGCATCTCGAGCAGTGGCTGCTTCTTTTCTCTTTTGAGCACCACTTTTTGAACGTTTCATTCTATACAATGTCAATAAAATACTTTATCTGCACTCTGCAGTGTATATATATTGTCCCGGTATTTCTAGCCAAACAGAATTCCAGACCATTCTATGATTGTTGCGTAACAACGGCATTGTTACGTCAATCGAATATTCAAGATTCTACCAGAAAATCAATCGAAATATTCTAGATTCTGCGAGATAAAATGACGTTGCATTCACTTATGATGTCACAAGCCAATTTCTTCCTACAGTTTAAATCGGTTGCAAACAAGTCTGCTGAACTGAAAACAGTCACGTAGCCAAAAAGCAATTTCAGACTAACTTGGGCCCCCAAAGTTGGCTTGGGCCCCCCAATTGAGGGGTTTGGGGGGCGGCTGCTACGTCTCTGTACATTACTGTGCCTCAATTGCCTTTGACTTCAGTGTTTTTGACTTACTTTAACAGTCTTTGAAGCGTTCGTTGTAGCGGTCAAAGTCGAATTGATTTACCGAACACAGTTTATACGCATATTATATCGAAGTGGGGTGATGTATTTTAAATAAAGCAACGTTAAAGTGCAGTGGGTTTAACGTGTTCTATGGCGGAAATTCGAAATTGGGAATAAGGCAAAATTTTATGGAGAATAACTATCTTAAAAATTCTAATCATTTTTATTAATTTTTTTGAAAATTGTTCCGTGCTTTTGCGATGTAGAATAGTGAGGCTGTTCATCCAACACCTCGTCAGAGACGGCCTTTGGATATATACTTTACCTGCCTATATTTTTGGCCTAAATTTGGGGACCACACCTGCTTAAAAACTGAGGTTGAAAATAAACAAGAGCATGCTATCCTTGAAAGAAAAAATGCTCTGAAAACTTAACTCATCAAAACGTGAGGTGAATCCGGCCACCTCCGATAATAAAGACAAAACCGGATGACAAAAGGATTTCTCTTTGTGTCTTTTCAACTCGCAATTTTCTTCGGCTGTGTTGATTTCTCTGGGCTTCAATGTCAATTCTAACTTGGAAAAAGTTTCTGAAGGCTCGGTTTTAATGTTTTGAGCGGCTTGATTACCAAAAGATAGCCAAACTATAGCGTCGAATATTTCTGTGTTTTGTACTTTTGTGGAGACTTGGCACGCAACATAAAGTAAAACTATGAAGTGTTTGATGAAGTTCGTTAATAGCCATTTGATAGAACTTAAATTTTAGTGTTCGTTTGCCACTGAGGAATGATTGCCACACACGTTATTTTGGTGGTGCCTTTATTTAGGCTGGCGTTTCGTCGGCCAGAACTGTCAACATCATCAAAGTAAAACAAAAACTCACTATAACAGCGGCAAAAATATAAAATTTCAAAATGGTTGCGCGTACAAGATTTACCAGTAGTAATTGTCGAATAATTAATCAGTTGAGACGTACTAACTAAAAGTCGTAGTTTTGTGTAAAAATTGAAATAGTACAACTGTACGCAAAATACATAGAAATAGCATTAAAACAACAGCAAATTCTATTGTTTTAATTATTTTATGTACCATCTTTTCTGTTCGTGACATACGAGATTTCTTGGAAAGCCAACCTTCCGTAAAAAAGGCTTTTCGAGTAGTTTCTCCCCGTCTTTAAAATGATGTTTTAATTCCCAACTATTTAGCGATCTAAAGTAATGAAGTGTTAACAAAGAGTAGATTTCTCAGGTTTTTGGAATTTAATAGCCCTCTTGTCTTGGTTTAATGGTGACTTCAAATTCCGTTTCCTGTGGCCAATCTAAGTAAACTTGGAGCTATGTCACGGAACTGGTATGACAAGCACGATATCTCCAATTCATTGTTTATGCTTTTTGAGCCTTCTGAGCATGCTCGTAATCATTTTCTCTTGCGTGCTAAAACGCGCTCTATGATGTCATAATGCTGTCTAATACGATAAACACAGTTTTTTGCTACCAGAGATCATCACATACGAGGATGGATTTTCAACAATTGCATCACTTTTGCAAAATCAGTTTACTCAAAACTGATTTGTGATCTCATTTCCCAAACGGTTTTCAAAATTAGTTTAACAAATTAAAAGTTATTTTAAGGTAGCCTAATTCTCATGGCGTATGACATGTATGGTTCTGTTTTATCTTTTGCATTAAAATATTGGGGTCGCGCTACACATCATCTCAATGTTGAAGCCATTTTTTTGGGGGGAATTCGGTCAGATCGGCGCAGCCAGCTGATTTCCTATTCTTAATCTCAATATTACTGACGGGAGACTGCTATCACAATAACTTAACTGCAAGTGCTTCATTTTGGGTTAGTTTTATTTTTGCCTTGCAGTGTTAATGCCAGGACCAAGCAACATGCGCGCAGCCAGAGGCGTTAGCTCATATATGCTTACAGTTACGAAAATATCGGAAGTAATGCTCCTAATATTTAATGGCTTAATCCTGAAAATACATAACAATCACCTTGGCTATCTTCCCACAACTTTGATGTGCTTTCAAGCAGTTACTGAATGTAACGGATAAAAGTCTGTTTAGTTTAAGGACGCCAATGGTGAAAACGAAGCGAATAAAACATTGTCAGGGCCTCGATAAACTTGGGAGATATGTAGTGGCAATGCGCAACCGCCGATAATGCTTTTTTAATTGTTTTCCTTTCCAGAAATCTTAATTTTTGCTAAAGTAATTCTATAACATCTTACACTGTATCAAGGTGCAATTATTTATTTGAGTGTTTTGTAAGCAGGCTTTTTCTTCCGTCTGGATCCTTCTGAACAGCACAGTTACGTTACAATCACAATACAACAACATCGCAATGCTTACCACAGCATTGTAAGAACAGCAGCAGGCAATAAACTGCCATTGTTGTAGCAAACACAAATAGTAAAGCCCAAAAATGATGTTTCTAATTAATAGGCTCTTTGAATCGGTTCAAAATACTAATCTTCATTTGAAAATAGGTAGGTCTGGATTAGGGGAAATATTAAATGTAATAAAATCCCTAGTTTAAGTTAAAACCAAAATAGCTCAATAATTGCATCAATTTGAAAAACTCGATTGATATTTTACAATAGCTTAACAGGCGCTTGTTGGAATAGGTAATAAGTTATGATTTTTGGGAAAGGCATGACCTCTTTTCTCGCCATGGCCGAATTAAAGCAAACAGAGCAAACAAAGAACTTAATATCAGAGATATAAATGCAAAAGGGGCCCGCCAAAACGTCTAATAGTTCTACCACTAAATTAATCATTTATTTAGTTGTCAAAACGACCACCATTTGGACGCTCTTATCATTATTGACTGTGCTTTATTACCCCCCCCCCCCCTTACACCTTTTAAAAAGTACAAAAATAGTTTGTGATATCCTTCTTTCTTTAGGAGAATTTATCAGTCTTGATAAATAGACCTCGATAAACACTCTTACATACACAGGAACTATAACTTATATTTACTAACACTTTTCCTTGTTCCAGTCACAAACAATTGTGCGGTAAAGCCAGGGGTGGGCAATCTTTTTCGATTTACCTGCCAAAACCGCCTAAATCAATGACAAAATTCTTCCGCGTGCCAACCAAAATTTGTGAGAACATACTAGTTGACATCCTTAAAGGTGTATGTGAAGAGCCTTGAAGAAATAACAAAAATCCACCCAAACAGTGAAAACACAATATCACCAAAATTACATTTATTCATTTTGAAAACAACGCCCAAACAAAAACAATGCTTTGCCTCCTTCAAAACAAAACACGCAAAATGAATTTTTTAAATAAGAATTAAGTTACTTTTCAAAGAAAATATCTGTCCGACAAAATACTTTATTTCTTTTTTTGTGTTATATCAGTGAAACTTCTTCTGCTGCATTACCGCTGACAGAGATTTTACATCGGGTTTATATATTGTAATCTTCAAAGATATACACAAACTACTAGTTTCATCAGTCAGGCTAATCCTATTACCAAACTTAAGAAAGTTCATAACTGAGAACAACGATTCACAAGCATATGTAGATGAAAACATGGAGAACAATGCTGTTGCAAAGTTTTTTAAGCAAGAAAAATTTTCAGCAATGGCATTATAAGCCCGCAATAGTTCGTTTTCTGCACTTTTCTCTTGTATTCCCTTCTCTAATCGCCTTTTTTCAATGTATTCCAAGTAAACTCTAAAGTCAATAAACTTTTGTTTCTAAACTGAGCTACTATGAAATTCAATCAACTGCATTTCAAATTCATCCATGTCTACACATGAAAACTTTTGTAGGCTTAGTTCCTCCACTTTTGTACTGTCTGGCAACCTCATGAGTTTTGCTGTCTCTTCTAGTTCTTAGAATTTTGAAAATCTTGTAAAGAACTGCTCACCAGCTGACTCAATAATGTTTAAAAATAGATTCTGAAGGCTTTGAAGATCTGTTCTGTCATCGTTTTGGAGATCATTAATATGCATCTTGAGGTTTGAAAAGTATTTAAATCTCTCATACCCAATATCTTTCGTAAAGACTTGTAGATTTTTTAAAAGCCTTTATGTATCCAAATGTAGCATCAAATGTCTTGCCACTACTCTGCAATTTACATTTAGATTTTCACCAAAATTGCAAAGAGCATCACTTTTAAAACCCACTTGTAGTCAGACAATTCTTCGTATGAAATACGGGGGTTATTTTAAGTTTTCATCTCGTAACGCATGCAACGAATCGTTTAAGAACGAAACCTCGGCTAAACCATTGAATATTGCTGTACATTTTTAATCCTTTATCCACAGCCTAGCAGGCTTTGCCGGCGTCGCCCAGCAGAGGCCCTCCATCAGTAACGTCCGGATTTGGTATTTCGGTTCAACCGGCCAAGCCGGCTTCACCCATCCGGTTCTTGTGTGAGCAGTAGCGAAAAGTTAATAAATTTTATGCACTTTCGCAATTCTTGTACACAAAATTGTGATCATCATATTTTCTTAATCATGACTGGCAATGCTCACAGAGAATCTTGCAACAAACTATCGTTAATACTTGTGAGGGAGCAGGGATTGTACATAGTCAAAACTGATTGTAGCGGCAAAATGGTGGTTGCTTTCACAATTAAAGAAAACTATTAAATAGTAAGCCTATTTTGCCAATTGGTGCTGCCCTTTTTCCATTTATATTTGTGGTATTAAGTTCCTAATTTGGCTGCGCTATTGGTCTTGTTTCCGGCTTAGCGACAAAAGCGGCTATTGCTCTCTCTACATTCAGTTTTACAAATTGTTATGGTTAAATTTTTGTGTTAATTTTTTCTTAAACTTGGATTTTATTACAATGATGTAGACAAGCGACGCGATGGTGTAGTGGTTAGAGCGTCCGCTTCGCAATCGGTGGACCTGGGGTTATTCCCCTTGGCGAGTCATACCAAAAGATCCAAAAAAATGGTATTCACAGCTTTCCTGCTTGGCGCTCAGCATTTAGTGGAGGTTGTGGAGAACATGCCGGCAAGTCCGCTTGTTGTGTCCTTGGGCAAGACACTTTACGGGACGTACCCACTTTTATGTGGAAGACAGGTGGCCCAGCTTTCCCTCTGAAGAGAGGGTTGGTGGCAGGAATGGCATCCTACCGTAAAACAAATGCCACGTCATAAAAACGCAGATATCTGCTGTGGCGACCCCTAATAAGGAATAAGCCGAAAGAAAAAGAAGAAGAAAGAGTATAGAGTATATATAGTATACTCTAGAAGAGTATAGACTATAGACATAAATACCATAATAGACAGCATATCTACATAAGAAAAAATCCTTGCTTTATATTAGATATGACGGTGTCACACGCAGAGACCTCGTCAGTAACGTCGGGATTGAAAGTGTCGGTTCAGCCGGCCAAGCCGGCTTTACCTATCAGGTTCTTGTATGAAGAGTTACCAAACGTTTATGCGTTTTCTGTACATAATATGCTTACGATTTTTTGTGCTCCTTTTCCTGATAGAATATCTCATTTCAAGATCCTGGCTATGCCTTAGGTCTATGTGCTCTGTTCATTGCTGACACGAACCCAAGGGAGCCTTGCGTTTCCCGTAGTTTTGAAGTAGGGATTACATTTCTGATATTAAGGTATTCTAAAGCAAAAAGACAAAAATGTCTTTCGCGTGATGCGATTTGACCCAGTGACGCCATTTTCTTTTGATTTCCCCTTAAACTTTCTCAAGTTCTCGCTGGCTACGTGTTGTGTAGCATGTTCTTTTCTTTTTGCTTGACGTGCCCTGGGGAGTTTAAAGTGTCCTTGCTTTTCCTCAAATGTTTGGTTTGACACCGGTAGCTCTATAAAGCCATTAGAAAGCAAAATACCAATAATATGTTCCATGTGGTACGATTTATCATAGTGACGTTAATTTTGATTTCGCCTCAGACTTTCTCAAGTTCCTGCTGGCTACGCATTATGATTCATATTTGTTTTTCCTTGCTTGGGTATGCTCATACAAGTTAAATAAGTTCCTGCTTCTTGCTTTACCCAAATTTTCAGGTTTGACTCCGGTAGCTCTATAAAGCTATTATCAAGCAAAATAGAAAAACATGTTTCTCCTAATTGTGGTGCGATTTTACGCCGGCACGCCATACTATCACCGGTGCCGATTTAAAACGTATCAATTAATGCAGCGGCGCCAGCTTCACTGTACAAACATTTTTTAGAGCCGCAACGAAATGTTCTACTAAATATAAGCCATAGCTCCTGTACATGCAATGGTGATCACGTTGGTTTGTTAATAAAGACTGGAAGTATTCAAAAAGAAAGAACGATGACACAAACTACCATTCGTAATTTTTAAAAGAGTGTGGGGGGAGAGATGAAACATATTCAAAATTGATGGCGTAGCCAAATTAGATAATTTTTCTGTCTGCTGCTATTTCCAGTAAATAGTGGCAAACATTAAGATGTCATTTATCATTATGACCTCACAACGCGTTTTTAGGCATTATTATTAGGATTGCTACTTATCACTTCTTCGTCATTGTAGATATAGGCGAATCAATATAAACTAACGTCTCTGACTGCGTGCATGTTCCTTGGCCCTGGCATAAACGCCGCTATGCAAAGAGCAAACTAACCCGAAATGAAGCATTTACAGTTCAGTTATAGCAGTAGCGAGAGCCCCCATCGATAATGTCGAGGTTAAGAACATCAAATCAGCTGGCTGCTGCGACATCCTTGCCCAGTTGCAAAGGAAATTGCTTCAACATTTAGATCATATGTAGCTCGACACCTACATTTTGTTGCCAACGATAAGAAAGGACCATCTTTATCCCATCGTCTTTTTCTTGAGTGATCACCAAGTGTTTTGCTTGGAGTAGGCTACATATTAAAATTTGTAGACTTTGAGTCTTTCGACTAATTTGATTGATAATGGCAAAGATCCATGTTATTGAGAAAGAATAGACTAAATGTACCAAAGGACGTAGTTTTTCTAGAAATTGCCATTTTGTGAAATGCAGGCACTAAAATTTTGTGTGTTTTTAACCGATAGATTACATCTCATAAACATTAGATGACTTCAGTTTTTGATGGATCTATTTGAAAACGTCGACAGATAATGTGAAAGAACCACGCTTGTGACGAATAGTAGCCAAAATGTACCAAAGAACTAACTTTCTCTAACAATTGCAAGTTTATTAGCTCTAGTAGGATAATTGTACAACTAAAAATGAAACATGATGTATGGCAACCAAGTTTTGATCAGTCATTATAAACTAATCCTTAGCCTCAAGTATTTGAAGTCACATATTATTTACAAGAAAATTTCCTAGACTTTCAAAGAATAGTAATTGTTAGTACTTTATTATAACGTTTTTGTATAAAAGTCGCCTGTTTTTACTGGGCTCACCACTTTTGGGAGAGTTAAAACCTTACACCACAGGTCTTAAAGTTCAGCTTTTCCAGTAAAAAACTAATAATAATTGTACATGTCATACACTAACAGACTCGCCTTAAAATAACCTTTAATTTGTTGAAAAAAATTTGAAAATCAGTTGAGAAATGAGGTCACAAATCAGTTTCTTAATAAACTGATTTTGCAAATGTGTGCAATGTTTAAAAACCTGTTGATATTATGATCTGCGATAGCAAACATTTGTGTTAATCGTACGAGACATATTATGACGCCATAGACCCAGTTTAAGCATACAAGTGAAAAAGAGAAGAAAAAGTGCTTGGAGGGCTTGAAGTGCTTAAATAAAGAAGCGCTTGTACCATAGTCAAATAAGCTTTAATTGTTGTAAAGTGGTTTTTATCAAAAGCAGCTCATTAATATCTCCTAAAAGAATGTTTAATCGCGTTTGTGCGATTAGTACTTTTTGAGAAAGAACAAAAAACAGATTGTTCAATGAATCGTTGATTGTGACGTCATTTTAAACCCCAAACAACTGTAAGTTTTTGAAATGTGGTAAGTCGGAAGCTGGTTTTTGTTTGAGCAAAAAGCGATTGTCCTCTGTTAAGTAATGCAAATTAAAAAAAAAAAAATTTTTGATTATGACGTCATCATGACGTCATGAATACCCTTATGACACTCACCAAAAAGTGGAGATTAATCGTGCCAAATTTGATGCTTGTACCTCTAGCAGTTTCAGAGGAGTTGAAACAGACAGACACACAGACAAACAGACAGAATTGGGCTTTATGTATTAGATTCTACCTCATTCAGTAAAACTTCAAATTGTTTTTTATGTAATACCCAAGCAGAAATGCAGTTCACAACTTCGGTAACTTTTTGAATCACTTCCTGAAGTTTCTTCAGGCCAGCTTTTGCACATAATGCCTTTTCATGTATGATGTAATGAAAACCTATCACTGGATGACCAACTTCTTTTGTCAACGAACTTACAAAACCTGCCTTCTCACTAGTCATGCTGGAGGCGCCATCAGTTGTAACGGACACTACTTTGGAATTGTCAATTTGACGAGAAGAAAATTTGTTTATAACAGCCTTTCATATTTCGGCTTCGGTAGTACGCACAGGTGTGTTAGAAGGGCAACCATCTCTTCACATATTTCATGACCTTTACAAAATCGAGAATATGTTGCCACCCAAGCTGATGATGTAACATCAGTACTTTCATCAATACAAATAGAAAAATACTTGCATGAAGACAAATCATGTCTCATCTGCTTGGTAGTATCACTTTCCAACGTAAGTATCTTATCCTTAACTGTTTTTCTATTCAGAGATAAATCTTTAATACGCAGAATAATCTTTTCTTTTTCTGAAAAATTGTCAAAAAGAAATGGTGGCACTGTAATCAAGCTTCTTTAATATAATCTTCATCGCATAGTGGTTTTCCATGTTGAGCAATTACCTTTGAAACTTCAAAACTAGGAGCAACTAACTTGGAACTGGACTTGCCTGAGATGAAGTTCATAAAATTATCAGCTTGTTTTTTTGTTTTGCTGAGTTTACTACTAATTAATTTTCATTTTTCCTTTTCGATTTTATAGCTTGTATTATCAAGAACACTTTAAAAGGGCCTTTTTACAGACAATTTTCTACAAACAACCGTTTTAAAACAGAAAATACATAAAGCTTAATTGTCGTTATCAATCACACCAAAATTTTTAGTCCATTATTTTTTGGAATACTATAACATTATCAACGACCGACGCAATGGCGTAGTGGTTAGAGCGTCCGCTTTGAAGTCGGTAGACCTGGGGTTCATTCCCCTTGTCGAGTCATACCAAAAGACTTTAAAAAATGGTATCCGCAGCTTCCCTGCTTGGCGCTTGGCATTTTGGGGAGGTTGTGGAGAACAAGCCGGCAAGTTCGCTTGTTGTGTCCTTGGGCAAGACACTTAACGGGACGCCCCACCTTTATGTGGAAGACAGGTGGCCAATAAAAACCTCGAAAAAGGCAACTCCCAAGCGAGTGCGGACTTACCGTCCAAAGTATAGCGATACAATTCGCTTTCTCGTGAATGGAGGATAAATATGGCAAATAAAACAAAAAACAAACAAACAATTGAACGACGTTTTTTAGCTGATGGTCCTGATATTATGCACAATCTGTAAGGGCAAAAAAGAATCGTAATCAAGTTATCTACTGAAAAACAAGAGAAAAGCCAAAAATACTACAATAATTTACACTTAATAAAACCTCTCACTCATCTGCTACAACTTATATTTCTTTCAAAATCAACCTTGTATAGTACAGTACAGTAACAAACAACTCTAACTAGCATGCGCTCTCATCATCATTAAGTGCCATGCCTGTTCCAGGTCTATTGGTGTTGTTGTTGTTACCTCACCCCTTCCGAGGGATGGGGGCATGGCGAAACACCATGGAACCCCAGAAGATGGCAACTCTCTAGGGCCTGAACCAGAGGTTGTAGAGAGAGACAGAAAGTCGCCAAAGAGCGAGCGGCGAAAAGAGTCAGTAGCTTGACACTGCAGAATGAGATGAGAGGTGTCCTGGGACAAGTGTCCACAGGCGCTGCAGGATGGATTTTTGATTCTGCCAATCCTAAAGAAATAAGAGCTTAACAGAAAGCTGTGTCTATTGCAGAGTAGACGAGAGAGCACTCAGCGAGCGTGACGAGGGAGCACAAATTCCTCGGTGGAAATCGAGGGAACCTGTGCGTCAAAGAATTTCGATGAGACAGTACGCCTCCAGTCCAAGAAAAGACAAGAGTAGATACGAGAGATAAGAGAAGGCATACCACAAGGGATTGTGGAGGGCAGAGGTAGTACTCCCCGTCTGGCCAGCTCATCAGCAGCGTCGTTTCCCAGGAGAAACAAGTGTCCGGGGATCCATTGTAGCCTGATAGAACAGAAAGAGAGAGAAGACAGTTACTGCCTGATCTGCCACAGAGTTTGAGGTAGAAGGAAGATGGAGAAGAGAATAGGGTGGTGAGAATAGAACGAGTGAGATGAGGAGAAGAGAAATGGCAAACTTGTCGGTGCTGCCGAGACCAGCAAAGAGCTTGCAGAATGGCGCAGGTTTCAGCAGAAACACTTGAGCATACTGGACCTGCTGAAGAGGAAAGAGTGGCCTCAGTGCCACAGAGAGAGCAGTTGGCAAGTACGCCTGAGCCGCCCTTTCCAAAAGGAATAGGAACAGTGCCGTCTGTCTAGAGCACCAGATCGTGAGGGGGAAACCAGTCAAGATGAGCGAGAGCCGCCCCTTGACGAGAGGGAGGAAGATCAGAGCGAGAGCATGGAGAGGAGAGGGTGTACTACACAGTCAAGAAAGGCAGATTTTAGGGAGAAAACAGAGGGCAAGCAAAAAGAGCCTCCCTAGAGGAAGTAGAAGGAAGCATGAGCAGGTGAGTGGACGCAAAAGCTCTCCAGGACGATCTGCAGAATCTTGGTTTCACTCCATGTCTGGCCAAACCTGAAATGGGAAAGGAGGTTGGGAGATGAAAAACCCGCTCATAACATGAAAAAGTGAAATAAGTCAGGGTGACTCGTAGGGGAGGTGGAAAAGCCTCGGAGAGAAGAAGTGGGATACAGGAGGACGAGAGGCAGCGGATGATAGCTCAACTAGCCCTCCGTGGAGGCGTTCCAATTTGGTGATACTGGTAACGCTTAAGAAAGGAAACCATACGGTGAAGCATATGTGAGAAGGGGCCGGAGAAAAGATTTATACAGAACAAAGAGGGACTCCTTAGAGTGGCCCCATGAGGAAGCAGTGATACAGCGTAAGATCTTGAGACGAGGGAAAAACTTGGCCTTCAGCGAAGATACATGTTTAGAAAAGGAAATGGTGCGGTTGAAGGTGATTCCAAGAAAAGTTGGAGTGGGATTGAAACGGAGGCGGGAGTTGAGTAGGAGGAGGTGGGACTGGAGCTTAGCTTGGTGGGCATCCACTGAAAAGAAGGAGGCCTCACATTTGCTCGGATTGAGAGGAAGACACCAGTACTCAGACTAGCACTCCAATCAAAACAGAGCTCCTCGTGTGGCCTCTATCGCAGTGGGGACCGAGGAGGAGGAGGACCAAATGGCCAGATTGTCAGCGTAAAGAGAGCAGCTGACGGAAGAAGACAGAGAAGCAGGAAGATCATTGATGAAGAGAGAGAAAAGTACAGGGCCAAGAACGAATCCTTGCGGAACACCTCTACGGACTTGAAAGGAACGACTTTTGTGATTTTGATAGACGACACAAGCGCGCCTATCAGAAAGAAAAGATTGGGTCCCAACAGTAAAGCAAGGATGGAGGCCAGCCGAAATGAGATTATGGAAAAGGGTGGGATGCAAGACAGAGTCAAAAGCTTTGGAGAAATTAATAGTAGACAAAATCGTCCGAGAGCCCGGCCTGAATTTGTTAAACTCATCTGAAATAGACTGAGAAAGATAAAGAATTTGATCTAGAGTAGACCGAACAGGGCGGAAACCGGCTTAGCGGGGAGAGAAAATGAAATTAGACTCCAGAAAAAAGAGTGGACTGAATAGATGATGCGTTCAAAAAGCTTTGATACGCAGGAGGTGAGAGAGATAGACCGGAAGGAAGCAGGAGAGTCGAGAGGCTTTCCCATATCGTCGATGGGAATAATAGAAGATGTCTTCCAGATGGAAGGAAAGGAATGCGAAGTCCAGGAGAGATTGAAAATGTGAAGAAGAAAGTCCTTGCCAGAGCGAGGAAAATGCTTTAGTATGGGATAGGCAACTTTGTCTGGGCCAGTGGTAGTGGGCGCGGAGAGGTTGGAGGCAGCTGCAAGAAATTCAGCGGGGGGGAAAAGTGAGCAGAAGGACAAGTAAGACTCCTCAGAGCACGTGGCTTGGCGGAGCTCAGAAAGGTAGCCTCTGGCTTTGCTACGTAAGGCCTTTGGCTGAGAGACAGAAAGGTGGGATCTCAGATAATCGGCGAAAACCGAAGCTGATTCCCTGAAACAGTTGGGTAAGTTAGGAGAGGAGAAAGATGAGGAAGAAAAGTCAGCAACAGAGCGAAGAAGAGAGTATACAGCTTTGGGCGAGAGAGAAGAGCAAGTCGCCTGCCATGCCTCAGCCTTGGCCTTGGCGATGATCGGCGAAGTACGTGGGGAAGCGGAGATGTAAGCCTAGCGATCTTCATCGCTTCTGTGATAGGCAGCGAATGCCTTGCGTCTTTCACTAACCACATCTTCCACTTCGGTGGACCACCAGGCTTTGGGCTGGCGTTTGATGCAGTCGAAAAAAATGGAAGATTTGGCCGCATTCAGTGCCAGAGAAGTTAAGAGAGTAGCAGTAGAGAAAAGGGAAAGAGACGAGTATTCCTTTGCAAAAGGATAGTGAGAGCCAAAGTAAGAAGTAAAGTCATCACGGCGAGCTTTTTGAAAATTGAAAAAGAGAGGACGCTCGTTGGGGCGAAAGACCGGGGAGAGTTTCATGTTCCAGGCCTCAGCGGCATTAATGCAATGTTTTTCCATTTTCTTCTATCTTTGACAAAATGAAGCAGTTCTTCTGAATTAAGCTTTGTGTATGTTTTTAATTGATCAAAACATTTGTACCTTTGACGACCCCATGGATCCAGTAATTGAAGTTTTATATTGATAGATCCGATAAGTGAAATTTGCTCCAGATTTTCCTGTCTCATGATATGCCCAAAAAATTGCAACTGCCTATTTTTGATTGCGTTAAGAAGTTGTCTAACTTGGCAGATTTGTATTAGAACAGCTTCATTGGTAACGTGAGCATTCCATGAAATGCGATGCATTCGCTATTGAAACCAAAGTTCCAATGCGTTAACTTTCTTGATAGCTTCGCTTTGTAGAGTTCAAAATTCAAAACCTTAGAGGAAAACCGATCATACATAGCACTTTAGCAAACGAAATCTAATCCTGAAACTCATCTTCTAGTTACGGAGGATATATCCTAAGTCTATGAATGCTTGTTTGGCCAATGAAATTTTTGTCTATTTCATTGGTTCACCTTCCATTATTTGAAATAAGTGAACCAAGATGTCGAAAATGTTCTGTCTGTTAAATTGAATTTTCTTTCAAGGAAAGTGTGAGTCTTGGTACAGTTTCTAGTTTTGTAACAACGAGACATTCTGTTTTGTTGAACTTGATTGACATTACATATTGTTCATCATTTTTTTCCAGTTCACTTAGCATGTTATGTAGCTGCCGTTATGACGATAAGATGAGGACAGTGTCATCAGCGTGACGTATGTTGTTTAAATTAACTCCATTCATCTTTATTCCTTCAAAATCATTAATATCACGTAAAATAATTCATTGTATAGATTAAACAGATCTGGAAATAGAGCACAGTCTTGTCGGACCCCTTTTTGGATTTGTGTTTCACCGGTTACGACATTACCAATTTTAACATTAGCAGTTTGCTCATAATACAATGCTTGAATAAGCCTAAGATCTTTGCTATCATTACCAATTTTGTTAAGAAGTTAAAGAGGTTTTCCATAGTTTTCACGGTCAAATGCTTTTTTCCAGTTAACAAAGCACAGGCACATTGTTTGCTACATTTGTATTGCTCGTTTGCTCAGCATGCAAAGCACAAAATTGGCATTTCTCCTTCCTTTATCCTTCACAAATCCATATTGTTCAGTTGAGATTTCCGGATGTATTTTATTTCTGATTCTGAGCATGATAACCCGAAGTATTACTTTGGTCATGTGGTTCATTATTGATATGGTACAAAAATTTTCACAGTCGACAGCACCTGATTTCTTTGGTAGAGTTATAAAAGTTGATTTATGGAGTTCATCTGGAAATACTCCTTTATTATAAACTGCATTTGCAAGTAACTGTAAAAGTCCAGGCCGAAATGATCTAGTGCTTTGAGAGTTTCAGCAGATATTTTGTCTGAGCCAATAGCTTTCCCATTTCTCTTTCTCGAAAGTGCGTTTTGAATTTTACTTTTCAAAATTGTGGGTCCATTTAATGACTTTTTGAAATATAAGGGAGGGGCAGATCTATTTTGATCGTCATATAGCTCTTTGACATATTCTAACCAGCGACGTTTAATATCGTTTTCTTCAAAAAAAGTTGTTCCATCTTTGTCCTTAATAATCCTAGATGAATTTGAATATTTTTCTTTTCAGTTCTTTAATACGTTTATGTGCTTGTTTTGGATTAAATCGACAAATTAAATCGATGGAATAAACCGCTTCGGCTTCATGGCAATTTTTATCCCAATACTCTTCGTGTACACAAATACACATTGATTTTATTAGGTTATCGAGGTTTTCGCATTTAACTGAGTCATGCTTTGTGCTTCTTCTCTCTTTTAGCAAATCTTTGATTTCAGGGGCCATCCAACTTTCTTTTTCATTTTTGGGAAGCAAAGGAACTTTTTCTTCCGCTGTGGTTGTCACTTGTTTCAACAGTTCATAACATTCACTTACATCGTTGTTGCTCACTACTTGTTGTCTTCATAGAGTGGTTACCGTTTTGGTGTAGATATTCTTTATTTCTTTTTGTTTATATGTGTTGTAATCTTTTTTCAATGTTCCATAGGTTTTGTATAGGTTTTAAGTTTCAGTCACAAATTTGCTACCAGCAAAATATGATCAGTGTTACAATCTGCTTGTGGGTAGGTTTCGCAATCAAGGATGAAATTCCTGAATCTTTTTGATGACAGAATATAATCAATTTGGTTTCACGTTAAATCACCGAGAGATCTCCATGTATATAAACGTCTCAGATGTATCTTGAACCAAGTATTTGTTACAACCACACTATTTTCACGCCACCAGTCAACCAGTAGATCTTCTATTTAATTCCTACTTTCCAGACCATAACCACCAACCATGGGTTGCTCCACACCACAACCGATTTTTGCATTCCAATCACCCATGGCCAACAGCATTTCTCCAGATTTGCACTTTTTATTGGTTGCATCAAGATCTTTATAAAATTCTTGAAAGGCATTTTCGTTTAAATTTATAGTAGGTGCATACACTTTAATCACATTAATATCGATCTTTTGCGATTTTGGTTTGAGTGAAATGATTCTATTTGAAACAGTCAAATGACCCTTGTACAATTTTTTGCTCTTGCTATTAGGAATAAGCCCAACGCCTAGTTCATGCTTTTGTCCACCAGACCATATAATGTGATTTCCTTGTTTGTCAAGTGATTTCTTGTAGCCTGTGTCCGTCCATCTTACTTCTGATAAATCCAGAACATCAAAGCCAAATGACTACTACTCTCGTTTCGAGAAAATTTGTTATGTTGCGTACTCACCCATTTGTTACGTCATAATATATTTATTTGTAGCCATATGGCGTCAAAAGCACAAAAAGGGTTAAATTACATGACGGATTGTTAGCAAAAGAAACGGACGCCGAGATCCATGCGATAATACTGCGACTTATACGTTATTACCTTTTTCATTTGAAGGGGAAAGGATCTCGTTTCCGAAGCCACGCTCACGTGCCGGATCGAAGTGCACGCGTGCCGGTGGTTGTCCACCTCTGGCCTAGGCAATAACCCAAAAACTTGTTTGAGGAATAGTGAAGGTCACAAAATTGCATCTGATAGACCAATGCAGTCTGTCTGCAAGCACTATTGACACAAAATTTTCAAAGAATGGTGATTATATTCATTAATATCTAATCCAACATATGGCATGCTGTACAGAAGTCTGTTCTGTCATTTAGGCTACAGCATAATTTAGGTTTGCAACTTTTCAGTATGCTTATGCAATCAAATATGTTGCATAAATTTCATATTACAATTAACTTAAACATAGCAGTATACCCAAATACGCTAATTATTCGAATATAAAACCCTACCAAAAGCTGACTACAAATAAGCCTGCATGTTTAGCCCATAAAACTAGATTAACTAGTAGCAATAGCAAACAAATTTAAACACTTCTTTCCTTACTTTGACTTTAGAATCATTCCATAACATCAGCAAAACAACATATTTAACGTTTATTTAACTATTGTCTAGTTTATTCATTTAGTTTGCAAAAAACGGTATCACTCCTATTTAATTGAGCGCAAAAACATTGAAAGTGGTCGGCCACTTTTTTCAAAAGCGCATTTTGATGACGTTTGATCACGTGCGTAAAACCTTCCGACTGAACTTACGCAAAACGCCAATAACGATAATAATGATTATTGTTAATTACTCCAAAATGGGTAGAAGCTAAACCAACATGCCACATCAAGCGACACTCACTATCTACACAATGTAAAAAAAAATTTGTGAATAAATTAGTTTTAAATTTTTAAAGTTTTAGCTCAAAAACCTAGTGCGATTTTTATCATTTTTTTGCAGAAACTGAGGATGCGTTAGCGAAATTAATTTTTCTTATGGCAAATAAATGTCTAAGCTGACTTTATTACTGTTTGTTAATAGCAGACCCTTTTTCAACATTTACTGATATGGAGTAAAGTCGCTTGGATAGACTATCCTGCTAGGGTTTGATTACTGTTTTCCAATTTTAAATATTATTGTTGAATAAATTAGCAAGGTATGTTGCAATCAAGGTATTTGAAAACTGTTGCAACCAATAGTTTCAAAAACTATACAAGATACTAACGACAAGCCCAATAAAAAGATGTCCCAGGATTTCAGCTAACTGAAGAAGATACAAAAACTTTGGATGGAATGTTATTGTGTACAGGTTATCACAAACTTCAAAGAAAAACTACGCATTGAGAAATTAAAATAATTAGAAATGCAGTCATTAAAAATAGATTCAAGAAAACAAAGTAATTTATTCACCTCAATGACCACTCGCTCATTGATGCTAATGATTGTTATCATAGATGCTAAAGTCAGACATTTTTTGATCACCTTAATAATTCTGTGCAGCCGTTTGAAATGCTTGCTGAGTTACTAACCGTAGCTTAAGAATTGTAAAATATTTTGAAAGATATGGTTGGAAAATGTATATAAAAAGAAAACTAGTGAAGTTTGTTAACAAAATTTGGATTTTGTCTTCATTCAACGGGTTTTCTTTTTGCTCTTTGCTTTACCAAACTGGCCAACAAGACAATACGGTTTTATCCAGATTTGTTGTTCAAAAATCATTGAGTGTCTTTTCAAGTCTACAATATTATGTGGTGCTTGTGGATATTTTTTTGGACTTCATTTTTATTAGCTGCATCACAGAGGCAAAAAGGAATTTTTTGCTGCTACCATAAAGAAAATCGATAGCATAAACGTCTTACTACGCCTGTAAAAACTGTGCCGAAGAAAAGAGCGTTTCCTAGTAGTACATTCGACAATTGTGAAAACCAACACTATTTGGCTAGCATCATCATTTTTGGTTGCATATCATCTCCCCCTCCCCCTTCACACTTTTTAAAAGTATTAATGATAGTTTGTGACATCATCTTTTTTTTGTGAGCATCACCAGTCTTGATTAAGGTGATGATCACCATTTCTTGAACAGAAATTATACAAGTGCATAAAAAGCATGTACTGTACGTTACCGTTGACACAAGGCCCGATGGGTAAAGCCGGTGCTACCGTCTGAAGCGATCTCCTTAACTCAGACTTTACCAATTGTGGCCCCGGGGGCGACGCCGGCAGAGCTGGCTAGTTCATAATGTAAAGCGCAATCTTGTCACTATGTCCGTTTTAACTCCTACAAAATTGTTGGGCCTACAAACATCATAGTTGGTACGATCGATCACCACCTCGGGGTGAGTGACATAAAAGGATTTGCGATGTCATGGTGACATTATAATCGAAATTTTTTTTAATTTTCATTTTTTGACAAAGGAAAACATTTGTTTAGTCCAACGAAAACCAGTTTCCAACTAGCAAAATATTTCATCCTTTTGGAGTCTAAAATGACGTCACAGTTAACGCTTGATTGTACAATTTGTTCTATGTATTCTGAGATATTTCTGATTGTAGAAATGGATTAAACGCTTTTTCAGAGGATATTGGAAAGGCACTTTTGATGAAAAACTTCTGCAACAATAGGCTGTAAGCTAAACTGACGACACAACAGCAGATTTATTTTTCAAGTATTTTGAAGCATGTCTCTTCTCATTTTTTCTTGAACACTTTAAACTCGATCTATGATTTCATAATGTGTCTGGTACACTCCATGGTCTGGTGCGATTGAAGATGAAAACCGGTGAAAAATAGCAGGCAAAAGCAAAGCGTAATGTTTTTATTCACTGTTACTTCAATAGCAAGCAGGTAATATGCTGCCTGTTAAAGAAAAATATTACACTTCGGTGTTAACACAGAGGTTGCTCAAAACACCTGCTTTTTGGCAATGCAATGACAAACTATAATACTTTTGTGCAGTCGTGTTGCAAGTCTGATTGATCTAAAGCTCTAAAACATATTAATGAAATGCAGCAAAGTTGAATAAATTGACAAGTTTTCACATGAAATCTTACAGGAATTGCAACAATTATGAGCATCTTTAGCTCAAAAACGTAGTCCATGGATTATACTTTTAAACTATAACATAATAACCTGACTGTAAGTGCTTGGCTTTGGGTTGATTTCCATTTTCCACAGATGCGTTTATGCCAGGACCAAGCAACATGCACAAAGCCAGTGATACAGATTGTACAAACAGGCATACAATTTTAAAAGTCGTAAGTAGCGTGCCAAATATTTAACCTCTAATTTCTGAAATTAAACAACAATCACTTTGGTGTCCCTCCTCCTTCACAACTTTACGTTTATGCTTCCGTCCAAGTGCTGAAATAAACGGATATAAGTGTGTGAATGCATTGGCTGTTTCAATTGTGAGCAAGTCCACGCTGGAAGCATGGCAAATAAGACGTTACTAGGGACTTCAAAAATTTGGGAGATATATAATGGCTATGTGCAACCCTCCACTCCACAATGCTTTTCTACTTGATTTCTATCAAAAACACGGTACTATTAATTTTGGAACGAGAACTGGTAATATTTTTTATTACTGTTTCCACAACTACGCATTGGGTAAAGCCGGCTAAACCGATATTGTTAACCTCGACATTACTGAATAAAGCCTTGCAATTGTAAACTGAACTGCGATTGCTTCACTTTGGGTATTTTTGTTCCCTGGCTGCGTTTATGCCAGAACCAAGCAACATGCGGGAAGCCGTTTGTGCTCTAAGTCGCACCAATAAACGTGCAATTACGAAAAGGATCAAAGTAGTCGTCCAAATATTGACCGCAATAAATTATTTCACAAAACACAAATCAGTTACTTTGGCGCCTCCCCCCCATTCCACGCTATAACTTTTAAATTATGCTTAAATGCGCTTCATTAAATGATAGAAAAAAAACTTTAGCAGTTTTGATTAAGACAAAGTCCACTTCGTAAGTAAATCTATGGAAAAAACAGGGTAAGGAACTTCTAGCCAGGGACTTCTGAATGTACATACAAGTCTTTGTTTGTCTGACCACGCCCTGATCTCCATATAACTACAAATCGTTAGCTACAGTACTTACAAGAGCATGGTAGTTCTAACCAGTGGCGTATTTTGAAACTATTTCGTTTTTGGAAAGGAGAGAGTGAGCGGGACATTAAGCAAACTTAATCAAGCAACCTTATAACAGAAGTGAGCATTTTGAGGGGAAAGAGAGGGAAAACATTAGGTCTGATAAAATTCTTCAAAAGTAAGAGTCTTACCGAATTTTGGTTTCCAAACAAGCAAGAATATCTTTTTGCTTTTGTCTATATTTGTGATCAAACGTACGTCATCACTTTTTTCTTGAAGATCAAGTTTTTAAACACTCCGTCTTACTGATTGCGGAGTATTGCCTTTATGCCTTTTATAAAGGGTTTGTGACATCCCATGACGTCACAATAGAAAAATTTTGATTTTTAATTCGCATCTTTTGACGGAGGAGAACTTTTTTGGGCTTACAAGAGCCAGCACCCGATTTTTCAAATTTTAAAAATTTTATTTTATTGGTGTTTAAAATGACTTCATAACTGATGATTGATTTCACAATTTGCTTACATCATTTTCTCAAAAAATACTAACCGTACAAACGCCGTTGAAACCTTATTTAAAAAATGAAATAATAGGCTGTTTGTAAATGACACCAGCTCACATCAAAAAGTATAGGTATTCTCACAAAAACAATTAATTTATTATTGTACTCGTTGCTTAATTGTTTCCTTATCTCCATTCATTGCTCGCTTTTGAAAAAATAATTTGTTCCAAGTGTCTAAATCTCAAATAGGATATTAATATAGCGAGACAGCTACATTTTGGCATAAAAAGGTTATTGGGTATTGTTAGTTCGATTGCCTTTTTACTGCCTGACCTGGATTGTTAGTTGACTCAATATGAAGTGCTTGATTATGTCACCTTTATTTTGTGGTTTAGGTAGGACAACCCAATACAGTTACCACCAGCAATCCCTCGGAAGCGTGCCGCATAAAAAGCAACTGGAGGGCCAGGAGTAGGGACGTCATTCATGCTAATTGTTTTCTTTTCTGTTTATTGTTTTCACAAAGGCGGTTGCACCCAGTCGTGAAATATGCATGCCAACAAATAACTGATTTCTGTAATCGTGAAACAAAATTCATTACGGCCCTCATTGCCAAGTCTACGTTTGTTCTCCTGTACTTATTTCAAGAAATGAATAGAATTTGTAAAGTGATAAAAAGTTTCTAAGACCAGTCCTAATTCAAAGTACTTGTACTACAATCGGGATTAGGATAAAAGGGCAATGATTCCACTGAAGCCAAGATATCGCTTATGATCTTAAAAATATAATTTGGCTGAAGCCAGCGCAGCTTGCTGAACCGATGTTACTAACTCGACATAGCTGACCGGTAGACCTGCCGGGCGACGCCGGCTGCTCAATAATAAATTAACTGAGGATTTTTTAGTTTCGCACTACAATGGTCATTTCACATTACGTAAAATCACTACTAACATAAGCAACTCATCAAAAACTAAACAAAAGAGAAAAATCTATCGCGAATTGGTTGGTTATCCAGAATGTTTTTATTTAAGATTAAAAAAATGAAAAAAAATTAAGTTGTCTTAACCGAATTTGAGGCACTTCTTTGGCGTCTAGTTTTGCTGTTAAAAGAAAATTAAATGTTGCATCCAGGAAACTGATAAGAGCGGAAAGCATAAATATTCAATTTATATATTATAAATATAAATACAGTATAATGAATATATAATGTTTTATAGAACATAATGGATTATAAATATAATCCATTCTTAACAAACAAATTTTACTTAGTTTTGGTACCTGATAACTACTTATCAAATACATCATTTCGTTTATTGCTCAATCTCAAAACACTTTGTGATACAACTTAGTACGATATCACATATCTTATGTTTTGTACACCTAGGACAGGCACGAAAAAGTAGCCGAAACAACTTTTCATCTTTCAAAATCACTTTCTACAAGTAAAAACAAAATTTTGAAATCATTTCAGATTTTCTGGAGTGCTGATTCTGGAACTACTGTCGTAACATCTCTCCATATTATGGTTTTCTCCGGATTGCGTTTTATTTCACTGAAATGGCCGCATCAGTTCAGGCGATACACACTCCGACACGCAAAAGTACGTTTATACAATTAACTTAAATACGTGTAAAACCCAGGATACAATAAAAAATACAAAAGCAACTCCCTGATTTCTAAGCTTTGCAATGGCGTTGATTCACACTATCATTTATAGATAACGATTGCTATATTGTGGATTGTTTCTATTGGAGGATCATTCGTGCCATTGATTGTGTTTGCGGATGTAATCACAAAAAATTCGGCTTCATACATCCCATATCTTCCATCGTGTCGTCCTGACACAATTACGTGGTATGTCAAATAAGCAATAACTTAAAAGCATTCGTCATTTTCAAAATGGTGCCGTTATTCACACCAAAACGTTGTATTTTGTTGTGGTTCCATCAGCAAATGCTAAACTTTTACTTTGCGTAATATTTTTAATTGTAGAAATGTATTTTAAACTTTTGAGAAGTACATTATATAAGCTTCCAAAATCAGGTCTGGCAATAACTATTACAGCTGTCTAGAAAGATCTAAAAATTTTTTTTCTTCGTCTTTCAATTAAGACAAAATTATAAATGACCAGCCAGCTTTGCCGGCGTCGCTTGACAAGGCTGTCATTCAGCCTTGTCGGGTTCAAAATATCGGTTTAGGCGGCTGAGCTGGTATCACTGAAAAAACATTTCTAAGAACAGCAAGGATAAGTTTGTACGAATGGCGGCACCACCCCTATGCCCCTAATATCAATCGTCGTACCTGTACTTGCAATGAAAACTGGCATTGCCAACCGACTCATCATCATTTCACAAATTCTTTACGTTACTTTCATTAAGAGTTGTGGCAAAAAGTCAATATTTGGAATGGGTGCAGTAATTCTTTTTGTTTCATGATCACAGGAAAAGTTATTTGGGAATGGGCTTATTTTATAACTTGCAGCAATATTTCCTCGTAATGATATTTGTGGCACCAAATTTTTGGGCTGCCCCTATCTTTCTTGGTCCCGGAATGGAGCATGTAACTTCTAACAGCGCGGCCTGCCTCATGTTGAACCTCACAAAGAAAGACTGAAAGGAGTGTTGTGATTTGGTTTTTATTATAAACAATAAACAATTAGCAAGTGCGACACGGTATTAAACCAATACTGTGGTTAGCTCAAACCTACCGACTAAATTTTGCAAATGGACTATTTAAAATCATTTATTCATTGCAGATCACAATTGACTTACTACAAAAAAGCAATTGCTTGCTTTAATTATCTGAGTACAAATGAACATAATATTAGTCACAAAGAAATTACATGTAAGTGCATAATCACACCTACCCATTCGACTCTATAAACCATTTTCAGCCAACAAACTAAAGTGTATCATGAAAATTGCTCTACACAACTGATACCAACTTCATATGACAAAGTCCATAGGGGCATAAATTCAAAGTTGTGGTAGAACACTGAACTGATTAATGTACTTACAGTGATTAAGTTATGTGGTAATCAATCGACTGCTTTTCCATAATTGTAGGCCTATTAATGAAACCTAAAAAGTCCTGGCTGTACGTATCAGGGCTGCGAACTCGGTCGATTTTTATATCGAGTTTAAGTTCAGCTTGTTTCACGAGCCCGAGTTCAAGTTCGAGTTCGACATTTTCATTTTTGCGAGTTCGAGTACAGGGAGTCCTCGGGTTACGACGGTCCCGACTTACGCTGTTTCGAGGTTACGAACGCGCCACATAAAATGGAAAATGCCGCTGGACACCCTGCCCAGCCGGAAGACTTTTACCCTAATGTCAAGGTGGTTTACTTTCCACCTAATACCACGGACCTTTTATAGCCTTTGGACCTAGGAGTAATTGCTTCGTTCAAGGCCTACTACCTCAGAAGGACAATTGCGATGGCACTACAGACAACAACTCTTTACATCAGCTGCCTCTATTGCTACAAACCTCTATCGTCTACCTCAGCTGCCTCTATTATTCCAGCTTCTCCACCATCTTATTAATATTTACTTTAATCCATGTGGTATGGAATTGTTTTCTCTTTTTCTAATAAAGTACTTTTTTTAAATTACTTTTTACCTTTTATTGTAGTACAATACTTTACAGTACAGTACCTATTGTAATTTATTTATGATGTTCCGACTTACACTGAAATTCGGGTTGCACCGTTTCTTAAGAACGGATTAACGTCGTAAGTCGAGGACTCCCTGAACAGTGAAAATTTATCAAGTTGATTTCGAGTTCAAAAAACATAGTGACTGACTTAACCTAAGCACGTTTGCAGTAAAATTGCGTGTTCAAACTTATGTTCAAACATCTGTTAGAATAAGCGAATATTGTTGCCATAAGCCAGGCAATATGTATATTGTGAATTTGCATTAAAAGCAAAAATTGAAAAATAAGTTACACAATTGAATCATTGTAGGTTTCGTGATTATGCGCTTTTGATCAAAACAAGAGCCATGTCTGCCATTCATTGTTTTCGAAGAAAAAGTTAACTGTCAATTCTTTGCAGTGACTGTTTACATTGCAAAACTGCAAAATCAAATCAGAGTGTTCTTCTCAGTGTCCTAAATATTTTCATAAAACATTTAATATAGCTTTGAAAAAAGCTGTTTGAGCCATAAGCTTTTCGTGACGCTCTCATCAGTGGTGGTATCGCGTCAAAAGGGAAGATCTAGAGTGAATAAGTGTTTTATGTGAATAATTTGGACGTTAGGCAATCAAGACAAGCCAATGATAGCGCTAGTATTGCAAAGCGCGTCAAAGAAAGATTTCGCAATTGCGAAAGTTAGAGAAGGAAGTGCATTCGCAAAATGCCACGATTATCGAAAGAGTTTGAGAGTAATAAAACATTTAGGGTTTTATGCAGAAAGTAGATTTAGTTTAGTTACTCAAAAGCCGAGCTTGCACAAGTGGGCTTACGAAGGAACGCTTGGTGGTATGCAGAAACTAAACTCAAACGAGACTTTTGAAAGCTAGGCTTAATGTATTATGACGTTATCGTTACGGAATACCCAGCTTATAAAGGGATTATGAGGTTGGCGTTTAATGTATATTTTATGGCATGATGTTAGCAGGTGACACGCTGTTCATTATTGTGGTGCGATACAAATGGAAAATGTTGTTTGCAATAAAGCTTGATTAAAGCGGTTTCAGTAAGTGGTACGGCATGCTACATAATCGTGTTACTGATTTAAACTACCTGGAGCCCATTGCTCAAATTCAGAAACAGCAATACAATAACAAGGGTTTTGCCTCATTGCGTACATAAGTCTCCACTTAAGCCATCTACAATGATGACTTATAAAAGTCTGACTTAAACAATTATTTAAGCCAGACTTAACACTAAAACTTCTTTCTGCATACAAAATCGATGATTTAAGTTGGGCTTAGACAATATTAGAAAAATACTGGCTTAAATTTCCTTTCTGCATAAGATCCTTAATTTCAAATGAAAAGATTTCATTTTTTTTAAAGTCAGTATCAGTGATATTGTACAATAGAAATTAACTCGAACTTGCTTTAAATATTTTTGAGTTCGAGTCCCATAAATATTTGAGTTTTGAGTTAAAGTTCGAGTTCGCAGCCCTGGTGCGAATGTTCTTTGCTCGTAGCATAGACACATCCAGGGAGAACGACCTGATTCGGAGTTTAATCCAGCACCTACAGTTCAGTTATGACATTAAGTTAAATTGCAGCTCAAGTGGATAACCTATCGACCGGTTTATTGAGTTAGAGAACAACATGACTTTTGTCTACAACTTTCAAGATTTTATTTTAGTACTCGGCATTTTTTCCATTTCGCAATCTGTGATAAAAAGGTCTAAGTCTCTAAGAGGCTAAGAGTGCTCAAGCGCGCGACCTGACTCTACTAAAGCAAAGGGTACTTAAGGAAAGATTCTCTTACAGTTCAGTCATAAAAAATGTCGTACTTATCAATGCATTATTAAAAAACAGTCAACCAGTAGGCAAGTACCGTTACGAGTATGTATCATTCCACTGTTGCAGGAAGCATGTCGACAGTCCCGTAGCACTCCAACTTCGGGTCCCCCCCCAAAGTAAGCGCAAGAGCCCCTGCGCACAGGTCATATCACTTTAGAGGTGTAAAATTGAAAAGCTGCATTAAGAAAATACACCACAATTTGTACATAAGTAAACAGGCTAATGTCAGAATAAAGCATGCCAATACCGAAGGTGCAAGTCATAAAAAATTCGGCACCGATGCCAGAGTTCAGTAAGACATTTATGCAGACACTGCGAAACGAAAGCAATGACACTGAAAAACATGAAAAAGTTATAAAAACACAGTATCATTTAAATAGTCTGGAGCGAACCTTTTTGTTTGCAAATGCTGTTATGACATTGTCATAATCAAGAGATCGGGCGCAGTCATTTTCGATTGACAACATGGCTAATGAAGATAGTCTACTGTCTGTTATAGACGTTCTATTAAAAGTTTTGATCAGTTTCAATTTGCTGAAGCTTCTTTCAGCGCTGGCAACAGTCACGGGGCAAGTTAGTAAGATTCGAAGTGCGATGTACACATTCGGATACAATTCAAATAAATGAGTCTTTAGAAGATAGTTCAGAAAGTCTTGAGCCGTTTTGAGATTGCGTTTTTTTGTAAAATTAAAACAAACCGCTGTAGCTCAGCGCTCATTTCATCAGAATCAATGTCACCGAACTTTTTTTGGAACTCTTTACAGCAAGTAAGAAGAGCATTTTCTTGTTGCACAAGCAAAAGTTTGTCTCGTGTGTACAAAACGAAAAGGCGGAAGAAACCTCACGTAACAAATTAAAGCGCTCCTTTATTGACATAATAGCCTGGTCTACTAATGGATAGAAAAAGTTGCTTTTAAATTTCAGTTCAGGAGTAGCTCGTTGTTCCTCCTCACCTTGGTAATCAAACAATCTTCTTTTCTTTCCACTTCTTGACGGAGGAAAAGAAGGATCAATATCCAATTCCTGTGCTATTTCAACAGCAGATGTTGCGGCACTGTCATAACCCGTTGTGCGATAGTTTTGCAAAAACTTTTCAGTTGCCTGGATTTCCGTTTCCATTGTATGAAGGGAGACTCCATACGATTGAAGAATCTTGCTTGCTTTATTGACTTGGAATAGGATATCATACCAAATAAATACCGACAAAAGAAAACTCCATTTTGATAAATGAGCTATCAACGATTTTGTTTCTGAGGCAGCTCTTCCATCTTTTCTTTCTATGGAAATGGCTTCCAAGTCTTTCAGTGCCAGCAACACCTCTTTTGAATTGTATCGAAGAGGTTTGATCCATTTAATTCTGCTTTCCCAACGAGTATCAGATTGTGACTTTATGGACAGCTCCACATGTTTCTTCAAAATTTCCCAACGCTGAGCAGAGGAAGAAAACAGCACATACAACCTTGTAAGTACTCCAAAAAATGTCAATGCTTCCGTCGATCAATTAGCACTGTCAACAACAACTAAGTTAAGGGTATGGTTTGCACAGGGCACGTAAACAGCTTTGGGATTGATGTCTAGCATTCTTGCTTGGACCCCAGAATGTTTTCCTTTCATGTTAGCACCATTATCATATGACTGACCTCGACAATCAGACAATTCGAGTTGCAGTTCGGTCGCTTTTTCTAAGAAAGCGTCCAACAAGCCTTTCCCAGTACTGTCACTTATTCTCAAGTAGCCAAAAAATGTTTCTTTAACAACAGCAGCTTCTTCATTACATACCGTAGTACATAGTGGAGAATGACAGACATTTGTTCATGATGTCACATATCTGGAGTGCAGTCCAAAATTATAGAAAAATATTTTGCCAATTTCAATTGCTGTAAATTTTCTTTTTCAACTTCTGTCGCTAGCAATTCAATTAGTTCATTTTGTATGGTAGGACTCAAATAGTGATCTTTAGTGTTTTTATTCTTGATTCTGTCTTGAAGCTCTTTTAGGATCGGATCTCTTCTTGTCAAAAGCTCAAATATACTCAGAAAATTTCCATTGTGAGGAGATCCTAAGACTTCTTCAGATCCTCTAAAAGCAAGATTCCTTTCCGATAGAAACAAGGCAATGTCGATAAGTCTCTCTAAAACATTTCTCCAAAAACGTCTTTCATTGAAAAAAATATTCATCTCGCGTTTGTCGATAGTGGATGAATTTCTTATTCCTTCAGCTAGCAACATCCATTGACTGCAACATTCTTGGTGGGAAATGCCGTTTTCATGGTCTTTCAGTTTTTTCGAAAAACCCTCCCATGTATTGATACCACTACAAAAGGGGCTTAGTGTTTTTCCAAATAGCTTACAACAACAGCAAAAAACTTGATCTGATTCCCCACAATAAACTAGCCACGACCGTGAAACACTTTCACCATTAGGTAACACACGTTTATAATGGTTGGAGGAAAAACGTCGCCTTGGAGTTGTGTTATTACATGGAAAATTCATTATTAGTTGATGTGGTCCACGCTTTACTATATCACATCGTTGAGCATCAGAAATACTTTCAGGCCATTTACATGGGTCATCAGGGATAGAGGTAAATTGAGATTCAGTTATTTTTGATATTGAAGGTTGCGTATTGGCAGGTAAATCACAACTTACATTTTCTGGAAATTTACAATCACTTTGATGCTGATCGTCATAGTCTTCTTTTTCTTGTACACTATAGTTTTCTTCATCCCTCTCGGTACTAGTGCCAGGTCTACTCTGCTCAGTAATCTTGAAAAAATCTGTCATCTTGGGCAATTTCGCTACAACATCTCGAGCAGTGGCTGCTTCTTTTCTCTTTTGAGCACCACTTTTTGAACGTTTCATTTTATACAATGTCAATAAAATACTTTATCTGCACTCTGCAGTGTATATATATTGTCCCGGTATTTATAGCCAAACAGAATTCCAGACCATTCTATGATTGTTGCGTAACAACGGCATTGTTACGTCAATCGAATATTCAAGATTCTACCAGAAAATCAATCGAAATATTCTAGATTCTGCGAGATAAAATGACGTTGCATTCACTTATGATGTCTCACAAGCCAATTTCTTCCTACAGTTTAAATCGGTTGTAAACAAGTCTGCTGAACTGAAAATAGTCACGTAGCCAAAAAGCAATTTCAGACTAACTTGGGCCCCCAAAGTTGGCCTGGCCCCCCCCAATTGGGGGGTTTGGGGGGCGGCTGCTACGTCTCTGCATGTCGACAATAAACTTTATTATTTCAACGACATTTAAAATGAGAGTTCATTATAAGTACACCTTCTGTTTGCTGTTGCTTCCTACATAGTGGTAACAGGCAGCATTAAAACATCACTAGGCATTATGACAAAATAAAGCTTTTTTGAAGCGTCGAAGAAAAAAGGGAAAAGAAAGCACGCTTAAAAAAACGCTTAAATTCTTAGTTGCTTGTTGCATCGCTAATAAAGCAATTGTTAAACTTTTAAATTAATGGAAGCTCCTTGTTGATATACTTTATTTTAGTTCCCAAAAGAGTAAAATTTCTTGCAGTTAATAAGTTAGGTACTGGCTTTCTCTTTAGCAAAAATCCGTTTTTCCGCGTCAAGAATAGCGATTAAAAATTTTTTTCTTGATTGTGACGTTGTCATGACGCCAGGAACTCCTTTGTCACACATCCCAGCATGGTAATCAACCTTGTCAAATTTCACGTTTGTACGTCCAGTAGTTTTGGAGGAGTTAGCACAGACAGAAACGTGGACAGAGACAGTAGCGCTTTATAGTGTAAGTACAACAAAAATTTACATAGAATATGTTTTGCAAAATAAAACAACACCTTTAAAACGAATCACAATCAATCTAAAAGCAACCTTGCTAAAAATATGCTTTTTGTTTTTGCTAGTTTAGGTGTTTTTCGCTTCTAAATAGGCTATTCTCATGATGTCTGAGTTTAAACTTAATGGTTATCTGTTGCAGGAAAGTTGCTTTCAAGCACTATGGTCCTTTCAAATTTGTTTCATTTTACTATGTTCCGTGTGCTTTGATTATGTTCCTATGTTTGGCCACTGCTCTCGAAATAGTGTCAAGAAGAAGAAAAAGAAACATCGGTGAATCATCGGCTAGGAACAATAAAATGGGAATAACAAATCATTATTATAAAAAGAAGCAAGTTTTTTGAGAGGGGGAGCAAAAGTATTATATTTGTAGAATGGGGGTTTTTGTAGGTCGAAATTGTCCAACCCAAAAGTTTGTCAAGTTTTGCCTTAAATTTATTGGATTATTCTTTTGTTTTTAGTTTAATGATCAACCTTTTTTTTGGAGATCAATATTTGCTGATAAAAAATGTTGTCAATTTTTATCTCGATTTTATTGGATGACCATTTTTTGAGATCGAAGTTTTGTAACGATAAAAACTGTAAACACTTCTATTTTTTGATCGAATCCTAAAACTCTAGAGAGCGTGATTCCATTCGTCCCCTAGCTTGACGTGTTTTTCTAAGTTCTGCTATCACGAGAATAGCTTTACTCAAGTAGAGAAAAGCTTGTATTTAGTTCCACTTTAGTGTATTGTCAATGCTAGTTCCGTCACCACTTTAAAGAATTTCAAATTTCTACCATCAGCACTTGAGCATGACTGGCAATCTCTAAATTGCTCAATCAACTTTTCGTCTTGACTTTGGCAGCCGAAAGCAGAGAAAAGTATTGTTAGTTCTCTAGAAACATCAGAACTGAAGAATCTTTAAGGTTTTTACCAAGTCCATCAAATTTTGTTTGAAGAAAAATCATCATTTATTTAAAAGGTATTGCTTCGAAACGTTTTGCTCAGTGATTTCATCAAGTATTTTGATGTTTGGTGTAAGAGCTGCAAAGTTGTGGGAGCTGCAGAGTTGAAGGAGCTGAAAAGTTGTAGGAGGATTATCGATTAGATCTACATCAAACTAAATCAATTCTGGTGCATCGAAACATCTGTTTGTTTTTGGCACGTCCTATTTTCAAGAAAAAATTCACCTTGTTTTACTTTGTAGATAAAAACATAGGAAACGATAGCGAGCAAATTCGCCGGAAAAAAGAAAACCAAGCTATCGCTCAGTTGCTTTTGATAATCGGATCATTTTATCTTGGATTCATTCCTCTTGGTGGTAAAATTTAATGTTAACTGTTTTTGAAATTTAGTTTTATTGAAGTGTTTTCGTCGTTGACACCAGGGCGTCAGACTTGCAAATATTTCTAGGCATGTCCAAGCACGACTGCATTTCACCAGTCCAAGTCCGACACAAATTTCAAATATAAACCAGTTATCTTTTAATCATGAATTTAAAATACAAAGTCAGTGATGCACCTTCGCCATTATGAAAGATACAGTACCAGAAAAGAAAAGTACTTTACAGACAATCAAGATAAACGCAGTTGAATAACAGCAACTAGCATTTTTCATCACTTTACATGCCAGATGGAAATATTTTTTCTGCTGAGTTATTGTGACTGATGCAATAAAATTATTATTTCATTTAACAATAAACTAAATTAAACTTAGACTTTTCTATAAAGCTGGAAGTTCACGTCCACAATAAAAGCCAACAAGTACTCAGTTCGATATTTACCAGTTCAAGTCCCTGTCCAATGCCCTGGTTGCCACAATCAAGTATCAAAGCAAATGAATTTTTGTTAATTTTTCATGGACAAAAATACAGGAGCCGTTTGATCAATTTTTAGTGAAAGCTACCTTTAACCAGGCTATGAGAAACCAGTATTTATGATTATAACCAATTAAACATGATATATAGATTAATAGCCTATAGTCTCTAATTTGCATTGACAGTTTGTATATGTAAATTCAGGAGTGTAGAAAATTTTGCTCAAAAATGATCACTAACATCATGCGATACCATACGCAATTTATTATAGGTATTGCTGTATGATATTGCTTTGTATTTCATCTTTTTTTGCACCCAATGGTAAATTTGTTCTTTTTCAGCATTATCATTATTGAGTGCTTTTGACCCGCTTGATGAGACCCAATAAAGTCGAAACCGGTCGCGAGTTATTGACATGATGTAATAGATTGCTGTGTGATACCGTATGGTTTTGGTGATCATTTTTGAGCAAAATTTTCTATTTTACCTTATTGTCATAAGTTGACGTTTAAACAGGAGATTGCCTTGAAAATTGCTATCTAGCAACCAGGGATGTGAAAGCGGTTATTTTTCAAACGCTTCCGCTTCCACACCTATCGCTTCCGCTTCCACTAACAAAAAGTGAGAAAACGACCGTTGACAATTTTTTTTAACTTTGTGGGTCTGTAGCCTGCTTTCTCCTACACTTTGTCATTTTGAGAAGACAAAAACCTTCATTTATTGCTATTACTTTACCTACTTCGCTTGAGCTTATTGTTCTGAACTACTCTGTATTTCTTTTTCTTAGATATTAGAACTCGTGTTGAATGTAGAACAGTGCTTTTCAATCTTTTTTGCCATCGCGGAACCCCTAATGTACTTTCGCGTTTGTCACGGAACCCCCATCAGTAAAATTTAGAAATCATAATATGCTTGCAAGAAAAACAAATATTTCGTTACTACAATTCAAAAAATAATTAAACATTTCAACAAAAAGACAGTTATTACAAGTTCCTTCACTACTTACAACTACTTTTACAATAGTTAACTTAATGCTTCTCAGATCTAAACCGTATGACCACATACTACAGCTCTCGAAAATAACCTGTCGTCACAACAACAAATTACACCTTATAGCACTGATTTTCCCTCTCTATCCTCAACTAACTCTGACTTTGAGTTAACTTTAACTCTAATCATCATTACGGACTTTCTTTCCGTCCCCAAAACACGTATTGAATCCGATCTTTTTGGATAGTGAAGTGCGAAATTTCTGTCGTATATATAGTATATACTGTACATGTAAAGCAAGCAAAATTGAACTACACCAATCAGCAGCCGCCTCAACGTGGTGGTGCGGTTCCCAACCCCGTTTGGGTTGGTTTAAAATGGCTGTTGGCCTTCCCGAGGGTCCCAGTTACCCGGGCACTGCCCTCACAGAAAGCATTTTTTTGCCGTGCAGCCCTCTGAACGACCGCAGAAAGATAGCCCACAGTCTCTTTAAAATCGGCCTGTCTTCTCTCTTCTCCTGCCTTTCTCATTCCCGTCTTCTCATTCTTTTCCTTGTCTTGATAAGCGGCAACGTTCATCCTAACCCTTCTCATGTCTTTCCCTCTTCAGTGTGCGCTGGAAATGTGACCTGGCGGGGTAGGTCAGTGCAATGCTGCACATGCTCTAATTAGGTTCGTTTAAAGTGCCCACTACTCTTCTTTTCTAGATTCAGAACTCTTGGCAGCTCTCACTCCTAGAGCTTCTCTCCCTGCTGCGTCCCTGCTTTTTTTGAGATTCCACACCTACCAGCACTGTGACTTCTTCCTCGGACTCCTCCAGCTGGTATACCTCCATTACTCAATCTGGCCCCCTTCTGCTAATGCAGCACTCGCACCCCACCCTCGATTTCAAACGTCTTATCCTTTTTCCGCCCGCTTTGTATCTCCTCTCTCTGCACTCTCACCACCGCCTTATGCTCCTGGCTGCTTCTCTTTACATCCTGCTTCTTCTTCTCCTCCCTAACTCCCTCAGGGTTATCCAATACAATGCTGGGGGTTTCCAAGCCAAAAGCACTGAGCTGCTACACTTTATTTCGTCTCATCGCGTTGACCTTATTTGTATCCAGGAATCTAACCTTAATTTATCTTCCTCTTTCCGGATCCCTGGATTCTCTGCTCTGCGATTTGATGGCACCCACTCCCAATCTGGTATTTTTTCTATTGATGTCACAGACGCAAGCGGCGGCGTCATCATTTTTGTCAGGCAAGGCTTATCCTTCTATGAGCTTTCTACCTTCTCTCTTTCTTCGCTTGACCCCTACTCTAATTATGTAAAGGTCAACATCTCTCTAAACGACTCCTCCTCGCTCTCATTTCTTAATGTTTATGCTTCCACTATTTGCTCTTCTCCGAAAGATAGCAGAATCAATTTCTTTTCTCCGTCCATTCTCCTATGTGGAAGCGGTGAAATTTTCCCGCTTCCGCATCCCTGCTAGCAACTAACAATCACTATATTTTGTAAATTAAGGAGTGCTTGCGGTAGACATATTTTTTCTTGGCTTGGAAACTTGCTTTAACGTGAAAGTGTAAAATTCTTGCAGTAACTTGTCAATTTGACAAATAACTGAAACCTCATTTTCAAGATCAAATGTGCCGTCAAAAGCTTCATTTGCAAAAACCTAGCAAGCGATTTTCTTAATTCTGGGGAAGTTAACGTTTTGTGTTTCATGTGACCATCCCAATGGGTGTAGTAACCAGGCTTTGATATTTGTTATTTCAATGATCATTGAAGCTTGTAATACCACACTTTTACAAAAGTTGCTGCTTCATCCAAAAACAGCATAAGTCACAATAACTCATTTTTTCCTAAAGTCGCTTAGTAGGTTCTTGCAAGTGACAGAAAAGCTATCTTCGATTAAGTTTTGTTGACTTGATAACTCATCTTGATTTTGATCAAAAAGTGCTTGACGTATGTTTTATATTTTTGTAGCACATGAGCTGATGGCATCCAGTGTGAGATCTCCGGAAGCTGTATTGTCGGAAGTGATGACTATTCGCTGGTTTGGTATCATTGCATACATGTGTCTCCGTTTAAGCGAGTTTCTCAATCCATTTTTTTACAACTTGGCATCCAGGTGTCAAAAACGATATGTTGTGTTTTCAGTGGTTACGATCAAGGATGTATTTGAATTAGTTGTTGGGGATGCAAGGGGAGCCTGCAACCGGGGTGCGTTGTAACAGTTCAAATGTTTTGAGCCATACCGTTCCTAACTAAAAAGTAAAAATTTGAAACTTGGAATTTTTGAACCAAAAGCTTTGGATAATCGTTTCGAAATGAAATTTGTCTGTCTGCTTTTGATTGTTCCAAGAGGAAGGTTTGGAACTACGTTGTGTGAAATGTCCAATACAGCGGTGCTTTTAATAAACAGATAAAGCCAAAAAACGAAACAAAAAACTGAAAACAACCAAACGAACTAAAGTATGCTACCTGGGTACAACATAACCGACTTGAAAGCATAGGTCCAACCGCCAACCCCTTCAATAAAGAATCAAGAATTAACGTTTTAATATTTCAATACTATCCCTGGTGTTCAGTGCACTTTGAACAATTAGCACGCCCGAAGCTGATCGCTTGCGATGTGGTTTGATGAACGTGACTTGGCTTGATAATTGTAACCGGTGATTATTAGGTGAGAACTAGATAGCTAATTACGACTTTATAGTTTCACTTACATCAAACAAGAAACTAGTAAAGATGATACATTTATCTATCGCCATAAGCTTACCCACATCAGTTATGGCATAACACGTCCTTGGGTAAAATCCGATAGATGCAAAACTTTATATAGCCTAATTTTAATACAACAGTATAGATTAAATGTATTTTTAGATTAACAGTCTCCCAAAAAGTACCAAGAACAAGGATTTTGCTTTTCTTTGTTCTGGTTAAGAGTTGTGACCACAAAAATTACTCAAGCAATCTTCTTTTGGCTGACGTATTGTCGGCCAGAATGGCAAACACGTTGAACGCAACAGCAATCTTTTTTGCGTAAACCAGCATTTTAAAATTAGCTACACGTGTGTAGGTTTCTGCGTACAGCCTATCACATAATTTGTAGCGGCTTTCTTTAACAAGCGGGTTGAGAAACGGCAGTGACTGGTTGCACTCTTTTTAATTTCAAAAAAAGGTTTTTAAATCAAGTCTATTTCAATAAAATTTGTCTTACTTGGCACTGCTACGAAGGCTGTATGGTAGGCTCCGCAACCCTATCAACAAGAAAAGCGCAACAAAAAGCTAAGCATACAGTGTAAAATTCTCAGACTGAGGCAAGTAACACCAAGTATTTTCGAAAAAAAACAAATTTCATCCAGTTTTTTTTGTACTCAAAATCGCTTCTAATTCTTAGAATAACGGAGAAATAAAAATAAGATCAATTACAAAGTCATTACGAAAAGTTTACAGTAATCACTTATGAGCTATAGCCTCTGCAAAAATATAAACGTTTGGTCATATGCCACTTTCTCCGGATAAAATCGGCTACAGTTTATCAAGCAAATATTCACAAGTAATAGATGCATGAATTAAAAACTTGGATGTCAAGAAAATGGAAAGTTATTTTCAAAGAATTATCTGAAAGTTTTTTATTGTAGAATTTTTGTGCCTTTAAGTTTTTGGTAACAGTATTTAGATAATTTGCTGTACCTCTAAAAAATGAAGATATTACATTTTTATCCCAAATATGCTACATCTAAAATTTGATTATTACCTCTGACACTTGCTAAAATTCCGTGAATCTTAATGAATAAACATCTTGAATCGGACATAAAAAGCTTACTGCCCCCCTTTCCCATAAGTAATGGCTGGCTAGCCTTCGTACTGTATCCCACAGTTTGGCCAACTCTTACCCATTGTGATTTTTTTTAGCAAAATACGCGGCGAAACTGTCAAGTTCTTCAAGAAAATATTTCGATGTTGTGAGAAGAACTTTCCAAACAACTCTCAATCAACTGGAATGACAGCAGTTTCGTCAGCTGTGTAAAAAGCAAAGCTTACATGGGCTTTGACTTACTGGAATGCCACATACAGTACATTAGCGTATTATAACCTGACAACGTTGTTTAGGCCTATGTTTGATTGTAACAATTACTGCAGCGGGTTTTGTTGTTAGTGTTATTTGAAATGGGTATCACTTTAAAAAATGGCTGCATTATATATGTTTGTTGCAAAACGGTAGTAAAAAGGAACTTAGCATAAAAACCTTGTACGTGGTAGTCCATCAGTGAAATGCATGCATTTTGTTTTGATGTTCTTTGTTGGATTCGTATTTTTTGTAGTTGTACACTCATGAAAATACAGTAATCGTATGCTACTGAAATATATTTATGCCACTATATCAGCGCTATAAAAAAACCAAGCCCTTTGATACATTTTGTCTATTCTTTCTCAATAGCATGGATCTTTGCCATTATCAATCAAATTAATCGAAAGACTCATCGAAAAATGAAACCAACAAATTTTAATATGTAGCCTACTCCAAGCAAAACACTTGGTGATCACCCAAGAAAAAGACGATGGGATAAAGATGGTCCTTTCTTATCGTTGGCAACAAAATGTAGGTGTCGAGCTACATATGATCTAAATGTTGAAGCAATTTCCTTTGCAACTGGGCAAGGATGTCGCAGCAGCCAGTTGATTTGATGTTCTTAACCTCGACATTATTGATGGGGGCTCTCGCTACTGCTATAAATGAACTGTAAATGCTTCATTTCGGGTTAGTTTGCTCTTTGCATGGCGGCGTTTATGCCAGGGCCAAGGAGCATGCACGCAGTCAGAGACGTTAGTTTATATTGATTCCCCTACACCAGGCATGTGCAACCTTTTTCACTGGAGGGCCAAATACAAAATTTTGAATGATAACGCTTGCCACATGAATTTTCTCAGAAAAAAATTAGTATCGTAAAACTACTTTCCTATGAAAGTAGTTTATGTAGTCAAGAAATAGATTTATTGCAGTCCACGACACACTTGTGCGACAGTTTATTGAAAAATTGTGAATAGTTGTCGATGGAAGATGAGGAAACTAAATTCAGTCAAGCGTATTTAATCACAGATTAATGTGATTTTTGTTGTAGCAGATTTTTGCAAACTTTTGGAATATTTGCTTTCACAGAACTACAAGCAACTCGAAGTTGACTTTTCAAATGTTGGTCCGATAGTTGGCCTCTTTGCTTTCCTTTACAATACTTCATATTAGAGAAAAATTGCTCGCAGCAATATGTGCTTCCAAAAAGTGAAACGGTTTTCAAGGCATGGTCGACAAGATTCTGATGCTTCCCCCTAACATATTTTTGTAAAAGTTCACCAAATCGTTTTCATCAAAGGCTCTTTTCATGTCATTGTCTGACTGCAAATCAATCAGTTCAAGTTGAAGTCGATCAGGGCTTTGATCTACAGCTGTGTTAAATGGGTTGGAAAAATATTAAAATCACTTTCAAGTTGTCGAAAATCCAAGAAACGAGCATCAAAGACAGCAGACATTTTTCTATCATAGTGCCATTATTTTGGTAATTGATATCTTGTCCTTCATCCTGTTGCATTTTCAAACATGGAAAGTGCGTTAGCACAGAGTTGCTAAATTGACTTTAAAAAGAACCAGTTTCCTCTGGAATGATGTAATGTGCTCAAACATTTTATTTGCCAGTTGATTCCTTTCTTGTAGTTGTCCATTTAATTGTGCTAGATGTTGCATTACATCGGAAAGAAATGCCAAGTCTTTTAACCACTTTACATCTTTTAAAAAAAAGACATTTTGATTTTTTGTTTCCATCAAACATTTGATCTCATTTCTCAAGCTCCCAAAATCTTTTTAAAGTGTCGGCCCTGCTTAACCAATGAACCGACGAAAAATAAGTAATATCTGGGTAATCGCAATCCAGTTTTTTCAAAAAACCTTAAACTGCCTATGGTTTAATCCTGGAGAACGAATGTAATTGACACAGTGAATAACTTCTTTCATGATATCAATGCCATCCAGAACTTTATTGCACAAATTTTCCTGATGGATAATGCAATAGTTCAAAACAACTTTTTGTGCTCCAAATGCTTCCAAAAATGTTTTACAAAATCCTTTATGTTTTCCTACCATCGCAGAGCACCATCTGCCGTGAGTCCTGACAGTTTCTTTGGTTCCATTTGAAATTTTTTGTCATTTTCAAAACCTCCAGGGTCAAATCCTCTTCACTTTTTTTGAATTGCAACTTATATAGTCAGTAGTTAAGTGTAAAGTGCCACAAGCAACAAATTAATTCGAACAATATAAGAAATAGTTAATCACCGCATTTTTCATACTGTGTAATGCAAAATAAAACGTTTAGAACTCTTACAAAAAACCAGGCCACTAAGGCTCACAACCACAAAATTAGCTTATTGGAAAACTTCCCCTAGCAATAATATTTGCATGAGGTATCACATAAATTGCCATAACTGTGTGCGCCTATAGAGGATTGCAGCAGTTCACTAAGGGCGTTTTGTTTGCGTCCTGGTTAGTAGAATTCATTAGAAGATGGTTGCAGTTTTTTTTGTCTGTTTCTTACAAAACAAAATAGAACTAACACAGTGTGATAAAAACTCAGTGTAAACTTTTTGTAGTGTATCTGTGATCTGCGTGCATTTTGTTTTGATGTCTTTTCGTTGGATTTGTATCTAATACAATTTCTGGCGCAAGGTAATACAGTAGTTGTGCTGGAATAAAATCTTGACTCTAAATATAGAAACGAATTCTAGAGAGAAGGTTGAGTTGCAACGTAATCTGTTTCATCAATTTCATGTTGCTATTTTTATCAATTTTTTTTGCCTTATGCTTTTCGGAAAAGTTGTGTTAAACCGCATTATTCACAAAGTTTTTTCTGTAGTCAACTGCCGAAATCAATATCGGACTGATGCACGCAATCTTTTAATGCAATAACTTGAAAATTACTTCACTAAAGTTGGAACTGTGTATAGGACCAAAACACACTTTGTTTTATTGCAATAGCTTAAAAACTGGTTCACGACAGTTCGCGATTTTGGCACATGTTAGGGAAAATAATTTTTCTGTCCAGCAAATCGACAATGTTCACGATAAACTTTTATTATCACTTCGAGGCCACTCATGTTTACTGCACAATCAATTTCTTCCTCAAAACTGATCGTAGGTGTATTGGAAGAAGCAATGTGGACGGATGCAAATTTTGATGGGCCAAAAATATAAAATTTGTGATTGACATTTAAAAAGTAACTATTTTCGGTCCAAACCAATATGGAAACCTTTTCATGAAAATCAATTTTTTGAAGATATTTTTTATTTTTGGCCCCAAATGCTTTTGAGTCTTCACTCCTTGGTTGAAGCAAAAAACGTCGAGGAATGATTCCTATGGCCCCCTCTCGCTACGCCCATGCTAGGTAGGCCTAAAATCATCAACAAACTTTTATAGTTCTTTAATAAATCTACGTCATAAGCACAAATAAATCTATCAGTCAAAATTTTAAAAAATGTCAACATGTCTAAAAACTACAAACATGCAAAAAACAATCTTCTGTTAGAGAAACCCAAACTTAAAAGAACCTTTATATTGCAGACCGAACTATATGTCTTCTATTTAAAACCTCTAATTAAGCCACACTTGTGGTAAAACCGGTTGAAATGTTTCTATATTTTACAAAATTACAAATACTAAAAATCAATTACAAGAAGGCATTTTAGTTTCTATATGTTTACTAGAGCAGATTGCAACCAAGTCTTTATCTAAAGAAGAGTGATTGCCAGTGGCGTAAGCCTACGCAAAAATTTAAATTGGGTTCAGGCATAGATTTCAAAGTTTGAATAAGGGACTTGTGGGCCTATATAGCATGCGATAACTCATCCGCAGCTCTTAAGGTCGCATGCAGCCGTCAACTATTTTCGTAGATAATTACAACTTTTTTAGAACTACCTTACTCAAAATGACCTTATTTTATCGTTGTTACAAGCCAGAAAAATACTTCATATCGGAGGTGCCCAGCAAAGTTTTCTGATTCGGGTCGCACTTCAATATTCTAAAGTTTTGACGGGCCTAATAAGTCATAAAGAGTATTCTTTGAGTTTAGTTGGTCCAAGTTTACGTTTATTGAACCATTTAGCAGTTGATGATCAGGTAATAAGTCGTTGCAGCAATCAAGCGGTTTTTCTACGCAAAAGCGCACACATGATAAACACCAATAAGCAGTGTGTTATGCTGAAAGCATATGAAACTTGCACATACCAAATTGTTGACTTCCAGTTTGCGACTCAAATAAGGGTTGGAGTTAGCCCTCCGGTAAGCTTTATTATCACTACTGTAGAAATTTCAACGTAAATTGGTTTAGTAGTTTAAATTTCGTAAAAGCATTAAACGTAATTTTTGGTTTTTGACACGGCGGGGTTTTGAACCAGTTTCCTGCCGTCTGGTAGGTGTAATTTTGTCACAACTTTGTAATTTTGTCACTACTTTAGATACTTAAATTGTTGGAGGCAAGTCAGTTAAACACGTTAATTGAGCAGCGACTGACTCCCTTTTTTTTGCGTCATTCTTTGTTTTAGTATCACATGTGGGCTGTGTTTTTTTGAATTGACATTTTGTGGAACATTCGGCATATCTTGGAAATAATTGACGTGTCCGTTCATAGTTCGGTAAGAAATTTATTGTTTTGCTTTTGACATAAATAGTACTAAATCGCCAAACGTTTGTGTCTCATCATGTCTCATCATCTGATTTGTGTCTCATACTAAATTGCCAAACGTTTGTATCTCATCATTGTATGTTTTTCAGAAAACCGCTTTTGTCCTTCTTCAATATATGATCAATTATATTTTACAACTGGTCTCGTTACGAGGAATCACACAAGAGCACGTAATTCGACTAAGAAACTACAACTACATTTCTCAATTATCTCTAACACGCATAAATTAAGCTCAAAGACCTTATGCTAACAAGTGCGAATGGATCTGCGTACTACACTGAAAGCTTGATACCATTAAATTGACGCAAAACTAGCTGTAGATCAAACCCATACATTACCGAAACTAACATTATCGCTTTGCCTAGCTAGCTGAATTCGAATCAGAATCTTGCCAGCAAATAAATGAAAGCATGACTAATCACAAGCAAGTGCATGTTGCGTTTGTGACGTAACATTACAGAGACTATGTAAAGAAACTGGGGATGCTACGAAAATGGGCATGGAATGGAAAATAAAAAAAGATAATAAGTTCTTTCGCGTGAGATCGAGAGATGAACATTGATTTTCGCTCATCAGCTTTTTGACTATCGAGATGTTCGATCATCTCGGGGCAAAACAAATGGCTTTTTACGAGGTGTGAAAAGGAATCAACAAAACAAAATCGTAGAGCAAACCTTTTTTCACAACAATTGAGTTCGTGGTTTGTAATTTAGGAGCTCCGCGCTTAATCAAAAAATCGACGATTTGAAGGTGCCAGCCGTCACAATAAAATATGAGGCTTGGAAAAAAAACAAAGGAGTATTTTAATTTTTATCAATTAAACGTTGTGGGTTATAGATTATTTAGTAGGCCTATTTATGAAGTAATGACAGCGCTGGCGGAATGACTTGTCGGCGGCACAAAGGCAGACTCTTTGCTTCAGTGTTAATTGTTGTCTTTACTGATATTTTTAAAGCGCAACAAAAGGAAAGTCCAAACCGATCTAATTACGAATTCCTTTTTGCTTGATTGCCAGGTTTTATTTTTTTGCTGTGGTGATTGGTGATACTTTGCGCCAAAATGTACTGCATGTTAAAGCGCTAATAGTTGTCTAAAACAGAAACCGATTGCAACATAAAAATTTGATAACCTAAATATTGCTCTTAGCTAGTGTAAATTATTTGTTATTAAGAAACAGGATTACTGTTAAATATTGTTCGTGCGTTTTATTGTGTCGCTGCGTGCGAGTTTTGAAGCCTAGGCCTCTTGCTTTGCTCTACCATTGATAGCAAGTGAGTTCATTTATTTGGCATTTATCTCGCCTTCTGAAGCTTCAGGCTCCCTCCAGACCGCCGCAATTACGCTTGTGCATTGGTTTTGTGCCAGTTGTTGTTTTGAGTTGCCAGCGAACGGACGGCAGTTTTCACCGTTTTGTTACTAGAAGATTGTGTTACTTGCCCTCAACGGTGTTTTAAGGAATTCGAGTTGTCTCTACTTTTAGGTCAAGTTCTCGGAAGCTGAACGGTTAGGTGACTATTTATTTCAGTATTATTCTGTTGTAGGAAAGTTAGCGCGTTTTACCATTATTTATGCTTTATTTCTTATGTTAACAGAAACCGTTTTCGAGTACGCTCTGTCGCCAGTGTGGCCGTCGCGTTTATGTTGGAATAAAGGAGTTGCAATAGACGCGTACACTTGACAGAACAGCGGCAAAGGAAGGGAGGCGATCTTGAGACGCGTTGGCTAAAGCTTCAACCGAGCGTGTGACAGATTCAGCATTTGGCCCACGCTGAGTTAAAAGATCTGTTACAATTACCAATTGCAAGCTGTGATGCCAACGTAATGTGGACGTTATTAGATGCATTTTGTGCAAATTTAGGTTTTACTGAACAGGTTACAACCTATTGAGTTATTTACGCCTGTAGTTTGCAACGAGCTATCCACTTTGTATACGTAGTAATCTAGTAACCATTGACCATACATATGAAAATATCTTTGATTTTTGGCTTTTGCGAAATTATAGTCTTGGTTCTTGTTTATAAGTGGTCTTGGTCTTGAAGAAAGTAAGATCTTGGTTTTGGTTTTGCTGCTTGTGGTCTTGACTACATCACAGGTGAAGAGCTGAAGAATGTTTTTTTTATGATCTGCAACGGCTCTTTGAGTCCTTGACTGCAGCTCTTTTGACTCTTGTTGTTTTTGTATACACAGATGTAGCGGGGTGTGCGTTCTGCTGTATGTTTTAAGGCCGGTAGAAGGGTGTAAATGCCTAATTTTGAGCTTTGAAAATAATGGTCTCCAAAAAAAAGGTCATCACCCTCTCTTTGGACGGAAAATGTGTCAATTTAAACCAAGAATTGCGTTGCGACTTTTTCAATGATGACTTCTATTGTACTTGGCTCTTTATTACAGCAAGAGTGGCCACCTCTGCTACGTAGTGACGGGGGCGTATCTTGTTGTGCCGTGGGCCTACTCTCTTACATCTAATTGCTTGAAGATCATGGTGAACTTTTGCCACGACGCTGTTCTTGAAGCTCTCACTAATTCGTACAGGTTTGCTGTTTTTTTATTAAACTTTTTTTCAAACAAAAAATCTTTTTTGAATCAGAATTTAGCCACTCGTCCAAGTAGATAGTGTTCTATCCAAAAACCCAGAAGCAAAAAAGAAATTTATAACTCCTGACCACGCTTTTTTAACAACGAAAAAAGACAAAATTGCAATATTATCAGGATGAAAGACTAAAAAATTTATGATCCACGACCACCTTTCATCAAAACGAACAAAAAAATGCAAGGTTGCAATGCTCCACATAAACGAGAGCAAAGGCTGGTTTTCATTAAATGTTTATCGCGGACGTATTTTGCGCACATCTCTCTAAATAGAGAAGCAAAGAATTTTTCATGCTACGCCTACAATTATGCCTATTGGAAACCAGCCTTAAATAATAAAAGACACCGAATAATTGCTACAGTTACATGACGCACAGATGCTTGATTCAACCAGACTTTTGTACTGAAGATATACCGTAAAAGCCCAATTTAGTAGCCATATCCGACTGCGAACAAAGTACCTAAAAAAAAAAGCAAAATATCTACAATTTGTTTATTGGCATGGGCAAAAAACAAAATTTTAAGAACAAAAACACTTTTGTCCGGTTTTTGCTTGATGACCTTTATTTTGGAGACCGACGTTTTGTAGCTATTTTACTTAAAGATATTTTCTTACTTCGATCGGGTCCAAAACATTTGGGGGACCTGGTTTTTTTAGCTAAACCCCTGACTACGCAAATACCTCTGCCAGTAGGTAAAGAGTGATGCGATAGAGTAGACCTAAAAAATGTCGGATAAACTTTGCCAAAATTGACACTTTTCTATAACCTTCTTGAAATAAGAATATGTCGGTAGACAAATTTTATACCGCATTATCCGAAAGACACATAGTGGCAACCCCAGATTCTTTACAGTTTATGCTTTTCAAAATAAAATTCGAGTTAAAATAAAATTAATATTGTCATAAAATAGGCATAGCTATAGATAAAGCTTTACCAAGATAGAAAACTGAAGGATAGATTTCTGTTTTAGCCCTTTCAAGGAAAATCTTGCACTTAGTCTAGTTACATTCATTTTTGCCGGAAATGTACAAGTGACTGCACTTCAATTTTTCAAATTTTACTGCGCTCGCAATGCATCTCCAGGGGTTTGAAGAGTGATGAGTTGTTTGGATATTTCGACATTTATGAAGTGGTGATTTAAACGTTGTTTTTGATATGCTGAGCATTATGTGACCTAGAGGTAGATTCAATTGCTGCTTTTTTTAAATACTGTAACCTAATAGCAAATCATTCTAACTTAAGATTTGTTCAAAAAACTTCTGATTGAGCATGCAACGCAATTCTGTATCCTACAAAACTTGTTTTACACGTGTAATTAAAACTTAAAATTAAAAGCAACTATTATCATACGATAAAACGAGTACAAATGAAAAGAATTTAAAAAAAAATACAGGTCATATGTGTCTTCTTCTTCTTCTTCGTATGGGAAAGTTCTTTCATTCTTGGAGAAGCATCTCAGATTATGAGCTTCTCATTAGCTCTTTTTGCTAGTTTTCAGTTAGACTAGGCCACCACGACCGATAGATTGCTTGGCACCACCATCTGTCCGCCACAGAAAGATGGAGGCATCCCATTTTGTGTCTTGCCCAAGGGCACAACAAGCAAGCTTTCCGGCTTGTTCTTTACAACTATCCCTTTCGTGCTGAGCGCCAAACAGCAAGCTGTGAATACCATTTTTTAAAGTCTTTCGTTATGACTCGATTTGGGAAACAAAGCTCAAATCTACCAACTGCGAAGCAAAAGCTCTAACCACTACGCTATTGCGCGGGTAGTCATATGTATAAAAGAACCCTAATGGTATGATTCGCCAAAAATATCTAAAATTCAAATTTGGTTTTACATGAACAGATTGCGGCTAAATTCTTAATCCAATAAAAAGCGATAGACATTGGCGTAAACAAAAATTTTAATTGAAACAAGGTATAAATTTTAAAATTTGCCAGAGGGCTTCCACAACGAGCGGTAATTTTTTAACCGTGGCTTATAAGGCTGCGAGCAGTTTTCAATTATTTTTTGTAAATATCAATCATAATTTCAGTTTAAACCGCACAAAACAAGGAAAATGCTTTAATGCATTAAATAGGAGTATATTTCAAATCAGACTCTCTATATTAGAATTCAATTATTGTAGAACTTGTAATCGTGACAACCACATAACGTTTATTTTTCTGCAACAGTGATATTATGTACATTGCTATTGACCACTGATTAGTGATATTATTATAATTATTATGATGGAACACCAAAATCTCCCGCTGGTAGTTGATGGTCTCGCTGGTTGATTTGGCGAGATATTACTTTATACTTGCACATTTCTTGAGGGCGCAACTGGTCCTAGTTTTGTACATCATTGAGCTCAAGTTCTCAACGTTGAGCTAGAGTGTTGTGCTGGCCGTGTTAGCATGGCAGGTAACTACAAGCCATCTTTTGCTTAAAAAGTTTAACGTTACAGCTGTTAACCTAGCTGGTCCAAGACCTCTGAATTATATAACAATATTGAATTTAAGAAGAGTCGAAAGTATTACAACTGTTATTGGAATCAACTTTAAAGCTGATAGCTATATCGGAGTTGCAGAAATGAAAAACAAAAGCATTGATATGACATGAAAAACCAGGGAAAATGTTTTAAAATTTATTTCTCCAATAACCTGGCGCTTTACGAAGCAGTGCAAATAAACGTGTTTTCAGGGGGCTAACGATTTCAATGCCCAACAAGGCTAAAAAAAAGAGCTTAAAGCTAATTTTGATACCGTTCTAAAAATTGCAGATAAAAAACTCGGCGATGGCTAACATTCAGGCATGGCAACTGTCTCAATCGAAACCTGATCTTCAAAGCAACCGTACTTCAAGTCATGATAAAATTAATGCCTGCGGATTGTATGTTACTTGTAATTAGCAGGTAATTAGCTATAAATGCTGTGGTGATGCAGGCCACCTGTAATCAGATTGCCACAATCGAACAACTGATTTTTCTGCATTGCACGTAGCAAATCACGTGAATCAAGCATAGTTTTGCTTGAAACCAATGTGTAATTTGAACCAATTAACTTGTCAACAAAAAGAAACATTTTACAATCATAGTTGGATGAAATTGATTCGGTATCGCCTACAAGCTCAATCAAAATACGAAAACAGCTTAGTAACACCACAAACCAACTTCAAAATGGCCATCTGTAAAATCAAAATAAATGTCATCATCTTCAAAACAATTTGTCATCATCTATAGCCAGTGACAAAATTTAAGTAGTATAGCCGCCGATTAATTATTGGTTGAGGACTGTAGGAATCTGAGTGACTTGTGGTGAGCGTCACACGGATTTGGTTTGTGTTCTATTTATTGTTTGACGAACTTGTACCGTATTCTATAAAACAAATTTCAACGCATTAAAATGCGAAACAATATTATAAATGGTAATTACAATTGAGTCTGCGAATCGGAATTATGGTGAGTATTTCAATGTGGAACATCGATATAGACAGCACTACACAATAATCCGAGATAAACATTATAGTTACTTGATGGCAATTCCGCCAGTCATTTTGGTAGGTTTGACAATTTTGTATTGTAAGTTAGCATTTTACATAACTATTGATCTACATAAACAAAGATACGGTAAAAAAAATCATATTTGAATTTAAGAAGCTGCAACTAATGCAACACTTTGAAATAAAACACTGCTAAACTCAACAAACTAAAAGCTATTTTGAACAAAGACACTGACCAAGTTATAACGGCTATGCTAATTACAGTTTGAAAAAGAAAAGGCGCGATTTTTTTTGCAGGCAAGGTATTTTGATCAGGTAGACTGCACATATTGAAGACCGATTTATTGAGACGAGGTTTATAAATGATGGTTCAAATCCCGATTGTTAAATGCTTTATCAAAATTTATTTAATGCTTACCAGTAGACTTCTCAAAATCTACAGATGCAGCTTTAAATGGTCATATCTCGATGAGTAGTCGGTATTGTTTTTTTTTTATTTTCCATATTTATCCTCCATTCACGAGAAAGCGATGTATCACAATGTTTTGGACGGTATGTCCGCACTCACTTGGGAGTTGCCATTTCCGGGTCACATGTCTTCCACATGAAAGTGGGGCGTCCCGTTAAGTACCTTGCCCAAGGACACAACAAGCAAACTTGCCGGCTTGTTCTCCACAACCTCCCATAAATGCCGAGCGCCAAGCACGTAAGCTATAGATACCATTTTTTAAAGTTTTTTGGTATGACTCGACAAGGGGAATGAACCCCAGGTTTACCGACTGCAAAGCGGACGCTCTAACCACTACGCCATTGTTGTGCCATAATGCCTAATTATGTTGCTGGGTTAACGTAAACTCTTTATATGACAATAGCTTTTCATTTCCTGCGCAATAAATTACTAACAGATCGCTTTTTAGTCCAAATCAGTCAATTTCTTAGGTGTAAGAAATAGCCAAGAAGAAGCCATCTCTCATCACAGAAAACTGGCTCAAATGGTAATCTTAAAACATGTACAGTTTTCTGTACGTCAGATCGCGAAGGAGATGGAAGCTAGCAAATGCAACTGTGCAAAATGTAATTACGAAATACCAAATTAAAATCATTTTCATGGACAGAATAGGCCTGGCGGACCAAGAGTTTCCATCAACAAAGAAGATTGCCTTATACGTAAGGTGGTTACTCGCTCTCCAATGAATTTTTCCAAAAAAACTCTGACTAAGTTGATGAAAACTATCTTAGTAGTTAGTACCAAGAGAACACAACGCAGGCTTCCTCTGGAATTTGGCTTCAAATTATGCAAGTTGGCGAGAAAACCATGTTTAACTCAGGCGATGAAGAAGAAACGTCGGGACCTCGCCAAAAGTTGTGCTTCCTCGGACAGGCAGATGTTGGAAAAATATTTTTTCGTACTAGTACTCTGTAAATTAGTTTTCTGTTTGAAAAAATTGGGTTTGGAAGCCTGTTGGAGCTAGCTATGAGGAAAAGTAAGCTTTCCCAACTGTGAAACACCCGCGCTAGCTAAATGAATTGGGAAGAAATGTGCTTTATGGGTGCGGAAGAAATTTGTTTTTGGCGCCGGACTCTTACATAAATGGTGGAAAATATGTTAATTTCTTAAAGGGCAAGATTGAGTTCCACATCAGCCAGATTTTTATGCATGATATCGCTCAATGTCATAGAAACAAAGTGGTAAAAATCTTTTAGAGCCTAAAAGTATTCTGATATTTAAGTGGCCAAAAAATAGTCCAAATGTGAATACGACAGAAACCTTATGAAGAATAAAATTTCAGAAAAACATCTCAAGCCTTGATGCATTTCAAACAGCAATTGAAGAAGTTGGGGTAACATAAATCTCTTCAGGTTACTGTGGTAAACTGATAAACAGCATGCCACGTCCTCTGCAAGAAGCGGTGAAAAACAATAACGGTCTCGCAAAAACTAACTTGTAAACTTTTTTCAATTTAGGGTAAGCTTGTTTTGTTTTTGATTACGCTAAGCAGTATATAAATCATCAAAAAAATTTATGTGAAAGTAGTGGAGAAACAAAATTTATGGCGGTTTGTACAGATAATTGTCGAAAATTGCGAAGTGTCCTTAAACTTGTGTCACAGGCCGTATTATCAAATTAGATTATGACATGCATTTACCTACTGAAATACCATCAACAACAGAACATCAACCTGAAAGGAACAAGCCAAATGATAGTGAAAAGCAATTACTCATTACGTCTTAAGCCGGTGACAGGCTTAATGCCAGGTTGCCTGCTTTTCGTGTGACGCCCTATTCCTGACCGATGACACCTCTATTAAAACTGTATGTGACCGATGCCACGAAGTACAATGTGTGATACGGCCTTGCTGCAATAAACAAGATTTAAATCCACGCTTTACAGTCAAAATAGATAAACGTATATTCCCACATATGCAGCGGTTGCAGCGCCATTGACTGATGTAACGAGCAAGGGACAACCACACAAGATTCGATGGGGCAAGCTCAAGAAAGGGTCTTCAGCAGCTTGCTAGACTGTTTATTGAAGCGACCAATTTTAAAGCCGCGAGACCATAGCAAGCCGTCCATACTACGAACTGATGCATCGAACTGCGGACTGAGTGCCGCCCTTATGCAACAGCATGACGAGAGACTATATCCAGTGGCGTATGCCAGCAGGAAACTCGCGTCAGTCGAAACCAATTATTCAACTTTGGAAAAAAGAATGTTTGGGTATTGTGTGGGGCATAAAAAAGTTCCGGCTATACTTAGCTGGTAAGCCATTTGTTTTACAAACTGATCACCAGCCCCTTGCATTTATAAACAAGACCAAGTATCAGAACGATCGCATAATGCGATGGGCCCTGGCTTTACCAGGGTACGATTATACTGTACAGGACATTCCTGGAAAGAATAATGTAGCGGCTGATTATCTTAGTCGTGTGATGAACTAATTGTGCTGTGTTTATGTGTATTGTTGTGCGATGCTATAATTATGTATGTGTGTAAGACATGGTAATCGAATTTATTCAGTGCATCATTAAGGATCTTAGTAATGAATTGGACTCGCAAATTTCGTTATTCGTAGTTTTTAATATTACTATTACAATGTTCCTATGTCATGATTAAGTAAATTTGCATTGTACGAATGGTTTTTATATATGTGTAGTTGTTGTAATCTGTTGTTTTATTTTGCTTTGATTATTTTATTTGTAAATCTGAATTGTCGGAAGCCCTAAACTTGCTAAACTGTTTTCGAAAAAAAGACCTTTTTCTTTTGTAGTTATTAATAGATTTGTAACTCACACCCCTCTTCTTACGCCACAATGGTTGACAACGTCACTAAGTTCCAGTGTATTCTAGTGAATCTTGTTTCTTTTTGAAGATGTTTTCTTTTTATATTACCGACAACGTAATTTACTGACGGTGTTTTTTCTGTATCACGTGATGTTCTAGCATTTTCTAGAAGTTCGCTTTTTGGTGTACAAGGCGGCGAGATTTTTTACGATTTAGACAGAGAGTAGTTCAGCAAAGATACTAGAGTGCAGTAAAAAGGCGTTGATCTGTGGTGATTGTTGTGACAGGAATCAAGCGATTATTTTGATGGTTTTAGTTTTGGTTCGTCTTTGATATTTATATAGTAAAGTGCCTTAGTTTCTGTATTTGGCAAGCGAAGGAATTCGAAGTTTTAAAGTGGTTTGCGAATATATTTGTTCTATTCTCGATCGAGAAGTGCGTGGGTTATAGTATCTTAGTGGAAGCCAATCTTTCTCTAGCTGTTAAGTTGCATCCAAACTTAATTATTCGAGCGATATCACAAGTCGCCTCAATTTTAAGAAGTAAATTAAAGATTGAGAGAGAAAGAAAATTTTATTGAAACGCGACAAAGTGTATGGAAGTAAAATTTCAAAGTAATTGGTAGGAGAGGCGCCAAAGTAATTTATATAAGTTTTTTCAGGAATAGCCTATTAAATATTAGGATTAGTACTACTTAGATACACGACTTTTTCGTAGCTGAATCCCTGTTTATAAGATCTAAAGTCTCTGGCTGCGCACATGTTGCTTGGTCCTGGCATGTACGCTCGCAGCGTAAGAGCAAACTAACCCGAAGTTACGCACCTGCAGACTACAATAGCAGCCATTAGTGACGTTGAGTTAAGAATATCAAATCAGACGGCTGCGTCGGCTTCACCTAGTTGCAAAGGATATGGCTTCAACATTTAGATGGTGTGTATGTCGCTCGAAACTAGTAGTTAGCTGCGAATGATTAGATAGAACCATCTTTACCTCCATGCTTTTGTAGGGGGATCACTAATTTGCTTGCTTGGTGTAGGCTACTTTTTAAAATGTTTAGAAACTTCATTTTTAGATCACTCTTTCAGAAAATTTTGATAGATAATCCCAAAGAGCCATGGTTTTGAGAAAAAATAGCAAAAATGTATCTAAGAACTACATTTTTCTAGAAATGGCATATTTGTGAAGTCTAATCACCAAAATTTTGAGCGATTTAACCGGTAAGCTACATTTAAAAATTTTTTAAATCTTCATTTTTTGATAAATCTGTTTAAAAATTTGGATAGATAATGTTAAAGAACCATGCTTGCTGGGAAAAACAGTGAAAATGTTCCACAGAACTAACTTTTTCAAAAAATTGCAGGTTTCTTAAGTCAAGTAAGACAATTGTTCAACTAACAGTGGAACATGATATATGGCACCCAACTTTTGACCAGCCATTATAAACTAATCTTTGACCCTAAATAATTAGTGTAACATGTTGCTGTAAAGCAAATTTCTTCAGTTTTCCAACGACAATTGTTAGCACCTTGTTATTAACCTTTTATACATTTAACTAACTGATTTTACTCTGCCAACCACTTTTTTGGGGATTAAAAAGTTACACAATTGGTGCAAAAGTTTTGCTTTTTTAGTATAAAAGCTGATAGTCTGTGTGCTTCACCTCTCAATATTAAACCAGTTTGCGCGAAATTTTGGCTACTTTTTCATTGTGATCGCTGTTTTCAAAATGTGCGAAAAATAATGCTTAAAATCAGCGTTAGTTTATAAATGCAACAAATTAGAATTAAAAAACATAAAAGTGTAAATAACGTTCAAAATTCAATTACACAACGGCATATTTTGCTTGAAAGTTACAATTTTGATTACGCTTGAAGGGTGCTGAAGCTCCGCACCTCCCACAAACGAGATGCCACACAAAGTCGTCTTAATGCAGGTAATCGTTGCTGTTGTAGGGGCTTTTATGGCATTAAACTGCGTAATACAGAGGTTCCCAAAGTGCTCCGTGCGGAGCCCCAGGGCTCCACAAGAGAAGCTCAGGGGCTCCGCAAACAAAGTGTGCAAACAAGAGACTTTTTTCCGGTTCGTGGAGCCCTTTTCAGGATGGCAAAACAAATGTACAACGCAGTGCTTTTAGTGCTTACAGAGCTGCTTCGATACAATGATCTAATGAAGAGCGAGAGAGGCGATGACCTTTTTTTTGGAGATCACCCAAATTTTGGGAATATAATGCGTGCTCAGGCGTTATTTAAGTAAGATTTCCTTTTTTCCAGCCCAACTTTGAGATATTTAAACATTTTTAAGTACCTAATTTTTTGTTGGCTCCACAATCAATGTTTGATCTCTTCAAGGTCTCCAAACCATCAAAAGTTTGGCAAACCCTTACGAATAACTTATTATGATGACAACTCGGACAAAGAGAGAACGTTTGCTTTTTGGTTTTGTACTGTTTCTAGAATTACGCTCGAACTAACTATACCGATGGAGCGCGCAGCCGTTTTCTCATTATTATAGTCTAGGTCGCAAGGAAAACCGCTGAGCTTATAAAATCAAAAATCATTAGATGGGCATCAAAATGGCGCTAATCTCTTACTTACAAGAATTTCGATTCACAAGTTTTTGATATCACAAGAAAGAAAAACACATTTTTGAAAAAGCCAAAAAATTGCAAAATTTTCTGAAGAATCATCGCTGAAAAATTGCTTTTAAATATTGGCCGTTGTCGATTTTGCCACCCGTGACGGGTAAAAGGGTTAACTTGCATTTTGTCACTTTTCCGACAAGGATGCGTATGTTCAGCAAATACGAGTATATGTCAACTGTAGTTATTCTCTTTTGACGCAATATCGCCACTGACTTAAGTCGTCGTCAAAACTTTTTAATAAAACAGCTTTTGAAGTTTTTCACTGTAATCCAGCAGGTACTTTCTTGCTTAAGTAGCCAGTACTTCCATTTGCTGATTTTTGTGTGCTAATACTAAAAATGATGACCTATATTTCTTACCTAAGTGTACTTGAAATCTATCAGTTTTGTATGTATTCTTTCATTTTTCATTCTTTCAAATCTATTTCTTCATTCATCTTTAATATGATATTACGTATTTTTGTTTCCTATAGAAATTACACAGCTCCAAATTTTGATGGTTTCTTTACTGGTATGATAGCATTTTGCTTTAATTCCGTTGTGCTTGTGGGCAGGTAAAAGGGAAATCCACCATTTAGTTTAACGGGTAGGGGTTGGGGTCATAAAAATCGATTGGTTATGGGAAAGAGGTTACTGATTGGACGGAGAACACCTCTGTTAGTCCGTTAAATTGGTTATGTGGGTTTCACCTTCTGTTTCCCTGTAAATCATTGTCGTCACCTCAATAGATACTATTAAAATTTTTACTTCAAACTTTTTTCCTTTTCTTTTAATTTTGTCTGTATAAAGTAGGAAAGCTAAAAGTAATCAAATACTATTTTGAACTTGTCTGTGATTTGTGGCCTTCTGTCTTTGCTATTGATGACAATGGTTCTTGAAATGAAAATTTATACAGTATTTGAAACATAATGTAGGGTTTTACAATTCTTTGTTTTGTAATTCTAAGCACTGCAAATACAATGAAACCTCTGCAAAAGAATAATTTTGGGACCAGAGAAAATTATTCTTATGTGAAGACTTAGCCATAGATGTAGACTTGAGTTTGAATTATATGTACTCAATGCCGAAATTTCAACCAAATACAGAATGCACCGTGCAATTACAGCAATAGCATATTTTAACTTACGTACAGTAGTCAGTAATCTTTGATTGTTTAACTTCACACTTTGTTTTGTTATAAACTGCTTTGTCTATTTTCTTCAAAGTCTGGTGGTCATCATAACCACGACAGACTAGTCCCAATCGCAGTGGCTAACATTTCTGATCGACAGGCACCACGATTTCTTCATCTCCATCGTCAGCTTCGTTAGTTTCAGCGGGCTTCTAAGTTGAAAACTCCGCGTGTATTTACGCGTTCGCGCCAAAAACTCTTCTTATGAAGAGGGGATTTTTTTATTCTAATGTAGAGGAATATTTTTTTGTAAAATCCGGTTTGGAACTGGGACTTGGCTCAATTATTGTTATGTAGAGGTCATTCTTATACAGAGGATTCTTGTGTAAAGGTTCTACTATATAAATAAATTAAGCCCAATAAGAGTATGAGTAAATTGAATAAAACACAATTGTAAACCAATTTACAAAAGTAAGGGCTCAACAAAGACAAGAGTAGATTACCGACATCCAAGGTTCTGTGGAAATGATATCGGGCCAAATCACAGCCATTTATTTGCAGTAACACAACTATAGCAACAGTAGATTCTAAGCAAATTGCGTGTTACAGCAAATTATTACTAGGACATTAACAAAATTATTCTGTCAGCTGCTCAACTTCTCAAAAGCACGTTTACGTCACTACACGAGAACAGCAAACTGATTGCGAAATAAAGTAGAGTGTTGGCGATTATTTAAATAAAGAGTTAGCGGTAAATTCTTTAAACGGAAATTAAAGGAGTCGAAGACGGAAGCAACGTATAATCAACCAAAAAAGTAGTAACGCATACTTTGCTCACTGTCGTAGTGGTAAGCGCATACAATGACAGCAAAGGACGCGAATTTTACGGGCTAAGGCGGCCTCCCTTATTTACAAACTTCGCTTTGATGAAGGTATACTTTACATGATTGTAACAAACTGCCAAGCAGCATTATTGTCGTGGTAAGAACCGCCTCTCCTTTCAAACAGTATGGTTGCCCGCCTATAAGCTGATTACTTGCTTTTAATAATGCAAAATTTTCAGAAAAAAAAGTGGTTGTAACCTAGGTGAAACCAAACAATTGTAACACCATCGTCTTGGGACAATTATCATTCTCAGCAGTGAAATATGAGCAATTGATCCTAGGCTTAGAAGCTACACAGTTGTAGCAATAATGTTTTCTCTTTCCGTAAACTTTTCACTTTCTTTGAATACTTAAATTTGTTTATATTTTGAAGTTTCCTGTTTGATCATGTTGTGCTTTTACTGATTCTATTCTGTGCGAAATAACGTCATAGCGTACCTGTCATTTCAAATACTTGTAATAAGAAATGCAAAGTTTAATTATGAACAAGCTTATTAGAAGTAAGAAAAACAGGTTATTTTAATTCAAAAAGAAAAGAGGAAAGAAAATGTTCTGACGAATGCAAGAACACAAGACCCTTTCTCAGGCACAAGAGCATAAAGCCCTAAAAGCAGAACAACTTCTTACGGCCAGGACTAGAGACAATTTGGGTGCATGGCAAGAAACCTTAAAGACAAGGAGCCGAGCAACTCCTCTAGGACAGCACCAAAGACAGAAGTAGCATATAAAAAAATTAATTTCCAAAACAGGTGCGGCGTAAGCAGAGGCTAACAGGACAGGAAAGAATAAGATGAGAATTGTATTCAGTCGATTAACTGCAGGCCCTGCACAAATGATTACAACCCTAAAATTTTAGGAAACGTAAACATTCAAAAGAAGGCTGAGATTGTTGTAACGACAATTAGAGAGGACAAAGCGTAGATGACTAGTCACATCACAAAGATATACAAAATAGCCTAAGTATGAATGATTGATTTTTTGCTGACATACTATGATTGGTTTAAAACCGATTCTACACTAAAACATGTTGGTATTCTTGTCTTTCTGTTTATAAAACAAAATAGCAGTCTTTGTATGAACTAGTTCTATCTTTTTTGCTAATGAGGATGAGTTCTTCAATTGCTTGCTAGCTTTTTGTTAAAGTGGGCCACTGCAACGGACAAACTGCACGTTTCCGTAAGCGTAGGTAGGGAGAAGGTGGCAGGGACCATGGGCCCACCAGATTTTTTAAATGTGATCAACGATCAAGCACATTTTCTGTTACTACTGCTACATAACGTCAATCTCAACAAATAGAGTGTCAATTTGAGGTAAAAATGAACCAAATTAAGAGTAGGAGAATATCAATTTCAAAATAGGTCATCTAACAACTTTTATTCTTCTGGCCTTCCCAAAACATTTCTTCTGATCCTTTTAAAAAATTTCTTCTGGCTACGCCACGTCATAACCCTGCCACGTCTCTGCCACCAAAAGATTGTGATTTTCCACTAAGCCCCACGCCTTAGGTTACAACAAGAAAAGTGGCTGATTTTTTCTTCACTTTATTCATAACCTATTTTACTTTAAAACTTTTATTGATTTATTTACAAGAAAGAGCAAGATTATTATTTTGAGACTCTTATTTGCTCAGTTTAGTTTTGACTCTCACCTGCCATTCAACAATATGATGTTCAAAAGTAACACTGATATTTGATTGCTTGTGCTATCACAAAGTGTTAATCACATGTGATATCAGTGAACCGAGTAAATTACCACATATACTGATCGTCATGACACAAAATTGCAATGTAACAAGATGTGAGTGTACAACCAAGAAAATATCGTTGCTAAGACACGCCTTCCAATTCTACCAACACTGCTGTTTTTAGGTCTCTGTGGGCCTGGGAGCCAGAAAAACTTCGGGCTCTTTTATCAGCGTTGTGTTAGCAAGTAGGCTTACGATAATGCATCCTATATTTGCATTGTATAGATAAGAAAAGGGGGGTTTCTTCACTACGCTTCTCGCCAATATTCACTGACCGGCCTAGAAAACAACACAGACGTAAATAACAGCATAACGCAGGTCTACAAAGTGACGGTGACGTATGTACAAACAATATGTACAAAGCTAACTAAAGTCTTTAAAAGTAGCTTCAAAAGAAAATATGATTACTAATTGTATTTATCCAAAAGGAACTTCAGCAACTGAAGAAAACAAGTTTTTATTGAAACGCAAAAGTCTTAAACCTGTGGAGTTCAAGAGACGTTGGGCCCGTGTGCGGGGTCCCTCTGGCTCTCCCCCTTGACAAACCACTGCCTGCTAACAATCATACCCAAGTCATAGAGTATCATGTCACATTCTCCTGCACGTTCAGTGTACACATAAGTGCTCCAAACAATTGTGCCCAGAATCTGAATAACATTTATCTGAAAATCAACAAACATTGCGTTTTATTTTTGAGGGATTATACTTCTGGAGGAAGTATTTGCAAAAACCTGGTAAAATTATGCATAAAAAATAAGGTTTTCTTCGCGGCACTTATAGGAGAGTTTACTGGTAAGAACCTTTATCAATTTTGCAAAAATTGCGATTTTTGAAGAGAACTTATATTTTTGGAGGGTCTATTTGTGACACTCTTGTAAAATTCTGCAAAAATTACGTTTTCGTGGTGGAGGTTTTTAGTCTCGGAACAAGGTCTATTTAAGGTGAATTACTCTTGAGAAATTCTGCATTAAATTTTTCTTGCTTCTTTAAGGTTTTATTATGATTTATTTGCCATAACTTTGAGTTATTCCGCTTAAAACTGCGTTTTCTTGGTAATGCTTTAGGATAGTCATGTTGCATCATTCGTGTTTAATACTACGTGAAATAGCATTTCATTTTTGATGCTAAGATTATTTTATCGAAATCACTTTATTTCATGATTGGCTCTATATGACACTCTGCAAACTATGGTTCTCAATTTTTGCAAGTTTTACGTTTTCACAATTAGTTTTTTGAAGTTAAAGTGGGCTAATTTTAGTAAAAAAGAAAGGTTATGCTAAACCATGTATTTCTAGAAAAATGCGGAGTCTGTGTCCAGTACAGGTTTTTCTAGAAGTACATGGTTAAACTGATAGTGCTTCTCACGTCATTGCGAAGTTATTGCCTGCTTATGAACCTACCTCAATGCGGAAGTTGATCGCTTAGAGCTGTATGCATTTACAAGCGGTAGTGTTAAAGTTTAAACAACTTCGCTTAAAAGATATGAATTTCGTTAGCCGTGCTTATGACTTTGTTATGACATTGAATCCTTAAGATATCCCCTAAAAGTCCATGATTGATTATTTTTAGGTATAGGCTTCTTATAGAAGCATTCTTATGTTAATTTTGAAGCTAAAACAATTTTTACCAAAAGGTATGAAATTTGTAAGTGGTGCTGATGTAGTTGTGACGTCATTGGCCCCTTTACGTCACCCACTTCCAGACAGTTATGAATGTTTTAAGCTGCAAAAGGTCAACCCAATGAGCCTGTAGAAACAAATTGAAGCAGTTTCTCTCGCACCACTGCCTATAATAACACTAACAAAGATGATCAAAATTAAGTTTCATTATAACTTGTTGAATCTGAAATTTGAGTCATTCAAATCTAAAAGACAACGCTTATTAGGCCAGTGTAGTTGCTATCCTACGTCGAAGCAAGGTTGTCTGTTGCTAAACTTTAAATTGGAGTTGTTCGGCTTAATATGCTTTTTTTCTACTTTTCATGCAAGCTATAGTTAGATAGGCAAAAAACGCGTAAGCTTGCTATTGCTATTTCCTTGCGTCAGTACAAACATGCTTTGTGCAAGGATCATGTATAACCTATCTTTGACGGTTTTCACAGTGGTAAATAGCAAACACTCACGAGTTTTCTATATAATGCAGTAGATAAAGCAAACAAAACAATATCATCGGTGTTACAAATCATATAATCATCAGAGTAAACAAAAAAATATTTGCCCCCCAAAAAATATCCGGCTGGCTACGAGCGTTTACAATGAGCAACAATACAGCAAATGTCATTACTGTAAAGAAACAGTAGCCAATTGCTTGTACTGTATCAACAAATAAGTATTGTATTTATTCAAACAGACTGTTATAGAATATTACTCATTGTTTATAGCGCTTTGCTGTTGTAGCTCAAGCAGTATTCTAATTGCAGCCGAATTCTAGCTAGCATGCACTGAAGAATCAAAAAATCAGTACTGGATAGAACAACAGAGGAAAAACTTCGTTCTATCCTGTCTTGATTTTCAGCGTGTTGAACAAATACAGTAAATACGATGATTGCAGTTTTACTCCAGGAGATTATTTAGCTGCAATTTAGTACAACCAGCTGTTAAAACCACCGCTTACTGCATCCGGAATTTGTTGGTCTAGAGGTGGAGGTATAAACCGAATTCTACTGCAATTACAAAATAGATAAAGCGCGCGAACCGTTAATACTAGCAATAGAATAGAGAAACAACGAGTATTCCATGTACGCGCAATGAGCTCGCAGCTTATGACGTCATCTTTGTTAGGATCTTACTATTGCCACGCGATCGCTCCCTGTGGAGTGATGCGGCCGATTCTGCTTGGGGCACATGTGGTGCGGCCGATTCTGCTTAGGGCACATGTGGTGCGGCCGATTCTGCTTGGGACACATGTGGTGCGGCCGATTTTGCTTGGGGCACATGTGGTGCGGCCGATTCTGCTTGGGACACATGTGGCGTTTCCCAACAAGTTGGCACCAAAATTCAACATTTTAATTGATTTTGTGCAGTAATTGCTGCTTTTAATAGACAAATTTATGATTTCATACCAGCTAAATTTAAGTCGTCTCTTTACTTTGAGTAGTAATTATACATGAATAGTGATGTGATAATATGCAAAACGTTATGATATGTGAAAACCGTAGTTAGACAGTCTTGTGATTATTTACTCTCTTTTGCATGTGGCAGTGGGCGTGATCACAGGTGCTTATGATTGCCTAGTAGCAGTATTGTACATTCGCGAAGTCAAATTAACAGCATGAACTTTCCGCTAGCGCTAACGCTGGCAGTGGCAGTTTTTCCGGAGGTTAATGAAAGAGACAGCGGCGCGACTTATTTTGCTAAATTCTAGGGTAAGCTTGAAGCGTCAATTTTTTTTCAAAAAATATTCCATTGACTTTCTCTTTTTGTTCTTGTTGCTGTTATCAATACGAGTACATGGTTCTCGTCATGTACTTTGCCAAATACTTGTTGCTCAACAATTGTTACCAGCACCTCAGCAAAACGGAGCATGCTCACACACAAACATTGTATAGATTATGATTTTGCAAAAGTGCTTATGATTTTGCAAGGAAACAAAATGTACTAGTTTAATCGACATCAAGTTTGAATCTTTTTTTATCTGGCAGTAAATTTGCACTACTCACTGTTTACGCTAATGGCGTCATTTATTTATTGCTTTTAGCGCCGGTGATGACCCCTGCTAAATTTTTGAGCAGTTCGCCTTAACGCTGACGGCCTCAGTTTGTTTTCTTAATGCGTGCAGCTCCGCGTGGTATTGTACTGCACAATTTACCTATTATTGAAAGTAAATCGAAATTACAATCAAGAAATGAAATACCAAAAGCTGCAACTCAGCATCTAATTGTTTTGGACAAGTATTCGAGATCATCAAACACAATCTTCACTACAAAAACAGACAGCTACTGACAACCACTTCAACTCAACCTGCTTCAATACAAAAATTTGCCTCTCGCAAGATGAGGAAAGCAAAATCAAAGGAAACAGTAGGTCTGTATGGTTACTGCAGGCTTTTTCCTGATGTTATTCTGGTATCAACGTGCATCACATTTGGAAAAAGCATCGTGATACAGAAATTAAACAGTTTACTGAGAATATCATCATACCATGTCTTTCGTTAGACAAAAGAACTCTATGAAAAGAGACTTTGGTTTTTCTTTGGCAAATAACCCAAGCACTGTCGTAAATAGTTATTGTTGTATTTGTGCTTTGTACTGACATTGTTGCATTCAAGCTCTGCCGTTAAAGATACTTTGTGCTCATGTCTTGCTTGGAAGCAATAGATTTCACCAATAATATTGTTGGTTCCCGACCCGTTCCTTTAGATGGGAGCAAGAAGGAAGAAGCTTAGATCTCCAAGAGTAGACCAACTTTCCTCAATTTGGATGAAAGATCGTATAAAGAAAAAGAGTTTCCAACAAGAATGAGTGTTAAAGAGTGTGTAATAGGAAGGGATTGATCACGATGAAACATATTCTGAATCAAATGACCGCAGACGCTGTTAGAAGGATTCTTAATTCAGGCAAGATCAGCATTAGTTTGTGCTTCTGTTGTCGTTGTAGCAAAGGCGAGAAAAAACAAGCAATAGCGGCGACAAATCACTAGTTTTTCAGTCGAGACTACAAAGACTTGTGTGTGGAAGAATTTACAAGTGAAAATTCGCTTCCAGTCCGAGAAAAAAGGAGTCGATATGGAAGATAAGAGTAAGGACGCTTCAGTGAAATAATCAGAACTTATTTAACTCACTACAAACAAAAAGAGCGGAGAGCTTAAAAGATTGTGAACTGACAGTCTTTGAATCAGTAGCCATCCATTGATGTTGTTAAGATCGGCGCATGCTGTAGTTTGAACTCGAAACGTCAAGCTTAATGCTCAAGGCTGGTTCCTCTCGGCCACGCCGCCTACAACGTAACGCTTTGAGCCCTCAATTCGCAGTGTTTTGATGACAAGTCTCCCATTCAACTCATTGCGCCACGATGCAATGATCTAGAGATGCTTGAAACGGCAAACCACTTTTAAATAATTCATCTGCCCGGCCTTTGCCAGGAAGAAGTGGGTGTCTGAGGACCAATTGCAATCTGAAAATACTGAAAGAGGAGAAGGCAAAAATCCCAGCATGTATGCTGATACGTACGAGAAAGTAAATGATAGAAAACCATTGAGAAGACAAAACGCAAGTCTGAGAAAATTAAAAGGGAAGAAATGTGCTGCCAACATGAAGTTTGCTAAATAGCACAGCTTCAGCTCAAAAACTGGAGGAATATAGATCTACCTAATGGGAAAGGGTAACTTCGGTGCCACAAATTAAATTGTTGGAAATAACGTTGCAGCTTTTATTACCAAACAAGACAAGAAAAGAGCTGTCAGTCTTTATTACGAGATCGAATTTAACAGAACATCAAGATAGGCAAGAGCAACATCTTGACAAAAAAGAATCATTTGGATCGAGAGTATCAAGTAAGCTCAATGCTGTTAAAGGCATTTTATGAAAAAAAGGGACACAAGAAAATAAAACGTCCATGAGAAAAGAAAAAAGATAGCATGAGGGGGTAAGTAGAAACAAAGTCTTTTGAGAACTCTTAGTAAACCTCAGTTTTACTTTGTGTTTAGCAAATCTTGCAATAGAAAAACAGAATAGAAGCTGCTCATAAAAAAAATAGTAAAAGCGCCAGGATGATTCGCAGGGATGGCACAGATTTTTGGCATGAGGGAAATAGGCAAAGATCAAAAGCAGCCGGTGATTAAGGGGTTGAACGCTCGGTTAAGGCACTTCAACTTGGTGAAGAGAAAGGAAAAATTTAGAGTGAAATGTAGATGAGAAAAGACAAGGGAATCCTGAGTCAGGGCTCCATAATGAAGCATATATTAAGCACAAGGCCTTTCCCCAAACAAAATTTGTTATCAGCATAGATATGTGTTTGGAACGAAAGATGCGCTAACTTACAGTAGATGACCCCAACAGGGGAGGTGGAAGTGAAGTTGTAACATGGGCTACGAACCACAAGTAGAAAGCTAGTAAGCAATAGTCAGTAAATATATCAACGGCGCTGTTTGTTAACAACGAGTTGGCCCACGCAGTCGATCGCTAATCACGATTCGATTTATTTGACAAAATCCATAAAAGTTGAATATCGATTTAAGCAGGAAGAAGCAGAACTAAATATTAAACAGGTCAAGATCCACAGCAAAGCAAAAATTTCACATTTTTTTGGAATCAAAAGAAAGACACCACTGCTGCAACCAGCTGTCTGGTCTAACCAGGAGTCTTTATGTAGCCTCTGCAGCTACCGTAATTCAAAGGAAGAAGAAGAAGATCAGATATTCATTCTCACCATAAAGAAAGCAGTTGAAGAAAGAAAAAGAGGGCATAGCTAAGGAAGAGGAGCATGAGCTCATGGGCCCCACAAACTTTTTGAACCATACAAAAAACTAAAAACATTTTCAGGTATGACGAACTAAAAAAGATTGATTTCCAATAAATAAATTATCAAAAAGTTTGAGACTCAAAAAAAAACAAAATTGAGATTAAAAATTGCTCCATAACAAAATTGTGTACTATGAAAACCAAATGGTCATTTTTTTAACCCCTCTTCCCATTAAAATTTGCTTCTAGCTGTGCAAAATAAAAAGAGTCCAAAGGATATATTATTTATGAAAGGGGAAAACATACTAAAGGAAGAGCGTATTTTTACAAAACGTTTCCCTCAGGAAGGATTTATTGATATCTTCCACTTTTTCACTTCTCGAAAACGTTTTGTGACTACAATGATTTTCACTCTTTAGTTCTTTCGGAGAAATTGATTCAAACCTTTTCCAATCTTACCTTCTCACTAACATGCAGTAGAAATTATTCAAAAGTTATATTGGGAAAATTATCGAAAAACAGTTCATGAACATTTTAAAAAAATGGTGGGTTTGCGGCTGCAAAATTCATTTCTCAATCATTGATGATTTGTCTTATCAGAGTGCCTACCAGAAAAAGCGAGATATAGATAAGGCAAAACCAGAGAAGATTGAAAAAATGAAATTTATCCAAATTAAATGCATGGCTGGAACCCTCAATTACGACAGCTAACTTCAACAAATGAATCAAAAAATTTTGGCCACAAACAACCTCAATACATCATTCCACGTGGCCGTTAACTCATCAAAAAGGCAAAATTTCACATTGGGAAGATAATAGGAATTTTAAAGCAAATTGTAAACAATCGACAATAAAGCTGTAATTTTGCAAGTCGAAGGTTGTCTGCCTTCCAAAGACTTTTAGATTAAAAACAAATAATAAGACAGTTTTACAACAAAAACAGATGATTAGTTTTTTAGCACAAGGTATGTTCAAAGAATTAAAATCTTATCTTCAGTTGTAAAGTCAATTTTCACACGAGTAAAATAGTTCAAACAGTTAGCAGACGTAGTTTAGCAAACTTAAACGTCGGCTACTGATTGCACCCTTTCGACTAATTTATGTAATTTTACATTGTAACAGAAAAAAAGGCAGCGATATCTAAACCCTATTCTTGTAATTTTAACAATAGTTTTAGCAGAATAGCAATTTAATATCAGCTTTTGGAAATGTTAAATACAAGTATTGAGTTTATCGCGCATAGCAAGAAAGTTGGTGAGCAGAATTAAGTTTACGAGAAAGAGTGGTAAGTTAAAGCCAGTCATATTTTTATGAAAAATTAACTATGTAGCAAATATTGTCAGAGAACCAAATTAAAGTTTGCGAAACCTTTACGATAGCGACAGATGTTTTTATCAAATTGATAACACATGCATCAATATATACAGGGTGGCCCAAAAGTAGGTATACAGTTATTAAACTATTTTTTATGTGCTTTGAAGTTACCAGCAGTGCACTTTATGTGGCCCAAAAGTAGGCATACAGTTAATGGAGAGAACTATTTGGAAATTCTTTGTGAAGTGGTAGTGCCACAACTTCAAACTAAACCTAACTTTGATGAACTCTTCTTTCAGCAAGATGGAACTTCTCCACATTATGCGTTAAGAGTAAGAGATTACCTTAACAAAGTCTTTACACAGCGTTGGTTCGGAAGAACAGGTAGCATTGAATGGCCACCATGCTCACCTGACCTGACACCAATGGATTTCTTTTTTTGGGGTGTTGTAAAGAACAAAGAGTATGTAAAGAACAAGGAGAAGAATCCCAAAACAGTAAATGAATTAAAAGATTGCATTTATGACGCATTCAGAGAAATTGATGCAAATTGAAATTTGTGCTGCACGGTATGTCAGAGTGTTTTGAACAGATGTAAAGAAGGACATTATGAGCACTAAAAAGATTAAACAGTTTCCATTTAAGATATAACTATCATTCTAGAGGTTTAAAAGTGCCTACATAAGAACTACAAATCTACTTTTGGACCCAAACCCTACTTTTAATAACTGTATACCTACTTTTGGGCCACCCTGTATATACAGTATGTACGCTCGTATATGTATACTTGCCGGCTATGCCGTCGTCGCTCGGCAGGGCTCCTGTCAGTAATGTCGTGATTAACAATATCGGTTCAGCAGGCCAAGTCGGTTTCATCCAATAAAATAGGATGAAACATATAAAATAGGATAAAAAAATGTAGTTGCGAAAACAGTAATAAAAAGTTTGTGTTTTTTACATTGCCAAATCTTGTTTCAAAATAAACTATCGTTTTTGGAACGCAATTCATAAAAAAACATTTGCGTGGGATTGCGCATAGCCACCACATGTCTCCAAGTTTCTGGAAGCCCTGGTAACGTCTTATTGCACTGTTTTCACCATAAGCGGTCTCAAACTTAACAAACTTTTATTTTTTAAATTGAGCTAATTCTTGAATTGAAAGCATATCAAAGTTGTGGAAGGGTGCTAAAGTAGTTGATATGTATTTTCAGGATAAAGCTATTAAATATTAGGCCCATTACTTACAACTTTATTGTAGCTCTTTGGGTATTTGTATGAGATGACGCCTCTGGCTGGGCGCATGTTGCGTGGTCCTGGTTTAAACGCAGCCGGGCAAAAAGCAAACTAACCCAAAATCAAACATTCGTGGTTAAGTTGCGAAAACAGCAGCGTCCTCATCAGTATTGTCGAGAAAAAATATTGGTTCAGTTGGCTTCTCCAAATTGATATTTGCGAGAATAGCCACAAAAAGTTAATGTGCTGTTGACGCAGCCAATTGTCGTTGCAAAATCAAAAGAACCACTTTTATCAAAGGGAATTAATTAAGCCTTAAAAAAACATTGCGAGGATTGCGCATAGCCGCCATTGTTTTATAAAAGTTTTTGAAGTTCCTGGCTACATCTTATTTGCTCTATGTTCTACGTAGGAACTGAATTTGCTCGCCATTAAAACAGCCAGCAATTCCAAAAAGTTTTATTTGTTCAATTTTACGGAGTGCATGGAAGTAAAATTTCAAAGCTATGGGCAGGAGAGGCGCCAAAGTAATTTACCCAAGTATTTTCAGGAATAGCCTGTTAACCATTAGGACCAGTTTTAACGACTTTTTGGAAACTGAATGCTTATTTGTGCGACCTAAAGCCACTGGCTGCGTGCGTGTTGCTTGATCTCGGCATATACGCAGCTGGAAAGAGCAAAGTAACCCAAATTGATGCACCTACAATTAAGTTGTTACAATAGTAACAATTAGTAATGATGAAAAGAATATCAAATTAGACGGCTGCGTCGGCCTCACCCGATTGCAAAGGAAATGGCTTCAACATTTAGATGGTGTGCAGTTCGAAACAAATAGTTAGTTGTCAAAGATAAAATAGGATCATCTTATTGTAGGAAGATCTCCAATTTATTTGTTTGTAGTAGGCGGCTACATCTTAAAATGTTTAGAAACTTCATTTGTAGATAAATCTTTGAAAACTTTGATAACAAATGCCTAAGAAGCACGCTTTTCAGAAAGAATAGTGAAGTTGTACCAAACAATTAACTTTATCTAAAAATTTCAATTATGTGAAATGCAGGCACCAAGATTTTGTGTGCTTTCTTTTTACTCAGCTTACCACATTTTTGGGAAAATAAAGTTACACAACAGGCCTTAAAGTTCAGTTTTTTAGTATAAAAACTAATAGTATTGGTAAATATGCATGTCATACATTATCGGAATTGCCTTGAAATACTCTTTAATTTTTTAAAAAAGTTTGAAAATCGGTTGAGAAATAAAGTCACAAATCACTGTTTAACTAAACCGATTTTGTAAAAGTGTTTCAATTTTTGAAAAAATTATGAAATGATGAAATGATGATGATGATCTCTGTTAGCAAAAGACTGTGTTAATCGTGCCAGGCAGCATTATGACATCATAGAGCAAGTTGAAGCGTGCAGAAAAAAAGCCAGAAAAGCATACTTAAAAGCTTAAAAGGCTTAAATAAAGAATCTGTTGTTGCATTGAGAATTCATCATTAATTGTTGTAGGTTTTTTTTTATCAAAAGCAACTTGTTAAGATCTCTGGCAAAAGCTTTTAATCGCGTCTCTACAATCAGTATTTTTTGAGTAAATTAAGAAAACAAATTTTACAATCAGTTGTTAATTATGACGTCATGTGACACTGTAAGGAGGTAAAATTTGTTGAAGCTGGTAAATCGTGTATTGGCTTTTGTTTAAGCCAAAACCGCGTTTCTCAGTCGAAAAATGCGATTAAAAAAATTATCTTTCATTATGACGTCATCACAACGTCACAAACCCCTTATGACGCTCACCCCGAGGAGGTGATTAATCGTGCAAAGTTTAATGTTAGTACCCCAAGTAGTTTCAGAGGAGTCAAGACGGACACACAGACAGAATTGCACTTTGTATTCTGGGTCCAGGGATGGTCCTGCCTATTTCGCTATACCAACACTGTTCGGATCGTAACTAATTTTTGTCCGGAGGTGTGGTGCGTCGTGTCTGGTGCCTGTGGGATTTGAACCCGCGTTTTTGGAGCTAGTCTCCTTGCGCACCGAGGCTCGCTGACGCGTAGCCGAGTGCTGACAACTATGCCTTAAGCACCACATTTATTTTTTAACCTTTGGAATGTCATTCTATGCCAAACCACTCGTTGGGTGATCAACTCTATGTAGGGATATCAGTTTTAGTTCGTACTTGAACTGTTAGCAGTAACGTCGAAACGAACCTGGTTCAAAAGTAAACAGTAGGTAAGTCTTGTACCTTGTGTTAGATTGTTTGAGTTTGTTTCCTATACAGCCCCATGTTTCCATGTAAGATATTGGCCAGGTCGGGAACCACTTATGATGTCTTGCACTCGCAATGAGACCTAGAGATCACAATGCGTTTCAACTACCCGTACCTTAGTTGCGACCCTGCCCACCTTGCCATACCAACGTTGCTTTGCTGTTTCGTTTCTGGCTTACAAGACCCTCTCTACGGATCGTAACCACGTGGAACTAGCAATATACCGGGGTACATATATATATGTATGTATACACACACGCAGGTGGTGGCAATGGGCTACTTTAAAAAGTTATTGAAATTCCATTAGATGTACATGTAAATCTTTATGATTTCTTTTACATTTTTGCAGGGGACACCATGTCTTCCATTTCCTAAATACGCTGATGCATATATTAACAGTTTAATAAGAAAAAGTTTAGCAATTTTATTTGCGTAATTAGAAACGTTTCATGTAAAAGTCTTGTACAAAATTGTTGTTACATTATGATTTCAAATACAAATTTGTCAAAAATATGATCAAAATGCCACTTTTAATAATTTTTCCATTGATTTCTGTTTAAGGCTTTTATTGCTAAGTAGTCAATGCAACTGTATGCAACACAGACCTAACACTTTGTTTTCAATGGGGGAGGAGTTGACGATATTTTCATCTCAAAACGAAGATAATGACCTTTTTGACGATTTTGACAATTTTGCAATTTATGGAAAATTGACAGTACTCGGTGCGCTGCTCCCCAGCCTTTTACACCTCCTAACTCTACGCCTTTGACATGCAGGAAATGTGATTATAAAATAAGCTATTGTTTGACGGAAAAAATATGTTAAATTTATTTGTAAAAGTAGTAAACTCGTAATTGTCAACAAGCCATAGGTTTTTCTTTGAGCATAATTTTTGGAACAGCTAGAAGGTCGCTGCAAATGCGTCTCATTTGTTTTACAATCCGTAGAATAAAACTCTGTTTATGCAATAGCTTCATTTGCAGTGGAATAATAATTTCACTTAAGTTTCAGTGGTTACCAGTAGGCCTTTTTTGACCTATCAGTCTAAATAATTCTGAAGTTTTTGCCATGACCAGCAGCTATTTGAGCACAAAAAACAGCTTGTTTCCTCACATTAACGCTTCTGGAAATCCAAAGTAAGAAATTGATGCAACATGCGGTGATATTGCATACCTAACAACTAGACTATATTTCAGATATTTTAAACAACCTTAATTTTTTTTACTTATGTGAAGCAACTAATGAGCAAACGCGAACAAATAATTATTGTTCGGACAGGTAACAGATTCAAGGCAAGGTTGAAAAAAAAGTTGGTTTAGTTGTTCCTTTGTTGAATATAGTATCAAATGTCAACGAAGTCAATATTCTCAAAAACATGAGTTTTGTAGTAATTAGGTTTTGCCATATCACGGCAGCAATGCTAAGCTTTAAATCAAAAAAATTATTTTGGAATAGGTTTTCAGGCATTTTGAAAAAGAAACTGCTAAAACTACCGCGATTCGTGTGTTTAACTTTGGCCATGAGCGATACAAACATACATGCATAATATGTGCCATATCAAAACCGTAAAGTCACGTCTATTTTAGCTTGTGCTTCTGATTTAAAAAAAGACCGCGAAGTCGACGATGACTCGGACAGACAATAAAAAAGCGATATGAGTTTGCACTGATGCTATTGAAATACCTAAAGCCTACCGTCAAAAATGTTGAATGTAATGCAAAAAAGAACTTTTAACAGTCCTACTTTTGCTGGTATCACTGATTTTACCCCCAAAAAATGTTATGTAAAATGTGCGTACCGGTATATATTGCATATACATTTTTAAGGTTCTTTGATGCAAATTTCGATGACACATCAAAGGTCATCATTGCTTGCGTCATCCTTTCGATGGGAGCGTTTGGAGTGATTGCGAATGGTGTCACTATTTATGTGATCTATAGCTCAGCGACACTGAAGTAAGTGTATTTGTATACATAAGTAAACATTTTTAAAAAGATAGTAAGAGCATCTTTCGAACTGGGATGTGGCAGAGTGTTTATTCCATGGAAGCGCTAAAACGAAAATCGCTTCCAAATCAATGGTGCTGACACGAATACAGCTGTCGCACAATAAATAGAGATTTCGCTCGTAATTAGAAATTCGAATCTGACTCGCCACAGTGCGCCTACCTAGCGATGCACATATTTAAAATTGATCTGTAACCAATTACATCTTTTTAAATCCAGCTACAAGAATAAGAATATTCTGTGAAGTTTGTACACTTTGCCACGTCTCAATGTGATGGGGTGTAATGCATGACTATTTTGGTGACGTAGGAAGTAACTTGCGATGTAAGCAGTTTTTAGCCTTTTGTTGCGTGTGGAACCTTGGCTGTGCTATAAGTGGTGTTATAAAGCCCTAGTTACAAAAAGTTTATGAGAACTGCTTTGGCTCTAATTTTCCTGCATAAAAAGTTTAGTTGAGGTGTTCTTTAACTGGTGTACGCTACAGAAAATTTGAGGGTTATCGAGCAAGTTTGTTGTATTAGTACATCAAACATTTTCTACGGTAGCCAATACAAAATTTGTTGCTTCGGCCAATGCTCTACTTAGTAACTTTTTTTTTCCTTTTTTTGAGATGACCTTTACGTAAGCGATTATTCTGTCACAGAAAACCATTCATTTTGTTGCGCAAGCAAACAGCTTGTCGTATCGTATTTTTTGATCTTTTAACCACTACTATTTTCAATCTTTCAAGAAAAGTTGCTGTTTGCCTTGCTGTGCATTTGTGACACAATAATAATTGAAATAAAATCGTTGCGTTTGAAATCAGATAAAATGCGCAACAACATGATTATATCATGCGCTTAGTTGTCAAGTATTGCCGAAGTGCAGGGTGCTCGAAAAAAAAATGTAATTAGTTTAATTTGTTTTTATTTGCACATATTTTGCACAACAAACTTAAAACACAAGATACTTGTAGTCAAATAGATTGGGTTTTATTTGAAAGCCCAACAAACTTCTTGTAGTCCGCATTTTCAATACGACCCCCGTTTCTGTTGAAACATGCTTTCACGCGTATGCAGAAATTTTGGCCCACTTTTTTTCATGTGTTGTTGCTTACTTCAGCTGCATAATCAGCCACATTCTGCTTTAGATCAGCTAGTGTTTGAGGCCTGTAAATCTCCCCTTTTGCTGCTTCCCAGAACCAAAAATCAAGTAGAATTATGTGTGGACTGTGGGGGCCCACTCATGATCTGTTTTGAGGCTGATTAGACGATTCTGGAAAAAGCCCCTTAGGTGATGCAATGATGCATGGGCTGGGCGAGGTCTAGCGCCATCCTGCAAGAACCAAGCCAGTCTCAATTGTCCTTGAGCTAGTTTCTGAGTCAGGTCACAATGAAACTGGTCAAGAATAGCGATATAACGCTCACTGTTGATGGTAACGGTGAGCCCAATTTTTTCGAACCAATGAGATCACAGCAAACCGTGCTTTGCATTGAAGGCCACAAACCAAGTGACCCTCGGGCCTTTGAGGTGCTTCTCATTGATTTCTTCCGGGCTACTTTTTCCCTAAAACACCTTGCTGTGGTTATTAACCGCCCCATTGAGATGAAAGTGTGCTTCATCACTAAACCAAATGTGATTGAGCCAGCTGGGAGTTTGCGCAAGCTTTTCATTCAACCAATTGTACATCTTGATTCTCTTCTCTTTTTCCTGTTGCTCCAGCACATGGTGCGTTGAAATTCGAAATGGGGAGCAGTTTCAGGTCTTTTTTTGTGACTCTCAAAAGTGTAGTCGGAGACATACCCAGCTCTTTGACACGGATTCGGAGAGATTTCTTCGGGCTCTTGTTCACTGACTTACGGACTTGCTCCAGCTCTTCAGGAGTTATGGCCGATTGCTGACCACTTCTTTCCTTGTTGACTTTATGCAGGGTTTTCTTCTTTTGAAAAGGCTGTACGGTTCTCTGTATTTTCAAATTTGTATGAGCTGCACAGTCAGACTTAGATTTTTCACCCGGTAAGCTATTGAATCGATGGCGAACTATTGCGGGTGACTTGGTTTCATACCAGAGTTGGATAATTTGTAACTTCTGATCTTTTGTGTACATTTTCTATACTATGTATTGATATATTACTATACAGCTTGTACAAAATCTGAAAAATACACAAAACAGAAACAGGTTTACAAATCCAACCTAATCGATTGCATAACCTGAAAGGGAAAAGTCCGTGCTTGCTGAAATTAATTTTTTATAGCCAATCAAAGTATCATAGTTACATTTTTTCGGAGCACCCTATATTCTCGAAAAACAAAATAGGCCAATAGTTTCGAGATTTAGCAAGGACGCCAAGCTCTTGGAGACATAGTGATTAGGAAAGCGAAGGAAGAAAACCAAATGTTAAAAAACTCCATTTCAAGAGCATTTGTTGCAGTTAATTTTGACGAAGTTACCAGACCGACTGCATTTTCTTGTCATATCCATTCAGAATTGGAGTGAAGAACATACCGGTAGCCTTACAATAAAGAGATTGGCTTCAATTAACACAAAGGCCAATCTTACCAGTGCTTACTGAAAAGATCTGTTGCTCGACACACTGAAAGAGTTCAATATCCCTAAACAACAGATGTTAGCAGGTATAGTCGACAGTGCATCAATTATGACCCAGATGTACAGCTACATGATAAAGAAAAAAGTAATAATAAGAGCATGGAGAGAATGAGTGCAAAGAAGCTGTAAATACTGACGGTTTCATAGAAATCGAACATTCCATATATCACGTGAGGTGCGCAGAACACACTTTGAAACTAGGGATTGGAGTTTTATCGAAAAGAAGACGACCAGAAAGTTTTTAACAAAGCTGCGAAAAATTCTTCAGCATCTTGGTTCACCATACACAGACGAATTTCTGAAGTGTCTTGCAGGCAAAGGAATGTTAGTTGACATGCCGATATGATGGGAAGTAGCTTTCTAATGCTTCAAAGATAAGTTGGCTTAAAAACTTTTGTTTAGGATCCCTGGTCTCAGGAATCATGCTTCAATGAAAGTGAGTTGATGGAAGTTGACGAGTTGCTCCAAGTGCTTGAGATTACTTACGCGGCTACAATTTCTCTTCAAAAGCAAGATTTAACTCCAGGAAAATGCTTGCTTCATTGGAGAGAAGTATTTTTGATTTGGAGAAAATTGGAAAAATTTGGCCAATGTTCTTGCTACATCTTTAAGAGCACGCCAATTGCACTTCTTGAGGTAAGAGGCTTTTTTGGGCAGCTGTTTAAGTAGGCAATGCTTTTTGTGGAGTCCTAACTAAACAAAAGTGTTTGCACTTGCTTGTTTCTAAGCATTGACTAAACAAGTGACAGGATGTAAAGACCATTGTCAAATTTCTTTTTTTCTTTGCAGGTTGACGAATGGTCAAGAATTCTCCTGAACACTAGCGAAAATAGAGATGCAAAAAGTGCTGTTTTATACGTTAGTAGGTTTATTGTTGAATTCAGAATGCACAAACAAGTGATGAGGAGTTGATTACTGAGTTACCCGTAGTTGGCATATCAACAAATTCAACCCAAAATGTGACAAAGAAGGCGGAAGTTCAAGCACCAACAAGCTACTTTGAGACATATTTAAACTTACTACTAGAAAATACTGTTGAGTTATCATATGTCGTCACTTCTCGACATTCCGTTGACGCGTTTAATGATGCGTTGGACTAAGTCAGGGAAGACGAACCCATTTGCTATCAAGGGCCGCTTTGTCAGTTTTAGCTGAGCAAGCGAGCCGCGCAAGTTTTTAGTCATGCCATGAAACTTTTTTCTATTATTTAAAAAGCAAAGAGCAGCCCTATTGGTTGTATTAAAACTAATAAGGCATAAGATAAAATAAAGCAATCCTGATAAAAACTTTAGCCCACCACATTTCCGCTTAAAAGTTTAATTTGTATTAGAAATAAAAGCGCGTTAAAAAGCAAAAAACCCAGTTAAAAAAGAATTTGTGATACAAAATTATAAACTTTTTGGAAACGGAAAAAGAAGTTGTTCAACAACAGTAACGAACAACAAACGAAAACAATAAAAACCCAGTTTGTCATCCAAAACCGCAACTCTACGAAGACTCTGGCGTGGTTGTGGTGCAAGAAACCAAAATTGCAAAAATATACACCGTGTAGCAACCTCAACAACTTCAACTACAAACCACAAGCAGAAAATCGCCAACAACACCTGGATTTATATACGGATTGATATCTACGATCAGTAGCCATCATGATAGAAGTGACTAGTCGCCACATAGAGTGCAATCATTTTAACTCGGATTACAGTCGGATGCCTGCCGTAGCGCAACAGTTCTTCCAGACATCCAAAAGGTGAAAAGCAGCAGCACAGGATCAGTGTAAGCTGAAAATAAAGTACACGCATCAATACAGCACATGGACATTATATACAGATATTTACAAGATCGCGGGGCGTGGCAGTAATAAGGCACAAATAAAAGTCAAAATTGAAGCAGCTCCTTACTAGGGCAATAAAAAAAGATTTCCCCAAAAAATGAACCCAAAAACATAACTGCAGGACTAACCCACAAGAAATAGAGGGGTAAGGCCAAATTTAATCATTCAGTGACTTTCTGTAACGAACCGGGAGCCTCATAATTCTACCTCGGTGCGAACGAAGCTCGGGCGCCGACTCTTCGTCAGGGAGTGCAGAAAGGGCCGACGTCAGTGGCGATGGAAGGGATTTCAATGGCAATCGAATTGTCGTGGTGGCCGTAATCTACCTGACAGATCAGGTGTTGCCGCATATACATGAGTGCGGCCTTAAGTCTGTCGATTGAGACCGAATCAGTTCGGTCTCCAAGGTCTAAAATAAAGAATTTGTCCTCCATGTCGAGAACGGGGAAAGGTCGTGTGTAGGCCGGTTGCAATGACGTCGCAAAACCATCGTCTCGCACAAAGACATGCGTGCAAGTGCGCAGAGCCTTATCCAAATAGGAACTACGACGACAGGGCTCTTGAGACAGAGAAGGTTTGAGTGATTTCATAAAAGTTACAAGTCGTCGACGATATTCTGTGTGCGAAACCGTGTCGTGATTGTCTGAAAAAAATTGTCCTGGCAAGCGCAGGGTGGTGCCAAAGGTAAGTTCAGAAGAGCTGCAGCCAATATCCTTCTTGACCATGCAGTGGATACCAAGTAAAACGAGGCCGAGATTTTTGTACCAGGCGGAGGGATTATTGTTGCACTTAAGCGCTGTTTTAACCGCGCGATGAACGCGTTCAACCATCCCATTGGATGCGGGGTGGTACACTGTGGTGTGTGATTGCTTCGTCTCCAGGAACTCTCACATTGCCGACCTCTATCGATAGTCATCTGAGTGGGACAATCAAAACGTCCAACCCAGTGTAAAAGAAACGTGTGTGCACACTCAATCGCAGTTACGTCACGCAAGGGGACTAACTTTACGTGTCTGGTGAAGAGGCAGATGATAGACAAAAGGTAAGAGTAACCATGGGAAACCGGTAAGGGGCCAACAATATCAACATGAATATGCGAAAACATTTCATTAGGAGCCTTAATGAGTGCAACGGTGCTCGATTGTGTTTTATAACCTTTGCTTGTTGACATTTAATACACGTCTGAACAAAAGTTCTGATGTCAGACCTCATTCCAAAACAAACAAACCTCTGGCCGACAAGCTTCTGGCTAGCCCGGACTCCAGGATGTGACAAAGCATGCAACCTATCGAAGATCTTTTTTCGGAAGCCAACAGAGACTAGCGGTCGAAAAACTCCTAGAGAAATGTCCCCAAGCAGAGGCTGGTCACAGCCAGGCACCGAGTCCCTCACGATCTTTTTAAAATGATCAATCCTTAATATGATAATAATTAAATTATCGATCTGCTGAGCGCGACTCATAGCGGCGAAATCCACAGCTTGGACTTTGTTGTACAGAGCATTTAATTCCGGTGGTCGGCTCAAACAATCGGCAACAACATTATTTTTGCCGGAAAATTATCTCATATCGGCGGTCAGTTGTGCTACATACGAAAGCTGGCGCAGCTGCCGGGCAGTAACTTGTTTCATGGGAGATATCACGGCACTGAACTAATGGCTTGTGATCGGTAAAAAGGGTAAAAGCGCGACCCTTCCAAAAGTACCTGAAATGTCGCAATGACAAGTACATTTCGAGGAATTCCCGGTCAAACACAAAAGAGTTAACTTGGGCAGAGTTAAGAGCCTAAGAAAAAAAGGCTAACGGTTTAGCATGACCATCGACAACTTGCTGCAGTACCCCACCAACTGCAGATGTCGAAGCGTCTACCACCACCTGTATCTCGGCACCTAACACAGGGAAAGCGAGTAAGGTTGCACTGGCAAGCTTGGTTTTAATGGCAGAAAAAGCTTCTTCTACCTCCTCGTTCCAACGTAAAGTTTGTCGGCTGTACTTACGCTGGAAAAGCATTCTATTCAAAGGTTGCAAGGTGGCTGCAGCCGCGGGGATAAATCTCCGGTAATAATTTAACATGCGTAAAAATCTACGCAACTGTTTCATGTTACTGGGACTCGGGAAGTTTTGAATGGCGGTTACTTTGGATTCAAGGGGCGCCACTCCCTCTCGATCAACGTCAAAAATGCACTTGTCCTTATTTAAAATGAGGCCATAATACTTTAATCTTTCAAAAACAAGGGTAAGGTGCCTCATGTGTTCTTCTCATGTCTTGGAAAAAATTAAGACGTCGTCAATGTACACAAATACGAAGGGAAATCCCCTTAAAACTTCATTAACAAAGCGCTGAAACAAGACGCCAGCATTACACAATCCCATGAGCATTTCACGAAAACAACAGCTACCAAGAGGCGTCACAATGGCAGTCTTAGGAATACCTTGTTTGGCAATTTCAATCTGATGGTAAAATTTATATAAGTTCAAACTCGAAAAGTGCTTACTAACTACCAGACATAAAATCCACAAAATTGGTGAATAGCGGCAATGCTACTCACCTATGCGGCACGGTTTGTTTATTTAAGAGCCGAAAGTCACCGGTGACTCTGTAGGAACCATCTTTCTTAGGGACAAGATGAATAGGGCTCCCGTTTGGGGAATTAGCCGGCTCAATGACATTCAAATCCTGCAGCTTCTGCAGCTCCACTCGTAATATGTTCAACTTCTCCGGCGAGAGCCGTCGCACTCTTTTGACAGGTAGGAGATCCCCGGGTATTAATAAAATGCTTGATCTTATGCCGCGCCGGTTTCTTACAATTCTCTAAATCGAAAACGTCGGGGTATCGATCAAACAACTCCTTGGGGTCCTGAACAAGCGTGACGTCACTATCAATGCAGAAAGGTGGCGAGGGGCAATCAGTCTCAGGGAGCGTGCCAGCGAAATCTTCGCTGGCACGCGAGTCTCCAAAAACGTACGGCGGTTTAACAGGGTTCTCGTCTGTTTGCACTAACCTGCCTCGGCGGGGATCGATTAAGAGACCAAAATGGCTCAGAAAATCCAGTCCCAATATCGCGAACAAGATGTCAGCCTTGACAAAAGTCCAAGTAAATGAACGACTTAAGTTCAATGTTAACTCCAATTCTACGCTCTCAAACGTGGGTACTTTAAATCCGTTTAGGCAAGACATAAATCCAGTTACACTCGGGTGTGTGACAGGCCTACGGCATGGGATCACAGAACGGCAGCTACCACTGTCCACCATAAATTCAATGTGGGTTTTAGGATCGCGTACATGTAACATTCCAGTTTTTAGCGCTTTACGATCCATAGCATCCAGACCCCAACTACAAAGCCTGAATACGTTACTCGTTTTTTTGGCAAAGTAGCATTAGTGTTTTCTGAGCGGCGAGCAACAGGGCCCCTCCAAGCATAAGGCAGCATGCAGCGAAAAGCATCGCCGCCAAACCTTGTGTGGTAAAAACATAAATCTCCCAATGGTGGGCGAGGAGCAGACAAAAAACGATTCCTACGAGGCCCTTGGTAAGGAGTGCTGCTAAACCTAGCACGTGAAAATGAGGGGCGCTGAAAATTACTATCTCAATTTGTTGATGCCATGAATGTAGGAGCAAAAGAATTAGTTTGTAACCTGACGGTTTGTGGGGCTGGGCATTGCTGCAAAAATGAGTTGAACGATTCGGCTAGTCGGTCAACCTTGTCCGCAAGGAGTTTATTTGGAGCAGACACAAAACGGGCGTCATAGGTCAGCGATCAGTCCTCTGCAATTACACGATCCGCAAGACGTGCTACATCATCCAAGTTGTCCATGGGGCCAGCTACGAGAACTCGTCTGACGTTTGAGGGCAATTTATCCATACATAATTTCTTCGGCAGAACAGGGGAGCCTTTAGCCCCTAACAGCTTGCGCATCTCGGCAAGCAACTCCGTGGGCTTGCGGTCACCCTAACCATAAGCATGCAGCAACTGATCTAACTGGTGTTCTTCGGTTTGGCCGAAAATCTCAACAAGCGCTGCCTTTAAACAAGAGTACGGGTAAACAAGGTCTAAGTCCAGCAGCACGTGCTCGACACGTTGCAAATGTGGCAGATCTAAAGAGCTAAATAAAAGCACGCGCCTCTGAAACTCAGAAGCAATCTTTCTCATCGCAAAAATGTTCTCCACCATGAAGAACTACAGACTGACGTCATTTTCGCAAAACTTGGGGAGGTTAAGGGTAATATCACTCATAGTGGCAGCGGCATGAGGCTTAGAAAAATCGGGCACGTGGCAGGCCGACTTCTGGCTCATCACACTTGAAAAAAGTTGGATTAAAAATTACATAGAAAAAAACGAAAAACAAACACTTAACTTTTAAATTCACACAGAGATGAGTCAATTTTCTTCTGCAAATTTGGTGAATGATTTAGCTCCTTATTCCTTCTTTTCGGTGTTTTTTTTTCTTCCTTTTTGCATTCACGTCGGGGTCACCAATGTTGCGCTACAGCAGGCATCTGACTGTAATCCGAGTTAAAATGAGTGCCCTCCATGTGGCGACTAGTTACTTCTATCATAATAGCTACTGACAGTAGATGCCAATCCGTATATAAATCCAGGTGTTGTTGGCGACTTTCTGCTTGTGGCTTGCAGTTGAAGTTGTTGAGGCTGCAACACTCATTTTAAGTGCACGGAGTGCACTTATTTTAACTCGGATTACAGTCGGATGACTGCCGTTACGCTACAATGGTGATACCAAAGTGCTGAAATTACATCTTTTCCGATGTAATTGAACGGCAGCGTCTTCAGTCAAGCAGCACAAGCCATCGTCGAGTCGCTGAGCCCTAACGTCAAGGCTGCCTTCCAATTGAATTCTTGGCGGGAATCTCCCTTACTTAGGCCAGCAAGCCTCACTCTCTCTACGTTGGCGGGGAAGGCATGCTGCGACTATTGTTGCGCTACGGCGGGCATCCGACTGTAATCCAAGTTAAAATGATTACACTTCATGCGGCGACTAGTCACTTCTATCATGATTGGTGCTGAACGTAGATGTCGATCCATGTATAACTCCAGGTGTGTTTGGCGACTTTCTGCTTGTGGTTTGTAGTTGAAGTTGCTACAACAGAATAGTCCGAGAATCACTGCGAACCATACAGTTGAAGTAATTTAACGCGGTATTGCAGCAAAAAATAATAAAAAGTAACAAAGAAACATCTAGTGAAAAATTAGACTAGCTTTACCTATATGTTCCGTTGTGAGATTTTGGAAACTCTTTTGCTTTACTAAGCGCTTAATATTAGATTGAACCGACGATGTGGCAACTCTCAACTGCGTACTACAATTTTCGTCTGTCAATCTTGACCCGCAACGACTTTTCGTGATGTGCATTTTAGAAAAAAATTGCTCGCATAGGTACGTGCTTTCAAAAACTGATGAACATTTGAGAGCGTGAGTTCTCAAGTTTGAAAACGTTTCCTTTGATACATAAACACGATAGAATTCAAGCAGCGGCTTCTTCTGATACATCGCTTTCAGCGCGTTATCACTCTGTAGTTTCATGAGATCGAGTTGGAGCTCAGAGGTGTAGAAGCGGATGTAACATTGAAGAGGATAGAAAAGACATCAATCTCCAGCTGCTTGCTTTTCATGCCATAAAATCTAGCGTTAAAGCTTTCCAAGAGGCTGGAACATTCCAAAGCATACGGAGCACAAAAAGTCGAATTGTGTTTTTTCAATGTGGGAAAATGCGTGCAATCGTTATCTTTCAACTGACTTTCCCAGATGCTCAGCATTGACATGAAGGATCTGATCTTAAAAAATATCAAGTGCAGCAGTTGATCTGGCCCTTGAAGTTGCACATTCAAATCGTGTAAATGCTTAGTGATATTTACCATGAATCCCAAGTCGCGCAACCAGTTTTCATCTTCCAGCTCAGTGAGAGGACACTTCTTCAAATTTTAAACTTGATGATTTCCGGAAGAAGAGAAAAAGCGTTCAAGCATATTCTGACAACTCGTCCAACGAACAGCACAAAATTAATGAAGGTAGTTACAGTCAATATCAAAGTCTTTGAGAACTTACTTGAATATGCGATTGTTTAGGTCATTTTTTAAATAAAGTTAATGCAGTCTGTAACCACCAACAGCACAAGATCAAACTTCACAGATTTTGCGCAAAGGTTTTGCTGTTGAACAATGCAATGACCAAATACCACCAGTTTATCATGTCTAATTCCTTTTGCATTCATTTTCTTCTTTAACAATATTACCAACCCTTTATGTGTCCCAACCATAGCTGGTGCGCCATCAGTAGCAACATCACTCAACTTATGTAATGGCACGTTGAACTGGCGTAGGGCCGGGAGGAGCGTCTGAAGCAAGTCCTCTCCACGAATAGTCTCGTGCATAGATTCGAGAGACAACAAGTTTTCTTCAATTTGAAAGTCTGAAGTTATCCCTTGAAAAAATATTGCCAGCTGCGCAGTGTTTTTGATGTCCGTTGTTTCATCGAGATACACGGAGAAGTCAACAAATTTATCAGCTTTTTTTGAGATTATCTTCAATATCTTGACCCATTTCTTTTTTGCGTTCACAAACAGTGCGTTAGGACAAGCTCAACTTCTGGTAGAAATGAACTGACTTTGGATCCGACTTTTAGCTGCTTTTACATGTAGTTTTTTCGCTCATGCCCCATCGTCATACGGCTTGAGCTTTTTAGCAATCAATTCCAGTACTTCAGAGCTCACAGTGAGCAATCGTCATTTGTGCTGCAAAAGGAAGTTATAACACTTTGATAGGCGTGCAAATCTTTCCTAAGTTCTTTTTGTCCTCATTTTTCTAAGCTCCTTATCCAAGTTTTCAAGCTCAGGGTAGTGGGTATCGTAGTGACGTTTTAAATTTTCTTTCTTTATGACTGCTGGCGGCATTTTGCAATTTAAACAAAACAGTTTTTCTCTTTCTTATTAAAGAAAATCATATTGTCCATTTTTTCAGAAATACCCTTCTTTGATCTACAATCTTTCTTTTCTTTATTGACGACATCGAAATATGTTTCGAGTAGCTCAAAAATATAAAAACGAACTGCTGTTATGTGTTTGTTGGCACTAAAAGCTGCAATTAAAGTAATCAAACTTAAAGTTTGAAATATTCGTATAGTTTTTCATAAAATACTGTCAAATTAAAACTTTAACTTGACTATACCTCAAATAGTTTTTTAACTTGTATTTGTTTTCAAGCAACGACTGCCGAAAATTTTTAAGAGCAATTTACTTTTCACAAATACAAGTAATTTAGAGAAAACAGCTTAAAAAATTACTGAAATAAAATTTCAAATAGTGATTAAGTTTATCAAAATGAAAAAAAATAATAAAATTTAATGATAAATGTTTGTGGTAAAAATTTATCAAAAACTAACAGAACAACAAGTAACAATCTCAACTACTAAAGAAATTAAAATAAAGTTAAAAAAATTCAGATCAAGGTCGTTTACAATTCTTGTCACCAAACTCTCTTTGTTGTCTCTAATGTACTTAAAATAGAAAACCTTTACTTTTAATAAACCTAAGTCAGCAGAATGTTTAGAAATCAGAAAACTCTTTTTAACGGAAACTGTTTTATTTTAATACTTATAAAACCTATATACAAAACTTAAGAGAAACAAACATTTTGTTCAGTAATCCAACATAAAATTGTACTGGATTACTAATTAACTCTAAAACGGAGACATTTAGCTGCAGCTTCTATCTGTGCTTTCAAACAAGATTGAACCATCTTGGCTCTTTTGATTGAAGATAGCCAATTTTGCAAAATATTAGCATTCAAGCGCAACAGCTTCAATCAGCCCATCAAAATCAGTTTTGAATTATGTGATATCAAGTGCTTTGTTTTCCCTTTTTTAAAAAATGTTTATACCAACTTTAGTATGATTATTTTGTTGGGCGCTGAAAGCCAGTTTTCTGTGGTCAAAGCAACGTTTTATGGGTGCATTTTGTAACTTCAAAATCGGTTGCGGTGGGGGTTTGCGCAAAAATTTTGAAGGACGTTGATTTTGTCAAAAACCGATTCGCCGGCCATATGTTCGTCACCTCTGAAATAAGTAGAGCACCTGGGATGGTTGAAACTGCCAAGCATAAGCGATATTATATTCGAAAATCCTGCGCGCAGCCTGTCTCGAGTGCTGTAAGCTGCCTGCCTAGCACTCACGTTTTTTTGGATAGAATAGTTTCACACTTGCAATGAGTGTTACGTGAGAACAGAGTGCGAATGAAAAGTGATGTAACTGATGCAATTGTTTTTGCGAAAATCAAAAAAGTTTTTAAGTTTTATTAAATAACTTTGATACCAATGGTGGGCAAGTTGCTTTTTTAAAGTAACTGCGTTACAGATTCTTAGGCAAAAAAGTTACTAGTTACAGTTTCTTGTTTGGTTGCAAAATGCAAGAGTGACCTATTTTCGATGCAAGGCAAAACAGCCAAACCGCCTATTAAAAACGCAGTTTAATTTGCTTAGAAAGCTAAAAGTTTGAATTTCTGGTGCAATAATGTTCCTTTTCAATATTCAAAAGCTATTTGCACCCTTACCAAAGGAAATGAAAGCCAGAGAATCGAAAAAATTTTCAATGAGTACGCTTCTAAGATAGCCTTCAATGTTGTTGGCGATTTTCAGAAATTTCGAATAGACGCGTCGACCTTTCTGAGCTCTACAGTTTCTGCGAGTGTTCTACAGTTCATGTTGACAGGAAAAATCCACGACAGAAAACAGCATATTCAATCCCGAAACTTTTTGTCTGACTCTTTTTAAGAGGTACGTTAAAATGTGGGGAACAGAAAGTGCAAGGGCTTTTATAGCACAAACGCAGAAAAAGAAGAAAAGGGCAAAGCGCTCGCAAGCGATTGGTTAGAAAGTGACCAATGGAGAACGAGCAACTAGTGCAAAAGTTTTGAGAATGACTTAATTACTTTCCGCAATTATCAAGTTTTATAATGCCAACCAACTTTTCAAAAATGCATGGCTTTGAAAATCAGCCTCACAGGATAGTCCGTAAAAATTACTATGAATGGGATTCGAACCCATGTTTTTACCAATTGGCGACGTACTCTGAGGTCGAGTTAGTGGCAGTTCTTAATCGCAGACAAGCGTAGAACCACTCCACTATCGTAGCACAGGGTTGAACAGTAAATACAAGCACTTGGGGCGTTGGCATATGTTGACTGTTGACCTAATGTATTCGTACCGCCTTCGTATCATTATCACACCTGCTCGGCAATACGAATAGGGATAAGATTTCATACCGATTTTCAATTTGATGCGTTGAGATCAACTGTGACCAAGTTTGGCTGTGATGAGAGCAAATATTTACCAACCCTGGTCAGTTATTATGGAATTACTGTAAAACGACTGATTTCACTTTCGTACTTTCCGACTTTGAATATTGGTTGTTTCTAAATAATCTGTGACGATTTCAAGTTCAAGTAAAAAAGTAGTCAAGGCTAAAGGGTCCAAAATTGCCAATTTGTCAAAGGGACCCAATGAAATGAATCTTTTTACCAAAAACAAACTATTTTTTTATCATTTAGAGACAAATTACTGAACTATAATGTTTTTTTGCTGTGAAGCTACAATCAGAAGGTAACTGCTACTTGTAAATTGACGGTCGTAAAGTGTTTAATTGATAACTAGTAACAAATTTTGTCACGTAGACTAAAAAAGTGACGTAGTTACAGTTTCTAAAAAACGCCAATCAGCAATAACCGTTGTGTTCAGCGCATTGGAAAATAGTGATAAATACCACTTTTGGCCTCTGATTGTCGACCGGTGATTTCCAAAAAGCTAATTATACTGATCAGTTCCACCCATTCCTATGTTGTATGCATGAATAAGTTGTGGCTGGGTAACATTTTGTCTACCCTTAACTCTAAGTTAGGCCGTCTGTAATGGTTCATAGAGCCATATCGTTGCTGGCTATGGCCACCACAAAGTTGTCATTCCATTTACACATGTAAATATTTCAATTATTGCAGTAATCAAATGCTCCACGATCTTTATTCTTCAGGCTTTTTGAGTCCATCAACCTGCGCCTTGCTCCTGAGGGGCAATTATCCCTAATTTCTTCTGCAGCTGGCACCCTGCGCTCTTTCAGCTCTTACAAAAGATCTTAGCTTGTAAAAAAGTAGTCGAATAAGAACTAATGCTTGCCTAAGAGCTTTTGAGCGCAATATCGATAAGGTTGGTAACAGCACGTCGACCTAGTGGTTGTCCTCCGCCATCAGTATTTATTTTTTTACATTCGTCTATCTCCAAATGATAAGGCTATCCATTGTTTCCGCGGAGTGCCCACAATGTATATTCGAAGCATATCGACTTTCCGCGAATAAGCACTTTGAGCTGAATACATCTTTTGTACCAACAGGAATGCAATGTCTCAGAAATATAAAATACCACGATATAACATCTTTGTGTACAACATTTCAACATAAGACTTTTCTAAAATTTAATATTTGGTCTAATTTTAAAAAGTCTCAAAAAATCAGCATAATATGTTTGAAAACAAAAAATTGTGATTGCCACTGTTAAGCGTTTATATATAATCGTAATTAATTCAGAAAAACGTTGGCATGATTAGGGTTTATTCATAAATTAAAATAAACAAGCTTACGTACATAGCACTGACTTAAAACTACAACTGGTGACAGGGTTTATGTGCCTTGAGACGTAAAAAAGCTGTCTCTTAGCTGTCGTTGTTCCCAGGTCACCCTTGGATAAGGTGCAGCATCTAATAGCCTCTTCTGTTGGGGTTTCAACATGACAGTTTGTTATTTTTATTTTTAATGAATTTTGCGGCACTTTGTGCATACTGTACTGTATATCATTTTCTTCGTCTGGGTTTCTATTTATCTGCTGTTTTACAGGTGCGATGGCCATACCACTATCTTCAAATTTAAACTAAATTCTTTTCATGTGCATGTATTAAAGTATATCGTTTTGCCATGGTCTCCCTTTTTTGTCCACTGCTGCCAAATTTATTTTCTATGTATGCTGATTTGGGCAAAAATAAAATGATTTATTGATCGATTGATTGCAAATGTTTTTCAGATCGGTTTTTAATTACTTCATCATAAGCCTAGCGATTTCGGACCTTATTTCTGCAATTTTTTCTCCGCTTTTTGTTTATCGACAAGCATGGGGATTCGATTCTTGGTCACTTTCAACATTCATGTGCAAAGTAAGAAGTAAATAATAATTAGCATTTGGCTAGTTGCACTCCAGGATACAAACAAAGCATTTGGAACCGTGACTCTTCTCGTTTCTGCTGTTGCAAACCACCGTAAAAATTTTTGTGCCATAACATTTCTTTCTACACGGTTTCCTATTACTCAAATTTCGGGCTCTGTATTGCGTACAAACTTATTACTTTGCTTTTAGAAATATAGTAAATGCAATATTAATTTAAGAAGCCGGATAAGAGATTTGCCCGGTAGTTTAAAAATTCAAAATAAAATGTTTCTTTTGGGAGGATTTAATTTTTTCGTAAGACTACTGGTTACAAAAAATTTTTATTTAACAAATCTTTTCTTATGGTTCTCGCCCTCAAAAAGAATTCTCTAATACAACTTTGCGTAACATCATTGATCACGTTTTTGTCCTTCTAATCATTAACGGAACAGCAGCGGTTGCAATTTTTCTTGGGCTGAACCTCAAAATTATCTTTTACAAGTAAAAATCTGAAATTTAAAAATTCTTTTAGATTTTCTGGGGTGCTGACTCCGGGACCACAGCAGCAACGTCGCTTCATATTCTGGTCTTCTCCGGGCTGCGTTTTATTTCACTAAGATGGCCGCATCAGTTCAGAAGATACACGCTCCGACGGGCAAAAGTATTTCTAAATAATAGTAACTTCTACTAATTCAGGAAAGCGGTCAAAATGTGTTTTGTAGCTGGATACAATATAATGTATATCTTAATTTCGCTTTACAATTACACTCTAAGCGCAAAAAACCTGGACACATCAAAAACTACAATGCAGTTCCATAAGTTTAAAAGCTTTGTAACGATGTTAATTAATGTTGATTATAGATAACAATCGCTGCATTGTGGATAGCTTCTATTGGAGGATCGTTCCTGCCATTTATTGTGTGGGCAGATGCAATTGAAAAAAATTCAGTATTAGACATTCCGGTTCTTCCATCTTGCCGCCCAGATATAATTTCGTGGTATGTCTAATATTAGAGGATAGCAGTGTTATAGGCGTAAAATAGCCCGGAAGGCACCATGTTCTCCCATAAATTTGTTAAATCCCATCAACTTAAGCCGTTTTATTTAAAATGACAAGCGAAGGTCGATAATGAAAAGAAAAATCACTGACCGAAATTGAGAAATAGAAAGCACCAAAAGTATACCTTTGGCTTCACCCAAAAAATGATTTTGGTCACGCTAATAGATAGTATTCGTATACGTAATGATGTATGTTTCCATGATTCACAACAAAAATAGGTGTTTTGGTTTGAATCTTCACACGCAAGACTTTTTTCAATGAAATTACTCCCGCTTGATTATTTCTAGTTTCTTGTTATTGCAAAATTCGCAGCACGTGGCATTACGGGTCAAGGCTACTTTGTATTGCTCCTCGGAAATCCTTAATTATCCAGTGTACTATGGTTTCCTAATTCAAAGAGATGCAGTTATTTGTTGTTTCAAACCAGTCCAAATAAGTAGAGCTAATCAAATTGATCGGCGTGCCTCAATAGCATTCAAATGCGAGATGTAGTATCTTGGGCCATCAACTTGAAAACGTTTAATTGGTCGTTTAATAAAAAAGGATACATAGACTGTGGTAACACTCATGAATGCAGTGATCTGAATACTAGTAAAGTGAAATACTAGCGACATCATGATCTTATTTGCTGAGTACGTCAATGTTTAAAAGATTGAATATTTCTCAGAAACGTATAAAAATGTGTATCAGAGCTTTGTTTCTTTCTGTATCTATTGCTTTTCTGACTATGGCACCATTATTTTTAATCACCTCTTTTGTTTGTTTATTTAATGTTCTTGAAAAGTGGCTTGACAAAAAAGGTTTTATGGTATAATACATAAAATCATGTTTTTACTAGGCATTAAGTCAAACTCCTTTCTAAGCAACTGCAACTTATTTGTAGATCGTTGAATTACATCAGTAAAAAGTTTTAGATATCGATACAATAGAAACAGCACCACTAGATCTCCAATCAGAACAAAACACCACCGTCAACAAATGCTACCACATCCACTTTAAAATTCGACAATGACTGCTATATTTTTATCACGCCAAAACGTTTCAATTACAAACACGTCAAAATTTTTCAACAACAAAACTGTATTTTGAACTTTGACCTCAAATCTTTATTTGACGTCATGAACCAGGACATGAAATACGTATCAGTGTTTTTTAATAAAATCTTACCAGAACATTATGAAGTGATTGGCATTATGACAAAAGAGAGCTTTTTTATGCTTTTAACGAAAAAAGGAAAAAAAAACCTACTTAAAGTGCTTTCAACAGTCGTTTGTGCTTAATCGATAAGGTTTAAATCGTTCTAAAAGTTCTTCGTTTCTCAAACAGTACCGATAGCAGACAGGCGGTTAAAAGCTTTATCGACGATGAAACAAGCGACCCCCCGCAGCTTAATTTCAATTAGATTGACGGCATGAAACGAACCTGAAATGCCGGTCATGCCGTACCTCAATCCCGAGAAAGAGGAGGGGTAACCACAGACAAATAAACATGAAACAAGCGATTAAACACTTCAGCAATTATTTCAGCGTAAATTTTGTTCTTAAACGCTTCAATATGACACTGTTTTGTGATACTGAGAGGTGATTTCATAATGTGGTTTGGTACCACTTCATCAAAAACAACAACAGGCAACAGCTCTATTTCTTATTCAATGTCATTTTAAGAACAAAAGTGAATAGTAAAGTTCATTATTGCTAAGTCGCCTGTTTAAGTAGAATGATATATTTTAGTACTTGCATGTCGATTTAAAACTTATTTTTTAATATTGCTGCCGCGAGAATATAAATCAAAATAACTGATCTGCGAGTAGATTCCACGTCACAATACCTTTGCAATACAGTCAGGTTGCGCGCCTAAGTACTTTAACGCCTCCATTTTTATGACATGTAGCAATGTGAAACAATGCCGAATCTTAATGCCAAGTCTCGCAGGATGTAGAGAAAATTAGCCTCTTTTTTAGCACAAAAAGCTGGTCTATAGGTTATCCACTTGAGCCACAACCTAGCTAACTGTAGATCATATACTCTGGGCTTTGGTGCACGTCGCCCTTCTCTGGCTGCGTTTATGCCGGTAGCAAGTAACGGAGCGGTTACGCGCAGCCAGATGATTTAACTTTTGTATTTAAGTCTGTACAACTTTTGAGGCTTACTATGTAGACGACGAAGAAGTGTGGTCAGGACCCTGGTTTAGGTTAACCAGTGTATAGGTCAATGGTTACTTTTGTAAATACTTTAACAAAAAGTTTTGGTTGAAAAGTGGTAATTAAGAATCCACTCACTTTCAACTCCACAAATTTGGTCAAAACCAATGAGTGCCCAAGATGCTGATTCCGTTTCGATAGTTTTCTCCTTTAAATTTTATTTGAAATGACGTAATCCACTGTTTGTATCAAGACGAAAGAAAAATAATCTCAAAACAAAATTAAAGTTCTAACCCGGTTCTCAACCGCAAGCATCTTGGTTTCCGAAAGGAGGAATTATTTCTTTATGGAAGTGTTAAGGATTCACCACTCGAAGGGGATGACTCTTCCATTATAGTTGTCACAGGCGGACGGCCAGGACCTTCCTCGCACTGTTCTCAATCCAACCACCAGTTTAAAATCAAACAGTAAAATCAATGGCTATATTGACAGAACAACAATAAAAAACTTCGAATAGGCCAGCGCGAGAAAATTGACTATACTTTTATCCTCAACGATTGAACCAGCAAAAAACCAAAAACAGAATTTAAAATTACTTCTTTTTCTTTATATACATAATTAGTAAGAGCCTGAAGCCACGCGTTTTGTGTGCTTAGGTCAGAGCGCAGAAATAGATAATTGTAACAAAGTGAAGCGCGACAAAACAATACGTGCAATAAGACTCCTGTTCTCAGGGCTGCAGTTCGATTATCGGTGAGTTAAAAACATGGGCATTGGTGCGATAACAGGGAGGACAATTGTTCTAGAAAGAAATTGGGGAAAATTTCTGTTTATGGGATGAAAAATTTTGTGGTGTAGTTTGCTTGGATGCTTGCAACAAAGACATCGATTAAATGCTGTCGTCAATTTAATTAGGTATGATGACTTTTTTTAAGAGATTACATTTCCTGACCTCCACAGATATAAAAAATATCCCACCTAATAAATCTGCGGTAGGAAGAAGATTGACTCTGAAATCTGTAGGGTAGGAACTCGGGAAAACTGTCTAGAACTTACGGAACATAATTTTCTATAATAAGATTAACTAATTGTTGCCATTTGAAAATCGGCAATTTGGAAATTCTGTAGAACAATAACGATGCGTTTTGGTTCTAAAGCAAATATAAAACAATAAACCAACGCCGAAAGGAAAACAGAAATTCAAAAAGTGACAAATCTAAACAAACATGAGTAAATTAATGAAAGCAAATTACAAAAACGGGCTGTAAAATAAGAAGCAATTTCGATAACTAAAGATTCGGGTTTAAAATCGCTACTATCCTACCATTACAAAGTAGTTGACCAATTACTTCATTGCTTGATTTTGATGAATACGTTAATCACTTTAGCAACCTTCCAAAACTATGTATGGATAATCCAACGCACTTAGAAACATAAACGCATAGAATTAGTGAAATTATTTGCTGTTTCTAAGAAAGCACAGTCTTGGTTTATCAGCAAGAGATCGATTTTAGGGGCATAGTTTATAAAATGCAAAGTTTGATTGGAATTTATATAAGTATATAGGTCAATAGGTCCATACCACTGTGTGAAGTCGTAGTCATCAAATTTACAATCGCACATATGGAGGAAATTTTTTTCTTCAAAAGGGATTGCTAGACCTACTGGGGGATCGATTGCAAGTGGTATAGCAATAGTAGTGGCAAATTCAGAAACTCTTGGTAGGGAGGGTGTGATGTCGTTGTCGTTGTAGATATAGACGTTTTTTTGGAGATCAACTTTTTAGATTCCAATATTATTTAATTCCATTGTTCAGATTCCACGAATTTAAGAATTGCTAATGGGAGGGAATCATACCACCAAGTAACTTATTTCTGTAATCGTAAAACGAAAACCATCAAGCCAACAGCGGTGGCCCACAACTTTGACTTTGTACTCCTATACTTATTGGAGGAAACGGATAAATTTTGTAAAGTGAAAAATAACTTGTAAGCAAAGTCTTGATTATAAGCGCCGGAACGACGATCGGGATTCAGGGCATGGGACAATGCCCCCAACTTGTACAAACTTTTCGTTATTTCGGTGAAGCTGGCTAAATCGATATTTTCAAACCGCATAACTGACTGGTAGCTTTGCGGCGAGACGATGGCAGAGCAGGCTGGTGGAATATAAGTAGGGTTTAACTACTTCAAGATGTCAGTTCCCCCCAAAAAAAACATCCAACCAAGTTTGAGATTCAAGTTTGAAAGATTAGCCTATCATTAAAAAAGATTATCAAGGATATGTGAAAAATACCAAGCCCAAAAAATATTTTTTGGTTTCTCCAAATTTTCTTCTGGCTGCAGTAGCCGCAGCACATCTTCAAACTCGCGATGGAATTAAAGAATTAATGTTTGCAAGGTTGTGCAAAAATGAACTCATGTCTGCTTGTAGGAAAGCGTGAAAAAATATTGTCGCAGCATAATCGTTACAAACTGATCTGCACTTTGATCATTTGCGTAAAAGTAGGGGAAACCGGAGGCTGAAGCTTTATCCCACAAATTTCAAAACTTTGATAAAAAATTGAAAAATCAGAAAAAATGCTTCAAATACTTCCAGCAATAAAGATTTTTATGTGAGCATTGGGACAAATATAAGTAAATTGTCACTTTCAAAGAGTCGGCCTCTCCTTCTGTCAATCCTCCGTCTACACAACAAAGTGTGAAGCCTGTATGACTTTATTAATCAGCGACTTATGTTAGGCTGTTTTTGATGTAATACATTTATGAAAATATAGGTGTGTTTTAACACCAGTGTATTTGGCACTGAAAAATGCAACATACACCATGTATTCGCAGGCCGCACAAAAGTGGTCTGTGGGCCGCACGCCAGAGTTTAGACCACCCTAGAGTAACTGTGAGGCAACACTTGATTTATTGTTACAAAACCATATTTCTGATTTTTTTGTTTATTGTTTGCTTCCAGTTACCGTTAGCTGGTTAATGCTTTTCTCGCTTTTATATGAGCACTTCTTATGACTTTGGACTAAAACAATAAATGGTGATTTCAGGGGGCTTACTTTGAAAACTTACGTGGACTTTTCCTTCGTTATATTCTATTTTGGTCCATGCGCTTTGATTTCGCTCTTCTGTGTGGGCGCCGCTTTCGAAATAGTGTCAAGAAGACGACAAAGAAAAAGCGGTAAGTCACCTGCAAAGAACATGAAACACGACAATGTGACTATTGATTTAACTGCACCAATCAACAGCCGCCTCAACGTGGTGGTGCGGTCCCCGGCCCCGTTTGGGTTGGGTCGAAATGGCTGTTGGCCTTCCCGAGGGTCCCAGTTACCCCGGGCACTCCCCATTCATTTTTTCGCTATGCTGCCCCCTGAACGACCGCAGAAGGGCAGCACACAGCATCTTTAAAATCGGTCGCCTGTTCTTACTTTTTCTTCTCTCCTGCCCTACTCTTGCCCTCCTTCGTCTCCTCATTCTTCTTCTTCTCTTGATGAGCGGTAACGTTCATCCTAACCCTGGCCCCATCTTTCCTTGCTCTGTGTGCGCTGGAAATGTGACCTGGCGGGGCAAGTCAGTGCAATGCTGCGCTTGCTCCAAATGGGTCCATCTAAGGTGCTCACAACTTTCTTTATCTAACTTCAGAGCTCTTGGCAGCTCTCACTCTTGGAGCTGCCCCCCTGCCGTAACACTGTGGCTCCCCCCTCCTCGGACTCCTCCGGCACGTATACCTCCACTGTGGAATCTGACCCCCCCTCTGCTAATGCTGCACTCTTGCCCCACCCTCGTCTCCAAACTTCTTATCCCCCATCTGCCCATCTTATATCTCCTTCCCCTGCCCTTCCACCACCGTCCCTTGCTCCTGGCTATACTTCTGCACCTCCTGCCTCCTCTCCTCCCCCTGACTCTCTCAGGGTTCTTCAATGGAATGCTGGAGGTCTTCGAGCCAGGAGCACTGAACTACTTCACTTTCTTTCATCCCATCCTGTCGATCTTATCTGCATTCAGGAATCCAATCTTAACTCCTCTTCCTCTTTCCGGATTCCTGGATTCTCTGTTCTGCGTTCTGATCGTACTCACTCCCGGTCTGGCATTCTCTCTTCTGATGCCTCGCATGCCAGTGGCGGCGTTGTCATTTTCGTCAGACAGGGCCTATCCTTTTCTGAACTTTCTACCACCTCTCTTTCTTCGCTCGATCCCTACTCTGATTATGTAGGGGTCAACATCTCTCTAAACAAATCCTCCTCGGTGTCATTTCTTAATGTGTATGCCCCCCCTATTCGCTCCTCCCCAACGGATGGCAGAACCGATTCCTTCTCTCCCTCAATTCTTCCCTCCTCCAGAAATCTCTTCATTCTGGGGGACTTCAATTGCCATCACCCGCTTTGGGACTCAAGAGGTACTTCCGACCCCCGTGGGGAGGAAGTATTCGACTGGGTCATCTCCTCAGACCTCCTCCCCCTCAATGACCCTGACACACCCACCCTTCTCCATCGCTCCTCTGGCAGTCGCTCCTCTCCTGACATCTCCTTTGCTCCTTCTACTCTTGCTTTTTGTTGCTCCTGGGAGGTGCTTCAGGACCTGGGTTCTGACCACCTACCAATTCTTCTATCTATCCCTCTTTCTCCGGTCTTTCACCCGAACGAGCGCCCCCCTTCCTTCAATTTTCAGAAAGCTCGCTGGGATGACTTTGCCTCCTACTTTGACTAGCACTGTCCTTCAGCAGAGGAATACTCGTCTCTTTCTCTTTCCTCTGCAGCTGCTCTTTTTACCTCTTTGACTTTGAATGCCGCCAAATCCTCCATTCCTTTCGGCCGCATCAAACGCCCTCCTAAAGCCTGGTGGTCTGCTGAGGTGGAAGAAGCGGTTGGTGAAAGACGCAAGGCTTTCGCTACTGCTCACAGAAGTGATGAAGATCGCCAGGCTTACATCTCCGCCTCTCGACGTGCCTCGTCGGTCATTGCCAAGGCCAAGGCTGAGGCATGGCAGACGACCTGCACTTCTCTTTCACCTAAATCTAATCCTAAATCTGTGCACTCTCTTCTTCGCTCTATTGCTGGCTCTCCTTCCTCGTCTTCTTCCTCTCCTAACTTTCCTAACTGTTCCTCTCCCAGGGAATCGGCTTCGGTTTATGCCGCTTACCTGAGGTCTCACTTTTCCGTGTCTCAGCCAAAGGCCCTGCGCAGCAGAGCCAGAGGCTACCTCACTGAGCTCCGCCGAGCCACGTGCTCTGTGGAGTCTCACTCGTCCTTTTGCTCTCCCTTCTCTCCTGCTGAATTTCTTGCGGCTGCCTCCAACCTCTCCTCATCCACTGCCACTGGCCCAGACAAAGTTGCCTATCCCATGCTAAAGCATCTTCCTCGCTCTGGCATGGATTTTCTTCTTCACATTTTAAATCTTTTTTGGTCTTCACATTCCTTTCTTTCCATCTGGAAGACATCTTCTATTATTCCCATACATAAGATGGGAAAACCTCTCAACTCTCCTGCTTCCTTCCGGCCTATCTCTCTCACCTCCTGCGTATCAAAGCTTTTTGAACGCATCATACTATCCCGTCTTCTCTTTTTTCTGGAATCTAACTTCATTCTTTCTCCCCGCCAGGCCGGTTTCCGCCCTGGACGGTCTACACTTGATCAAATTCTGTACCTTTCTCAGTCCATTTCGGATGGGTTTAACAAACCCAGGCCGGGCTCTCGGACGATCCTGTCTACTATCGATTTCTCTAAAGCTTTTGACTCTGTCTGGCACCCCGCTCTTTTCCACAAACTTATTTCGGCTGGCCTCCCTCCTTGCTTTGCTCGTTGGACTCAATCTTTCCTTTCTGACAGGCGCGCTTCTGTGGTTTTTCAAAATCACAAAAGCCGTTCCTTTCGAGTCCGTTGAGGTGTTCCGCAAGGATCCGTTCTTGGCCCTGTACTTTTCTCTCTCTTCATCAATGATCTTCCGGCTTCTCTGCCTTCTTCCGTCAGCTGCTCTCTTTACGCTGACGATCTGGCCATTTGGTCCTCCTCCCCCTCGGTCCCCACTGCGGTGGAGGCCACACAAGGAGCTCTGTTTCGATTGGAGCGCTGGTCTGAGTACTGGTGTCTTCCTCTCAATCCGAGCAAATGTGAGGCCTCCTTCTTTTCAGTGGATCCCCACCAGGCTAACCTCCAACCCAATCTCCTCCTACTCGGCTCCCGCCTCCGTTTTAATCCCACTCCAACTTTTCTTGGGGTCACCTTCGACCGCACTCTTTCCTTTTCTAGGCATGTATCTTCGCTGAAGGCCAAATTTTTCCCACGTCTCAAGGCCTTACGCTGTATCTCTGCTTCCTCTTGGGGCCCCTCTAAGGAGTCCCTCTCTGTTCTGTATAAATCTTTTCTTTGGTCCCTTCTCACTTACGCTTCACCCGGATGGTTTCCTTTCCTAAGCGCTACCAATATCACCAAATTGGAACGCCTTCACCGAGCGGCCAGTCGCGCCATCACCGGCTGCCTCTCGTTCTCCCCTATCCCTCTACTACTCACCGAGGCTTCTCTACCTCCCCTACGAGTCACTCTGACTCGCTTCACTCTTTTTTCTCATGAGCGGGCTCTTCGTCTCCCAACCTCCTTTCCCATCTCAGGTTTGGCCAGACTAGGAGTGAAACCAAGACTCTGCAGATCGTCCTGGAGAGCTTTTGAGTCCACTCACCCGCTCATGCTTCCTTCTACTTGTTCTAGGGAGGCTCTTGTTGCTTGCCCCCCTGTCCTCCTTGGAATCTTCCCTCGTTCACGGTCGAGTCCACCCTTTCCTCTCCATGCTCTCGCTCTGATCCCCCTCACTCTCGCCAAGGTGCGGCTCTCGCCCACCTTGACTCTCTTCCTCCTCATGATCTGGTACTCTGGACAGACGGCTCTGTTCCTTTTCCTTTTGGCAAGGGCGGCTCCGGCGTTCTTGCCAACTGCTCTCTGTGTGGCACTGAGGCCACTCTTTCCTTTTCGGCAGGCCCAGTTTGTTCCAGTTTTTCCGCTGAAGCCTGCGCCATTCTGCACGCTCTTTGCTGGTCTCGGCAACACCATAAAGTCTGCCATTTTTCTTCTCTTCTTCTCCTGTCTGACTCTCGTTCTGTCCTCGCCACCCTGTCCTCTCCTCCACCTTTCCTGTTATCTCAAACTCAGTGGCAGATCTGGCAGGAACTGTCCTTCTTCTCCTCCTGTTCTATCAGGCTACAATGGGTCCCCGGACACTCGTTTCTCCCGGGGAACGACACAGCTGATGAGCTTGCCAGACGGGGAGCGCTGCTTGCGCCCTCCGCAATCCCTTGTAGTCTCTTTCCTCTTATCTCTCGTATCCACTCTCGTCTTATCTCGGACTGGAGGCGTACTGTCTCTTCAAAGTATTTTGACACACAGGTTCCCTCAATTTCCACTGAGGAACTTGTGCTCCCTCGTCATGCTCGCTGTGTCCTCTCTCGTCTTCGCTGCAATGGACACAGCCTTCTTTTAGGTTCCTATCTCTCCAGGATTGGCAGAATCGAGAATCCTTCTTGCAGCGCCTGTGGACACTCGTCCCAGGACATCTCTCATCTCATTCTGCACTGTCCAGCTACGGACTCTTTGCGCCGCTCACTCTTTGGCGACTCTCTGTCTCTTTATGACCTCTGGTCCAGACCCTGGGGAGTTGCCCGGCTTCTGGGGCTCCATGGTCTTCCGCCATGCCCCCATCCCTCGGAAGGGGTCGGGTAAACAACAACAACAACAATAGGTGAAGTGATGTATCTTTCCACGTCTTGCAATCTCGGAAATAGTTAGGCTATCTTCGTGACTAAAGCAGAGTGTATTGAAATCCACTTTAATGCATAGTTAATGTTAGTGCCATCAAAACTCTGCTTTTCGTGCTTTTCCACGATTTGTTGATCTGTGAAAAAAAGCCATTTTCTTTAAAACAAACAAAAACCGTCAACAACTGGCTGTCCACCAAAGAAAAGTTTATTAATCAAAAACTTTTTTACTTACATTAAAAACAAAAAAAAGCACGTGAGCATTACTAGCGGTTTTTAATTGCTCAAAGAACCTTTTTGTTCTGACCTAGATAGCCAATGGTACAGAGGTAAAAAGAGTGTTGGTTTTCTAGAAAATCTAGAATTGAAAAGTCTTCAATTTTTTCCCACTTTATTAAACATTTTACTTTGAGAAAAATGATTATTTATTTTGGAACCATTATTAGGTAACCTCTCGCTTGATGGACCTATGTTTACCATGGAATGAACCGTTTACTAATTAGACATGACCTTGGCATAGGTGCTGGGGTATCGCAACAAAATTCCAGATTGGGGCCGGTTGCAGACCGGAGTATCATCATGGTGCATTATCTTATTTGTTTATTTTGTGCATGTTCAATCCGAATGAAATTGCTTCTCTTGTTTTGCATTGTAGATAATAACAGAGGAAATAAAGGAGAACAAATTCGCCGCAAAAAAGAAAACCAAGCTATCGCTCAGTTGCTCTTGATTGTCCTTTCATTTTTTCTTGGAATCATACCGTTTTGTGGTGACGTTGTTGCTATTCATTTGGTTTACGTAGAATTTTTTTTATCGCTGCCATGAAACACCATATCAAATGAATTTTCAAGTTTCTAGTGATCAGCAAAAGCTTAAACGAACCGTTCAATTTATTTTTATCATATGCTAAATCTCACTGCTAGCGTTCTGAGGATTTAAGGGTGCGTTAAGGACAACAAAGAAAATTGGCAATTTTTGCACGCTGATTTATTGGGTAAACGCTAATTAAACTGTTTTTTTTTTATTTTGTTGTCGAGGTCAAAAGCCCCACCCTTCTCTCTTTTTGTAGGTACAAGTGCTTTCAACCAGGCGTCTGCTGCTAGCCAGCGCATTCAAATTTGGCAATAGCCTAATGCTGAACGAAGATGGAGTCATTGATTTAGCAGAAAGATTTATGATTGTTTCCGCAATATATCGAAAAATCTTTGGATTACATAAGAATTAGACCCTAAACATATAAAAGACTTTTCATGGTTACTACGCAGAAACGCTGCATGATCTCAATACTTTGTCAACCATTGAAAATGCATTGCTTTATAACTATCGATGATTTCAAGATAAACGGGCTGGCAAAAGGAACTTTTCAGTTAACTTCTGTTCGCTTGGTGATCAATCTTGCTTCTGTCATAACATACAATTTGTTTGCAGCTTATCAAATAACAGCATCTCGGGCAACATCGGAGAAAGCTTCATTATCAAAAGTGATGGCAAGTCGTTGGTTTGGTGTTGCTGCTTACATGTGTCTCCGTTTAAGCGAGTTTCTTAATCCATTCTTTTACAACTTGGCATCCAGGTCAGTGTTGCCATTACGTTGACTACTCTAAATTACCAATAGTTTAAGAATTTGACACAATTTTTAAGATCTTGATACTTCAATTTTCATTTGGTTCTCTCTCAAAAACTGGGTAGTATTTGTTATTTATTTCCGACTTTTTGAACGTCATTTAGTGTCTGGTGTCCCATGATAAATTGATGCGAGTTGATAAATAGCCTATTCGCTGCAACTGCGCGACATTAGTTCTTTGCTGAGCACTTCCCATTTTAAGTTGCAGACTTCATTACTTTTTTGCTATGCAGTTTTGAAATTCCTCAGTCTGTTCTGTCTTCATTGTTAAATAAAGGATTCCCTCGTATATCACGGTTGATGGGGACCAAAACTCATCGCGATAAGTGAAAATCCGCGAAGTGTCGGGAATTTAGAATTCCCGGCGCCTTTGGAACCAATATGCATAAAAACTTTCTTTTCTGAAAGCTGATGGAAAAAGAACAAGAAAAATTTGAATTATTTTCTGTTTTGTTTAATCCGAACACAATACGGAAATTAATTACGTATATCCGAAAAAGTAGGTATTCGGTACTGTAGAGTAATAATGCCTTTGCGTCAGTTCGCGAAGCACCTCATTGTCAGATATCGGCGCTAGATCGTCAACATTGCCTTCTGAGAGATGCTGGCGGTGGCGGCGAAGAGGCTTCCACTCGACTCTTAGAGGCTTCAAATTCACTCGAAGATTCTTCTGCTAGGGTCGCTGACAGTGTACTGGGATTTTGCCTTGGAGAAAAACGTAGTGATGAGTAATTGTTTTCGTTGTTTTCTCTTTTGCTGGAAAATGCCCCTGTACAAGGACATAAACCCGTCAACACGATTGCTAAACTCGACAGCTCGAACCATATTGTCGTTAATGTCTTGAGCAAATTGTTGCATTGCCCTTGCCATGTTGCACAATTGTTGCAGATTATCCAAGGCAAGACTACGCTCTTCAATTTCTTTTTCGTCTTGCTGTTCTTCGTTTTCTTCTTCACTTGCAGACTTTACTATCTCAAAGAGGTCTTCATCTGTCTGTAGCTCCGATTGGCAATCGATTAGGCGTTGACGTCTTCTTCGACGTGTCGACAAAGTTTATCACTGATGACCCCTTTATCCCTGATGATGCGAGCTAGCCTCACCGCCTTTTCCACCGCCGAGTGATGAACTTCGTCAGGAGTGAAGCCGGCATAGTCGTGCACCTCGCTAGGCCATAATTTCTTCCTGCTAGAATTTATGGTCTCACTTTTCATGTCCTTCAATGCTTGCTGGATATTAGTCAAGTATGAGGCAATAGCGTAGTTACGCCAGTACTTTTTTAAGGTGAAGTCTTTGTCGTCAACTGCCGACATGAGGCCCTCCATTGTGAAGCGAGTTTAGAGTATCTAAGGTACGAATGACACCTTGATCCATCGGCTAAATTTAAGGTGTGGTGTTAGGGGCAGAATCTCGACCTGCATCCGTTTTATTGTCACATTGCAGATCCATTGCATAGCCTCTTGCAGAGTCCATCAAGAGGAGAATCTTATAGGGGAGGTATTTTTCAGCCACACACAGCTTCACCAGAGGAATGAAGCAATGGGGGAACTATTCGAGGGTCGGGGCTTTCGCTATCCAGGCCTTGGAGGTATGCATCCAGTACACGGGCAGCAGGGCCTTATTTTTGTTTTTTAACACACGTGGATTTTTGGCCTTTTAAATAAGGCCTGGTCTAAGAAAAAAACCTACAGCATGGCAACACCTGATAAGAGTCACACGGTACTTGTGGGCCTTGAAGTCTGGCCTCTTTACTTCATCCTTGAAGAGGAATGTACAAGAAGGTACCCTCTTCCAAAAAAAGGCTTGTTTCATCCATGTTAAACACTTGCTCAGGGAGGTAGCGGCCCTCACTGATGAGCTTGGGAAACTCATCCTCCACGAAACAACGAGCGGCTTCGGTGTCGACAGAGGCAGCCTCACCATACAAAGGCACGTTTCTGAGGCCCTACCTTTTTTGGAATTTGTCAAACCAGCCTTTGCTGGCTGTAAATTCTCGACTTTGAGGAAGCGAATCACTCATGGCAGAGCTAGCACTGGCGTGAGATTGGTCAGGTTTACCTTCAGCGCCTTCTTCAGCATTTTCTGCGTCGTCGTCCACGGGCAAGTTTTGATCATAGAAAGATTTGGTCTTTGTCCTGATCATATTAGTGTCCAAACTCACGTTTTTTTGGCAATCATCAGCAATCCACAGGGCCCATGCAGCTTCCGTTTTCACAGTTCTCTAATTGCGCGGAGTTACCACACGTTTTGCTTTTGCATTAAAGGTTATTGCATTAAAGGTTATTGCATGGTTCGCTTCGTCTTTTCTTAACATAACGCACTGTGGATTCATTTATTCCATAATGGCCATAACTTCTGGTTTTTTTAAACATATCTAAGAGTTTAACCTTTTCACTGATGATCATCATCTTCCTCTTCCTCTTGGGCTGTATAGAGGAAGCTTTAGCAGGGACACGGCGCTTAGGCGGACTTGTAAGTACTAAACGAAAAATTATTCCCAGACACAACATCAAGATACGCGAGACACAGTCAATGTCCTGATGATACGCAGCCAATCAGCAATATGTCGCTAGTTTTGAATTTTTATTTTTTGATGAATAAATTTGAAAAATCTGCGATGCACTGAAGCCGCAAAACTTGAACTGCGAAGTGGCGAGGGAACACTGTAGTCACAGTGCCGTTCGCTGTGACTGAAGTCGTTCTGATTAAGCGTTGTATGAATGTTTGATAGGTGTTTTGTGGACGGCAAAGTAGGACCCATGGAATGAGCCTTAATATACTTGCTTAGCTAGCCTTTATATCCTAGGCTGCACATTACCTGATTCACACAAAACCTTTCAAAATAAACTTAACTTGCGTGAGCAAACTTAATTTTGTTCGCTAGTGTGGCAGGTTATCATACTGTGCTGATACCGCTGTTTTTTGGTAAACTCTGGCTTGGAATGTAAATAGATGGGCCATGTTTGAAATTAGTGTAAACTTTAGCATCTGGTTTACGCGTTTTTGTTCGTTATTTTTACATTTGGTGCACTTAGTGATTGAACAATAAGCTATCTTAGTGCTTTGAAGAACCGACGTTGATGCTTTTCAACCCATACTAGTTTTGCTAATATCGACATGTAGGCCTAACTGACAACTTATACCATTACGCTAAAAATATTGCGCGTATTTATCAGGCATTTTATGTACATGTAATAAATAGCATACAACTTGCATCAAAAGATACCTTAACAAGTTACACACATAATGCATTACAGTATAAGCTTTACTCCTAGGCTATTTTAACCCTGCTGTGGTACCATGAAAAAAATCACGTTAGCAGTACCTTGGGGTCAATATGACCCCATTACTAAAAATACATTTTGCCACTAGTAGAAAAACTCAATTTGTTATGAGTCTGTGTTTATTGCTTGAAAAATGTAGTGGAGTGCACAATACATGAATATTTTACCTCTGACACTAGTTACAGACCATCTTGCTGTGTTCTTCGCAAGTGGTGTCATGCCATCTACTACAGGTGAATCTGTACTTTTTGTCCTTCAATCTCGGACAAACGAAGCATCTCTTGCGCCCTGATGGACAATGGTGGGTAATGTTTTGAACAGCTAGAGGTGCTTCTGGTAAAGTTCCACAGCGGCAAATGATTTGTTTCATAACCTGAGATGTTTGCGGGGTCACCAATTTGCGCTTAGCTTGAAGAACAATCAGCGATATGCATAGTTCTTTCATGGGGTCAATATGACTTCAAACAAATAAAAAGTAAAATTTACAAAAAAGGCAGCATTGAAATTGAGATTGAATGAATAGAAACAGTTGACAAAAACCTGCAAAGAAAATACAAAGCAAGATGAAAGCTTATAATCTCAAAGTTTGGAGTATTTAGCCTATTAAATAAGCCTGGGGTCATATTGACCCCATGGTACCAGAGAAGGGTTAAGAAATAGTTTTCATTTATTAGGGGGTAATATTTGTTTGCCTATTTATTTACCACATGTTTTTGCAGAAAGTTTAGATCATTTTGATCGGGTGCAAAACTTTTAACTTTGCAAGATATTATAATTTAACAGCTGAAGCCAATGGTTTACAACTTGTTTGAACTTCCCTGGCAATCGGGAAAAGTGTCCAAATTTTGTCTTGGTCGCTTACTTTGCACGGATAAGTGCTTGTGAACAATCTTCATTTAGCTTATGCTTTGTTTGCATGTATTTACCACACACATAGCCAAATTCGTTGCTGTTATGTTAACAATTTATAGCTGGCATTTTACTAACTTAGTAAGTCAATACGCAGTATCATCTATATAAATCAATAAAACTTTTAAACAATTTTATGCAACTAATTTCACGCAACTACTGAATTTTAAGCAACTACAAAAACTTCAGTTGAAAATCATTGTAAGTCGTATTTGATGTCTATTGTTCTGACTTTTGCCACTTTCACTGCAGTTGACTTAAAGCTACATCTTTACAGCATGAAAATAAAATTACATTTTCTTTTCTGAGCAGGCGATTACTGAAGCAAAAAACCGTAATCATTTTGAAAAATAATTATTTCCTTAATGATAGTCATTGTTATCAGTAGAATTTCAGCACCATAACTTCTACAAAGATTAAGTCTAAGTGCAGTCAATGGCAGCATGCTAGTAAGTTTTACAAGAATGTTAAATTGGTACTGCTTAGTACAAAACCAATACCTGAGTAAACATCTATTTAGTGTTTGGCGATGGCAAATACGTGAAATCTAGTTGATAAAGTACTAGATTGCAGTTTAAGAGTCCTTATTGATAAAGTACTAGACTCTGTCATTGAGCACTGATTTCCATGTCATTGATCTTTAGCAAATTCCACAAATTTCTTCGCACACGTTAAAGGCTTGGGACGTAAAAAATACCTACGTAAACTTCATGATAACGCATATCTCAGAAGCTAGATGTTATAGAAGAAAACTGGCTGCAAATTTTGATTTAGCATCTCAAAGTTACTCACATATCGTTCTCTCTTAATCAACTACAGTAATTTTGTTGCTCATTTATATAAGCTTAGCTACGTCTAATGATGTAAAAGAGTAGCAAAAAAATAGACGATATATGTCAAATACTTTGAATTGAAACTAAAAGTTTTCCACTCATCTTATGGCCTACAACAAGAAATAAAAATTATCATGCTTCTATTAAAACAAAAACTTAGAAATAAATAACTATTTGATGCCATCTTTTTCGCAATTATATTTGTTAAATATAGCCCTTGAAGGCGCTTCTGTATATGATCCCGGCATAGACGAGCCTAGAAAAAAGATGAAAGGATCAATGCCTTTCCCAAATTTCTTGAAACTGTCTACTTCGCTTATTAAGCTGTTTACAAGCAAAATATGAAAGAATTCGCCAGTGGAACGATTTTACACGGGTGTGTTGTCAGCTTTAGATTTTACTCCAAACTTTGAGTTTCTTTAAATTTTCTATACCAAGCTATCATCAAAAAACAGAATTGATCAAGATATTTGTGTAAAAGCAATTATAGCCTACTAAACTACAGCGAAAGCCATTTCATCCATCATAGCTGTGGTGTAAGAGGATGAATTGAATGGCGGAAAGGTTTAGTTTGTAGGGGAAAAGCAAAAAAGTCAAGAACGAAGCTAATTTTCAAAGAATTTTGATGTTCTGAATAAAAATTTGGCCAAAACTATAATGTTTTTATCCAAGCTTTTTCTTGCTTTTGAAGTAAACCTTACATCCCAAATTGTCATTATTTGACTGTAAATAATAATTAATTTTATGCAAAATTTTAAATAGCCTAATTCCGCTCTTTAATTACAACAATTTAAGATAAGTATAATTAAATAAAATTCGAAGCTAGAGGAAAAAGCACTAAAAAATATACTTTAAACGCCGTTGCTCATTACAATGCCAACAAAGCTTAAATCGCTGTGAAATTTTTACGCTGGAGTAGCCTGCCTTTTAGATGTTTTCCGCAAAAGCCTTCAGTCACGTTTTTGTGCTCAGTATTATTTGAGAAATAAAACGTATTCTGTAATCAATCTTTCATTTTGATGTCATCTTGTTCCCCAAAAGAGTACAGTTTCTGCGAGTTGATAAATATTGTGCTAACTTTTTTCCAGTCCTTAGACCCTTGATTCTTCCGCAAACCAGGGATGTGGAAGCGGTATTTTTCAAACGCTTCCGCTTCCACCAACAAACAACAAAAAAACGACCGTTGACAATTTTTTTAAACTTTTGTGGCTTTGTAGCCTGTCTTCTCCTACACTTCATCATTTTGAGAAAACAAAAATCTTCATTTATTGCTATTACTTTACCTTCTTCGCTTGAGCTTATTGTTTCGAACTACTCTGAGTTTGTTTTTCTTAGATATCAAAACTCGTGCTGAATGTAGAACAGTGCTTTTCAATCTTTTTTGTCATCGCGGAGCCCCTAATGTACTTTCGCGTTTGTCACGGAACTCCCACTAACAAAAATTTAGAAATCACCAACTGCTTGCAAGAAAATCAAATATTTCGTTACTACAATTCAAAAAATAACTAAACACTTCAACAAATAGACAGTTATTACAAATTCCTTCACTACTTACAACTACTTTTAAAACAATTAACTTAATGCTTCTCAGGTCTAAACCGTATGATTCCATATTACAGCTCTCGACAATAACTTGTCGTCACAACAACAAATTACACCGTATAGCGTTGATTTTCCCTCTTTATCCTCAATTAACTCAGACTTTGAGTTAACTTTATCTCTAATCATCATTACGAACCTTCTGTCCGTCCTCAAAACACGTTTTGTTTTGTTTTATTTGCCATGTTTATCCTCCATTCACGAGAAAGCGAATTGTATCGCTATACTTTCGACGGAATGTCCGCACTCGCTTGGGAGTTGCCTTTTTCGAGGTTTATGGGCCACCTGTCTTCACCATAAAGGCGGAGGCGTCCCGTTAAGTGCCTTGCCCAAGGACACATCAAGCTAACTTTCCGGCTTGTTCTCCACAACCTCCCATAAATGCCGAACGCCAAGCAGGGAAGCTGCGGATGCCATTTTGTAAAGTCTTTTGGTATAACTCGACAAGGGGAATGAACCCCTGGTCTACCGACTGCGAAGCGGACGCTTTAATCACTATGCCATCGCGCCATCGCACGTATTGGCTCTAATCTTTTTGGGTAGTGAAGTGCGAAATTTCTGTCGTATGTGTAGTATGTAAATGTAAAGCGAGCAAAATTGAACTGCACCAATCAACAGCCGCCTCAATGTGGTGATGCGGTACCCGACCCGTTTGGGTTGGTTTAAAATGGCTGTTGGCCTTCCCGAGGGTCCCAGTTACCCCGGGCACTCTTCTCACACAAACCATTTTTTCGCCGTGCAGCCTCCTGAACGACCGCAGAAGGGTAGCACGCAGCCTCTTTAGATTGGCCTGTCTTCTCTCTACTCCTGCCTATCTCTTGCTCGTCTTCTTATTCTTCTCCTTCTCCTGATGAGCGGCAACGTTCATCCTAACCCTTGCCCTGTCTTTCCCTATTTAGTGTGCGCTGGAAATGTGAACTGGCGGAATAGGTCAATGCAATGCTGCACATGCTCTAATTGGGTTCATTTAAAGTGCTCACTACTCTCCTTTTCTAGATCCAGAACTCTTGGTAGCTCTCACTCCTGGAGCTGCCCTCCCTGCTATTTTTAGAGATCCTACACCTACCATCACTGTGCCTTTCTCCTCGGACTCCTCCATCTGGTATACCTTCATTGCTCAATCTGGCCCCCTTCTGCTAATGCAGCACTTGCACCCCACCCTCATCTTCAAACCTCTTATCCTTTTTCTGCCCACTTTGTATCTTCTCCCTCTGCAATCTCACCATCGCCTCGTGCTTCTGGCTGTTTTTCTTTACCTCCTGCTTTCTCTTTCCCTCCTTAACTCTCTCAGGGTTTTTCAATGGAATGCTGGGGGTCTTCAAGCCAGGAGCACTAAACTACTACACTTTATTTCGTCTCATCCCGTTGACCTTATATATATCCAGGAATATAACCTTAATTTGTCTTCCTCTTTTCAGATCACTGGATTTTCTGCTCTGCGATCCCATGGTACCCACTCTCGATTTGATATTTTTTCTACTGATGTCGCAGACGCTTGCGGCGGCGTCATCATTTACGTCAAGCAGGGCTTATCCTTTTCTGAGCTTTCTACCTCCTCTCTTTCTTCGCTTGACCCCTACTCTGATTATGTAGGGGTCAACACCTCTCTAAACAACTTCTCCTCGCTCTCATTTCTTAATGTTTATGCTCCCCCTATTCGTTCTTCTACGAAGGATAGCAAAACCAATTTTTTTCTCCCTCTATTCTTCCCTCCTATGTGGAAGCGGTGGATTTTTCGCGCTTCCGCTTCCACAGAAAAAGTACCGCTTCCGCCGCTTCCGCTTCCAGCTTCCGCTTCCGCATCCCTGCCGCAAACAGATACAGATTAAATAAAGTTTATCATTAATTATGGCGCCATCGTAGAGTAACTAACCATCTTTATGGCACTTTTTTCGAGGCAGTGATCAGCCTAATTTTATGCATGTAAGCGCACTATCAAAATGTAGTTTTAAAAGAGTAAGAGCAAAAGCACTTATGCTCAGATTTTGTGTTATAGACTTTAAATTTCTTGGTTTCCTGGCACTGTCAGGCGAAAAACGAGTTAAGATAAAGTATGAACTGTTGGCTATATGCAATTTGAGGCAGGTAAAATTACAACAATTTTTAAAATAATAGAAATTTAACAAACTTTAAACAAATTTACACAATTTTGTCACATTCGAACCGACTTTGAAATTAAGAAAATGTGTGACAATAATTATGAGATTAATTGCAAGGTCAATAGTAAGTATGTGTCGCCGAATACGGTCAAGTCACCCGCTCTGTACCTTAATGGCCAGTAGGTGACGATTCTGCGACTTGAAAATTCGCTCGGTAGAGTTCAACGACTACCTTCTGTGCCCTATCCTTCGGCCTAAGGACTTACGCTTGAGAAGCTAGGTTGCCAGCCCACTCTTTAACAACACAACTCTATTAATACATAAACTGTCGTACGCCCACAATCACCGATACCACTCTTGCAGCAACCGATAGCCTCCTTCCTTACAGCAGTGCTTGGCCCTTGCCTTCTAATTCTTCACGCTTCTTCCTTCTTTTCTTTCTTCTCTGTTTTGTCGTCTGTTTGCTTTCGTCTCTGAGTTTTCAAAATGACCCACCCGTATATATACTTTCCATTCGTACGAAAGTCCCCAAATATTTTAGTCAATTGAAATTACTAGAAACTAAAAATTAACAAGAAAAGGTTTGAAAACGGGGGAATACCGGAAACTGCTACTCAAAGAATAACCAGTAAAACGCTTTAAAAATACATCAGAAAAGGTTTGTCTAAGGTAGGAGTACAGGAAATTACTACCAATAAAATATATCTTTGAGAATAAATAACCAAGCGACGGTTTGTATGCAGGGAAACACCGGAAATAATGACTAAAACAGAAAAACTACTATTCTGGCTACCAGGTATTTTTGATAAATTCATTTTGTTTAGCTCTTCTGGTAATGATAACGTTTATTCAAGTTGATACAAGTTCATACCGAGCATGCAAAAAACTTCAATATCCGTCAACGTTTCGAACAGCTATGCAGCTGTTCTTTATCAGGACTAATAATAAACGAAAGCACGAGTGAGGCACTATAAATAGTGTGCTACGCAATCGAAAGAAAAAGGCAAAACAAAAAGTTTAAAGGCGAATAATAAACAACTGTAGATAACTTCAAATTATCATAAATTTCAGAATAAAAACAATTTTCTTTATCATTGATTGAATTTTCAGAATTATGAATAAAAAAAGATTCAAGAAATCGGCGTTTGGTAAAATCTACTTCAAAGGTTAAAATTTTGCTATGATCCCAGTCAACTCGGTGATCTTTGGTGATGACATGCTTAACCAATGCCGTTTTTTTATTAAAATTGTTGTCATCAACTTTTGCCAGATTCGCTGGCTTTAAATCCCCTTTATGCTAAGCCAATCTTGTTTTGTAAGCCCGTCCAGTTTCCCCAATGTAGATACCAGTGCAATCTCGACAAGGAATCTGGTAAACTACACCAGGTCTAGACGACCTTTTAACCGAGTCTTTTGCCTTTGGTAACATGTCTTTTAAAGTTAAATGCGGTTTGCTACTAACCAAAATTCCCACGTTTCTTAAAATTTTTGACAAAGCCTTAAAGTATCTTGGAACATAAGGCAGCACAACAGAAGTTTGAAAACAAAAACAAATTTATCTTTAGCGGATGAAAAAGAAATTAAAACTTCTGTTGTGCTGCCTTATGTTCCAAGATACTTTAAGGCTTTGTCAAAAATTTTAAGAAACGTGGGAATTTTGGTTAGTAGCAAACCGCATTTAACTTTAAAAGACATGTTACCAAAGGCAAAAGACTCGGTTGAAAGGTCGTCTAGACCTGGTGTAGTTTACCAGATTCCTTGTCGAGATTGCACTGGTATCTACATTGGGGAAACTGGACGGGCTTACAAAACAAGATTGGCTTAGCATAAAGGGGATTTAAAGCCAGCGAATCTGGCAAAAGTTGATGACAACAATTTTAATAAAAAAACGGCATTGGTTAAGCATGTCATCACCAAAGATCACCGAGTTGACTGGGATCATAGCAAAATTTTAACCTTTGAAGTAGATTTTACCAAACGCCGATTTCTTGAATCTTTTTTTATTCATAATTCTGAAAATTCAATCAATGATAAAGAAAATTGTTTTTATTCTGAAATTTATGATAATTATAAGTTATCTACAGTTGTTTATTATTCGCCTTTAAACTTTTTGTTTTGCCTTTTTCTTTCGATTGCGTAGCACACTATTTATAGTGCCTCACTCGTGCTTTCGTTTATTATTAGTCCTGATAAAGAACAGCTGCATAGCTGTTCGAAACGTTGACGGATATTGAAGTTTTTTGCATGCTCGGTATGAACTTGTATCAACTTGAATAAACGTTATCATTACCAGAAGAGCTAAACAAAATGAACAGAAAAACTACGTCGACACGGGATAATGACATAAATATTCCCGAGATTATTATTGTTACGGTATGAAACAAAAATTTCTTGTCGTTCACAAGCCAAATCGAAAACAATAGATAAATGGCCGTATGTTTCCTGCCTACCCAGCAAAAAAACAATACACATACAGTATATGGCCGTATGTCCCCTGCCTACCCAGCAAAATCGATTTAAGTAATTAAGACACATTTTTTTATTTGAATATGATTTATTTGCAGGTAAAGCGAACAAAGAAACACATAACGTTTCACATTGTTATAAAATTATATTACAAGTGAATAGCTGCATTACATTGAAATATCCCGTTTGCTGTATTAATGTAGAAGCCTCTTTTGTTTTTCCATTGTAATACTTAACAAGTTTAGATTTAAAGATGAGAAAATAATGTTACTTTTCCGGGCTGCTACATGTTACTCGACATTAATAAATTAAAACCTGAAACACAGTAACCGAAATTTTTTTAAATTGCTTCTAGCATCACTGCTTTCAATGCCAATCAGCATATTAACGTGTTTCAGAGAAAGGCGAAGGTTGCAATAACAAGGCAAATCTCCCCCAAAAATAATTATCTGAAAATGCCACAATAGAATTTTGGCATTTCTGGTTTTTTGGCAGGAGTATTTGGAAACTTTCAAAATAGACATCCCGTCAAACATCCCAAATATACTAATTCTAAAGTTTATTACTCTTGATGATGACCTTTTCTACCATTACTCTAAGGTTATTATACGATCTCGATATTTACCATTAAATTATTGCAAATTATCATTCCAACCAAAATCGCTTAGATTGAAAGAAATCAACACCTTGAATCGAGCCAAGAGCAATCGCCTTCCAAACCCCCGTAAGCTATGGTTAGATGCCTTTGTTACTGGAGACTATAGTAAGCGAACTTTTACTTATGCTATTTTTCAGCCAAATACGCGGGGAAACTGTCAAATTCTTCAAAAAGATATTTGGATGCCGTGAGAAAAATTTGCCGAACTATTCTCCCTCAATCAGAATGAGAACGGTTTCATCGGTTTTATAAGAAAATCATCAAATAGGTTTTGGCGTATTGCAGTGCTGTACATATCGTATCATTATGTTGTGTAGGTCAGTGCATGGCTGTCGCAATTTATGCAGCGCATTTAATTTTACGCCGGTTTTGATAGAAATTTATTAAAAAAGATCGCAGTGGTATTTTCATTTGCTTGTCACAAAACGGAAGTAAAAACAAACTCTGAATGAATTTTTTGTGACTACAAAATCCATACATTCTGTTTTAATATTATTTGTCTTTAATGTGGCTGCAGGCACAAGAAAACAATTGTACCGCAATAAATAAAAACAAATTTCGTACAAAAGCACTGCAAACAACTGTCCAACTGTTATATAAATTCGTTTTGTTATAATATTTCTTTTGCTACTTTGTACCGATTGCAGATGTTGGCTTAAGGTAGCTTAATGCAGTAGTCGTAGCCTACTGAAATAAAATTATAACTCTAAATATTGTAACCAGTTAACATGGTATTGCTCAACTTTAGTACAAAAATTTTTTGCAAAGCTTTCGCCGACTGCTGGCCCCTTCCGCAGTGCGATCTGCAAAACGACAAAAAAATACGAGGTTAACTTACTCTTTAAACATCAAAATTAAAATTAAACTGCGGAATTTAAAGTCATGCTACTAGGATCACTCTTGGAAACTAAATTAATGATAAAAACGAAAGGTTATTGCTCAAATATTACAAAATATTGCAAAAATGTTACGGATCTCACTGTGCAAGTTAACATCAGGTAATAAATAAAAGGTGATCGAATTATATGGCTAAAATAAGATTAAGTTACACGGGAAAATAAAGCAAACAAAAAATCTAAAATACTGCAATGTGAAGAAATGAATATAGCGCGTTATATTCTAAAAACTATCATTCTTTGATAGTCATTCTGAGTATTCTTTTAGTCTGTATGACCTTGTTGTAACATCGACATCTGCCACAAGTTGAAATTGATTTAAATTCTAAAGTTTTAGGTCTAACATTGAAATTTGGTTTCGCCAATCACGAAAGGCATACTAAAAAGAATATGATTCCTTATTCAATGTACAAAGGGTTGCAAATTAAACAACCGCACCTGGGCCGCTTCTACCTGCTGCCAAAAGTTTATAAACAAAATCATCCAGGTAGACTCATTCTCTCCTGCATTGGTACTCCTACCGATAAGCTTTTTGCTTTGGTAGATTACATTCTAACCCCTTTCATGAACAAAAAATGTATGCCCTTGCTCATTAAAAACACAACGGATTTCTTAGTAAACCTGCAAGCAATTGGAATCGTATCAATCGATTCACTACTAGTTACAATGAACGTTACCTCTTTGTACACCTATATACCACATAAAGAAGGAGTTCAGGCAGTTATCCGTTGTTAGAAAATGCGAAGTTTGACCAGGACTACATTCATGAAATTCAAAACTACATACAATGCATCTCAAAAAAATAACATCTTTATTTTAATGAACAATGTTACCAACAAGTTAATCGGACAGCGATGAGAAGAAAAATGGTTCCTAAATATGCGAATATTTTTATGGCAATGTTTGAAAATATTCTGCAAAACAAAATATGGTATCCATCTATTTGTTGTTTACGTTTCTTGGATAATATATTCATGATATGGTAAGATGGAGAACAATCTTCAAAACAATTTTTTAGGGTTGCTGACATTTACCCATCTATTAAATTGAGCACAAGATACTGTACATCAAAGATTCACTTCTTAGATACTACAGTGCATGTAACAAGTAATAAAATTGAAACAGAACTTTTTTCAAAATCTGTGGATGGGTACTAATATCTGCTACCTTCATCTTGCCATCCCAGATTTACAACTAATAGCATTCCATTTTTTCTGGAACTACTAATACATCAAATTTGCTCCGTAATTGCTTGTGAAAACTGTTTTAAGATCTAATAATTATGACTCTGCTCCAGCTGGATTTACAAAGTGCTCCAGATCAAACTACTCAACATGTGAATATTCCTCAACAACTACCAATTTCAAGCTTCTATTGGTCAACAGTGCTTTTAAATCTTGAAACCCATTAATTGCAATTATGTTAATGTTATATATTTGATCTCTTGTAATCAATGCAAGCAGAAATATTTCGGTGAAACTAGTCGTAAGTCAAAGTGTCATTTCAGTGACCACTTGCGTAACTTTAAAAAAGGAGATGACACTTCAATGGCCAACCATTTTAATGCACTAGAATATTGTTTGGATATTTTAATTATTGATATTGATCTTTCTAAATCGGACAATTACAGAAAAAACAAAAAACAGTTTTGAATTAGCAAATTACATATTCTTCAGCCCCTCAGAATGAGTATCAAAGAATGATAGTTTTTAGAATATAATGCACTATTTTCATTTCTTCATATTGCAGTATTTTAGATATTTGCGTGTGCTTTATTTTCCCGTGTAACTTAATCTTATTTTAGCCTTATACTTCAATCACCTTTTATTTATTACCTGATGTTAACTTGCACAGTGAGATCCGTAACATTTTTGCATTATTTTGTAATATTTGAGCAATAACCTTTCGTTTTTATCATTAATTTAGTTTCCAAGAGTGATCCTAGTAGCATGACTTTAAATTCCGCAGTTTAATTTTAATTTTGATGTTTAAAGAGTAAGTTAACCTCGTATTTTTTTGTCGTTTTGCAGATCGCACTGCGGAAGGGGCCAGCAGTCGGCGAAAGCTTTGCAAAAAATTTTTGTACTAAAGTTGAGCAATACCATTTTAATTGGTTAGTTTGTTTAATATTAATATGATAGCATTCTCTGGATGCTCTGCTACAAAGCAAATATTAGGTAAAGGAAGTAATAAGATCTCAATCTTATTTACTTCTAAACATTGTACCAGAAAATATAGAAGAATAGGTGAATACTGGAAGCTGTTGTATTAATTTTATGTTGTTATTTTATCACATTTTAATTTTTGTCCTATGGCGTTTTGTCATAGTTATATTTAAACCACAAAAACGTGCATTGTTAATCTTTTTGCAAATAGCCGAAAACATTTTATTGTGGTAAGTTTCAAATATTTAAGAAATGTTCATTGCTGTAGAGAGTTGCTCAAGTCACCGCTTTCTCTTTCAAAGCACAAATCTTACATTGCATCATTTTTAGTCTCAAAATGCAATGAAATAACCTAGCCACCGCTAAAATATCTTTTGTAGATCATGATTGTAGACAAAAATGCCACTGTATTTAACAAGTAAACAGTTTTAAACGGAAATATGTTTCGATCTCGCGATTTCAGGATGTGAAATGATTACTTATCATTAAGACCTCAGCAGTGGCGTGTAGAGGAGGAGGGCGAACAGGGCGACGACCCCGGGCATCCAAGGTAGGGAGGCATCAAAAGAGTAAAATTACAAAGACTACATTTTATTAAATTGCTAAAAATATATGCTTTTTCGTATCATAAGTCTACTAACACATGCTGCATGGATCTGATAGGATCTTGCTTGGGGGACATGGTGTGATTATGTTTCGTAGAAAATCTTCTGCAGTGTCAGCTTTTGTACTGAAATTATTATCTATAAAATTTCAATTAGTTTGCTATGTACTGTACAAAAACCAAGCATGTAATTACCTTGACTTTGTTATGCTCCTTCGAGCTAGAGGAAATGCAGTTCCCTCTAATCCCAAACATGTTCTTGAATGTTTAATGCAGTTTGGGAAGGATGTCTTCCCAACTTTATGTATTGCGTATAGGTTACTGCTCACCATCGGATTTTCAATTGCAAGCTGTGAGAGCTTACTTTCAGAGTTGAAATTGATAAAAACATGTTTAAGATCATCTATGCCAAGGTGGTCGAACTCAAATAAGTAGGCTACTTTTCCTATCTTAATAAAAGTGCGGAACGCAACCTCCCAAAAAAATAATTCAAGTTACACTTTTGTTAAATTTTTTCAGTTGCTATAACATTTAATTTCTATTCTAATACGTATCTAAATAATAAATAATGTACATTCTTCTCATAAGTGAAAGTTGTTACAAATGCTTGCAAAATTTTTAAAGGTAACATTTTTTTGGAAATAAAAATGACCTTGTGGGCCGCATTTTAAAGGCGTGCGGGCCACATGCGGCCCGCGGGCCATATGTTCGACAACCCTGATCTATGCTATAGAAATGCCTAACAAGTTTTGGTTTAATCAGCATCGAAAGAGAATTCCTTTCAGCAGATGAGAAAAATGAGGTAGTTCAAATATTCTCCGACAGGAAAGCTCATACGGGAAAGAGAAATTGTAAAGTATAAGTGTTAAATTGATTTGTTTACGTCATCGCATGTTCTAGTTTAATAAAAAGAGTTACTTCTTCGTCTGCTATTACCAAGCAATGTCCTTAAAACATTTTTATTGTATAGCTCACAAAAATATTAAGGGCAGCAAGCCAGCAATGCATCAAATTACATGGTTGCTCTTGTACAATTTTAGTACTATTTCCAATAGAAAAAAATAGACAACTCTATCTCCTGCTATGCCTCACGAAGTTATATATATATATTTTTGTTTGCTGGTTCCAAGTGGTTACGATCGATAAAGAGCGTCTTATAGGCGAGAAACAAAACAACAAAGCGAGTCCTACAGGCGCGAGGCTTCCGAAGGGAGCAATGCTATTGAGAGATATATTTAAATTTACAAAGCAATCCCTGGACGCGTTTCGTCCTTTTGGACTCTTCAGCAGGGCTTGCTAAGGGCCGAGAGGTCCCCCCAATAGCATTAATGTTGGCCATTATAAAACAGACTAACACAAAATACAAGACTTACGTGCCGTTGACTATTGAGCGAGGTTCGTTTTGGCGTAGTTCTAGCTGCTCGACAATGGAGTGATACTGATATCCTTATGCGAAGTTGATCACACAAGCAGTGATTATGCATAAAAGATCTTCCAAAGGTAACAAGCCAAATGCGGTGCCTTAAGGCATAGCTGGCAGCACACGGTGCATGGCAGCAAAAAACCGGCGCGAGGCCAGATTCAAAGGCGCAGGTTCGAATCCCCCAGGCGCGTCGCGCCAGCGCTGACTCTCAAGAACGCAATGCACGCGCAACGTGAAAAGGGCGCCCAACTAATTCCGGTGGGTCCCAAATGACTGCACCGCGACTTATATAATGCACGGCCGCCAAGAGGTCAGTCACTTCACCTATTCCACTCCGAGCGTAGCTACCGATTCCGACAACTAGCCCACCGCACGGGTAATAACTAGCGTGTTTCATAGCGTAGCCCGATCAGCGACGCAACTAACGGCAGATACCACTTAACAATCACACGCGGAGATTCCCCACACAGTTATGTATATATACATATGAAAATATTCACTTAGCTATTCAGTGCTCGGCAGCAAGCTTGCCGGAGTCGTAATATATATATATAATAGATCATTTTGGTGGGCCTATTTGATAATTATTTGCATGCATAAACGCAATGTCTTGTTTCTCAATGCATACCCTTCACTATATAAATTTTTCTTATAAATGTATGCCTTAGCCTTTAATTAACACATTAAAACAAAAAATACTCTTTGAAATATTTTAGTTTATTTTTCGGAATTTTTTTCTCAACACTAGCTTTTACGTATTTCAAGCGTTTGTCTTTGCCACGTTCTTGAGTCTTTGACAGTTTGGGAGGGGGCATACAATCAAGTTGTTGGCCCCGGGCATCACCAGACCTCTGCAGGCCACTGGATCTTACTACAAATTTCTGACAAGTGTAGACTCTAATTTGTCCTGAAATCTGGTCTTGCCTTCACCTAGCTTTGACGAAAAATGCCCTAAATCGCTACAGCTAAAATCAAAAGTATCGCCAACAGTACGATGGTATTTTGAAGGAAAAGAATAGTCTAATAGGCTATACAAATTCAAAAGGACGTTCAGTTATTACACGACTGAAGGGGAGATTATTGCAAAGCATTTGAATGTCGTCTAGACTGTATTGCACAGGGTGTCCCAAAAGTCTGGGTACGTGGTAGATCTTACTATCTATGTTATTTATTTTTATATTCCGTCCCATTTTACCCATTATGCTACAGCTGTTAGGGAATGGCTGAATAACAATTTCCCACACTGAATTGGAAGAAGGGCTCATGTGGAGTGGTCCCCTCCTTCACCAGACCTTTCTTCCCTTGACTTCTTTTTCTGAGTTATGCTGAAAGAGAAAGTATACTCGATGAAGATTACCGATTTAGACAACCTTGAGACATCGCATCACCAGTGATTATGGTGAAATCGACGGCAATGCAAATCTATTCCATCAAGTTCACCTGAATTTTGCAAAGCGCATCCAAATATGCATTGACAATGATGAACAGCATGTTGAAAATATTATTTAACACCATTATCCAGTCACTGAGATAGTTTTGTGTAGTTTTTCACCATGTACCTAGACTTTTGGCACACCTTGCATAATAATAGAGAGTCAATCAATAAAAGACGACAACTAATTTATTGATTATTTACGTTTTTGTGCTACCATATTATAATAGCCCTGTAGCAAGGATTTGCCAAGAGTCTTAGTCGAATGTTATACAAGGGGAGACATTTACATTTCGCCAAAATCCCTACTGTGATTGAGTTATTGAGCTTTTCTCAAGATCAAGAAGTTACTTACAAAGGCAGTTGAAAGAATTTATAACGCTATAATTAATTTAACTACCAGAGCTCAGCAAAAATTCATTGATTGTTTTTGTCAAAGTAAGTGAACTTCCTAGGAGCCTGTGAAAAAAGACGCCTCGTTTTAGACATTTAGCAATTAGTCTATTACAGTAAACAAAAAATATTCTTATATTGTAATTAGATGCCGATAAAGATTTTTGATCAAAGCGCTAGAAAGCTGCCATATCAAGAAAGGAACACCAATACATTCTTATGACGTCTACTTTTTTAGTAAACTTTTAATATAAGATAATAGCCAATTAGCAGTATCAACAACATGTTGCAGGGTAAGCCTAGTAGTTATCAAATTGACCTCATAAATATGCAAAGGGTCAAACTTTACCCAAAAAGTAGCACATTTCATATCATTCTTAATCGAATCAGTTATTGTCCATCAAAAAAAGTTTCATAAAGCGCAGGTTGCTCGTTCTCAAGTGCAGGCCAAAAAAGTAAACAATGAACCGCGGTAGCAGTGCAATTTTTAAAATGTACCGTTACTAACGGTACGAGGAAGTAGCGCGATACCACCCACCCATACAAAATTTTGAAAGTGCAAGTAATCTTCTACATCACATTAAGCATGTGTTTTTTAATGATGTATTAAAAATACGACTACGTCTACATTGATCTAAATCAATTCGTTGTCGGTACGTTGCAAATTAAACGATTTCTCAAAGTGCATTTTACAGAGAAAAGTTAGAAAGCTGTAGTTAAAACTAATTCTTAACGTCTTTGTTCTGCAAGCGAGTATTAACGTAGCCAGAAACAAATTTTTTGGTTTTTACGTTTTCCAATTTCGTTTGATGACTTTTCTGGGGAAAATTAATATTTTTTAACTCCTAATATAGTCAAATTCAATCTCACGTTTGCCGAAAGACCTTTTTCAAATATCAACGTATTGTAGCCAATACATATAAAAATGCCTTTACCCCTTGATTAATTTCAAAAAATTCGGGAGTGTCTTTGCTACCTTAGCTACACTTATGCTGGTGAGTGCAGTAGGCTGCACGTATTTCTTCGATAGAATCTCTATTTGAGTTTACTTAAGAAACGTTGGCTTTAATAAAGTCACTGCCGGAGTAATTTTCCTCTATTCACCAGTAAAACAAAGAAAAAGAATATGTTCTATTTAAATATTTGGTGACCAGCCGCATCAAATAAGGCTGTTAAATAAATTTGATAATTTATTTAACCTATTTTATTGCAGAAAAAGCAAGTTTTTCGATCTAATTGACCAATCGCTCTTTTTGTCGACAGCACATCGTACGAAGCCTGGTTCAAAATATGTTTTGACAAAAGCAATGTTACCTTGTCTATTCATTTATTTTCCTTTTGGAAAAGAACAGTATCTAAGAAATTGTTTTTCATGCAAGATATTTTAATGTAAAATTATAACATAAAAAACATAATATCGTTCAATTACTCTCAAGCATAATCTGCAGCACCATACTTTTTTATTTAACTTTTATCACATATATTTGTACAGTTACAAATAGTTTTGATCTTGTTGTACACAGTTGACAACACTAAAAAAAGCTTAATTAACACAAAGATGGCTAAAATAACAACGTATGCAACTACATAAGCAATTATACAATTTTTCAACAAAATTAACAATTTTATTGCATTTTAAATGAATCAAAACAGACGTAAGGTGTTTATTGACAAAAGAGCCAAAATTGAGGAACCAATCGTTGATCTTTTTATACAAATAGTTATGCCTAAAAACTTTCCAAGCTAAAGTAGTTAATTGGTTTTGAATTTTAATTATACCTAAACCAATGAGAAATTTTGCGAATCTAGCTTTCATCTTTGCATTTAACTAAACGCAGACAGTTGGGACCGCTCGAAAACATTACACTAAGATCACAAATATCATAGATTATTTAATGTTTTATTGCTCTTTTAATTTTTCTTAACACGTCGCAAACAATATTAAAAAGGTTTTCTGTTTAGGGTAAAACAGTAGCACAAGCTAGACCGTGTTAAATGGGTATGAAAAAATGCAGTAGGAATCAAACCAAAACAAACACCATTCTTACTTTTTTGAAAAATTGTTTCATCATTTATGGCACTTGTAGATGTTTTAAAGATTCTTGGTTTAAAATTTTATCAATTTATGGCACTGGTAGATGTTTTAGAGAGTGTTTGCTTAAAATTTTTGAAAAGTCATTTTTCATGTGGAAAAAACTCACAAAGCTAAAAACAAAATACATTTAATTCCATGCATTGACTGGGTTGTACAAAATGAAGAAAGTATCTGATTTAAGAAAAGCAGGAAGACCAATTAAAATGTTGAAAAATACTATCTTAAAAAATCAATTACTAAAACACTGACTACTTCAAAAATATAAACGTTTACATTGTTTGTTTCGTCAGAACGACGTATTCCCTTCATCTTCGTTGCCAGAGGGCAACGGTCCAAAGTGGACATTGGAAGTATGAGGTCGATGATCTTGCCCATGTCCTCCCAATACGGATTTTTTTGGCTCCTCTTGTTTAGGGGCTTGATCACTGAATATTTCGAGATCGATGTTGGTGCTTCCTTTTCGCTGAGAATCATCGTCGTCATGATCGCGTTGGTGATCCGTGGATCCGTAACTATTTAAACGTCATAGTGCATAAAAGTATTTTGGACAAAAATACGCAAATGCTGAAGAGTGTTTATAACAAATTAAACCATTTTTATGTGCAATACAAATAGATGATAAAGGCCCAAAAAATTTTTTTAGATACCAAGCAATCAACTTAACTTTTTTTCTTACATTAAAATTTAAGGAAAATTGAAACTCTGCCTTTGGCATTGCAGAGCTTTTATTTAAAGTTTTGCTATCTATTAGGCAGTTGCTGTGTCAATAGTAAAATTCACTTTCGATAATTATTCTTCTGACTGGCAGACTCATATCAGCAATTTATTGGAACCAACATCTCACAACTTGGAAGCTCCGCAGCAGGTCTGGACGACAAGTCTTGCTCTACTCTCGCTGTTGTATGAGTGTGGAGAATATAGATTCTTTGCCATGTATATACTTTGTGAAGTCGAGATTTTGATTACTTTCAATATTTACTGCACTTTAGATTTTAGCAATTGTTTGCTTACTTTCTGCTTGCTGTAGCAAATAATCGGTTTGCTGGATTATTACCAAACCGGTTATTTAAATTGATTGTTTCGTACGTGTTGCCAATGTATTGATCATCATCAGATGAAGAGTTGCATTCTCCACGTTCCAAATTCACTATGTCATAAGCTGGATTGTCATGCCCGTCCGAACTAAAAGCAAACATAATGTTATTGAGCAATATTGTGATCAACTCACAAGTTAAGTCAGGACCACAGTGATATATATCTTAAAGAAATAAAAAAAACGTTTTATGAACGCATGTTTTGTTTAGAGGAAAAACTTGCATGTCTCATTAAACAAAAATTGTGGGTCCATTAAACGCTTCCACTATATTTGAACCTGAAGATCAAAGCTGTTTTAAAAACCAACCTTGTTCACAAACTATGTTCTCTAAACTGTTTAAATCTCTTCATCTTAATATCGCCAAGGTTTTGTCTCTAAACTTGGTGAAGATTTATTACTATTGCAAAAAATACTCAACTTGATGCATGCAATATTTGCTTGAAAGCAGTAATTTATTTAGACAAGTTTTATTTTAGGAAAAACAGTAACAATGCTGTTGAACATACTTAGTTCGTTCTCTGTAAGTGAAATTGTTTCCCGGAGTTTCATCGGTTTCAGCAACATCCATAGGATCCAATGGATCGCGAATTCCGTTTCCAATTTGTCCATTTTGTCCTGGCTTCTTTTTGCCTTTCCTTTTAAGTCTTTCTTGTTCCTTTTCAAGCTGCCAAAAAAAGAAGAATTTCAATGGCATTAACTTTTGGTTTTACGATAAAACATAAATTTTCCAGTAGTTTTATCTAAAAGAGTTTCTTTTATGGGTATTGTCTGCAACAACCCATTTTACTTAATTGGAAAATTTTACAATACAAATCGAATTAAAATCTGATTTTGGATCATTTTTGATCCAAGAGCTGTATAACTATCGGCACTTAATTACTTTGTTCTCACCTTTTCATTGAATTAGTTATGCTGTAATTTACCGGTACAGCTTGAGATCGTATGATTTGTAAAAAATTTTAGAGCTGCTGCTTCGTCATCTTCCAGAAAAACATTGGTTCATAAAACATAATCGATGTATTTACTTACATCTTTATTCCTAACGTTCTTTATTCCATCCCGCTTGTCTTTCCATTTGAGAGAGGTGACCGAAAGTAGATGAAGAGCTGTTGACCACCTAGATGTAAAACTCAGGTAATTGTTAAGCAGCAAGGTTCAAATATCAATGATTTTAATTTGAATGAGACATTTACCACTACATGTAAAGGCGATCAAAGGGTCATGTTTTCCAAATTAAGATGTAACTTTTAAGTTAGAGGAAAAACTCACTTTAAGTCCAAACAAAGCTGTTCTTTTTCTTACCTTTTTCAAAAATAAACTTAAACAAATTGAAAAAACCTGATATGAAGTAACGTAAGAACTAGGTCAAAACAAAAAACTATCTCACTTCTGATATCTCAGTCATGCTATTTAAACATTATCACCAATAGAAAACATGAAGATAAATTGAAAATGCAACTAACCTGTGCACTAACATGCACCAAAATTGTATGACTAGGATCACCAAGAAAAAAATCAAGAAAGCAAATGAAACAGGGTTGACCTGGAATATGAAGTTTGTCATAACGGTGTTAAATTTTGAATTCAATTTGTCAATATACATTGGAAGCTATAAACATTTTTAGCATTCATATAAATCGGAGCGGTGATATATAATGCTTTTAAATCTCGAAAAGGGATAATCCTACAAAAAGTACAGCTCTTGGAGTAGAAGCGCCCAGATTCCACTCATTTCATTGTGACTTAATTTCATTCCAATTGTTTTCTGGTATACAGGTTCTCTTGTCTCAAGTTGTGTTCGATACATTTTTAACCACCACGGGGTCTTATTGGTCTACCTAAATAAAACTGCCCACATTAAGATCAATTTCGCTCGGGAAAAAAACAGTATCCATTTTCCATGTTAGTTAAGTTAAAAAGTTTTGAAGTGAAGTCAGATTTAATTCTTTCACGAAGGCAGCATAACAACGTTAATTTTTTTTCAAAAGTCAAAAAATGTGCAGGTTAAATAGATGATGTACCGAAATTCTGACTCCACTGATGAAGATGACGATGGCAATGTCGGTGATTGTAAGTTGAAGAGCAAAGTTAAGGATAAGCCAAAGAGCGTTGAGGAGGAAATAAGCTCCAGTGACGCGATTTCGAAGTTCTACCAAATCACCTAAAAAGTTGTCAATATTTTAATGATTCTGGTCTTCCAGTGAGTAAGGTCATTTCATTTCGTGAAAACTTTTTCCAAATAACAGGCTAAACTCTGCACCACAAAATAGAACAAAGCAATATAAATACCATTATAAAAAAACAAAAACTATTACTAAACGCCTGGACTAAGTAACGAAGAAACAAAATAGTGAAATGAGTGCTTAAACAGCTTAACTAAATTTACAATAATCCATATAATCTAACAAATTGACTCCTTGTTAGCTTTACCTTTAATTCTTGCTTTTTCTTCCTTGTCTTCAATCAGCGGATACAAGTAATGGTCTATCAAATATTTCCAGAAGTCACGCTCTTCGTTGTCCAGATATCTGAATATAACAAAAGTATATGATCTTGAAATTACAAATTTAATGATGAGAAAGAGCGCATCAAGTCAAGAAACACGCCAACTATACTCCATCATCAAATTTTGAATATTTGAAAACAATCGCTACTTTGGTGCTGCCATCCCTCAGTTTTACTAAACTGATTTTTCTTGGTGGCTACTCATTTAAAAAATAAAGAGATAAGTATCATGGGAATATAGGCTATGCTTATCCTGCCCATAATGTTGTTGACTGGATCATTTTTACATGTTAAGTGCACTTGATGTGGAAACCAGCATTAAACGTGCAAAATAACATTTTACTTTTTATTATTGTTCTCACATTAGGTAAGCCGGCGTAGTGAGCTTAACCGATATTTTTACTTAGACGTTTCTGATGGGGGCCCTGCTGGCGACTCCAGCAGAGCCGACTAGTTTCATAGATTTTTTGAATATTAGTAAGAAAGTTTTTTTTTCGATCATTTTCTTTCCTACTCCTAAAGAAAATTACATGCAGCATGCTATGATTAATATCAAATTCACGATAGTTAAGCATTGACAGCATAGATAACAAGTATTAGTGGTAAGTACAAGTGGCTTTCAAAAAGATATCTACAATTTGTTGCTGCAGGTCTATCTCAGCAATCATTTTTACAACAACTGAAATCATTTGTTTCTAAGTTAATACAGTAAGTGCGTTTACCTGTATCAAAAGAAATTCAATAGAACAAGTTTACTTACTCAATCACACCATCTTCCAGAGATCCTTCAATGAGCCAATATAGCATTTCTTCTTCCTCGTCTTGCATTCTTTCCGGGTCAACTGGATCATCGAACTCATCATCACTGAGATCGTCAAACTGAAAATAATTCAATCACTTGATTGTAGGCAGAATCATGACTTGCAATATGTTTTGAAATTTTGTTTAATAAAAGTACAGTTTGCAGTAATCAATTACAAAACTATATAAAGACCAGAACCAGCTAAAAGTTGAAGCAAGCTCCAAGCAGTTTTTTTAAGCATTTTAAAAGTAATGTTAGCAAAGCACTTTGCTACACCATTGAAAAAAGTCTATTGCAAGAACACAACTTATTATCAAAAAAATTCTAAAATTTTATTTCGTGCATTACTTTAGACATACCAATTTATTTTTTCATTCACAGGCGGTTTTTTTAAATCTACCAATAAAATTGCATTAAGTTATTTAATTTGGTTTCAAAGCCAACAGCATTTGATAAACTGAAATACATTAAAACTGATGTCCTTTATAAAACCGAAAACTCTGCTAACAAATTGGATTTACAAAAAATTATTTACAGCAATGACAACACTTCGAGCAATAGAGTTCAAATTTCCGCTGTAACTTTACAATGTGCACGCTATTCGAGTCAGATGTGGGAAAAATAAAAGCTTAACTTGCAAGAGTTTTGCACAATGATTTGCTGCAATGTTAGGCTGGGCTTACACAACTCATATCTGACCTGCTCATTGGCTAATTCATCGGACAGCATATGAGCCGCTTCCGACATGTTCCGTTGCGAATCATCTCCAGGAATTTGTCCCATAGTGCTTCTGCGTGACATGCGGCGGTGCTGGCTGCAGAAAAAAATACAATTTTAAAAATTGTTAACGTAGGCCTATATACCAGCAAAAAAAGGCACACAGCAAAAAATAATAATATCTTCGAACAGATGCAGCTTCATCGTCACCTGACTTGTGTTCAGAGCCAAGGCTGTTGGCTATATAGGTCTATCACGAACATCACAGGTAAACTTCTATATCAACTTGTTTGGCAGTCAATGTGAGTAGTAGTCTATAGACACAATTTGCATGTTCATCAAACTAAAAACTTTTCTACTGCAAATGAGACTAACGTTGACATTCTTCTCAACTTGGACGTACTGATGCTATCTCTTCCAATTCGCGAACTGATACGACGAAGCTGAGCGAGTGACATTCGTTTGTGAAGACTTTGTTCAATTTTTTGACCAATTTCTTCGTCATCTAATCCTGCAGCGAATAAGGAGACAAGAATGTTTGTGTTGATTTAATTTTTTTAATTCACTTATATAAACAGTAATTGCAAATCAACTCAAGATCTAATAAATAGCGAAATAATTTTTTGATGACAAGTTGCTTTTTTTAACAAATTTTTTCGAAAAATTTAACTTTTGTAGAATGCAATGGATATTTTACGAGGAATGCATGAAAAGTAATGAGCCTCACCAAGAAAAGGAGTTCGTAGAGACCTGAAATTTTTTTCTATGTTTTTCAACCTTTTCCGATAACGGTTATATGTTATGATGCCGAAAAATGTTTTTGCGTTTGTTTTACAGAGAGTTTAATTAGAAGTATGTCTGATTTTTTACTCCAAGGTGTCCTCTTCCATCAAGACAATGCTCCTGCGCACTCCTTGACAGTTGCCATGGCAACAATTTGTGATTGCGGATTTGAGATTGTTTCTCATCCCCCTCATTCACCAGATCTTACTCCCTCCGACTTTTACTTATTTCCAAACACGAAGAAAATTCTGGCTGATGGGCAGTTCGCCAACGACAGTGAGGTTATGGGTGCTGTGAAAGAGTTCCTTTGGACCAAAGAAAAAGAGTTCGTTTCAAATAAAATAAAGGTACCCCAGCATCGCTGGATCAAGTTTGTTTCACTAAATGGAGATTATGTTGAAAAACCATAATAAAATAAAGACATTTAAAATTGTGTGTTTTGTATACTTTTTCTAAGGCTTGTTACTTTTCATACAACCCTCGTAGTTGACTTCGTTTTCTTGCAATTGCTATCAAGTACCATTGTTTTACGGTGATGCCAATATTTTTGATTGCGATTCATTTAATTTTCAGTTTGAGGCTTTTATTTCATCTAAAACCCTATTGATTTATTGAATTGATTTTTTCAGAATGCAAGTTGACATCACTCTTTTTAAATTAAAATCACAATAATCAACAACACGTTAAAAAATTTGCAGACTTTTCAGCAAAAAGCTTGCATGTTGCAAAACATTTTCTATTACGCTACATCTTATTTTACCTGATATCTGTCTGGCTTTCGCTGTGCTAAACTTTTTGTAGACAGACTGTCGTGCCTGTGATCCCAATGTGGGTCGCCTATGAAGAGTGTGGCGTCTTGTAGGCGGGGCTTGATGCACTTCGGGCGATGGCGGAGCAACAGCAATTGGTTGATAAACTACAGGTTGAGGAGTAATGCATAGAGCACACTGACAAAGATTTCCAAGACCACAGCTGTAATACCCATCGGGAGAAGAAGGTCCATCGTAAATTGAACCTCCAGGTCCAACTTGAAAATTCTTGCCCTTAGTTTGCTTAGACGCAACGGCCTAAAAAGTTATATGAATTGCAAATACGTGTAATCAATAATTTTGTAAGAAGCTGGCCTAACAATTGTACAGATCTCTAGCAATTGTTTTTACAAAAGTGTACTGAAGTTGTTTCATTGAACATTTTTACAAAAAAGATTTTCAAAACAATTTTGGGATATATTGGAGTATTTATGAAAAAATAGGTCTATTAGGTTTTGCAATACATGGTTGTTACGGAAGGCAAGATTGGCACCAACGCTCTTGGGTAAACAGGTAAACTTCATGTTCACACTACCACTCAGTCAGTCAAATTCAGAATTTGCTAAATGACAAACAATTGATAATAAATTACCACTTAAGAGAAACGTAATTCATTTCGAAACAGATAATGATAATGAATAATTCTCTCATCGCCAGCGTAAACAAATTATTCATATGTTATCATTATTTACAACGTACTTAGTAAATCAGTTACACTATTCTAATCAACAGAAGATCAGAGCTGCCAACTTGAATTATTTAAATCTAGATTTAGATTATTTTTGGGTGATTTAGATTAAAAATTTGTTGTTTAGATTATGGATTATATTTTAGATTATTTTAGAATGTTAGCTAGATATTTTTAGATTATTCGCTACTTGTACAATTAAAAGAGGAAAACAGTGACAAATTTATTCTATTGCTAGTGCTTTGTGGTCTTGGTTCAGTTTGTTAAAGAAATATTGCATACTTATTTCATGTAATAAAATTGTTTAAATATACTGTAACATTATTAACCCTTAAAATGTCCAAGTACAAATCACCAAAAACATATCAGCAAAAATTCCGAAAAGAATAGATGCAAGATGAACTTTTTAAAGATTGGATATCAGCAGTAGTTGGTGATATCTGTACTTTTTGTAAATGTGATATTAAAGCTAAATATCAAGATTTGAAGCAACACAAGCAGACTAAAAACCACATGTCTGCATGCCCATTCAAAAGCAGAACTTTAGATTGATTTGTAAAAACAGAATGTGACAAAACTTCTCAGTTAGAAGATGATATTGCACTGTTTTTGTGTTGTCACTCAGCTATTACTAATTGCGTTTATCTGGTAGACATGTTCAAAAATAAAGTATGTGACAGTAAAATGATTACAAATATGAAAATGCATTGAACAAAATGCACTAATATAATCAAAAATACATTGTGCAGTCACTTTGAAGCTGATTTGTTGAATGACATTGGTAAAAATAAATTCAGCTCTCATCGACGAATCCAATGACATTAGTGTATTGAAATTACTTGGCATATCAATAATCTATTACAGTAATATTCTTAAAAAGATTGTATCGACTTATCTTGGGTTGGTTGAGATTGAAGAATGTGATGCTGAGCACATTGTTTTGGCAATTAAAAATTTGTTAAGGACAAAGAATCGTAAATTAATTAATCTTATAGCAATTGGCACAGACAATGCAAGCGTTATGACTGGCATTAACAATGGAGTAAATTAGAGTGGAAAAGTGTTTTTCGACTTATCATTTACCATTCCATGTATTAAAAGAAATTGGAACCCTTGCCGCAAAGCAATTTCGTGATATCAATCAAAAAGCCTCAACATCTAGTTACAACAGTCAATCACGTCAAAATGATGAAAAAAACTTTGATAAGCTGTTTTGTTTGTAAAGGTTATCATAGTAAAATGAAAATAAAAACTCAATTTTACCTTATTTGTTTCAAATTGTGTTTTTTTTTATATTTTAGATTATTTTAGATTTATTTAGCCCCAATTTTAGATTATTCTGGGTAGTAAAAGTTGGCAGCCCTTGCAGAAGATGATGAAGTGTGCGGTTGTCTGTAGTTTACTCAGTAGGGTCGGGTACGCTTCGATGCCGCCAACTCCATGCCAGGCCAACTCCATACCAAGCCAACTCGATACCAAGCCAACTAGATGCCAAAATATATAGTTCAACTTTCAAATTGTTGTTTACTAGTGGTGTACTAGTGGTGTCAGCATTGAGTCGGCGGCATTGAGTTTGCCTGGCATCGAGTCGGCGGCATCGAGTTGGCGGCATCGAGTCGGCGGCATCGAGTTGGGCCATTTCCTACTCAGTACATAAAACCTAGCACTCAAACTAAAAGTTATGAAGTTGTTAATAACTGACGTTGAATCCACTTTTTTACCTCTAATGCTTGTTGATTTGCATTTTCTGTTTCTGACACTGGTTTTTTGACTTCTCTAGTACCCCATGATACGTTGTCCATGTTGGTCAAACTGCAACAAAATGTTTTTCCGAAAAATTCAAACTTTTGATACAGGGTGTCTATAAATTATTGCAAAAACTCAACAAAATGTTATTTTTGAGATATTTTTATTTAGTTTGTTTAATAATAACGAAAGTTACTTCAAGATTTTTTAGATGTATTAGTACTCCATTACGTGTGCACCATCAATCACACGAAGACTATCCGGCCGATGTTTGATTTTTTTGCCATGTTCTTGCCAACATACTGTACTCGTATATGCAGTAACTGCAGTACTTGCTTCAGTTATTCTATGGCGTAAATCAATAATTTCTCGGACTTTGGTTCGGTAGACCACATCATTTACAAAACCTCACAAAAAAAGTCAACTAGGAAATGTCGGAGAAAAGAGGCGGCCAATGAATGGGACCATGACGTCCAATCCACCGATATAAAAATGTTTTGTTCTAAAATTATTGAATTATGGCCCCAAAGAAGCCGTGCACTGTTCTGCAGAAAAATAATTGATGGCTGATACTTTTCCAGCTGTGGTGCCACATTTTCTGCTAAAACGTTGAGGTAAATTCAAGCCTTTATTAGTTTTTCTGCGAAGAAAAATGATCCAATAATTTTGTCATGCATAATTCCCACCACACATTTACTTTAGAGGTGTCTTGCTCTTGTTCCCGGGTTTCATGAAAATCTCCAAGCCCCACATTCTTGAATTGTGTCCGTTTAGCGGTCAAGAAACGTGGAAATTTGGCTCATCGCTGAAGCAAACACGTCTCAAAAACCTTGGATTTGACTTTAGCTGTTGCTTGTTTTTAGATTTTTCAAAGCTTCTTGTTTATTTATACAGCTGCTGTTTATTTTTGGATTTTTCAAAAGCCTTTGACACAGTTAATCACAAAATATCAACTTATAAACTAGAAGAAAAATTTAGAACTGCGTTAAGCTTAACGGAAAACTACCTAAATAATCGCTGTCAATAGACAGGAGTCGCCCACTGTAAGTCAAAGCTACAAAAAGTTTGTTGCGGAGTCCCATCAGAATCGTTTTTAGAATCTCTGTAGTTCCTACTTTATATCAATGACTTGCTATTAGCCTCAGAATTTCCAACAATTCTTTTTTCTGATGACACTTACTTACAGCTATATGATCATTACTTACATTCCCTTAAATGTCAAGTGAATAACGAGTTACAAAAAATTTAATGAACGGCTAATCAAAAATAAAATTTCTTTAAACTTTTCGAAAACTAACCACCTGCTTACAAACAATGCCTGTTCATAAACCAAGTTATCATCCATTTGAAATTAAAATACAACATTTATTAAATAGAGTTAGCAGCATCAAATATCTCGGTACGCACGTGGAAGACAATCTTAACTAGTAATCTCATATTATAAAATTGTCACGGCAGCTGGCTAAGTCCACTGCAATTCTGTATAGATTACGGAATTTTATTAAGGCAAAAACGTTGAGGTTATTATACTACAATTTGGCGTACAGCCGAGTCCAATATAGAACAATGCTATAAGGTACAACTACTAAAACTCGACCGAAGCTAATTTGAATTAAATCAAATAATATTGTCCGTTTAATGACACGGAGCAGAAGGTATAATCAAGTAAGCAACTCGTACAAAAAATTAAATCTCGTAAAATTAAGCGATATCTTCAAATTAGAATTGTCTAAGTTCGCGCATCAATTATCAAGAAGTGAAATACCATCAGTATTTGATAATCACTTTTTAAATTAGAACAAAGTCCCTTATATGATACTAGACAACTGAAAAAAACACATACTTTCTGCCCCGTCTCAACAAATTAATTGCGAATAATCAGTTGGCAGTTCGGAGATTTAAATTATAGACTACACTTGATGAATCATTAAAAATTGAAACAACGTCTTTATTTAAAAAAACTAAAAACTGTATTTAAATAATTATTAATGGTTGAATTTGCAACAACCTGAAATTTTTGTATGTGTATAAGCGCTTAATACTTAACTGGTAGTTTTATGTACTCAAATTCAATAAGTGTTATATGCTATTGTTGTTCATTATATTGCATTATAATTGTACTTCACTTTTTTTAATTTAAAGCTTCCTGGCTTCTTAAAATTAATATCTAACATGCATTTTACATTCACCACTAAATATATATTTTGCTAGCTCCAAGTGGTTACGATCGACAAAAAGCGTCTTATAAGCGAGAAACAAGACCACAAAGCGGGTGCTGAAGGCGCGATGCTTCCGGAGGGAGCTATGCTGTTGAGAGATATTTTCAAATTTACAAAGCCATTTCTGGACGCGTTTCGTCCTTTTGGACTCATCAGCAGAGCTTGCCAAGAGCCAAGAGATCCCCCCCAATAGCATTAACGTTGACTTTTATAAAATAGACTAACACAAAGCACAAGACTTACGTGCCGTTTATTTTTGAATGAGGTTCGTTTTGACGTACCGCTAGCCGCTCAACTACGGACTAAAACTGATGTCCTTATGTAAGGCTGATCACACAAGCAGTGATTAGGCATAAAAAGGTCTTCCAAAGTTTACAAGCTAAATGCAGTGCTTTAAGGCATGGCTGGCAGCGAAACTCAGCGCGCGAGGAGGCCAGTTTCAAAGACGCGGATTTGAATCCCACAGACGCTTTGCAACAACGCTGACGTTTAAGAATACAATGTACGCGTAACAATAAAAGGACGCTTAACTGATTTCAACGGGTCCCAAATGGCTGCACCGCGGCTTATATAATGTATATATATATTTGTCCATTTATTTTTTTCCATTTCGCTTTTCTTAGTTATTGCTTATTATTTTGTTACGGGCGAACAAGTAAATATTAATAAATTTAATCTAATCTAATCTAATCTAATCTTATCTACTCTAGCCCATCCAGCATGCTCACTGCAAACTTTTTTTATCGCGGCTTACCTTCTAATTTAAGAGCCTGTAGTAACTGCACTTCACATGCATAAAGTCGCCAACTTTTAAGCAAAACTTTATGAATAGTGGATTATAGTGTCTTGTACTACGTTGAAACCCTGCGAGTGGGCTCTCTAGGACTTCTGGTATATGCCGCATGCACAGATTTTACTTCTTCTTTCCATGCTCGAGGTGGTCCAGCTCATTTTCTTTGCAAAGCACTGCCTATCTCCATAAACTTGTTATGCCACGATTGAATGGTAAACCTCGCAGTTGGCTCTCTTCTATATTTGCGTTTAAAGTTTTGCTGTGCTTGGTTGGGTGATTTCATCCCTATAAATCAGGAATCGCAGCGGGATTTTTCCCGCGGAGCTCTCGTTTTCATGACTCCAATTGCGCTGCTAAATTCAAAAGATTCTGCGTAATCACCAAATAAATAATCATTTCAAACCTTGTCATTTCAAAAAGTATCTGTTGAGAGAGAACAATGTGAAGTATTACCCTTGGCTATAAAACAAACCAAACAAAAAATAATATTTTGTAAAATTTTTGAAATTGTAGTGATAATTTGTAGACTCACCGTATATCTAGTTGATTTTGTTAACTCGTCCGGAGTATTTAGCTGCGATAGTTTATGACAAAAAATGGTGAGCTTGCATTCAAAAGGTCTAGAGTTTAATGCACGCATTGCATGGATTGGCAATTTTGAAGCTATCTTTCAAAAAGTGTAAAGTTTGCTGTAAAGATGAACGATAGCTCTAATTACATCCATGGGAGTTGGAATGCAAATTGTTTTGTCGATAAAAAATATTGTAAACTTTATTTGGCTACAGAAAGATATAATTGAATAACAAGTTGATACCTGTAGACCATTAGGAGGATGAAAGCAGAAGGCACACAAAGATAATAAAGCATTCCATGAAGCAAACAGGTCATTTCTTGGGGATGCATTATACCTGTAAAGGCGTACATACCCACTAGCATGATCATAAACAGATTGTTTGGATCGAGTAGAACTGTAAAAGAAAAGCAATGCTTGTTTTTGCGCGAAATACTGTATTGTAGCCTTTATCTTCGTATTCTAGTTTCGAAGACAACGGCACTAAGTCAACTACTAAATAGGCCAATAGATTTATTTTTAACTGAGATAATATTTACTAATAGTTAAAACAAAGAAAAAAGCCACTGCGCGCTTTTGCGTATATACGTTATCATATCGCGTATAAGTTGGATCCATTAATATAAGATTTCCTATACCTTATGATATTAATTCAGTGTTTTTAAACAGTAACGAAGGATCGCGACAGGTCCCTCATGACTTAAACTGCTAGGTATATTAGAGCTTTTGTCGTAATTTATTTGCACACTTTGCATGCGCTTGATTAAATGCTTTTTTAAAGACAAAAACTAAGTAATGTTCATTGTCTGTAATCGAGATGAACAAAGTTTTTTTGATGGAGATGGATTATGAAATATTTCAAAAATAACTCGTCATCGACCAATGGGTAACAAAGCCATTAACAAGAATCCCTTTTTGTTGTGGTCCGATCTCTTCTTCGGATTACGAAAATAAAGAAAGATTAGGGACCCGGCAAGCTCCCCTTGTCCTAGCTAGAGGTCTTATAAAAGGAAGTGTTGTCCAAAAAAGTCTGGCTTAAAGAGTCCATTGCAGGACATGAAGAAATCAGAGAAAAAGTGGTATCAGTCGGGTAGCCAAAAGCGCAGCACAAAAGGTTTTAGGTTCTGCCAATTAAAGTGAGATAAACAGTCAAAAGAAGACTGTCCGCTAAAGCGAAGGCGAGAATACCGAGAAAGTACAAGTTTTTTAGTAGAGACTGAGCGGGCTTTTTATGTCAAAAATGCTGTGAAGACAGTACGCTTTTAAGCAGAGAAACGGTTTGAAAATGGAAGAGGTAAAACAGGAGAAGTTGCAGGGGACTGTACATGGAAAATGTAGGTCACTACGTCTGGCTAGTTATTTGCCGTGTCGGTGTCCCAAAGAAATTAGTGGCCTGCAAGCTATTGCAGCCTGAAAACAATGAAAGTTGGGAGAGTGAATAGTTGCCGCCAGATATTCCAGAGAGTGAGAGAAGAAATGACTGCAGAAATAGCAAAGGGTAAGGATAAAGCAAGAATCATAAGAGCATGAGAACAAAATTGCCAGACTTGTTGTTTGCTATCAGCCGTGGTGAGATTGCAGAATAAAGTAGGCTTAAACGGAGAGATGAAGAAAACCAAGCCTGATAAAAATATAAGGAGACGGTTTTCCTATTCGCTACAACAGTAAAGTTTAAAATCAGCCTACATGGCGATTCAGCTTCATGAGCTTTTTTCTCTGGCAATTCAATCGAATGCAAGTAACTGCATTAAATGAAATCGCTCCAATTATATATCACGCGAAAGCAGTATAAAACGAATAACGAAGAACCTGAATCTGATAAAATAATGAGAGTAACTACAGTGCTACAATGAACAAAAACGCCGGAGCCTTTTTTTCCTAAAAAAAAGAGGGAACACAGCCATCAATTCAAATTACGATATTATGACTTGAAAAAGAGACAAGGTGAGCAGAAGCAGCATATTTATGAAAAAAATTAGGGTTAAATCCAGAGCATAGGGGTTCGAAAAGTAGTTTCACGCTAAAAGAAACGAATTCCTTGGAAGAAAAGATTTTCCTCGAAAGGTAAGTAGAATCCTCCAAAAAAACATAGCAAGAAAATTAAACGAGGGGTGGTTGGGCAAAAAGCTTTTCCTTAAACTCTTCTTAGACGTTAATTTCATTTGAAGTTCATTCAGTTTTGAAATACGAAAAGAGAACGACAAGCAAAGAGATTATTTATAGAAGGACAGAGCCACATTTACCAAAAGAGGTAACAGAGCTACCCCATAAGAAAAGCGATTAAGCAAGGACTAAAGAAAACCAGTAATGGTGCAACAGTTTTCGATTCTGCAGCAATCAACAGCCATGTCGAAGTAGTGTTGCGGTTCTTGATCTAATGGAATCGAGTCGAAATAATCTCTGAAAGAATTTCGGACACCTTTAGCCAGGAAAAGCTTGTAGTGGTCTTGCCATACGATATTTCAATAGGAGTGTATGGTAGATATCTTGTGTTTTAACCACCAAAGCACTACATTAATTCATCCAAACTAATGGACAAGCTTTTCTAGTTTCAAAAAAATCAATTCCAAAGCGATCTTTTTCGATAAGCTGAGGCAACACAAAATAAAGCCAACACAAGTCAAATCAACATAAAGTCAAGTCACCACAAGTCAAGTCAACACAAAATCAAGTCAACACAAGTCAAGTCAACATAAAATCAAGTCAACACAAGTCAAGTCAACGTGAAATCAAGCGCTATCAACCATTTGAGGCTTAATGATTGACCTGTAGGCCGTCTCTGATCAATCATTAGGATTAGTTGATAGCATTGCTAACACACATCCAGTTGCCAACTATGTCATGACAAGTGTTCATCAAAATACAAAAGTCTGTATTGTTATTACAAAAAAGACTATAGAGGTTATACTTGATTTTGGGCAACTTTGCAACAAAAAAAACAAAAATTTTAAAAAAGAGCAAAAAGGGGCTAATCTGAAATACAGACGTATTGCATACAGCCTGCAAATGTCAGCATAAGGTTTAATTTTATATTTTGTGGCTTCAAAAAGATTATATAGGATCGGGAAACCGGGATATGAGAGCAAAACCAAAACCCAAGAATATGGTATACATACATGTATGTCAAGATGACTTAAAACGTCGTTATTATAAATAAGCATCGGAAAAACTGACTTCAAATAGTGTTTGAACCTACAATTTGCACCACCATCCTGAACAGCAAAACGTGCTGACTTACGAAAGCTTGACGTCAGATATTACCAAATATGCCTCAAAGGATGACCGGTGTGTTATTGATTTTCGACGAGATTAACACCTCACCGAGATGCCCTGCTTTAAATTGTTTTTTTTGGCTGATCTACCAATCACCTAATTAGTTTTTTCAATAAAAACTATTGTTTTTCTGCGTTGAGGATTGAGGCCTATCCTTAATAACTCGTAATACAGCTTGAATTATAACGACACAGAATGGAATGCTATTAAGAAACGTACAAGGGCAATATACTACGTGATGGTATTAGCTTTCAATATCAGTTACCTAAATGACACAAAAGAGAAAACCTCGTAAAAATTGCTGACTGTTTGGGGAAGTGCAAAGTCAACTTAGTTTATAACACACTGTTTGTTTAAACTACTAAAAAAGAAGAAAGAGTCATTACTTAACCTTGATTTAGGGCTTAGTAAACACATCTTATTAACATTATAACTTTCTCAAAGTTTGTCTTATGTAACCAAGCAATGTAATAGGGCAAAAAATATTTTTATAACCCTCCATTCCTACTGTATACGTTAAAATCACAACCTAAGCAATTATTTTACATATATGGATTGCATAGGCTTGTTTGCACGCTTCACAAAACCAAGAGTGCAATAAAGTGAGCATCTTTTATCAATCATGGCCTTTTTGCCACTTTGTTTGTATGTAATCCCGGATTTATTTTACAAAAAAGATCCAAATAAACAGTGGATATCGTGATGAAACTAGCTTGATAAAACTTCCCTACCAGCCACTACCAAATAAGTTTGAAACTAAGTTCTGTGGTTTAGTCTTGCATTGCTTTTTAGACTACGGCCACAACGGTGTTTTTAGCCTTTGTTCTGCGCAGCAGATTTCTCAAGATACAAGCTGCCGAGGAAGAATTCCCTAAGCATGACAAAATTTAATGCACTTCGCTTAACCCAAACACTATAACTCAGAAAAAACAATTGGATTTAGGAAACGAAGCTTTAGTACCGACGAAATGAATATCATTAGCTTGCAGATTTTCTTAAGAAAACACTTTTAAATTAGGATAAATTATTTTATTAGGGGGTGATATCTTTAAAAACCACTCCGGTTGTTACATCTTCAAGTGCAACCCTGTTAACGGCCTATCCCCAAATTAAGTTTTAAAGCAAAACTTCTAACTAAGATAACCGTTTTGAAAATGGAAGAGATCCAAAATCAGTGTGAGAATAGAACCATTTGGGCCTAAAGGAATGGCAAGCATATGGAGAGAGGGCTTGCAGGAAAGGCTATCAAAAACAAAAGAAAAAAACTAGCAATTCCAAGCGAAAATCTTGAGAAAAGTTATACCATCTGCGCATATTAAAAAAGATTGTTCGTTTACCTCTTCAAATGCGTCCTTGTAAAGGAATTCTAGACGAATTTTCTGCGTTTACTAGTCAAGCCAATTTTCTTTTGAATTAAACAAATTGCTTTGTGGATGTCTCAGGCAACTTCACTCAAACTTACTCGTATTCAAATTGAATCACTTACTGTTGGTTGCCATTGCTCCAACCACACCAACAACAACAGCCATCATGACCAGAGCATAGAGAATGGTTAAAATACCAGCCACTGCGACCTGCATATCATAATAAATTTGTTTACTTTCTCATCTTACGTAATTTCATTTATCATACACCATATTATAATCATTCGCAAGATCGTATTTATAATTTGCCGGCCAATCGAGAGCAATAATTGGAATGAATTGATTAAAACGTTATTTTACTCGATGAACCGGAAAATTCTGAAGACTGCGTAGTGACCTGACTGTTCGCTAGTCAGCAATCATCCATACGAGTCGCTGCGATTGGTGCCAGCCGAACCATGACCACAAAATGTGATTTTTAATGAAAAGGCAGTTTTCGCGCGGTCAAGCCGCCGGCAACGTGAGGCTTTGAGCGCTCAACTTGCTGCCGTTCGAGAACGATTTAGAACGTTGAGCCTCGCTGTCAACAATTTAGCACTTAAATAAAAGCAATCTTATATGCTAGCTCTGACAGAAGTACACATAAACCGGTGTTAATAATAATTTCATTTAAGTGACATAAGCGGTTGTTTGATGGCGCAAAATTTTCTCCTTACTATCATCAGAGAAATATTCATTGTGCTCTTGTAGAAGTGTAAAAACTTTAACATTCCGTCCAGATCTCGTAAGAAGTTGTTCTTTAGATCGAAAGATTTGAAAGATGCGGTTATATTAAGTGATAGTGACCAAATTTTGTTGATTAGTGAAATTACCATCATATTTTCTGATTTTTCCTTTGTGCTGTATTTTAGCAAATAACTTCTAACGAAAGCTGAACATAAACGTTCAAGTCTGGAACATTTTATTAAAAGAGCACAATGAATCTTTCTTTATTTAAAGCAATCTACTGTACATAATTCAAATTGAAACTCATTGCTTAAATAGCCAGTTAGAACATCAAATAATGGGTTTTCGGCATTTTAATCAGATTGTTGAAAAGATGAAAAAGGGCAGAGCTGGGAACAATTTCTGAAAAATATCATCGTATGCATAATTATAAAATAATATTTCTACATAAGATTCGAACCCCCGACGACCGTCAATATTCAGTTAACTCAGTTTGCATGGATTTTTCGCTTTTTAGCAAAAAAAATTTTAGACCATGAAGATAAAACTTAATACCAAGAAAATAATACTTGGGGCAAAATAATTTGGAAAATAAAAAAATAACTAACCCGGAGATACGTACTTTGCTGTTACTCAATGCGTATTGCAGTTGCTTTAATAAATTTAATTTATGATTATATTTCCCGACAGCCTACGTAAAGCAGGTTTGTTTAGTCACGCCATCAGCACACAAAGTTGCTTGCATCATATTAAATATGAAATTTTATTGTTCACAATGTTCATGAAATTTCAATCATTAAATAACTAAAGCTCATAGCCCAATATCAGCATAAACTTTGTGTGATGTTACAAAGCTTATGAAGAAATCACACGTCCAATCTATAATTTAACATTCTAAATCCTAGACATATACCTAAATCGGTTAAGTGAAATCAATTTTTACCAGAAAATCACACTAATATAGTAATTTCATTAATTAATAGATCTACCGAAGATCTACAGATAAAGCCCCCATGAAGAAATTTAAACGTCAAATGAGCTTTAACTTTAGGTGTGCAACAAAAGCCATATTTACAAAAAGTGGGGTAGAATTCTCCTTCCTTGCTCTTAAAAATTTTAGCCCGTTTTATCAAAGTTTTGTTCTCCTGGCCAATCTCCATCTCTATAGAAATCTTGAATTTAGTCTAGCTTGTTTAACACCACCGTTCGCTCTTAGGTTGCTAGTAAATGCTAGCCTTATTTCGACGAAGCTGTTACCTGCGTATCTGCTGATGTTGTGTAGCAGAGGATTATGAAAATGAGAACAGGTATTAGAGACACAATGAGAGCTACTGTAGCACTCCATCTGAAGACATACTGAAAAGCTCCCTGTACAATCATGACAACTGTCGCCGGTCCGAGTAGAGATGAAACCATCAGACCAAGCTGTAAAACATGACGTCATAAGGGAGTTTCGTGAGATCATTTGCCAACTTTTTAGATTACCTGGTAGCTGATGTACCCCCAAGAAATGTAGATGTTGTTCCTCACAGCCATTTTAGCATCCATAAGAATGTCAAAGATATTCGCCATTGTTGATGGGCCCCAACTAAAAAGTTTACTATTTAGATTAACTCCTTTTTGTCGGTTTCTTCCGCACAAAGTCTAAAACTGTAAAGTAGCACCAGTGACGTCGGTCTACATTTAATTGTATATGATATTTTTGTCATGAAATAACAATATGGCATATTGTAGGTGACAATATTTCTTTCAATAAATGATAGTTTAAAAACAATTCTTCAAAAGAAAGATCTGAATTCATTTTTCTTATAACTCTGGGTTAGGTCTATGGCCGCTCATACAGCTACAAACTCTCATACTTTGCAGCAACTACAGTAAAATTTAAGAATCACGCAGTCACAATAGATACACCTCCAATCGAGTCTACAACGCTGTTATGGTGTTGTCTATCAGCTCAAGGCATTTCAGTACTAGTGTACACATCTTGCTTGTTTAAGTTCAAGCATCCTTGAAAAAATTACACAACTAATATACTTTAGCCATCTTAATGTTTAAGAACATGAAGGCTTTAATTGAATTTTTTGTCAACAAACATGAGTTCAGAAAAGTTGTTTTTTTTATGACGGCATATCAAGGTTTTAAGTACAAAGCTAATATTAGATCATCAGATTACATAAGTCAACTACAAAAGCGAAAACAAAGCGCAAATATTCAGTGTAATGAGGGGATCAGTATTGACCGAGAAAAATCAAAGCATTTATGCAAAATCATAAAAAGTGAACTAGTAAAATATCAAATATCCTAGATTTCTGCTTAATATTTTTGCCAATATATTCTACATATTACACCTGCAGTACAACTGCAGTGATATAAGGATTATCCAGCTGTACTTTATGGTTTAGCCTTCAAAAGTACTGCTCGGGAGCAAAAATATCCCATCCTTCATACTCTAAGAACATGTTGCAAACACTTGAAGTATTGTAATGATATACGGATTTTCAACCCAAACTGGATGCAAATATTTTCTAGAAGAAATGTCTAGATTTATCACGCTACGCTTGCTCTTTGTCATTGTAAGCCAGTTCATACGTTTTTGTAGATCGAAGAGTGATGTGTATTGCTTGCTGAATGACGATACCTTGATTACATGGATCATTTTTCGGTTGCGACTGACTACATTAGTTATCGCTCTAACGCTTGCTAGCTTACCGCATGACTCATGATTGGAGAATGCCGTGCGCAGCAACCCCTAAATTTACGATTTGGCGTTTATCAATGACAAGTTATGGTCACAGTAAATCGATTTTAAATGACTTAAAGTGACACATATCTTTTTTCAAGCAGTGGCAACGGTACTAAATGTTTAGGAGGTAGGATGCCCAAAATTTTGTTTTAAAGAAATGTTGAAATCCTCCGGAGGAACCCAAAATTTCTTTTTATGTTTTGTAAGGCTCATTTAAGAAAATTTCCAGACGATAGTGAAGAAAAAACTCTACTGCCAGTTTTTCTCAATTCTGACTGAATACACTGCTAGTTTCAACATTTACCGTCTTCGTTGATTGTAAAATTCTTTAAAATCTTCGGGAGCAAATGTGAAAGAATCAGACGCAGCACTGTACTCGATTCGCCAGCCTTGTTTCAGTAGCAACGTACACAGCCATCGATCCTCGCCTGTGTTTTAAAATGAATTTATTTATCTATTCAAGCTAATATACCAGCAGAAATCCATTAATTGTTTTATTTTACCATCAATCCGTTTTAACAATACATCTCCAAATAAATCCATTGATGGCGAGTGTACATGCAGTTGCAAAGAAATGATTTAAAACATTTTTATTGCCCTAACTGAAGCAGCGGTGTGACTGCATAGTGATTGGTGCGTCTCCTTCGTAATCGACAAGACCTGGGGTCCCATCGAGTTATACCAAAATACTTTCAAAAATGTTACTCATCTCAAAAGGGATAGTGCGGAGAACAAGCCGGCAAGTTTACTTGTGTCCTTGAGCAAGGCACTTACGGGATGCCTCCATCTTTATGTGGCACAGGGTTGGCTGAACCGAGAGATCTTCCTCTCGCGGTGGTCTAGTAGAAACAGGGCACAAGCTCATATGCTTGAGGGGCTTTAGTTATCACCATTGTGACCTTAAATTTACTCAGTCATGATTAAAAAATAAAAAAGAGTGCTAGAGATGCAAAAAAGCTTGAGTACACAATCGCAAAAATAGCAACAAAGCAGCCCCAAATTAGTGACCAAATTTTGCAAAATGTAAATTAACTGTAAGAGATAATGGCCTAATTAAACTAATAGGCAATGGCATCGGTCACAGAATTTGGTAAAAAGGAAACAAAATAGCTTAAAATTGCCAAAAATCAACTTTGGGGTCAAAAATGTCGAATTTACAATTGGTAGGAGAAATTTAATTAGGCCTATCGCTTCTGTACCACTTAGATACCGTTCTAGCTACAAAGTGATTTTGTTTTAAACGAATAAATTCAATCGCCTAATATTTTTTTTTTAATTCATTTATTTTTTTTTGTCTTTAAAAAGTTGGCCTATCAGACGTTTGATTTTGGGAATATGTAGTTAGGCGCCTAAAAGTTTTAAGACGTAGATATCAACTCACCCTGATCCCATTGAACATAATGGCGTGCTTCACTTGCTTTTGTCGTATATTGATTCATTACATTCACATCAACGAGAGCTGATCCCCGAAACAAGCTGAAACAGCCAGGGCTACATAGGACACACCCCAATACGTGCTCAGCGGTTTTTTGAAGCCAATGGCCGACAGCATATTCAAACTTTTGAAACCACACAACAGGTCCACTGCCTATAAAACCGAGTATGGGATTAAGTTTACTACAGCACTAAAATAATCTAACACTTTGACTTCAAATGATAACGTGACCACCCCATAAGCAATAGAAACATCAAAAAGGTGATACGGTGTAATAAGTTGAACCAAAAATGGGCTGCTCAGAGCTTAAAAAACGCCAATTATATCAACATAAATGTGGTCAAAACGCAAGTAGTGATTGCAATTTAATCAAGCCTGCCTTCCTGCATAGTAGCATTTTCAAATCCAATCGCATTCACTTTGTAGACTTGAATTAATATGCTTAGATAATTCGTAGGCAAAACTCAATTTGTTTCAACGAGACAGTGTTATCAAAAATTGTATTTAATGTTTGATGACACGTTAATTATCACCTGTTGGATGAATTCTACCACACGCTGCTCCAACGTCAGGATTTCTTTTCATTCTGTCCAATAACAACAAGACTGCGTTGGGTTGGAAATCGACGTCACCATCAAGAGCCAATAAGAAGACATCTTCAAGTTTATACGCTTTCTTGGTTGCTTGCAAGTATCCGAGAATATAATACATGTACATGCACTGAGACCAACGCTTTCTATGCCTGTTGAAACATTACATGTGTATTCACCAGAAACCCTAATGTTTTGAACATTGGCTTGAATTGCTTGGCATTACTCCATAACTATACTTGATAGTTAAACTATACCCAGCCGAGCATATCATCCCAAAAAGGCCTTTATCTAGAGCAGGGGTGGGCAAACTTTTTAGTCGGAGGGCCGCATTGACCATTCCTGAATTGGTCGAGGGCCGCATTAACGATTAAAGAGTTGGCCGAGGGCCGCATTGACCATCCAAGAGTGGCCGAGAGCCAGCTTAAAATCTTGCAATGGCTATGAACAATGCAAGAGCTTGCAGTAGCTTAAAATCTTGCGATAACTTCTTGCGATGCCGTATTACGGGGCTCTAAAAATGATGGTGTCCAAAAAAAGGTCATCACCCTCTATTGGGGCGGAAAATGCGTCAATTCCAAAAAAGAATTGCGTAGTAGCTCTTTCAATGATGGTTTCTAACGTTTTTGACTCTTTAGTACGGCAAGTGTCGCTACCCCTATCATATTAAATTTGATATATGGAAGTTTCTGCAAAAATGCTCTGGCGGGCCACATGCGGCCCGCAGGCCATAGTTTGCCCACCCCTGATCTAAAGCATAAAATTTTGTCTTAGATTTGTCAGAGATATTTTGTGCGAGCTTGCTTGATTTACTAAAACAATTACGATCAACCAGGCTTAGAATTTAAACAAGACAAAAAGCATTGGTGGGCAGTTTTACTGCAAATCAAAGATTAAATTATTGCAAAATTTGGTAGTGACGCAGTTCACTGTTGCAGTATAACCATGAAATAAAATTTTACGGCATAGTTAAAAACGAGAAATATGCTAAGCGTAGCAAAAAAAGCCATTTTGGCTTTATTTAGCTACAGTTATAGTTACAGGCGATCAAGTTATCAATCTGATTTACGAATAAACTTAAGTTGTCAGGTAATATAAAAATGCTTACATTCAATAACGGTACGTAAATTATCGCTTTATGGTAATCATCAAAATACCGATTTATGTCTGAAGACATGGGGAGATTCTGTCGTATAGACAGCTATGGTTTACTCATTAGTGTAACCGGAAACCGAAATCCTTACTTACGAATCAATGTGGGACAAAAGTTCAACATGGTAATTCAAATTTTACATTCTAGCTCGATCAAAAACGATTGACGTAAGTAATTCATGTTAACTTAAGCTACCTGATTTTTTCTTTGTCTTTGAGGTGCACCACCAGCAAGTTTCCATGGGGCATGATGAACTCTAACCGGCCACCATATGGTGTGGGATAAATAACAGGAGGAGGGAGATCGTAACCTTTGCCAAGTTCTACTTTGCTGAAAGGGGATTTCATTGTTACAGTTTACAGATTACAATTTAAAATGTAAAAATAATGCACAATGTAAAGTTGCCTTACAATTAGTGCAAGATTAATGAAATGTAAATTGATGAAATTTCCGAAGACCTACTCTGCATCAGTGATCACCAAAGATTATTGATCGGATGAATGGTGAAACCTTAATTACAAATTTTACTGTCAGCATTGTTTTTGGCTGGGTTTTGTTTTATTCTTTTAGAATGCCAAACGTATAAATTTATGAAAAAACAAAATTTTTGAAAGTTGTGCTGCAGAAAATAAAACAATTGGTAAAAGGTATATTGACATCACTCCAGGTTGTTTGCAAAAACTTATTCAGAGGACATTATACTATTTAATAGTACTTGTAAAAACACCTTGAGCTTTTTCAGCAGTCTATTTTTCAAACAACTTGTGAGTAATTGTTTTTGACAGTTCATACTTTCATTCGCTCAAAATTTTCCACAAGTATCTTGGTAAAAGTATTTAGTGTTAATTACTTATCTTTTTAAGTTTTCTTTAATTTAAAAAGAACTTAGTTAGGAGTTTACTTGGCAGCCAACGGTATGAGATCACAAAGTTGGTGGACCCATTTATTTGTTTTGATTTCTTTTCCGTCTTTTGTTCTTTCCATTGCGTCATCAAACAATACATGAACTTGAAAGTTGTAATAATCGTCGTCATTTGGGGCGTTACTTCTTCGACTTCCTTGGTCTCGATCCAATCTAAAGAAAAATTTTCGTGACGTAACTTCACTAACGAGGACGAATTTAAAACTGCTTCGCAGCAGCAGTAGTTGCTGCAGGTAAAGCAGCCACAATTCACCGAAGCAGAAGCAGATATAGACCTGCTTAAAAGTATGCTCTTCATCAAAATTCTTGCTGTGTAGCCTCTCAGTGCTGTGCATTAATTTTCGCACTACCAACATACATGATCTTTATGTTGTAAGTGTTAGGTTTGCACAGCATTTTGCTTTGGCAAAAGCAAGAATCGCTATCTCGTTGCAGTTATATGACAAGCGATTTACATGCGTATGCAACATTCATTTAGATCTATGAATCTAACTGAACAAATAGAAATGCAGTATAAATAATGAACTACAAGATTTGTCTATTTATGTTACTATTTCAACCAAGGTATTTCAAATAATATTTTAACCAAACTCTAAAAACGCAATTTCGGTGCTTTAAGCCGAAAATATGTATTATGTATCATCTTACCTCATTAGTGACGTCAAGATCTGGGTCATCTCTGATTCAGTTTCGTGCCACATGGTGGCACACAAAAACAATTGGGGAACAAATTTATGGCCACGGGATATAGTGGCACGTCTGGAACTTTTCCTCCGTACGCTACGTCCGTTCGATGAACTGCACGAAAAAATATCAGTAAGTGCCGTAGTGATAAAAAATTCTAACAAAAACTAATTGTACCAATGATGTTTATTGAAAGACTAGAATGCAATCAATTATGCAATAAACTGAAAAATTATGTGGGAAATTGTTTTATCAGTCATTTATAAGATTATATTTGAGAACGTACTCTTCGATTAATTAATTCCCCTCCCAACCGTGATTTCTATTTATTACCTAGTATGCGTTTACACAAAAATTACTTGTCAAAATGAGAAACTAGTTTTGTTGTAAAGAAAATGATATCAGATTTAACAAACAAACAACTCGATGATTACTAATTGTTTAATGAAGATCCAACAGAAAAAAGATTTTGGACCACTTTGGGCAAAATAATATTTTCAGGTCCCACTGATATTCAAGCCACAAGTTCTAATGATTTAGTGATTGATGGAGAACAAAACTTGTTTTTCTCAAAACATTAAGATGCTTCTTACTTTACCTTTTCCTTCGTTCTTCTTTTTCATGTCTCTTCTTTTCGTCTTCTTCATCTTTTTTTTGTTTATTTTTCGAGTAAGCTTTTTCATATTGTCGACGATTTAAAAGCAAGACCTGGTCGATTAAAGGTCCGCCATAAATCGGTTTTACATACAAGACTTCCATTCTAAACACAAAAGATGTTATAAAACTGGCAACCGTTGAATTTTCTCCCTAATTTCAAATCAGGTAAAGTATATAACGCAGCATTAAAAACGTCGATCAGAAGGAATACGAGCAAAAAAAGTTTTTTCTATTTTAGAGGCACCCGGTCTTTTCACTATTGGAGGCCGCAATGCAGACTTTGTTCCAATTTATCATTGCCAAAAAATCAAATCTAGTGTCTTTTTAGTTTATGTGAAAGTGAAGACCTATTCTGTACTTGGAGATGAAAATTTTAAAAGTAAAGTTTCTGCTCTTAAGCAAAGTTTTTTTCAAATTTAATTTTTGCTGTTTATGTATAAAAGTAAGATTTTCAGGGGAGACGAAGTTTAAATTTATGAGCATGGCAAGGCTATTCATCACCCAAGGCCGCAAGCTGTGCACCCCTGGTCAAATTAATTTGGAAGAATGAAATTTTTAATGAAAGATTACAAATTGAACGTTTTTATCACATTTTAGTTACAATACCAACTTTTAGAACTTGGGAGTCTGCATGTTCAACTTTTAATAGCCAGATACGCAAAAAAAAAACAAAAATTTAATGGTTTTAACTTTTCTCTTCGGAAAACAGCTTTGTGGCCGATTATCAATCTGGTTTCACAAATAGTTTACGTCAAAACTGTGGGAAAGCAAGCGGTCAAAGTGCGAAAATTCTTACAGTTGCACGAAACTTTTTCACAAAATCTGTAACATTTTGTCCAAAATCAACTTGTAAGTTGATGTAGGCAGAATTTTTACTGTAGGCTACCGATAACTCACTTTTCCAGACGATTGCTGGGATTGTGCCATATATAATGAGTGATTAGAAGAATTCCCAACCATCCCAAAAGCAGGCCAACGATTGTCATCACAGCACCAGCCGCAGTAGGGTTAAAGGTGTAGTTAGATCCCTGTGGTAACTCTGGGATTATGTTGTTCCAATCAATGTAGTAAGAAAGTCCTTTCACTCCGTAGTTACCCAGACCTTAACATTTGAAAAATATGTTGCAGGCTTACGATTCATAATAAAATAAATCATTATTTAAAATGGATTGGCGTATCAACAGTGTTTACATTAATATCATGGTAAATCTAGTCAATTTTTAGGAAATGGAGCATTGGGCAGTTTTTTGACTATTAATAGCTTATCATTTATAACCGTGATTATCTAAATTTTGCCGGGTAAAAACGAAGCTTTATTTTGTTTTTTAAACTGTAGTAATATTTGAGCATTAGTTGCCTCCGAGGTCTAGTGGTATTGTTACAATCGTCGGAACGCAAGGTTTGAAGCTCAAAATTCTCGAAAAACACCACTGGTATTCGTCAGGACGGGCATTTGGAATTTAAAGTTCTACGTTGCTCAAACAAAAAGTCTGATTCGAAAGCGAGTGTGTAGTGGTAGACATACACTGAATCAGCACGTCCGAGCCAGTGAATCACAGGAAAAAAAGACGTAAAAGCAAGCAAGTAATATTTCACGGCATATTGCTGAATTCTTAAAAGAGCAGTTAGAGCGACGTTGTTGAGGTTGAGCATCTGCTTTGTAATCTGTAGGTCCAAGCTCAATACCTTTTTCGAGTCCAAACAAATACTTCAAAAATTATATTCACAGCTTCGGCGCTTGGCACTTCGCATGAAACAAATAATGGTTGAGAAAAAGTTAATAAGTTTCACTTGTATTTTTGAGAAACCTACTCAACAACACATCTCCATGTTTAGTCGCCGAAACCAAGCAGTCTGGTTGTCGCAGTGGCTCAGTTTGACAAACGACTAGCAAACAGAACACGACCTCATACTGATGAATGAATCATGGCGAAAAACAAAAAAATAAAACTATGACAGATGATATGTTTGCTGACTAGATCCTGTTACAGCTCGTTGCCATTTAAGACATAGGTTTTGGCAGCTCTGTCGATAACTGTTCTGACCATCTATGAGCACACGGAGACTTTATGTCTTTACTACTAGTTGGCTAGGCTAGACAAGTAGTATTAAATATTTAAGAAGATACAGATAGAGGAATTCTACACAAAAATGATAATAATTTATATGAAAAGCAACAGCAGAATTACGATCGGTTTTTTATTTCCATTTAAATCCATTCAGCTTGATACTTACCTTGGTGAAAATACTCTCTTTATAGCTCACGCTTACAAAACATAAAAAACAAAAATATGACGACATGCTGATAGCCACAGACAGAAATGCGCTTTCTGTTTACAAAATTCAACTTACCGACAAATTCAAGCAGTCCTTTACTTGATCCGGGTGTTAGTTTACATACCCATAGCGCAGCAGAAACAGCACTCAAAACTGGAGTGATCAGAACAGTTGGCAAAGTCGAAGAATAAATCTGTGCCATGGTCATACAAGCCACACGGCTAAAATAGAAAGCCGCTACGGCACAGCAGCCTTGCACTGCAAACACATACCAAAGCATTTGGATAATCTGTGCTCTGCAAACAAACGAAAACCCATAAAAAATGTGGCTGACCGACACTCATGCTAAACAAAATATTGTTTAAATGCGTCATTTCGCATTATATTTACGTCTATACCAGTGATTTACTATTTTTTCGAGCCATTGTACCTCCAAAAGATAACCTACACCGCCTGGGACCACTATCTCCAATTTTCTTTCATACAAGCTGGAGCACTTTCAAAAATTAAAGACATTTGAGTTACCAGTTTAGCTTGGGCTGCAACATATACAAAGACTCTGAGGTTAAACAAGAATTATAGGGTACGTATATATAATGCTAGAAAGAAAAAAGTAGAGAAGAGTCCCCAAGAGCCCGCCACCTGTAATTTCCCTTACCGCTTTTTTGTGTCTTCCCTCTTGGTCACTAGCATTAGCAGTAAAATAAAAGCAATGGTAGCCACAATGTGTAAGTCAAGAAGCGGCTGTCAGAATTGAAGTAGAAATAAAAGTCCTGTTTTATGATAAAAAGAAAAAAAGAGCTTAGTTAAATAAATTCTAGGTAATCTAAACTTTGGGTAAAATTTTTGAAACACGCTGGAACGTGTTTTTGTTAACGGAGGTATGAGATCTCATCACCAGCTTAGCATTTTTGCTTTCACGACTTTAATCAGATGGTTGATACCATTTTGTCTCACTTTACCTTAATGCCAACAGTGCTCCATTTCAAGTTTCCAACAGTGCTTCTATGGGGCAAAGTTTGAATAATTTGCTCATGGGTTTTGGTGTAGCATTGGTTTGTCTTTTTTAATAAGCGGGCTTGGGCTGTAGTTTTCTGAAAGTTCGTGTCGCTTGTTTTGTACATAGTCTATTGTTTCTATGCTGGCCAAGTTATTAAAGTCCTAGTAGGCGACATTTTTAGATGACAGGCCTATAAACCAATGATTGTGTTTAAAAAAGCTGCCCTATTGTTCAAATTATCCTTTGATTAAATTTTCCAAATTTGAAAATTTGAAATTGCTATTGCGTGTAGCAAGCGACACAAAGATACTCAAATAATTGATAAACGATACAGAGCGTGGGCACTGTTGGAATTACGGTAGGGCACTGTAGGATACCCCAGCCGACAGTGCCCCAATTTGACGCGATGTTCTCATTACATCATTGCCGAAAAAGTGAAAGATATACATCATACATTTTATGTTCAATTACTTAAAAAGAGACTAAATTAAAATGCCAGAAAAAAAATTTGAAAAACATTCAGTTTTGGTCAAAGCATGCCAGTTTGTAAAGAGCTGACACTGTTGGCCACTTTCTCCTTCTCGAATTCTAATTTAATCGATTGTGACAACTGTTACAAGCGGCCTAATTCACAAGCTCTGAGTCTAAATAGCAGTTAGCCTTGACTGTACGACAATGTCGTAACATATGCAAAGACAATAATGTCTAATGATGAAAATCGACACGAAGGCTCACGTAGAATCTCTAAAATAAGCATTTTGGGGTAAGCAGTTTCTTTTTATTGAAGGACTTCTTGGTGGACCACTTCAGAGACCGCCGGTTGGGGATCACTGGTCTTTACCAACATTAGGTCGAAGCCTTGTGTTATGCATACCTGCACGCCTGTATGAACTGGCTACGACTCTGAAGCATTTCAAGTTTTACTGTATGATCCAGACGGATGGCCAAGTTGGGAAGAGATTTTATTTTTGGTTTGTCTAGGTGATGATACTGCATATTAGAACTGCCACAAATTCTAAAATTGGTGGAGGCTCATACTTTCACTTGCACCACTGGCTAAACCAACTTCAACTTGTGCTTTTGTCTCATGAAACGCTAAACCAAACGTAAGCCATGAATGGTAGGAAAAACTCAGATGATTTGAATCAGTGTTCACGATGAGCCACGCAGCATAGGCAAAGAAACAGTAATGTGAGAAGTAAAACGCTGCAACGAAAATGTTTGGCAAAGAAAGTCTTTGCAATTTTAGTTTGACAGTAATAAACACTTTGACATCAAATAAATTGCAAAAAATATGCTTTTCTCGTATTCATGAAAAGTCAGAAGACTGCACAACCTAAACCATGATAGTCTATTTAGTTAGTAGTAAATGATGGCAATGTGCCAGTAAAGAGCACTTAGCAAAACGAAAGAAATAGCGCTGGCGACAAGAGTAGCAGATCAAAAAACAAGTTTTGAACACAAAGATGAATCGGGGGCCTGAAGCCTTGGTGATGGTCCATGTTGAGCTCTAAACTCAATTTACATAAACAGTTCTTTGCTATTGGCTAGATAGTAAGTGAAACTGTTCCTAGTCAAAAGCTTCTAGAAAAACGACACTACATAGCAACATTAAACCAATTTTCATTTTTGATAATTTATTTACATATTTACACACACACTCTAAGGTAAACGTTTTCGGCTTACATCAAGCATTTGTCAAAACATCAATAATATTTAGTATTAGAATTTAATGGATGTTCCTTTTGTTGAAAATATTTAAACGTAATTGCCTTATTCGGTCACAATCTATCAATCTATTGTATTTAGCGCTATTTTGTGAAGTCATTTGTCATCATTTAGGCGTTCTTTCGTCATCAATTGTCTTGTTTCTCACAGTGCATAGTATATGGTTACCAATATATATATATTTCTGTGATCTTAAATTTTTTTTTATAATCTGACTTGCTGACATGGTGTAAGGTCTAAACCTATATTAGTATTTTGAAGTATTAGATCCATATCATAATTTGATTCTAATATTATACAGATGCTTTGACAAGGGCTTGATGTAAGCCGAAAATGTTCAGCTTAGAGTGTGAGTAAATATGTAAATAAATTATCAATAGTGATTTAGTGTTGCTATGCAGTATCGTTTTATGGCTTCTAAAAAAATTTTGACTTTACCCGCCAGATCATGCCTCAGCTTTCTGTTCGTGGGAGATTGTGCATCTTTTCCTTTTCAAAATATCTTTTTAAGTTACAGCTTAATTTTTCTTTCTATGCTCTTTTTCTAATCTAGAGTCAAGATGAAGTTTTGTCTTTTTCCCAATCTATAATTATCTTCCCAATCCCTCTTTATCCAACACGATCTCATGATTTACATTGATTCCTTTGTCACTTCACTTTGGTCGATAAGGACTCCGGCATTCTTGCCATTTGCTCGCTCTGCGGCACTGAAGTCGCCCTTTTCTTTTTGGCTGGCCTAGTTTACTTCAGTTTTTTCCCAAAAGCTTTGCCATTTTGCAAGTTATTTGCAAGTTTCAGTTGCACCAATATGTCTATCATCTTTCTACTCTTTCTACAGGCCCTGGGTTTTTTCTTGCTGCAATTTGTTCCTTTCATCTACATTTCCTGGCGCGCTTTTTGGCATATACGATACCAACTCTTTACTTTCCATTTCCTCTATTCTTAGGCTGCAATGTGCCATGGTCAATTGGTCATCCAATTCTTTCAGCTAATGCTGCCTTAGCCTTCCACGGTCCCTAGCAAACTTTTACCCATGCAGCCTTTTATTGTAGCAGCCTTTTTCTATATATTCTTTATCTTTTCTTTTGGACTGAAAAGCACTAGCTTATCAAAGCTCTCGGACACACAGGTTTTTTCGGTCACCCTGAGAAACTTGCACTTCCCTATTACGCTCGGTGTGTTCGCTTTTGTTTTTTCTGCTGCAATTGACTCAAGCGAAATTGAATGCTTTTTTGTCTATACATGAGAATGCTTGACGCAACATTGCGTTTGCAATACAAAAGACAACATGATAATGATACAGTTAAAAAGTTATTTAACGCGTCTAACACACGAGGAAAAGAGAGCGTGGAAAACTGCAACGTAACCCCGCAATCTCTGAGTCAGCAGCCCAGCCACCAACCTACGTTGCGGTTGGCGCAGCCGTGGTTTGAACCCCAAACGTTAATTTTGCTTGGCAAGAGGCACTTCAGATCTCGTCCTTTTCTGACCAGCTCTCTACGTCGTACTCACTTTCTCTTTACTCAACTTTTGGCCCAGGCTATGGGGGAGTGCTCTAATTCTGTGATTTCATGGACTTCCATTTTGACCCAGTCGTAAGGAAATAGTCACGAAACAAAATCAACATGACAGAAAGGAGGAACAAAAAGTTTTTGTTAGAGGTCTGAGCATCAAATTTGCCTGAACAAAATTAAATGTTTTCCCCTTTTTGTAAAAAGTATTCAAGAAAAAACAAAAATGGTTCACGAGATGTTGCCTATGAGAGTAATTGAAAGATGCCTCTCGAAGCGGTTAAATGAATCAAATTGTTGATTCAAACTGGGAATATAACAATCCAAACTCGTACTCGGCTGAATATCAGGGTTTCGCCATTGCTCGCCCTCGAGAGCAAATAGATCGCACGAGAGTAAATAGTGATTTCCTGTTCCACTGCTTATATAAAGCAAAACGAGGGGTTTAAAAGCTGCAATACAACTTTTAAAAAAGAAAAGTACATTGCACTTTATCATAGCATTTAAGATTTCATCATATTAGAGATGGAGGGTTATGAACTTACAAGTAGACTATTAATAAATGTTTGAAAAATAGTCGGTGGTCTCAAAAGACATCACGAAAAGGCTAATTGAATACGTTTGAGAAATATCTTCAAATGCTTATTACTCGTCAAAGCGAGAAGCTGTTGCACTAGTGTAACTGTAAACTAAATCTAATTCAAACCTCAAGTGATTCGTATTCAAAAAATGGTATTCACTGCTAGTCGCTTAACAAGAAAAAGATAATTAAGGAAAAAACGACTACCTCTCTTCATGCGTCCTTGGAAAAAACCTTGGGGGAATTCCTTCAACGATTGGAGGAATATGTTGGGACCGAGCAATCTACCACTTGCGGAGGCTTAATCTGACCACAGAGCCGCAAATAGGCCCATAGGCTACTTTTTATAAATGAGTTGTTATCAAAAGCGTCTTGAAACCATTGCTTTAAAAGTCAATTAATGCTCAATGTGGTTCATGTTTTCGCTAATTACGCTTAATAGGCAACAAATATTTTGTGAGCTACAACATAATGCTCCATACCTATGTTTTGAACGGCTGTTGTGCGAAAGAAGAGAAAAAATTTGTGTGTATCGTTGCGCTGGTTCGTGCGGTGCATCCGCTTTGCCCATGACAAACTCGCTAGTGTATGAACCATCCTCCATGATCATAAATATTAGGAAAGTCATTCCCACAAGAATCAAGGATTTCAGCAACGAATAAACAAACGATGTTTGAAATCTTCCGTTGTCCATTTTATTGTGAAGATCCTGAGCTCTTATTTTAATCTTCTCAGTAAAGTTGAAGTTGTCGGAAACAAAATTTTCCCAAAACCGAACGGATGTAAGTAAAATCGCTGAAAAAATTATTGGTTTGTTTTGATTTGATATCCAATCCGTGGATTAGATCAGCACAACAGGCAAATAAGTCCAAGTTTTCCCTTACGTTCCAATGTGACAATGTTGATGACCTCAAAATCACAAAAGTAATTACTTGCTTAAAGAAAGGAACAAAAATGAATGAATGCAGTAGGCTGAGCTTTAAAGCGCAAAAATAATTACTAATTGTTAGGGAAGTGCTTTGCCATATTTTCTAAAAAATCAGCTTTTCGAAAGCTTTTGGTTACGCATTCATCAGTGAAATACAAAATCGCTTTCTCTATGGTCACGAGATCCTATATCGTAAAAAGTAATTCCGTTTGCTATGAAAAGCCTTTTGACAAAGTAGAGTTTTCAAAACTCTTCACAAAAGCAGTTAGTCAAAATTTTCCTCCTGACAAGAGTTTGTGGTTGTATAGACCAACAGAACTTTTGCTACACACCCACTCACCAATAATCGCCCATAAAAACGTGCTATCATGTCCAAGAAACGCAAACATGGCACCTGCGCCTCCGTCCACGAAGAAATGAAAAAAAACTGTGAGGAGTCCCCCAAGCTGCAAAATCTAAACAAATGCTGTTTTAAATGACAATACCTATATATGCCTTGTTTGAAGTTTTTGGAAGAGAGGCTTATTTGTGAAGTAGGTCAAATAGTCGTCTTAAAGATCTGAATCATCAAAAGTTTTATGGAAAAATCATAATTTTTATTACAATAAGAACTTTTTATCGGCCCTGTACGGTGTACATTCATGGAGAGAAAGATTATGACAAAAAGACCTATTGTAACAATGTCAGACTGATAAGTTTTGACAACTATGACAAAGACGAAAAACAGGGTCCGAAAATTTAGCTCCTACGTTAATAGGACCCTAGCTGTAAAAATTAATCGAATTTCAAGATCGAATTGCAAATTCACTGTCGACAAAGGTTTTAAATAAATGGCTTTTCTGCAGTGATCTTCAAATTTCTAAGAGAGCACTATTTTTGAAAGGTAACGTGAAATAAACAGGGGTGTGCAATCTGCGATCATCAACGTGAAATTTTGTGGCCCATTGAAAGAAGTGCCAATGTGGTAACTAAGCTTTTTTGGGGGAGGGAAACAATACTTTCAAAGCAACGTTCAAATATTAAACCAAATTTTTCAAACTTTACGTGAGTAAATCAATTTTGTTATAGAGATCGGTTTGAAAGTATTGTTATGCTGCATTGAAAACGTTGATATCTAAAAAAAGGAAACGTAAAGGTCTTCATCACCACTTTGGATGAACACCAATTTTGACAGGCCTGCTAATTATTCAAGAAGTCAGAAATTGGCCCACCTCCAAAAAAGGTTGCACAACCCTCAGCGAAAAGAAAGCAGGACAACTCTCGATTTGACCAGTCGGCTTTTCAACCAATATTTATTCCAGACCGCTTAGTCGTTATGAAAATCGTTATTTTCAAAAATCTATTGCAAAAAGTGTGGTTTCCATGACGACTAAGTGGCTCGGCCTCTCTTTGTCAAAAAATGCTATTTACAAAATAAACTAAAACTCACTAAAGCTGTAATGGCCATGATTAAGTTTCTGATTCTTTTTCGTTGTAGTGATCGTTGGTTTCGTCTTTTCTTGTTATGTGTTACCGACAAAATTTTGGAATGGATGTGGATGCAAATTGGAATTATTCCAACCAGGGGCAAAAACAAGATAGCGTAAGTGGCATCCAAATGAGGAAGCACTCTCAAAAACAAAAGGGCCTCGCCAAATGCGTGAACAACTTCCCAAAGTGCACCCTAAACATAATATGTAAACATCAGCTTTGCTCTTTTACGAGCCAGTTCTATTTTGATCAACTGCCAAACAAATCCTAAACCAAACCCTAAATTACTTCACAACTGATGCATTTTTCATAGCGATTACCATTTACTCTTATAGGGAAAAAGTTTTGAGATTTAACTTGTACCATCACGAGTAAGCAAAGAAAGTTCAGTTGGTAGTGTTTTGCTCCAGATAGACTATGCTTATATGCTTTGCACTGTTTCTGGTAAAACTGTACTGTGTCGTTAAATGTATGTAATTGTGAAGCAGGTCAGAATGTAACGATGTTCTGTTACTACACATCCGAGATATTGACGTGATAGAACGACAAAAATTTGTGATAAAAACTAATATCCACCGTTTAAATCTGCGCGCGGTCTCGGCTAGCAAGGCAAACATTATGGAATTACCGTAATCAACGCCATATTTTGTTACAAAACTATCACTAGGGTAACTATAAGGAAGTAGAGGAGCAGTCGCAACACTTTTGTGTGAAGAGTTCACCAATGGACAGAGTTTTTCATTACAGAGTTCACCCATGGACAGAGTTTTTCATTACAGAGTTCTCCCACGGACAAGAGCAAATTTTTCAAAAATTTTGTAAACTGCCACTGATATCGATACTTCAAGTACTACAACTCCTTTGTAAACTATAAACAAACTGTTTTTTTTTCTATCAAGAGTATCTAAAACTCGTGAAATTATGATTCTAGCTAACTAACTGATTAACGCTTTTTTGTTGTGTGTTCCAAAAAAGACAATAAATAAAAAGCGGACATTTAGATGAATTTTAAATAAGTGTTACAGGTCACCGTTCTTCTCATTTAAAGAACAATTAGGATTTATACAAGGTGTCAACTTACCCACAGAAAACTCCATAGATCAATTTTACTTTCTGGTTTCATAACAATTCGATAGAAACTGTACATCATGGTTAGAACCTCCGGAAAAAGAAGAGTCGCCAAGATGATGATATAAGTCCATGCTCGTACGATATCATGTTCCAACTTTACGCTTTCCGAATCGGCTTCTAAGGCTTTATAAGGCTTTGCACTGTTCATCAATACCATGAGAGCAGCCTTTTGTAACAATTAACAAATTTTAATATTTGGTCAAAAACGCACGTATGTAAAAGAGAAATGTAATTAGCGATTTATGTGCGAGAGAATTCAAAGGTAAATTTTTTTCTTTTGCACTCGTTCTGTTATACTAACACTCGAAGCTTTGTTTAAATCTATATCAATAAAGTATAGAGCGTCAATTTCGAAATCGGTTAACCTGGGTTTGATTCCCTTGTCGAGTCATACCAAAAGATTATCAAAATGATATTTGTAGCTTCTCTGTTTGACGCTTAGCAAGCAAAGGGTCATGTGTAGAAAAGTCGGCTAGTTTGCTTGTTGTGTTCTTCGGTAAGCCACTGAACCGGGATATCTTCACTTGTATGTGGCAAAAAGGTGGCACTTCTACCTAAATTGCGTGGTGACAACCGTAACCAAACCAGATGACAAAAAGGATGAAGCCTATATATGCTTTTGATATGTCTAAAACTTTCAAAAAAGAGCCGATTGCAATCTCAAGACGCCCGGGCTACTGAGGCTGTGTATTTTACAGAAACAGTTTATCATGACACATTATTTCTATGACTTTACTTCTACCAATTCTCCTCATACTCCAAAAATCGTTTTTTTTAAGTAAAACTGCTTTGCGACCATCTGCTCAATATTTGAAAGTAGATTTGTAAGCAACTAATCATTGGTTAGTTTCATCAAACTTCATTTCTTCAGTTTCACATAGAACGATCTGTTAGCTGTCATGCATATAAACAGCTTGAATTTATATACAATCCTTTTTTTAACAATAGTTACCTTGCTCACAAGCGCTGCTGCAAACACAGCTCCACCAAAGATGAAGTAAGAAAAGAACTTGAACGCTTTCGTGAAGAACTTGAGGGTGTTGGTAGCGGTTCGTGAGTCATCCTCAGGAGGTTCGCAAATGAACTGATCATAAGGAGGAAGCTCAATTCTGTAATACGTAGCTGTTTAAAAGTATTTTTCAACCAGCTTGTAATGCGGTAATATTTTTTTGGGACGTTATATTTCTTTATGCTAAAGAAATAAAGTAAATTACACAGATTATTGTGGTACACAACGAACTTATTGTACTGTAATGGTTAGTAGTACAATTCACAACATCCATTTCATTATATTTTTTTTTGAAACGTACGATAAATATAACTTCGTAGGTTTTGCCATGTTTGTCTGGCAGAAAAGCTAATTTTTTACTTGAAAAGCAGAGATAATTATCATAATTAGTAGTTGCAGTAGCGGTAAATACTTTTACTCAAGCAGCAGTGAAGCAAAATATTTTTGCTAAAATGACGCAAGGCTGCATTTTGCAAATTACAAACAAGCGAAAAGAAAATTACAAATTGTTTAAATGCTAAATTGCTGTGCTCTTGAAATGGTACTTGTGTGTGGTTTCCCCGAGTGGTTGCACTGCTTGTGGCTGAAAGGTGTATGTTGCTTATGAAGCCAACACCTTGTAAATGCTTTTCTTTAGTCGAATAGCTAAGGCATATAACTAAAGGCAAAAATTGTGGTATCAATATTTTGTCAAAACTTTTATTCCATTTGCAAATTGAAAAGGATATATATTAAAAAGCAAATCGAAAAGGACGATATAACATACCTAGTACGATCAAAAAAAACAAACGCACTTTGCTTTGATACTACTAACTATGGCTGTATTCAACCAATAATTGCCAATTTTTTGCGAATTGAATCAGTAATTTCATGAGCATTTTTATTGAATAATTTGAAAAAAACAAAGAAATTTCGCCACCAGCAAATAAGCAAAACTTATCCTTGTTAAAGGGCTGTTTTTGTGTTTTTGTACTTCGATAACTAATGGCAAATAAGAAAAGAATATCGAATTTGAAGCGATAGCATTATTGATTGATGGTAATACAGTGGACGCCGCTTAATGTAATCACGGATAATGTTATCAATCGGTTAATATTATCAGAATTCCTGATCACCGCCCGAACGTACAATATACATTACAAACATGCCGCTTATTGTAATCAGTACATCGGTTATTGTTATCAATGTTTCCCAAACGTAGTTACTAATATTGTTAACTTCCAGCGTAAATGCCCAGCTCTGATGATTGGCGGCCTGAGAAAGCTATAAATATCGAAACAGGAACTGTCAGAACGATGCCCCCATCCCTCGGAAGGAGTCGGGTAAACAACATGAAAGAGCAAATGAACTGGGTCATAATTTCGCGGCAATATCGTGTTGCGTGTTACGGCTTGGAGTGCAAAATAAATCTTCTGAATTTGAACTGCATTATGAATATGAGTCCTTTATAAATGATTAGCTGCGAAAAGACATGAAGCAGACAAAGCTAGACGATTTCCTAAATAAATATGTATTGTACTATGTCTATTGTAAGTTTTATTGTTTATTAAATATTTCATTTATTTAATTTTATTTTTGCGACACCTAATGAACGATAAAATGACAATTTTCATTTTTTCGGTTAATGTTATCAATCGGTTATTGTTATCATTTTTGGTGTTAACAAAAGGGATCACATTAAGCGGCGTCCACTGTAACTTAAAACTTATTTTAAAGCAAGCAAAACATAAAAACATCGAGATTTCTTTCACGCTTGTTTTGAAGTTTCCTCATTTTGTCAAAACCAGCTTTGAAAATATTTGCTTTCATTCAAAAATAGCACGAAATGTTTTACTTTTGCTCAAAGCAGTTCAATTTACTAGTTTTCAAACAGAAAAACAAACATTTGTAATAAAGCATGAATATCTATTGGACAAGAGTAATGTTTGGTTTAATCTCTGTATTGTAATAAGAATTGATGATCAATGTTTTCTAAGAAATGGCGCAAAACAGTTGCAAGCGCTTTTTTCACGACTTAAAACTTTGCAGCTTTAGCTCGCCCTGTATATAATCCAAAAGAGCACTATTGTACGTCTAAAATAAAGATAAAACTTCTTACGTCACAAGCGATATTGATCCGTAATATAGCCGTTGTTTACTTTCAATGTTAAGTTTACGTGGATAATAATTTCTTTTTTAAATTTTATTTGGAAGTGATAGTGTATAATTGTATTTATCATCCTGGGGTCGTAGATCAAACGTCAGAACAATTTCTCTTTTTTTTTGCCCCAGCCTGTTGCCAAAAAGAACGGTCGTTTGAGCCTTTGCATTAAAAGCTCAACATTTGTTAATCAATATTGCTGTGTTTTGAGCACAGGAATAAAAAAAGCACACACGACTGAGCTGAAACGTTTTTCATCATTAAAGAGAGGCTACGATTTGGAGGTGAGTAGGGAGTTGCACAAAAGTTGACTTAAGCAATGCAAGTTTGCCATTGAAACATGCCGTATGTGTTTTCGCAAAGTGACCTGTTAGATAAAGTTGTGCAGTTCACTGATGGCTAGATGTTTTTAGCCAGATTTCTACCAAACTTTTTTATTACTCGAAAACGATGTTCAAGCTTTTAAATTAAAAGGAGAAGTCGATCAGGTAAAAACCCTACATCATTAAGTGGTTCTTTGTGTTTGCCTGTTTAAATATCACAAGCCAGTACTTTAGCTTTGTCAACATTAAACATTGATTTCAATTTTTATTTCGCTGTCTAGAGGTTTGTCGTTTAAGTTATTTACAGGCCAATAAATTAATCAGTTTTCTTTGAAATTTAACTGCAGAAGAAATTAAGCATCAATAATTAAATTTTATGGGCAACACCTGTGTTATTGTGTAACATTGGTAATAAGACGTGCTTTCACAAAAAGAATTAATAAGTTTATTCTATTTTAAGAATGAAATTGCGTAAACTTTATTCAAGCGTACAGTTCCATGGTGTAGTTGGCTTGAAGAAAGGAAATGTTGGTAATGTGTGTTGAAAACAACCCCTCTTCTCAAAAACACTGAATCATCAAAATCTCTCAAAAACCCAAAAATTTAATTCTTTTTTGCTTCAATCAATATTTTCGCCACCACGGACCAAACAATACTCAGATGGATTAGAAAGATGTGGATGAAAACAAACAATGTTTAAAATGTAATTTCACTACTCTATTACTCTGATTTGACTTAATCAATCATTTAAAAACATTAGAATGCATTCTACAGTATATGTTGCAGACTGATGATACTACTCAACTACTATATCTGTCAAGTTTTTATCATTCGATTACCATACATCTTAAGGATCAGTTTAAGAAAGATTATTAGTTGCAATAATTTTTTTATTGCGTATTTTTTTGTAGAACATATATGCCTAACAATACCCATTGACAAATTTAAACAAGTCGGTTTAAATATATATTAAAGTAAAATGCTTGATTTTTTTGTTGCGCAAAGTTATTTACGCCAGCATTGTTTTTCCGTTTGGGTCAATGTAGTTTACAAAAGCATTTCTATCCTAATCAAATTTTACCATTGTTTGTTATTATAGCAATTTAATAAAATTATTCAAAAATTATTCACTATAACATTGTAATGCTAATTTTTAATCCTTCTAAATAATATATCTTTGATAACATGAATCGCTACAACTTACAGAGGTTCTTCTTCTCCATCTAGAAATTCATCTGTATATTCATCGTCAATGGGATTTAACCCAGGACCTTGCTGCATCGTGTGTTGCGAGGTCATCTGATCATTATCAGATCCTAGAATTAACAAAATATCTTGATGCTGACTTAGTTTTCGAAATTGACTAACTGATCTGACTTGAAAGAAACCGAATAACGAACAGCTTAGTTGATTATTAACAGTAAGACGGTAATAAAATGAATAACAACCAATAATAACCTTTTTCTTACCGTTTTCATCTACAGGAGAAATAGTGCTTGACTCGTCCGAAAAACTTGGCAATGTTGTTTGCTTAAGGATTCCTCGCGATGTCACGTGATCAGAAAATTTAAAAACTCGCAAGTTCAATTTAGAAGTGATGACGTACTCTCCTTCGACGCTAAAGTAGTTGGATCTGTCCACACGACCTACAATCAACTCTTTTGTGTTGTCCATTGTCACTGAAACAAACTGAATAGCTTCCTTTAATGTAATTATGTTGATGACGTAATCGAGCGATGACGCGGTCGCTTGAATCATGATGTCATCCGCCGGTTCGTCGTTGCAAGAATGACGTGATAAGTAGGACTGTTTCGACTCCCCGGATGTTACTGCATCGAACCATTGAAACTCATCGATTTGTGTGTGTTGCCGCAAATAGCGAATTGCTCGCATTCGGACACTTTCGGGAGAGATTGGATTATCAATCAGTGTCAATTGATGTGAAACGGCACTGTAAAAAGTGTTGCCATCATTCATTACGGAACACCGGCGAAGGTTAAGTCCCCTCAGTATTTCATCCAAGGCTACAATGTCATCATAGCTGACTCTACTACTGTTATGTCTCTCCATGCTTTGCTAATATTTGAGCAAATCATAAAAGCGAGAAACTTTAGTATTTCTAAATGCAGTCTTTCCCATCAAAGTATTTCGCGTTAATTCAATTCTGCATCATTTTTGACATACACTTACGAGAGCAAACTACAGTGTAAATACGTAAACTGCGAAAAGTTTTTAAGTAAATAGTTGGATCAAAGGATTACTAACAAAAACTATAGATTCATCATCAACTTTGATGGTCTAGGTTCAAAATTTCTAACTTTTTGAAAGTAGCATCAGTTCAAACGTCAGTGCATGATTTCACTTGTCTACTTAACAAAGTGCTTGAAATTGACATTTTTTTATTAAACATGAAAAATGTCCAGGAGTCGGATACTGCTAGTTTTTCAGACCACCAGTTTGACAAAACCTAGTAAAATCAGGCGACATTTTTCCACATGCAAAATTGTGCTGCTACTGTAATCAATACGAAACTGGGATATTTGCAATCTCCCACAAATATCACTTGGAGAAGCATATTTGGGCCTATTTGGCTGAGTCACAGTTGCAGTCGCTTTCTGGTTATGAGCCCGATTTTTACAAGCTTTATCTTCAAGAAGAACTCTGTGAAGTATGAGTAAGGTCTAAGAAAGCTTCAGCAAATTTTGGATGTCGAGGTTTTCTGTACTGGGTTGTGACGGAGAAAGCCACACATCTTTGGTTGGCTCCCTTTTTAGTGTCAGTACTTAAGCAGTTTTTTAAGTTTTTCTGTTTTTATGCGGTTTGGTCGCCATAACAGAGTTAGCCGGACTTGCTTCTTTCCTTCCGCAACTGTTTGCACCCTATCCCACCACATTGCTCGATTTAGGGCATTCTCCATTTTAAACCATAAATGGTAGAAAATATTACATGTAACGCTTTTTACAAGATGGCGTTGATATGCGTTTTGCTGTAAATATTCGAGACAAAGCAGAACTTTATTAATTATTTTATTTAGAAATGCATGCGATGTATAACAATGAAAAGACCTAATAAACTAATCTGGAATAAGCTGAGCCGTTTTAATTTGAAATCTAATCAATCTAATCAGTCTAACAGTTAAGGTCTCTAATCAATAGCAGCTACTCGCGCTGAACAGCCTGATAGAGAATTTTGGAAATTGTTAAAAGTAAATTTGATATGTCAAGACTTCATTGCTATAAAACTATTAGTCTTGCGTTGAGAAAAATAAAATAAGGATTAACTAAAAACTGAGTGACAATATTCATGAAAATCGCTCATTACCATAATTTATAAAATTTATTTTGCTGACAAATTGCGTTGCCAACACTTTCAAACAAGTTTTTCCTCCAAACGCAATCTTTGACATTTATAAAAAGCAATATACTTGAAATTGCATGTTGTGTAAGATAGAAATTATGTATTTCGCGTTTTCTTTAGTGAAAGCGCAAAAGTGCAATTAGCATCATAATATTGAAACAAAATGTAACAAGTCAATGCTAAGTATGAAATTTTTCAAATTGTTGTGAAAATCTTAATTGCTTTTTCTTTGCTTACACTGTATAACTGTACTCCTAATGACGTCAAGTCTTTGAGACGAATTTTATGGTAAAATTTATACTGACATAATAGCTATGTATAGGCAGCAAGTTGAAACTTGGTTAATCTACAAATAACAATTGCTGAGTTAACTTCGTATTTTTGTTCACGGTACGTTCAATCACTCGCCAGCTGCATACTTATCAACGCAACGCAAGTAGTTTGAAAAAGTTAACCAAAACAAACCATTAACTGAATTTGGAAAAGAATGGCCTCTGATTTTTCATGATTTGTCATTTCACTTCTTGGAAACAAAATAAAATCAGAGTGGAATACTTTGCTTAAATTTTAACTTTTGTTACGCAATAAGTTTGTGACGTCAAAAGCTTTGAAGGGCAACAAAAGATTTAGCAACTGAACAAGCAATGACGTATTGGTAGAAACAAATTATGCAGATGTCTTTGCGTGGCATTGAAGTAACTACTTCGGTTCCGCTTCATTCCCTTTACAAAAAGCTTACTCAAAAAAAAGGAGGACGAATGACTAAAACCGTGAGGTGCTGATAATCGAAGTTCAAGGTAGTTGCTCAACTTACGGTATATGGGCTACGCACTCGGTAACACAACTAAAAAAGCCGATAGCATGATGTATCAAAGGGAAAAGGCTTATGCATTTAAAAACGCCTATCGCAGATGTTGTTGATTGGAAAGTGCCAGTACTTGGGGTCGGTGCCGTGGTGTAGTGCTTGGATCATTGTCTTTTGCAGTTGGTAGACATGGATTTAATTTCCGTGTTGAGACTTTTGCACGGCCGTGAGCAATGTTAAAGCCTTGGCCCTCAGGAGTAGGAGTAATGTGGAGGGTGAAATATGATAATGAGTTTACCCAATAATGAATGAAGAGAGTGCGATGGGCTTCTATGACCTGAGTTCGTAACCACTGTTGCCTTTGGGGCCAGCACATCGACATTACACCGACAGGATTCTATATTTTAATTTTTCACTTTCGGAGTGTAGCAGGTTTAAAGCTTTCGAGTTTCCATTGCCTGGGATTTATCTACTGTTTACTGCGCGATTGAGTTTCGAAGTAAAATCTCCTTAACACCGGTCAATATTCTTTCTCTTTTATGCTTTTTGTTTTTGAGAAGCTTAAGCTTTCTATTTGTGCTGTAGCGTCATATAGCGGTAGTCCATCAAATTGATTTTTCAGCCAAAGAAAGCCTGAGAGCATTTTTCTGGCGTGCAGAGTACAATGGATGAGAGATCTTAACCGTTTAGACAGCCAAACACACTGTAGAAAACATAACGTAAGTGTTCCTTGCAACAGATGAGAAAAAACTTAGATCATTTCTAATCAAACACAATATGGGAGCAATTGTCACAATTACTCAGTTTCACGGGTTTGAAATTAAATACAGCGGTAAATGTACATTGCGTAATCTTCATCCTAAAACTTTGGAGCACGTATTTGGTTTTTGTGCAGTTGTTGCATCTTTTTGGGAAAATGTATCGTCGTGGTTAAGCTCAAAACTAGTAGAATGTTTACTGAATCATCACAAACAGTGATTTCAGGTAGACTATTCATTAGTACTGACATAAACCCCTACTTTTCAACAATACACAATTTACTGTAAAACAAGCATCATCAATGATCATGATTTTGTTTATGGTGAATTGTATTACATACAAGCTCAAAACTGCGAATCTCTTTTTTTTAAGTCAAATAGATATGCTATTGGATACTGGAAAGTGATCGAATAAATCTGTATTACTATGTGTCAAATTTTTAATTCATCTATGTAAAGTAACATGCACCATCACGGATATGAATCAGCATTTTCTCATGCTCAATTCTTCTAAAGGTGTTGAGTATTGCAATACAAAAAAACAGTACACTTCAACATTATTATAAGAAATTGGGAAATTTAATGTAATGGTCTTCTGATATGTGTCGTGATAACGTATATTTCCAATAAAGCAATTTGTACGGTTTTAACTTAGCGTGTGCATTTTCGATGCCTGTTGAACAACTCATCATATACTTTTTTTGATGTATGTATAATTGTTCTATGTTTTCTCGTCGTTTTAATTGCCAATAAATATTATATAAAAAAAAAACATCAAACCTTTCCGTTGCACAAAAAAGCGTAGAATGATTGCAAGTTGAACAGTGTATATTTTAACAAAACGTTTTGCCGATCGTTGCTATCAGTTTGGATTGTCACAAAACATTCAACGGTCAAGTGATTGAATGAGAAACTTAAAACTAGTTTGATTTGGTTGGGAATCATTTGCGAAGCCAAACAGTGCTTTCTCAAAAACATACTTAGTACGTGTTTTTGAACTAAGGGTGCAAAATTCTTACTTTTTTGAAAATTCCCCGCCATGTCACGCAATGGTTGGCCAGAGGTTAACTTAGACATAACCGACTTTTTCAGTATTTGTGATGTGAGAGGAAACCTAGGGGTTCTCTATTTGGTGTTTAGAAGGCAAACAAACGTTTAAAATGCTAGAATTAGTTTCCTTTTTTAAAAATTTAAGCGCGCGGCAGTTGGAAAACCCCCATACCAATGCAGTGCGCAGCAACTCTGAAACAAAGGACTGCTCATAAATCACACGACGCTTTTTTTATCCAATTCGCAATCCATCCCCTCCCTCATGAGACGCATCACATAAAAAAAGGTACTCAAGTAAAATTTAATAATCGGAATTACCACAAAAACCGATTGCAATTGGAAACTTTGATATCTTTAAATATAAAATATCAGGCTTGTCATTTAACGATATCTCTCATCCCCTTCTTTCCCATTCAAAACCAATATGATGGTTTTGCTTCCTTCTCTCCCATTTGGAGGCATCATGCGATGTTTAAGCGGCCCCTTAGAGCTAAGAGGTGAACAAATTAGCCAGCACATGTGCTTCGCATATATGTTGAAAAGTCAAAAATTAAAAAAACCCTAACCGCTAAAGCGATGGGCCTCAATGATAATTATTTAGGCAATCGTTGGTTCATTATCTGTATACTTATTTAAGGACATATCATCAAATTGAAAAGATTTGTTTAACGTAAATGACATCTTTGAATGATGGCGCGTACCTGGGCTTCACAAGAATTAAAAAGAATCAACCTCTACACTTGATCGCAACAAAGAGTATGAGACAGAAATAGCGTAAATTCACAATGATGGTTCAGAAAATGAATGACAACCTCGAAATCGAGAAGTCACTGGTTAGGCATATGGGCAGGATCCATATTGTGCTTGGCTACAATGCAGGCAGTAGGCCACTGATAATGCAAAGTAGGTCAGAACATAGAGTTTAGTTAGTGCATAATCGTGATCATGCAGTTGTAGTAATCTTTATATTTACATTCATTTTTGGGTTGCAGGAAAGTTGCAATGCATTTACATAGGCGACCTTACTTAGAAGAAGCGCAGCGTTATGATGACTTTGCTAATATTCAGCACCATGGCAAGTACAAAGTATAACAATACCACCTTCATGCCACGCCATCGCACTCACTTAGTAAATCTTTTTCTATCAACGTAAGAGGATGCAGCCAAGGAATCTAGATTTTTACTTACTGACCAGAATAATAAAGAAAACTGGACCTTATTGGGTATCCCACCATCCAAAAAGTGTAGCTAACAGTTTTTTTTTAAGAAGTGCCATTTAGTTAGATCTTATAAATTAATAAAAATCGTCTAAATTGTGCAGTCGTTAAAACAAGATCAGCTGAATATAAAATAAGCGCACCGCACTGCACAAAAAACTCACAAAGAGGATCGTAAAAAGTGTCCCCAGCGCCAAGTTTGGATAAAACAGTTATATCGTACGGACTCGTTCTTCGTTTATGAATGAATTACTTTTTGTTCAGGAACTAGTATATTGACATAAAAAAAATTATATTAGCTGGAATAATTTATTGCTCTCCAAAAAATATCTATGTGAGACAAAGAAACCGTAATTATCTGAAAAACTAGATTTTATACGCTTAGGAGAAGTTGAATATCTGATCAGAGGGGCATTTGGATTTGTGCGAGTATTTTATTATATATTGATAGCTTGTTCATGGCCAGCAAATATTCAAATTTCCTTCTCCCCATTTACCTGTTTTCTTCTGATTAGAACAACAGGCTTGCCCCGTTTCTCCGATCTCTCAACATGACCTTTGCTTGTTAAGCCTAATGGTAAAAATCTGATGATAATCACAACATCATTGAGAATGTGCAAATGCGTCATAAACTTTTGAGTTGGCAAGTTGACAATTCCTCTATTTGTTTTACAATTCATAATCTAGCTAATATAATTCTAAGATAAAAGCAAGATCGTAAATTACCATCAAAGTCGTATTTACTTGCTTTAAACTGGTTTGTCAAAACGGAAAACTGCTATTCGTTTAGCGTTGATAAAATCTAGACAACTTGCTGCAAGCCATTTTATGTGCAGGTTTTTGTTTTGTGTGAAGTAGAAAATATAAACGAGGAGGTTTAAAATGGGGCAAATTGGTACCACAATATGTCAAAGTTATTGGGGATGATTACTCTGTAAAATGTGCTCAACACTTCTGCATTGCTCTACAAGATAGTGTATTTATTTCCAATGGCATTCAGGAGGTATTCATCAAGAGCTGTGGCTTACCTACGCGCTGAGTGATAATGGCAACCCACTTTTAAGTTGTTTCCCATTCAAAACTCATTCTAAGAGCATCTTTTTGATACAAAAGCAAAGTTACACCTAATTTATTTCAATTTTTTTGTCGTAAAAGCCAGCTTCGGTTTGAGCTTTATATTATTGTTGTTTTTATGCTCCGGTAATGGTAAAACCTTTGCCTTAACGCATGAAGCATCGTTGTGTTTAGACCCGTTTCAGAGTTATCAGTACTGATGATATAGAGCATTTATACAAGCCTACAATTGAACCGAGAAAATGGCCGCAAAATGCGTTTTCCAAGAGTAAAGTCCATGCGCAATCTTAAGGTAAGAGTCTGCACTAAGTCCCATTGAACTGCGTTGCCAACATGATGTGAACTTAAATTTTTTAACTACAAAATTCTTGGTTCAAATCTTGGTAAATTTTGCCAAAAATATACCTTTACCTATTTAAATTATGAATCAAATCATTGTAAATCTCATATTATACTCACAATGGCGTCAGCATAAATTTTCTAGAGGGACATAACAATACAGGCTAGTCAACAATTTTGCGGGTCAGTCAAGAGTTTTTATGCAAAACTGTTTGTACATAAAGTTAGCTTTGAAGCTCTGGATGGCTGCATTTCTAATCGGCAAAGAAGGTGCAGAACTTTTTGCTAGTGGAGATGAGCTTTTTGAAGCGAGATTTTATGTATTTTTTATCCAATTTTCACAATATGCTTTATTTAAAATAGATTTTTGGAAGATCGCATTGGTGCGTTTGACATTTACTTCACGTAGCTTGCTGCAGGTTGCTCACCCCTGTTTCAAATATCAGTAGGGGATACAGCACCCTACACCCCTCTGACAACTCCCGTGCATGCTAAATTTACATCCTCTTGATTTAGAAGCCTATTTATTTGATTACTGATGTAACCAAGCAAACCTAAATTAAAGAATTTTATTGGTAAAACTTGACTGCAAAGCAAAACAAATGTAATCTGTGTTCACGAATAGATTAGAAAATTAGAAGTAGTAGGGCTCCAAATAAGAGATTGATAAAGACCATTTTGCATTTCAATGGTGTAATTCATAACAACAATTTCGCATGATGACATCTTGGTAGGGATTTATTCATTCATGCGAATGATCTCATTCTCGGTTTGCATGTCTTTCGTTATATTGGGCCACCACGACGGGTAGACGGCCTGGCCCCTCACCTGTCTGTCACATGAAGTTGGAGGCGTCCCGTTAAGTGTTTTGCCCAAGTACACAAAAAGCAAGCTTGCCAGTTTGTTCTCCACACTATCCTTATGTGCTGAGCGCCAAACAGGAAAGTTATGAATACCATTTTTTTTAAAGTCTTTTGCTACGACTCGACTTGGGGAATGAACCCCAGGTCTACCGACTGCGAAGCAGACGCTTTAAGTACTACGATAAGATTACACGAGTAGTAATTGTTTATTGTTTCACTTAATTTCAATACATTATCGGCTTAATAATGATAGTTAGACAATTGATTTAGGATCATTTGATCATAGTTTAATCATGATTAGCTGCTCATATCAATCAGATTTGGTGCATGCGACCATGAAATATTATTCTAAAAAAGAAATCTGTGGTCTGTCGGAATACATTATTAATAGTATACCTACAACAAGGAAAAGTGGGATACGTACAAGAGGCTAACATATAATAAAATGAAATACATTTAAGCTAAAAACATCTCAAAAGTCTGTTTCATCCAAGGTGGCTCGTCAAGAGTTAATTCTAAAACATAACACCGGCGAGATGGTGTAATGTTTAGAGCGTCTGCTTCACAGTCGATAGACCTGGGGTTCGTTTCCCTTGTCAAATCATACCAAAAACCTTTAAAAAATGGTATTCACAGCTTCCTGCTTGGCGCTCGGCACTTCGGGGAGGTTGTGGTGAACAAGCCGACAAGTTCGCTTGTTGTATCCTCGTGCAAGGCACTTAACGGGACGTCCCCACCTTAATGTGCGAGGCAAGTGGCACAGACACCTCGGAGATGGCAACTCCCAAGCGTGTACGAACGTTCCGTTCAAAAGATAGTGATACAATTCGCTTTCTCGTGAATGGAGGATAAACATGAGCATTACAAAAAAATTACATTACGATATAAGATAGTGTTGGTGAAGCCCAAAAGTTAAAATGAACTAAGATTAAAAATAAAAAATATAAATTAATAAAAAAAAAATATATGATATAAAAATATAAATTAATAAATAAAAAATATAAATAAAATATAAAAAAATAAAAATTACAAAGCTCGAAAATCAAAGTAAGGTAAGCTATACAGATCTGCCTCACTCAGGGGCTGCTCGCTACAACTGGCGAGTAGATGATAGCGGCTGCATTCAAAAGCGGAACCAAGCGCTCCAACCTCTGAATAGCCGAGAATCTGGCCATTTTGCAAGCTGATCAACATACGCTCCTAAACAAACGATTTGAGTTCATCTCCAAGTGTGATACAAGTCCAAATTCAAGCTGAAAAGCATTAATTAATGCAATCATTACTGATTTTTTCATTTGTATTTTTTCATCTGTGCCTTGTTTTGATTCTATATTTATTTAGCTCCTGCAATTATTTTACCCACACCTTTTACCTTTAGCCTTTTCCACGCTTCACTGACCTGTCGCCTTGCAAACGCCATCGCACGCGGCAGCACCTCTCAAGCAGTGCTTGAGTAAGGCAGATCTGTATATCTTGCCTTACTTTGATTTTTGAGCTTTGTAATTTTTATTTATAATCTTATTTCATTTCAATTTTTGGGTTTCTCCAACACTATCTTATATCAGTGTTTTGTTTTACAATTACCTCCTGACAAGCCACCTTTGGAGAAACAGACTTTTGAGGTGTTTTTAGCTTGAATATATTTTATTTGATCACATTTTACTGCTCTGACTCAATCACTAAGCTCTCTGTTGTCAAAACGACGAACTACGTTTAAGAGACCCACTATGGATTGTAAATCTCTAAATAAAACTCCTTAGAAATTGGTGTCTTAAGCAAAAATGTATCAAAACAACGTTTTTCTGAAGATCTAAGAAATTTTACATCTTAAAAAAAAAGATAATTTACATTCAGCTTACTGTGCGCTATTTTCAGTACCAGAGAGATGGTGTAGTCATTAGAGCAGTGGTTCTCAACCTGTCAGTAGTCACGGACCTTTTGAAGGAATATTCGGTCCCATGGATCCCTATTGTTTTGAAGTAGATGATAAAAGGATTTTTTTGGAGATCAAAACCTTGGAGATCCGGAATTGCTAAAGTTTGTTTATCAAGTGTATGTGCAAATCACTTCTTAAAGAGCAAGTTTCCTCAAAGCATTGGTGATACCACGTGAGCTAGCAACCCACAATTTAGTGACGTCAATCGCCATTATTATCTTCCAAAGTTGATTAAGCTATCAAGTAAATCCATTGTTCTAAGCTTTATTAAAGTTCACCAAAGTACTCACGAATCCCCTGATACCACTTCACGGATCTTCAAGGGGTCCCGCATACGCAAGGTCTGGAACCACTGGGTTAAAGCGTTTGCTTTGCAGTCAGTAGATGTAAGTTTAAAATTAAAAAATGGCTTTCAAAGATAAGGGCCGATCCACAAAGCCATTTTCAGCGCCGCAACAACGTTGTTTCCAACCATGGCCTAGTAACAGTAATTTTACTATGGGAACCTGAAGTTAATTTGATAAGCTATTAACAATAATATATTTGTGATTATTTTATCTTGATACCTTGCAACTTCTTGGAAAGTTTAGCTAAAAAATATCTTTTGCTACAACGACAGTCGACTTGTGCTTGTGCTAAGAATTTTTTTTGTATTTTAACGATGAAGTTTAACCCACACCCTTGCCTACAAAAACCTGTAAAACTTTGCTTTGTGAGAGCTTTTTTAACTGTTTTGACGAACTGTTTTTCACCACGACCATCCTCCCGCCGAACTACCTCACCAATATCTCCTAAATGAGAATAAGTAAAGAATTCATTCGGTATGCTCTTCGATAAACTAGACTTTTTGATTATCAGAAACTCTCATATATCTGCTAAAAAGCTGTCTTAACTGCTAATCAATTCCAATATGAGCGCAAAATAATCTTCTTCTAAGTTGCTTTTAAAAAAATTTTCAATTGCCATATCAAGACATGAGTACTGACGGTCACTTTAGTGTAAAAGCAGAATGTATCAGATTTAAATGCTCTTGTACTAGTACTAAAATTTTCAAATATCATTTACAATCTCTTGGCAGCATTTATATCCTCAGTTAACATTCAATTAAGCCACCTTTGGAACTGTAAATTTCACCTCATAAAATAATAGCAGTATTAATAATTAACCTCATGGAATCAGTTGCTGCTCATAAATAATCATTGTTTCTCTATTTTTGATTATGAAAACAACTAAACATTGCTCTTTTAACGACATAACTTTGTCATTTGGACTCAAAACTTTTCGCTGCAACTAGTCTAAGCAAATATGTTTTTTTTGTATTTTCCTGAAATGACTTTAGAACATTTGTCATCTGTCAAAGTCTTGTCACATTTGTTTGAATATGAGATTATGGATTTATGATTTATTTTTTTAGCAGTCGGATGGATTTTTGCTTGCACGCAATGAGTTCTGATGACTTTACTTCTCAAAATTGCAATATTACGTTTCAGGGCAATGTTCGTTACAACTTTCAAAAATTGTATATTGCAAACATAGAGTAGTGAGAAACAAGCTAAGGAAGTCACTTTCTTGCTATATAATCTCCAAAAATTAGCCGTTTCAAATCGGTAGGAGGTATATATCTTTCCTCAGCGGAACATTTGGGTGTTGCAGACAGGGCTGCGAACTCAGTCGATTTTTATATCGAGTTCAAGTTCGAGTTCAGCTTGTTTTACGAGTTCGAGTTTAAGTTCGAGGTCAACAGTTTCATTTTTGCGAGTTTAAGTTCAAGTTCGAGTTCGAGTCCTGTGAAAATTTATCAAGTCTTTTCGAGTTCAGAAAATAATTGACTTAGCCTAAGCACGTTTGCAGTAAAATTGCGCGTTCAAACTTGTGTTCAAACATCTGTTGCAATAAACAAATGTCGTTGCCATAACTTAGGCAATATTCGTATTGTGAATTTGCATTGAAAGCGGAAATTGAAAAATAACTTACAATTGAATCATTTGTAGATTCCCTGATTATGCGCTTTTGATCAAAACAAGGGCTATGTCTGCAATTCATTGTTTACGAAGAAAGAGTTAACTGTCAATTAGGTCACCCATTTTCTTCTGTGACTGTTTACATTGCAAAACTGTAAAATCTATTGATAATTAGAACGTTCTTCTCAGTGTCATTAATGTTTTTATAAAACATTTAGGGCTTTATGCAGAAAGCAGACTTAAAAAGATGAGAAGTGATACAAAATTTCAATACAGCTTTTGTTATCGACCATTTCATTGTACTCTTTTAAAAAGAATAAGTGAAAACTCTATCGTTTTCGTCTAGCTTTTTCCAGGAATTATCGCTAGAATGAAGCCTGGTGTTGATGGCGAGGTATTTATAGTGATTGAAATTGGTGAAAATGTCGGAACGTTCTGATTGGTAGACAACCAGACGTTTCGTCAAGTCCAAATCAATGATTTAATTTTAGTGGTATAGACGAATTTTTTCTGGCGACAAAGCTCTCGTTTAAGCATTTTGATAAAAGTTGCTTCCAAGGTTGATAAATGAAAAAGTGTTCTTCCTTTAGCTAAAATAAAAATTGGTTGTCATTGTAGTAAGAGGCGCATTTTTCATTGATGAGGAGGTGTGGTTCGATTGCCGAAGTACTAGTAGGATTGGATTGAAATAAGTCACGATCTGGTTGAGTTTGGTTTCTTATTGGTTTTGATATGTGATGTTTTATTCTATCCTGCAGTCTTTGGGATGTGCGGCCTACGTACCGACAATCACAGCGGCACACGTTTTGATAAAGACCATACTTTGTTGCTTTGTAGGTACGACATCTTTGCGAACCGTTGGAAGCATCTTACTTGTGGAAAATACTGCACTAAGTTTTACTGCATCAAAACATGAACTGACAGCAATTTTGCATTGCTTTTCAAATTTTGTGAAGATATTGCCAAGCTATGGTTGTTTGAGGTAAACCGGACATTTTTCCGGTCCTTCCTTAGTATGATCGTTTTACCGAAGTTGAAATAAAAACTTAGCGTACAGGTCGAGCAGCGATAAGATGGAATAATTAGGTAATTGTTACGTAAACTGACAAATAACATCATAGAAAGGAGAAAATCCTAAATTATGAACAAGCGAATAAGGTCAGTTTACAATCCATTTATAACTGACATAGATCTAAACGCCTAATTGACATTCGTGTATTTATGTGGCTGTAATGCTATGAGTGATTGTTGCTGCTGGCTGGTTTGTTAAAACGCACTCGTGAAGTGTAGTGGTTTTCTATTAATCAAGCGTAAAATTAAGTTTATACGAAATAAACAAGCAAAGAAGGTTAAAGTAACATTAAGTAAATAAAGCAATAGTAATAAGCGGTGCTCACAGACGCAAATTCCTTTGGCACTGCCCAAATCAACATTAAATTTAATTACAATAGAAATTAGGAAAAAATGCAAATTCAAATCAAACAACACATCACTCACCAACTGTTGCGGAAAACGCAGCCAACAACAGTCGCCATATATCCAACAGTGTACTATCATACATATAATTAACACGCTAAACAAATAGATTCAATTAGTTCTTAAATCATTTACTACTTCAAATACCCACATAATCTTCAGTTAAAGAACTACTCGTTTCCGAAACCCAGTGCTTTACAGTAATCGTCAAACTAAACGCAAAAATCTCGTTCACATGCAAATAACTGCTTGCATTCTAGGGCTGAATGCAAGCGCGCAATCAAGAAAACGTCTTTCAAACGAAAAAGTTGCCTGCGTCTACAAACCAAATAAATACAAAGTTTGCTCTAAAAGCTGCAGTAACAGTGATTTTAGTGAGTCCGCAGTTCTAATGGAAAACAACTTATCACTTTTAGTTTATTTATTATGACCAAGATCGAATTATAACTGGAAAACAAGTCATGGATACTGCTTTCTCCTATAACTACTTTCGGTTAGTACTGGAAAACAAATCATTCATACCACTTTCTCCAATTCGGAGAAATTACCCCAAGATCATTATAAATAACGGCCCCGAGTTCTACAGCGACAGATTAAAGAAAGCGTTGGTTACAAAGCCATGCTGCAGTATACATCAGCTTTGATAAAGCATAAAGCACGGTACGTTTATTGGATGCTGCTCTGTACGAATGAGTAGGTATAGAAATAGTAAGATGATTCTTTGCATTGTAGAAGTAAGATACGCCGAATTTAACATCATATTCACTATCTCGCGCTTAACGCTCCCCTCTAATTGCTCTTATGGCCCATGATAAGTCTGTTATATTTCAAATCTGCGATAAATAAATGAATTGCTTGATTATTATTGGTTGGGCCATCGATTACCGGGAGACGAAACAGTGAAGTTAAAATTCGTATCCGAACTTATTCAGATAGCATCACTTCGGTTTTTCAAAGCGCTTGGAGGGACCAAAGATTGTAGTGATAGTTCAAGCGAGTTGTTCAAAGAAGGACTTCAGACAAGAAGTTTATCACAGGATCTTTAGTGGAAGGTACAAAGGGCCTAAGCTACTGTATAACCGGGCGTTAGCCTAGACTAGAAGCTATAGCCTAGCTGCTAGCGATAATACATATGGCTGGCAAGCCGGTTTACTAGGCAACTAGACCAGTATTTAGCATAGGCTACCGGTATCAGATTGGTGGCGAGCAAACTGAAATAAGTTCCTTACATAACTTCAAAAATATTTTCTTAGCCAGTTGTAAGCGCAAGAAAAAGGTTGTTTAAATGCTTTTAGGGGCTGCAGAAATTTTAAAAGAAACTTTGAGGCATATTTAAAACCAAATCAGCATACGGAAAATATTTTCGTTTTTGAGTAAATAAACATAGCTTAACAATAAGGTTGTACTGTTATAGGCAGTTTAGTAAACCATTTTTGTGTGATTGCTGTCACTACCGTGCTATCGCAAAACGACAGTCTACAATGCAAATGTTTTTCAAAAAAGCTGACAGAGCAAGTGCCACTGGGTACGCTGTGGCTGAAAAAATTTTTTACTAGCGATGGCATCTCGGCCAGCGGCGAAGATGTTTCAGATGATGCTATTCCTGTGACACAGAGCGATGAGAATACCAGTAATAAACAGCAAATTGATATGTGTAAAATTGCTTCCTACACTGAAAGGAGTAAACTTTCTGATGAACAAAAATTTCACATTTTAACCAATCGCAATACTTCGAATAATTTTCAACTTCCTGGTCGACTAGAAAAACATGGCTGTCAACGACATTTTTAAGCGAAATGGTTACAGCATTATAGCTGGTTAGAGTATAGTGTTATGGCAAATGGAGGATTTTGTGTGCCATGCATGCTGTTTAGTATTGGTTCCGATAATATAGGATTTGAGTGACCACTGACGAATTTCAAAAGACAACGGATAAATTTAAAGCACACGACAAGAAAGCTAGCCATCTTGATGCTGAACCAGTGCTGATCTGTTTCTTAAGGTTATGAGCGGTAAAAAACCGCCTCTCCACCAACAAACTAATATTGCTCTTGTTGTATTTTTAAATATATATAATGACAATTTTCCACATAAAGTTTCAGTTCAACTCACAACGATACATTAGAATTTAAGAACGCAGTAGAATAAATGAAAATGCCCGGAAACCTGCTTAATATAAAGTGTAGATCAAATTGAAATTCCTAATTTGAACCGGTAATTATTTTACTTCTTGCATTGCGCCAGAAGCATGAGCGCTTGTCAGCATGGCTTACGGGGTTTGCATAATCCAAGAAGGCAAGACGAGCAAGGCGCAAAGCAGCGTTTCCAACATAAAATAATTACATACATAATATAACACAACAGCTCTTGCTAATCGTGTGGCAGGAAATAAAAAGAGATTGGTTCCTATAGTTAAGACTATTCTGCTTTGTGGGAGGCAAACTTTTGCTCTCACAGGGCAAGATGACAGCACCAAAACCATAAAAGCTCAGCCGACAAGCAATCCTGGAAACTTTAAAGCTTTGTTGCAGTTTAGAGTTGATGCTGGTGACAAGGGCCTGGAGCTTCATATGAAAACTGTTCTAAAAAACGCAACTTATTGTTCCGCAACAATCCAAAATGAGATTATCGACGTAATTTGCACACTTATACGTAAACACATTGTAGAACGTGTGAAGAAGTGTCGATTTTATAGTGTAATTGCTGACGAAGTGACCGATGCGGCCAATAGAGAACAGCTAAGTTTGGTAATTCGCTACTTTGATCCTGAATCGAAAACGGCATCAGAGAGGCTACTGGATTTTACTGCCTGTCATTTGGGCGTCACTGGCCATGCAATTGCAGAGACGATATTAGACCTTCTTCAGAAAAACCATCTTGATCCTAAGCTGTTGCGTGGTCAAGGATACGACGGTGCTAGTAACATGGCTGGAAAAGTCCGAGGAGCAGCAGCTATTATCATCTCTAAACATCCACTTGCTCTCTACTTTCATTGCGCTTCTCACCAGCTCAATTTAGCTGTAATGAAATCAGCGGAATTAATTAGGGTCAAGAACTGGATGGGCACCTGCAAAAAACTACATGATTTTTTTTATGTACATCCTAAATGCCAGCAAAAATTGGAGGATGCGATAGATAAATGCTTACCTCAGCGTAAACAAAAAAAATAAAAGACCTTTCTGGCACCAGATGGAATGCACGCCTTGAAACTTTGGATACTCTATGTTATCTTCACCCAGCTGCTGTTGAGTGTATGGAGATGATTCTGAATAACTCTGCTTCATGGTCTGTAGAAAAGTGTGGCTGATGCAAAGTCATTGCTTTCTGCTATAACTTCACCCGAGTTTTTGGCAGCTTTGATCATCACCAATCGCATTTTTAGTTACACTACCAACATCACTGGCAGTTTGCAGAGTCAGTCTAGGGACATAGTGGAAGCTATTTCAGGCATCGATGTTTTGTGTGATACCCTGCAGAGTGTGCGAGACGATGTAGACACTCAGCACTGCCGCTGGATGGATGAAACTAAAATGATGTGCGAAGATATTGGAGTTGAACTCTGCGCCCCCAGACTTTGTGGTAGACAGCAACATCGTGACAACGTTCCAGCTGGAACACCAGATGAATATTACAAACGAAATCTTACTATTCCGTTGTTGGATTATGTCTTAATAGAAAGGAAATCTAGATTTTCGATCCATCAGCAAAGTGCGACATATGGCCTGTGCTTCTTCCCTGCTACAATGGTTCTCATGGAGCAAGCAGAGGTATTGCAAAAACTTACATCTGTGGTAAATCTATACAAAGCTGACTTGCCTTATCCAGAGAGCGTTTGGAGCGAACTTCACTGCTAGTACGTCAAATGGCAGACAAAGCTTCGTTCGACAAGCACTTCTAACTCGTTGCCGAAGTCTCTCTCCCCAGCACTTGTTCATGCCAGCGAACAACTTTTTCCTAATATAAAAATGCTGCTAACGATTCTTTGCATTTTGCCTGTGACGAGCTGCTCCTTTGAGCGAAGTAATAGCACATTGAAGATGACAAAGACACGACTCAGATCCACTATGTCCGATGGGAGACTCACTGGCTTGATGCTTATGTCAATTCATCGAGACATTGATATTTCAGTAGATGAAGTGATATCCGAATTTTCGAGAAAGCATACATGTAGAAGACGATTGCAATTGGAAAATATTATGTGTTAATTTACCAAAAAAATGCTAATAATCAGTAGGCTATTCTCAATGTAATGTGGTAGCCTTATCCATTGGAAGACACCATAAAACCAGCAACAAAAATTTAAGTATCATTTCGTGCATTAACGGCAGGCCTAGCTACCAGATTTCTTTATAAGAAATTTAGCTGTCATTAGCCGATTTGTCTATGTTTCAAAATATATGACATTATATTTGCAAACCAAATCGGAAGATAGGCTGTATGGGTACTCGGTCTGGTCATACGCACTGCACGGCAAGTACAGCGTCACATGCACACGCTTCCAGCCTACACACACACACACACACTCAATCTCCTAGCACAGGGAGGGAGGTTTGACCGACATGATTTCACTTATATGATATCAACTTTGTTTCTCAGCTTTCTCATTCCAGCGCACTCACACAGTAGGGACTAACAGCCTCACCCCCACTTTTACAGCATCTTTACCACATTACATTAGTCATAAACTCACCAAAAGACAGAGAGAAACACACTTGGAGCCGGGGGATCAGGTTCTCAAAGGTTATTTCTGTACTGCTACCGCATATATTTTTGTACATACTTGTTTGTAATTTTTGAAGCTGGTTGTAATAATCTTGACTAGGTCCTCTAAAGTCCTGTATATATTGCTACTGAATGTGCATCTGTCATGTATTTGTTTACAACTTTTTTCTTTTTTTGCTACGTGGGGGAAAGAGCGACATGCCTGTGATTGCTGTTTTGTGTCTGAATATCAATTGATCACCTAGATCAGGGCTACTCAACTAGTTTTAATGAAGGTCCAGTCGGAGAAGTTCAGTATCTACTGAGGTCCAGCCCAGTAGAATTGTTCATTTGCAGAAAAATAGTTGGATTTTCGGCAGCGAAACAGATGGCGACCTTTTTTTTTTATTTGGAGATCACTCCCGCCTACGGACTTCCAAAAAGAAAAAAAAAGGTCATCACCTGTTTGGCTGCCGAAAATCCAACTATTTTGCTGCAAGTCATCGATTCTACCTAAAAAAAGGTCTCGAACTGAATTTGAGCGTCCCGTTTTTGATCAACTGTTACTCATTGCTCTTACTGTTGCTCATCCTGAAGCTCGAGGTCCGGCTGTAACACCTCAAAGGTCCGGATTCGGACCGCGGTCCGCCAGTTGAGTAGCTCTGACCTAGATTTTTTAAGCTAGATGGAGGAAGAATGTAGCGTTGTTATATTGTTATGAAATGTGATGTACATAAGCTTTTGAATGTGCTCAGATTTGAACTTTGATAATTAAGCTTAGAGTAAGTTGTTGGTAAATATTCTGATGCTGAAATTGTGCAAAGAAAAAGAGAAAATTCAAGAAATAATCTGATACAATTATACAATACAAGCAAACAACTACAGAGTAGCCTACAGAATAGCGAAAAGGAGGAAACGGTTGCTGGTTTTTTGAATTGCCTTGTAAACAGGACTTCCTTTGGGATCATTGTACTGTACAGATTTATAAAGCTAATGCTGGTTGCACTAGTTGATTTTTTCATTGAGAGGGGAACTATATGGGGGGTAACTTGATTGCTTGTGTGTTTTTTGTTTTGACATGTTTTATGACTTGGGCTATGGAGTCTAAAATAAATAAACTTTAGCGTTAATTTAAACATGCAGCATTGGGCAGACGAAGAAAACTACCAAACGCCTAGCTACATCAATACTGAGAAAATTAAAGTATTAAATGCCGGAATGTAACGAAACACGCAGGTAGGGAGGCGAAGCCATGCATAACCTCACACAAGCGAAAAAGCTTGTCCCATCAATAAGTTTCAACTGTCTAGGTTTTTGGATTGCGGTCCCCCTCTTTGAAATTTTTGGATACGCCCCTGAATTGGGCTTAGACAATTTAAGAAAATACCTGGCTTAAGCCTACTTTCTGCATAAGATCCTTAATTTCCAACAAAAATAGATTTTATTCTTTTTAAATTCAGTTGTAATGACATTGTACAAATGAAAATTAACTCGAACTTGCTTTGAATATTTTCCAGTTCAAGTTCGAGTCCCACAAAATTTTGAGTTTCGAGTTAAAGTGCGAGTTCGGCACAAAGATCGAGTTCAATTCGAGTTCGGCAAAAAGATTGAGTTTTTTCGAGTTCAAGTTCGAGTTTGCAGCCCTGTGCAGTACCCATGTCAGCTTGATTGATTGGACAGCAACACTTCGGCAGGCATCCAGCTATTGCGTGGTGTCAAGAAAAAGCAGTTGCAACAATGACTAGTCACTTCTATCACTGATATAAATTACCATTGAAATACCGATACTTTGGATTATGCATAATCTGAAAGGTAAACTGCTCTGTGAACTGTCTTACATGGCCCATTGCTTGATTCTTTGTCGAGCAAGTATAAAATTACGCATAATTTGAATGATGCGCTTGTTTTTAACAAGGCAAGAGCATGTACGTGTGGTGGGGACAAAATTTGGAAAAAAACTTTTTCTTTGCTGCATCGTAAATTTAAACTTCGGTGAGTTAGATTTCAAAAAGAAAGTCTGCAACGTGGTTGCGGGATGAATTTACATTTTGAATCTACAGACCTCCAAATAAGTCATCGCCTAGCATTGCTGAAAATATCGCCTATCAATAGACAGGAAAAAGGTTATCCGTACGAATATACGTCATATTTTGGCATCAATCCGACCTAACGAAATCTTGTAGAGTGGATTTTGGCCGGCCTCCACCAAAAAGTTGCTAACCCCTAAATTAGGAACTAGATCACATGACTATAAATGTTGTATTGAAGGTACCTGCTCATTTTGTGAGAAATTTGTGCCGCCGTTTTTGAGAAATGAAGAGATGCTAGGCAGAAGAAGATGACATTTCAGCCAATTAAGGTGTTGCAGGGAAGACGTTGATCCTTTAACTCGACGTTCCAGGGTTGGCTGAAGAAGTTAGGGCTCTTTAATTAGAGGACGACACACCTTCTCCCTGGACTTTTTTTGTAACTCTCTGGCAGGCATCTGAGTATTATCCGGTGTCAAAAGCGAGCACTTGCTGAGGCGACATCCCACTTTTATCATGACAACTACATTACGTACCAGAGTTGAATCAAATGTAATTCGAGCTAAATATTGTAATTTTACCTGTAGCAAAGAGTTTTTAGTTTTTGTCTAGCTTTATTGTAATGTAATTGTAATTTGCTTTTATTTTGTCAAATTAGCTCTTCAATTGCAGTGCAAGGTCGTGGGATCAGTGAGCGTGACCATCAAGCCATAGCAGGACTCTCGATATCCAAACAAAACAGCAGAGTTATGTCCGTGCTTGAGTGCGTTTGCTTTAACTCCAACGAAACTATTGAGCGTACAAAAATTACCCCAAATTTGGCAATATTGAATACCGCCTCGGGTTGAGTGTCATAAGAGGGTTCTTTACGTGATCACAACGTCATAAATAGGGCCATTTTTTTTTACCTAAAAATATATTTTTGACTTTATTTTAGCAAAATTTTGACTTTATTTTGACCTAACCGCTTTCGCCTATTATTTATGTCTTCTTGCAATTTTTTGATCAAAAATGCTTTATAATCCGTAATTTACATAGCTGGTTAGAGTCATTTACATAGTTGGAAAGGTTTTTAAAGAAGAAGGTAGCCTACTTTAAACATTTTCTCAATCACTCAGCCTTGAAGCTAATGCAACAAAGCGACGCATGACGTCAAAACCTAGGATAACGAGCCATTGTGTGTATCGGTATCAATTAGAATGTATACAAAAAATGCGTTGTTATCGCAACTGTGCTGTACATTAACAGTCTGTCTATGATGTTTTTAACGAAAACCATACAGTATAATTACCAGGACTTTTTATTGTAATACAGCATCATATATTTTTTTACGTTCTTAACATCAAAATTTCTGTCTTTTCTCAGTAATTTACTGAGCATAGAAAACGACCTCTCAACAGCAGCAGAGGTTGGCTGGGCTTTTTGCGATAGTGCGTAGCTTGTTGGGTCAATTGTCAAGTTGGTACAGTTTATAATTGTTTTTAAATCAGAGTTGGATAGTCGTTTTAATGTAATTTTTAATTGTGCACCAAAACAGACTTCTGAACACCTGAAACAAACATTAGTACACGTTTGATCATGTAACAAGACCCTAACAAAAATTTGACTTTATTGACTTTAGCGGATCCTAGTCATAAGATAATTTTTTTAATTTGCATTTCTTGATCGAGTAATACCATTTTCTGCTCAAACGAAAGCCAATTGCCATCCTGCAAACTTGCAAAAGTTTTATCTCTCAGGAATGTAAGATAGCGTCACAGCTTACGCTTGATTGCACAATGTTCTTTTTATTTTCTCAAAAAGTAGATTGTAGAAACGCAATCACAAACCTTTTCAAAAGGAGGTTAGAAATGTGTGGACTTATTGCTAACCCAGACTGCCCCAGGGCAGTGAAACATCGTGAGCTCAACAGAGCTCTGATCCAGAAATCTGAAAAGGCAGTTATACGTACCACCTCTGCCATTTGCAATTTCACTAATCCCTTTACCATAGATGACAAATATCATCTGTATAGATCGGCTTCTGGTGGTGCTGTGTCTACAAAGGTGGGGTTGGATGTGGTCCGAGCTGAAACAGCATGAAAGGAAGCCAAGAAAGTACTTGTTTTAGATTGCTTGATGATTGATTCTAAGATGTTCTTTGTACCAATCAAGAGGTGAAAGCTTTAAACAATGGAAGCCTCTAACAAGACTGTCAAGCTTACCTCTTCGCAGGGAAAGGTAAAGACATCATGATTCTACCTTAACCATGGCAGTAAAGTGCTTGTATTACCGATTATGATCCACCGTACACTAGTACAGGTTTAGGTGTAGTGCATTGTGTTTCTATGTCGTTGTTTATTCAGGTAATACATTATCGTGAGCAAAGCGACCTCGCTTTCAAACTGCTTATCACTGTGGGTCTTTAACTGTGCGTCGCGACGCCCCGGTGCGCCGTTTCAATTTTTCAAGGGCGACGCACGATAATTTGGTTTCGCGCCAAGATATCTCGCTTTTATTCCGTCAAAAATCTCTAAACGTATATTCCCCTCTTATTTCTTCTAAAACGCACAATAAATTACATTTTTACAAAAGTGTTATAAATGCACTGCAATTATTGACTGGCTACTTAAGAATCAGTTTGCACAATTTTAGCTTAACATGACGCAAAATAAATAAAGACTGAGACAGTCAGTTGTAAAATGGACAAAAACAGGAAAGATGAGGGTGACTGCTGCTATTCCAGTCACACGGTTCGGGGAAAGGTGTTAGCGCACAGCGCAAACTCAATCAAAAGGCACTCTTGATGATTGAATCAAATGTAATGCAGAGACGAAAAAATCCGATCTGTCATGTGCGAATAGCGTCGTACTGCGACAGGTTTTCTACAATAATTAAACAATTATAAGCAAATAGCCAAACCATACACTTAATTTAGGCACAAAACATAGAAGAATAGAAAGATCAAATAGCGATGGCATTAACAATACAACAATAAATAATAATAATTTATAAGAGAATTATGAGATGCACTCGTTGTTGATACTACGATAAATTACAATAGCTTATAATTTAAACACTTACTGACTGTGTGTGACTTTTTGAAACGATTTAACTTTGTAGCAGAGATTACATTTCATTCGTATTTTGATTTTGAGAAAAATGCCAAATGACTAGGGTGCCGCGGATTTATAGTGCTGCAAATTTACGAATTCTCACACGAGCACGTGAAATTAGACAATGAAAACTTCATAGAGAATGACTGCCTAGATCTTTTTTCTTAGTATTGTTCACAGCACAAAAGACGCTAATTATTACAGTAGGTCTCCAGCAGTTATAAGTAGTTGATAAGAACGAGGTCCTGCAGTTTTAATTGAAATTTTATGAAAGAATTTTGTCTGTAACAATGAGCACCAACCTCAAAACAACGTACATGATTTTACGATTGAAGATCACAAACTTAAAACTCGTTAGTATTACAACAGTTTTTTTATTTTGGGTTACATTTATCTTGCGGAAAGGCGAACAAAAGCCCGACAGCATATCGTTTGGTGCGTTGCAAGGTTCAAGTATTTTTTCAATTGCGTCGCATCAAAAAAAATTGAAAATTTCTCGCTTATCAAATCGCAACATCTCCAAGAGCTGCTTAACTTTGATGAGCTGATGAGATATTCGTTCACTCCAGTTCTTGATAGTCTTAGCACAGCTCTTGTTTTTTAACAAGACCAACAATGCTGCACTGCTTCATTTCTTGTTGAAAGGTGCTCCACAAATTGTTTCTTATGCAAAAGACGCTTTTCATATCAAAGATAACAATGCACTTTTTCATACTCTGACAAATCTACCTCCAACGTTAGATGAAATTTACCTCAAGGTGTTACATCAAATGATGGCTAAGACTATCATTTTATTTTATTTTCTCGACCGATTCATAACACATCGATCCATGCAAAGCTCAAGAAATGTGGTGACGTGGTTTCCGTCAGCGGTATGCTGTAGACGGGCATGCAACAAGAAAACAAAGTGACTTCAAACTATTCCTGGCAAATGATGGAATTAAAATGCAGCTATGCCATTTGTTACTTAGGGTGTACGGAAGCAAAGCAGCATCATGTCTAGAAAAATGTAAAACTACAGTGGCAGTAGCGGAGGGCAAAGTGTGCACAGTGAAATCAACAGAAGGCAAGGTAATATATCAAGATCTGTAGGAATAACTGTCGATCTTCTTTGTCAAGCCCTTCGCATGTTTAAATTTAGTCATTATGCCTTGTCAACATTAATTTTGCAAAAAGAAAATTGTATGATAATGATGGTGCTCTTGTTACAATAAATAAAGCTTTATTATAAATTTTTAAATAATCTTGATGCACTAAATATTTACATGGGCAATATGCATTATATGCTGTCATACAGGCCTACAGCTTTGGATGATACAGATTCAAAATGTAAATGAGAACCAAAACTTTGAATCAACCAATCAGTCATTTTATTTTTGCCCAAATAAGCAAACATAGAAAGTTTGACAGCAGTGGACAAAAAAAAAGCTGACGATGGCAAAACGATACGCGTTAATACATGCACATGAAAAGAATTTTGTTGAAATTTGAAGATAGCGGCATGGCCATCGCACCGGTATGGTGGCAGCCAAATAAAAACACACACGAAGAAAAACTTATACAGTATGTACAAGGTACCGCGAAAAACATGTAACCCTAACACGAGAGGCTATCAGATGCTACACGTCGCCCATAGGTGACCCGGGAGCAACGTCAGCTTCTTTACGTCTCAAAGCATATAAACCCTGTCGCCGGCTGTAGTTTTAAGTCATACACCTAGGCAGTGGCGTGCAGAGGTTTGGTGATGCCGGGGACCAACTGCTTGATTCTATGCCCCCCTCCCAGACTGTCAAGTACTCAAGAATGTGACAAAGACAGACACGTATGCATTGAGGAACAAGGCGTTGCGTTTATGCATGCAAATAATTATCAAATAGGCACACCAAAACGATCTATTATGTATATATAACTTGGTGAGGCATAACAGGATATAAAGTTGTTTATTTTTTTTCTATTAGAACTATTATCTGAAATTGTACAAGGGCAACCATGTAGTTTGATGCATTGCTCGCTTGCTGCCCTTAATAATTTTGTGACCTATACAATAAAAATGCTTTCAGGACAGTGTTTAGTGAAAGCAGACGAAGAATTAACTCTTTTTATCAAACTAGAACATGCGATGATGTGAACAAATCAATTAGACCAGGGGTGGGCAAACTACAGCCCACGGGCCACATGCGGCCCGCCAGAGCATTTTGTGCCCCCCGCCAACACTTGTAGAAACTTTTATCTGTCTAATTTAATATAACAGGGGTAGGCCACCTGTAGTAAATGTTGGCACTACAACAATTCGCGTGGCTAATTTGCTAATGCGTAGTTTGCTTGTGCCTTCGAGCGTTGCAATCAGTTGCATTATCTGCGTTGTGCAAGCAATTAACTTGCTGCAGTAGCCATGGCTGTAGTGCAATCACAGTCAGCTAATTAATTGTATTTACGAATCTTTAGTTTGATAAGCTATATTTTGGTTTCCTTATAACGTTTTATTTTACAAGTATTTTATACGTTTGCTAACTATGATAAGTGCTTTATTAGTTGAATAAAGCCAGGCATCAACTTGTCGGCCTTGGTTCACAACAACCCTTATCATAGTAAAGAGCCAAAAACGTTAGAAGCTATCATTAAAAGAGCGGCTACGCAATTCTTAGTTTGAATTGACGCATTTCCCGTCCAAATAGAAGGCGATTACCTTTTTTTTGGTCACCATCATTTTCAAAGAAACGTAATACGACATTGCAAGAAGTTATCGCAAGATTTTAAGCTAATGCAAGCTCTTGCATTGTATATAGCTATTGCAAGATTTTAAGCACTGGCCCTCGGCCTCTCTTAAATGGTCAATGCGGCCTTCCCACTAAAAAGTTTCCCCACCCCTGAATTAGACACTTACACTTTACAATTTCTCTTTCTCAAATGAGCTCTCCTATCGGAAAATATTTGAACTACCTTATTTTTCACATCTGCTGAAAGGAATTCTTTTTTGATGCTGATTAAAGCCAAACTTGCTAGGCGTTCCTGTAGCATAGATGACCTTATACATGTTTTTATCAATTTCAACTTTGAAAATGACCTCTCACAGCTTGCAATTGAAAACTTGATGGTGAGCAGTAACCTATATGCAATACATAAAGTTGGGAAGACATCCCTCCCAAACTGCCTTAAACATTCAAGAGCATACTTCGGATTAGAGAGAACTGCATTTCCTCTAGCTTGAAGGAGCATAATCAATTCAAAGGTAATTATATGTTTGGCTTTTGCACCGTACATAGCAAACTAATTGCAATTTTGCAAGTAATAATTTCAGTACAAAAGCTGACACTGCAGAAGATTTTCTAAGAAACATAATCACATCATGCTCCCCAAGCAAGATCCTATCAGATCCATGCAGCATCTGTTAGTAGACTTACGATACGAAAAAGCGTATATTTTTAACAATTTAAATAAAATGTAGTTTTTGTAATTGCACTCTTTTGATGCCTCCCTACCTTGGATGCCCGGGGTCGTCGCCCCGTTCGCCGACACCCCTCTGCACCTAGGACTGGATCTAGAACCACAAATCATTCACAATATATTTAAAATGATAACACGTGAGATCTAAAAGTTGGTGTCAAGTCAAGAGGAGACAGATACAAGGGTTGTGTTCTATCTAAAAACATGCTGCCAGGTTGGGTTACACAGCAGTAGTTGCGATGACACCAGACATCGACATCTTTTTTTATCGTACTACACCATGCTAAGGACATCACAGTCACCATATGCTTTGATACAGGAACCGGAAGACGGCGAAAAATTGTTAATGTCAGTGAAATTGAAAAAATAAAGGAAGCTGATCACTCTACCATGATACTCGGCTTTCACGCGTGCTCCGGGGAAGTCGTAACTATTGGACTCCTCAAGAAACTACAGAGCTGCCCCAAATACCATGAGGCGTTCCGGTGAGAGCTATTCTTTATATGACAAACCCAAGTTGCATGTTGTAGTAAAAACGTGTAATTCATCAATATAAGTACCCTATTTGTTAGCATGAACTTAATTTATTTTATCTTTTTCAGACAACTTAGTAATGAGAGGACGATAAGTGAGCAAGTAGTCAATGACATTGAGAAATTGGCTCGCCTAATGTATGGTCACGGCTCGGGAGCAGTCTCTGAATGCTGTACGCAACATCATGCTGAGACAGGTGGTTGGGAAGAAAAAGAAACTTACATTTAAATCCAAAGTGGATATCTCGCGGTTCTCGTCTTGCAGAAATAACTTTATACCACATGTTAATCGTGTGAATTACCGTGTTGCTCACTACAAGAGAGCGGGCAAAGCGTTTGTATTGTTTATGTTTATCCTCCATTCACGAAAAAGGCAATTGTATGGCCACACTTTGGACGGGACGTTTGCACTCGCTTAGGAGTTGCCATTTGCGAGATGCCTGAGCCGCCTGTCTGCTACATAAAGGTGGGGACGTCCCGTTTATTGCCTTGCCCGAGGACACAACAAGCGAACTTGCCGGCTTATTCTCCACAATTTCCCCGAAATGCCGAGCGCCAAGCATGGGAGCTGTGGATACCAATTTTTACAGACTTTTGGTATGACTCGACAAGGGAAATGAATCCCAGGTCTACCGACTGCGAAGCAGATGCTCTAACCACTACAACATCGCGGCGTTCTTCTGTGGCTCCAAGCCTTAGAATGCAGAACAAGGCTGAAAAATGGAGCAAAATGCCTTGGAGCCAGCGTGGTCTTGTGGCTCTATTTTTCCTCCCTCTCGTATTGATTATTAGATAAAATTGTTGAGGAGGTGAACGACGAACGAGAGCGAGAAATTGAATATGATGAAATTCTACATAAGGAAGAATGGTCATTGGGTACAAAAAAGAAAATAACTTAATGCTTGCCTATGATCCGCTGTTGCAAGGCATAACATAAGAAACAAAAGAAAAACTCTGCTTCTTTAACTCATGAAGGTAATTACATTATTCTAAACAATCATTCACTCGTTACTTACAATTTAATGTAGTTTATTTCAATGTTAAGGCGTTTGTCAAGTATGTGAACGCGTAATGTGTATACTTATGTATGAGCTTTAATAATTTTTTTGTATTTTTCTAATTTTTAATGTATTTAACTAATTTAAAACAGAAAACCAACCATCATAATTGATTTCCCATAGACCTGCATGAATCAACTGAAAAACTGATGTCAATTTTCTCCTTGTGATGTATAGCTCCAGAATTAAACCAACTTTAAATTTTTGTTAAAATCCAAGATGGCAGTTTAAATGAAGCCCAAAAACCCCCCTGTGACAAATATTTGCCTGTGGTACATCATAATTCCTTTTTAGTTTGTTTAGAGGTCTTCAAATTGTGGGTTGAAATAATAGCCTATAAGTTTTGGCTGAATGGGAACTCCCTCTTCCGACTTTTTGTCTGTCTTAACGTCAAACGTTCTCCTTTTCAATCTTCACGATTTTCTTTTATATATCACACTTTCTTTGTATGTGATAAATTATCAAATGCCGCCTCACTTGGTTTTTCAAATTGATTTCTTTTATAAAACTTGATAATTTGCTGCAACTCAAACTCTTTTGGCGAGGAAAAAACCTAGCAAATCATGAAGTTCTTTGCCTTCTGTGCTGTAACAGTAAAAAAATCAATACATGCAAAAAATATGGACAACATGCAAAAAAATGAAATTTAATTTTATGACGTCATAAAACAATAAATAAGAATTTTTTTCCACCAATCAAGTGTTTGTGTTGCCTACTTTCATTTCATAATAAAAAATTGATTTGTTTCACTTAAAAATGTGGCTATGGAGATAATTGACGTTTTTGGCAAATATATTGTTTTTTAAAAACTCTGATTTGTGATGTAATAAAGCCAGAAGTGATTTAAAAGTGTTGAATTTCAATTCATTGTAACCTGGGGACAATATATCGGTTTTAGAAAAAGTCACTTAGTGTAAAACAACAAGACTAGGCTTAAAGATAGGAGATGCCCTCCTAAAATTTGCAGTAAAACTTTTACAGAACGTGATTTAAAGACGTCACAATACCACAAACCAAAAAATTTGCATTAAGAATTTTTTTTAACTTTCTTCTTTCATTTGAGTTATTTGGTATTGTTCTGGATAGGATAACAATAAGTGTGTCATTTAGCGTATAGTTTTAGACAGCCTAAGCGAAAAATTTGTGCTGCAATCCGGGAAATTCCCGAAATGACTAATATGGGACAAATATTGCATTAAAAACATCAAAATTTCTTAAATAGACCCGTTGAAGATTTCAAAAATGTTGGTCAAAAAGATATATGTTTTGAGTGCGTGAGAACCCTTCTTCTGACTTGACTACTGATGTTGCTGTCTTTTCTGAAGCCATTTTGTTCATTTTTCAGCAAGCTCATTGCGAGAAGGGTCCAATCTGTTATTTTTAGCTTTCGACCTTGTCTTACAGTCACAATTTAACAATATGGTTGGTCTGTAGTAGGAGCTAGGCAATTTGTTTATTATGAGTTTTTGCAACAGCGTTGTAATGCAGTCATACTGGGAATCACTCAGTTGGTTGGTAAGCTCGGAAAAATCAAGATATTCCATAAATAGGCTCTAAATTTCAGTCGAGTAATTTTAATAAAATTCAATAAAAAAGCAATCATAATAAACTTGCAAATTATAAACCCTGTGATTTATTATTTGCAAGTTAAAAAATTGATGTTTGGCATTAATTTTCAGTGATAGGTTTTTCCAATTTGGACAATTTTGCTTTGTTTTTACAGGGAGGAATAGAAAAACCTCCCACATGTTGGAGTCTTACTATAGCAATGCTGTTGCAGTTAGCCACATAGTTAAAGTGAATTTATGCGGTTGATAAACTGCCATTTTGATTTATAGAGTGAGAAGTTAGAAAAACTAGTAGCCTAATTAATTAAATTTTTTTGAAAGGTTTTGAAGTCTGGATATGGCCTGAACAGGTACACACCGTGTATTATATGTGGGACATTTTCTTACTAACAAAGAATCTGTAACTGCAACCTTAAGAAATTTCAAAAATCATTTTCAACTGAGCAGGCACGACCCTCCTCCTGATCAAAAAACTATACTTCTCGGGGTAAATCATTTCAGAGCTGCATGCTCAGCACTCAAGTGAAACCCCCTGGAAGACCAAAAAGCGTTTGAACTTCAGAGAACTTCCAAATTGTTAACACTGGTATTACCGGAGCGGTCATTTTGACCGTTTTTGATTTTTAATCGCTTATATTTCTAATTAGGTGCGTGCAATGACAATGAAACTTCCCGACTTTTCCTTAATCTTGGATAACTTTTAGGATGCTGATTTTCATTGCATTGCAATGAGCACAGGGTGGGAATGGAAATGGATTTACCTTTAAAGCCAATGGTCATTTTGACCGTGCAGAAACCACTAAGTTTTTTATCATTAAAATCATCTTTGCAATTAAGAGTCTTTTGCTGGGCTATTATGCCAAAACAATTTTCTAACAACCACTGCACTAAAACGTAAAAGTTACGTACCAATGCTTAAGAAAATATGTTTGTCGACATAGGGGTAAAAGTACTGGGTCTGATCGCTAAAGCTTCCACACTGTTTTCAGCCCCGTTATAGAAATTTCAAAACTGGACAAAACACTCACTTTTCAAAAGTATATTCCCTAAAAAAGTCTTCACCTTTATTTGAAGCACATAGAAAAACGCCACTCTGAAAACATTGATCTCCAAAAGAAACACAGGTCCTGAGCCTTTCTTTGAGATAGAAATGCTGTCACTCTTCTATTCATGCAAAAGTGAGTGTTACACTTACGTTTTTATCTTACGCTTTGGTCAGGGGCTGGTATAATTAGACTCGGTTCGACTTACACGGTTAAGATTTTTTTCAAATGAATTAAATTCAGAGACTGCAATTAATAATGTGCAGGAAACTGATTCAACATCGTGTAAATTTGTCGACTTTGACTGTGAGGCAGTGACAGTAATGATGCAAGTAGGCTACTACAACGCAAGCGCTAGCTGATAGATACGAGGTATTTGGCATTTTACATCTAACACAGCAAAGTTTGATTCGGATTGATTACTAAGGACAAAGTAAAATTGAAATGCATCAAATTTTCTTTAAAATCAAGAAGTAGATTACAAGCTCCAAACGTACTAACAGAAACGCAGCTAAAAGAAGTTGAGGGTCTACAATTTATTTCCTAGTTTAGGACCTACGCAGTTTATTCCAAAACATAATGAAGCTTACGATTAGTTAAACTCCCGCTATTATTAATTCAAAACATTACTAGGTCTAACACAACAGTTAAAAGAAACTTATGACACAAAATAAAGCCTAGTTCTTAAGCATTTGTTAGTAATTAAGCAAACGGTCATTTTGACCGCTCGCTGTAATTTTTGGTAGGCTGAAAAGACGGTAATTCTAGTGTTAAATGGTCCCTTTTGCGATCTACAAGGCGTTGGTCAGAAAGTAACCCTTGAGAGCTGCATGAAACGTCTTTTTACGGTAAAGGAGTGGCAATGTGATGTGCAGTTGCGAATTTTGGAGTTTGGGGCCCTTACTTCTTTGAGGAGAAGGAGGACAAAGCGGTTTCAGTTATTTCAGCTCGTTATGTGTAGATGGTGCAAAACTTTTTAAAGCCAAAGATCCAGGATCTTGGAGAAAATGCAAAGGTATGGTTTCAGCAAGATGTAGCAACCGCCCATACTACAAAAAAAATCAATTGATGTTTTGCGAGGACTCTTTCCAGCGCATTCGATTTCTTTGCGTGGTGATAGTGGATGGCCAGCACGTTCCCGTCATCTTTCACCTTGTGATTATTTTCTGTGGGGTTATGTTAAGGCATAGGTGTACAAGCATCGACCAACAACCATTGATGGACTGAAAGCTGCTATTCGCCAAACAGTAAACAAAATCCCACAAGAAATGACTAGGAGGTTAGTGGAAAACGAGGAATCGCTTACAGCTGTGTATCTTAGCTTGTGGGCTCCACCTTGAGGACGTTGTTTTTACAACATAGTTCACACATAATGCAATCATATAACATTGTATGCATGTAATAAAAATTACAATAAAGGTCCTTTTGTCTGTTTTTTTGGCATATAAAATTTCGGTGGGTTTTGTGTCCCACCCTGCACTTAATAACGATAGCGCTTTTACGTGATCACAACAATCTTCTTCGCAGCAATGTTGATTTTCAGAATATAAAGATTCATAAAAGGTTGCAACTTCTTTTAAAATATCTTTTTGGTTATATATCAATGTGCTTTGAGCATTGCGTAATGATAAAATGGATTTTTTTAGAATGCCATTTTTTCAAATTAAGCAAATGCATAGTATTTTTCACTGATTCCACTCAACTGGCTCTACTTCCATTAGCAGCGCTTTAGGCATTGGTTTCTATCAGCTTGCCGAGATTATTTTGGTTGTTAGCTATGTTAATTTAAATTGCTTCTTTTCGTGCTGGATCTCAGAATAAAAATTTCGAGTTTATAACAACAGGTTTTGATTCTAGTGCCTATTGTTCTTTGTTGAAGGTCTTTCTTGTAAAGAGCAGCATTTAATAGTTTCCCCCCTCCCTCTTAATTGCACGTTTAAGAGTTTCCCATCTGATATGATGCATAGCATGCCATTTGATTTACAGTTTTTGAAATCACGTATCACATTTTTAATGAGCGCAAGACAATCGTCATTTAGCAAAATGGAAATACTGCGTTTTCAGTATCCTCTGCTCCATTCTTCCAATATCACGGTAACCGTTAATAGAACAATTTTGTGATCTGACTCAATGCTTTGGAAAATAGTAGTTGAATTTATTTGCTGCCGCAGACCAATTAATGCAAGAAAAAAAGTCCGGTCTTGTAGCAGTGTAAGCTTATGATTGATATCTCGTAAAGCTTTTTTCAAAAGGATCAACCTCTCTGAAAACGTCACATAAATCAAAAACATTTGGATATGATTTCCTTTTTTCTTTCGATAATTGGTTTGGGTAAATTTGCCGCAATCTTTATCTAGTTTATTATCAAGCGTAGATTCTACTCCCCATCTAAATCTAAGTCATGTTTTGAAAAACCAACAACTGTTGAAAAAAGCTAGAAGAAAAGCTGTTACGTCTTTTGTGGGTGCATAAGCATTGCCGATGACAAAAACCTTGTTGTTAATTTTAAGTTTAATGAGCAGTATTCTTCTTGCTTGATCTATAAGTAAAGCCGTTTTTGTATTCAAGAGAGTTCTTAATTAATATAACCACGCCATTACTAAAATCATCACCATGAGAAAAAAATACATCCCCTCTCCATTCACATTTCCACTGCTTTTCATCTGTGGAATTAGAAGGAGTGTTTTGTTGTAGGATAATGACAAATTTTTTTAGTTTAGAAAATAAAATATAAGGTTACGTTTTAGATCAAAGTGATGCAATCTTTTTTTGCAGGCGTCTTATTTAGACTTCTAAAATACCTCACTGGCCAGCCAAAACTCGTAACTCATGTTGTTTCCACACACAAATAACCTTCGCGGCAGTGCCTGGAGACAGTGTTCATCCAAAAGGACAGTGAAGGCATTTTTCTTGGAGATCAATACTTGCAAAGCAACGTTTTTGCCTAATTTTCCGAATTTAACGTGCAGAGACCTTTTTCCTTGGAGTTCGGTTTTTCCGAGATGTTATTGATAGATCTGCCATTTAACGCCACCACTTTTCACGTCGCAGGCAACATTTTGGATCTGTCACGAATAAGTAAATTTGCGTTGTAGGAATAGTTTTTATATATAGTTTGTGTAATTTGTCGTTTTGTTCTGCTGTGATTATTTTAATTGTAAATCTAAATTTGCAGCCCAAACTTGGTTTTAAATGGCGGCTGTTTTCAAAAAAGACCTTTTTTCTTTCGCATTTAGATTTGTAACTCACACGCCTCTTCTTACGTCACAATGATTGACTACGTGACTAAATTCCAGAGTATTCTAATGAATCTTGGTTCTTCTTGAAAAATATTTTTTCTTGCCGATTAGGTAATTTATTAACGATGCTTTTTTCTGTGTCACGTGATGTTCTAGCATTTTCTGGAAACTTGTCTCAGTATATATAAGGCGGCAAGATTCTTACGATTTAGAGTAGCAGAGAGGTGAGTGGCAGAGTAAAGTGTAGTAAAAAGGAGTTGCTCTGTGGTTGTTGTGACAAGAATCAAGCAATTATTTTAATGTTTTCAGTTTTGGTTAGTTACTGATATTTATTTGTTAAAGTGCTTTTGTGTCTGTGTTTGACAAGCGAAGGAATTGGAAGTTTTACAGTGGTTTGTGAATATATTTGTTCTGTTCTTGATCAAGAAATGCGTGGGTTAAAGTATTTCAGTGGAAGCCAATCTTTTTCTACCTATTAAGTTGCTACTAGACTTAATTATTCGAGCGATATTACAAGTGGCCTCAATTTTAAGAAGTAAGTTAAAGTTGAAAAAGAATCAAAAAATTGCTATTGCACGCGACAGGATGTTTTCCGCGGGCCACAAAGTTTTACATTGCGAGCCACAGATCACACACCACTGTTTTAGATTATTCCTAAACCCATTGACACTGAAACTTACAGTAGTCAACAGCAATATTTTTGCATTATAAGGTTGGATAACAGAAAATGCAATGCATACTAGGCCTAATTAGTTTTAACTCGAATCCTACATTATACTCAAATTCATATCCGCAAGTGTAAGAGCTTTTGGTTAGTGAGCTCTTGGTAATCGCAATGAACGATGTGTTGCGTGTCGCACCTCGCACTTCATCGAGCAGCCATGCCAAACATCTTCTTGTCCGTTTTTTTATATCTTTTTTAATTGCCTGCTTTTGGCGGCTCAAGATCCTACTCTCGCCGTTGAGTGTGATTCTAGTTTTTACTGTGTGTATTCGTTTATTATCATTGTATGTGTCTAAAATCACACACACACATATATATTTTTTTTTGTAGGTATAGATAATGTTTATTTTTCTTCTCGTGGTAGCTCGTTGATGGACTTACCTTTCCCGCCGTCTTTTGTTTGTCTGTTCTTTTTTTCATGTGACGTAAGTAGCGACCTTTTTTTTGGGACGTGTGCAATTATTGTTGCCGACCATGCGTTAGGAAATTCTCAGCTCTCTTTCTTCGCGGGACATCGTGGCGGTCGTGTTTTGGTTGTCTGACACGACTGAGTGAATTCTAGTCTGAGCATTGAAGCAAAAAAAATTACTTTCGTGCTTCCTTCTTTGTGACTGCCATAGTTCTCAACCATTGGGGTTCAGTCAGCGCGCTCTCATTCAAAGGAATATTCCACATATGAAATAAGAACAATTGAAACTATTACATTTTAAGTTCATTGTCTTAGAAGGCAATTTGTTCACATTTTGTCATACACAAGCTATGGAATATACAGTATTGAGCATTTTGAGCACTCAAACAAATTATTTTCAAGTTGCTGTATAGGCCTACGTTTAAATAAATTAGAACCCGCAATTCATATTACATGTGATTTGCAGACACAACGTTTAGTAGAGCGTTTGTCCATTTGACGGTAAAGCTTCGGTTTGAATCTTGTTTTCTGAATTGAGGGCGTATCACATATTGAGCCTCTTTGCATTCGCCACTAGTAGTTTTCACTTGTTCTTTACCAGCGCCTCTTTTAAATGCGTAGAACGGATATACAGGATCTGTATCCAGCAGCACGACCTCTATACGTTGCAGCTCTAATTAAAGGAGCTCAATAAAAGCTTATGCCTCTAAAACTCGGCAGCAATCTTTTTCACGGCAAATATTCTGCTTCAAGAGAAACCACAGCCTGACGTCATTTTCCCCAAACTTGGGAATTAAATAAGATTAATTGTATTATTTCCCACAAAAGAAGCAGCATGAGGCTCAAAAAAATTGGGAATTCCGACAAGAATCTGAGGTCCTGTTGGCCTGGACCGAAGAACTTTAGGGGTTCTCAAAGAACAAAAGGCAGGGCCGGCTTCGGCAGCATTATCGCTGGACGCACCGATCTGTGGGTTGTGTAAGTCTACCTTGGACTTTAAGAACTGGGAACATGTCCGACAGGTTACTTGAGGCGGGCTATGACCATCACTCTCCAAGGTCTCAGCACCAACAGCCTTATCTGCTAATTAATCCGGCAACACCGATGGTTGCGCACTCGACCTCCTTATCAACTGCTCTCACCTTATGAATCCTGCGCATCTTACGGATGGGAAGTAGGCCGACTTCTGGCTCATCGTCCTTCAAATTATAAAGTTAAAAATTATACAGCAAAAGAACGTGCAACGGCAGGCATTTGATTACAGTCCGGGATAAAGAAAATGCACTCCGTGTGGCGACTAGTCACTTCTATTGCAATAGCTATGAACCACTAATGGCGTTCCATAATCTCAAAGTGCTGTTGGCGACTTTCTGCTTGTGCTTTGTAGTGGAAGTTGCTGAGGTGGCTACACCCTCAAAACTATTGGAGGATATAACATTATTTGCGGTTCTGCATCCCCTAGAGATTTAATCCACGTCCCTGACAGCAACAAAGCAGAAAAAACTGCTAATAATTTTTAACAAGGCTCGAAGAGTAACTAATTTCCAAACAAAGATTTAGCTTTTTCTTGTCAATATGTAAATATCTTATTCTGAAAAAATATGAACCTTTTTAATAATCAAACTCAAAAAGGCGAGTCAAGATGGCGGGAAAATTAATGTTGTTTGTTGGTGATTTGATCGAGCAGGTTAAAGTGGGATTTATAGTGATCATGATTTTGCGTTCGAACCTTATCATACCTACGTTGAGCATTTGAGAAAAACACTTTGCGCCGATTTTCCCTGCTTGTGGTAGAAGAACACTACGCCAGAAGTGACTGCTCCAAAGAGGTTGTAAGTTGACTGTGATTAGAAGATAAAAACTTGACAAGAAATGCTGTTTTTGAAGTCAGTTTCCACCCATAAAATGTTTATGGGGTTCATTGCAAGTCTAGGTTTAAAACTGAAAGTAGGCTAAACAACAGTTTTGTTTGTTCACGCCGCCTGCAAAGTAACACCATGAGCGTGTAACTAGCTATTACTGCTCCAATGGTGTAGCCAGAAGCAATTTTTTTTGTTGGGGGCGTAAACTTTGCATTTGTAAGCAGTCACTTAAGCAACTTGCTTTCCTTCTCACCCTCTTGTCTTCTCGCTTAGCGGCTTGCTCTTACACTCCTATTGGCACCTTTTATAACCAGCGAGACTCACCACGCATTTAGCCAATTTGTTTAATGCCACGTTTGCAGGTCGGTTTTGGAAATCTTGGATCAAGTCTATAACCAACCTTGCTGGGCCGCATTAAATGATGGATTGCATCACAGAACCTCACCTGGGACCAACTAAAATTACGTAGTTGGAAACGCTGAAGATATTTATTGGCGTGGGCCCTACTGGTACGAGATTGCCCATGGTATTTTATCCTCAGCTACGTTTGCGTTGAGGAAGGAAACTATTCGCAGAGCCACAATTGCTGCGCTAAAAGCCGAGCTTCCTAAAAAATTCATAAGTTCTTAAGGCATATCTCCAAAATCACCTCTATAAAATCGTTTTATTTTGTATCTTTTTTTGTTGTAAACTGACGTATTGTTGAAAGAATCTGCTAAATTTATGTTTTATTTCTTTTTGTGAATGCACTGCTTACGCCTGCCTAAGGCTTGAACAATGGCAATAACCTTAATTGCAAACTTGCCTTATTGTGACGTGGTCGTTATTGATTTTGTGTCGCGTTGTCGAGTGTTTTGTTGTTTCACACACTAACCACAACAATTACTGATTGTTGTTAGAATGAAATCTTACTTTTTATCACTATTTACCTTACATCACTACAGTGATCCCTTGCTATATCGCGCTTCACCTATGGCGGCTTCGCTGCTTCGCGGAATTTTTTACAGTGAATCCTGATTGGCTCAGGGGCTTTACTGTTGTCTAGAAGTGAAAAAACATTGTTTTACAACGCCGTTCTTTAAACTATTATAGTTATTTGTAAGAAAACGTTAATATTTCTATTTCTTAAACACATTTTGGGCCTGAAAAGAGGTTTTGTTTTTTGTTTCATTCTGCAGTACAGTATTGCATTGTAAAATAACAGTAAAAAATAAAGCTGACTACTTCGCGGATTATTTTTGGAACGTATCACCCGCGATAAACGAGGGTCCACTGTATATAATGATTTTGATTTATAACTGTAACTCTAACGCGTATAATTGTTCGTGTGTGAAACCTCACTCTATAACACTAGCCTACCTTTATAACATGATTTATCGTTTTTTCTTTTATTTTGAAAAGGCCGCTAGTTAAGGCATCAGCTTCTTAAAAATAAAAAACTTATTGCTCGTCGTTGCTGAACCGAACCCGCACCTCCTACTTCCACTACACGCCTTATTTCGTCACCTCATTTGACAACTGGTTTCGGAGAGATTTGAACGCAGTTCTCGTGCACTTGCAAAAACTGAGCAAGATTTGCAAGCAATTAGCTCTGACCTCTCGCTCGAAATGCTAAATAAAAATTTTTAAGTTGAGTTTGCTTTATTGTATTCAATTTCTGCGCGCAAGCAGCCTTGTTTTAGCGCACTAGAACTTTTGGTTCAATCTCGTTTTTACAAGCATATCCCTCAGTAGGGTTTGTTTCTATTATTACTAACTTACTACAGTAAATTAGTGGATTTCCATTTGTTTTAATTGAGTTTTTACACAATCAAAGAAGTTAACATTTGTTGTTGTGGTTGATGATAACGAAGACCTTCAATTTCCTCCTGAGCTAAAGTGGGCAAGTTTTAACACGCAAAAATAAAAAAATTGCCGCTGCTTTTGGGCATTAACTGTTAGAAGGCGAGGTAATAGTTTTTATCCCAAAACATTGAAGACCATTTTTGCGGAGATCAACATTTTCAACGTATATGCCTATAGCCATTGATCAAATTCCAAAATTCGGAGGTAAGACATGCCACAAATTTTTGAATCCGATCAAGGAACGCAGCAACTACGCCTTACGCACTGCATTACAAGTTTTGCACTCGATTAGACCACGTTATCGCTATTGAAAGCAAAAACAACGCGAAATAGGTTTATTAGCAAAATCTGGGCTTTGAAAATCATTCGATGCATAGCAACGCATTTTCAAAACACTTTATTTATTACGTACTAACAAGATATTAAAAATTTTCTCAAATATACTGTTTATCATCTGGTTAAAATTTGACAAGCATCAATTGCGAGACTATTACGATTTATTGCCTCCAGTCGTAGAAAAACCTCTCGTTGGTTACACTAAACCGGGAGTGGGCAATTAGCAATATGAAATCTTGTGGCCCTCTGAAAGAACTGTAAATGTGGTGATAAAGACGTTTTTTGGAGATTGAAAGCAACATTTATACCAAATTTTTCAAACTTTTACGTGTGTAGACCAATTTTGTGATCGGTTTGAAAGTGCTGATTTCCAAAGGAAAAAAAGGGGGATCTTTACCATTACTTTGAATGAAGCAAGTTTTGAAATACCAGCTAAATATTCAAGAAACTAGCCCGCCTGCAAGAAAGATTGCTCACCTCTGCACAATATCACTATGGCTGAGTCTAAACCTCTTGGAGAAATATTTTTTAGCAAAAAAATTTCTAGAAATTCCAGTTACTGTAATAAAATCTAGCTTCAAGGAAGGCTGGGTGCTAGGTATTACATCATGTCTCTTACCCCACAAGGAAGTCAAACAACAAGACCTAGTTATTTATATAATGCTTTTAATTCTTACAAAAGTTTATTAAAGCTAGAATTTTACAAAAAATCGACTACTTTTGGTTTGTTGCACTAAAAACTAACCGCATGACGTTCTAGTGTTCTTTGTCAATTACTGACATTGCACAGTTGACAAGAAACATGACGCACCAGCGTACAATGAGATATTTTGTTCTACTGCACAGTAAATGAAATATATACCACTGCAGCACTTCGATTAGCGTTGAATAACGGCTTGTTGCATGGTTAACAAACGGATATTACACAACACAAGTGCTACGATTAGGTACATGGTATGCACCATTACTAGAACAAGCTCTCGCGCTGACCTTCTAGCAAAGGTAGAGCAGGGATAGCTGAAAATGTTTTCTCAATTAAATTCAAATGATCGAAAATCGAAAAATTAATGTTTTCTCAACATCAACACTCTCAGGTGTCCCTTAAAACACAACTGCATGTTCATTGCGTAAGCAATTAGAACAGATGATCTGTCGCGAACCGAGAAAACATCTCATTAGTATAAATGCAATGGCAATAAACGTCATGCGATAGCCATTGATACATTGCGAAATTTGTAAAAAACCTGTTTCATGGCTCTTCGTCATACAGCATAATGAACGCTAGTTTATTCCATCAAATATAACCTAAAGGCCAAAAGCAATAATAAACTTCAAAGATTGCACGACTACACATCATCGAATTTAACAAAAAAAATTGTCAGTACAATTCACATTGCACAATTATGTAAAAGCAGCAACATATATCTCTACCAGCACTCTTTACATTTTTTAACCGCTTAAATAGCAAAAAACAAAAGCTGCAAGAGTAAGCGTATTTAAAAAAACACAAACGGTTAATGCTCCAGCGAAAGCTTGTTAAAATCGAGTTTCAGTTCTGTTAAAAAAACACGCACAACTTAGACCCGCGCGGTCCAACTACTTTCGACTTGCGGATCACTTTACAAAAACCGGACAACTTGTGGGCCACTTCCAGCAAGATGATGGATGAAACAGCAGCCACGCAACCGGCTTCTCAACTCTAAATAATTATCGGTCACTTCAATGTTGGTCTCTAAAAAAGTCTGTACTTCTCGCCAAACACGAGATCCCCCAAATTTTCTCACAACTACTCAAATCTTTAATTTATGCTTCATTGCCAAATTCTTTCGCAAAGTTTCGTGACCAAAACAATTTCTATTCTCAACCAAAGTCTTGACTACGAAAAAGCTCGCGGGACGCATAAATTTCGTCTGTGGGACACATGCGGCCTGCGAGCCTGTAGTTGGACCACGCTGAATGAGACAATTGGGACACAGCCAAAATATTAAAGCAATAAAATTGTCTGCTATTCTTGTAAGTGCATGACCTCAATAACAAAAAAATCAGGTTGATATTGCAGATCAATAAAAGCCAGGCCAACAACGTATCAGCGAAAGACTAATGTAATTTTAGGGTTTCGTAAAATACAATTTATTAAACAAGTGTTCAGTGGTACAGTCAAAGTATCTTCTAAAATAGAGCTTAGACGCTACCTCCAAATTTGGATCCGCGAAAAAAACAGCAAACGAGAATGACATCAGTTTTGTATCCGCACCATCTACCAATCAAATATTCAAAGGAGCCATTTACAACTCAGCCAGGAAAACCATTGAGACTTTGCATCGTCAATTACTCTGACACCTTGTCTATTCCATCGCTAATGATATTCTGCAAAGGGAAGGGGGTGAACACCACGAAGCTAAAACGTTAAAAAAATTAATCCCAATAAGAAGTGTTGTATGAAGAATTAGACGCAAAACCGTAGTCACTTGCATAAGAATTTTGGGACGAACTTCCGTAAAAACTACGGGGTCTTCGGCTTGTCCATGAATAAGGGGTATACCTTTGATTGGTGGTGGATCGGTAACCAGTTTCATATTCCCAACCATCTTCAGCTTTGTAGCGCCCACGTAAAGGGCCACTAAACTGTGTCTGCTGATGCGATGATGAATAATTGAAACTAGCACAATTTGAATACGTTCCATAACCATTTGGATCAGGTGGGATATGGCCAGAAAAAGACATGCATGGTAGTCTCTTTTTGTTGTTTCCTCTGTAGAATTTGGCTGGATACTGCATAGGTTTAGCCACCTTTAAATCTGACAAGTCATTTAAATACACTTCTCTTTCAATTTTGTGTCCTCTAGCTTCATTAAACGCGGATATAGCATCTTTTGGCAACATTTTCTTTTCTTCTATCAAGTATTTGCAAATCATGTAGCCAGTACGATTGAGTCCATGCGTACAATGCACTGCTACAGCATCAGTTTTGTTTTCATTTTCAAACCTTCTAACAATATCAAAAAACTCTCGTAATATTTTATTGCTAGGCAGCTCACGCCCAGGCATAAATATTTTACAATGTTCAACGTTTTGACTGGAGAATTCACTTGAATCATAATACCTTCTCGTGAAACTAAGATCAATCACCAAACCAATGTTGATACCTTTTTTTTTTGCTAGCAGCAATGCATCAGTAGGATTAAAATGATTTGAAGAAGGCAAGGATGATGTTATTTCATTTCGAAGCGGAACTTTCATTGGAATAAATCGTGATCCCTCAACGATATTCCCCATTTTACTATAATCCAACCATCGATCAGGTATTTTATTTTTCCCTGGCATCTTAACAACTTGCATAAAAATATTAAGCCTACTCCACCTAAAACACATAAATTTGAGTTCATTGTCGGCGTACATCGATAATTATTTTGCAACGTGGCTTCTTTGGGTGGGGAAGATCTTCCATTTTGGAGAAACTCTTCAGATTATGAGCTTCTCCTTTTTTTGCAGCTTTCAGTTAGACTGGGTTACCATGACGGGTAGACTGCTTGGCCCCACTACCTGTCTACCACATAAAGATGAAGGCATTCCGTTAAGTGACATGCCCAAGGACACAACAAGCAAACTTGCCGGCTTGTTTTCCACACTAAATTTTTGTGCTGAGCGCCAAGCAGGAAAGCTGTCATTACCATATCTAAAGTCTCTTGGACGACTCGAATTGGAAAATGAACCCCAGGTCTACCAACTGTCAAGCAGATACTCCAACCACAATGCTATTGCGCCGGTTGCAGCGTGGCCGAGTTAGTTGGAGTGTCGTCAACACTGGAAACGATGATCATTCAAACTCATCATGGATACAATGTTGGGTACTTGGAAAAGACGTTTCGGACAATTTCCCTTGCTTGAGATAATAACGCACTGCCCCAGCGATGCTTGTATCTTAAAAGCGAGCCTAAACACAACCGTGTTGTAGTAAAAGCTTATGGGTCAACAGAGGCTAAAGTGCATGTACAGGGTGATTCATAGTTGTCTCCGTGGTCTCGAAGGTTTGTTATTTTACAACTATAACAGATACAGCAAAACGAAGCGTATCAATGAATTAATAAACTCAATAAACGTGTTGTACGTACATTACAGGTGCTTAATATGTGCACTCTTGGTGACGCGGCACACATTAATTTTGAAATCAACTTCTCGCCACCCTCGTTGCAACATATCTGAAACGATAGCAGCGACTGCACGTTCGACCCTTTCTTTCACTTGTCCTAAATCACGTAGAAAAGGGGGTAGATAGACACCATTTTTCATGTAACTCCATAAGAAAAAATCGCACGGTGTTAGGTCAGGTGAGCGTGGAGGCCATAAAAGAAGGAGATGTCATCTCCAGAAGCACGTTCAATCCAACGAATAGGAAGTTCAGCACTAATAAGGTAATCACGGACATTTCCAAAAAAATTAGCGGGAGCCTCATTTTGTTGTAAAATGAAGTCTGCTTTACCTTTCTGTAATTGTGGTAGTAGCCACTGTTTTCGCATGTCTAGGTACACTACTCCCGTAAGAGTTTGCTCAGCAAAAAAAATGGTCCATAAACTTTTGACGCAGAAACTGCACAGAACACAGTTACTTTAGGGAAATCACGGCCGTGTTCTACATATCCATGTGCATTTTGTGTGCCCCATACGCGTACATTGTGACGGTTCACCTTTCCAGATACATGAAAGGTGGGCCTCATCAAAAAAAAAACTTTCTCAGCAAATCCATTTTCCTGTAGTTTCTCTTGAAAATTTACACAGAATCGGGTAACAAGATTGCGATCCTGGAGACTCCACGCCTGAAACAGCTGCAACCGGTATGGTTTCATACGAAGACGTTTGCGTAAAAGATGCCACACAGTTGGCTGCGGTGGTACAGACTTAGCTGACGAACCCGGTCATCCTGTTTGTTTAGCATCACACAAGCAGCCAGTAGCCTCGACTTTGTTGTACTACGCATGAATTGTCTTGTAGGTAGGTGCTTTTCTTCGATATTTTGTACAAAATCTTCGTTGTACCGTAACAAACGACTCATATCTAGCGAATTGCAAGACGCAAAAACCTTTCTGTTTATCACTGAACGGCATCTTTCAATACTACTTCAAACTAGCGTCTAAATCTGCAATGAAGATATTAAATTGTAAACTGAAACTTATTAATGACATTTGATTGTAAATCTGTAAAATGATATTTGGTAAGTACGCCTAGTACAAATGCAAACTTGGCGAGTTAAAAAATTTACTGATATGCTTCGTTTTGCTGTAACTGCTACAGTTGTGAAATGGTGAACCTTCACAACCACGGAAATAAAATGTGAATCATCCTGAATATGACAAAATAAATCATCTTTTTGTAGTTAAGGTTTTGTTGAATTGATGACAAAATCTAGACAAAGTTTCTGCTTCGTACTGATAGGCCAGCCAATACTCTGCTCTGAAATAAACAGATTTACTGAAGCAAATTTTGGAAACCTGTAAAAGAAACAATGAGTACAAAATCAAATCACCAAACACAAAATAAATCAAGAATTTGGATGACTGAAAAATGATGGCTTTGAGTCAGTACGTACGCAGACACAGCATCAACAAAAATGCCATGCAATCAGCACAAAACATAATTCGAATCCATAGACGTAAAACAAGAGCTCGAAATAAATGCTGGTTTTTGTCATAAACCAAGATAAAGGGTGGGCCGTAAGTCGCGCACTAAGAAATTACGTGGAGTGTGATGTGAAACAATGTAAAATTAAGGGGGTAGAATAATTTTTCCTTTCCTTTGATGTATAATAAATGTTCTTTCATAGAGTAATTTACCATTGTTTAAATGTATCAGTCATTACATCTCTTTCTGTGTAAACAAACTCTTCTGAGAGTGTAAACAAACTCTTTTTTCAAAGCTATATTAAAATTCTGTACCACCAACAAGATTTTTGCGTACTTTCGCCTTCGGTACACCAAACAGCAAATAGCTGTTTTAAACAATGTGGTAAGAACTAGAGGAAAAATCAGAACTCTTAAGTTCTCTGCAGCCTTTCTCAAGGCTTGCATTTCTAAAAGAGTTGCCCCTAAGTACATCGTGGCTCGCATCGAACGATCACGAGCCAGGCACAGCCCAGAGATGGAACGTGCTTTTCTAAAACATGATGTTGAAAAGCTAACAGAGCAATCAAGAAAACTTCAAACAATTAAACCAATCACATTGGCGGGCGGCCAGCGAATTTCTAACATTCTTCGACACAATCAGATTCTGCAGATACCTGACACTACTTGATGAAAGAACGAAATCAACATGGAAGAACAAAAACGAGCGATTGCTTGCTGTACTCAGACGTGACCGTTTCGGCAATGCTCTCGGTAATACTATTAGGCATGTACTGAATCTTTCAGATTATGTCTTGTCTGACACTACAAGTTTCGTGCTGTCGCATGATCTTAACTTTGGGTTGCCACCAAGGCATCTGTGCAAAGAACAAATCTTCGCCGAATTTGAGTCACTGTGGGCACAGCTTTTACATCACAGTGCCAGTTCTGTTGAACAACGCACTGCTTTGAAAGCCCGACTCGCCGACCTTGCTCATTTGTACTGTGACAGCACGATAGATTCACGTGACTTCACAATGCACAAAGAGTGCTTTCGTGCAATCAACCGGTTACGAAAGAATGATGATATCATTGTCACCAAACCCGACAAAGGCTCCGGCGTTGTCCTTTTAAACAAAAGCGACTACGTCGATAAAATGAACAAGATACTTGATGATCAATCGAAATTTAGAAGACTTGGTCCAGTCTCCAGCAATGACAACACAGCCACCATTGAATCGCGCCTTCAGAAGCGGTTGCTTGACTTAGTCAAAGCCGATCTCATGCAGAAGTGGATATATGACGCAATACGAACAACTGGATCGCAAAGACCTCGAATGTATGGTTTGCCGAAAACACACAAAGAAGGCACTCCACTTCGCCCAATACTGTCTATGACAGGTTCGTCCCATCATGAATTTGGCAAGTGGTTGGCTAGCCTATTACAACCTGTGTTGGAGCGGTTTTCGTCACACTGCATATCAGATTCGTTTACGCTTGCTAAGACCATGCAAAATCTTGACATCGACCCTAATGTCTTCATGTGTTCTTTTGATGTATCCAGCTTGTTCACCAACGTTCCCCTTGATGAAACCATCAAAATCTGTTCGGAAGCCCTCTACGATCAGTCTAATTCCCAATCAGTCATTCCAAAGGACGTGTTTGTTGAATTGATGAAGAGCGTTACATCCTCAGTTGAGTTCAGCTTCAATAACACCATGTACAAGCAAACAGACGGAGTAGCTATGGGATTAACACTTGGTCCGGTTTTGGCCAACATCTTCGTTAGATATTATGAAGAAAAGTTATTTCTCAAACGCAAAAGCCTCCAACATACTTCAGATATGTTGACGACACGTTTGCCATCTTCAATCACGAAGCTGAAGCAGATGAATTTCTGACCAAACTTAACTGCCTTCATCCATCCCTCAAGTTCACCTTTGAAAAAGAGAAAGGGAAATGTCTAACGTTTCTTGATGTCTACGTCGAAAGAACAGATGTGGGCTTGGAGACCAGTGTATACCGGAAACCTACTTTCACTGGCCAGTATTTGCGTTGGGAGCCCTTTAGTCCTCTCAAACGTAAAATAAGTCTAATATCTACATTAGTGCATTGAACCCTAATGATTTGCACCAAGAGTAGATTCAATGAAGAAATAGAATGGATCAAGAAGATATTACTGGACAATAGCTATCCTGAAAACATCATCAACACTCAGATCACCAAGAAAATTGCTCAGTTCTCCACCTTTAAGCGATTTGGCCCTGAAAAGTCTCCTGTGTACTTGAGAGTCCTTTGGATAGGTAAGCCATCCACAAACTTGGAAAAAGAAGTCAAAACCGCCGGGGAAAGCTGCTATGGTTCCGTCAGCACCTGCTTGGTTTTTACGTCTAAGCGCATGCTGCCTGTGGCCTGCAAGGATGTTCTACCTGCCATTCAAAAAAGTTTTGTCATACAAGAAAGAATGCATGATTAGCATCAAATAGAGTTAGCGATTTTGTGGTGAGGTTTAAAAAATGGGTATGGATTTGAAAGCAGGTTTGGATTTTCAGATTTGGAAAAATTATTAACTACTCACAGCATTACAAAAAATAAAGGGTTTGATTTTTGGAAAAAGATACAAAAATGCAATAACATTTTAATATCTCTAACACAATAAATCCATTTTCTCTATTTACTGTCCATGGCTGCATGAAAATTGTATGCTATAGTAATTGATTGCATTGTTTTGTAGTATCAGTTGTCAAATTCTTTTACTTACCTAAACTCCAAACCTTCTTTCAAATCTATACCCATCACTTTCACCTCTGCACCTCACCATAAAATTGCTCAGCCCTACTTTATGCTAATCATGCAATCTTCTTTACTCAATCATTCCTACCAACCAAAAGTCACACGTTTAGTATTAAAAATGACCAATGACAAATGTCTCATGGAAAAATAGCCTTTTAAGGTAAAATGCCATTGACGGCAAAATAGCCACCACATAATTTACAGTAGTGCTGTGGCAACAACCATGCTATCCCAGCTACACAACCACCCATAGAAAGAGATACAGGCTCAGGAATTACTAGGGATGGGCAATTCAGAATACCGAATCTGAAGGATTCGAATCCCAAACTCCAAATCCAATAGGATTTGGTTAATATCCTGCTGGCAAGCTTTAACACGTTGCTTGTTCACAGATTTTCTGTTTGTAAAAGTATCAATTGCATGCAATGTATCAAAAACTAACTCGCACACACAAACATTGATCGAATGCGTCCGTCTTCTCACGATGCACACTTGTGCAGACATAATTTGATTGCACTGCAATAAACTCGTTTTCTGATTGTGCTTTTGTTGTTGTAAACTTGTAATAAATGCTTTTATGTTGATTGTGCTAATTGCCAAAAAGGATTCGGATTCAGTTTAACTATTCTAGAATATTCTAAAATGGTATATTATTCAGAATTGCCCATCCCTAGGAACTACATTATTTGTTCTAACTAATGCTTAATGCATTTAATTCAGCAAGTTTACCAAATTTTCGAGCAACTTTTCCAATCCTGATTTAAATTATAGACCAGAGAGTAGAGATGAGCAGGATGTGTTGTTTTAAGACTCCAAGCCCAGTCTACTTTGCTAAAATGATAATTTAATCCAATTTAACTCTGACAAAATAGGCAAAAAGTGAGAGTCTGCAGTCTGAGAGTCCAAACGAGATTTTGATTGTGGAAACTAAGGTTCTACAATCATTAATAGTTTTACAATAATTTCACATAGCAACAATGGCAATTATGATTGAACTTACGATATTATAGGTCTTCTTTATTACAATACAAAAATAGTTTTAAGACTTAATCCAATTCCAGATTCTGACGATATTTACAATATAATAAAACACAGCATAAGCTAATTTACCACAATGTTTTAACCTCAAGTTCTGTTAATGGCAGCACAGTATGATTGTACACCACTTCTACAGCATATACTGGCACCAAAAACCTGAGCACAATAGTCTAGTAAATTCTATGTAAATGAAAAAACAGCATTCACATCAACGAATGAAAGAAAATTAATGATAAGCAAAGTTTTATATAAGTAAAATGGTTCAAAGTGCATTTTAGGTGCATAAATTATTAGGCTCAAATGACGCATGAAGTATTGTTGCCAGGTTTTAGGACCAAGATAGTACATTATTTTATACTTATCTACTTCCATTTCCTGTAAAACAAAAATTGCGCAGACAGTTTGGTGCATCCTGAGATCTCTTCCCATCCTATCTACATGAATTTGTTTTTTGTAATATATTTCATGACTAGGATTTGTTTCTTGTTATGCTAAGAATTATAGCTGACAATTATTCCCTATAAATGAGCTACAAATGCAAGTATTAATGTGTTATTGTTGTACATTGGGTGTAATAATGTGCGCTGCAAAAGCAAGTAATAACATGGTAATGTTGTACATTGGATCTAATAATTCACACACTTAAAATGCACTTTTACTGTAAAATAAATATACCATATATACTTGTGTATAAGTCGACATTGTGTATAAGTTGATACGCATTTTAAGACAAGAAATTGCATCATTAAAGGTATTACCCATGTATAAGTCAACTCCGCAATTCAAGAATATTCCAGAATGATTACCGGTAACTTGAAGCGCAAATTGGTTAACTGATCAAACATTTAAACAAGTGTGATAAGCAATCACATGTTTGCTACTCCGTGGCTGGTAAACAAAGAAAAAAACAATGCCTGATCAGGTGCGTGGCTCTGTGCGTGAAAAGCGTGTGCAATGCCTGAATGAACGTTTACAAAACAATTCCTAGATTGTCAATGCAATTTGTCATAGCAATAGTGATGATTTGAATTGCTTTGAAGGATTTGAATAAACTTTTTGCTAGACTACTGTTAAGTCAATACTATACTGTGTACTACTATACTATGAAGTAACTTTAACATGTTTGTATATTGCATGTATACTAGTAATAATGATGTAATAAAGTAATAATGGAGTTTTCTTTTCATACCACATTCAACTCGACTCAGCAGCAACATGTCCAAAAACATTACTCATGTATAAGTCGACCCCAGAAATTTTACCTTAAAATCGTGTCTCAGAAACTCGACTTATACACGAGTATATATGGTATGCAACAAAGCTTTTATACATCAATTTTGCTGGAGTCTAATGCAACAACCATCACCAAAATTGGTGAAAAATAATCAGATGCAATCAGCAAATAACAGTAAAAATATATATTAAAAAAAAACAATTAGAACGTAGTTAATACTAATAAAACAATGGCAATTAAACAAATTTTTGGACATAAAAAAAGGCAGTAGTTATTTTACCATCAATGGCATTTTACTATTGGAGGCTATTTTGCTGTGAGAAATTTGTGATTGGTCAATTTTAAAGACCTATTAAATATGTGACTTTTACTGATTGGTTAATTTCAATGAGAAATTTACAAAATTTGCACCCCCTGTCTATATTCTCCCTCACTTTAGATTTCCTCCTAGTGTACACTATCCTATACAGTCACATACTGGGTCCCTCTCCAGAGTAAATTGCCTTTGTCTAAGTGCACGGCAAGCCAAGATTCAAACTCATAACCAATGCATTTAAAGGCAGCTACGCTATCCATGCACCACAGCATCACTGGCAGAATTGTAACAATTATCAAGGCTATAAACTGATATAAGCACATATGAATGGTGATGGCAAAACAGCCCTCAAGGGAAAAATGCCAATAACAGCCACTTCCTAAAAAATGGATAAAAAATGTGATTGTAATTAAAACACCCAAAATGGCTATTGCAATTTAATTACTAAGCTAGTTCAAGCATGCTACAATTTTGCAAATAAAGGAACAAGCTATTTTAAAGTACAGCAGAAAATCAACCACACAAACTAATGCTGAATGTTTACTGAGTTCATTTTGTTAAATTCTGGGACTTTTTGCACTTTTTTGATTGCAAACTGTTAGAAGCAACTACTGATTCCAAGCTAGTTGAAGTCAAACGACCTCTTCTCTAGGTAGATACGATATGCTACAGCAAGCACAGAAAGTTTGTTTGCTTGATACACTGAGTGCAGATATACTTGAAATACCTTAAGCTAATTGACTCCATTTTGGAAAAAGTTTGATAATCACAACACTTGACCAAAACTAAGTGTTGAACCTTCTTCCATAAAAAAAATTACATAAATCAATAAACCTATTTAGGCCTACTACTTGTATGCTAATACAGGCTAACCAGAGCGCTAATCTAAAAACCTAAGTTCACCGAAGTCTACCAATCTAATTAATCTACTACTCTCACATCAACTGTATAATCCTCTTAGCGATATTTTGGAGCAAAACCACAACCAAACAGGGCCATTCTACATTTTATTTATAGAACAGTCAGCCTTACTTTTAGAGACTAATTTTTACAGAACAAACGTTTCCTTCGCTTCCATGTAGTAATTTGTTTTTCTGAGGTTCGGATTTGCTGGTATTCCAATTAGTTTAGGGTTTTTTAAGCAAAGTACGTATCGAGAGTCAGTTCCTGCAGTCTTGGTCCATTCCGATCCAACACTAAATCCCTGTTCGGATTTATTCGCCTCCATAAAAAAAAGCTTGATCCGGCTCCGCATCTGGTTCATGCTCATCCCTGATAGGGTCTGCAGGTCAGTGTTTTGATAAATAATTTTTCCATTTCCTCCCTTTCAAAAAAGTTTACTCTTTTTGCCTCATATTAAAATCAATTATTTTTTCTAATTTGCAAACACATTTTTCTCTAAAAAAAGAATTGGCAATCGTTATTTTTTACGCTTTTAAATAACTTGAATGGCACCTTCCATAGGCCTGTAAATGTCAACGAGTTAACACATTACATACAGCTTTATTCTAAAGGACAGTGCTTGTGAAAATATTGTCATCAAATATAAAAAGTAAAATAACTCAGTACATTAGTATGCAGTAAATATTTGAATTAAAATGATATAAGCACCACTAATAAAAGTCAAAAGCACTTGTGCCCGCTGCATGGTATGCGTATTTGAAAAATGCCACTACTGGTACCTAAGTTAAAAGTTTGTAGCCTACACTCAATCGATAAATAAACTCATGGTTTAAGTAAGGTGTCCAACATGCATAACCTATGCACTTTTTGGTTGACTTACCTTTGCTTTTACTTAAACAAACCGGCATTAACAATCCAAAACTATCAAAAGCAACCACCTAGTCTTAACCTATTTTGTCGTACACGATTGGTATTTCTTTAAATTGGCACATTTTGCAGCAGATCTAATGCACGACAATTTCTGCTTTGAAAAATAACAAGCTTGAATTTCTTATTTTAACTACTTTTTTGTAGTTTTTTAGTTATTCATCTTGATCATTTCCTCCTAAATTTTCTCTTTCATTAATGTGCCTTCGGCACATTTTCATGCCCTCCTCAAGAATTTCTGCATAAGCCCATGCTTTTGCCAATGAACATATTGATATAAATAATTTTGTCACTGGTTTTGCACTCCATGAATTTCAGATTTATTTGAAAAATGAAACTTTTGTAGTGCATCGGCAGGCATCTGACTGGTGTAGTCCAAGTTAAAACGAATGCACTCCATGCGGCGACTAGTCACTTCTGTGGTAACATCAGTGTAGAATTGATGCCAATCTACATATAAAACCAAGGGTTGTTGGTGACTTTCTATTTGTGATTTGTAGTTGAAGTTACTGAGCTTGCTACACAATTTTCTCCTTCAAGCACGCACAGCTTGCGGAAGCGTGCGAAGGAATGAAGAAAGTTGCCGAGGTCGCATCATGTCTTCCCCGCCAACGTTGAGAGAGTGAGGCTTGCCGGCCGAAGTACACGAGATTTCCGCCAAGAAGGCGGCAATTGGAAGGCGGTCTTGACGTTAGAACTCGACGATGGCTTGTGCTGCTTGACTGAAGACGCTGCCGTCCAACTACATCGGGGAAATGTAGCTTCTTCGCGGGGTCACCATTGTAGCGAAACGGCAGGATCTGAGTATAGTCCAAGTTAAAATGAGTGCACTCTATGCGGCTTTTGGTCACATCTGTCACGAGAGCTAATAAACGAAGATGGCGATCCATATATAAAACCAAGAGTTGTTGGTGACTTTCTATTTGTGGTTTGTAATTGAAGTTACTGAGGTTGCTACACTATTGTCCGATTGATACACAAAATATCTACGAATTAGAGTTGATCTATGAAAAAAAGATCTTCATTCAACAAATACTTCAACGAGTTCGAGTGCTCTCTAAAGGAAAAAGGTAAAGAACTTTACTTTGAAACCACCAATCAGTTTACATTTTCGGGTTGATCTCCATGAAAAAAAAGTCTTTTTTCCGAAACTCAGCATCAAAACATCCCAAGCTAAAACTTAAAATCAAAAATTCAGTCTCAAAAATCCCAAAGATTTTCTCAAATATTTTTTCGAAATAAAAATTCCCCTAAATAACTCAAGTCATTATGAAAATTCCGAAAATGTTAGAATAGATTCCTATGATTGGAAACTATGAGTACCGTACCACCGTAATTTTGGCAGAATCAAAAGCAAAACGTAAACGCAGATGCACTGTTACTCTGACAGAATAAATATAAACATTGGCGAAGTTAAAGCAGCTGTAACGAAGTCACAACAAGATAATAGTCGCAATAAAAGTGCCAGCAAATTACTTCACAAAGAAACTAAGCTTCAGCAACTTTTCATACGGGTAGTAAATACAATTTTAAAAGAATTCACTCTTTTAAGTCTGAGTGCAAAATTTCTTTGAAATGGAAAACCATTTGTCAAATAAAATAAAGTCAGTTAGCTGGCCGCATTCGATCAAGTAGACAATGGGTTTTGGCATCTTTCACTACTCTAACAAATATCAAAAATATTGATTAATCAAAACTTGAAGTAAAAAATTGTCAGAACACAAAAACTATAAACCCATTGGAACTAAAAAATTATATGAAAAGCATAATTATGCTAAAAATTACAGATATTTTTGCAGCCTTAAGTTTATGTTTGCTAAAAAGGGCGATAATTTCTTATAAAGTTGAACTGGCTGAATGCGAAAATGAACAGCAAGACCTAATGCCGGGCATCAAAAAAGTCGAACAACTTGGACCCTGAAAGTTTACAAACGGCCTTGAATTGGCAAAAAATTGCGGATTTTCCGCAACTTTGTCCACCTTCAGTTTACATGTATGTAGGCCAAAGCTGTTCGGTACTTGTTAAAAAAGTTTTTAATTAAAAGTCCGATTCCGAGTATTTAAGTAACTAGTGAAATAGAAAATATTTTTAAGACACTATTACTAGTTTACTACCGATACGTCGAAAAGCATTATATCACTTCGCCTTTTTCTGAAGATTATTAATAACTTTGCCCTTATTGCCAAGTATTTGCTAATCATATACTCTAGGCTACTTAATTAAGCTGCTTTATTGTTATTAAGTTAAGTTTGCACCTACATGTGCCATTAGTTCTAAGCATACTTTCTCCTTTTTACTGTAGCCTACTCTGCAAAAAATATATGTAATTTTACATGAAATATGTCAGTAAATTTTAACAAAATTTTTGTGTCTATCCTTTCACGAAGATTTCTGTGATGTTACTTTACATACAGGGTGCGGTAGAAGTAACGCCCTTTTCGTTATCTAAGTTTTCCAGGTCCTACTTGATTTCTTCTTTATTTCTTTTGAAATACACCGTTTTTGCATCTGAGTTTTCCGATTAATAATTGTATTTTTAGTTTAGAAATTGTTTGTTTGTAAATAAATAATTTTATACTTAAGAAATACAAAAATGGCGTCACTTTAGACGCACCCTGTATTATAATGCCGACCAGGAAAATTAAAATTACTGATCTGCAGATAAATTCTCTTTGAAATACCTTGGTAGCACCGATATGTGGCGGGTATGAGTACTCACAAAATATTAGCATGTGATATACTGAGTGAATATTAAGTTAACTAAACCGATTTCGTGTTGTTTATTTTTCTGCAAAGTAGCTATTCCTGTTTCACCTCCTCCAGCTTTTCTTTAACTTTTTATATGCAAAAAAAGATTTAGAGAGAGTACGCTAATTGTCCGTTATTTCTAACATCATGCATTTCCAAGGGAAGCAAAAATGATAAAGTAAAAAAATAATTAAATATTAAGTAAATATTTACGTGCGGCGTGTCTTACTCGGTTTTTAGAATCTCGGTTGCTCCCGTATAATGAGGTTTATATTTGAACTGTTGATCCAAACTTTTCTGAAAATTCCCGTTGGCAGCCCTGAACAGTCCTGAACAGCCCTGTCCAGTTGTGACTTGATCAGTTGTTGTGTTCTAGGTAGAAATGAAGGTTGAGTGTTGACGCGGCACGCATGACAGCTATTTTATATATTTCTTTCCTGTCACTCAACTGGCTAATGTGCAAAAACATTTAAAGAACTGATAAATTACTCCAGTGGTTCTCAAATTGTGCGTCGTTTTAACTTTTTAAGAGCATTGCACGTTTATTTGGTGTTCTTCAAATTACTCTAGTGTTTATTTCACAAATTTGTTCTAAAAGTAAAGTCTTCATTTATTGAACTCTAACATGAAGCCTATATTCAATTGCGTCATCACCACGCAAACGCAACTAAAGTAATTGCAATGTTGTAATACAGTAGCCTAATTAACTTGTCGCGAAATGAATGCATTGCACAATTTTAATTTACATTGGCGCGAAACAAATGAAGGCTGTTGCAGTCTGCAAAATATATGGAAACAGGCAGCTGGTTTTGTATCTTCGTTAGAATAAGCAAAAATTTACGTGAAAACGACAGGTCTGAAACAAAATTTGCAAGTTTGTATGCAGTCGTATAGATTTTGGGTCGCATTTATTTTGCAGAACAACTAACAGAAACATCAATTTTCTCTGTAATGCGTCGCATTGAAAAAAGTTTGAAAACTGCTGAATTAAGCTAATAAAACAACTGCGGGTCATAAATTTTTGCGGTGAAAAGTCTGGCGGCAAAACGTTCTCGCCGTTAATTAGCTTCTGCGAATACGAATTATACAACACCACGTTTTACTGTAGCTATGTACTGATGTATGTTAAATTGTTGGTGTAACCAACAACAATAGGGTTAGTTCTTACTTATTTCTTGTTCACTTATGACATATTTTCGGGCAATTTGTAGTAAGTTCCAAGTAGATAAGATTAAAAAACTGTCTTACTTAGCTGATTAAATTACTTAAATAAACCGACGCGATGACGTAGTGGTTAGAGCGTCCGCTTCGCAATCGGTAGCCCTGGGGTTCATTCCCCTTGTCGAGTCATACCAAAAGACTTTAAAATATGATATTTTTAGCTTCCCTGCTTGGCGCTCGGAATTTATGGGAGGTTGTGGAGAACAAGCCGGCAAGTTCGCTTGTTGTGTCCTTGGGCAAGGCACTAAACGGGACGCCCCACCTTTATGTGGCACACAGGTGGCCCAGGCATCTCGAATATAGCAACTCCCAAGCGAGTGCGGTCAACCGTCCAAATTATAGCGATACAATTCGCTTTCTCGTGAATGGAGGATAAATATGGTAAATACAAAAATAAATTAATTTCAGTTTAAATAATGTGAAGCACGAAAATCTAGTAGTTAATTTAAAAGCTGTTAGTGTTTAAAACTCCTGCAAAGAGGTCGTTATATTATTGAACCATATCCTTGCAAAACAAATCGCTGATAAAATGGTAAACCTAATTATTAAAAATCTAAACGTATTCGACAATCGATTCTTTTCTTTATCAGTAAATTTTATAAAATAATCAGCAGTATACGAATATCAGAGTGAAGATATCTTCTTAACTCACAAAGCAAATAAGTATGACGAGAGAAAAAAGTTGACAAATATAAAGAGTAAAGTAAGGTACTGACGCAAATTATTCACATAGACAAATGAAACACAGATTCATGTAAACTGAACAATTGAGCAAATAAGAACAGCGGTTCGCAACTGAGAATAAATTGAAGTTTCCTTTTTTTTAAATGTAACGCTACTTGAATTTTGGCTTTATAGTCGCCACAACATTGTTTAGATATTTTAATAGAATTGTCATTAAGTTTATTGGCTTTGCAGCATTGACGTAAACCGATGTGCCGGGTAATTGCAGTTTCGGTGATGTCTTAAACATCAAACATCATCAATACATCAACAAAACTGCCGTTTGACTCTCATGAAAATTCAACTTTTAGAAAATTGTCAAATGCAAGTTTTATTGGTAATTGCCTTCCAAGCTGTGAAAACTTAGTAGAAATTGTAACAAGTTTGGAACTATAAATCCACTTTATTTGAACATGGATGACCTCTTTGATGAAATCGCATCAATTCTAGAAAGTTTCAGCACGATTCAAAGTAGTAAGCTGTTTACAGAATGCAAAACAACACGCAGCAAATGGCGCATGATCTTTAAAAAGTGCAAATCTTAAGTGCGTTAACATTTTCAAAATAGTTTCATTTGTTCTTTCTACCCGCAGAACATGAGCATGCTGAGAACGCATTTTTAATACAATGTTGTCTAAAAGCGAAATGAAAGAAACAGATGCTTTCGTAGACTAATGAAAAACAAACTTTTCATATACATTAACCAACAAATACACTAGTCGGAAATTTTCGGAAAAATACCATATGATCTACAGTTGCAGAACTCTGCAAAAAATCAGAAGTATAACTTTAAAAATTAGAAGTTTGCACAAAAATATGATTAGAGTTTGTTTGAATATGTGTATAGATTTCGACTTTAAGTTAAACATATGGATGCATTTTTAATCGAACTCCTTTACTGACATTTTCACAGTTGGAAAGCCTAACTATCGTTTGAAAATCATCATTCTTTTCACCGATATCATTTGCAAATACAGCACCGGTATTTGGCATTGTACACAAATTACGTAACCACAGGCGTAACGCTTTGTTTTGTATGGAGAACTAAAATTATGTTCGTCTCAAAACAAAGATAAAGACCTTTGGTTTTGTTTCAGCAGCAATATAAAGTGAAGATCTTTTTAGGGGATCAAGTTTTACCGAATCTTCTTTTGCTAGTTTTTGCCAAGTATTTTACTCATTTTTCAAATATCTTGAGGAGCTGGAAACAGAACAGGGGGTTTTTAGGGCCCTTACTTTTTCGCTTTTGCACATGACTAAAATACTGTAGCCTGATATGCTTTTGCGTAAATGCAACTTTTTTCTGCAGCAGTTGCTGAAAATAAACGCAATTTTTCACCTTTTTACGGCAACAAAAATTTGTCCAACAATGCTACTACTAATTGTAGATCGTGAATTTTATGCTTTAATCAAAAGGATGTTGAAACTTATAGCCTATGTTGCCCAAAAAAAAGATGATTTTTTAATTTATTTATCAACGACTTTAAATTGCGCGTAAGTAAGGTAAATGGAGCGTTTCAACGACGTAAAACGTTGCGACGAAGATAATATTTGGTGTGCTTTCTTAAGTACCACAAATAGAAAAGTAGTTTTGTGTAATATAAACTATCATCAACATTTAAGTGGGTGTTCTCCAAAAAAAGGTTTTTTTTAACTGCCAATTCGGCGGAATACTATATCAAACATCATACCTAAGAGTAATATACAAAAGCAAGCGTTTATGCCACGGTTAGAAGTGTCGGGTGAAACCATGGTTGGTGTACGATATCAAAGTTACCACAAACGTTGTTGATTAAATTCACGGGTGTGCAAACTGCGGCCGCGAAAAGGATTGCAAATGTGGTGGTGAAGACCTTTTTTCTTTGGAGATCAACACTTTCAAAGCAGCATTCATAACAAATTTTAAGTGTGTAAACCAATTTTGTAATGCAGATCGCTTTGAAAGTATTGTTCAGTTGCTTTGGAAGTGTTGATCTCCAAAAAATTCTTCGCCACCACTTTGCATGAACACATATTTTGACCGGTCCGGTAAACATTCAAGAAGTCAGAAATTGGCCCGCCTGAAAAAATAGTTTTGTGAACAGCTTCCCTCTCATATTGTAAAACCTTACTACTACATTTCAGATTTCACAAAACAACTTGGGACGTTTTTTTCATTTTAGTGAAGCAACTGATCAACCACCGCAAAGAAATGATCATTGCTCGTGCAGTTTACAAATTCATTGCAAAGCCGAAGGAAAGTAGTTTAGTCGTTGCCTTGCTCAATAATCATAACTGGCAAAATGGTCGGTTTTCTCAAATACATCATTTTGGTATTACTTAGATTTTATCATATCACGACAGAACCTGATGGATTTAGCTGCTGTTTAGCAGAAAATTTCAACAGTCTGACTGAATTTTAACCCTACCTTGATGAATTTATTGCAATACAGCGCATTTATAGTGATTGGGTGAACAATTTAACCAGGCATAAAAATCTCTTATCAAGTCCGTTTGTCACTTCCGAAGAAGTGATCAAAAATTCAAAACCCAACTGTTTTCTTGTTCGCGAGCACTTGTACCAAAAACTATTAAAAACTTATGCCACTTGAGTGATGTCGAATTAATTCAAAGTCCAAAAACCCATGAAGCGGCAAGATAACATCTGGTTCTAAAGTTAGAAGTGCAGCCGCCGTCGCTTGTAACCCAGAGACCAGTCCATCAAAATTAATGAAAGTTGATTGATTCAGAGTATGTTCTGTTTTCAAGAAAAGTCACAAATTTTCTCTGCCACCACAAACGACTTCGAAATAGTGGAAAATGTAACGACACAAAAGTGCCAACGCGGGCAAAGAAAACGAAAGATTACACTTTTCCAGAGATATATTTATTCATGTTTTTGTTTACAAAACACCGTACAGCATCAGGATAATATGGTAATGACAACGTTTCCCTGACTTTCACAAGGTTTTGTAGAGTTTGACTCCAATAAGTTTACTCCGCCCAATTGCTGGTAACTTGATTTCTTGGATAAACAATTTCTTTTATAATTTCTTTACACAATGAAACTCTGATATAAAGTCACACTTTTGCAATTCATTTTGCAATGCTATACTTGCATTAAAATTATGCAACAAAATTTTTGAAACGCGGGATTTTGCATAATGGCTAGCCTATTTAGGGGCAATTGCACCATTTATATCTCTTTGCCCATGACAACAATGAAACAGTCAGTTTTATTTCCATTTTAAAACAGAACCTAGAAGAATGATAGTGTGGGTACGTAACCGAGTGAACGAGCATCATTTATGCCATTCCATAGGCGAACGGTAATATTTGATTCGCCACTTTATCAAAATATTCCGGAATTTTTTAATCAAAGCGATGACAAAAAGATAATGACTTTGCTTCTGAACGAAATCCAAGAAATAACGAAAAAAAGGTCCTCAGCTTATGACCGCTGCTTTTCAAAATATATCGGGGCGCTGTAACGCATCCAATACATTGCTCAGGTAGGCCTATGGTGGGCTACTCCAGCTGTAAATGAGCATTGGTTGGCATCAGAACCGGTCGGTTGCGAGGTAGTTCTACTTAAGTAGGTTTGTCAGAGTAACGAGCTACATAGTGAAATAGTTCCATTTTTTACTACTTTTCTTGCACTTGAGTAGATGTAGTGGGAAGTAACGCTACTTGAGTAGTTATAAATTTTACTTAAGTAAATGCTAAAAATATGACGTTTGTTGAATTGAAAACTTCTGCGAAGTAAAGTTTTTATTTTGTGCATTTGAGCAAGACTTCTATTCAAGTACCGGTAGGCCAATTTTGGTTTAAACTTTGAAACCAACAGGTGGACCAACCACTATTTAATGCTAATCAGGCAACGTGCGCTGAATTACCACCAGTGGGTTGTTATTTCATGTCTTTTAATTTAATAAGTTTCTAGGACCAGAAGTAAATTCAAATATTCTTCAGTCATGAATTTTTCAACAGTTGTTTAGCGGTAGGAAATTTCAAAAGAGCTTTGAATAAACTTTTGGAGAACGGATTCATTGCACTCTTTTAAAGCAATGATTGAAAACTTTAATGCAGTTTACTAAGTGCATCGCTAGCCTCTTGCATTACTCTAAATGTTTTTTGTTTGGCACTTGTCAGAAATTATTGCCAGAATAAAGTAGAAAAGAAAAAAGATTTTTATTTATAGTAGGCAGGACTATAGCAAATGTGCGTTGTGTCAGCGTCCAAAATAAATTTTTTTTTTCCAGGCGGGTAAATTTCTGACTTTTTGAATATTCAGCAGGCCTGTCAAAATTTTGTTTTCTTCCACAGTGGTGGTAAAGATCTTTTCATTTTTGGAGATCATCGCTTTCAAAGTAATGTAGCAATCACGAGTTTGGGTAACTGGCAATCGTAAGTTAAATTTAAGATCGCTGCTTCTGGCTTGTTTGCTTGTTCGTTGATCAAAACAATTGTTCGAAAAAGTGGATCCACTTGTTTTAACAAATTGAACAGAAACAAACTGCAACCTAACCATAACAGAACGCGTTTAACACAAATCTGAGCTGAACTGAGCTAAACTGATTACGTTGGAAGCGAAGTCAAACGATTAAACTAATCCGAAACATGTTGAAAGTAAAATGTGCCCTAATTGACTAATCTGGGCAAACGAAAAAATCTACCGAAGTTGCACAAAAAGCGCTGAACGAAAAAGATAACAAAAGCCAAAAACACCGTAACACAACATGCGGATTCGAAACCGCAACGACAGTACTTTCAAAGCGATCTACAAAAAAAAATTGGTCTACACACGTAAAATTCGAAAAATTTGGTGTAAATGTTGCTTTGAAGATATTGATCTCAAAAATGTAAAAGTCTTTACCACAACATTTGCAATTCTTTTCGTAGGCCACAAAATTTCCCGTCGAGGGCCGCATTTGGCCCGCAGGTTGTATGCCCTTGTACTATTGAACCAATGTAGTGCACAGACAAATTCTGGCGTTAACATTGGTTGTTTGTTTTTGATAAATGCTGCTTCAAGTGTGAGTTGATGGAAGAAGGATTGGGCTGTAGCCAAGTATGATGATTAACTGTCTCTATAGGGAGCGAAATAATTTTGATTTTTCAGTAAATGTCCAATTGCCGAGTAACGGTCGGAAGAAAAAGAAATAATCTTGCATTTTTGTTTAGATATTTTTTGTATAAATCTTGTGTAGATATTTTTTCATGTTAAGTTTATGTGATTTTAGTATATGTTGCTTGATTCTGTGCCGCAGTCTTTGGTAGGTGCTGCCAACGAACGGGGGGTTTCAGCAGCACACAAATTCATTCACGACATTGCTTCGTTGAAGAGAAGGCACGGGATCCTTGTAGATTGCAGGTACAATATATTTGTTGTAAAATTATCATCCGAAGTACATTTCCTCTGTAGCCCTCTATTTACCGAAGTTGTGATTAGAAAAGTGTTGCCGATTCAGAGAAGTTTTTGGGAGACTAGGCGTTTTTCGGAACCTTCTTTCTAATGGTCACCACATTTGCAAATAGCCTTGGTCATACTTACCCGAACAACATTGTCTGATTAGCTATTTTCAAAGAATAGGTTTGGTGCAGTTCACCTCCTGTGGTAGTTTGGAGCTTATAGACGGGACCCAGTGCCCTAGGGTTTTAACAAGATTTGTCTTTCGTTTGGAGGTCAAATACTCCCAACGTCTACATTGTCCGGTCAAAGTTGGTTTTTAATGAAAGGACGTGAAAAATTTTGGGTCAGCTTTTTCAAACAGAACGTCTACAAAGATAAGTTTGCGGTCAACATCTTTTTCAAAAGTGATGGTCAAGTAATGATGTGAAGAGTTTATTGCCGCATAATAAACCGTCAGAGGGGGATTTTTCGTAGAAGATGGCAGAGGTGTCATTAAAGCAGCAAAAATACAGAACGGGTTTTCTGTTTTATCAAAAAAATTCCTCCTTCACTTGTCTAACAAATACATAGGCAAGAACTGGACCAAGTGGAAAGCCCATGGCAACACCACCAATTAATTTTTTCAGGTCTCTGTTTATGCATTATATTGCCGAAACTAAAATCAACTGAATTAGTAGCTGCGGTTAAAATCTCAGAGAAAATTGCCTTAGGAGTAATAGGCGGAACATAATTACTCTTGTATAAAGTGACAGCACAAATCTGATGTATTTCTTTAAATGGGATATTCGCAAAGAGGTTAGAGATGTTGAAGAAATAGAAAAAAATGGCTTCTGGATCCGAGTTAAAGGGTTGCATGTTATCAGCAAAAGTGAAAGAATCTTTTACGCCAGAGTAAAGATCTAGGACTGGTTGAAGTAGGTTTGTAAGGCATTTTGGCAAATCATGATAGGCAGATCCGATTACTCTGGCTACACCTTTTCACAAAAGCCGTACAAAAACGTTGCTGCTTTAATCCATTTCTTGAAAAGTGTGCAATGAATCCGTCTCCGAAGCTTCATTCAAAGTTATTTTATGAAATTTTTTGCAGCTTGATTTATCTTTTTAAACATACTTTTGTTTTCTCATATATAAGTTATTGCTCTTGTCAAGAAATAGCTAGAAAAATAAAGGGGAAAATCACCCTTTCCAAAGATCCGTGAAAGTTTTGCTAGGGCTGAATTCTCTAGTGCCCTCCAAAAATGTTTATTCAGTAAGCTGAACCTCAGCAAATATCATTCGAATTTGCTAAACATAACTGATTCTTGCCAAAATTTTTGAGGTCTCTAAAAAATTAAAAAAGATTATGACTAAAAATGTGATTGAAGACAAAAAACTTTGCCCCAATGCCCTCGAAAACCTTAAGTTTTTTTACGCTAAATTTTAATATCACAAAACCTAAGTTTTTTGTTTAAAGGAGGGGTTTTTAATTTTGTTTTTATTTGCATACAGCCAGGAAAATGTTTTACTGTCGTTGCGAACCGCCAAAGACGAAATCACGAAGAAGTGGGTAGAACCCACACTTTACCTATATTTTTATAGCCATACATCCAAAAATTATTCGTAGAACACAGAGTAAACAACTATTTCTACAAACCTTTTATGAAATATGCCCACGAAAATTGTTGAGTTTGCAGCTAACATTACTTGATCCTAAGCATAACAACAGAAAAATAAAATGTTAGTCATGCTGATGTTATGTAGTTTACGTGATTGACGTTGGAGCAAAAAAGCAGGAAAAAGCAAGTTTCAGGTTCACTGTAATTACTAACTTTCAAAAAACGAGGAAGACCGTGCAAGTTTCAGCTCTTGATGTAATTAAAAATTTTCAAAATAGATCAGGAAGAAGCGATTTTTGGCTTTCATGCAATGCGTTTTAGCAAAAAAAAGCTGGAAAATTTTGTTTCAGCTTTTATTCAATACCTTTTTATTAAAAAAGACCAGGAAAGGGCAAGTTTCAGCTTTTATTTAATACTTTTTAATTAAAAAACAGCGGAATAGTCAAGTTTGAAATTTTTAGTAGTAATTCTTGAATAATAAGCAGAAAAATTCGACTTTTAGCTGTTAATTAATATAGGATTATGTTAACATTTACTTTAAAAAAAAACGAAGTATAACTACAAACTGTCTACTCCAAATTCGATCAATTTTTTTTTCTCATAGGCCTATTTCCAATATTTTTTGAAATGTTGTATTTTTATTTTCTGTCGCTTTAACCTGCCATGAGCATACATAAATGGATGAATAAACTTGCTCACTTCATTGACCTACTCTTAAATTGAGAAAGGTAAAGTCACTAAAAGGGTTTATTACAAAATTATCTCTTCCATAATTATGAATTTATACTCAAATAGATGCTGAACCCTTCACTCCAAACTTCTATTGCCAAGTGATTCAAATTTCAAGACGAAGCAAAAATTTCAAAAATTCTTCTTCCTGTCAAGTTTACAAAGCTATATTTTTGTGGGGAGGGGGTGTTCAAATAAAACAAAGCTTATTTGAGTTTCAATAATAAGCCTGCTAGAGATAAAAATAATTTACATATTACATGTACTATAGGCCTCGCTATCACTAGGGTACATAAGTGAGGGGCAAGCAAGCGAGCTGCTGCTTTGAATTTGGTTATTAAACCGAGTGGCCAGCAAGCAAGCAACAAAGACGTCTAACGGAGAAGGGAGCGGCAGAGGAACTTTTTGATCTCTAAAAAAGCTTGCACAATTTTAAAAGCAAGTTTTAAGAAATGTTTCTAAAAACAGATGTTTACTCGGTTTTTTCGGAAGATTTTTTTGTGCGTATAAAGGCCCTAAAAATGTGGTTAAAGGGCTGTAAGAGTGTAGCTAAAAGTTCAAGTACAAAAATAAACTTTCACCATACATGTTCGCTCAAAAACCAATTACTTTTTGAAAACTTGATATTGGACTTATTGTTTGCACTAGGGTCTAGAAGATTTTCGAAAGGAGAAGGGTGGCATAAAAGTAAGTAAACTAATTTTTCATTTGGGGTCAAGAATAAAATTGCACATGATACAGCGATGATTACAGCAATACAATGTGTATGGATCTGTTTGACCCTAAACTTTGCACGTGACCCAGATACTACTAGCGCACCATTTCGAAAAATCTGACTCACCACTGGTGATACGCGTACCACAGTTTATATAAAAACGTTGGTATCATCTAGTCGCTCACGTTTTAATGACTTAACAGTGCACAAACGTTGCATCAAAAGCATCAAACAACGATCTGAAAATAAAGCTAATCAAATAGACCCATAAGAGAAAATAGTAGCTATTTGAATAATTAACGTAGCATCACTAAGTTTTTTCAAAAGAAAAAAGTCATCAAACTAGATTATAGTAATCCCTTTCGAGAGTCTTCTAAAACAGTATAACTGTCTAATATAATGTCTATTGGAGCAAACCCTTTGTTGTAGAAATGCCATTGCCTACGCCATTCACATGAACCTTGTTCTTGACGGTAATGTAAATTAAGCTGTAGACTGAGAAATGCGTATCTTTAAAAATTCATTTGCCCATTTTATGTGGTACGAGAGAATGCAACCGAGAACCACTGGTTAAGAAAGGTACAGGAAAAAAAATGCGTATAAAATGAAATAACTTTCTACTTTCGCTACTTAAGTAGTTTCATTAGCGATTACTTGTTTACTTTTTCTCAAGTAAAAATACCTATCATTACCTTCCGCTTAAACTTGAGCATTTTTTTGAGAAAGTGGCAATGCTTTTATTCAAGTAGATTTTTAAGCTGCTTTGACCATCTCTGGTGCACAGTAACCAGTTACTATTATAACTAGTTCCTTCTTTAGTGACTGTAACTAACTTCGTTACTTATTTGCACAAGTAACGAAATTTGTAACTAGTTATCAATTAGACACCGTAAAAGTTTCAAGTTACAATTACTTTCTGTTTTCTGCTTTCCCAGCAAAAAAAACAGATGTTTCATTAATTTGTCATAAAACAGCGAAAAAATAGTTTACGTTTTGGTCAAAAAAATTTTTTCCATTGGGTCATTTAGACAAACTGGCAATTTTGGACCCTTTAATCTTGACCGATTAACTTGAAATTGTCCGAAACTATGTAGGGATAAATTATATTCAAGGTCAAGAAGTGTATGGCAGCGAAATTTTTAGTCATTGTCAAGTAATTCTATAATGACCAATAGGGTTGGAGCATATTTGCTTACCCCCACCACCAAACAAGCTTGAAGTTGATATCACTTATCTAATCAAAAATCGATATGATGCCTAAGTCCCGGTTGTGTGGGCAGGCAGATGTGAGAATGACGCGAAGGTCGAACTAACTTGATGGCTTAGCGGTTTACATAAGCCAACACCCAACGTACTTACACCAATAGTTCAGCACTGTGCTAAAAAGGTGGAGTGATTCTACACCTGACTGAGGGTGAAGACCTACAGCAAACTCGAAACCAGCGTTCGTCAGTAGTTGGTGCGGGAATGGGCTCGAATCCTACTTGTCGTAATTTTTACGGACCACTCTTTGAGGCCAATTTTTTAGGCCTCGCTTTTTGCAATTAACATGAACCATGCAACTCTGGCAGTATCTGTAGAGCTCGGGGAGATTGACGCGTCTATTTGAAAATCTCTATGAACATCACCACCTAGGTTGAAGGCTATCGTGAAGGAGCACTCATTAGAATTTTTTTCCATTTGCTGGCTTCCACTTCTTTTGGCAATGATGCAGACAGCTTTTGAATAATGAAGGAGAACGGTATTGCGCTAGGAATTCAAAATTTTTGCTTTTTAGTAAATTAAACAGCGTTATCATTTGGCGGTTGAGCTGTTTTGCCTTGCATCGAGAATAGATCACTCTTGCATTTTACTTCGAACATTTTGGACATTAAAAAGTAACTGTAACAGATAACTTTTTGAAATTTGTCACTGCAACTGTAAATAAGTTACTTTTTTCGCTAGGTAACTGTAACTCAGTTACTTCAAAAAAAGTAACTTGTCCATCTCTCTAAATGAGTGTATTTTGGACGCAAACGCGCATCTCAAAGCATTAGAAAAGAGGAGCAGGAAACAGAATGTTTCAAATTTTACATTTTATAGTAATTAATAATTTTCAATAAAGACGTTTTATTTATACTTTTAAAAAAAGAAAACTTTAGCTTTTTGGTGATATAGGTCAGTGTAGATATTTAGTTTACCATCGCAAAGTATAGATTCAAGCTGCCCACTACAAGTTTAACTAATTTTTTTATGATTAAGTTTTTATCCTCCGGTCGCTACAACCAACCCTGAATATACACGAAAAATATGATATGTTTATTTTTTTACCTTTGACACTAGAATGCCCAATGGAGTCAAAATGACTCCTTTGAATAGTTTGCTTGTGCATATCTTTTCACTTGCTTGCTTTCAGAGAAAATCCTCCCGTGACTTTTCATCATTTTTTGGGCCTAACACTCTCTTGGAATGGCGTGAATTTTTCTCAGCTTTAAAAACGATTTTTTAAAAATTTACCTCGAATGCCCAAAGGAGTCATTTTGACTCCCTGCATAGAGATGCTTAGAAAAGTAGTTTGTGGACAAAATGCAAAGATACTGTTTTTGTGTTTTGAAGCAGAATTTCAATTTGAAAAGTCATTTGTATTTTTGAAAGAGTTTGAAAGCTTCTCAGCTGTGAAGTACCTTTGCAATTGCTTTATCACTCTCTTATCAGTGGAATACAATAGTTTGTTTGGTTGCGACATTGTGAGTAAATTTTTGCTCTATTGTCTTTTGTGTGTTAACAGTGCCTTATAAATAACGGATTATCACCTTTATTTCGAATTGCTGTGCGTGGTCCTAATTGCAAGTACAGTCTGATCGTAGCTGTGCTTTAGTTTGAAACTTGAAGCAGCCAATATTTGAGTATGTCTACAAGACGAGGTCTCACAGCTAGAGAAATTTTGTCTGTGCTAACTGATATTCCTGACGATTTGTCTGAATATGGAGATGAAAGCTGCAGCCTTGATGCAGATGAAAATTTCATACCGGCCGCAGATGAATCTAGCTCTTCTAGTGAAGATGAGAATGTGAATGCAGCAAGTATGCAATGCGAATGGAGTTGTAATGTTTCTATTTTTGGGTTTTCTAAAATTGCATTTGCTTTTTTGTGTTAGGTAATCAAGACCCAAGCACAAGCAGTTTGCAAAGTGATTTGGAATCTGAGGAGGAGGATGATGCAGTGTTGACTGCAAAGGATGGCACTAAATGGAAAAAGGTACAAGTCGGTGAGCAATCCACAGGCAGACTTGCAAGTCATAATATTCTGAAAGAAAGTCCTGGTCCTTCGAGTTACGCGCGTAGAAACATATAGGCTACAAGTCCTGCGAGTGCCTGGCTTTTATTTATTGACAAGTTTATACTTGAACACATTCGTAAGTGCACCATCACTGAAGCTCATAGACAAACCGAAAACGAAGAATTTTGTCTAACAAACAATGAATTGCTCGCATTCATTGCTGTCATGTACGCACGAGGAGTAACAGGTTCAAATGACGTGCCATATCATACTCTGTGGACTGAAAACTGGGGCGTGCCATTGTGTAAAAAAATAATTTCAAGGAACCGTTTTAGCGAAATTTTACGTTTTCTCCGCTTTGACACAAAGTCGGATCGTTCTCAAAGGTTGAAAACAGATAGATTTGCTTTATTTTCTGTGGTGTGAAACAGGTTCATCGACAACTGTATTTCATGTTACACACCTGGGGCTTTCATCACTGTGGATGAACAGCTTTTCCCCAGCAAATGTAGATGTCCATTCACGCAGTTCATGGCATCAAACCCTGACAAGTACGGACAGAAATATTGGCTGGCTGTAGACAGAGATAGTAAGTATGTAGTAAACGGGTTTCCATACGTTGGCAGAGATGAGACTCGCTCTAGAGATGAACGTGTTTCCGACCAGGTCGTCATGCGGTTGTTGAAACCGTATCTCAACAAAGGGAGGAACGTGACAACAGACAATTATTTTACCTCAATAAAGTTGGCCACAGAGTTGCAAAAATACAAAACCAGCTTACTGGGAACAGTAAACAGAATCCGCAAGGAAGTACCTGCAGTGGTAAAGCACATGAAAGAGCCACTTTACTCCACCACTCTATATAAATCTGGTGATGTAACAATGACTGTTTATCAAGGTAAAACCAAGAAAAATGTGGCAATTCTCAGCACCCTCCATCAAAACATCATTATTGCAGATAATGCCAAAAAGACACCAGAAAGTGTCAAAGCTTACAATGTTACAAAATATGGAGTTGATATTGTGGATCAAATGGCAAGGAAATACACGGTTAGACCTTGCACCAGAAGATGGCCTATTCGTTCGCTCCAAAACACACTGGACTTGGCGGCTATAAATGCATGGATTGTTTACAAGGCGGTCACGAAGAACAACATACCCAGAAGAGTTTTCTTCAGCAGTTGGCTCAAGACCTATCTGGGCCTCACTTGGACGAAAGGAGCAACACGAAGAAAAGACGCTTGCAAGAAGAGACATTTGATGAAGGACAAGGTAAAATGACAAAATATTGCCAAGTGAAGGGAGAATGTAAGAAGAATTGCCTTTTTGTTTTGTTGGTTTGGAATTTGATTTTGCCTAATACAATAATCAATAAAAATTTCACTTAGTGAGCTGTCTTACAAAGCTATTCTACAGCGATAATCACAGCAATGTTACACAAGAAATGGCAGGGAGTCGAAATGACTCCTTTGGGCATTCTAGGTATATAAAAATCCCGGGCATTCTAGTGTTAAATCTGCCAAGGTGAAGTCGCTTAGTACAAGTGAATTCCGCTCACTCAACTTAGCGTAGTGTCTTGCACCTCATAATTTTAATTCGAAGCGATTCCACTTTTTGCCTTCGGCAATAAATGTCCAAAATGATAATTTTTGTTGAGATAATAAAGATGTTTTTTGGTTTTGATAAAAACACTTGACCGTGTTTCATTGAGTAGCCTACTCCAACAAAGGAAAAGATTTGTGAATTGATTTAGATTTCACTATCAGTAGCGTATTTAGGGGTAAATGCATACTGCCATGTCCCTTGCTAATGAGCTTAGTTTCCTTTTACGCTCCCTCCTCTTCTTTTAGAAATCCTCGGCTTGCTAACTATAACTCTACAACCAATTTTTGAGAAAGTTATTAGTCTTTTATTTAACATACACAGCGAAAGTTTTTACTGTCTTTGCGCACCACCAATGGTGCAGCCAAGAGAAGGGAAAATAAATCCTTCTTCTTTAACCATATTCTTACAGCCATACTTCAAAGAACTCTACCAAGTAAAGCGAGCAAGCATCTGTTTTTAGGGACACTCATCAAGATATACTTCTAAGAATTTAGTAAATCTTTTTAGCGATCAAAAAAGATGTTTGGGTAAAACCGCAACCCCTGTTTTGAAAATCCTTTGTTGCGTGCCACTTGATATTTTTTCGTTAAAACAACAGCTGTTTAACTAAAGCGTTGGTTAACACAATTTACAACATAAATATATTTTACTCTAAAACTTGCATTTGTTCTGGAAACTGCTAGCATATCGCTGGAAACAGCTGAAGTACCACAACTGGTACACATTTGGAGATAATTGTGTACAACTTGTACACATTTGGTTTTCTATATAAGTTACTTTTTCAAAAATTGACATTAACACTAGGAAAAATACAATCCTACAAAATATAATAATCGGTACATCACCGGTTGTTGTTCCTCTTTGTCATCTTCACATGTGCATAAGTGAGCTATCGGGGTTACCAAATTTTAAATAGGTGCGCATCGATATTCCGTATGTTGGCGTTGTTGTTGAGGAAAGAGTGAGGTTTCTTCTTGTTTACACAACACGTCTGACTCCAGAAAAATAAATATATTTTAAAATCATGAACCACAACATTGAATGCTCGAATGATGACTTGAAACGAATGCTTCATGAATACTTTTACATGCCTCATGAATGCCTAAAATGTTAATGCTTTTTGACCAATTACCACGCTCCTTTTATACCTTATCTACTAGGTCACTTTGCCACGCGTCAGACGGAACTACGCCTGGTCATACGGCTTTTTCATCCAACATTATTTCATTATCACAAGCGAGCGAACATTTTTCATGATGTATAGATATGTCTACTCTTTTGTGACAAGTTTTAGGACAACGAACTATAGATCTAAGATCTACGATCTAAAGTTCGTATCCTGCAGAGCCGCCCAACACGTACCACAATTTTGAGAACTACTGATCTCAGCTAGGAGCAATTAATTAGCCTGGTAATTTTACAATATATTTTGAGCATTTTACTTGCAATTTCATCATGAGTTCTTATTCGAATAAAATTAAATTTATTCAAATAAAATAGGATTTTGCTCCAATAACAAGTAACGATAAAACTACGGTTTAAAATTTCGAACTACATTTTTAAATTAGTTGGTAGACTGATTGCCAAAAACTCGAGGTCAGTATTTTGTTTATCAATCTTCTTTGCAGCGGTACACCTTATTTCGCATTCCAAAAAATTCTGTGCAACTCAATGATCTCAATTTTAATAAATAATCGAAACGAAGTTAAAACATTATTTAATGCAATAGCTGCCGCTCATTTTAAGATTGATCCTTCAAAAGTCTTTAGCAAAAATCCCTTTTGAGGTTGATTTCCAAACCTAATACACCCCTGTACATTTCATCACGTTGGCAGACCTTGGAATGGAGGACCTTGGAATGGAGGACCTTGGAATGGAGGAATCACACGGTTGGAAAACACTGCTCGAAATTATGATCGAACAAAACATTGGGAAAGCGGTGATCGGCCAGGCGAGCTGTTTCAGTTCTAATATTTGAAACGTTGAAAATTTAAGTCACAACGTTTTACTTCCTTCACTTTACACCATAGTAACCAAAGGCATAGTTTTTCTTGCTTCCATTTTACTCACCTAAGCCATAGTCACTTAAAATAGATACTTCCTTACTTCCTTCACCTATTCATTCACACCGTAGTCACTTAAAAGCTTATGCATGGAATGCGCATTTAGTGAGAATGCTGATGCTCAAAAGTGATTATTTTTGAAAGAGGACGCCTTTAGAAGTCGCCTCCTATTAGGTTTCGATTAACTTTGATGGATTGATTCAGTATTGCTACCAGAAAATAGTGGAAAAGAGGGTTGCAAAAGGATCTCATTGTTTTTGCAACGTCATGCTTTCGTGAAATATTGGTGAATAATTATATTTATATTCAATAAGGGTGCGAGACATTAGCATTGCAGCTAGACAATAAGCAAGATGTAGAAAGGCAAGAAAAAATTGAGCATAGAAAAAGTTTTTTCAATGTTCAGCACGTTTGATTTGATCACCATAAAGCCATAATTTATACCAAACAACTTACAATAGAAAAATTTGCTCAAAAAAATAATTCTATTGTATTGTTTTTCTATTTTTCTATTGTACGTTGATGCTGGAGGCAGATCTCTCTTGATAGGAGATTGCCTTGAAAATTGCTGGCTAGCAACTAGCAACTCATGTACCAAACAACTTAATGACTCTCTTTATTTACTCTTTCGCAGATTTTTTTGCGACCGTTATCATTTGAAATTAGTTTTGACTGATGGCGATATGACCACGAATGTTAGTGCCTAAAAAGTAGAAATACTTGTTCAATTTTTCAATTAAATATGTAAGGTATCCTTGCTCAAATTTACCAAAAAAAAGCACGCAAGCTTTCTAAGAATGATAAAAGAGAAATGCTTGGTCTTTAGGTAAGATGAAAAAAGGGTTGCATTCTCGGAAGCATCTTAAATCTGGAGATGATGTACAACGCTAAATGCGCGTTAGAAAAATGTGATAAATGATATTCTGATACCTCGCGCCATGCACAGGAAGCGCTACAGTGGCTGATAGATACTGTAATTAAGCCCACAAAACATCGGAAGCAGTTTGCTTGAATTTCACAAAAAATGAAGTCTTTGTACTTGACCAAATTGATGATAAATACTAACACTGCTCTGCAGGTGTGGAGAACGAAGATGACGATGAATTATTAAATTTCTCCGCCACACTTGCACTTCAATTACAAGAATTGATGGTATTTAAATGGTTTACCTGAAGCTATTGTAATATTCATGCAGATGGGTAACCAGAAATTTGTAAAGAAGAGAATAGGTTTATTCTGAGGCAACGTTCGTGTTCAGGGGGAGGGGGCTAAAGTTTAACTTTGTGAGGAAGATCATCTTTTCAGGAAAAAGTATTGCTCAGAAGGGCTTCAGTCCTTTAAATCTCTTTTTTCATAGTCAATCAGATCAACAGCACAGTAGACTAAGTAAGTTGAATTTAACTGCGCTATTTTTTCTGCAGTTAAAAATGGTTTAGCAACTTAATCCTAACAAAACCTTTTACTAAATTAAGTGATTTATTAGGGGTTGTACTATCTTGTACTATCAAAACTTGTACTATCAAACTTGTACTATCAAAGTTAAACTTGTACTATCAAAAGAAAATAACAAAGCAATGGTTGGCTACAAAAAGTTGAAAGTTTACGTTGGTTATGCCTTTAGGAACGGGGGTTCCAGTAGCAATTTCGACAGGTACTTTAAACGGTCGCTTCGTTCGCAGCCATGCCATTAACGAGACCAACATGCCTCGTGGCAACCCATGGGAATCTCGTAACCATCTGGTCAAGCACTCTGAAATGTATTGATTAGCAAGTGATTGTCGTGTCCTGATTGCCCTCAACGTACTTAGATTGCATGAATTGTATTTGCTGCCGATGCTAAACCTCTTTTTTAATTCTCCTAATGAATTGCTGCCATATTTTGTGCCTCATTTTAAAACTTCATTTCACCAAATCTAAACGTATCCAAACTCTAACTTGGATCAATAGATTTAGCCTATATGTTCCCTTTTGTGCTTTTGTTTGAAGTCATTTTCTTCTTTCATTGATTTATGTGTAGCAATCTTATGTCCGTGAGATAATTTATGCATCTATTCCTTCCATGACGACACATGCAGCTAATGTGATTTTTAACATGACATTGCTTCTCTGTAATCTCGTCAATAAAAGCAAATTTAAACATCTTTTCAACGACAATAATTAATTTCATATCAAAAGCTTTCTTCAGGTTTAACAAACTTCAAGTTGTTCCCAAGTTTAATTCTCTTTCCTCACTTAATGAAGTATATAGACCTAAAAGATGTAGATAAGTAACTATGTGCAAAGAAGAAAGGATTTTTGAGAAACGCGAAAGGAAATATAAGAAGTATCACCAATAGAGAAGTTCGAAAATCACTTAACATTTGTTTTTTCGTATGGAGGGATCTCTGCCGCGTTGGTTTCTTCGTGTAAGAAGAATCACCCGAAAAAGATTCTTTTATCAAATTCTTTTTTCCAACTCAGCTGGGAAAAGACTGCTTGACCGTGCGACGATTAGGTGTATCAGTTGACGATTCAACTTGGCTCTGTCACTACTTAGAAATAAGCGAGTTGAAGCAAATGCAGCTGAAGAATATGAGATTTAACGGGAAATTCTTGCGCTTTTGTTTGAACGACTTTTTTAAGAAGAAAAGCCAGTTAAAAAATGTATGCATGCACGTTGTCTTCCAACAAAGCCATATTTAGTTGCTCCTTAAGAAATACGAGTACTTAATATTATACAGAAAGCCCTCAAGGACTTTGAAAAAAATTGTCTGAAAAAAACAAACATCAGAGAATTTGTTGCTGTTTTAGAAACATAAATAAAAGATTGCAAAAAGCCTACTTTTATATCGAAAAATTGAAGAAGTAACGCAGAGCAAGTTGCTGCTTGTCAGCATTGATTTTTGCTTGATAAAACGCGGTCCTAAAATATAGTTATTTAGCTTTTTTTCGCTTAACCACTTAAGCATTATCAAAAGCGACTGCTAAGCGATCTTTAGCGAAAAGGCAGTCAAAGCGACCGCTTGTAGCGAGCAAAGAAGTGAAAACGGTGGTTGAGGTCACAGTTGCAAAAAGGTGATCTAAAAGTTACTTTAAACCAGGAGTGCGCAACTTGTGGCTCGCGGAAAGAATTGCAAATGTGGTGGTAAAAACTTACTTGTTTTTTGAAATCAAAACTTTCAAAGTAGCAACTATACCAAATTTTTCTAATTTTGCGTGTGCAAACCAATTTTGTAATGCAGATCGCTTTGAAAATATTTTTCTGTTGCTTTGGAAGTGTTGATCTCCAAAAAATTCTTCGCCACCACTTTGGATGAACACATATTTTGACCGGTCCGGTAAACATTCAAGAAGTCAGAAATTGGCCCGCCTGAAAACAAGATTGCCTACCCTTACCGTAAAAGCTTTTATTAATTCGCAATTAAACGGGAAGATAGTTTTCAACTCGTCTTCTGCTTCTAGAGAGAGGCAAATTTTTAGCTTGGGAAGGAAGTCAAACAGTTTTACAATTAGTTTTGAAAGCAGAGCCACTGTTTTTTGTACAAGCTCAATTTCTTGCCATTTGTGTAGCGATCCCCCAGAATATAGCTCGAATGTTTCATAATTTTTCAATAATCAATGGTAATAAGTGTGTGCTTGTTTTTAGCATCTACTATGAAATTGCAAAACGGTAAAAAACCTTTTGGAAATCAACAAAACTCCTTGAAAAAACAGAAAAACAAATATGGTGGAAAGCGCCGGCAAAGGTTTTTTCTTTATTCATAAAATTCTGATTTTTCCGATCGATCTTTTAATGAAATGCCAAAAATTTTTCAGAAGTTACACACCTGATAAACCTCGTGGAAAATCAAAATGTTGTGCTAAATGTAGAAAAAGACGATTGGTGAGTGTTGATCTCGTTAGTGACAATACAAGCTCTGTTGTTAGTCAAAAAAGAAATAAAGTTGGTTTAAAGATTCATACCGACATAAATCACAAACATTACGTTGAAAACAATTCATAGTGTATTGCAAACAATGCACCCAACCCCATTTGACGAGATCTTATGTCGGTGTGAATCTTCAAACCATTAAACTAACCTTGCATAACGTAATCTAAGAAATAAATTTGCGTAGCACTTTGTTCACGAGAGAAACCTCTTTTCCACAACTCTGTGGTTTACTGGGGCATAGCCTTTAACACCACGTGACCATTGCGTAATGTTCACTGGCACATGTAAAATCAAATTTTGGGAGCCAAAGCATACGATAAGCCAAATTTTATTGAACAATTCTATAAATAAATTAGTGTAATTTCGTGAGGGAGGGGGAAGGGGAAAGGGGAGGCGGACAATTTTCTCCATTTTGGTTTTCAAAACAACATGATGATCCTTTTTAGGGAATCAATTTTTGAAAATGAGAATTTTGACTCTAAAATGATTGTATTTCAACTTTGTTGGCTTCTTCCCTTAAACCGTTTGTGGGGCTATCGATATTTATTGCCTCTGTAAATGTTTCAAGGATCATATTGATAATAGTCATTCTTCTAGGCGAAAGAAGATCTGAAAAATCAAAGGTTTACAGCATTGCTTTTTTGGTTGGGTAATTTGAGATGCAAATCTGCGAGGCTTGCTAGTGGGGTGAAATCCGTAAAAAATATCAAAATGTAGAAAATTTACATTCAATACATAATTTGCCTGCAATAAAAACTTTTACTTACAGATGGAAACACTTTTTTCAAAAATGTAGGTTGTTTGAGAGAGCTTTCTTTTTACACAATTATTTATTTTTCCTTCTCCTTCCCCGCTTTTGCCAAACGCAAAATGTAACTCCATATTGAATATGGCTCATGTAGCTGCTGTGTAGAAACGTCTTGCGCGGAAACGCAAGCAATCGAGTGAACGATCTTGGTCCAGAAGCTCAAGCAGGTCGATCTCAAGCTGGTCGACCTCAAGCTGGTCGAACTCAACCAGGTGGACCTCAATCAGGTCGACCTCAACCAGGTATGCGAAGTGGTAGGCCAACGATTATATTTGGTAAAGTTTATAAGAATCTCTGAAGGAAGTTAATGAACCAGCTGAGGAAGAAGTTGTATTGATGAGGGCCACTAGATAAAAAAGACGTTGGCTATTATTAATAAAGTTGAACACATACCCAGGAGGGAACAACGCGGACGTGCTTAAATGCATTTATTTCTTTGAGTGCTACTTATTGTTTAAAATTATCAGTGGCTGAATGCAAAACAGCAACTAGCTCTCTTCTTAGCGCCTTAATCTTTGTGTTTGAATAAAAACTAAATTGAATTTCGCTGATCTAGTGTGTTTGTCACTTGAGCCGATGTTAAACGCAAATGTCCTCACTTTCACAAAATAACTTCACCCTCGCTACTATTTTCCTTATACGCCCTAGTGTTAATTGCATTGATGTGGATGCAGTGATTCAGATTGGCGGAGTAATTTTCGTGGTTCCCGAAGTCCTTCAATCCCTATTGATCCCTACAGAACCTCACCAAGTTTTCTAGAATTACGAAGAATAACAAGGTAAACATTAAATATTTTTGATAAAGCAGATGCTTTGTACAAATTGTCCTCTTTTCGCGTTTGAGCAAAATATCTAAAATAAATAATTAATGATCTTCTAAATAATTGAAAGTATTTTCATCGAAAAAGAAACTATTTTTGTCAGATTGAAACAACAGCTTAAATTCTTCAAACAAACATTAGATGGAAAGAAGTTGTACCAATAGCTTTTCCTGGTTCGCTTGTCAGTAGCGGCGACCAACCCATTTTCACTAGAAAATTTTTGTGATATGGCTCTGATGTGATGCTCACAAAAAGCATGCAACTTGTTTCAGAGCTATACATAACTATCCTTTTTGAACTGATCAAACAATTACCAAACACAATTTCCATTCATAAAACATTTACTTGTTTAGCGGAAGAGTCATATAAAAACAGTCTTACGTCTTGCTAGCGTTTTGATTTGCAGCTGCACTAATGATTATGATATTATCATTGGCCACAAATATTCCGATCTCACACCTCTATCAAGTTTTGTTTTCTGACCGTTCGCCTCCTGCTTGCATGTTACCCATACACTTCAGTGCAGATTGCTTTTATACGAATGCAATAAAACGAAAATATGTTAAAGCGTTTTTGCTTAAATGCTATTAATTTTTTTGGCATTATTTTTTAACGCTGTCACAAGTTAACCAAAGTTTGCAGCTCATGACCTAGGTCCGTGATATTAGACTTAAACCGCATTAATAAGCCCAACAAACTGTACACTGCAGCGACTGTAGTCTGAAGACCTCGCGAATAATAAACATTGTCAGAATTGTCATTAAAGTGTGGTAGGGCAGGTATTGCTAAGCAAGTGTTTCTCCCAAACTGTTTTGCATCATGATAATTAAATTTTTCGACTTTTAGAGAAATTTTAGCTACATATTGGTTTTCGGAGGTTTTCTCTTCTTGATTCTCATGCACACAAAAATATGCAAAAATTTATTTTTCCATTGAACTTGCGTTGCAATTGAGTTACATAGATTATACCATGCAATCAATAATGATAACAAAAAGACTGAAGAAAATAAAATAACTAAAAGCTATGCAAAAACATCTATGTATCAAAAACAATTTCCCACCGAACATGTCTTACCACAGCTGTTATTGTCAAGGCCAGCAGCACGTCTCAGACTATACTTTCAAATTCTGCTAGGACCCTAGCAAACGAGTCGACTTTGGCTCCAAGGTAGACGTTGTTTCCATATCAGTGTTTTCTAATTTTTTAAAAATATGGCCCAATTTTATAATATGGAGTGGTCCATAGCCAATGAGTAAACTATGCAAATTTTTCCAATTAGAACGTTCTCAACAAAATCTAAAATATAAACAATATGCCTTCCCCAGTTGTCTCCCACCCTATATCGTTCGTCAGTGCAAAGCACCAGTGTAAATTTGAAACAATTTTACCACATGTGCTTAGAAAATCGATCAGTAGCTTACAAAAGCTTTGCCTTATGGCAGAGGAGTGCACTATAATCACCATGCGCGCTGTGGGCTGGTCGATACAATGCAATGAATTATTGATTGCTATTGATCAATTCACCTCATTTTTTTTTATCAAGAAGCTGTAGACGTGAATTATGCTTTCTTTAACCAACCGTCAGCCTGCCAACGAAAATGCCGAACTCACTTTTTAGGCTTCGAGAAGATTGAAAAGAGCTGCTTTTTTGAAAAGGCATGAGAATTTATTCCCAAACTTTTTTTGGTTGGCACGTCAATACCGAAACAAGTTTTGTGAGAACAATGAAGAACGGTTAAATATACTCTTTGGAAGCAAAAAGTGACTCTTTAAGGGCAAAAAGTTGCTTGACTTAAGCATTTCAGCAAGTGACTTGAGCATACTAGTTATATACCAACATGACTTGGAAAGTTACACGACAACGTGTTTAACGAATCTTATTGAATGCAGCTTACACAATGTCGGCAAAATAAGATCACTCAAGATCGGCGTAAAGAAGAGTGTCAAAAAAATAATGACCGGCGGTTGGTGTTACAGGTTTTATTGTTTGTAAATCTTTAAACTTCCTGCTGGAAATTGGCAGACGATTTTCAAAGACTCGAATCCACTGAAATGGAGTGAGTGTCTTTGCTAACCTTCGTGGCAAAGTCACTCACTCCTAATCATTTACAAAATTAACTTCATACTCAATTTGACCTTCACTTTTGTACCTCAAGGCCCGAAGATTGTTGATAGTTTGGTCTCCAATTCTCTTTCCTGGTCTTGCAGTCGTCACATAGGCTCAGTTCATCTTAAATATTTCATCATGATGAACTTGTCGTACAACAAATGGGAAGGGACCTATAATTGACAGATGCCGACAGGGTTATTTCGATCTAGTAGACCTCCTCAAGGCATCTCTGTCAATAAGAATCGAGATCAGCAACCATGACTTTTATTTCACGATAACTCGTTGGAGTAAGACTACAAAAAAAGAGTATTTGTAATCTTAAAAACATTTTCTATCTGTGGTACAAGCTGTATTCACTGTTTATATGGCGAGGGATTTACCCGCTGCACCAATCAACAGCCGCCTCAACGTTGTAGTGCGGTCCCTGGCCCTGTTTGGGTTGGTTCAAAATGGCTGTTGGCTTTTCCGAGGATCCCACTTACCCCGGATACTCTCCTCATTCAAACCATTTCTTCACCGTGTTGCCCTCTAAACGACCACAGAAGAGCACCACGCAGCCTCTCTAAAACCAGTCGACTGTTTTCTCTCTTCTCCTACCTGTCTCTTGCCCGTCTTTTCATTCTCCTTTATCTCCTGGTGAGCTGCAACGTTCATCCTAATCCTGGCCCCGTCTTTCCCTGTTCAGTGTGCCCTGAAAATGTGACCTGGAGGGGTGGATCGGTGCAATGTTGCACCTATTCCAAGTGGATCCATTTAAGGTATTCACTACTCTTCTTCTCTAGATTCAAAACTCTGGGGAGCTCCCACTCCTGAATCTGTCCTTCTGGTTGCTCCCCTTCTCTTTTTATTGAAGTTTCACACCTTCCAATACTGTGTCTTCTTCTTCGAGCTCCTCCATCTTGTATACCTCCATTATTCAACCTGGTCCATCTGATCCCCCTCTGCCAATGCAGCGCTTCCACCCTTGACTTCAAATCTTTTATCCTCCTTCCGCCCACTTTGTATCACCTCCCTCTGCATCCTCCTCACCCCCACATGTTTCTGGTTGTTTTTCTTTATTTCATGCTTCCTCTTTCTCCCCAGACTCGCTTAGGGTCTTTAATAGAATGCCTGAGGTCTTTGAGCCAGGAGCGCAGAACTACTCCACTTTATCTCGTCTAACCTGTGGATTATGTCTGTTTCCAGAAATCCAACCTTAATTTATTTCCTCTTTCCGGATCAATAGATACTCTGCTTTGCGATTTGATTGTACTCGCTCCCGGTCTGGCATTCTTTCTCCTGATGACCCGCACGCCAATGATGGCGTCATAATTTTTGTCAGGCAGGGCTTATCCTCTCTCTCTCTCTTCGCTTGAGCTCTACTCTGATTATGTATGGTTCAACATCTTACTGAACTACTTATCCTCTTGTTCTTTACTTAATGTGCATGCTCCCCCAATTCACTCTTCTTCGGCGGATAGCAGAACCGACTTCTTCTCTCCCTCCATTTTTCTCTCCGCCAGAAATCTCTTCATTCTGGGAGACTTCAACTGAAATCACCCACTCTAGGACTCAAAGAGTATTTCTGACCCCCGTGGGCAGAAAATATGCGATTGGATCATCTCCTCTGATCTCTTTCCTATCAATAACCCTGACACCTCAACTCTTCTTCGTCGCTCCTTCCACCTTGGAACATGGCAGTAACCTTTTTGGCTTTCAGGTTGTATAAAGTAAAGTTGTGAAAAAGCAAGTTTTGTTTTGTAATACCTATGTATTGCTGTTGTGGCATTGCTGTTTGGACACAGTAGAACTGCTTGCAAATCTATTGTCCATACTGAGATAATGTCCGTTGTCCGACCCAACTCTTCATCTTTTTCTTTCTCAGCTATAGCGTCATCTTTAGCTTTGATCTGAGCATCGTAAACTGATTGATCATCGTTACCATGCTTTGCCAAAATACATGTCATATTGGTCTTTCTTTGGTATAAATATTGACGAAGAAAGCGAGTCAAACTTCTGGTTGAACAACAGGTGGCTAACTACTCGAGCTTCAGCTTCTAATGCAGCATTCCTATACAATGCACTCAGCGTACAAGCCTGACAATGTAGCACCTGGGCGTAGAAATTTTTTGGAGGCGTATGAAGGCATCTTTCTGCAGTAATGTGATGGAAGTGTAAGTGAGTCGTTGAATAAGCTTTGCAGAAATTGACTACCAGTTCCGAAAGGACAGCCGTATGGCCTGAAACAAGTTTAAATTTAACAGATCGAACCTTTACAGTGCAGATAAATCAAATATACTAACGAGGTTTTGATATAGATTGTTTATTCCAGTCGTTCAACCCTGCATTGGCTATAGGTTACGGAAACTTAAGAAAGTGTAATTATGCCGCCTACCATTATCATTTGCTCCAATAGGCTACCCCGGATCCCAAAACACTTGCACAATGATGGGCCTACTAAAGTTATGAATTTGTTTTCTGCTTTACAGCGTAATCTTTAGCAGTCCCAATTTGTTGTAGCTAACTAAGTTAGTCTATAAAAAATCTGCATTAGAAGCTTGATATTTTATTATTCTTTGCTCTATGTTTCCACCAAGATTCAAGCGTTTGGCAATCCAAAAGCTAACTTCCTAGTTTTTCTACCAAAATCTTGCTACATCAAGTGAATTATTATTCAGCTGCACTTTTATTGTTGCCAAAAGTTTTAACAACTTTCATTACTAGTAAAATATTTTTGCAATGTATGTTTGTAGTCTATTGTAGGCTGCACATAAGTCATGTAGGTACAACTTGTCCCAGAAGATTTCCTATGCACTATTTTTAAACACGCCGTCCACACAGTTAGTGTCACCATCCGACCAGAATAAGATTTCTCACACCTTCTGAATTAAAATTTTGCACAGTTCAATACTCTCTAAACCAGGGATGTGGAAGCGGTTGTTTTTCAACCGCTTCCGCTTCCACGCCTATTGCTTCCACAAACAAAAAACGAAAAAACGACTGTTGACAATTTTTTTAACTTTTGTGGGTCTGTAGCCTGCCTTCTCCTACACTTCATTATTTTGAGAGAACAAAACTTTTATTTATTGCCATTCCTTTACCTACTTCGCTTGAGCTTATTGTTCCGAACTACTCTGTGTTTCTTTATCTTAGATATCAGAACTCGTGTTGAATGTAGAACAGTGCTTTTCAATCTTTTTGTCATCGCGGAGCCCCTAATGTATTTTCGCGTTTGTCACGGAACTCCCACTAACAAAACTTTAGAAATCACAAATTGCTTGCAAGAAAATCAAATATTTTGTTACTACAATTCAAAAAATAATTAAACACTTCAACAAATAAACAGTTATTACAAGTTCCTTCACTACTTGCAACCACTTTTACAACAGTTAACTTAATGCTTCTCAGATCTAAATCGTATGACCACATATTACAGCTCTCGACAATAACCTGTCGTCACAACAGCAAATTACACCGTATAGCGCTGATTTTCCCTCTTTATTCTTAACTAACTCTGACTTTGAGTTAACTTTAACTCTAATCATCATTACGGACTTTCTGTCCGTCCCCAAAACACGTATTGACTCCGATCTTTTTTGGATAGTGAAGCCCGAAATTTCTGTTGTATATATAGTATATACTGTACATGTAAAGCGAGCAAAATTGAACTGCACCAAACAGCAGCCGCCTCAACGTGGTGGTGCGGTCCCCAACCCCGTTTGGGTTGGGTTAAAATTGCTGTTGGTTTTACCGAGGGTCCCAGTTACTCTGGGCACTGCCCTTACACAAACCATTTTTTTGCCGTGCAGCCCACTGAACCACTGCAGAAGGGTAGCAAGCAGCCTCATAAAAATCGGCCTGTCTTCTCTCTTCTCCTGCCTTTCTCTTGCCCGTTTCTCATTCTTCTCCTTCTCTTGATGAGCGGCAACGTTCATCCTAACCCTTGTTCCGTCTTTCTCTGTTCAGTGTGCGCTGGAAATGTGACCTGGCGGGGTAGGTCAGTGCAATGCTGCACATGCTCTAATTGGGTTCATTTAAAGTGTTCACTACTCTCCTTTTCTAGATTCAGAACTCTTTGCAGCTCTCACTCCTGGAGCAACCCTCCCTGCTGGGTCCCCGCATTTTTTGGAGATCCCACATCTACCGTCACTGTGACTTCGTCCTCAGACTCCTCCAGCTAGTATACATCCACTGCTCAAATCTGGCCCATCTGGCCCCCTTCTGCTAATGCAGCACTCGCACCCCACCCTCACCTTCAAACCTCCTATCCTTTTTCCGCCCACCTTGTATCTTCTCCCTCTGCACCCTTACCACCGCCTCATGTTCCTGGTCGTTTCTCTTTACCTCCTGCTTCTCCTTCCCCTCCCTAACTCCCTCAGCGTTCTTCAATGAATGCTGGGGGTTTTCTAGCTAGAAGAACTGAACGACTACACTTTATTTCGTCTCAACCCGTTGACCTTATTTGTATTCAGGAATTGTATTCAGGAAATCTTTCTCTTTTCGGATCCCTGGATTCTCTGCTCTGCAATCAGATGGCACCCACTCCCGATCTGGTATTTTTTCTACTGATGTCACAGACGCTAGCGGCGGCGTCATCATTTTCGTCAGGTAGGACTTATCCTTCTCTGAGCTTTCTATCTCCTCTCTTTCATCACTTGATCCCTACTCTGATTACGTAGAGGTCAACATCTCTCTAAGCGACTTCTTATCGCTGTCATTTCTCAATGTTTATGCTCCCCCTATTCGCTTTTCTCCGAAGGACAGCAGAACCAATTTCTTTTCTCTCTCCATTCTTCCCTCCTATGTGGAAGCGGAAGCGGTAGAGTTTTCGCGCTTCCGCTTCCACAGAAAAAGCACCGCTTCCGCCGCTTCCGTTTCCACATCCCTGCTCTAAACTTCTGAATTCAATCAAAAATTTTGCTTTTTATGGAGCATGACGACATTGAAACTCTCTTCGAAAATTTTCTTGCACTATTTTGTATAAATTGTCAACAAAATTGGCTTCCACGCAAAATGCCTTCTCTTTGGTTGACGAAGACATGATGGGAAAACTATTGTCAAAATATTTTATTCACTAAGTCTACTACTACAGCCTGAAAAAGAAAAGAGGAATAATTTAAAGTTAAAAATTTTGTTCAAAGATTTGTGGGTTCTCGTTTTTTAGGGCCCACTCTGAATCCAATTAAGGATTGTTTATAAAAAATTTTTGTGGTAAATTTAAAATCTAGCTTAAAGGTTAGAAAAAATACACTCTCCCCCATTATTTTTAAATTTGGTATGCCGTAATTAATGGCGCGTAGCCACACAACACCAAGAATGGCTACACTGGTTTAAGCTGCTAATTGTTTTGTGGTAATTTTTTGAGACAAAATGATTTTGAAAAGTCAAGAGTTACTGAGCATATTTTAGAGATATTTGAAGAGGTTAATCGTGGCACTTCGTCGATCTAAGGCAGGGGGGGCAACCTACGGCCCGCGGGCCGCATGCGGCTCCCGAGAGCATTTTGTGCGGCCCGCGATCACTTTTGAAACTTCAGTAAACCTGAGTGACGATGATAGAAGGGGAAACAATTCCCGCATTAATGAGCCAAAAACTTTACATGCCACGATGAAAAAGGCATTTGTCAGTTTGCACAGGTGCATTTTCCGTCCATTCAGAGGGTCATGACCTTTTTTTTTGGAGACCATCATGTCCACGCTCTATAATACAACAATGCAAGAAGGTGAGACCTTTTTTTTGGACACTTTCATGAACACTGGCCCTTGGCCAACTCTTCATTGATCAATGCGGCCCTCTGGCTAAAAAGATCGCCCACCCCTGATCTAAGGCATAGTTTTGATAAATCTTTTGGGGAGGAGCAAGCAATTGCCCTTTTGCTACGCACTTGAATAATTACAAATTAATTAAACTTTGCTTTGGTTCTGCTAAATACGGCTGCTGAATATTTATCGATTGATCTAAGTAGCCGATTTGAGCCAGATTTTACTCGCAGCCTTTATCTAAGTTTAGAGAGCAATCTGTAGGAGTAAGATCTCAATTTTGTTTGTAGTGCGCGAAAGCTTCCCGTGCCATACGACCGGAAGTGGACGTCGAGTGATGATGATTCAGATGATTTATATTATCCACTTAAACAACGCAAGCGGCGAAGATGAAAAAATTAGATTGTCCGATAATCGTATCTCACATCCTTAATTTTATTTTTGTGTATCCAGTGACACAGCTAGGTTTCTAGACAATGATCAACCGTCGGTTGAAAACTGTCAAAAGTAACAAAACTTGTTTTTATATGCAGTTTTTTTGTACTAACGAAATATCTTATTTGCTTTAAAAGCAAGCAAGCGTTTTTTGCATTTAGCTGTAGCCGTTGTTCTTTGCCAAAAATCTGTATATTATTATCAATGTCAGAAGCAAGCATTGATTACAGACGGCATCCGGTGTTCATTTTGTATAATTTATTAGTGTATTTCTAATTAACCTGTTTATATTTGTATACTGTGCAATTTCTCAAAAAAAAAATTACTTGACCATGAAAATGAGCAGTTATTCATAAATGATTTTGCAATTTTCTACAATGTGTTTTGGTGTTAGTAGGAGCAAAGTTTGAAATTAGAATGGCACATGTATGTTTTTTGATTGAAAAATAGAAGTGATGGTAAATTTTTTATTTATTTTCCATGTTAAAAATGAAGTTCTTTTATATATCTTCCAGTTATGGAAACACGTTTTGTCGATTGTACAGCAGTATCTTTTTCACAGTTCTACTTCTGAGTCACTAGTACTGATGGCAGTGGTAGTCTTTCCAAGGTTCAAGCGAAACGAGTCATCAAGCCTATCCCTCTCTAAAATTTACTAAAAAAAGCACCCCTCAAACATCTTGTAAAAATAAAATCGCTCCAAAAGTTCTTTCTTTGATTTATGCTAAAATTCAATTCCAGCTAAAATAGCTCAAAATTCTTCAAATCAAAAATGTTGAATTGCAGAACTCTTTGCCGTTTATTTCAGACTTTTTTGCATCACAGGTGTTTAAGCTTACTGTTGTTGTTGTTGCATGCTATTGGTCGAACTCTTTGAAAGGTAGAATCTTTGTAATTATGTTATTCATTATGATTAAACCAAAGCTAGTAAATAGTTTAACGCAGGGTTGTGTAAACTACGGCCGGCCAGAGCATTTAGTGCGACCCGCCAATACTTGCACAAACTTTCATTGATCTAATTTAATATGACGAGGGGTGACTGCACTTGCCGTACTAAAGAGTTCGTTTTGAAGTTCGAACTCACTATCATTGTCGCTCGAATCCACTCGAACTTGTCGCCGAGAACTGGAATTCAAAATTCCTATATCGCTAATGGTATTCGTCAAAAATGGCATCTGGCATTAAGTGATGACTGCTTCAGCAAAAAGCTAGTTTTGACAGCGAGTGTGTAGTGGTTAACATATTCTGAATTAGACAATCCCACGCCTGCGAAAGCACTGTAAAACGGACGTCAAAATGTCTTGCATTCTTTCGTCTCGCATCAAAAGGGAAGAGCTGGAGCAAGGACCATAGCTCTGCAAGTGGTGGATGGCAGCATAAATTTGCAATATTGCCATTCTACAGACAGCTAGGAGTAAGTTGACCTAGCTTCTTGGTATGCACCCAGACAATCTATCAAGCTCAGTTAATTGAGAATAGGCATCTGTGCGACGTTGAATCATTCACAATTTATTATAGCAGTGACACAATAATGAACGTCGACATAAAAACTACAGTGTAAAGCACAGCGAGTGAACCTGTGACACAATTGGAGCAGCATTGTCATCACTTATGTGACCAAGAAAAAATGAAATCGATTCTAATCGCTGCTCATAAAATTGAATAAAAGTAAATCCAATAGGACAATAATAGAATGCTGTATTCATAAATAAAATTACAAAGAAAACAACAACAATATACGACACAGTGTACATGTGAAATGTACAACAGTAAAAGACAAATAACACCTGATTCAAGCACAGCTCGATCAAGTTATCCGCTATGGGGCAGCAGAGAGCCATCCTTGCTTAACGAAAAATCGAAAGGAATAAAATTGGTTTCAAAATTGCTGAAGTGGCCAAGTCCAGTGGGGCAATCATCCGTCTGCCTGTTCCCTTGGATTCCTTTTCGCAAGGATTCAATAACCGTGTTCTGCTCTAGCAACTCCTTCTCTTTGGACTGAAGCTGAGCGATAAGACGATTTCGTTCTTGTGTTTCACGTTTTATTTCAACTTCCAAATCAAAAACTCTGAAAAATATGTTGAATCACTCACTTACAAATTAAGAATTACTTGTTTAAGCCCGCTTCAAAGTCCGCAGTGTTACTGACATAGTTTGTCTGACCTTTTTGGATATATTTCATTTTTGGTACAAGCATTGTAACTCAAGAAAAATTGATTACTAACGTCAAATTTACAGCCTGAGATTTAGCCTTGTACAAAATAGTAAGTAGCAGCTGCGTGAGAACCAACCAACCTCCTGCTTAGTGTCTGTGCGTGATCATCTTTTTCTTTCAATTGCTTGCGCAACCTTGATTCACGTTTCTCCGAAGCACGAAGCTAAAAAGAAAGAAATCTAATCGATCGAATAGAGTTATGATCGTTATGTTGATAAAAAGTGGGGGTGCGCAAACCACAGCGCGCGAGAAGAAATTATGCGGTCCGATAACCCACGTTGCTAGTGATTGTCAGATTGATAAGCCCGAAAAAAGGTCTTTAATATGAAAAGCCTTTGCAACTGATCCGCGGCCTCATCTGTTGATAAAATTAAGGAAATTTAACCGGTCTGGAAAATAATTGCACCTCCCTGATGTTCAGAGAGGTGGCAACTGATTTCGAATAAGATAATCAACAACGCGAAATAACATTTGCGGCAGTCATTTCTACGACATGCTACAGGGACTTCATTGTACCAACTGACCGACTGTAATAATCTGACGTGTGGCTGAGTTTTTTGAAGAAAAGCCTCTTAAAAACAAAAGGTCATTTGCTAATCAAAGTGAGGTGTAAATCACATGATTAGGGGGGGACAGAATCAGCAACGTGCAACAGAATAATATAACAAAAAATAACTTTGCTTTGCATTCAAATACAAAATGTAGTGGGAGAAATCACAACAATCATACAATAAACAAAACGGTGTAAAATGAGCGATCCGTGACCAGGTAATTAAAATTCCAGTGCTCTTGAAGCATGTTTGCCGTATCGGGTGATCTCCTTAAAACATGTCCTGTTGTGGCGGAGAGGAAAACTATTACCTCAAATTAATACTACAGTAAAACCTGGTATCGCACAAAGAGTTTATCGTAATTGCAGGTTAGCATTACCTTGTCACATGAAAGAGCTTCATTTTGTTCAGCAGTAGCTCGGGCATCGCTTTCATGTTTAAGTGTTGTCCGCAGGTTGAGTATCTCAGATTCCAATCGAAGAATGCGGTTTTCATACTGAACAATTAATTGTAGTTCTCAGCTAGCAATGTCGTCGTAAGTACTTATGTTTAGACTTAATGCGAGATTACATGTTGCATGCGACGTATGTCTACCTCTAACCTCCTGCTTTTTTGCTACTTTAATTACGAAGCGAGCTTTTACATAAGTCTTTCATGAAATTACGTCACCGGATTAGAACAGTGAATTAATTCAGCCAGCGCATCAAATGACTTTTGAACAACCACCAACGTCATTTCGGCTGCCAGGATGACAGATTTAAAACAACTATCGCTTTTTTGACCTGCGCGATTGATATTGCTTTACGAACTTAGATACTGCGTTTTTAGTTCGCGCTTTGGTCTCTGAGAAGTAGTGACATCATTGTTAAAACCAACTCACATCTTTCGATGACATGACCGCTTCCTCTTTGCCACCTTCGCTTGAATTTGGGGGATCAGAATTCAACACCCACTGAGCAGTACGAGCTTCCGGTGACATCACTTCCGGTGTTTTGGGGAGAAATTGAAGCGGATTTTCAGCGACCGATGCAAGAGTTTTACCGCTACCGTCTCTTCTTTGTTTGTCCCGACGTGCAATCTTTGGGTGAAAACAGTCGATTATACGCAACGGTATTGATGCCAAATAAGACCAACATCACAAAAAAGTGTTTCTTTTAATAAAATCAAACAAAAATTCACCAACATTCGACTAATTTTCGTTCAGCTAACTTCGGTCTGGGCATAGACTGGAAGAAGATTTAAACAAACATTAGATGAATGAGTATGAAAATGACTCGGTTTGGACAAGGTTTGCCTCAAATTTGTCACGCTAGTAGGAGCCGCTGTGGTGTACTGCTAATCGTTTTGGGCTTCGGAGCCAAAGGTCTTGAGGTCGAGTACCATTGGGATTCGTCAGAAAGAGGATTTAGAATTTAAAGTGCCTCGTTGATCCAGCAAAAAGTCTAATTTGAAAGCGAGTTTTAGCGGTAGACATAATTTGAATCAGTACATCTGAGCCTGCAAAAGTGGAAAACAAGAACGTAAAACCGGCTTGATTCACATTTCAATTAGTTGATGCAACTGTAAATCATGAAGTGCACAACCTTTGCTGAAGATTATCTTATAAAGGCGAGGTGAAAAGATGAACAATGTAATAAAACCTCAAATTCATTGCACTTGATGATGAAAACTAGCCTGCGAATTCAAGTTAAGTCACCTGACTACTGTGTTGACCTTTGTGCTTGCTGATAGAAGTCTTGACGCGGTTCGCGTTTGAAGTCGTCACCACAACACGAGACTTGACAGCTGCAACAGGCTGAGCGACGAAGCCATCGCCGTCTGCGTCAACTGAAAAACATTATCGACGTTGAAAAATAAAATTAAAAATAACTAATCCATTACTTACAAAGCACGCATGCCAGGCAAAGTTAAAATTCGGTCAATTTTTTTTCTATTTATCTAAAAAAACATGTTTCGAAATCTCACTTTACACAAAATTAGAAACTGCTGATGGGATGCATGCCATTAATAATCTGTACTTGTATCAAATTTCGATCCGCCAGCTTGTCTTTAAAATCGTGATATTTGGCTGACAGGAACCTATCACACTTACGAGACGTTAGCAAACTACTAGCATGAGCTGAACACTCCCATCGATTCAGGCCGTGAAACTTGATTATGTAACAGCTTGATCGGTTCCTCACCTTCAGAATTGTGTTTGAGCGATGTGCTTCGTCGCGATTCAGAATCATTGAGCTTCAACAACGCGTTGTGGTCACCGCCTCGCAGCAATTCAAACTTCGGATACTTGGCGGTGGACTCTTCGGAGATAGAAAGATGAGGATTCCCCATACTTCCACGTCTCACTGAAGACCTGGGAGACGCACTGGCTGCCACAGATGGAACAGAGAACTTTCGATGGGACACTTTTTGATCCTGCACAGAGGACTTGCGTGGTTTCGGCTGCGGAGCTTCCCCATGACGTTGCCGCTGGGCGCAAGATTGCAATCCTGTTTTGAGATGAGCGTTCAATATCGGCTGGGAAACCGATTCTGCGGGGAGCAAAAAACGGTCCGTATCGTGGGACCCAGCTCCGTAGACTTGATGCTTGGTGAGGCACGGAGAGTGTCGCGGGAGAGAATCGGAGGTTTCATCATGGGAGGAACTGCGTTGGGAGTCGGTGGTGGTGGTGGATTGTCTAGTTGAGAGAGAAGAGTTGTTGCTGTTTGCATTGTGCGATGGTTGTCGGAAGTCGTTTGAAACGGAAGCGTATGTCACTGTCTCAGCACCGAAAGTTGTTTCAAGATGCTGGTTGTGAAATGATTGAAGAGGGTTGGAAAATGACAACGGCACTGCTTGCTGACGAGGGTCTGAAAACAACACGTAGGTCAATAAGCAACTGTGAACTGCATTGTGCCAGTTGCTTTTACAAAAAGATATTTTACAATAAAGATCATAAACTGTAGTTAGGCTTTTAAAACCTTTCAAAAGCATCATCGATATTTGTCAGAACAGCATCCGAAATTAAAACAGCTAGCTTGCACATCAAAGTCTTATGTAAAAGCAGATGATTAACGATAGACCTTGCTTCAACTTTGTACTACTTTGTGTAAAACTGGAAAAATAATGTAAAGCCGCCTGGCGTTTTTTTATTTGCTTGAAGTAAAAGGCGTTTTGTCGGAAGTATTCAAAATTAAAAACTTAACTTTTCTTGAAGAACATTTTAGTTTCAACTTACTTTGATTTTCCTTTTGAACACTTTTGTTTTGCTGCTTGCCTAGACCCAAAGTTTTGATCATGGAGTTATGCTGGAGATTCAAGGAGTCGTGCAATTGAGACAGCGATGTACGGGAGGTTCGGTGTTCGGGTTTGCTTGGAATTTTATAAGCAGGGTTTTTGAACATGAGTGGAATTTGTTCCAGCTCGTCGATGGGAGTTGATGGAAAGGAACGTTCCGAAGGAGTGCTGTTAATCGGCGATAAAACATTTCGGGCTAGGAGCCCGGGATTGTTGTTGCTGTTGTTATGACTGCACGCAATCTGTTAGCAACAATAAACAAATACACTGTTGTTCAAGTTCTTTTTCCGTATTTTAGAGAAATTAAACGGCGCTAATGAAGCGTTTGTCTGGTATCGCTAACCACGATTTTAGAATCGGACTTCTGTCTTATTTCCATAATCAGGCTGACTATTACGTCTATACACAGTTAATGGCGATATCTATCGATCAAATCTACTATGATGCGAAGAATGGTCTATTGTTCAACCAATCAGTACGGTGATGGTACAATAAGCGAGCTTTCGTATTTCAAATGCCTACCATAACAAACAGCCATTGAGCTTAAAGCAATGAGGGGTCAACGAGTTGTTAGGTACAACATCACTTAATCGAATGTTTGCAATGATAGATCGTTGTACATTGGAAAGAAACACCACCACGATTTCCTTTGCTTGATGGATACAAGCAATAAATTTATTGAAAAGAATGTTGAAACTTGGAAAACTTGAAAAAACCAGGGCATATTCTTTCTACTCTAAAACCCACTATCGCTGGCAGCAAGTATGTGCGTGAAAATGTTGTGGAAGTGATACCATAAAATTTTGAAATGATTGTAAGCGATACTCACAGCAAGTGATGATTGGCTGTTTTTGCTGAACAGAGTGAAGTCGTCAGCTGCATGTCGTGGAAGATCACTGTTGCCATCCACAAACTGACGAAGATCCATCATAGACGAAGCAGTGTTGAATGCACTGCTGCTTGCAGCTGGATGCAGCACCTCCCTACATGATATATCAGTCACATATACATTACTCCTGCATTACAAGTGCAGCATGTAGACAATCTTAACCCTTTTGCTGCGTCATTAGAATTTTCAGTAGTCTTAAAAATGTAAAATTTGTGGATATATCCGAACGTGGCAGCAAAAGGGTTAATAAAAGCATATGCCAAAACGCACAAAGCAGTACTGTAACTGCAACATAAAAATTGACATCACCACTTACGATGAAACGGAAGATTCTTTCAAGTGCAGTCCAGATGAAGAAGCGAACCCGTGCTCTAGTGGTTTATCAAGAAACGTAGTGATTTCATCTAACATAGAAGGTAACTCGCCGAGGTTTTCGATAGTTTTCTATAAATAATTTTGTTTCATTGGCCAGTAGCTAAAAAAGCATTTTGCGACTGCATGTCTTGTAGTACTTGCACTGCTGCAACAGCAGGCAACTCTCATTTACAGCAACATTGTTGCGTTGGCGCTACACTGAGCAAGCACTAATTCAACAACACTTACAGTTGCAATGCACGTGGAAACACAAATCAGCACAACGACGGTACCTTGTCTAAAGTAGGCTGTATTTCGACAAAAAATGCATGGAGTTTGGCAAATTCTTTTCCAAGGTCAATGTAACCTTGGAATCCTTTCGGAAGTGGAGGTATAGATGGATCTGAAACATTACCAATAAATGTTCCCATTTCGTCCCACTTCTCACGGACGAACACATCCATGAAAGACATGTATTCCTCTTTGACGCCAAATCTAAAATCGACGAGACATTGAAAAAACCTCTATATCATTTTCTCTTATTACAAGCGCTGATGAGTCATACGTCACACTAAATTACACGGTTGACTTGCGCGATGCTGAACAGGTTCCCACTAACGCGCCATTGCATCATCGGATGATGATAGGTTTGAAACCAGAAGTAAATGCCTAGATTCCTTAATTTTACATCAAAAATAAAAAAATGACCATAAACCGCAAAAGAAAAAACACAACATTTAGATGAAAGGGCAACGGAGAGTAAAATATCAACACTTTCCATAAAGCAAATACCTGAAATTGTGTCAGCTCAGCTCCATACCAAATTTAAATCCACGAATGGATGTACCAGACAGGGTAAATTGAAATTATATAACTTGTTTATTGACATTCATATCATATGAAGAACGGAGAAAGTATATGTTTTTAATGAAGCGCAGCTTTTTACCTGGTTCGATTTGCCAAGTTCTGGATCACTTTAGCAATTAAGGTCAATGTCCTCGACACTCTTGCGTCAGGGATTTCTTTTGCAAGTCCGAACAAACTAGGATTAAATATGGCTGGACATAAAAGCCGGAGAAAGAGAGAAGCAGTGACGAGGCGATTCGCAATCCGGGGTCTGTTTGCTGCCTCACATTGAACTCTCCATGATGACATCACTTCACGAAGCTCGCCAGGAAATTGACTGAAAAACAATGATAAGTCAGCGATACTGTCAGTGCTATTGCACGCGGCAAGGTGCTGTTAATGTGAAGCATGTCAACAACTAACCACCAGCTTCTGCATCAGATTTCGAACAGCGAGCGAGTCGATCCTCACGTCTTTTTCGTAAAATTACAAATAATGTGGTCTTACAATGAAATGGTGGCAAGTTCATGCCCACCTTTGTTCAGCACCGCAGTGTTTTTAAAAAAGACACTTTTTTGTTACATTTCACAGCTTGGTTGCAATACTTGAAAAGAAGATGAAGTTGGCAATACTGGAAAAATCTGAACCTGGTTTGAATTGCTGCGAGGCGGTGACCACAACGCGGTGTTGAAGCTCAATGATTCTGAATCGCGACGAAGCACATCGCTCAAACACAATTCTGAAGGTGAGGAACCGATCAAGCTGTTACATAATCAAGTTTCACGGCCTGAATCGGTGGGAGTGTTCAGCTCATGCTAGTAGTTTGCTAACGTCTCGTAAGTGTGATAGGTTCCTGTCAGCCAAATATCACGATTTTAAAGACAAGCTTGCTAATCGATGTCTGATGAAAATCCAAATTATTGACGGCATGCACCAAATTAGCAACTTCAGACCACGAACAAAGAAAAAAATGTAAGAGAATAATGCTGTTCTTTTGCTTTTTTTAATGTAAAAAAAGAGATCTAATACTTCAAATCAGGTTTTGCGTCCGTTAACGGAGGAGGCTAAATTTGTCTCATATACCACGGGGTCACTTGTTGTAATCACCCCTCCTCTTCCTCGAGATAGAGGTACGGCACGAACGGCAATTCAGATTCATGCCATCAACCTAATTGATACTAGGCTAGGGGAAAGTTGGCAGCCCATTTCGAACCAGTCATGAGTGACTGGTAGCCCCACCACCAACAAGGCGGACTGCCATTGGTGGGTACCCAAGAGCCGGCTTTTACGACATGCTGGGTTAGCAACTTCACACTTGTAACCCGATGAAGTACGGGTAGGCCACCTGTCTGCCACATAAAGGTGGAGGTGTCCTGTTAAGTGCCTTGCCCAAGGACACAACAAGCAAGCTTGCCAGGTTGTTCTTCAAACTATCTCCTTTTTTACTGAGCGCCAAGCAGTGAAGCTGTGAATACCATTTTTTAAAGTCTTTTGGTATGACTCGACTTAGGAATGAGCCCCAGGTCTACCGACTACGAAGCGGACGCTCTAACCACTACGTCATCGCGCCGGTCGGGTCACTTCGTTCTGTGGATAACATCTTCCTTTTTAAGTGTCATTAATCCTTCTTCCTGCCTTCTCCACGTCATCTTCGGACCCCAACGCCCTCTTCTCCCTACCACTTCAAAATCGAACGCTCTTCTTAACACATCATCACTATCCCTACTCAAAAGATGTTCACACCATCGCGCTCCCTTCGCTTTGGCTAGTCTGTCTAAATTTTTTTCCAAACTCAGCAAATCCATAAGTTCTTGGCAAATTATTTCTATTCATTGCTGCTATGATTGCTTTTTCAGTTTGCTTCAAAATCGCCATCTCATTTTCCCTTAGACGCGATTTTTTGCTCCAGTACAACATCCTCAACCACATATAACCAGGACAAATCCTTACTTACATTTTTAACGAAAGTTTTTTTCCATAGAGGAACACCCCAAATGCTCAATTTTATCCATCCAACTTTTAGAAAGTAAAGTAGACTTTTTCAAAGAATAAACAGACTTCTTTTCAATAAAGAAGTACACAAAACAGAAAAAGATTTTCAATTGAAGAGAAAAAAGAAAGTAGAATGGAAATCTTTTCTCATACACACATATCTTAATCCGTTTTTTAGGGGGGTGGTGATGGTGGTAGGGGTTCCCACAACTTCCTGCTTTAATTTCTCTTAATAAGCGTAATCGTCATCACGGATAACGAAAGAGAGGATGGTTACTTTGCCCAGCTTATGGCAGCTGTCAAGTGGCATACTAATGATAATCTGCAATTATTTCATCGAGGTAAGACATGTCAAGAGAGCAAGATTAATAAAGAAAATTATTAACTTACTCGGTGGAGGAAATGATCTTGCAGAGAGCGATCTCACAGCTCATCATCAGATTCTTCTGATTTGTTTCGAGGGAGGCTTGCGGAGGAAGACGACTTCCATCCACTTCGCACTCCTCCTCCATGTTAAATAAAGCTTGAATAAAGTCACCTGAAAACAAAAGCAATGCAGAAATACTCGAATAAATGGGAAGGTCAAATATAAATGTAAACAAGCTCTATGACCTCTAGGTTCACATAAAACATTAAGTCTCTAAGCAATGCAGTGTTTGTCAGAGAAAGCGTTTAGAATATGATTGCAGGCAAATCAAAATCAGACAAAACCAGGTGACAGACAGTGAACAAACATCACGTCAGCAACGTCTCAATCCTTCTAAGTTACTATATTATTGCATCATTATTACATTTTGATGCTTCTTTAGTGGGCAATCACATTGGTAAAAATCTCTGCCAACATACTACACCATAATCAGCATCAGAAATGTCTTAAATCGCTTTCTGTTTTGGTGATAAGCAGCTAACCAAATGAAAAACAAATAAGCATTATTTAACACGTTCGACCTATAGCGACGACCAGCTAACTGTTATAAACCTACCAATACATGACGAATGCAAATAGGCCAAAGAGACGAACAATCTCCCCCATTACAAGTCGGACGGGAAGAACAATTTATATGTTGTTTACTACTAATGCATGTTAACAGTATAAGTAAGTAAAACTATACCTAAAGTGCTGTTTAAGTATTGCATTCCAACCAATCGTAGCATTGCTTCGACCGATTTCGTTCCGATCGTATTTTCACGAAAGATCAAACTCTCTTCTTCAACTTTCTCAACTTCATTCATCACAATATCGGTCATATATTTCTAAAATTAACAGAAGTGTCAACTCCTACTCTGCTTCAAATAAATAAACCAACCAAAACGACGAAGCCTGCTTGGCACATCAACGTGAGGTTATGAGTTCCAATCCTGCATCGTTTCAGCGATATTGTGCCATTGCAAAAGGCACTTTACGGATAGTTTCTCGGCTTTGTTGCAGCGTTTATGACAAAAATGCACTGTACCAGCTACATTGGTATTGTATCAGAGGCTGTAAACACAAGTTGTTTCATGTTTAATTGAATCATTTTTTGTTTAAAAAAAAACAAAAAAATATGTACATATATATCCTATTTTATTTCAGCAGTGTTTCTCAAACCATGGACCGCGAAAACTTCACTGATGAGTTGAAGTTGCGTTTCATTTCTATGGGCCGCAGTAATTGCTGCAAACTGTGTTTTAACACAATTTTGAAGCAAAAAAAGGCTGAGAAACGTTCACTTGTCCCAAATAAAACAAAGCTTGTAGTCATTGGAAATCCTAGCCATATGTAGTCGCAATTTTGAGAGTAACACATTTATTGAGAGCTATTGTTTTGTTCACCCTTCATCTCCCTTGGGATAAGTGCACGGTATGAAGCTGTTGTATTTCAGTCCATAAGGCAAAACTAATCAAGATTCGGTTTGGGGTCAGCCGCAGCAGTACATTTCAACCCGGTCGTCAAGAGCTACTCGCATCAAACATCGTAGATTTATCATTCTACTCACCGTTAAACAGCCCGTGCCAAACATAATATTGACTAGAATGCGAGCAATTTCGTCTTTCCTTGTCACCGATATTATATTGCTGAGCGCGTGACTTATGTGCAGGTAATTATTCGATACATGCTCCGCAAACCGCTTGTACATTTCAGTAGGAAGAACGCGTGTTGAGATAAATCGTGCTTTAACACGAAGAGCCATTGCTTCACCAGCCTTGTTCTTGTTGTTGCCGCTAGGTGTCGACAGAGTGTACCTTAAAAAAATGTTAAGAAGGCATTTACTTGGCACAGCAACGGCCCGTGAGCCCATTCTGTTGTTGTTTTTGCGCTAATCCTAACTCTTCCACGAAATGAATATAAGGCAGGGTATGGTTACATTCCAATCCACACCACAAACCTAATCGAAATCAGGTAAGGAAAGGCGGCAGTCCAGTCATCAGTACAATTCATGGACTAGTGGCTCATCCCAGCATGGCGCATTGCCACTGCTCAGTACTTAACCAGCATACTGTCTCTTGCGATATGCTGGGAGAGCAGTCCCGCTGTTTGGTACAGTGACGCAAGACCTTTCTTCGAATTACACGTTCCTAATGCAGCGCTTGTCTACCACCAACTACCTCGTGTTGCACCACACTTCGATTAGAGAGCGAGTCGTTTCAATTTCAATGTTTTTCTGAAGAACACCAACGTTTCTTTCAACCATTTTAAATCGAAAAGAAAAAAGTTATTTTTCTTGAGCCTACTTTTTAATCCAAGTTGTAATGCATGAATGAGCTCTGTTGAGCAGCCTTAACAGGTAAAACGTGATAGTGAATCACAATTTGACGCAGGATGGTTTATGTTAACACGTCAAAGCAGCCGCTATAAATGAACAACAGAAAGACACATGACTAAGAGGAGATTGTTCATATTACTTCATACATCTACTCTTTGTTATCAGAATAATTTCAATTTTTAATGAAAACTCATTAATTTGACACTCTTCACGCAAATAAACCAATGTATCTTCAGATACGTTAAACTAATAAGTTCTAGTTTCCAGAAATCTGCATAAATTTATTCGACTGGTTTACCGTGTAATGTAACGTATACCATCTACATGGTTAATTTGAAACGACACGTACACACGAAAACACTCATGAAACTAAACGAAAGCTACATATATTTCAACCAACTCAAAGCGACCACTGCAGCATGTGACATCATTTTTTGTCGTTACTAAAGAATATCACGTAGCTAGTACCGCGTGCTCCTAAAACCAATCACCTGCATTCGCACTACACTTTAATCAACAAGCAAGCTTTTCAATTACGGACGCACTTGCTGACCAACAATAATGATAGTTAAAGATTAAATTTATTGCGGAAGTCGCATGAACACAAGAATGTGTACCTGCACTATTGCAACTTCGAAGTCAGCAAATCCAACATTTTAGGTAACAGGAAGTAATACAAGCTAGCACCATTCACATTAAACGTTAGCAACTTATTTATGTAATTCTGGTTGATTTTCATTCGCAGCGAAATACCTACTCTTCGACTTGGGATTAATGCCGCTCGCACACAACACGATCGTGCTCTAGAGTGTTCTACGTTGCTTAAACTCGTTCAAAGCAAGGCTCGCCACCTGCTTGATGTGTGGATTGTTCGATCATAAAGCGGCCTCAACGATGATTTGAGCAATCATTGCCCCTATCCCACGTAAAGTCAACACATAACAATAGAAAAAAAGGTGCTTTAACCCAGGAATTATCAAGCGGTATCGCTTCGCACAAGATTACTAAGAGAGAAAGTTAGATACAACTTAATATGATCACGAATTAAAATATAAAGTGCGGTTCAACCAATCGACTTGCTGACTTACTATTAAACTACTCATCTCAAACTTGGAATGTCAATTTTTGAATAAATACATTTTATGACGTATAAACCTCATACAAATATAATTTTAGATTTTTATCAATTCAATTACACGATGTTTAGGTTGCTGCATGACAGACACAGATTCCTTCGCAACCCCACCTATATCATTGCACATTGCACAAGAAGCAGTTTGTGCTTTTTCTGATGTGATCAAATAAACTAAAACTAAAGTACTTTAACTGTCCGGAACCTTATTTAAGTATTCTTGTCTTGCAGCTAAACCAAGGTCATGGTTCCTAAGGCAAAACGAATATTTAAACCAGACTTACCTCAAATTCAGCATGTTAAGCTCTAGCGCACCGCTCTCAGCACGAAAGAAATATTATTTCACAAAACGCTTGTTGTGCCCTTGAAAATTACTCTTGGTGATTTTACCACACATTCCCAAGACAAGAAAGAGAAGAGGCTAAGCGAACTACCAATTACGACGGTCTGGCCTGACTACAGACTAGCACACGGAACTTGAGATCATACGCATGAATTACACTTGACGCCAGCTGATGCAATGTCAACCTATAAACAGCGCACTTAATCCAGTTTAAACACCAAAATGTTTGAAGAAATAAGAGCTTACTAGACAAAAGCAATGATGAATAATGTCACAATTTAACAAAAAAATGCTAGAAAACCATGACAGTTTAGAAACAACCGGCTGGCTCCAAGGTGTTGAATCCGTACCCATGTCCTCTGTATGAATCAACAGCAAAAACACCGAGAAAATAAGGCTAATGGTGTAAAACAGCTCAATGACTCAAATCACTCTGCAATTAAGAGTCTGGTGGCATTTATTAACTTTATGGCAACACGTTAGCTAGTCACGCGGTCAACAGCTGAATTGGCTTCTGCAGAAGAAGTGAAGCTAACGAGATAAACATTAAATATATAACAGTCTGTATACGTAACTATTATCTTACCATTTTTCAACTGACTGTTGATTCAACAAAGTTTTAACTGGCAAATTGACTAGGCCGATGTAGTCTTTGTCCTTTTTTCTCTTTTTATCCGAATCTTTGTACAAATGAACAGTGACATCAGTGATACCAGGCAGTGGAGTAAACTCAAAATGTTCAGCCCAGAATATACCACTATAAAAAAGAGATTTTATTCAACTACGACTGTTAAAATACATTTACACTTGCAACTAGTTCAAAATAGCTGAAGCTTTCCCCAGCCAGGTCACTGCGTCGTCAATGGCTTGACTGAGTTAGCGATGCAAGCTTGGATGGTCTGAATCGCAGTGCACCTTCAATTCAAAGAAAAAATATTATTATCACCGTCACCAAGCAGACGTTGCGGAAAAATTATCCTGGAATGTTTAGGCGCTAGTCTTATGAGAGATGAAAGCTCAACGCCACCGCTGATTACACGATGCTGTGCGTTGTTTAAAACACTTTACGGTAATTTCCTCGTCTTTCTTGCAGTGTTAGCGGAAGAAACGCGTTGTGTTTGTGTGGCTGAAGAAAAGTGTAACTTTAAGATCTTCCCGCATCTGGAGGATACAGATACGCGCCCGCAAATATGCAGGCTATGGTTCAAGTATTTGGCGGTCAAATTAACAGTGGGTAAAACCGTGTCGACACTTCTCAAAAATATCGTGATCTTTGAACTCATTTCTATCAAAAACCAATCAAGTGCGTAGAACAGGTACTAATATTCTGCCATTGCCCATTCAGACGTCGTTGAAAAAAAAACAGACCTACACTTTGTAAAACTCTTTTACATATATTTCAACAGCGTCTCTAAATCCATTCGTACATAAAAGATATCAGTTGATAGAAGGAGAATAACATTACTAGTATAAACATAATACAAATAAGTAATAACAATAATAGTAGAGACAAAAGGTTTTGAAGAAGTGTGTTTCCTGAAAAAAGTCGTCAGCAAAAGTTTATCAAAATCTTGAAAACATCTTTCTAGCTTTTAAGCGAAAGTGGCTGCAACAAGTATTGAAAAATAGATAGCAAGCGTGAAGCCAACACCTCAAAACAACAATATTAATAACTTTAGTTCTTATGCAAAGCGATATTACAGTTTGATGCGTACCTTTCATTTTTCCACTTCGACGTAGTGCGTGCGCATAATTTTCTATCCAAACAAATTTCACAAAAATATTTTTTCTTTGAAGGAAGGCCTTTTGCTTCTTGCACAAACAATATTAATTGATGCTCAATACGTCGACTGTTATCCTACATAATACTATTGTGTTACCACCTTGTTAATACGAGTGTTGTTTAGCTACAGCAATGTTTCACGTCTTCGGTTGCAATACATACGAAATTATAAGTGGCTAAAGTGGTGACTGCCAACCTCTAGCCACCTGCATCCGACTTTAATTACCTAGCAATTTCGATTGCTTTTCCTCGCCACCATAGATTACGCTTAAAGGAAATCCTGAAACATAAACCGTAGCCTTGTAGCACGGTATATTTTTTTCGTTCGAAACTACTGGGCAGACAAACAAAAATCGAAACTCACTGCCTTTCTAAGTGCAATATGAGCCTGGGAAAATCATAATATGATTAGACTTAGCAGTTTCAAATTCACAGCAGAAATCAGATTCAATTATCAAAAAAGATAAATTAGGAGAACAGAAAAACTACTTGACAATATAGTGGAGATAACCTGTTGCAATCTCACTCGCAGGGCAAATTGATTGCAATGGCAATAACATATTTGTTTTACAAATTGTTTATCACCACAATTTGCGGAGGCAAGAAGTTGCATAAGCTTACAAGCAAACGAGTCACAGCACATCTTGGAAAAATAGGTTTTTACAATAAATAGAGGTCAAACTATATCATTTCAGATACAAGTGAATGGCTTATTGCTTTGTTAAAACCACTTAACAAGATAATAAAGCAAGAGCAGGCTTAAACAATAAGCAACAGTCTATATGAGGAAAAGACAAAAGAATATACTAAGAAAACTTTTCAGCACGCATTTAGCACTGCATGGCCTCTCTGATGCCGCCGATACTTGCTACGACGCATTTGCATTGTAACATAGAGGTAATCGGTGATAACAACGACCTGCATTCAACTTCCAAAGAATTGAACTGAAGTGGTGATTCAGGTGAAATGAGCTTAATGCGAAACTAGTCGTAGCATTGCACAAATATAGACATTACAGATAAATTTTATTAAAAATTAGATGGATGACACTTAGAATCTAACTATTATGTCATACAACTGAGTAGGTGCAATACTACCGACTTAAATGTGGTTTAATTACAGATAATCCTCTGTATTTATACTTTATCAAATGTCTTAAAATTTAAGGAAAAAATAACCGCCAAAAACAACACCCAAGTACAATTTCAACACACAAGTGATATCAAAAAAGCTATAAAAATCAAGTTCATAAAAACAATCCCACGATCTTCAACCTACCAGATTTGGTTTGACAGCTCTCTTTATTTTTTCTATCCATGCTTGTCGTTCTCCTGATGATTCACACGCGAAACATCGCGTACCGCTGCTAGTGACAACCTGCAAATAAAGGCGTGGTTACTACCTTCCTGGACCAAAAAATAAGCATGGCGTGAACAAACGAAGTTTATTCTTAATTTAAAGTATTGTTTTTTTGGAGGTTCACAATTTGAGCAACAAAATTCTAAGATAGTAACGATTTCTGAGACAAAATAAGCATAACTCGAAAATAGGCACGCCTCTTAGAAATAAGCACCTTTGTATTTTTTAAGACGGTGTTTTTGAAAATAAGCGCAAATCCTAGAAAAAAGAGCAAAATGGTGGCCCTGTTTATAGAAATTCAGGGGTAGCAGCGCAATGAATTCCCTAGAAACTCCACGATTTTTAGCTACATCTGCCAACTCGACGCCGATCCTTGATCAGCATTATGCGACTTTGGAAAACCGCGGAAAAACAAGATAGTTATGTCGCCTGAAACAGTGCATACTTTACATTACAAGATGAAGGAACAGAAGCACTCAATAACCTTTTTACTCAACAAACAGTTGATGTCAACGCTAGCTATATTGAGAGTGGGGTGCTGATGCGCAGATCGTTTCACCTGCACTTTCAAGATTTAGTGATGCGATGGGTACCGAACATCTCATCGAACACAATCGCTTTAGTTCAGGTTATAAAATTCTAAAGCTGGGGATTATTTATGTAAGCGCGCAAGTTTAATGTCGACAAGACAATAACAGACATTCGCAGGAGAGGAACTACGGAAAGCCAACGCAATGCAGTAGCAATGCGCCCGACCCAAACCAAATGTAAAGGCAACACCTTCAAGGAGACTCGGGAGAAAAAATAGTCCTTCAAAAACCGTTATGACGTCAGCAAACGTGCCAATCTCTTTAAAAAGTTGGTTTTAGGGGAAAAAACGGGTTGAATCCGATTGCTAGCTTCCATCCCTCTCAAAAGAAAGAGGTTCTGCTCGACACAAGTCAGCATTCAAAAAATCAAGTCATAATTCATGCTTGTCGCAACGTGTTTCTTTGTATCAGATTGATGCGTTTAGGTATGTTAATGATTCGTTAAATAACAGGTTTAAATATAAGTTTGACCTTTCGTTGTTGCCGAGTGCTGAAAGAACGACGGTGTTTGGAAGCTCATTAATCTAGTAACGGGTTTCAGCAACAAAACGATGCAATGATCAATACATACTTTACAACCGACACCCAAGCACATCTTCAAATGCACGCATGCGTTTTGAATTTTTTTGTTTCGCACAAAAAGTGCACTGAAGCCAGAAGTACTTTGAACGAAATGTACAAAAATTTCCCCAGCGTTCATTACGTTAATAAAAAAAGATAAGGGAATTCGGCAAAGACATAGTTTAAACAAAAGCCAGTCCAACAGTCGTTTCATTAATTACAGACAGTTACATAGATCGTGACCGAGCCTCAAGGCATCTACTTCTCCTCTTTATCGTAATTAGCCCAAAGAAAACAAACTTTTGTTCAATTTCATCCGCTTTAATTCAAACGCAAACCCTGGCTTTCAATGACTAAGTCTGTGCTTATTACGAATTCGATTGCAATCACAAAATAAGGTGCAATTTGAAAATACAAAGACAAAAAAACAAGCTAGCCATTCTTCGCTAGATTGCACTCAGCAATACTTGTATGTGCGGGAATATTATTCCAAAGTGGTGGACGCCCACGGTCATGCGCGTATTGATGGGTGAAGTCAAGTTACCAGAGCTTACCTCAAAGCAGTGGTCCCTTCCAAGAATACTATAATGCAAAGGACGCACCACCGCGCCTGCTAGGGTGTCGCCACAATTCGAAAGATCAATTTGGTCGGGCGATTCAATAGGGGGCATGTAGAATGGGAACTCCGTTTGACCGATGCGATAGTTAGAGCTGCTTGAATGAAGAGACGCACTGCTGCAAAGAAAGATGTTTTGCTACAATCTCGTGTTATAACAAGATATATGAAAAATAAAACGAATAGCCAGCATCAAAAACACAGTGATATAATTATGCTCAATGCAGTGCAGCAATTTAAATTGCCATCGCGCCAAAGAGAAGCATTTTGGCATTGAGAACACATGTAGTGAGCTTCAAAACCACTGAACTATACGCGTCACCACTTATTTGTCCGAAAAACAGCAAAACAGTAGAAAATAGAAGTTTTCTCGCCGATCATTGTCGGATGGAGAAGTAGATGTGTAATAACGCAGGTAAGACCACACCAGCAAGCACTGTCGTATGGGAATCGCTTTATGATGTGATAAAGGGGAGCACATATGAGGGCAAGAATTTCAAAGCATTTTGTTATTATTTTATGCTTGAGCATTGCAGAGAAATTCTCTGTACAGGGATTTTAATCTTCTTTTCCAAATTCATAAAAGCTGGTTCATTTTCTTTGAGTTACGGAATGCTTTTCTCTTGTATTTTGCAAGTCAGAATTTTGACAGAGCGCAAACAAAGATACTGGGTTATTTTTGTGGGCGAGGATCAAAAAAAAATCTGAAAACACCACTGATTGGAACAAAAATTAAAAAATACCACTGCTTAGGATTAAAACATTAAAGTGCATTTTAATGTCTTCATTCTAAGCAGTGAACTGATCTGTAATCAGGAGGCTGTGGGTTAAAAATCCCACCGGAATTGTTTTAGGTCTTTCGCACTGCTCTAGGATAAGTGACCCTAGAGACTAACTATATAAAAAAGCATATGAAGTGATTTAAACCAACCTGTCTTCTTTGGAAGCAAATTTTCCATGTTTTCGTCTCATGGCGGGAGGAAATTTCTTCGACAAAAATGTCTGAAAAAAAACATGCTTTTTCAGGACTATAGTACAGCAGCTGTCAATTGCGTTTTAATAGTAATATCCCACGTAGAAAAGATTAGATTGTTTTGTTTGGTTTATTACATGACATCATATTGGTGCAAGTAATCTGAGCTTACATAAACTGAATGCATAACAATAAAAGACGCTAAAGCAACCGATGTTGCCCTCCAGCATGCGTGAAAATAAAAACAACATCAGTTGCCTTCAAATCCCAACTTACTTTATACGTTGAGGACTTCGCTGTAACTGTGACAATGATTTTATAAGTCACAGAAACTCGAAGAAAAATTTATTTAATATCAACAGAAAGGTTAAATTAAAGCTTTAAATACTGTCAAAACTTGATAATTAATTTCTACAGTGCTTTTAACGACATTTACAGTTTAAAATTAGCCACAAAAAGCAATTGGCCACAAAATTTTAATCAAAAAAAATTTTTTACGCTTTATTTTCCTAAGCGATAGAAAGTAATTATCGCTTTGGCTATGAACAGCATTACCGGAAAAAAGAGCATTAAGAAGTATGTACAAGCTGGCGTACTAACTGCAACGGGATCTGGACGACATGTTAGTTCGATTTTTGTGCGTAACCATTAGTCACCGCAAACTGATCAGAAAAAATGATTTGGGTTAGATATGCATGATGCTTATACAGGTTGACCATCACTAATCCGGAATCATTGGGACCTGGGGGGTGCCGGATTAGCCCATTTTGTCGGATTGGCCATTTATTATCTTAGAATACACAAACCCAGTTGCTAACCACCTCATCTTAAAATTAAAGTATCCTCTAAATCAGTACAAGTTGGTTAATAGAGAAAAGAAAGTGAAATGTTAATGAAATACAGGTAAAATAATTGGTACAAGTACAGTATAGTACAAAATTAATTCAGCTTACTTAATCACAGTACAGAGTATAGGTACGGTTTTCTAGGTCAAATTAGTGCCGGATAACTGACTGCCGGATTAGTGATGGCCAACTTGTACCATATTTGTCTGATATATTTTATTTGTTTATAAAGATTGTTAATATTGTACTTGATATATTTCAACATATAAAGTTAGTAGACGAATTGTACGTTTTATCCTGCAATCACGGAAAAGACCCTGGGGAATCTAACCAAATACATTTTTTTTTATTAGAGCCACCGGCCAACGGGGTTACCAACACTGCCGATGCAGCGTAGTTACAAACCTAACACCGTAGGGAAGCTGAAAATGCGCGTTCAAGACCTAGACCAAGTGAGCAACAACGTACAATCCAAGTGCGCAACACTGTAAAGCAAAGAATGAAATGAAATGGAAGACGTTTTGTCCATCTTTCATCCTGATATTTTCTTCCGTTCCATTTCCATTCCATAGTAGAAATCTTCCATTTTAACGTTCATGATATCTATCCAGAAGTACTGTTCATAAGAGCTTGAAAAGCAGTCTCATTTTTTTCAATTTGCGTAATCCCAGCTTGTATAGGCTATCTATGTTATTTGGCACTGCTTGCCATTTTGCTTACACTTAACAACAAGGTAGCTTCATGAGAGAAATCTAAAAACAATTTCGGTTCCACTAATAAAAAACATGTGAAAAAAATCTGCAACTTGTTATGGTAAATAGCAAACAATACGATGACAAAGACATAATGGACTCAAATTTAAACTTTCCAATTGGCAAGCGAAATTTGTCTCCCAGAAACATTTTTTACTCTTTTGTCCACCAAAGGTAAAGCTTAAAGTACAAAAGTTCCAGTTTTTATTCGAAGACGTAATTCTGGTGTTTCTCACACTCTTCAGCGCCTTTACACTGACCGAAACATATGTAGAGATGCAGCGTAGATTAAATAACTGAGCTACAGTGAAATTTTCGATGTGCAAAAATACTACAAGCCATTGTTAACAACCAACAACAGTCGGCAATCGCATTGGTTCAAAACAAAAGTAAATGTATTGTTTCAGTTTAATGAATTATGTAAAAAATTATATGGAAACTTCCAAGTAATCTTGTTTCACAAAGTTAGTGCGCCATGATAAAAAGTTGTATGATGGAAGACCATGTTCCATTCCATTATCCAAACGTCCCATTCCTTTCAATCCTCGGCATCTTCCGTTCCAAGATGTGCCTTCCATCCCAACCCATGCCCTGATCATCTGCAGGCGCAGTGTCCTATCGTGTTGCATAAGCTTGAGCTTTAATTTTAACAGGTGTGAAATGCTTTGCAACTCAAGCGCATACTTCATGTGCTCAATTTTAAGCTGTTCTACGCAACAGAGCAGTACGTGTCTCTTTAAACAGCACGCGAGGTTGTGAAAGGACGCAGTTATTTTATATTTTTTTAAAGGTCACGTTCTTCGCAGTTTGATGCACAACTTTCTCGTAAAAACTCTTAACGTAATAAAAATACGTTAATGGCTAAAAAAGAGGTCAGCCATCAACCATATTAATGCGACCGGGGTAGCAATAGTTCAATCGTGGTATGAGCCCACAATACCTAGAAATATAGCATCATGCTCTGGCCACTTAATGGGGTTGAATCACATCGACTCAACAAACTCTATAAGTACTGATTAGGTCTCCACCAGCGCAGTCACTGTTACTCTATCAAGCTAAAAAACCCTCAAAACAGCTCGAGCAGTTTATGGTAAAAACTATTATACCGTGGGGTAAGATTGTATTGTGAAAATGGGATCTCAACTTAAAACTCTGCTTTACGCTAAGAGCTTGTGGGACCAAATTTTTGGTGCAACGTCAGCATTAGAGGCGAAATCAAATTACCGGACTCTAATCCAAACTTCGGCTTGATAAGTTTTTCGAACGAGCCTTCTGCAGTACATCATGAATACATTATAACCAGGAATATCTAAAACAAACTTTCACGCGAAAAATCGGTGTCTTTACGCTACCGAGCTTTAGGTTGAACTTTAAAGCAACAAAACTAATGCTAAACTCACGAGCAAACCGTCAAAGTTTTTACCGAATAATGACGGTAAATAAACGCTTCTAGCTAATTGCACGCGGACCACAACTTTTAAATACATGTAAAACTTCTTGCAAGGAATATAAATAACAAAAAGTAAAGTAATTAACATTAGGAAATGCTCTAAGTAGGTCAATCGTTTGTGAAATAGTATGCTTAGGTGGTGAAGCATGTTCTAACAGTAAAAGTGCTTGCATTTTAAAAGTAGGTGTAATGGGATAATTTCAATTGTTAATAAGGATATTTGGATTTAGCACTGACAAATATTCAAATAAAATAAAATCAAACAATGTTTTTAGAAACGTAATAAGACAAGCATGAAGTGGTTTCAGAGTTACGGTAATTTTGCTGACTGATATTTCAACATGCTGGAATTGGCGTAACAAGTTTGAAATGCTGAAGCTCAATTACTAGAATTTTTTGTCATGCGTTATTTTAACATTTGCGATGTGGTGTGTATTTAAGTATAAGATTATTTGGAACAAGTTCCGAAATATCACAGTCAATTGCGTAAACTAATTACAGTAAGCCCATTATTATCAAGAAATTTTTTGATGCACTTTTATCCTTTAAGGCTGGTTTCCATTAGGCGTAGATTGCAGGCGTAGCGCGAAAAATTCTTTGTTTCTCTATTTAGTTTTATGCGCGGAGCGAGCGCGCGCGCCACAGAGAAACAAAAAATTTTTCGCGTTGCGCCTGCAATCTACGCCTAATGGAAACCAGCCTTCAGACTCGAAGGACAGCAACGCTCAACACCGCTCGAGTCGTCCCGTATTGTTTCGGGGTTGTCAAGTTTTCAGTTGCGCTTTTATTGTCCAGGCCGGTTCCGGTAAAATTTTGACAGCATCCGCTGAGCAGGAGATTGTTGCGTTTCTTTCACAACAGTCGCAACAAACTGGTCGCATAAACTGTTTCAGCGACACAAATACGTTGCCGACTTGCCGTGAAAGTTTCCAGCCAAAATTTTTCAAGTTATTAAAATTCTTGACAAAATAAGTCGTGATTTAAAGCTAAAAAGCGGTCGTGACGAGGTGGCCACAGCTTGTGACATCGTGACAATCAACAAGAATGCCAACCGGTAACTAATTTGTGCAGCTGTGAACAGCAATAAATACAAAAACTGGAAAGTAGGGATTTGAAAAACTTTTACAGAGGATTAATTGAATCACGAAAAAATATCCGTTGCTGGAATGACATATCGACATCTCTAAAAATCAATGCAAAAACCAGAGCTGAGTTTAAGAAAATAAATGGCATAGTTCAATGTTCCAACTGTGAAGAAATCTTGCTTTCATAGAAACATCTAGATTTTTAAAAGACAAAATTTCCCCAAGTCTGCAGCCGCAGTTTGATCCGAAGCAGGAACTTGAAAGGAAACGAGAGTTCTATTTGGCCTTGACAAAAGCGACGTAAGCAACGTTGAACGCGCTATCTTTCAAACACAATTCGACCGCTCGACCGACAGCTGCTAACATACCAGATGTCAAAAAGTAAAAATATGAAACTCTGCGTTGCAGAGAATACCGATCACCTAGCAACTGACAACGTGCGCAACAGTGTGAACGCTGTATTTTTCTTCTTAAAGTCGCGTCATATGTAAGAAAATTTGTATTAAAAGAGCAAAGAAGCCATTCAAGCTGTAAGTGGTAAAAAACAGATGAGTACTGCTTGCATACTGTGCGTCATTATGATGTCAATTATCCGGTCAGTGTAAAACCGATGACGTGGCGCAACTGTATTGAACACAACAAGATTTTTAAAAAGCTGATCATTTCTTACTCTTTGCTAGATTAAAAACATTATCTTTTAATATGACGCAAGCAAGCATAAAGCAAAATTTCTTCCGACGTAGAGAGCCAACAATAACGTTCCGTTCAGGCGATAGTAGTTCGTCCATGGGAGATCAAATTTTTTGTTCACTTTATTGTATGACGTAGTTTAGATTTCCAAAACGTCACACAATTAACAACGCAACCATCTCAGACACTGTCATTTAAACACGGTTTTAAGCGTTGCCATAAATGTGAAATTTAGTTCAAATTTTATATTCCTGCGTTAGATGAATTGGTGGCACGTACTGTCGAGAAGTGGAAACCACGTGAACGTTTGATTAATTATTGGCATCATTTCTCAACGAAATCATAAGACAGCCTGACACAAACCCACAAAGGTGGAAATCCTACACATTCATCAACACTCAGTATTTAGTTTGTCGACTAGTATTTCTCGTTGAAATAAGAAAGTATTTTTACGGCGATACATCAAAGCCGTATTCAGATTCTCCTCCACAAACTCTACATCGATTTTCCACGATAAGCAAGCCAGCCAAGCCGAGGAAATGCGGGAGGAAACGCTGATCAGCGAAACGAAAATGCTTGACATAGTCAAACCTAGCCAAAGCAGTGCATGTCTACTGGTAACCAACCACTAGCTTAGGCATTAGCGTTTTGATTTGCAGAAACAATCGATTAAATCAAAATAAGTGCATACATTTTCTTTATTCAATTTTCCTTGAGGAAGGTAGGGGAAACAACAACAGTAGGAAATCTCTACAAACCTCACTGAAGAATAAAGGAAATTTGTCAATCTTTACATTATTATAAAAAAGAATGAAAAAAATATTTTAGTAAAGATGGCATACAACAGATATTTTGATTGTTGAGTAATCAAAACCTTTTAGTTTTAAACATTGGTGTGATCAATCTAATTACAGAGTTTGACGTGCAAAAAATTACACACTACTAAACAACATATTAAGAAAGCATGCCGACCTTTAATGATTGATTGCTACTTCTTTTGCAATCAGCATCACTACCCGACGGTTTCCTAGTGAAATTGCATTCCGAAGAGCATCGAGGAATGAGCATGCCATCCAATGATTGGGTGTCCTCTGAGTTCACAGAGAGACTGACTGACGATCCACACATGTTTGGAAAATGGTCCGGCATGTAATGCGCGGCGTTGACCAAACTATACCGCTGGCTGCTCGGTGAAGGATGGTAGTTACTAATTACAATGTTTTCTTTGTCAACCATTCTTCGTTTTCCACTTTCTAAGCGCAAACCTTCAGAAATTGTAGAATGACGGACAGAACAAGCCATAGTATATCACCGGAAGCAGATTCGACAATGTAGTTTATTAACACTAACAATGAGCTTACTCGGCGATATGCAGATTCTGAAAAGCAGCAGGTCGAATCAAACATCGCTAAGCTAAGATAAAAAGAGTCCTTCAGCACAAAGCATAAATTTGTAATTGGGCTGCTACTGCACAATGCATGTACTTGTGTGTGTGCATTGCACGCATATACCAGACGAAAACTAATCTAATACGCTTCCTGTCTTCTCATTTCTTCAAGCCACGCTCGTCTACCAACCGATTGATGTCAATAACCTGTCTCATTGCATGACAAATGACGTCACTTCATCACAACGACTAACGATAAAAATGAGATCTTATGCCTGCCTATGTCGCAAAGCACAACTCAGTAACCAAATAATCATGAGCAAAAGCCATTATTACAATACTACCTTCGAAAAATTACATTTTGATTTTTCATCATTTTACATGACAAGAAGACCCAAAAATGCGATTTTTTAAGTCATTCGCTTACTCTGTCAATTCTACAAGACAAGATTTACCAATCGCCAAGAAGCCCCCATTAATTCGTGTTTAACTTACATCAAATTCTTCTGGACTCTTTAACTTTAACTGACAAAGGCTTCTCACTAAAAAAATATTTCCATTTACCACAAACTGGCAGGTGAAGTCTTAAAAACTTAAATTGGGAGAATGAAATTACAAAATAATCTAAAAATTGTCGGTTTCGCATTTCTTTGTTCAGTAAAGCAAATCTCAAGGCGGCAAGACATCTTCTCCAATACGCAAACCCATTATGTTCAAATTGTGTAGGCCTTACGACTCAATACAAAATAAATTCGTTCTAGCTTGTAGTACTAATCAAAGCAATATAACTATTTAGCTGTCGCACAAACGAAATCGGGTACGTGGTTCTGCATTTATCTCGATTTAATATTTGCAGTTTTTAGAGTTACCAGAAAGCTTGAAATTATAAACACTTTTATGTAACAAAATGATTTAAGTGTTTAATGGCTGCGCAGATAACTGGAATTGTAGGTCTGTTTCTCACTTGTTCTTACTACAAATAATATAAAACTGCAAAACACACATAATACTCGGCGACGAACTTAACAGTTTTGCGGAAAACCACTACTTTCTTCACCAAACGAGGAACGGCCAATTCCTTACAGTGACTTCCTTACTAAGTTATGAAAATTTGAAACGGAAATTAACAAATGAGATTGAGAAATAGTTATAAGCGTTTCATTAAATGATAAATGGTTCTAGTTCGAAAAACAACCATCTGCTAACGGACATGGTAACTTATAAGGCAGCGATTTAATCTAAAAGATAATTGCACTTTAAAGGAAAGTAGTAAGTACAATAACATCTACAAAAGCGATAAACATGGTCTTAATAGCGTTGTTTTGCTGTAGCAAAGCTAACTGAGTTGTCTGCCATATACACAACGTGCTGCGTTTCGTTGCCCAATACCAGGCCAGTATCTAGTTCTTACCAAGGACTTCCTTAGAGCTGCTTGCTCATTACTTCCTAAACTTGAGAAAAGTACAGAAACTGAGAACTCATTTTCAAACTTTTGTCAAATTTCAGTCAGCTGATCCAAAAACTCAGTGCTCTGACGAATGGTGGCAAAACTGGTAAAACAAAAGTGGCGAATTTTTTGCATCACTTTAACACAAAAAATCTCTTATTAAACTTACCTATGATCATACGCATTTTTTTGAACACTAAACTGTGTTGTATTAAAGTGGTTACACAGTATGCGTTTTGGTACAGTTTTGTGCGGTTTTTATGTTTTTCTCTTATGCATCTTGTACGAAAATTTATGCAGTGCTTTGCAGTTTATGTTGTTGGCCGCAAATATGATTTTGTCCACAACGTACGTACCAAAAGCGTGAACGTTTTTGCGAATAAAAACGTGCAAAACGGTTTTGTTATGTACTAAGCGAACGAAGCTATGCGTTTGAAGAACCTCAAAAAACGCTAAAGATGAAAATTTTTAATCAAGAATGTATACGAAAAAATCGTACCAAAACAGTTGAAAAGTTGTTTTTGTACATCCACCTTCACACAGTATACGTTGCTGTTTGAAAGTCTGGTTTTGTCCGCTAAGTGCGGTATCAAAAAGCGTTTTGTACGTTTTTATCCGCAGAAACAAATACGCTTTTGATACGTACTTTGAGGGCAAAACGCATTTTCAGAAAACAACGTACCGTGTGAAGCACAGTGTACACAGCCAAGCGGATAAAAATTTACGTACAAATATGGGATGAGAGAAAAACGTATAGTGTATACAACTACCTATGTACTTCAAACACGTAAGCAAAAACTTTCACATCTCTTTCCACTCAAACCAAAAAGATGTTCTCATCGCTGTGATATGTCAGAAAACTGCTTAGCTTGTTTGATAACGGAAGCCTGGTGATAAACTAGGCGGTTAGTAAGCTAGTGGCACACACAGGTAAAGTCTACCGTACCACAAACGCCAACTCCACACTACATACATCCACATAACTAAACAAGCTCAGTCTAATAGACTTCACCGAAAATACCTCTAGCCCAATACTATCTGGTATTTAAAGATCAAGAAAGCACTGACATTACGGACTTATCGACATTTGAACACTAAGGCACGAACACGACTGCACTTCACATAAAAGGACGAAAAGCTTGTGACTATAAGCTGAAACAATAGAACACGCCGCTGCTATGAAAGTTTGTCAACATCAGGTTCAAATCATTGTGCTGTGTTTTTAAATGAAGCTCTAAAAACAGAAAAGAGAAGGAGTAAAAGCAGTGGCGCGCAAAGCTAGAATTCACTCAATAGACAGGATAATCGATTTACCGTAATTTTCTAGGACAATATTAAACGCACGTTTTCGCACGTAAGTGCAAGAATCGCCACATTATTTTCTTTAGCCTGCACCATTAAAATCAATATTAACACCAAAAATTTCATAAACTGTGAGGCCTGATCCAAAAAAAAATAAGCGAGGCAGATCTGGTGGGGTATTTCAGCAAAAAGCGAGAAGTCAATATTGGATACTTTCGAAACGATTCGGCCTCAGCACCCACACGCGAGCACACACAAGTTCACACACTGGCAAGTATTCTTTAAAACAATGGCACCCTTATCTCGAATAAAATCCCTAGCTACAAAGCTCCCTGCATAATCTTCTAATTCAGCCTCTTAAGCGCAGAGAAGGGCAATTGTAATAATGAGATATCAGAAATGCAGTTCTCAGCACGGCTTCATATTTCACGATACAATTAAGAAGTTATACCGAACGATTGGGTGGTCGGTTCTTTTTATGTTCAAGATGAATAGTCGTTAGCGATTTAAGAAGAAATCTTGTTTGCAGCTCACCATCAGATACTTTCATACTTTTAATTCGTCAACAAGAAAATGCTAAAGCTGAACAATTCCATAAAAGGTTAAGAGAGGAAACAAAGATTGAGCACTCATTTTCTGAAATCTTAGGCATAACACAATGTTGACTAGTTGGAGTTCGAGATTTCTGATCTTCCTATTATTATTGAAGACTTTTAATATAACTTTAAACCTACAACTTGCCTTTATAATTTTACAGTAAAAGTAAAAACTAGTATCGAAACAAAGTAATTTCGAAAATTCTGAAAAAACTCTTAAACGATTCAACAACACTCAAAAAGGTTCCTCATAAGTATAATGAATAACATCTAATTAAGAATGTATCATAAATATTAACAACAATCTTAATAAAGGAAATAAACTGGTATTATTCACTACGTCATAAATATACTAATGACGTAATTTCTACAAGGAAATAAAATAGCTGAAATGACCTTAACAATATAATATAGGAACAAGCAATAATAGGTTACAGCATTTACTTTATACAGTTGTCAAGTATCTACAAAAATCAGTTATTCACGTTAAGCAACAAAAAATACCAAAGAATCTCCAACAAAAACCAATAAGTAAATATCATTCTTCACTCTCTCTTTCTCCGTCTCGGTCTGTCTGAACCTACACAAGTGCTTCATTTTGCCGAATTCTGCGGAAAACATACTTACTGCGGCAACTCTGCTTGGAAAAATTAGATAACAACAATAACTTAAAAGCTTCAGTAGCTTTGTCACTGCTATGTGAGCGAACAAGTAAAAATCGACTAATGCTGGTGAAAATGGAATTGTACCAGAGCTAACCTCGATGTCCATCACTTAAACTGGACAAAAATTTTTCTCAAAAAATGTAGAAGTGTTTTGTCTGAGCTTAACACATTATGTTTGGTCTTTTCAAATGCTTCTGATATGTACTCAAGTGTAATTTTTCCTACACTTTTCTTGTAAAATATTTGACAAATAAAATACTGTATCACTACACTGACGATGAGATACATGAGTTACCCTCGATGCAAATGTGTTACAAGAACACTGAAGATTTCTTAAGCTGTCCGGAAATTACGTTAACGGTTTATAGACTCATGATAACAGCAATTAAACGGGTAAAAATAAACCAACATGATTTTTCGTAAAACAGTACGCAAAATTGACAAATAGAAGATCAAGCCTCATCTCGTCTTAAAAGCAAAACACAAAGAGTTAATTTTTGGCCAACAGTTACTGACGGTATAAAAATCAGAGTCGTTACTTGAAAGCTTGCAAACGTCACAGCTGGAAAGTCTTCATTATGGTACGAGCAATGCATCATTCAGTTGACGCAACTTGCCAAAAACGTGACTGCTTTTCCACCTTTGGCGTCTGACCACAGTTTAATTTAGCAGCAGGCATACGACCAAGCATAGTGAGAACTTGAATACTTTTCTACAGCTTTTTTTGAAACCATACCTCACAAATTTAGTGTATAAACTGAGAGCAATAAATTACAGCAAGATATTGATTTGATCTTTTACACAGCAGATTAGACAAAACGTGCCCTTACACACAGCTTTGTCACAAAGAATTTATTTTATTTCCTCCATTCCGACGCAAGATGGGTGAGTAACCGACTGTACGGCATGATAGTAACACGCCAGCATCTCTACTTTTAAAAAACTCAGTTGCCACCAAAATCCACAATTTAAAAAACGCACAACCCCGGATGCCGTTTGCACTCAACAAGATTAGCTAAGCAACCAACAGTTCGCATCGGCGACTGGATGGGCAACACTTAACTTTAAGAAAATAGCTTTCGCTAATTACCTTTCCTAATCGCACATGAAACTTGCAACACATTCCCACAACGTAAGGTGCAAAAGACCTTGCTCTTCAAGCAAACTGCTGCAATTACAAATACGAAAAACTGTTAAAACGAGTTCTATTGCACAACCTTCTTAACCACCCTTGATCTGAAACACTTTCCAAAAGCTAGTTTCAAAAACTTGACTCTCTTTCTTTGCCTAAAGTGGTGAATAGAACTTCCTACTTCATTTACAACACTTCAAATAAACAGCCATTCAATATGAGACTGGTTGGAACATGATTGCAATGGACAGTGTGCCATCAGGAAACCGGAAAACGTGATAGCACCCGAGTAACATTGCGTTAAAATGTCTCTAAGCTGATACAGAGCCAAGAACTCAGACTGATCAGCCATCCTACGTCATTGTTGAGCGGTATAAATAAGATTTAATGCAAGAACAGCTGTGATCACACAACGAATAACTGCAAATTATGTCAATTTAAATGATCAAGTACAAGTGCCAAAAACATTGCACGCAGAAATGCATAGCAATTGCTTTCGTGAAATTTTCATTAAAAAACCAAGTTATCAAAATGCAGTCTTCACGAGTGTGCAAGCGGTTATTTTTACACTAATCAGGGGTAAATCTACCATCTCCACTACATATGGTCTTGCAAGCAACTAAAACACTTGCATATTTTAGACACCTGTTGGTATCAGGTCAAATGCTTGGTGTGCCCAATTTTGCTTTGCTCAAAAAGTATTCTCATGCAGCAATTCAGACTCAATTAGAATTACGTCAACCAGGCATACGTTGGTGTAATTGACAAATGTGAACAAGGTAATTGTTTACATCAAGCATAGAAAAACAATTCCAGAGCAAACCCACTAAAACTAATGTAAAATTCACACCAACGATCCCAAACGCTTTGAATTTCATCAACAAACAGACTGAGGTGACCGTCTATTACCAACAATGAAACGTTGCACAACATCAAATGATTTTTTTATTAATGTTGCAAGTTAGAATTTCTTCGATTGATCAATCATATTAGCTGGCTGCTTGTTTTTCAGTTTCCTAGTCATTGTCATCTGTTACAATACACAGTTTAAAAAACACAATAGAACAACTAAACACTTACATTAGGTTCATCGTGAGTCATGCGAGGCTGTGCGTCCTCTTCAGTCCAGGTAAAGTCTGAAACCCAAAAGCTCAGATTAATATAAGACACTGGGATTTTAAACCTTAATCACGCAGAGAGCTCAGGCGAGAAATTACATTGACAATTTTGAAACTAAAGTCACGTCTTGGTTCTATGCTTTTCAGAGCTTTGAATAAAGAATAGCATAACTACAAAGAAAAAACTGCGTCAATTATGTTTATTGAAAAACTTGGTCGGTATGGTTACTTCAACCAATTCAACAGATTCGTTTTGAGGGGTGTAGTTTCGAGGTAAAAATGAGCTACTAAAAGACAAGGCTATTTTTTGTTTAAGAATTAGATACGGTGATATTCAATATTGTTTTATATTATTTTTGTTGAAAGCAATTCGACAGGCGGAATCTAAATGGAAGTCAGCCAGTAGGCCAAGCTAACTTTCATTCATTGAGCTCGATCATAGAATGGTTTTGCTTACTTTTTTCCCTACCACAACCCAAAAACCCTTTAGTCAGCTCAGTAAAAGCGACCTAGTTTTTCGGAAAATATAGATCACACCACATATAAGGCATAATTTCTTTCGCATTGTACTCCTCTATCTACCAATTTAAAATACATCTCTTAATCACAAGTTTGGGAAACACGAAACCAAATTAAAAATGTAATGCAATTTTTGAGGGGGCTTTAACCCCATTAATTTTATGCTTTAAACTCCAGGTTTTGCGTCATTTCACATCTACAAATTAACTTTACAAGTTAAAAATCATCTGCTTTTATCATTTTAAAATCATTCCTACAAATATTTATGTCATTTAATGACAGTTGGAATCCCCAACTCCAACAAAATGGCAAATTAATTTTACAAGATGTTAAAAAGCTGTGTTTGAATGTATACCCGGCAGTATATTGAGAGAGGACTGCAGCGCTATCGATAAGCAATGACTTTTGCCAATTGAGTGATGCTAGAAGCACCAATAAAGGTGAAATAAATAGAAATTGTTACACACTGTTGAGCAACGCGTAATTTTAACGTAGATTGAAACAAAAATGTATTTCTAATTCCATACCAACAGCACAACTGCTAACTATTGTTTTGTAATTTTACAGCCTCACGAGCCTATAAACGCAACTACAAGCACAAGCTCCTCTAGTGTAGAAGTTTTTCGAAGGTTTTGCACTTGTCCACCTGAGTTCGATTTGCTTAGCAGGTCATACCAAGAACATTTAAGGGGTATTCGCACATCTATTGCTTGCGCTCAGCAAAGTCGAGGATGGAATACAAAACCGAATTTACTCGATCACACCTGAAAACCTTTTCTCACACTTGACAACCATATCAGTTATCAGTAGCTTGCTTAGAAATGTTGTACGGGGGAATCTCCCAAAGTGATAGAAATTTGTTGCAATGATTACGATAAGGCATAATTCTTTTCCGCTTAATCACCCCTCATGTCTTCTACTCATCCTCATTTTTATTTAACCACAGTTCATACCAGGCACTATGCCAGCTTCAGTTTTGAGAGCGACTTCCACTTCTCTATTGTTCTGCTAACTAGCTATGCCAAAACCGCTTTTCTATCTCAAAATTTTACGTTTTCGCAAGCGCCAAAAGACGTGATAGAAAAGTGTTCTAAAGCCGCTTCACGGTCAACTGCACGTAAAAGAGAAAAAATGATCTCAGAAACCAACAATTAAGTTCTTGAACACTAGTGGCAAACACCTTACGTCAAGAGCGCTGTGTCATTTTCTTTAAAGATATAAAGGATAACAACGACGCTGTAAAATCTGAAGTGAACTAAATACACTGTAATAAAAACGAAACTATCCTGGGTTTTACTGGTTCGTAGGCCTGCAGCTTAATGCTTGCCATCAAAATTTAACTCACTGCAAAACCTCGCTGTTTGACCAGGCCGAGCTGAATGCAAGTTTTACGCACAATAAGCCCAAACCTAGTGAATACAAATTAAAATTACAAAGTTTTACTGTACAATGAAAAGATATATTTTTGGCTCTCCATCTACTTTATCTTGGCAAATGACTGGATCAAACCTAAATACTAGCGTTTTGACAGATTACAAATATTAAATGCTTGCAAAATACAAGATTCATCAAAACCAATGCACGCAGGGTGGGCAAGAAAGGAAAACGCTCTTTACCTACTTAAAAAGTTTTGCACCATTTTCCATTTCCCCCCACATACACACCAATTTAGCATTTTCAACACACAAGACACCAGGCAGCAAATCTGAAATGAACATAATGGTTTATCCATCAGCAAAAGATTTTACACAAGACTACAATGCACTGTAGCCTTTGTCCATAACACGGATACACTAAATACAATTTTGTATCAGTTAAATACATAAACAGTTACATTACAATATAGCACGGTGCACAAAAATCATAGCTGACACATAAACACGCATCTTTTACTACCAAGAAAAACATATGAGCTAGAAACTGGTAGCAAGCATAAGTTTCAAGCAGCCAAAATCTGAACAGCATCGACTCTTTTTTGTGTACGAGCTCAGGCTGTGTTTGCAAATATCAGCCAGACAACGCCACCGCGACCAATAGATTGCTCGGCCTAACCACCTGTCTACCATACAAAGGTAGGGTGTTCCACTATGTGTCTTAACCAAGAACAACCGTTTTTTCTCCACACAATACCTTTCGGCTGAGCGTCAAGCAGGGAAACTATCAATACCATATCTACGAACTGTGAAGCAGCCGTTCAAATCACTACATTTCTGCACCGGCTACGACATTGATAGCTTCAAAACTACAGTAAGTATCCCTACAACATGCGAATCTTATTCCTACCTCATTGACCTATCATATCAGATTTAAACTAGAAGTAGTGAAAGAATCGCAAGTTAAAACCTTGAAACAAAATCTAAAAATCAAAATCTTACATTAGTAGATTTGGTTAAAACAGAAGCTCTAAGTAAGGGCTCTCGGCTGTTAAAAACTCCCACTGAAAGCAACTACTACACAGGCAATGGCAAGACGATTTGTACCGGTAATGTCTACATTTTAACCCAATCACTTGGGAATATTTTTAAACTCATCTCGAAAAAGGTTCAGTTTTTTTTCTTTTAAACATTCTGAATTTTAATGCAATTTTAATATTACACGAACTCTGAAAACTTGGAATTGACTGAAAAGGGATAAGTCAGCAAATTTAACTAATCGTTGGGGTCATTTCAGAAAATTCGCAACATCTGATAAGAACTTGTAAAATCTTTCAAGTCTTCATATTTTTTGCGGTGACGTAATAAATAAAGACATGTATTACACCTTGACGTTGACTAAAACTCTAATTTAAACAAAATATAATGACATAAAATTGTACCGCACAAGATAAAACAGAACAACAGATCATGGATAAATTAGTCAGACGACGTCGGATTTAGGTAATGTCATCATTTAAAACAGAGATTCCAACCTGGGAAGCCGACCTCTTTCTTAAGGGAGACAAAATCATATTAAGCAAAGTCTTGTAGAAAGGGTTTAACTTAAGGGACCCAAAAAAGATAAATAGTGTGATGTAAAATATGTTGTGTGTTTGCATTTTGAGAAACTCCACCAAAAGTTTTCTTATAAATTGCCGCAGCAGAGTTCCTACTGACCATACATATAACCTAATTTATAGTTTTTGCTTATTGTGTTTGTTGCATTGCAATTGTGTGAATTTAGAGATAGAGAATAACTTCAGACATAGAGGTGGAAAACCAGTGACTAAAAATTTAATATATTTCAAAACTATATGGAAGAAACAACAAAAATTTAGGCATTTGCACCATTTTAAAAAACTTACACATAAAAAAGTAATAGGGTTCGTGGAGGGCGTAAAATAGGAAAAAATAATAAATCGATTTACATAGGTTTAAGTAAAGGAATGTGAATCTAAACTTACACAAAGTAGGTACACTGTACAATAGAAGAGTTAAAAGACCACAAGTAGTGTTTAGATAAGATATTAGCGGAATTCCCTCAAGATACTTATGTATGCTAATTGCCAAGAAAAGCAAGTAGTGATTAGTATTTACATCATAAGTCAAAAATTATTTTCGACAAAGTAGAACCACATCTCTGCAAAGCAGACACAAGAGATATCAAGCAGTCTCGACCACAAAGCCAGTAGAAGCAACGTAGTTTTACATTAATTTTCTTGATGCAAATTAAATTAGAAATAGCAGATACTATGTACGTCTACAACCAACTACCTGCTTTCGCATCAGGCTTTCGTTTATGAGAACAAGCTCATGCTATGTGCTGTCCTTCTGACAATCTGGAAAGTACGGCGAGTAGACTGCTCAGCTAGACGACCTGCCTGCCACATAAAAAGAGGAATAACGCTAAAGTCCCTAGGCAAACTTGTCGGTCTCGTCTCCACACTATCCTTTTCGTGCTGAGCGCTCTGCAGCGAAACTGTGAAAATTGTTCCTAAAGTCTTTGCTGTAACTAAAAGGAACTGAACCCAAAGCCACCGACAACAGAGCGGACGCTCTAACCACCACTATGCCGGTTTTGACAGGGAGCTTTTCACTTCATGAAGCCTTTTCTGAGATGCTACACAAAATGCTTTTTGCTGGCCATAGCGGTTTGCTAATGATATTACTCGCTTTTGTCATGCGTTGCTTCGAAAAACCAATATAGCTTAAATATTTAAATTTTCTCCGGCTGTTTCTTTGTATCAACACTAGGAACAAAATGCCCCCACTCACAAAAAATGTTTCAAAATATCAGATCGTGTGAAATATTAGGAGAACTTTGAACCTTGTCCCTGCGGTTATTGGTCCACATTGTTACGTTACATCCATACAACGATCAAATTGGTCATGGATTGGTGTCATAATCATTACAAGTCACGACTGACATCTGGTGGCCACAGCACTTACTAAATACATTACCACATTCATATTCGACGGCGTAGCATTATCGAAAGTAGTACTGTGCACTGATGAAATGCATTTTAATTCACAAGAGTAAACAGGACTGCTTTTAGACAACACACAAGTCCTGTTCATGAAAACATATCAGACAAGAAAAGAACATAATGCTAACTTTTGATTGGTATAATCCACTTCAGAACAGAATATTGTACCAATAGCAAAGCACAAGTCAGTCAATAAATCAAAGCCATATTTTAAACATATTCACGGCATGAGAAGTGCTTAACCGCTAATGCACCAGCATGACAGCAAAAATCAAAATTTAAGCGGTTTTCCTCATGATGCCGTTTTGAAATTTAAGTTAATAAATAATTAGCTAGCAATAAATCATTAATCTATCAATGACAGCACATGGAGAAATAAAAAACATCCTTTGTTAAAAACACTTGCATTTTATTCCTGTCGCAAACAACAACAGCGTGGCACAAAAAAAATTTGGTCCGCATTTTTTTACGTGTTAACTGAATTATTTCCTTTTGCAAATACTGTAGACCTGAGCTAAAAATTTCTTTTCATGTTATTTGAGAGCAATCTATTGAGTAGGAAGCTTACAAATGAGGAAAAAGCAAAATCAATAGAATTCTAGTGTAAAGCCAAATCTATTGTAAAAGCTCAACGAGCACATTAGCACTGGTGTGAAAGCAGCTCCGGAACAGGGTGGTGTGGAGGATAGTAAAGAAGTTTCAAACTAATGGAACTGTTCATAATCTAAACAAAGAAGATCTGGTAGACGACGACATGTCAGAACTCCGGAAAACATTAATGCTGTCCGTTACTCTACCATTTAAAGTTCAAAAAGTCTTCTCGGCAGCAATCTCAGAAGTACGGTAATAATGTAATGAAGTAATCAGCAAATGATGAAAAGACACGAGTCGACATATGCAATTGGTTTAACGACAAAACGGAGAAAAACCAGGAGTGGATCGACAACGTCTAATTCAGCGATGAGGCTTACTTTCGTCTTGGTGGTTACGTTAACTCAAAGAACAACATATTTTGGGAAACTGCACAACCACAGGAAGTGTTGCAACGGGATTTGCGCAACTCTAAAGTTACTGCATGATGGTCATGAACTCAAAACCATAATTGGATTTATCAGAAACTTTCCAGTCAGGCTGAATGAATGTCTTGATCGTAGAGGCGTACATATTGAGCATGTACTATGAATAATTAATGTATTGAAAATTGATATTTTTGAAATCGCCAAAGCTCGCGCAAACATGCGTGAAATTCGGAAATCAAGACGGCAAATAAAATTTCTTGATGTGCAATTGAAGTTGACATTAAAAACATAAATATCTAAAGTGCAATGGAATTTATGTAAATTTATTTTTGTGACACTCTATACTCGATTTTTTTCGGTTCAATGAATAATATAACCGGAATTGTAATACCATTCAAAAGCAAGTTCAACGGTTATTTTTTACAAATGCATTTTAAGAGATTTCCACTTTCTTGAATCACTTCAGAGACTCCTTAGAACGGGATTGCCCAGAACATCTTGGGTTAAGCTCAATCGCCATCAAACTGGCGTTTTGCGTTTTCATTCGTCCATGTAGATGAAGTCTCGCTCCTCGTCGAATTGCGAGTGTGGCACTATCAAACAAACCGCAGACCACGTTATCTCAGCGTGCCCCATACATCAGGCACCTTAAGGAGTGGCTGGTCTCACCGTTTTGGATGACAATATTCGATGCCGGCTTAATACCACCACAGTCAGCATCTGATCCCGACAGCAAGTGGATGCCGCACCACACAAAGAAGAAGAATAAGCATTTTACATCTATCTTAAAATAACAATAAAATTTGTAAACAGCAGCACTGCCAACAGAAATAAATACCACAATGCATATTTCCAGATCAAAAGACATGTTGCTACATGTGGCAATTAGCTAGTCATACAAAACAATTATTTCAAAAAGTGAAATCAAAAAAAAAATTACTGCCAGACCACCACGTTGAAAAGGTTATCGTCATTCGCCAGTATATAAACAGCGGCTCAAGAGAAAGTACATGCTTAATGAAAACACACTGAAGGTTGTAGTTTCTTAACACGTTCCGTGCGATGTGACCCATATATATATGTCACACCTGGTATTACTGAGCTGCGATGTGGGATATATATGGGTCGCACTAAAATATTTATAAACTTTTTTATTTTTAAAATTATAAAAAGATAAAATTGTTTTAAATCACATATTGTAGGATATTGTCATATTGTTTTGCATTGCATTTTCCTTTTTTTTGCACCCAATGGCAAATTTGTTTTTTTAGCATATTTATTATTGAGTGTTTTTTACACCCGCCTGATGAGACCCAATAAGGTCGAAACCGGTCGCGGGTTATTGACATGATGTAATGGATTGCTGTATGGTACCGTATGATGCTGGTGATCATTTTTGAGCAAATTTTTCTATTGTACTTTGATGCTGGAGGCAGATCCCTCTTGATAGGAGATCACCTTGAAAATTGCTGGCTAGCAACTAGCAACTCATGTATATAGGAAAGCTACTGGATTTTAGAGAAGCAAATTATAAAATGTATAAAAGTAAGTAAGAATTCTCCCACAGAGGTTCCTGCGGGTCGTAAATAAAATGTTATAAAACATGTTTTATATACAAAATATATGTGACCCACATATATTGCCACATCGCAACCAATTTATCTGAAATTTGTAGTATGCGATGCGGGCATATATGGTTCACAGGACAGTGTGACCCAAATGTTGCCGCATCGCAAATGACAAGTAAACAAGAAGTGTACTGCGATGTGGCAAATAGTGGGCCACGTTTTTTATTACGGTATTTTGTAAAGGAAAGGGAGAGAAAGCACACCCACCTGCTGTCGTGACAATAGCCAGCGGCTAACTGAAGTTATAAACAAAACAAGGGTGTCGCGGTAGACGTATATACTTGTACAGACCTGTCGCACGGAACGTGTTAAGCAACTTCTGTAGTGCAACGTATCGGTGAAGGCACTCCATGAACACAGTGATACTGGGATAATAGATCAGACCAATGCTTTTAGTTTAGCACATAGCGGTATCAACTTTTGCTTCTGTACGCTGCTACAAATTTACCAACAGCTTAATGATCAGTTTAAACACTTGTTACAGTTGAATGGCGCTCTTTCGTTCGTACAATATCCACATATGAAAGTGTAATAAAATAAAGCAGAAATCAGAGAACTCTCTTTCGGGAACGGTTGGTAACAAAGCATTTGCAGTTTTCCAAAATTTTTTACTTAAAACAGCAGCTTTAATTGTTTAAGTCTATAAGCCAGAGTTTTATTTATTAAGGGTAATGAAAAACCTGATGATGGCATTTATGCAATTTTATTTTAAAGCGACTTTGAATAACAATTAAAAGCAACTAAATGCAAAGTGATCTATACAGTAACCTCCACCTTTCCAAGTCAGGCCTCTACTGGTTTTTAGGAGCCATACAAACTGCACTACAAATGGTTTGACGAAAATATTGGGAAACCACAAGGATCTATCTTCGAGCCCTCTTATTCACTTTGGTGCTGGACGAAATACCAAAGAATGTTTAAGAGACGGTATCGTTAAAGCGTTTCTGTATGCGATGATTTGGTACTGTCGGATGATAGATGGTTACAAGCAGAGGAGAGGTATGCTAAATAGAAAAAAAACACAAAAAACAAAGGTGTAAAGATAAACGTAAGCAAAATAAATGCCTTTTATGGTGGGCAGAAAACAACATATGCATCAAAGGTTGACCTTTGTACAGCGTGTGGAAGAGTGAGTAGCAACTACAACAAGTGTGTTGAATGTAGTAAATGAGTGCACAAACAATACACAGAAATACACGGCAGCTTGTAACGAGTAAAAAACTCTAAATATGCAAAAGTCGTCAAAGAGTTGCATAAGAAAATACTGAAAAAAGGTAAATCTGGATGAAAGCTCAAAGTTGTGAAAAACTTCTGCAATTTGGGGGATGTCATCAGCTCGGATAAAAGAGAGTATATGATTAAGTGGTATTAAGAAAAAGAGTTGGATGGAATAAACTCAAAAAACGTCTGATACTCTGCTTGGAAGGAAGCCATTTCAAAGGATTAAAGGCAAATTATGCAAAATCTATGCAAAAAGTGTAATGTGCTATCAAGCAGAAAGCTACGCTACAAGTAGGTTTGGCACAACTAAAATTAGAATGCTCCAAATGTAATGTGGAAAAACTCTGAAGAATAAAGTCAAGAATGAGTGAACCCTAGATATAACTGTACTCGAAGGTATTGGGGATGTTATGAAAATCAAACAACCAATGTGGTGCGGAAATCCGAAAAGAATGAATAAAGATAAAGCACAAGCCATAGCAAGAAAAGTTCTTGTTTTTGGCACAAAGATAAGAAGTGAATAGTTTTAACAACAAATAACCTTAGGAAAAGAAAACTGTTGGCAGTTGGTCCCCAAAACAGAGTCGCAAGACTAAAAGAGAGGTGTGGACCCCTGATAGCAAAGACTAACACCAAGCCTCCCACCAAAATTAAAGATACAAATGGACGATGAAATGAATCTCAAACTAATATACAAAAATTTTCTTTTCAAAATAGCAATATCTTTAAACAAATCCTCTTGCGAATTGTGCCATCCAAAAATGACAAACCCACAATAAAGTTTTGCTTGTTTGCTTCTCTTCTGAGGGACAACGGAACGTCATAAAATGGAAATCCAGGTTCACCCCGGAAGCCCAATCGAGATCAGGCAAGGAGAAAGTTGCAGTCTTTCAAATTCGAACCAAAACTGAATACCTTATTTACTCCTACTCGATTGTAACCGGCCCTCGGTTGCAAGTAGCAGGTGATGGTTTTAAAAATTAATGTAACTTGCTCTTGATTGCAAGCTGCATATAACGATGTAAACCAGTATGGCGTGTATCACAACTACAACATCGTCGCAGCTAGACGCATTCGACGCTAGCGTGGAGGACGCGAAACAAAGCGTGAGAGAAATATTGATGCGACTATATTATGTGAGCTGGACAAATCGTACAAATTTCATGCAAGTAACCTGATCAGTAATAAGGCGAGCTGCCGTTGATGGATATCCAGTAGTTGCCTCTTATCACAACCTGGATGAACAGCTTTGTTATTTTAACCCAATGAACCGCGAGTAACGTGGACAGTGTGGCATATGTCACAAGCGAGGCCGAATACGTATTTACCGCACCCTATTTCAATGATCGGCAGGGAGAAATCATAAATTTGTAATGGTGCTGCAACTGACAGCTTCTTGCGACGCCTAATTAGTTTGGATATGAGCTCTTTCCCATTGGACGCATAAATGAATTACGAAATGTTTTTAGCAAAGTAGTTATTTCAAGATCTTTGGATGATTTTAAATGCCATAAGACTGCCTATTTTTAAAGCAATCTGTCTTAGTTTAACATTTATCCTTAAATTTGCAGAGGAGCGCTTAATAAAAATAAATAAACCCAAAAAGTAAACTAAAAAAGTAATTTTGATCTATCTTAAATCTGTTCAAAATGATACGACGTTAAATTTTAACTTTTGATTAATATTCAGATAAGACATGTCACTATATCACTGCTGGAATTCCATATGGTACTTAATAAAAAAAAATTGAACAAACAAGCGATTCTGTCAACGCGACGAATACCTTATACTCATGAGAGTAAACCCGTTATCGGTGACAACTGACACTTCAATGACAAAAATGAAACCAGAAGAACTCATTCACAGGAACTCACAGTGCTATAGCAAACGCATGCATGAATATGCGGGGTTGGCAAAGCTGCTCTACATTAAAACTTTGACGTTTTTTTTGAATTTCAACTGAAGATTTTTTTGCAGCTTTTCTTTTCTAGATAAGATATTTTATCTATAAAAGAATACGATAATCAGACACTGCTGGCTTACAAGAGTCAAACTATGGTTTCAATGACCGCTATATTGCTGCGCTGTCGTGCCCTTGAGAAAGATTATTTTCTATGAACGTTTCCTGCATGATTGCAGTGCGTCCGACTGTGCTGGTCTTGCTGGCATCTCCGAAGCACGTCTGAAAAGAACTTGTTTATGTTTAACAACAAAAGTTTTTTGGTGACCGCAAGGTAGAAATACAAACACAAACAAGTAGGAAATGCGAATAAGATACTATAGAGCTTATTGAATGCATAGAACCATCAAAACCAGTTATGAAATACAATAATAGAATATTAGAAATACCACTTTCAACCACAGGATGTAAATATGAAGCAAAGGAGTACCGAGCTGATACTAAGCGGTTGACAAAAAAACAACGCAAATGCAAAGACAAGTCTCAACCACCTTTCGGTCGACTGACCATTGTTTTACAACATCCCACAATTTAATTCGAAAACCTAAAAAAATGCCTTTAACCGTTATCACTCGCAGCAAGATCGGCAACAATCGGAATTGGTGAATTAGACAAAAAAATTCAGCCTCTTGTTTTTATTAACAAGGAGCTTTCGAAATTCCAAATGTTTTAATGAATTTTAAGACTCGCTCGCCAGTAAATATCGAACCATGTGGTGCCATCAGCAAGTTTTAGAAGTTTTGAGCTTAGGTCACTGTGCTTTAAGAAACTACTAGTTGCTCATGCAAACAGCAAGTTAAATGCAAAAATAGTTGATACAAGCTTACCTTTATCTTCAGGTTGACTGTTTACCTCAGCTGCGGAAGGATAACGATCTGAAGAAAACACTCTCCGTGAAGCATCACGAGCAATCTAACAAATACCACTTATTACTTTTAAATCATCACTCAGCATGTTTTGCCAGACTTCAAATTTGCAGCCATTTTAATATTTTGATCCTTTGAAATCAACTGATCTCATTATCCAATATTGGATCCACTAAATACCACGTCAAACTTATGGTGATATTCAACCAATAAAGGAAAATAATTTATTAAAAATGACAATTGAGTCCAAAGAAACAGTCATTATCTGAAAAGTAGTTTCTACGCACTTCAAGAAAATGTGAACCCTAGCTACCCCACTCCAACGACGTTCTTTACCGAAGGTGTACAAACTGCAACTGTCGAGGTGAAATTGTACCTTCCACATCAATATGGGACCTATGGCGTGCATCCACAAAATAACAATCCAAAAATGAAAAAAGATTCCCGTTTCATGAGTCTCCCTATCCGAGGTATAATAACAAACAAAATACCTTAAATTTGAAAACTTCGCCTTCATGAGATTGATCTCCAAACTAAAAAAAAACTACGCCCTTATAATTCAAAAACGGGCCGGGCCTTTTTACATTGATCTTAAAAAATGCTTTCGGTAAGAAAAATGCGACGTTTTGATATCGACAAAACAAAGATATTGGACAGCTGAATTACCCAGTTGAGTAAAAATGTACCCCTGTAAAAGTTTTCACAACCCAGCCCTTGAGCAACAATGAAGGAAGAAGATTCAATGGTTGTTCAGTGCAACAAAGCAGAGCCTTTATTGCTTTTGCACAATTTTGATCTTAATTCTCATTTTTACTTAACTACACTGTTTTAATACCAAAATTTGAATTTTTTTTTGATCTGTTAAATAATGAAAAATTAATGCAAGCACAACTGACAAAATTTGCCTGGGGCAAAAGCAACCAATTTAACAGTTATTCAAATTCAATTCCCTTTCAGCTTCCGGGTTTCGTTCCTGAAAAGTCGTAGTTAAAACAGTTGTCTCATGTTTCTGCTCACACCTATGATTCGTCGTAAATGACAAATTGTCGAATCCAGCGGCACTTTTGCGTCAGTTTAAAAAAACAACTGTGATTAAATCACGCGCAGATGAAGTCAAGAAATCGTAACTATTACTTTTGACAATATCAAAGTGCTAGTACAAAAACTCGCAGTAGTTTTTACATGCCTGGGCGCATAACTATTTTGTTGTAACCTACCAGCGTGAAACTACAAAATTGAAACTGAAAGAGAAGTGAAATAAACGGAACAAAATTTACAAGCGAAAGGTGGAAATGTCATTGAAAGTAACGTGCAGAAAGAAGCTTTTTTCTTGATGCTCAGTGAAGTCATCAAAGCCAAAAAATATTAATTATCGCGAAGTCGATTTTTACTTTCAAAGCTATGAAAGACTTGTATAAAACATTAACATATCCCATTGGAATAAAAAATAATAATTCTATTTGGAGCCAACTAAAACGAGCACAACGAAACACACTTAAAAACGAAAAAAAATTGATCATTCTCTACGGTGAACAACTAATGTGGGTGAGCATCTTTCAAAAAAAATATACGAATAAAAATTATAATGTCGAAACGTCAATATGTACAAAATCATGGATCCAAGCATATAAAGTACAAAATCAAGGTGCTCAGAAACTTGTTGAAGCCAATCAGTATGTATTTGCAGACAACAACTCAACTCAACAGCTCCCCGACAATACAAACTGTTGTTTACTATTAATAACATATTGGATTAATGCTACATTTTAAATTTATTGCACCACGTTGCTGCCCACAAAGGGTCAAAACAGTAAAAATATTGCTACAATGGCAAAACTGCTCTCAGCAGCGTGTAATCGCCAACTACAAGACCAGCGATGGCACTACCCCGGCTGATAAATCTGTCGCTTTTATATCGTTGAATTGATTTCAAGAAACAGGGTATGCTTATCCCCATTACAATTCCATCACACGATAATTTTATAACATCACAAGATCGCCGATATAGTTTTACTACAGAAAGTTGTTGAGAGGACGGACGCACACATGTTTTGCTTCAGCCGCACCAGAGTATTGAAGTACAGTTTATGAAGCTATTGGACCTATCGCTAAAAACAAACTTTATTTGTAGAACTTGTATTGACTAATATATTCAAAAACACGAATCTACATACTCAAAAGCACTATCAAAATGCAATTAATCTCAACTACCTGCTTGTTTAGAGTAATGTAGCAGGAAAAAATGTCGCTATAAAGCAGAAACTGAAGTCAACCAATCCATGTTATAAAAAAGTGTAGAATAATATATAGCAATCCTATTATAATCGCCACGCATTGATCTGGTGCAGTTTACTGTAATTGATAGTAGCTTCCTTTGATGTTGCATCAACTCTATCCCATCGTTAAACATTGTTTAAAACGTTGCATCTATATTGTGCTTGTGGCTTCACTAACCCAATGTTATTACGAACCGCATTTAAATCAGTCTCCATTTGATAATAATATGCAACCAGCTAGTTAATTTGACTATTAGAGGGTGGTGTTACAGGAAACTAAACGCATAAGGCGAGCATTCAATTTAAATTTCGATAACCGACTTGACACTGGCACCTTGTTGCCGCGTATAAAAGCACAATGCTCTCAAGCTAATTATCAAAAAACATTCGATGATACTAAATAAAATTAAAGCAAATAAAAGCATGGCATACCTTGAACATTAAACATAAGTAAATTGGCCATAAATACTTAATGGCAGCCTATTGCTTTTTAAATAACTTTTCCGTCCGCTGCAGAGGCGCAACTTCGCTCAAAAGTGCAAGCAAAATCAGTGCAGTGTGATAATGTTCAACAAAGGCTAGATGTCACGTAATGAAGAAGTTAATCTATCGCTTCTGTTGTCAGCTTATCTCAACTGACTATCCAGAGTTGGGGTCCGCTATCGCTTTGTTATTTTAATATTTGACGACATTCAAGTTGAAGCACGTCATAAAACAAACAAAGACACGACCTCAAGCATGATTGCATAAACAGGTCAATTATAAAAAATAGTTAATACAGGACGGGATCACCGACACAGTGCGAACAAAACTACATTTGCCAAAACTATCATACATTTCCTTGTTTTATTCTTGCTGACTTAGCAATGACAAGCCTGCATGCAGGTTGCTACACGATTGCTTTTGTACAGTAATATCTGTACCGGTGTAATTAATGTCATGACAGTTTATGAAAATCATGATTTCACTGTGCGGGTAACTTAAATGTTCAATGCACCAGAAAATCACGATTTCAAAAATGCTTCTTTTTACACATCAATAGAAAAACTACATTAATATATTTCAGTTGTCAAGCTCAGTTCAATTGTCAATCTATTATGCTTTCTCATTAAGTAAACGAAACTATCATGCAACTAAGTTGGAGAAAATAATTATGATCACAAATGTCTACTGAGCCGACATAGCCAAAGCAGAACGGACGTAAAAAGTAGAGGCCGACGTTCTTGCAAATTTTACGAAATATTAATTCCCTGTTAGCTATGCGGGAAAATCGCTTCCCAAAAGCAAAACTGTAAATTTAAAAAGAAAGCTGCAAGGTTCCAAACAGCGCATTGCAGTAACGGTTTTTACAAATTGTTTGTCACATAAAAGCAAAAAATTACGCTCACCTGGCCACTGATAGCAACTTCTCCACAACACCAAGACTGAATAATTCTCAGCATTGATAAAACTGAGCGAAAGCAACATTAGCAGGTGCTACTACTCAGCTAACTAACACTAGACTTTCATTACCGCTTTTGAAAAAAGCAGCTTGGTTAACTACGCAGAAACTTAACACACTGAATCATCAGCTATCTTCACACTACTGTTTCCTACATGGAAGCTGCTACTTAGCTGATACATGCGCAACGTTAAGGGGATTACGTGCCTGCATTATTAAGGGGAATTGGGTAACCGGACTCCTTCTGGGAATTGGTAAAGCCATATTATACAAAAAGAGCAGGCTGTGGGCACCTTGAGACCTATTTTGAGAGCTTTTCTTTTACTAAAGACAATCTTGCAGCCATTCTAGACTTATTTACAATATGTTAAACTTGGGAAGACTAGGTTATTATCATAATTTACTCTATGGCAATTGAAAATGCTTGATATCAACATAACATCACGTTAAAGCGACAACGAACTGGTGCAAGGCTACCTACGCATGCAGTCATTTATAGAACATCCGCTACGTTCAATCTTTGAACAAAGCCAGTAAAACATAGAAGTGCCTTACTTTATCAATCTAGTTCGTCATCGGATTAAATACGTCCCTACTGCAACATGCAGGCTTGAACTAAAAAAAAAAAAAAATGTGTTCGGATTGATCTGCTAATTCATTTAGAGGGCGTTTGATGAACCAGCCACAGCAAAATCCGCATAACCTTCATTTGTACCAACATACGCTTCTTTGTGGAGTGAGAGACACAAGCGGGCAGCATAAAAATACGAACAAGTGTCATTTTAACGTGGTTCAACTGTTGACAAAATGTTGCAAATGTAGCCAACGCTGTTTTGTTCGCAAAAGATACGTCATCAGCAGAACAGAGAAAATAGATTACACCGCACTCATAGTGCTTCCTTCCTTGTAGCTATGTGCTGGTGACTAATCGTTAGTCAGAGCTTCTGGTGAAATTAGGTGACTATGGGTATAGTGACCAAGGAACGCAGGTACAATATGTGTGTCATGCTTGAAATCAACTAATTTCAAATATACCCATTACAACAAATACAAATTTTGTCAACACCTAATGCAGCTATGTGCAGTTGTATATCGATTTGATAAAATTAGTGATTTAGTGTTAAACCCTTCTGAAGTTACGTATCTTCAATTATGGTCTGCCACAAAAACCCAGAAAGTTTGCGTTTTATAAAAATTAAAATCAAAATTAATGGCCAGAATCGAAATCTTGGTGACATATGTCAATGAAGGCAACAATAACTTTTAGTTTTACAATACTATCATGTCAAGTAGTGCTTGGCTTCAAACGATATGGTTTTGAAAGGCAATTCATTCTATATAGAGCGTGTGACCCTTTGTTTTTGCCATGGTTTGCTACAACCTGCTTTAGAAAACAATAGCCACTGTTTTCTAAAGCAGGTTGTAGCAAACCATGGCAAAAACAAAGGCAACTATTAATAAAAACAAGCCGAATTAAGGGGGCATAGATATTTACATTTTTCAGCAATTGGCTATTGATTATATTAGGTAACAGTACTATCAACACAATTTTTGGCACAAGTAGAGGGGTTGCTCGCTCAGCATGCCGAGTCCCTTCACAACACCAACTCTAAATAGAATCATTGTCAACTAAATTCAGCCTCACATAACGATAAATAAGCGTCAGTACGTAAGTATTTTTGCTTTGAAAAAATAATATTCAAATACTATTGCCAAGTCGCAAAATGATAAGGTGCAATTGGAAGCACATTATAAACTAGTTGTTTTAACGTTTTCCAGCACCAAGGTGTTTTTACAACTAAAGCTACGAATATTTTTTATAAGCAATTTTATTTCCTTAACTATGACCTCTCTTTCTGTGTGCGAATTTTGATCACCTCGTTTTAGAGTTTTGAAAGAAATATGGCGAGTTTTAGCGAAATTTAAGAGGTGTTTTGTAGAATTCTAATAGTGTTTTAAGCACGAATTTTAGCAATTTGAGCTAAGTTCGGTAAGGGTTGAGAGCAGTCTACCCTAGAAAAATATTACGGCATGCGCAAAATCATTAAACAAAAAGGCAAAAACGTTACCACTGTGCAAAAACGTCTCCTGCAAACCGGCTGTAAAAGTTAGGGATGAAGATTAAGTTTAATACAAATAAGAGGTATTATGACTGCTTAAGTCTAAAAAAATTCCCTTTCAAGCAAAAAGAATGATTAGTACGCATTTTTAGAGAGAAATCAAAACTGTCGTAACATGCTTTCAGCAGGTTGGTGCTGTAACAGTACTTAAGAGTGTTCTTTTCTAGTGTTGATATCACAGCGGTGCCTTATAGTAGTTTCATTCACAAAATTAAACCAACAATCCATTTATTGAATGGTAGCATAACTAAGTTTGGCGACGTGAAAAAGTGATTAGCCATTTTGTCTCTAACTCTAGTTTCGTTTGCAACCCCTTCTAGTTGTGCTGTTTGCCACAATTGATAAATTTGCTTTTACACTGCACCATGAAAGCTCATGTGCGTAAAAAAAGTATATACAAAAAATATGTCTTCTTCTGCTTCGTGTGGGCAAGATCTTTCTTTTTGGAGAAGCATCTCGAATTATAAGCTTCTCATTAGCCCTTTTGGTAGTCTTCAGCTAGATTGGGCCACCTCGACGAGTAGACTGCTTGACCCTGTTACCTGTCTGCCATATAAAGATGGGCACATCCGTTAAGTGTTTCACACAAGCACAAACAAGCTTGCTCGCTTGTTCTCCACACTTTTGTGCGCAGCGCCAAGCAAGATAGCTGTGAATATCATTTTGTAGTCTTTTGGTATGGCTCGATTAGGGAAATGAACCTTAGGTCTATCAACTGCAAAGTGAACGTTCTAACCACTTCAACATCGCGACGGTAAACAAAACCAATCGCTAACTTCCAATGATCATAAGCAGCATGAGCTGCTGACCAAAAATTAGAGTGTGCAGCTGCCTTAAACAAACTGCACCAACGATGGAAACACTAAAATCTACAGTTTAGAATTGCTGAAACATAGAAGAAACTATGATTGCTTTTTGGATTTATTTATTCATGTTTAAAAGTTGCATCTCACATGCGTACTACCAAAAGTTTGAAATAATTTCATTCAGTGCAATTAAATATTCGATTTAGCTTTATATTAACCGACTTCATCAGTAAGGGAGAAACAAAAACCACTTTTTAGTACATCATAAAATTATAACACTTGTCAAATATGTTTTTACTGCAATAGCAAACAACAGTATTGAAATGATTATATTAATAATAATAGATAAAACTCACAGAATGCACTACTGCTGGCCCCAGCACTGATAACTTTTGCTGCCATAGGACACAGTATTTCAAAGTCCATATTCCTGATGCAAGCTGACCACATGACATGTGATGGCTTGGTAGGCCTTGAATATCTGAACAACGGCAGTAACATTAAAACTGATGTGAAATGCATTAATGATGATAGGCTAATAAACATATTATTGTGAATGCTAATGTTAAAAGGTAAAATAACGGGTCTCCTACAAAAAATCAGTCACGTTGCTCAAGCTAAGCCTAACCCGATTTTTTACGCAAATTAACACTAAACCTAGCAATAACCCTAACTTTAAACAAAAATTAACTTTAACCTGAACCCCGGCCCTAACGCTGATATGCAATTTCATGAAACTATCACGTTTTGTTTGTATCCAATGCCACATATTTAGCAATGCAGCTGATTCTCTAGCAGAAATCAATTAATTTCAAAATGGAATATTAATTTTATGATTTTTATTGTATTTAATAACAGTGAAAAAATGCCAGGTTTGAAACTTCTATTAGAGCAGTTTCCATTTTTAATTATCATATTCAATAAGCATGAATACAAATACATGTAATAGATTGTAGATTTTGTTGACAAAACATCTTTCAGGCAAACTTTTTTCACATCCATTTCGCATCAAAAATCCATTTTTGATACTGCTCAACAATAAATAACCGCAAAATACAACAATAGAAAACTTCGTTACTTAGATGCAATTGTAGGCTTACTGTTGTAGGCACATACCAACCAAGAGTAATAAAATGATTGGTAGAGCACTATTATTTATTTTAAGCCTACTGGCCAGCTTAGGCTACAGCACATATACATAAAGCTTTTGTTGCTATTTACACCTTAAGAGTTTGCATTACAATTTGCATGAAACGATTCCAATTCACTCCTCTCCTAACAACCTCTATGCTTAGGCCAATACAGCCAGATAACTCAGATATATTATACATATATTTTTGATCAATGTGGCAAAACCAAAAACCACTTTAAGCGTTTCGAATGTTGAGATGTGATGCCATATAATTACTGGGAATGTTCTAATTCTTTTCATGCTTTTACCTATAGTCAAGGGATGTCACATAGTTTTGTTACTTCTATTTTGTATGAGCAGTGGCTATTTCTTTGTGAACTTAAACAATCTTTTGCAAGCTGTTTTTAAATGATCATGAGAAAAAACTGGGCTATCTTTATGAACTATACGAAAATTTCTGTAGGCTTTTTTACATGATAAACGCAGTTGGCTGGTAAGAAATTTGTTTTTATTTGCGGATGACCAAAGCACAACAAAAGTAATTTTTAAGATGAGTATATCTGCCATTAGCAAGATTTTTCAAAAGATCGTAAGCTATTGGTATCTTTCTAAAAACAACGTGGAATTAATTTTATGGATCCGCTACCACATGGCCGTAATCCAATAACTCTTTTAACATTATTACACATTTTTATCATCATAAATATTCCTACTTTATTCCATTTTCTTGTAATAATACAACTTACAGTGTATGTCTAAACTACCTATGCTTTGTATTACTGCAGCCATGAAACAAAACTATTATTAGACTAGGATACGGACCAACACTATTAAATAGTGCAATCTATAGCTTTGCAATAATCATTATGCAAACTGCAAAACTGTTCAGAAATGCATATCCACTGTTTAAATATTTTCGAGGTTGTTGCTACCAAAGAATTTTATACCATCATATGATGGAGATCCAGAAGCCTTAGATCTTCCTACAGCCTGGACCAGAGATGATACCTAAATGAAGAGTTGCACAAGAGCAAGCGACATAAACCCTCTGTAGTAGGACCAAGTAAGTGAAGGAAGCACTGAAAGTAGTAATCACAAGCACTGCTGCATGAAAGATTCTCACACGTGGAGAAATTTATTTCAAAAACAAGCTTTGCCGATTGCAGTGAACATAACAAGAAAGCTTAAGTTCTTCAGTGGACACTGGCAGAACTTATGGGTCAAAAATTTTGATGTGACAGTACACATTCCTTGCAAAAGAAGAGATGACAGAGACCACATGGGACTAGATAGCTGAAGCAGCACACCTTACTTAGCCAGGTCGCCAATCGCATTGCTACCTGTTACAAATGAGTGACCAAGAAATCATTGCAGTTAAAAAGGTAAGAGTAGTAAATTTCTGATATGTGACTGAAAAAAGGGTGCTAACAAATAGTACGTGTCCACAATGTTTGCAACGTGCATCATGACATCTTGAGTTTAACTTTAACCAAGTATAATGTGAACATGTAGTACTTAGAACTACGGGAAAAAAGTAAGAAAGATGGAGAAAAAAACGACAGAGTGAGAGTCCGTCAGGAGAAGTGGCAGACTTGCTAAATGGTGGTGCTACTAGTTGTGGCAGATCTAGGGGGGGTGTAGGGAATGCATACCCACTAATTTTTTCAAGTCATGCTTTTAAATAGACATTGGTTAAGATCAAACTTCGAAAAAGTTGATATCAAAAAAAATTGTTTCCAACCATAATTTCCATCAAAAACATGGAAATAATGTCTTTGAAAATGCTGATGATCTCTAAACAAAAATCTTTACTTTTACAGCACACATAAGGTAAACTAAGGTAATTCCAAGCAAGTTAACATAAATCTGGTCATGCTTCACATAATTCAAAGAAACACACTGATTTCGATCTAGCCTAATTCTGACCAATTTTTTTGCAACTTTACCTAAGCTAGTTTCACTTGACTGCACAAGCAGTGATGCTTGGCTGATGTAGATGCATTGTTATGATGTCACGACACGCAAAATGTTACTGATTAGAGTGAGTGTGTATTAGGCAATGAATTACAATAGAAGTTGAATTGAATCAATTAGCAAATCAACCCATAATGTATTCAAACCAATATCTATAACTATCACAACATTTTTCTCAATTACCCTCAATATGTTAAACTGTTTTAACCTCGTCCGAATTGTCCCATTTATGAGGTAACTTGTGGCAGATCAGCACAATTGAAAAATCCAAAATTTTGAATCCACAAATGACTAAACATGTGGTGTTACGAAGTAGTAAATAAATATGCAAATGTTGAAAAAAGTGATTAGATCAAAAATGCAAGCACTAAAGCAATAGATAAAAGTTGAAAAGTAGTAATTTGTCCCAAATTACCACAGTTTACTCTACCTATTCATGATTAACCCCCTACTCTAAAAAAATTGTTTCTAGGTTCACTACTAGCTGCAAGGTTGCATTGATTGGGCTATTTCTAATGACAATGACAAAACTTGGGCTACAAGCTAAAATTATCCCTATGACCTGTATTGGTATTTTTAAACTTTCCACTTGGCCAAGCTGTCTATATAGTTTTACACATAACCAATGCTTTTGAAAAAAGAAAAGTTTTGTGTAATTACCAGAAAACAGCTTTGTTACGGCCATGAAAATTAGATGGCACAAATATTTTTACATATACTTACAGTAGTCTGCAGAAATTTTTCTGTGGTCACATAAATACAGCCAACAGGCACTTTTTACAGTCACATAAATGCGCTTTGAGAAATTTTCCTTACTGTCACATAATAATAACCTGCGAGTTTTTTCTTTGGCAGTGGCTATTTTGCCTGTGGAATCTATTTTGCAACTGAACCTTATCAATTGGTAAATTTCAGTGACATATTAAAAACATGACTTATGGTCATTTCTAATAGGTCATTTTCTATGATGTAAAAACATATAAAAATCTTATCCCCAATCTACACTCTCCCTTAAGAGAAGTACTCGAGAACGAAATCATAATGTGTACCTGTAGATTTAAAAAATTTTTTGCTGTTAATGTCACTGTGTGATAGCTAAAGAATCATAGTGAACTGCTACAATTATTTAAAATCATATTTGCAACAAATTAGATTTTTTGCGCTGTAGGCTAGGAATTAAATATTGCTGGCTGCATCACTGAGATACCGTTCCTAGCCTACAGTGTAAGCAGATGACAGCCTATGGGATAAGTAGGCTACCTGAAATCAGATTAAATCTCAACTGCTCCCATGGACTAGTGATAAATTGCGTAGCTCTGCCTGCAGGGGTCAGGGGTTTAAAACCTGCTTCCGTCTGATGACATAAATATGTATTACGTTCAGGAAAGTTTTAGCACATTAATTGCATTTAATTAATATTTATTCTCGAACTCTCCCTGAAGATCTCTAACAAAGTGAAACAGGTTGTTGGAGGTTAAATATGTCATTAACATTTGGCAAACAAAACAGTTGATGTTACATATACTTGATAAGTAGCAGCAGACAATCAGGCATGAGTACATTTGTTAGGCATATGATCAACAGGCATTTATTTTATAAACTAAACGTCGTTTTGTTCAGTGCGTTAGTTAATTTTATCTAGCAATATTAACCAAGTGCCATGTCCAAAAGGAATTTTGTAGGATTGAGTGCTAAACAAACACAACATAAAAAATCGAGAGACTCGTTCAAGCTGGAATGGCTAAAAGTTTAAGTAACTTCAGATATGCCAGATTTCAAAAATGTAAATGTTGAACTAAATTTGATTAATGAATATTCTTATGAGAATGGACTCAAATGTAAAATTTATGCTGCTTGTTCAAGCTTCAATGTTGTTGCAGACAATATATTTCAAATGGAACTCAAAAAAGTTAACTCCTGGCTCTGTCAAAATAAGCAATCCCTAAATTTTTCAAAAACAAACTACATGTTAATAAACAAGCAACCCCTTAAAACTTGTCATTGTAATTTTAAAGTAGCTCTTAACGGTATTACTATTAACAGAGCGCATACTGTTAAATACCTTGGGTTATTCATTGACGATAATCCCAAATGGACGTCGCAAATAAATTATTTGTCTATGCAGCTTGCCAGATGCACAGGACTCTTTTACAGATTGCGCAATTTTGTTTCAAGAGAAACCCTTTGCATGCTATACTATAGTCTTGTATACAGCAGAATTCAATATGGAATTACTGCGTGGGCAACAGCAAATAAAACTTCACAAGAAATAATTCGAGTAAGGCTTAATAAAATTTTGAGAATAATATTGTTTCGAAACTTATATACGCCAACTTCACAAATGTATAAAGAACTTCAAGTATTAAAAGTAGAAGACATATATCAACTTGAGTTAGCTAAATTTATGTATCAACTCCATCATAGTCAATTACCTAAAAACTTTTACCATTCTTTTCGTAAGTTAAATACTATTCATCAACATGAAACAAGATTAATTAATTCGACTACTTACTACCGCCCGCGAATAAATAAATTATTTAGCCAAAAACTATTTTCTCACAGAGGTTCAAAGCTGTGGGGTAACCTTGAATCCGAATTAAAGAGCATGCACTGGGTTTCTTTTAAAAAAGTGTATAAACTAAAATTATTAAATGAATATTAACACTTGCAAAAGCTTTTGATTGTGTAAAAAATATTTATGGTTATTGTTTGTTCCGTTTTCTTTTTTTATTTCTACTTTTTTTTTATCATTTGATAAAAACTTGAACTCAACTCTTTTTTTTTTTTACATAATGTACTCAAATTATAAGTGTCACTTAATACATCCCGCTTATATCTCAATCTGCAGAGATCAGGGAGTATCTCGACTCAATAACCGAAAGGTTCCTTGATGCTCCCTGGCTTTTGCTACTAGTGATTTTTTTTTGTGTGTATTATCAATCTGATTATTGTGTCAGTGCGCAAAGCAAATCAAATAAATTCTCTCTCTCTCTCTCTCTCTCTCAAAACTAATACAGCTAATGAATATGCAACGGGAAAGCGATGGGAAGCATGGAAATTGGATTATGGTAAACGACATTTATTAACGCACATTCATGTAGAAAGTGTTCAGATTTTGTACAATCAAAAGCACGGAATCAGTGTAAAAAGTCTCCTGACAGAACAACTTGCTGACTGGAAAGCATGCTTAGACCATGCCAAACTTCTGCAAACAAATGAGGAGCACATTCGCATCCTAATGGACAATGTTCTCACTATCAATATGAATGCTTCGATGTTGTCTGTACAAACTACACGCAACCATATCGGAAAATATGTTTTGCTACCAGACAGCCAGCAAAGTAAGAACTATGCGTTTGAGTTTGTTGCGACAATTAATGATGTTGTTGCAGACAATGTATTTACAGAATTACGTGTATCCTTATTCCATACACTTATTGTTGATGAAAGCACTGATATTGAAGTACATAAAGTGTTAGTACTGTATTTCAAATATCATTCTCCCAATTCACTGGTTTATAAAACAGTGTTTGGTGGAATCATCCAACTGATAGCATGCCATGCTCAGGCTCTTGAACAGGCTATAAAAGAGTTTACAATAAACATGAAATCGACATCAACTGTTTAGTCATGTTAACATCTGATGGTGCTACAGTAATGCTGGGTCGGTGGAATGGATTAGCAGCCTTATTGAAATGTACTGTTTCTCATCTTTCAGAAGAGCACTGCATCGCACATACAGAAGACCTGGCACTAATTGCTTCATGGAAAGATAACAGTTTATTGAAAAACATTGAGGTTCTTTTGAGCACTGTTTATACCTTATGTAGTCAATCTTCTGTTAAAAAAGCTTCACTTGCTAAATTGGCCAGTGTAAATGAAGTGGATGTTTTGTCTTTTTGACCACTTCAAGAAGTTCGTTGGCTATCACATTTTGCTGTCAGCACTTTTGTAAGAAATGTAGATGCATTGGTTTTGTTTTGTGAAGAACAAATTAACAAATGCAGTGACCCCATCTGTACCTATGTTTTGTGATGTATACAAGATCCACAATATTTACTAGCTTTATATATGCTGAATGATGTTTTACACAAATTAGCAAATTTATCAAAATTGTTACAGAGAAGTGCTTTATCACCAATCAAAGCTCACCAGTTGTGCATTTTTAAAGTTTGCAAATTGGAAGCACAGTACCTTGTCAACAACAATTTTTGGAATAATAAAGCCAAACAAAGTTTAACTGAAAATGAAGGCAAAGACAAGAGACAAATTACATGGTTTGTTAGATCAGTGTGTGATCATGTATATGCTAGATTTCCACCTGATGAACTAAAATGATGGTCTGCTTTTGATCCTATCGCTTTGAAAAACTGCACATCTAATTTTGGTGTTACAAAAATTAGGAAACTGTGCATGCAATATAAAAATGTAATTAACATAACAAATGACAATTTGATTATACAGCAGTACAATGATTTCAAAATCCTGATGAGTAAAAATTAATCAATCAATCAATCAATCAATTTTATTTTATTTTTGTCCAAATCAGCATACATAGAAATAAATAACACAGCAGCGGACAAAAAAAGGAGACAATGGCAAAACGATATACGTTAATACATGCACATGAATAGAATTTAGATTAAATGTGAAGATAATGGCATGGCCATCGCACCTGTAAGATACTAGGTAAAATAAAAAACACACACGAAGAAAAGTATATACAATATGTACAAAGTGTCGCTAGATACAGTAAAAATAAAAAAATGTCAAGTTGTAACCCTAACAGGGGAGGCTATCAGGTGCTACACCTTGCCCAAGGGTGACCTGGGAGCAACGACAGCTAAGAGACAGCTCCTTTACGTCTCAAGGCACATAAACCCTGTCGCCGGTTGTAGTTTTAAGTCATACACCTAGGACTAGATTAAACACTTAGCTATTATAAAAAAGAAGTTACTGTGAGTTAGTAGTACTGTTATGGTATTCCCAGCTGCATTGTTTGGGTAAAATTTAATCAACTAAATTAAAAATCAATTTGATGCAGGCACTATTACATCACTGTCACAAAATAGCTGACACCACTATAAATGATGAACAGTTTAATTTACTTTCAATGTTGGTTGGCATTTGTTGTACTTTTCAAGTATCCAGTGCAGAATGCGAATGAGGTTTCAGCCTTATGAATAGCACTCAAGTGATGTCATGCAATAGGCTAGAAAATACTCACTTGGAGCATCTTTTGTAAATAAAATTGTATGTAAATGCAGGTAGTACTGTTGACTTGCACAAAGCATTATACTATGTGGCAAGAGCAAAAAGCCAGGCATGAAAAGATGTAATGTTTTTATTTTTTGAGGGTATAAATAAATTCTGTGTTCATTTAAAATTTTGTTTTTTTCTATTTTTCAAATTTTGTATGGTGCAGACTTTTTTTTGGAGCTCACATGGCTTTCCATTCCATGCACACTAAGTAAGCTCTTAGAGGGAACATTGCTAGTGAGACTGTCTACAGTAGTTATGAGTTCTTATTGAGACACAAATGCACCTGATGGCAGATTGGCCTTTGCAACCATGCATTTTGCATTGCTGCCAGGAATCCATTACCTCTGGCATATGACCAACATGATCAGTCCATATAGCAGCACCAGAAATGGCTTCCAAATAAGCACATTTGCATTAATGCTGAAAATGATACTGTTGTGCAGTGGATAGTGTTGCTGCCTTCAAATGCATCGATCATTGTTTCAAATTTTTAATAGCTGGGTGCTTTGACAAAGGCAGTGTAAATTGGGGAACCATGCATTTTAAAGACACACAACAAAGCAAAATAGATTACAAAGGTAAAATGCCAACATGGACAAAATAGTCACTTCCTTATTCTTTACAGTCATACAAAAATAGCCACCACCTTTTGTATACCATAATATTTATCAATCACATTTTTGCTTGCTCATGTCTTAATCAATCACAACTGCATTTCCACATAGATAAGCTAATTAAGTAAGACAAAAAAATGCTTTATTACCACACATTAAGAGTAATCCATGATGTTGGGCCATGCATTCCATCAATTACCAGGCTATGTTTAGGTAATCTACCAATATTTGACATACAATGAATTGCAATGGTTTGATCAAAGCAAGTACTTAGAACCACTGCCTATGCCTTGCCTCCTGTAACTTTTATCTTACTGCAATTAATAACTATGCATCACAAAACAGAAGGCTTAGTATCTATACTGAGACCCTGAAACCAAGCACAATGAAACATAAGCAGATGGTAATAAGGTGATCTGTTATCACAAAGTCTAAATTAATGACATACATCTCAAATACATTCTACTGTTTAATAAAAAAAATCAAATAAACTTAAGCTGTTGATTGGTGTGATCTTATTTCCTATTAATGCCAACTGGCAAACCACATAGTTCCCAAAAAAATGTACAAAAGATGGGTCAACAAAAAAATTGGCCATGCTGCTTATTCTAACCTGAATTCTAATTCTAATTCACCAGTAGTGGATACAGTATTTTTGCCTTGACAGCATAATAGACCCACAGACTATTTTGCCACACACAATCAGTGTGTCCTTAAATAAACCATTTACCACAATCCATTCAGTGCTGCAGTACCAGTACACAAATGATTAGTATTGCTGCACATGACTACCATGCTTAGATATTCAATTCTCCACAGTGGTTTTTTTGTTGAGTTAAGGTTGGATTATTCCAGAGATAAAAAACAAAAATAAATTTTTATTTTCTTAAATTACATCGCAGCAGTGTGCACTGGAGGGAGCAGGTAGGCTATATGAGAAGAAAGGAGGCAGTACATTAAGAACTAATTTTTTGTCAAGTTACTTTTTAATAGGCCTACCTATATAGAAATTAACTTATCACAAACAACTAACAGTCATGTTTTCTAAAGGCAGTGGCATTTTTCTGTCAATGGCATTTTAAGCTTAAAGGCTATTTTGCCATGAGTCATTTGTGATGGGCTAATCTTAATGACATATTGAACATGTGACTTTTGGTCGTTTCATATTGGTCAATTTTAATAACTGATTAAAAAAATTTTACACCCCAAGTGTCCACTCCCCTACACTGTACACTGCCTTTCTCTCAGTGACCTGCCAGCCAAGATTGCAACCCATGATCATAGTAATTCAAGACCAGTGCACTATCCACACACCACAGCGTCACTGGCAGAAATAGAAATTATGGCAATATAAACACGTGTGAATGATTATGCAAAATAGTCTCTGAGGGTAAAATGCCAGTCAAAACAGCCACTTTCTTTTCTAAAATCTTGACAACTTGTTTAATTAGGAACAGGCAAAAGCAAAATGGATTTCAAGGGTAAAACACCATTGACAGCAAAATAGCCACTACCAAATTCCAACTCTCAGTAACCATAACACTTACTGTATCCCTACTGGTACCCTAACTCTAATTCCAACCCTAACACTTACTGTACTGCTGTATCCTAACCCCAAAACAATTCCAGCTCTTAAGTGCTGGTCAGCAGTTACAAGTTTTAGTAGTATATAATTTCATAAATCCAGCAATGCTGCTAATTCTTTAGTACAGGGCTTCTCAAACTATGGGTTGCGACCCCATTTGGGGTCGCACGATTTAGTTTTTGGGTCGCGAAACAAATTTAAAACAAGTTGACTGTATTCATCAGAATTAAAAGCTTTTGTAACACTCACGAGAAAATTAAAAGAGACTTATAGTGAAATGATTTTATGTTACATTTTTAGAGGTAACTCCATCTTTACGCTGTCAGTTGTTTACTACAATGTCTACCTGAGCTTTCAAGTAAAAATAATCAAAAAATTGAAACAATTTATTCATTGTTATTTTCTGTTTATTGGAACATACTGACCAATATCAGCCTTATTGAGACGGCTTTAACTTGGAAGAAAATTTCCTTATTTGAAAAAATTTTCTTGGTACTTGTGGGTTATCTGTCACCACTTTTTTTCACCAGGTATTAAATTACTATTTATCCCCCACCCTGTACACTCCCTTGCAGTGTACACTGCCCCGTACATTTACATACCGGGCCTGCCCCTTCAGTGTACACTGCCTTTCTTGTAATATAGCAAGGGAGTGTACAGGGTGGGGGATAAATAGTAATTTAATACCTGGTGAAAAAAAGTGGTGACAGATAACCCACAAGTACCATTTTCTTATTTGATAAAATTTGACGCTAAAAGTCAGAAAAGTGGAAACTAGGCGGAAATCATCCAGGTAAAAAATCAGGAAGAAATAAGAAAATTTGCAACAACATATCTTCACAAAAAATATAGTGTAAAATAAAATGCCATGTAGAAATTCAGAAACTGCAAAAAAAGATGCTGCTAATTTCATTTTACGTGGTCCAAACACTGCTTAAGGAAAAGAATAATGCTTATGCCTTATCTGTAATTTAAAATCGTATTTTTCAAGCCTGACAAGATAGCTTTCGACTACTACTAATCTTGGGAAGATTGATTGGTTAAAGTAGAGTCAAGCTGAAGCCAATGTAAAGTGCATAAGCTATGCAAGTTGCTTACCACACCAGTAGCGTATTTTGAGAAAGTGTCAGGTTCCCTTGCTTTGGCCTTTACGCAAGAATTTAAAAATTAATTGTGTTCGCTATATTTGCGTCAATTCTTCACTTTTTTCAATATGCATTTAAAGACATTATTTTAAGAGCAAGCAGTTTTAACTCATTAGTTCATTTCTTTCATAAATCATCATGCGCAATATTCATTATGTTAGATGTGTTTCATAAATTTTATAAAATGATGTTTTATTTCAGTAATTTTTTGTTGGGTTTCACTATTTCCATCATGTATTCTTTTTGTTTCTGTATACTTACTTTCGTGCATTAAGCGCATTCGCATAATTTCGTCCTAGAAAAAAATACTTGAGATTTTTGATCAGTGGTGCAATTGTGGTGGGAAACATCAAAGATAGTCCTCAAAGGATATCACAGAAGGAAACGTTTTAGACCAAAACGTGCAAAATTCTTGCTTTCGCAAGATTTTCTTCGTTTAATGCTTTGTTCTTTGAAAGAAGATCGAGTTCACGTATTTTATATAATTGCTTGATAGTAAGATTAAGCTTACTTGATGCCTCGCTCCCCTCTCAAAACAAAGCACGCCAGTGCCTGTAATGGGACATGTATTGCTTAAATATCATTAACGTGTAGGCTACCTATCCAGGGGTCACGTAGAAATATCTTTTCTAAATTGGGGTCAAAGAACAAAAAAGTTTGAGAAGCCCTGCTTTAGTAGACTTCATGACTGAAAACTTTTTGTCTTAAAAAGCATGAGCAGCATGGCACATAGCAATGAATATTAGGCTTGTTGCCAAAAGATATTATCAAAAGACAAGCAGTTTGACACTCCACGCCATCCTGTCACCTTTTCTTTATCAGATATGTGAAATGAGATGTATTTTGTATTCCATTTTTGAATCGATGGATTGTTACTAGCCTAGGCATACCGGTAGGCCTATGCCTTAACCACTTCGAGACAGGACACGTACATGTACGTCAAATGTTATTTTGCATTCAAAGACGGGAAACGTTTATGTACGTCCACATGTTTTTCCTAAAGGATGGCTGTCATTAGTAAACGTTGCAATTGCTATGTTGCAAAACAGTAGTCTAGTTATTAATACGAGGATTTCTCTGCATCGTTTAGCTGGAAAAAAAAAGAAAAAATGCTAGAAGAACGCTTTAAGGTTATTATTTCTACATGTCAGCATGCTACTACCTTATGCCTATCGCCACCTTGTGACGGTAGCCGATGTTTTGTATAACTCATATTTTTTTTTCAAAGAATCCTATAAATTATTGAATTTATTCGATATATTTTTTGTGACCTTTTGGTGATCTTCGCTACCACTATTTATTGTCTGAAGTTCCATATAGCTTCAACCTGCAACATGAGGCGTAGCGCTGAAATTATAATTGATGAAGCCATGGCCCAGATGGATTTGGTTAGCTCAGGATCGTCAAGTGAAAGTAGTATCTCTGACAGTTCTGATCTAGCAAGTCGTAGCGAAGATCTCAGTGAGGATACCTGCAGTCTCAATTCATCTGCATTAGGTTCAGCAGCTACTTCGGGCACTAGTATTCCAGGAAACTTTGCTTTTACATGGTAGAATCAAGACAATGATCCTAAAATTCATCCATTTTCTGGTACTCCTGGAGTGAAAGCAAATCTAAACAGCAACAGTTGCATACTTAATATCTTTCAAGCTTTTATTGCTTCTGAAATGATAGACTTGATTGCGGACGAAACCAATCGTTATGCTGCTTCAAAACCATCAATAATTAATCCGCACGACATAATCCATTCAAAAGACGACATGACTTAGAGTGGAAAGATGTAACGAATGATGAAATAAAGGTGGTTCTAGGATTGTGCATCTTTATGGGTGTTGCACAGAAGCCAGTGATAAAGCTGTGTTGGTCTACTAAAGCTATGTTAGCAACACCATTTTATTCAGAAGTATTACCGAGGGATCGTTTTCTGCAAATTTTTTTCAGTATGCATTTTGCAAATGATGCTGATGATGATGGGACAAACAGACTTTTCAAAATTTGGCATGTTGTGGAAGACATCATTTCAAATTTCAAAGAAACGTTTACTCCTTACCAAAACATTGCTACCGACGAATCACTGCTGAAGTTTAAATGGCAGATAGGATTCAAACAATCCAATCCATCCAAACGAGCTAGGTTTGGCATAAAGGTTTATAAAGTATGTCAAAGCGTCCGCTTTGGTCCGTCTATGTCAAAACCGACGCGATGGCGTAGTGGTTAGAGCGTCCGCTTCGCAGTCGGTAGACCTGGGGTTCATTCCCCTTGTCGAGTCATACCAAAAGACTTTAAAAAATGGCATCCGCAGCTTTCCTGCTTGGCGCTCGGCATTTAGGGGAGATTGTGGAAAACAAGCCGGCAAGTTCGCTTGTTGTGTCCTTGGGCAAGGCACTTAACGGGACGCCCCACCTTTATGTGGAAGACAGGTGGCCCATAAACCTCAAAAAAGGCAACTCCCAAGCGAGTGCGGACTTCCCGTCCAAAATATAGCGATACAATTCGCTTTCTCGTGAATGGAGGATAAATATGGCAAATAAAACAAAAAAATAAAACAAAAACAAAAGTTCAGGTCCTACTGCAGGCTAAACATGGAACATAAAGATATATTGTGGTCAACATCGAACTGATGATGGATTACCAGCAAGCATCAAAGTGGTACTAGATCTCAACAACCAGCTTTTTGGAAAAGGCTACAATATATATTTGGACTATTGGTATTCCAGCCCTGGTCTGTTTGTTCAGCTATTACAAGCAGGAACAAACGTTTGCGGCACAGTCAGACTGAACAGTAAAGGGAAGCCCTCAGATTTTGCTAGAAAAAAGCTGAAACGTGGAAAAATAGCATTTCGTTGAAATACTTATGAGTTAATTGCTCTGAAATGGCAAGATGATAAGAAGGTGAAAATGCTGTCCTCAATGCACACAGCAGAGATGGTGAATACACAAAAATGGACAAGATATAACCAAACCTCAATGTGTTTTATCTTTCAATGAGGAAATGGGTGGGGTTGATAGATCTGATCAGCGAGCCAGCCCCAATCAATGTGTGAGAAAATGTGTAAAATGGTACAAAAAGCTGTTTTCCTACGTTTTGGACATGTGCATTGTGAATTGTTATCTTTTGCACGTTGAAGTTACTGGAGCAAGGCTTACTCTACTTGATTTTCGGTTGAAACTTGTGGCAGCTCTACTTGAATCTTCTGCCCTTCCAGCTTACCGCAGAAGAGGACATCCCCGAAGCCTTGATAGTCCAGCTCGCTTGCTTAGAAGGCGTTTTCCTAGCTACTTACCTGCAACAGAGGCAAAAGAAAGACCACAGCGTCGATGTATTGTGTGTTCATCGAAAGGAAACCGAAAGGATACGAGATATCAATGTGAAACTTGTTCTGTGTCCTTGTGTATTGTACCATGCTTCGAAGATTACCACACCAAAAGTGACTTTACGCAATGAACTAATTTGAATGGTTCTACATTGTTGAATAATAAACTATTTTGATTTTGATGCAAGATGTTGAACTCTGTGAATGTGTTTTGTTAATTCTATTTGTTTTTGTAACTGTTCGTTGATATTTGTAAGATTACATCAGTTGCTATGAAGTTATGAACTACATTGTGACCTCACAAGCGACATCACAAAAGTGATGTGCATCATCACCCAAGACAACAGTGTCACTTGCCATCATGTGCTTTCACTGCTACCCTAAAGTGCTCAAAGACGCGTAATAGTAAAAAAATCGTAAAAAGTGAAAGTTAGAAAAAAAATACCGTCTGAAAGGCAGAATAAATAAAAAAAATTCCGTCTTGAAGTGGTCAAAAACTTAAAAGACAATTTAACCCACTCGACCACGTTGTCGCTTTGGCTGGAAACTGCACTGGTAGAGTACAGAAAGTGTTAATAATTTCCAGAAAGTCCCTGCCTATTTCCGGCGCTCAGCGTATTACCCTAACACAAGTCACTACTCAAGCCAAAAATCACTTTTTTCGCTTCTATTTTACTTTTGTTTTTTAAAAATTTGTCTTCCATTTTTCTTTTTGCTAACTTCTTGAAAATCCTAACTCGTTACTGCTCCTGGTTGGACCAAATAACGCATGTAATTTCAAATGACATCACAATCTTTACCACAATATAGTGATACAGCAGCAGGGAGCAAAATTATCTACTGTCATTTTGATAGCAAACATAAATAGTGAAGCCCAGTACTGAAATGCCGCCTGTTAGGCTACAACCATAATTACAGTACGGTAAGCTAATCCTACTAACCAGTTTCAATCTGTTTTTTTACAATGTGATGGCATGTAAAGGAAATTTGCAATAACTGAACTATAGGTGGACTTCACGTTTGAATACCTTTATAGTACAGTATGTTGCAGGCCTGATTAATCTCAACCCCAAAGAGATATTTGCCTCGTGTAGCATACTGAAACAATATGTCAAGTTTAGCCCAATTGAAAAATCTTGCAAGGTTTCGCAAAAAATCATTTTTTGTTTCAGTGCAAATTTTTGCTTTATTCTGCAAATCTTTTTTTTATCCTTTTTCAAAAAATACTGATTGCACAAACGTGATTAAACGTTCGTATAGGAGATATTAATAAGATGTTTTCGATAAAAACAATTTTACAACAAATAAAGCTTATTTGACTATTTTACTAGCAATTCTTTATTTTAGCAATTTCAGCTCTTTAAGTATTTCTTTTCTTTTTCGCTTGCATGGTTAAAACTGGCTCTATGATGTCAGAATACGTCTCGCACGATTTACACAAATGTTTGCTACCGCAGATCAACATAAAGGTGGTTTTAAAAATCGCAACCTTTTTGCAAAATCAATTTGTGATATCATTTCTCAATTGATTTTCAAACTATTTTCAACAAATTAGAGGTTATTTCAAGGCGATTCCAATAGTGTGCAATAGGTAGAATCAATATTAGCTTTTATAATGAAAAACTAAACATAAACACCTGTGGTGCAACTTTCTAGCGCTCCCCAAAAGTGGTGAGCTCAGTAAAAACATACAGCTTTAATACAAAAACGTTATAATAAAGTACTTACAAATACTGCCCTTTGAAAGCTTAAGAAATTTCTTTTCTTGCAATATGTGACTTCAATTACTTAAAGCTAGAAGGATTAATGAATGAAATTTTGTATGTAGATGACTTGGTTTTAATGAATGAAAGTATGGAGAATTTGAAAGAGAAGTTTTTGAAATGGAAAGACGCGTTTGAAAGCAAGGGATTGAAGGTGAACCTTAAGAAAACTAAAGTAATGGTGAGCGGTTCGAAAGGTGAGAAACTCAAAAGTAAAGATGATCCATGTGCCAAGTGCGGCAAGAGGGTGATGGAAAATTCAGTGATGTGTACAAAGTGTGGTAAATGGGTACATGGTAGATGCGCGAAAATGGAGAGGGTGACTTCAACTCTGGCAAAAGGTTTTGTTTGTGAACTATGTGTTTATACGAAAGAAGGAATTGTGGAACCAGGTAAAAAATTATCATTTTTTGACCAAGTTGACTTTGCGAAGAGCTTTTGTTATTTGGGGGATAGGTTGAACACCAGTGGTGGAAGTGAAGCAGCGGTAACAGCAAGAACGATAACTGGAAGGATAAAATTTAGAGAATGTTGGGAGTTACTTTATGGGAGAAAGTTTTCGTAAAAAATGAACGGAAGGATTTATCAGAGTTTCGTAAGATCAGCAATGCTGGATGAGAACGAGATGTGGTGTCTAAGAGAGAATGAGATGGCAATTTTGAGAAGAAGTAAAAAAAGCCATGATGAGAGCAATAAGTGGAGTTAAGATCATTGAGAAAAAAGGAGCCAAGGACTTATGAGTTTGCGGGGTTTGAGGGATGCTTTGCATGGACTAGCCAGGGCGAGTGAAGTGCGTTGGTATGGGCATGTTTTGACAAGGGATAATGGAGATGTTTTGAGAAGAGCGTTGAATTTTGAAGTGGCAGGAAGAAGAAGGCGTGGATGGCCGAATATGACGTGGAAGAGACAAGTGGAGGAGTATAACAATCACTTTGGACTGAAAAGGAAGAATGCCATTGACAGAGTGAAGTGGCGTATTGGTGTTTACGAACTGTCGAGAAGCACGAGGTGAATCCGACCACCTGCGCTAACGTGGACAAAACCGGATTTAAACAACTGAATCTCTCTCTCTCTCTCCCACTCTTTAAGGATTAGTTTACAATTGCTGATCAAAAATTGATTTCCATACATCATGTTTCATATTTAGTTGAACAATTATCCTACTTGACCTAAAAAACTTGAAGTTGTCAGACAAAGTTAGTTCTTTGGTACATTTTAACTACTTTTCCTCACAAACGTGGGTCTTTTGCTTTATCTGCTGACGTTTTCAAAAAAATTTATCAAAAACTGAAATCTCTAAACGTTTATGAAACGTAGTCTACCGGTTAGAAACACCTAAAGTTTAGTGCCTGCAAAACTGCAATTTCTAAATCAACCAACTACTTTGGTACATTTTGTTTATTTTTTCTTCACAGCATGGATCTTCAACATTATCCATCAAATATTCAAAAAGATTCATGGATGAATAAAGTCTACAAATTTTAATATGTAGCCTACTCCAAGAAAAACACTTGATGATTACCCAAGATGGAGATGAAGGAGTAAAGATGGTCCTTTCTAGTCTTTTGCAACAAAATGAAAGTGTCAAGCTATATATGATCTAAATGTTGAAACAGTTTTCTTTGCAATTGAGCGAGGGTGGCGCAGCCAGCTGGTTTGATATTCTTAAGCTCGACATTGATAATGGGCGACCCCTTTACTGCTATAACTTAACTTCTTCGCTCCCGTGATCATTAATTGATGATCTCGTATTTTCAGTGTTTCTCTCAAACTTTTTTCGCCGAGTTACAAAGTTAGTTTATTAAAAAATAGATTTGTGACTTTATTTCTTATCCGATTTTCATAAAATTTTTAAAAGATCACGCTTAATTCCTCACGCATTGGAAAATGTAAACTTTGTGTCCAAATTCTTGGATTTTCTTACCCAAAAAGGGTTAAAAAACCAAGAACCCAGTTGGAGACGGCAAAACTTGCCAAATTTTCAGCAAGAGTCAACTACCTTTAAATCAAATTGAAATTACATGTTTTCCAGAAAAGCATACCCTTTATCATTAACACAGTCTAAAAACTACTCTTTTGGGACATCATTTGACAAAATATCAAGCAAAAATAAAAAAATTTACTTAGTAAAATTTTCAAATTTTTTAGGGGTTTCCAAACCCCTCCAAAAATTTGTATGGTAAGTAAAAAAAAGTAAAATTGTTGCGAAAAAAACATGATATGCTGCGATATACCAGTCTCGTTTGAAGCTTAGGAAATTTGCTTTCCAGCGATATATAACTTTAAATAGTCTAGGCTAAGCGATGTATGATATATACTGATCAAAAATGAGTACCATACATCATATTGGTTCAAAATCCCCCAAAATTTTAGACATATCTTCACTAAAAAACTACATCCTTTAAAAAGATAAAATAAATTGAAAATGTTTCACCACTAAAGTCGTCATTTTGTATAAAGTTTCCAAGGAGATAGAAGGTAAAATACAAATTTAAAAGCTGCCAAAAGTTGGCTTATCTAAATTAAAATTTGCTGCATCCCTCTTGTTTCTCAACAAATGGGATGGGTGTAAAAAAGCTTCTATTTCATTGTTAGTGACAACATATTCCATTTAAACTTAATATTTTCTGAATCTTAAAGAAATTCCCTTTTCAAAAATACATAATCTTGCATGGTTTAGGCCAGTGGTTCTCAAACTGTGCGTCGCCACGCCCCGTTGCGTCGTTTCAATTTTTCAAAGGCGTCCCGGGATATTTTGGTTTTGTGCCATTAAGTCTAGGCTTTATTGCGTCAAAAGAACTCTAAACGTAGATTCCTTTCTTACTTTCTTCTGACATTTTCACAATAGTGTTTTTAATGCACTGTTGTAACGGTTGACTTGTTATTCAAGAATCAAATTGCAGAAGTTTATCTTAATTGGCGAAAAATATATAAAGAATAAAGCATTCAGTTGTATGTTGGACGAAAACAGGAAAAATGAGTTACAAACATAGAAGAGCGTAATTTTACGATTGCAGATGACAGACCAATCCAAAATCTCGGGAGCATCTGCATAGGGGCAGTTATTTATGTAGATTATGGGTCACATTTATCTCGCAGTACGGCAAACTAAACTGTAGGATGCTGTCTGGTGCGTCGCAAAGTCTCGCAAGCTTTTTTAAATGCGTCGCATCGCAAAAAGTTTGAGAACCACTGGTTTGGGCTAACCTTTAACAGATAATGACTAATCATATTTTCGGTACTAAATTTAACTAACAAAATTTAGTACCGGTTATTACCGGTCAAAAAAAGGTGATAGGCCTCAGAAAGTTGCAAATTGTGGAAAGCTTGGGCTTTTAGGTAAGTTTTGACTGATATACCCTGAAACTTTAATTCCTTAGCATCATCTAGCGACCATTTCTAAAAAAGATAGGTAGAAAATAAATTCTGTAGTGATCTTTGAGGTGGAGGTACTACTTTAATTTCGAAGACAACTCAGCATCTATTGGGGGAATTTGAATATTCAAAAAACAAATTTTTTTTTATATTTGAAATCTCCAAGAAATGGAGATTTCCATGATTTATAACACCTGACAAAAAAATAAACAGATGAGTAATGATTTACAAACAAACTTGGGATATATAATTATAATTGATTATGACAAGTTGTGACAGTTTTTTCGCACTGCCATTTTACGAATATCTTTTCCGCTTTTCACGCGGGCGGGAAAGAGTCTGTGAGTGCTTCATTTTGGGTTAGTTTGCTCTTTGCATGGCGGCGTTTATGCCAGGGCCAAGGAACATGCACGCAGTCAGAGACGTTAGTTGGTATTAATTTGGATAAAGTAACAAAGAAGTGGTAAGTAGCGATCCTAATATTTAATGACTTAAAACGGACTGTTAGGTTGTAATCTTAAATGACATCACAATGCTTGCCACTATTCAGTGAGAACAGCAGCAAGCAGTAAAATTATCCACTATCATTTTGTTAACAAACATAAATGGTAAAGCCCATTATTTCATCTTTTTCTTTTGGTTTCTCCCTATTCGGGGTCGCTACAGCGCGAAAGTATTTTCCATTTGACTCGATCAACTTTGTCTCTCCTTGTAGCTCCAACTCTTTCCATGTCTTCTTTTGCCAAATCTATCCACCTTCTCCTTGGCTTTCCTCTTTTTCTTCTGCCTGGCACCGGCATTTTTTATCATTTTTTTACCACGTAGCCTTCTTCTCTCCTTTTTACGTGTCCATACCAGCGTGGCCTTGCATTTCGCAGTTTGTCTCCTAGCTTTGCGATTATCGCGGTCCCTCTCTAGTATTCGTTTTTTTATCTGGTCCTTTTTTGTCACTCCCAGCGCCCATCTCACCATTTTCAACCCTGCAACTTCCATTTTTTCCCATCTTTCATTCCGTCACTGCCACCGATTCCATTCTATAAAACATGGCTGGTCTGACAACGCTCTTGTACATTTTACTCTTAATCTTTGGTGATAACTTCCTGCCACAGAGAACTTCAGACACCTTCTTCCAACTCATCCATCCTGCTTGAATTCTTCTTTTCACTTTTTCTTCACATCTTCTATCGCTACTAACTGTCGAACCCAGGTATTTGAAGTTTTTCGCTCTCTTTACCTTTTTTCCTTGCAGCTTCAATTCTTCTCGATCATCCAAATCCCCAACCTTTAAATACTCGGTCTTGGTCCGGCTCACTTTTAGGCCTCTTCTCTCTAGTGCATTTCTCTTAATTTTTAGATCATCCTCCAGTTCCCTATGATTTTGACTAGACAGCCTTATGTCATCTGCAAACAGCATATCCAATGGTGCGTCCTTCCTATTGTTCTCCGTCAGCTTGTCCATGATGACGGCAAAAAGAAATGGGCTGAGTGCTGAGCCTTGGTGAAGTCCAACACCTACCTTGAATTCCTGCTGCGCATCTCACAATTGTTGTCGCTCCGTCATACATATCCTTGATAATCCTTATGTAGCACTTTGATGTTTCAGCTAACAGCAAGCATTTCCACAGTTCCTCTCTGGGTACCCTGTCGTATGCTTTCTCCAAGTCAATAAAGGCACAGTGCACTGCCTTCAGCCCTTCAGTCCACTTTTCCAACAGTATCCTCAGACAGGAGATTGCGTCGATGGTACTCCTTCCTGGCATGAACTCAAATTGTTGCTCATAGTATATAGTAAAGCCCATTACTGATATTTGTAATTGCAAGAATTGGCCTATTGGTATAAAACACTAATCTTTATTTAGAAGTAGGGAGGTCTGAATTAGGGGCAAAGTTAAATTAATAAAATTCCAAATTTAACCAAAGATCAAAATTAAACAATAGTAGCATCAATTGGTAACACTGGATTAAGAGGCAATATTTTTGTTTGAAAAGAGCTTAGAAGGCGCTTATTGCAATAAGTTATATGACTTAGGGGAAAGCCGTGGCCCCTGTTCATGCTGTGGCCGACTTAAAGCAAACAGCGCTGGCAAAAATCGTAATGTCACAAATATTAATACAAAAGCGGGGCCACCAAATTGTCAAATATGCCTACCACTAAACAGCTCATTTCTTTCATGCTCAAACCACCATTTGGGCGACGCCATCAATTTTGACTATGTTTCACCTCCCTTTTTGTCCTCGCACTTTTAAAAATTACGAATGTTAGTTTGTGCCATCATTCTTTTATTTTGAATACTTTTAGTCTCAATTAATAGACCAAACATGATCACCATTACATGTATAGGAACTATGGCCTATATTATTATCGGGATCAAACCTGAAAATTTGGGTAAAGCAAGGACTCATTTTACTTCTATGAGCATATCTAAGCAAGGAAAAACGAATATGAATCATAATGCGTAACCAGCAGGAACTTAAAAAAGTTTGAGAGGAAATCAAAATTAACAACGTCACTGTGCTATATTGCACCACATGGAATATGTTATTGGTATCTTGTTTTATATAATAGCTTTATGGAACTATTGGGGGAAAAGCAAGGACTCTTTTTACTTCCCAGGGCACGTCAAACAGGTAAAAAAGAACATGCTACATAATGCGTAGCCAGCGAGAACTTGAAAAAGTTTGAAAGGAAATCAAAAGAAAACCGCATCACTGTGTCAAATCGAACCACTTAAAAGACATTTTTGCCCTTTTTGCTTTAAAATAGCTTAATATCAGAAGTGTGATCTCTACTTCCAAACTACGGGAAACGCAAGGCTCCCTTGGGTTCGTATCAGCAATGAACAAAGCACACAGATCTAAGGCATAACCAGGATCTTGAAATGAGATATTCTATTAGGAAAAGGAGCACAAAAAGTCGTTAAAATCATATGTGCAGAGAACAAATAAACTTTTTCTAACTCTTTATACAAGGGCCTGATAGGTGAAGCCGGCTTGGCCGGCTGAACCGACACTCTCAATCCCGACGTAACTGACGGTGGCTCTTCGGGTGACGCCGTTGTATATACTATAAAGCAAGGATTTTTTCTTATACTGATATGCTGCCTGTTAAGGTGTTTATGTCTATACCCTACAGCATTGTAATGAAAGCTCAAGTGTTAAGAAAAAAATCAGCATAAAACGATAACTATAACAATTTGTAAAATTGAATATAGAGAGAACAGTAGCCGCTTTTGTCGCTATGCCGGAAACAAGACCAATAGTGCAGCCAAATTAGGAACTTAATGCCACCGACGCGATGGCGTAGTGGTTAGAGCGTCCGCTTCGCAGTCGGTAGACCTGGGGTGCATTCCCCTTGTCGAGTCATACCAAAAGACTTTAAAAAATGGTATTCACAGCTTCCCTGCTTGGCGCTCGGCATTTAGGGAAGGTTGTGGAGAACAAGCCGGCAAGTTCGCTTGTTGTGTCCTTGGGCAAGGCACTTAACGGGACGCCCCACCTTTATGTGGAAGACAGGTGACCCATAAACCTCGAAAAAGGCAACTCCCAAGCGAGTGCGGACTTACCGTCCAAAGTATAGCGATACAATTCGCTTTCTCGTGAATGGAGGATAAATATGGCAAATAAAACAAAACAAAACAAATATGAGTAGGAAAGAGGTAGCGCCACATCACAAAATAGGCTTATCATTAAATAGTTTATTTCTTTAATTGTAAAAGCAACCGCCATTTTGCCGCTACCATCAGTTTTGAGTATGTACAATCCGTGCTCCCTCAAAAGTATTAACAATATAATTTGTGGCACGATTCTTAGTGAGCATTGCCAGTCATGATTAAGAGAATCTGATGATCACAATTTCGTGTATAAAAATTGTGAAAGTGCATAAAATTCATTATATTTTTATGCTGTTCACAGCATAGCCTGATGGCTGAAGCCGGCGCAGCCGGTTTAACCGAAATACTAAACCCCGACATAACTGATGGAGGGTTCCTGTCGGGCGACGCTGGCTAGTAGATACAGTACTGGTCAAAAGTATTAGGACAAGACCCTTTCTTACTTCTATCATGTGTATATCCTGCATAAGTAATGAAAAATGATTGATATAATTATGAAACTAATAAATTTTATTCAGTAAATGGTTTTACGTAGATTATCAATTACAAAATCAATAAATAGTGAATGATACAGTACTCAAGTGAGTTATACAAATAGCAATGTTATTTGATATTTAGTGTGTGACCCTTTTGCCTTGATCACAGCCTTTATTCTTTCAGGCATCAAACTCACCACTTTCTTTAATGTTTCTTTTGAAATATTCTGCAGGGCAGCTTGTAGTTGTTCCCGCAACATATGTTGAGAAGTACTTGATTTGTCAAAGTTTTGTCCAAAATATCCCAAAGGTCTTCAATTGGATTAAGATCTGGGCTTTGCGGGGGCTAATTCAGTTTCTGAGGCTTTCCTTCAGCTTCTTTTTTATCTAAATAATTTTTTAAGGGTTTTGATGTATGTTTTGGATCATTGTCTTGCTGATACACAAAACCTTGACCAACTAAGCGCAACCCTGATGAAACACCATAGCGAATAAGCATTTGATGATACATTTTTTGATCCATTTTTCCCTTAATTCTTTTCAAGTCTCCAATACCTTGGCTGCTAAAGCAACCCTAAACAAGAATATTACGTCCGCCATGCTTCACTGTTGGAACAATACAGTCAGGATGATATCTCTCATTTGATCTGTGCCTTACATATTGTCTCCTTTTAGATCCAAATATTTCAAATTTTGACTCTCTGTCCAAAGTACTTTCATCCAGTGATCTTGTATGTTTTTGTCCAGTCCTTGTGCATTTTTGCAAACCTTAAACGTTTCCTTATGTTAGCTTTACGTAGTGGTGTTTTCTGCACAGCTACTCCTCCATGCAATCCATTTTCACGAAGTCTTCGGGAAACTGTAGACCTAGAGACCTGTTTTATTTTCAGGAAGACTTGTGTTCCATCCGTCCATTAAGTCAGGGGCTGTTTTTTTCCTGTCCCTCAGGCTTTTTAAACATAGAAGTCTTACAGCTCTATCAGAAAGTTTTCTTGGCCTGCCGTACCATTTCTTTTTCTTGTTTCAAAATCTCTAGTTTCTTTTACTCAATTAGGAATGTATTTCACAGTATTTAAGAAACATTTGATGTCTGTTGCAATCTTTTTGACCTCCCACCCAGCATCTCTAATACTTTTATTCTGCTTCTTTGTGAAATGGATAGTTCTGTTTTCTTTGGCATTATGGTTTGCTTACATCAATAGTCCAGTGGGCATGTGCTTTGGCAAAACGTCGGCGTTTCTTCTTGATGTCTTCAGTCGGACGTGGCTTTCGAGCCAGTTTGTGCGATTTCACTCCAAATTCAGTAAACAGGCGATGTTGGACAGTCCTTGTACTCACTTTACATTCTCTTTTCTGTAGCTGAGACCGAATTTTTTCTCCAGAAGTCATAGGTGAGCAAGTTACCATCTTCCTCATTAAGCGCTTATCTCAGTTGCTGAAAATTTTGGAACGTCTTGTTCTTTTCCTATCTGTAAAAGTTCTTTCATTTTTGAATTTTTGATGGCATTATGGACAGCAGTCTTGCTTACTTTCAACTTTTTACCAATTTGACCCTCAGACAACTTCATTTTTCTGAGTGCAACGATCTGAGCTCTTTGTGCTATACTGAGAGATGCTTTTTGCCCACATTTTGCTCCTGATATTTTCCTACTCTTTGTCGATCAATTCAGCAATACTTGTTGATATTCAGAGGTGGCCAGTAGTATAGTAGTTTTACTTGAGTAAACTACTTAAGTAGTTTTTTAGTAAAATACTACTTACTTAAATAGTTTTATTTTTTCCACTTCTACTTTCACTTAAATAATTTTATTTGATAGTAGCATTACTTGAGTAATTGCAAATTTTGCTCCAGTAAATGCGAGCAAACCAAGTTTTGTTGGGTTGGATTGTTAAGTGTTAACACATGAAAAACCTAGCTTGTTCATCAGTTGGTTAATGCGTGATTATTACGGAGATTACAGACTATGGCATAACTAGGGATCATTAAATAATTAAATAAATTGGCAACTCTGTTTATTCCCCTTGAACAACCGTAAGTAATACTGCATTCTTTGTTTGTTTGGGGTTCATTTTTCGTTTTTTTGCAAAAATACCTGAGGAGCCTTAACGGCAAAACAGGCTGTAGTATTTTTGCTAATAAAGATACATATATTAATTTGCTCTAACTGTTTTTGTTATTGAGCACTCTTAAATATTTTACCGAGTCTATTATATATATATATATATATATATATATATATATATTATATTTAGTTATAAATTGGCAACTCTGCATTTGGCGGTAATTTTTGTTTGTTGCGTCACTCCGGTATTGCAGACTTGCAGTGTGTGTTACAGCATAACAAAGTGTGGTTAGGCATTTTTGATAAAATCGCGTCCATTTCAGACTTTCATTTTACTTTTATGCATTTGTAGCAAAACATCACAGCGAAATTCGTTACTGAGAAAAATAGTATTCGGAGGTTTTGTTTGGGAGAGGTTATCCTTGTGTTAACTTACTAGGCCATGCTAAATTTTTATGTAGGCATATCTGCCTACCGGTAGCGACAACGCAGCTCACAACAAATTGCAATTTACAACCAATAGCCTATCTTAGTTTAGGCTACGTAAGACGTTAGGTCATTCAAGCATTAAAGTTAGTAAACCTGCTTACAAGACTACCGTATGCTATGAGCTGGTGACTTGTGAAAAGCTGCTGTTAAAAGAGTTTTTCTGCTTCAGATTTTAGCTGTTTAAAAAATGTAAGTTCGACTAATATCACTGCAATAATTGAAGACTTGGTTTTATATTCATTTTAATCTGAACATGTGAACAATCTACTCATCAGCTTTAGCATCAGATAGTGTAGGTGTATACCAGTGATTTTATTCCCAGTATGTATCAGTGTATGGAGATCAGCTGCTAAACGTCATCTCAGCAGATCTGCAGCCTGATAGACTGTTTGCTTTTCTTTTATTGGCCAGTTGGCTTGTGGGGGCTAGTTCTATAATTACACAAGTGTTGCTTCTATGCTAAGTTAATGAGTGTCATAAATTTATATTATAATCTTATTTTATAGGAAGTGGCTTAAGAACCAATTTGGTTCTTTTAGAATTGGTTTGTTTCTTTCTGTGACGTTTACGTGACGTCAGCTATCAAAATTGAAATCGAAAAATTTAAGCTTAAGGTTTGGGTTAGGGTTAGGGGTGGGGTTAGAGTTAGGTGGCTCCTACTAAAGCACAAGGAATCCCCTAAACCCCATAATCCCTGATCCCTCGTAGTTCCTTGTAGTCCCTCCTTATAGTCCCTTGTAGTTCCTTGCGGTGTTTAATAGGACCGAAGTTAGGTGAGCACCAGGCTTTGCAAATAAGTTATATTGATTGGGGGATAAGTCAGTATTAAGATAGCTAAAGAACGTGATCAAGTTCTTTAGCCACTGTCTATTTTATAACATGGTTAGGTTTTCATTTATTCATTGTATCGGTATAGTTGTTTGATTGTTTACTGGTATATTTACAGGATATATTGATTTAACAATAAAGTCTAATGAGTACTCTTTTTAGTAGAAATACCAGTATTGGTACGTCTATATCTGGCAGCACAAGTGCTTATGCAAGTGATAGTAATTCATTGATAATTGATGTATCTTCAGGAAATGAAAGTGAGGCTTTGAACAACAACAATACTGGTACGACTGAAAGTCCATGGCCATATTTAGATTGTTTCTTTAAATTTCAAATAAAAGAAAAAAATGCAGTTAAATTTGAGTGCTTGCTTTGCAAACCATGAAGTGTTGAAATCTCGTCCTCCATAACTTCTTCGAATCTGCAAAAACACGTTAAGGTTGGTAGATAATGAGAATGCCTTGTTGCAACGCTTGCTTTATATCTTATTTTAATTTTAAAGTTTTGTTTTTACAAAATATAGTTTCAGTATGTCAGCGAGATTGGTGTTAGCCAAAACAATGTTCAGCAACAAAGCATGGCATTCTATTCTTACTATTAAAAGCTGAAAACCTTGATGCAGTTTAAATGTCATATGCAAATGGTTTATTTAACTTTAGGGGGTAAATAAACCTTAGACTATACAATGTTTCCGCATTCTCTGTGGTACATGTATAAAATATTCTAAGGTTATTTTTGAGTTTCACGAAATGTTTATTTTTCGACAATGAGGGCAATGAAAATGTAGACCGTGTTAAATAACAAAGAAGTCGAAAATATTGGCCTGAAAAAGCTTAATACACTGTTTCAGTTTGAAGTAAAACACAGCTGAACCACACTCATTCAAAATAATAAAACTACTTTTTTACTTAATTAATTTTATTTTGACTTTTTTACTTTTACTTAAGTAAAAATGTATGCTGTTACTTCTACTTTTACTTTAACTACCTTTTCGACTAAGTAGTAATACTTTTATTCGAGCAAAATTTGAGGCTACTTTGACTCAGAAATGTGGAAGCGGTCCTTTTTCTGCGGAAGCGGAAGCGCAAAAATTCCACCGCTTCCACATAGGAGGGAAGAATGGAGAGAGAAAAGAAATTGGTTCTGCTGTCCTTCCGAGAAGAGCAAATAGAGGGAGCATAAACATTAAGAAGTAAAAGCAAGGAGGAGTCGTTTAAAGAGATGTTGACCTTTATATAGTTAGAGTAGGGGTCAAGCGAAGAGAGGAGGTAGAAAGCTCAGAGAAGGATAAGTCCTACCTGACGAAAATGATGACGCCGCCGCTAGCGTCTGTGACATCAGTAGAAAAAATACCAGATCGGGAGTGGGTGCCATCTGATTGCAGAGCAGAGAATCCAGGGATCCGAAAAGAGAAATATTTCCTAAATACAATTCCTGAATACAAATAAGGTCAACGGGTTGAGACGAAATAAAGTGTAGTCGTTTAGTGCTTCTGGCTTGGAGACCCACAGCATTCATTGAAGAACCCTGAGGGAGTTAGGGAGGGGAAGAAGAAGCAGGAGGTAAAGAGAAACAGCCAGGAGCATGAGGCGGTGGTGAGGGTGCAGAGAGAGAAGATGCAAGGTGGGCGGAAAAAGGATAGGAGGTTTGAAGGCGAGGGTAGGGTGCGAGTGCTGCATTAGTAAAAGGGGGCCAGATTGAGCAGTGGAAGTATACCAGCTGGAGAAGTCCGAGGAGGAAGTCACAGTGCTGGTAGGTGTGGGATCTCCAAAAAATGCAGGGACCCAGCAGGGAGGGCAGCTCCAGGAGTGAGAGCTGCAAAGAGTTCTGAATCTAGAAAAGGAGAGTAGTGAACACTTTAAATACATCCAATTAGAGCATGTGCAGCATTGCACTGACCTACCCCGCCAGGTCACATTTCCAGCGCATACTGAACAGGGAAAGACGGGACAAGGGTTAGGATGAACGTTGCCGCTCATCAGGAGAAGGAGAAGAATGAGAAACGGGCAAGAGAAAGGCAGGAAAAGATAGAAGACAGGCCAATTTTTATGAGGCTGCCTGCTACCCTTCTGCGGTCGTTCAGGGGGCTGCACGGCGAAAAAATGGTTTGTGTGAGGGCAGTGCTCAGGGTAACTGAAACCCTTGGAAAAGCCAACAGCGATTTTAACCCAACCCAAACGGGGTTGGCGACTGCACCACTACATTGAGGCGGCTGCTGATTGGTGCAGTTCAATTTTGCTCGCTTTACATGTTTATGCTATATATACGACAGAAATTTCGAACGTCACTATCCAAAAAGATCGGAGTCAATAGGTGTTTTGGGGACGGACAGAAGGTCCGAAATAATGATTAGAGTTAAAGTCAACTGAAAGCCAGAGTTAGTTGAGGATAGAGAGGGAAAATCATCGCTATACGGTGTAATTTGTTGTTGTGACGACAGGTTGTCGTTTGTGGTCATACGGTTTAGATCTGAGAAGCATTAAGTGAACTGTTGTAAAAGTGGTTGTAAGTAGTGAAGGAACTTGTAATAACTGTCTATTTGTTGAAGTGTTTAATTATTTTTTGAATTGTAGTAACGAAATATTTGATTTTCTTGCAAGCAATTTGTGATTTCTAAACTTTTGTTTGTGGGGGGTTCCTTGACAAACGCGAAAGTACATTAGGGGTTCCTCGATGACAAAAAGATTGAAAAGCACTGTTCTACATTCAACACGAGTTCTGATATCTACGAAAAACAAACACAGAGTAGATCGGAACAATAAGCTCAAGCGAAGTAGGTAAAGTAATTGCAATAAGTGAAGATTTTATTTCCTCTAAATAATAAAATGTAGGAGAAGGCAGGCTACAGACCCACAAAAGTTAAAAAAATTGTCAACAGTCGTTTTTTTGTTTTTTGTTTACGGAAGCGATAGGTGTGGAAGCGGTTGAAAAATAACCGCTTCCACATCCCTGCTTTGACCACCTCTGTTGATATTACAGTACTTGTAAGCAACTTAGCAAATGAAATGCATTGCAGTAAATGCGCAGGATTTTGAGAAATGTTCTTGAGCAATAGGACGCACAGAATGCACTGTCACGTGACTAATTAGTTTTAGAATGCTAATATTGTTAGCTTTTTTGAGTGGTCTTAAATTTTTGTCACAGGGTGTAGATATGAATAATTGGTAGATTTTGGGTTCTAAGCATCTGGATTTATGGTGCATCATAAGAACAATCTAGCGAATGCAAACTTTCACATACATGTTTTAACATTAAGTTTCACTGTTCTATGCTTGTTCGTCTTTTAAAATTTAGACTTTCTGGATAGATTTCAGAAAAAATAGTTTGTCCTAATGCTTTTGACCAGTACTGTAAGCATATAACTAGGGCCCGCTAAAGTCAATAAAGTCAAAATTTTTTGAGGACCTTGTTACATGATCAAAGGTGTACTAACGTTCGTTTCAGGTGTTCAGGAGTCTGTTTTGGTAGATTTTATGAGTCAAAATTTTGCATAAAGTCAAAACTTGTCAAAATTGTCTTCATCGAAAATTTCCTTACAAAAACAAACAAATTTATATTTTTTTGAATTTTTGAGCTGCTATTAAAATTTTATGCGCAGTTTTATTTAATTTTAAACTTCTCAAATAGTTGCAATGGTAAAAATGCGTGCAGTAATTGAGAAGAAAATACCACTTATTATGCATGAAATCGTCATTGTTGATGCATAAACACATAATTGTTAGACAATTAATCAATTTCTATGAAACCTTTGCGCTCTTTACACGTGGTCTTTTTAAGTCGTAGCTTGCAAAGCAAAGAATGCCTAAACAAGCTAAATCTTCTACAGCGAAAGTTAGGCAAATTTGCGAGGAATATCCGGATGAGTTTTCGGCAACTCCTGCCCGCGACTTGCGATGCAACCTTTGCGACGTGTTAGTCAAATGCGACAAAAAGTTTTTTGTGGAAAGCCACCAAAAAAGTAAGCAACACCAAAGAAAATTGGAGACGAAGAGCAAATCCCAAAGTAAGCAAACCGTTTTACAACTCGATCAAGTAAACTCAAGGAACAGGTTGTCTCTTCATTCTTAGCTGCAGATATCCCACTTCATAAACTGAACCATCCTTCTTTAAAGTCTCTGTTTGCTACAATGGGAAAAGTATTGGCTTCGGAGACTGCAGCCCGGGCATGTGTTGCTAAATTAGCATCCCAAAAAGAAGAACAAATTCAAGAATTACTTCGTGACAAAAAATCTTTTTTAATTGTGGATGAACCAGAGATTGCTAAACAAAAGTATATTAGTGTGCTTGTGGGCAGCTTAGATGCCCCAAATCAGATATTCCTCGTTGATTGCCATCCACTTGACAGCGGTAGCAATGTTAATAGCAGTATTATTCTGCACACTGTGGATGACATATTGCGACAACTTGAAATAAAACGCGAGAATTGTTCATTGTTCTTGACTGATGCTGCTCGGTATACATGTATGCCTTTGGCTGAAAAGACATCAAAGGAATTATACCCTTCTTTGATGCATGTCACCTGCGTTGCGCACTTACTACATCACTGTGCTATGCGTGTGCGTGCTCATTTTAAAAATAATGATGAAGTAATAGCAACTATCCAAAACAAAGATCGCAAGAAAGATTTTCATGATGCTGGTCTGCCATTTCCTCCTGACCCTGCAATTACAAGATGGGCAACTTGGCTTAGAGCTGCCTTATATTACCTTCCAGCTGTTCGTGCCATTGTCAACAATTGGGCAAGTGCAGGCCTCTTAGTCAGCAGAGCAAAAGACGCTATCAATGTGGAAGATTTGGTGCCGGAATTGGTTAAAATAAATCAATACCGGACCCTAGCAGCCAACGTAGAGTTTTTAGAAGGAAGTGCCTGCACGATAACCGAAGCATACTGACTGCTGAAGAATATGCGATTCGATGATGATCCGTGCGCAATTAAAAATTACATTAAGAAACGACAATCTAACTCTGATTTAGAAACAACAATAAACTGTACCAACTTGACAATTGACCCAACAAGCTACGCACTATTGCAAAAAGCCCAGCCAACCTCTGCTGCTGTTGAGAGGTCGTTTTCTATGCTCAGTAAATTCCTGAGAAAAGACAGAAATCTTGATGTTAAGAACGTAAAAAAATATATGATGCTGTATTACAATAAAAAGTCCTGGTAATTATACTGTGTGGCTTTCATTAAAAACATCATAGACAGACTGTTAATGTACAGTAGAGTTGCGATAACAACGCATTTTTTGTATTACATACTAATTGATACCGGTACACACAATGGCTCGTTATCCTAGGTTTTGACGTCATGCGTCGCTTTGTTGCATTAGCTTTAAGACTGAGTGATTGAGAAAATGTTTAAAGTAGGCTACCTTCTTTTTTAAAAACTTATGTAAATTGCGGATTATAAAACATTTTTAATCAAAAAAGTGCAACAGGACATAAATAATTGGCGAAAGCGGTTAGGTCAAAATAAAGTCAAAATTTTGCTAAAATAAAGCCAAAAATATATATTTTTTTAGGTAAAAAAAAATGGCCCTACATATAACGCTTTGTTTTGTATGGGATGGGAAGGGGTCTGTAGGCATTTGAGATGCTTTGCATCTCAAGACAAAGCTAAAGATCTTTTTTTTTTTGAGATCAATATTTTTAGAGCGACCTTTTTTGCCACCTTCGACTCCAAACAACGGTGACTTTTTAGAAATCAACTGTTCAGGAGTGATTATTTCGGCCAAGATTTGAAATTTCTGGAGAAGGGTGGCTGAAGATAATGTTAGACTTTGTTTAGAGAACAACGTTTAAAAAATGAGTATTTTGACTGTTTTTGCAATTTCTGGGATAGGAGAAAAGTGGGAGAAGGCTTCAGTCACCAGCCCCCCACTTTTAAGCCTAATTTCACTAACATATTCATCTTTGAGCATGAAAATGGGATTTATTCGCAATTTTTAGTAAAACGAATAAAGCCAAAACGCTGGTAAACATTGTATTAAAACGATTCGCTTTTACACTAAAAGCATCATCAGTTAAATAAATGGTCACCTAAGGCTCGGCTAAACAGATACTGCATTGATAGCTAACCGCTGTACAACTAAATTTAGTAAGGTAATCAGAATCATGGCACCCGAACTGATTAATGGCAGTGGTTTGTTTTATCAGTATGTGATGTCATGATTCTGATAACCTTACTAAATTTAGTTGTACAGCGGTTAGCTATCAATGCAGTATCTGTTTAGCCTAGCTTTAGGTGACCATTTATTTAACTGATGATGCTTTTAGAGTAAAAGCGAATTGTTTTAATAAAATGTTTACCAGCATTTTGGCTTCATTCTTTTTACCAAAAAAAAATATTCATCTTCATATCTTATCAGCTACTAAATAAGATATAGAGATGAATACGTTAGTGAAATAAAGATGAACATGTTAGTAAACTACTGAATAAGATGTAAAGATGAATATGTTAGACTTGACAGCTCAGTCAAATTTAGCGGTGAAGAAATTAGAAGGTGCTGTGCGGACAGAATGCCATTGGCATTAATGCAATGGTAAATCATTTCCTACCCTTCATTGTCCTTATCGTTACTTAATAAAAGTTGATCAAGACTTTGGAAAAGTCAGAAAACTCAACTATTAGAATGTTTATCTAAGCAGAAATAAAAGTTATTAAAAATCAAAAGCCAAAGTCAAAAAAATTAAAAAATCAAAAGTCAAAATGGCCTCTTAGTTAATTCAAATTATTTTAAATTATTATTTTTTGTTTGAATTTGTACAGAAAAGTCCAAATGGGTCATAGGTCATACACATCACGAGATCTATAAAAAAACTATTTGCCAAAAATAAACGGCAATTGACCACGTCAAAAAATCAATTTATAACAATATTTAGTTACTGTTCTCATAAGTGTTCTTGGGGTGAAATCGGTTAAATCGATAGTCTGTACCCCAACACTATACTGCCAGAAAATCATTGGGCACGGTTAGTGTAACCATTGGTGAGCAATAAACGTTGCCAACCATCAAAGTCTTTTTAGAAAGCTCATTGCGCTATGCCTTTCGCTCTATTTTTGACAAGCCAAACAAGCGGTTTAATTTGTGCTGGGTAAAAGCATCAGCTTATTTTCTTCTACGCTCTCCATCACTTTAATAGAAATGTATACGCTAATACAAATAAGAGTTTGCTGTTTCTCAGACTTTTCATTTTCTTTGTATTTATTATTGTACAAACTTCTCTTCGAAAAAATAAAATAAATTTTAAAATGCTACCAAACGATAGTCATAATTAAATCAGTAGGCGATTAATAAAAAAGGAAAATTAATGTTTTTATAACAATACTTTTACGTCATTGTAATATTGTATAATATTAAAAATGTTGACGCTGTTTTAATCAACACCATCTTTTGATTCAGCGGGATCGCATGCTTGTTGTCTCAAGGCTTGATTTTGCTGCAGAGATGACATACTAGACGAAGGCCTGGACGAAGACTTTGCTTTTCGAATTACTCGTTGCTCGAAATAATCTTCATTTTTTAATTCGCAGAAGCGTTTGAGTTTAGTTGCCAAAAAAGCGAAACAGAGGAGAACGCACAGACTACTCGTAGCCAAGAGGATTAACTTGGTAGAATCTAGAAAAAAAAGATGAAGTTTTCCTCGTAGCGTTATTGAGTCGGTTATTAATGCGGAACAGTGGTAATGTGAGCCTGGAAGCATTCCGGTATTGCAGCAATTTAGCAGTAATTTTTTTTTTTATTTGCCAAATTTACCCTCCATTTACGAGAAAGCGATGCATCGCTATGTTTTGGACGGTAAGTCCGCACTCGCTTGGGAGTTGCCATTTCCGGGTCACCTGTCTTCCACATGAAGGTGGGGCGTCCCGTTAAGTGCCTTGCCTAAGGACGCAACAAGCGAACTTGCCGGCTTGTTCTCCACAATCTCCCATAAATGCCGAGCGCCAAGCAAGGAAGCTATAGATACCATTTTTTAAGGTCTTTTGGTATGACTCGACAAGGAAAATGCACCCCAGGTCTACCGACTGCGAAGCGGACGCTCTAACCACTACGCCATTGCAGTAGAAAAGTGTAACTTAGTAGGCCGTTTGTTAAAAATTCAAACAAATCCTATTGCGTCCGACTCTATATTGGCTGATAAAAAAATAGGGAACCCTGAATAAATTAAACTGGCTCCGGGCCTGGTACGGACCAAAATCCTTGGCAGAAACAGCAGTTGTAAAATAGTTTTCTGAGAATAAAAACATAAATATTTTTCGTGTTTGAGAAGTCACAATAATTTTAGGAGTTATTAGAAATGGTTTGTAGGGGTTAAGGCTAAAATATTTGGATTTTTTAAAAAGCGGTCAGATTTTTTTTATCAGGTGATTTGTTAGGGGTAAAGAACGAAGTCTATATGCTAATTACCATTAGCCTATGGCCTACCACTCATTCAAATCTTTTTCGACTTACTGCACCCTACTTCTGAAAACATAGTTTGCCGCACTCTGTAGTAAATTCGCACCAATTTTGCTCAGAGCTATGACACCATACTAAAAATGTAGTGCGAAATATATAGAATAAACTGCACTTAGCCTATAAATGAAGCATGCACAACTCAGGCAGCAAAAGGTCCGCAGCAAACAATTTTTTTTTCGTGGACCGTACAATGATACTGCTACTTACAGATTGGGGTTACCTTATCCAAAGAAGCATGATTTCTGAAGCTTGAAAACGTGAAGCACAGTCACGTTTACCCATTTTGGGATCAAAACAAACATGAAAATGTGTTTAAAGTTATCTTGCCCATACTGGTCTTGAAACAAACATAAAAGTGCTTTTTTGAACAAGAACTTCTTTCAGATTCAAAACAATTTTACTAAGTTTATAGAAATAAAAAAATAGAATCCACCCGTAGGTCAACGAGGATTGCTTGAAAAAACATTAATTTTGTAATTGATATTAATATTAGGCTATCAGCTTTAGATATGTAAGCAAACACAAAAATTTTTTGCCTACTTTATTCAATCCATTAGCAGTAGGTGCAAACATGACTTTATTTGAAGTATAACATTTTCAATAATTTTTGGCAAGTTGCAGCAAAGGGTTTTGCGTGCTGTGTGCGGATGCCTGCTACATACTATAAAGCGATGCATTCAAACGTCAGTAAGAATTTTGTGTTTAATTTGTTGCCCCATGCAGTGAACAGTATTAAAGATAGGGTCTGAGAACTTATGTATACCTGTTTTGTGTTGAACGAGGTTACAAACTGTTTAGCTCGTCTTGTGACTGTGCCGTCATGAAATTGACCATTTGTAAAAAAACATTTTAACAATGACCAGCAGTTATGACATGACAATAAATTATAATTGCATCAAAAGGAAATTTTGTCAGAGCGTAAGTAAGTGGCTTGAGTCTGAATCTGAAGTTGCAATGGTGAGAATTTAAATAGAAAACAAAAACAATTATTTGAATTTTTTGCCAATTTTTGATTTTTGGAAGCACTCAACGAATGGGATACACTGTAGTACTGGCTTCAACATTTCTCTCATGCCTTGCTGCACCCTTGTATATGGCAAATGGCACCCCAGCCAAAAAACATTTTAACTAGGTGATATTAGTTAAGCAGCACATAAAAAATTGCAAGCATGCACCACTAGCCGGCGATGTCAGCAGGTCCTCCGGTTGATGACGTGAGAGTTAAGATTATTGGTTCAGTCCGCTTTACCAAAAGAGCAGATGTAAGGGCAGAAATGAAAAGTTGACGTTTTTTTGACATAGCTAATTTCCGTTCCGAAACCAATTGTACTTCAAACAAGAACTGAGTCAAAAACTTTGTGGAGGGTAAAGCATAACTCCTATCCTTATTCCGATCATTGTAGCCTACTGTTTCTTTCAATGCGTGAGAACACCAGATAGAGGGTGCACAAAAGATATGGTCGTTTTCAAAAGTAGAAAATGAGAATATCAAATGATTCGCGTTAACAATTTTGTGCGCCCTTTTTCATAATTATATTTGTGACTTCAAATCCCTGGCTACTTCTTTTGTATTTTGCTTCCTTCATAGGCGTAACCAGGCGGCAAAGAATTTATGCTTCCCCTCAAAGATGTAGTCTCAATTCAGGTAAATTTATGAAGCTACTCTTTGGCAAATATCAAATTTTCTTTAGTTATGATGTAATCATGACATCACTGGTCCGTTACGTTAGTTACCGTAGGGCAGAAATTTATCGAGCGAAATTTCATGTTTATGTGCCCAGTGCTTTTGAAGCAGTTACAGCAAAGGTACGCACTTATTCACAGAAAAAAATATTTTTCATGGTATAGAAAATATATCTCGTAATGGGCAATTGTATTAGTGTAGGCTACTTCAAAAAAAGACGGAGTTCCTGACATTCCGATGACGTCACAATCGCAGACAATTTTTTAATTTCAGTTTTCTTGACAAGAACAAGCAGTTTTTTGCTTTAGCGAAAGCCAGCAGTAGGGAAGACCGAGGGAAAATGTAATGCGGGTCAATTGTAGCAGTTTAGATTTCCTGCGCTTTATGCATTACCGAAAGTCTATAAATTGATCGTAGATCTGTTTAACCCTTTAACTGTAATTACAGGACTGGGAGGCCCGGTAAGAAAGAAAACTTGCATAACTTTTTTGTTTGTTGATGTTGAAAGCTGCTGCTCCTAAAATGCCTCAAATAGTTCCTACTACAAAGCTTAAAATCAGAGTTCAAATTAAGAAATCAAAAAAATAATAAGAACACGAAAAAAATGATACACCTTAAATTGTAATTACGGGTTTCCCACGCCCGATTGTAAGCTACTGTAAGCAAAACTTGAGAATCTTATCTACATGTTGCATATTCTACACTGTATATCTTCATAAGATAAGTTCTTGTCACCACTACGAAATTTTGAAGAAGAGTTCTTTCCAGGTGCTCTTTATTGTTGGCATGTGCACTGCATCAGCGTATCTCAATCTTTGCTACAGAATGACCGTACTAGTTGTTCAATACATATTTTCATACAGCACGGTTATTCGAGTTTGACATAAGATAGGCAGAAGATAAGGATGTTATTGTTTATCACAGGCGAATATGATCTAAGATTAGGTTTCAGAAAAAGAATAAACAAGAAGTGTTAAACAGAGACATAATTCACTAGTTTTTTCCCTATATTTTAGTATCGGGCCTCTTAAGCCCGTAATCACTGTTGGTGTCACAAAACAGTAATTACAGATTAAGGGTTAATACGAGAGATAAATCCAGGGCCGTTGAGAGGAAAAAAATATGCCAGTGCAAGACCTTTTCTGGGGCCTCCCTTTCCAGCTCTTGTCTTATCTATGTGATTTAGTTGCACTATGTTATATGTTCAGAAAAATTCTCAAAAGGTCTGTGCTCTGTGGTCCATTTTAATAAACTCTCATAATTGTTTTATATAAACATACATCTTAACCAAACTTTTTGCATTTCCATACAAGGCCCTTGAGAGAACAGCCCTGGCCCGGTACTAACATTAATACCAGGCCCCCTTTAACAAGGGTCTGTTAAACTGTAGTTGCCGGGTTTCATCCAATTACAAATGGATGAATGTTTGGCATATTTGCTCAGAAATTGCTTTTTTCTTTTTTTTAGCTTCACTTTGACACGAATAAGACATTGCTGTCTGGCTACTTTACAATCCTTATAATTAAATTTCTATATATGGGGTAAGAAATCAAAGCACAGTTATATTATGTCTATGGAATAACATAAGGCTAGAAGTGAGTCAAAAAACAAAATGTGAATATCATGTAACGTATCATTATCAGTCACCAGTAATCGGTAAGTAAAATGCAATCTTCCTGATTAATGCAGACAACAAAGCATAACAGGATTGATGTTAAATGATTTTGTAAGATCTAACCTTAAACAAATTGGTTGATCCATATGATATATATGGATTTATAATTTAGGAGTTTGGTTTGGAACTTAAAACAATGATACGTTTAGGAAGTTATCTACTTTAAGAGTTACAGGAACCCATAGTATATGTTTCTGGCCACGGGGCGAGAAAGTATTCTGGGGGGCCCCGAATTTTTCAAAAAATAAGTATTTAAGCAAATTTTCTGTGACCAGAATGAAGAAAACATTAGTCATCATGTCACAAAAAATATTATATAGATAAAATGCATTTGTTAACAGGAGAAATAGGAAACAGACCAAATATATTGTTGAAATTGCGCGGAACGTTTTCAAGCATTCGGGTCCGAAACCAAAGGTACCCCTACACCCCCTTGTTGACGCTCCTAAAAATTAATTAGGAAAAGAAGCACAAAAAGTTGTAAAAATCCTACGTGCAGAAAACGCATAAAGTTTTGGTAATTCTTCATACAAGAGCCTGATTGGTGAAGCCGACTGAACCGACATTCTCAATCCCGATGTTACTGATGGGGCCCTGCGGGAGACGCCGTCGTATGCACTATAAAGCAAGGATTTTTTCTTTTGCTGATATGCTGCCTGTTTAGACATTTATGCCTATACTCTATAGCATTGTAATAAAATCCCAAGTTTAAGCAAAAAATCAACACAAAACCATTAACCATAACAATTTGTAAAACTGAATTCACAGAGAACATTAGTATTAAAGTAACTCGGCCTGATGTACGCCTACTGAAATATGGTGAATGATTTTGGGGAAGCTATAGCCGCTTTTGTCGCCATGCCAGAAACAAGACAAATGGTGCAACCAAAAAAAATATCATAAATATAAATAGGAAAAGGGTTGCACCACATCACAAAATAGGCTTACTACTAAATAGTTTATTTCTGTAATGGTAAAAGCAACCACCGTTTAGCCGCTACCATCAGTTTTGATTGTGTTTCAATCCCTTCTCCCCTACAAGCATAACGATAATTTGTGGCAAGATTTTGTGAGCACTACCAGTCATGATTAAGAGAATATGATGATCACGGTTTTGTGTGAAGGAATTGTGAAAGTGCATAAAATTCATTAACTTTTTACTACTGCTCACACCAGAGCCCGATGCGTGAAGCCGGCGCAACCGGTTAAACCGAAATACTAAACCTCGACGTCACTAATGGAAGACCCCTGCCGGGTGACGCCGGCTTATCACTACTATAAAATTAAGTCATCCAGTAGCCCATTCAGTTTGCGTAATATTTTGAAAGCAGTTTGTTGCTAGAGAAGATCAAACTCTCATATCAAAAATGAGTTATTTAAATTTTACTGCTCATACGATACCAAAAAACTGAAATTTTTCTTAAATTCACAGAAGCAAAGCCGAATCCAAGTGTCGTTGCTAAAACCTTTTTTTAAAAGAGGGACACGCAAACTAAGTCTAGTCCCACTTTATGGAGGTCTTTTGCCTTCCACAGTTTTTTAATGGAAAGTGCATTGCATTTATTAAGTTGTTGCGCCACTGTTTTTTTCAAATCGATAACATTCTCAAATATTTCATCAACAGATTAATTTTGTAACCATGTAGCCCACAACTTGTATGCACGATTGCAGGGCTATAGTTGTTTTTAATAAATAGGTATGTCAACAAAGAACAAGCTACAATAGTTCATCAAGACATTTTGAAGTTTTGCGACAAATTCGGTGGAATAGTGAATGCGATCATGGGATCCGCCATCATAGCCCAGTATCGGACATTTCTCCGGCTATTTGTCTACATTATGTTCTGTTTCGATGAAACGATTAATGCCCTTCTAACGCGATCATTTTAAACGGCGCGGCGGTGTAGGGGTTTGAGCGGCCGCCTTGCAGTCGACAGACCTTAATACCATTTCCTTATCCTGTTTTCCACATACCAAGTTTAGATGCACTGCTGTGATTCCTTGATCTTATTTTTGCTTATCCTACCCTACTACTATCAAGTCAAACGGCTACTCTCGGGTATTGTACTACTTTCATTCATTGTTTAGTCACGGTGATTCTAAATACGTTTGCAAGTTTGACATCTGGTTAGATATTAGAGCTTGGATTTCCTGTGTAAATGCCTTCTCCACAACATTCTTGCGAAATTTTTTCGTCACAGTTTACTTGAAAATCCCTTTCAGCTTCAAAGCAACAATAAAAAATATATGCATTGTTGCCCATTACAATTTTGAATTTTGATTTTCACGGGCCCCTCAGACTCCTACGGGCCCTGGTGCGGCGCACCGGCTGCACTCCCATCTCGTAGGGCCTGGATGTATCAGACAAAGCGATAGAACTGTATTTTCAGCCAAACGGAAAATATCTTCTAAAAGCTGTTTTCAACCCAAATAAGTAACTTTTAGTAAATGCTGAATAATTTGGTTGCATCATAGTACAGGAATACAGTTTCACCTCGTTAAGTCGGACAGCTGGGGGGAAGGGTGTCCGCGTAAGTCAATTGTCCGACGGCCTATAGGCCATAGCGTATAAACATGCCTAAGGTAACAAAGTTTGGTTAAAAACGCCGTTATTATATAGGTTATTTTATTTTACTACATTTACCTTCATAACATGTAAAAAAGCATATTTATTTATTTTTGTTTATTCAAGTAAATCACCTGACGAAGGCTACGTTGGGCCAGCCTAGCCTAGCAAACAAACCTGTACCGATATCGACTGTTATTAGTGGCTATTACCAAGGTTATTTTCTTTTACCTTACCTTCACAACATGTAAATAATTAATGTACTGTACACTGTAAATGAGATTTATTTGTTTTGTTTTTATTTTTATGAAAAACAAAAATGACAAAGAATACTGCATCGTCCATTTGCAAGTCAAAAGTAAAAAACAAAGTACTACCCGTATTGCTGTCAAAGAAAACTGCTGCTACGATCCGCATTGAAGAAAACGGACGATTTTAGACGAAACATTTTTTTTATCTTTGAGTGTTTTTCCATTCTTTTTCTCGGTCATGGTCCGAGTTAACCAATATCCGGCTTAACAGGGTCCGTGTTTACGAGGTGAACTGTATTTAAATCTCACTGCTGTAGTATCAAAAAAACATAGGTTTTGAACTGCATTAGATAAGTGTTTTTTGGTGTGAGTGGTTGATAGAAAGATGACAAATTTGGTCACAAAATGCACGACTACTGACTGGGTCAATTGTAACAGTTCTTACGATGGCTCCAGCATCTAGTAAGTATTAATAACTGAGCATGATTTTTTCTGAAAAATGTCTAGAGCTTAATATAGATATGCTTAGTATGCTGTAGACACTTCAGTGACAGTCGGCGTGGTGATGATTGGGTTCAGTTATCAACATGCAAGCACTAGGCACATGGATCTGCACAACTGGAGAGAATATATTTATTTGTCAGAACTGTGACTCTGACAATGATTTGGATTAAAATCCATTGATTTCCTGCCAAATATCAACAATAACAATTGCTTTATAACTGACCCAAATGCTGGTCACAATTGACCCGCTACATGGGGCCAAATGTAACAAGTGACATCCCGTGTTTAGATGACCATTATACCTAAACCAACTACTGCATGGATATAAAATGTTTTGGAATATGTAAACGGAAAGTTGATTTACTTTTTAGTCTCATTTAATTTTGAGCTAGTCTCATTCAATTTTGATTTACAAAACAAATTGTAAATTTTGTTACAATTGTCCCCGGTCTCCCCCCCCCCACTCACTAACTTCAACATATTTATTTCTTTTAGGAAGTACAATGACATCATAATTAAAAAGTTTTGTAAAATTTGTTTTCTTTGCAGACAGTGACACTGTTTCGACCTATCAGGTCTCTTCAGTGCAGTTGGTGACCAATAAGAAGCTAGAGGCTTTGTTTTATCAAAAAATACTGGCTTTAGAAAAGCGGTTGAAGCTTTTTCTGGAGTTATTAACAAGATGCCTTCAATAAAACTAATTCGACAACAATTTAAGCTTTCCGATAGTGGAACAAGCGATTAAAACCATTCAAGCGTTTTTTTAGCACGCTTTTTTTCTTGAACGCTTCATAAAAACTGTTGCGTCTAAATGTTAAGTGACGCCATTTTGGTGTCTGGTGCTGCTTCAGCAAAAACAGCAACAGGCAGCAGCTGTACTTATTATCCTTTGTAATTTTTTTAAATCAACCTAAATAGTCAAGCCTATCACTGATATGCTGCCTATCATTGTACAATGATACAACTCCAACATGCGCAAATTGTTACAAAGCATTTTTTAGCAATGCAATGTCAAGCTTGAAAATGAGAATAACTAAACTGTAGGTGGAATCCACGTTAAAATACTTTTGTAACACAATCATATCGCGCGCCACGGTGCTCTTAATTCCTACGACATTGTTTTCAGAAGTAATAAAGTGAAATATTCAAATTTTAATGCAAAATATTTATATGTAAACACTTTTTAGCATTGAGTGGGAGGAGGTCAGAAGAGATGACCCAGTTGAATACTTCCTTTCCGCAGGGGTTGGAAGTACCTCTCGAGTCCGGAGGGGGTGATGGCAGTTGAAGTCCCCCAGAATGAAGAGATTTCTGGAGGAGAAAAGAATAGAGGGAGAAAAGAAGTCGGTTCTGCCATCCGTCGGAAAAGAGTGAATAGGAGGGGCATACACATTAAGAAAAGAGATGTTGACCCCTACATAATCAGAGTAGGGATCAAGCGAAGAAAGAGAGAGAGGAGGTAGAAAGTTCCGAGAAGGATAAGTCCTGTCTGACGAAAATGATGACGCCGCTGCTAGCGTGCGTGGCATCTGGAGAGAAAATGTCAGATCGGGAGTGGGTGCAATCAGAACGCAGAGCAGAAATCCGGAAAGAGGAAGATAAGTTAAAATTGGATTCCTGGATACAGATAAGATCGACAGGATGGGATGAAAGAAAGTGAAGTAGTTCAGTGCTCCTGGCTCGAAGACCTCCAGCATTCAATTGAAGAACCCTGAGAGAGGCAGGAGGCGTAGAAGGACAGCCAGGAGCAAAGGACAATGGTGAGGGGGCGAAGGAAAAAGATACAAAATGGGCAGGAGTGCTGCGGGAGTGCAGCATTAACAGAAGGGGTCAGATTGTACAGTGGAGGTATACATGTCGGAGGAGGAAGTTTCAGTGTTACAAATGGGGACACGGCAAGACACTTCAAGAGTGAGAGCTGCCCAGAGTTCTGAATTTGGAAAGGGAAAGTTGTGAGCATCTTAGATAGACCCATTTGGAGCAGGTGCAGCATTGCACTGACTTGCATCGCCAGGTCACATTTTCAGCGCACACTAAGCAAGGAAAGATGGGGCAAGGGTTGGGATGAACGTTACCGCTCATAAAGAGGAGAAAAATAAGGAGACGAAGACAGGCAATAGAACGGCAGGAGAAAAGAGAAAGAGAAAACAGGTGACCGATTTTGAAGAAGCTGTGTGCTGCCCTTCTTCAGTCGTTCAGGAGGCAGCATAGTAAAAAAATGAAGGGGAGTGCCCGGGGTAACTGGGACCTTCGGGAAGGCCGACATCCATTTCGACCCAACCCAAAAGGGGTCGGGGACCGCACCACCACGTTGAGGTGGCTGTTGATTGGTGCAGTACTGCTTTACATTGCATCTTTTTTTGCAGCCAATGACAAATTTGTTTTTCAGAATTTTCATTGTCAAGAGTTTTTCACCTGCCTGCTCAGACCCAGTAAGATCGAAACCGATCGCAGGTTACTGACATGATGAAATAGACTGCCCTATGGTACTGGATGATGTTGGTGATCATTTTTGAGCAAAATTTTCTATTTTGCCATTTTAGGATTACAAATTTCAACCTCTAAACAAGATTTGGTATTTAACGCTTTATTAGGAATTTTTGGCGAAAGGATGACTAGATGATCATTATTAGCAGACATACTCGGCATCGGCAATGTTTATTCAAGTAAAAATGTAGCATTGGCTAGAACGAACCACAAACAGCATCTTCATCACAGCTCATTGGATGCGATCCGCTAGCCCGCGCGGTCAATCGCTAGCTACACATGCATTCATTTGAAAATATTCAACAAACTTAGATCGCAAAACGTTGTTGCAACAAAGCCGATAAGTTCTTGAAGAGAAAAAATTATTTTTGTTGTTGGAATAGCCGAATGCATTAAACAAAAATAAACAATGTAATTGCTGCTTACTTCTTAAGCCTGGTTTGTTGAATGCGTTTATTCCTGGAGTAAGCGATATCGAATCCAAAACGTCTTCTACAAAAAAAAATAAATAAATATTATGTTTACGATTTTGAATTTTTAAGCTTATCGGCAGTGTACAGAGCAGTGCGACAAGTGACCAGCTCTGGCGTACTTAAAAAGAGTTTGTGAAGAAGAGGGCGGAGAATTCCGCCGTTTTGGTCTCCGAAACTGCTTAAAGATCTGTTTATTGAAAGTGAGCATTTTGCTCCTAAAAAGCCTTTCATATTTCACTTTTTTATCTCAAACTGTTGCCGGGGCTGTTGCTTTATCTCCTACCCTAAATACACCACTTGTGCCAAGAAAGCAACTGTAAGAACAGTGAATAGCTGAAGTAGCGTATTCCGCTTGCTTTATCTCTCTGCCATTTCGCCGTTCTTCATAATTTAGTCATCAAATCTCACTGAAGTTTAATTGGCGAGGTAGTGTTGGGAATGGAGCATCAGCTTCGCAGTCGGCCGACCTTGGTTTAATTTCCTTGTTAAGTCATATCAATGAACTAAAAAATGGTAATCGCAGGTATTTTTTTCAGTGTCTTGCAATGGAAATAACGTGGAAGGTAAAATATAAAACCAGGTTCAGCTTTATCATGGTTAAAAGGATTGCAATAGATGTCAATGTTTTGAGCATAAAACAACAACCCATTACAACCTGACAACAATAATGGTAAAGTGTATCTGCAAAGTATTGCAAAGAGTCGGAGAAAAGACGGAGAATATAAGGGTGGCCCAAAAGTAGGTATACAGTTATTAAACTATTTTTTATGTGCTTTGAAGTTACCAGCAGTGCACTTTATGTGGCCCAAAAGTAGGCATACAGTTAATGGAGAGAACTATTTGGAAATTCTTTGTGAAGTGGTAGTGCCACAACTTCAAACTAAACCTAACTTTGATGAACTCTTCTTTCAGCAAGATGGAACTTCTCCACATTATGCGTTAAGAGTAAGAGATTACCTTAACAAAGTCTTTACACAGCGTTGGTTCGGAAGAACAGGTAGCATTGAATGGCCACCATGCTCACCTGAGCTGACATAAATGGATTTCTTTTTTTGGGGTGTTGTAAAGAACAAAGAGTATGTAAAGAACAAGGAGAAGAATCCCAAAACAGTAAATGAATTAAAAGATTGCATTTATGACGCATTCAGAGAAATTGATGCAAATTGAAATTTGTGCTGCACGGTATGTCAGAGTGTTTTGAACAGATGTAAAGAAGGACATTTTGAGCACTAAAAAGATTAAACAGTTTCCATTTAAGATATAACTATCATTCTAGAGGTTTAAAAGTGCCTACATAAGAACCAGAGGTGGGCACTAGCGGCGCTAAAATTAGCGGCCGCTATTAGCGCCGCTAATGCTGCGTTAGCGTTCGCTTTAGTGCCGCTATTGCTATCGTAAACTAGCGGCATCAGTAGCGAGCGTTAACTTTTTTGGAAAATAGCGCTAGCGGAAGATGCGCTAGTTTTTCAAAAATTTGTTGCCGCTAGCGCTAAATTAGTCCCTTGTTGAAATAAAAATATATCATTTCACGTGGGCAGAATGTTTCGCTCTAGTGCTTTCTGAGCCCTCAACATGCGTTTAAAGTTTAGAGCAGCGCAGCAAACCTTTCATTTTTGAAGTTTATTTCAGTAGGAAGTTGGTAACAGCGGGCTGAGGTTATTTTTTTTGCCAGTCGTTGTACTTCGAAAGTAACCTCAGACTAAAAGTATTACATAAAATGTAGAGTAGCGTAGGCATAAAATAACACTGAGATACTGGACTTAGTTTAAAAATTTATTTTACATTTTTGGTGCGGTTTTTGTGTGCTTGTCAGTACGTAGTGCTTAATCACTACCAGTATAACATCGAGCGGAACTGCAGATACAGAATGAATGGTGTGCTTCAAAATAGTCAGTTTTATCTTGTTTAAAAACTAGCAGCAAACTAACAAATTGTATATAGTATGACAATCAAACAAATTCTCCGAGTTAACTACTGCAAGTCTTCCATTTTTAGCTGCAAGTAAAAATGTCATGTTATCATTTTTTCGGTGAGACTAACCTAATTATCTGCTTACATTATCTAGCTAGAAAAACAAAACCGAGTATTTAAATAAAATGGCTAATGATAATCGTGCTGTTGAAATACATTTTTCTGATGATGATGAAAGATTCGTTTCTATAACGGCGGAAGAGAAAGAAGAAAGACAAAATAATGTTGATCCCTGGCCTCATCTAAAAAAGTACTTCAAATTCATTGGAGAAAAAAAATGGACAAAAATGTGATCTACCAATGTTTGGCATGCTTTCCAATTATCAAAACACTATCAGTAAATCGTCGCTCTTACAACAATCTAAAGGTGCATTACAAGAGTGCTCATGCAAGCTCTTATGCTGCTTTTCTTGAGCATTTAAAAAATGCGAAGTCGTTGACACAGAAGTCACATAAAGCATGTGAAAAGTTTCTTGCCCAAACAAAAATGGCTGGCCCGCGGCAAAAGCAACTCCGTTTAGGTCATTCCTTTGCTCTAGGAAGTTTTTCTCAAAACAAATACGAAGACAAGGTAAATGGAAATTACTGTTAGACAAATACATAGTTTAGATACTTTTTTCGTTTTTTGGTCATTTACTCTTTAAATATTTGGAAGTGGCTGTTTTGACGTTGATAGCATTTTACCCTTGAAACCTATTTTCCCGTTGACGATTTTCTATTTTTAAATAAGCATATTTGACACGAATGACTCAGCGTCGCTGTATTGTATTGGTTAGAGAGTTGGCTATAAACGTTATTGTTAGATATTAAAATTGTAAGAAGAGTGTACACAAAGATCACTTTTTTTCGAAAAGTCTTAAACATTAACCAGTCACAAACAATCAAAAGTTACGTTTTTGGTACGTCATACAATTCGACAATCACAGGCATTCAGCAGCATACCGTAGTAGTTTCCAAGAGTAAAATGTCAGCGATGTCAAAATAGTCACTGCCTAAATGTTTTATTTTTATGGGCTGTGTGTGTGGTTTGTTTACTCCAGTCCTGTTTTCGGTTACTGGACCACTTTGTTGCCAATATGATTCCTCTTGATGTGGTAGAATCTGAAAGTTTTAGGGATTTGATAAAGTATTGTGCTCCATCTGCGAAAGACATTTCAAGAAAAACCTTAACACGAAGGATTTATAATAAGTATGCTTTTATTGCTGCATCGTTTACATGCTCATACCTTTTGGTTACAAACTTACATTTACCTGACACTCATTGTTTAACGTGGGGTTGTTTCTTAAAGAGTGTGGAAGGTTATAAAATAACATAGAACAATGCATGTTAAAGATAAAAGTTTAGCCAATGATACCAATTCGATGAAATTTGATTGTTTTTACCCTTTGGTATATTAAATATTCTGTGATGCTTGCTATAAACCTAATTTAAAAGTATTTTTTCCAAGGTTTACAAAAAAAAGGATCAATTAAAGCTTGCGCTGAAAGATGCTGTTGCAGTGGCCACCTCAGCAGATGCATGGTCATGCAGAAACAGGTAACGCAAAAATGAAAATTTCCTTTTGGTTAAATCATAAATGCACGTAATTGTCATTATCAGCAATTCATGATTATGTGAATTTAAAAGTCAAATTGCATGCAGTGTTGCAAAGCATTTTTCAATTTCACCGGTAGGCAATTTTATGATGAGACAAAAAAGTATAAAAAAGGTCCCAATTTTATGAATTCTGGTCACCAATACATTGTGGTCGATTTATCGATGATTTTGACGTGAGCGGTTCAGAACAGATGGCTAATTTTTGGGCACTGAAATAAGGTCAATGTTGCCCGAAAAATGTTTCATTTCATAAATTCACTTGAAAAATAAGTTTATTTTGATTTATCAAACAAGTTATGAATGTTGCCCATTAAATACTTCAAAAATAACTTCACTAGGTAGGCAATTGCCCACCCAGTTTTAATGCTAAAAAATCCTCTGCGGTGGTGATTCTATTTACTATCTATTAATTGCCTTTTGTTTGAACATAATGCAAGAAGGACTGTTGTGATTTTCCAACAGCTTCATTTGTATGATTTTCTTCTTGTATAAAAGCTGTCCGTTATCTAATCTCTAATATCAATAGCACTGTACTTAGATAGTATTTTAGGGGTAATGATTTTCGGAAGCAGATAGTAAAGTATTATTGATTTTAGAGATTAGCCAGTACAGTACTATTGGTTTGAGGGATTAAATCACAGACAGCTCTGATACGATAGCATTGTGATTTAAACCGAACAATAGAATTGTAATCTCCTTTTGTAACCTACAGTTCATTGGACTTTCTTGGTTCGAACCACGAGGCAACGCCGCATAAAACCCACGTGTGTTTTTTGGCGCAAATGTTATATCAGAGTTTCAGCCAGAACAAGAACAATCTTTGTGAACCCGAACCAACTTGGGTAAATTTTTGCTCACATTTACTTCGTGGCTATTAGTTTATGATGTTGTGTTCGGATAAGGCTACAACTCGTTAACTACTGCAGTGGCAATTATTTTCTGTCGTAATTTATAAAATAAAGCACTAAAACAATAAACAATAGCGTTTAAGGGAGAATTAGAGGAAGCTAAAAAAAACTCTACCCACTTCATACATTAATTTCAAGATAGCAGTATTATTGATATCACGTATAGTCTTACATTAGTAAGCCTTATCAACGGCCCGTGAAAGAACCACCACCAAATGATATATTTGTATTTCAAATTGAACGTCAATGTGTATTTTGTTTGTTTTATCTTTGAGATGTGTTACGAAAATTAATTCAAATCAATTTATCATCTATTTTTCACTGACGAGTTTTAACTGTTGTTTCACAGGTCTTATCTTGGCATGACTGTGCACTGGATTGATAGTGCACTGGATTTTGGTGGAGCGTTGGCGGAGAAGCCACGACAATGCAACAGCAGTGAGAAGCTGTTAGACGATTTTTTGAAAGAGAAGCACGAGTCCCAAAGCAAAGGAATTGCTATGTTGCTATCTAGCACGACGCTAAGGGAGTTGTTTGTTAAGTACAACACAGCTATACCTTCCAGTGCAGCAGTGGAACGCCTATTTTCCCTTGGAAAGGATGTGCTTAAACCAAAACGATCTGGGCTTAGCGGTGAACATTTTGAAATGCTTGTTTTTTTGAAATAACTGCGTTTTAATAAATCTTCGTTTTTGTGTTGTTTTTATGATAGCGAGGCTATTGCAGTTGTAAATGTTATTACTGTTTTTTACTGGTATGGTGGTACCAGTATGAAAATTACCTTTTTTTCATGACATCAATTTGACTGAGATTCGAACTTGTTGCTATTGCTTTTAGCGGTTAGCGACCGCTAGTTTTTAAAAAGGACTAGCGTTAGCGTTTATCGGCGCTAAAGTTAAAAGTGGTTAGCGGATAGCGGTAGCGCCGATAAATTTTTTGCTGACTAGCGTTAGCGATAGCGCCGTTACTTTGTAACTAGTGGGTGCCCACCACTGATAAGAACTACAAATCTACTTTTGGATCCAAACCCTACTTTTAATAACTGTATACCTACTTTTGGGCCACCCTGTATAAGTACGAATAGAGCAGAACGTAAGTCTGAAAAAACTTGAATAGAGGACGATTGAAAGACTTATTGTTGCGGCTGTGTTAAAGCACAGAACTTGAAGGACAACGCAATCTTTTGCTAGAAAAATGGAAAAAAAATGTCGAATAAAGCCATCAGGTATGCTAGTGTTGCGTACTGAATAGACGGCATGGAACCTCCAAGCCTATTTTGCTAAAAGGAGAAACCAAACAGGAGTGAGAAAATAGCAGCAAGTTAATAAGATAAAAATAAATCAGGAAAAAACAGGGAAAGGTAAAAAAAGAGATTCAATGAAAAAGGAAAGTGAGGTTGTTGAATGCTGGCTCGACTTCTTGATAACGCACTCGTGTGAAATGATTTTCTATTGACGTAAAATTAAATTAATACCAGATCAACAGTAAGCAAATAAGATTAACGTAACATTGACAGTAAATAAAATAATTAGCAAACAAGTGGTGGTCACAGGCGCAAATTCGTTTTGATCGGCCCAATCAACATTGAAATTAGTTAAATACAATAGAAATCGGAAAAAATGCAAATTTAAATTACACAGCATATTGCTTACCAGCTGTTACGGAACTCGCAGCCAGCAACAGCTTCCATATATCCAACAGTGTACAGTTATACATATAATTACCACGCTAAACAAATAGAATCAATTAGCTCTTAAATCATAAGCTTCACTTAAAAACTATTCATTTCGAAGATCATTACTATACAGTAAACAACAAAACAAACACAAAATCTTATGTAAGGTACATACAGTTAAATCAAATGCAAGAGCGTAATCAACAAAAACATCTTTAAGCGAAAAAAGTTGCCTGCGTCCATGAATCAATTCAACACAAAGTTTGTACTAACAGCTGCAGAAACAAGGTAATACGCAAATTTTTTCTGAGAGAAAAAGAGTGTAAGTCGTTGAATAGATACAAAATATCCATAATCTCTCCTTTTAACCCATTTTTTTATCGCCTCAACTAAGTCACCAGAAAATAGGTGGAGGTAGAGATGCTTGGAACGAATTTACTGGGCCAAAACAAAACGAAATTTTGCTCTATGAAAGGCGGTTCGAAACGAAATTTTACTAGAGAAAAAGCTGTTCGAAACGAAACGAAATTTTATTATAAAAAAAACAGTTTGAAACGACAAGAAATGAAATTTTGTTTCAAAATATTTCGAAATTTTTCAATAGCGACTCATCTGTGTCATCGTTCTTCAAAATTTATGTAACGATAGTAAGTGACCGCTCAAGTATGTTCAATGCGCCCCTCAATGAAAACATATTTGTCACAGGGGATGAGTCCAACCATTCACGGTTTGGTTTCAAATTCATAATAAAACGAAATTCCTTGGATTTTGAAAGGAAGGAAATTCTTCACCAAAGAAGTTACTTCAAAACGAAACAAAACCAAAATAAAGCAATTTTGCGTCAAAACGAAACGAAATTTTGAATTATTTTTAAAATATATTTTTTAGAACACCTCTAGCAAAGAGTATGTCAAGTGCCTAATTAAACGGATAATTTGAATCAGGGTGATCAGCAACGAAATCAGTGAAGCCTTGTTAAAGAGAAGAGAAAATTGGAAGAAGCCGATGATAATGTTACTAGTTGCTCAGAGAAAGTGCTTGAATTTGGAGATATTGGTTACGCATGAAAAAGAAAACCATTAAAAATCATGTACATAAAATTTGGCCAAAAGAAGCATGTAAAGCAAATATATATATTTCTTTAAAGACTTCATGAAGAAATAGAGACATAGTTTACTTTGCAAGACAAGAAAATGACATAATGTTAGGCATAAACATAAGCTTGTGAAACAAAGGTGACTCGTAATGAGGTGGGAGTGGAGTTAATGAAAAAATTTCGGCTGAGAGGTAAAACAAATTTTGTTATATGGAATTCTATAAAAAAGACCATCGTAAGTCTACCAGAGTTGAAAAGAAAAAAACGATGCTGAGACCAGCGCACTAGTTTAATCGAAACTCTCTTTAACCTGCGTACAGCAACAGCAATTGTGAAAGAAGAGAATCAGAAAACCAAATCATCAGCTAGATGATTGCTAGTGTTGATTGTAATAAAAAAAAAAAGATAAACGATGAAATAAAAACAGAACATTACCAAGGGCAGATCTTTGCAGATTATCTTAACTGGCTCAAAAGCAGCGCGGTAACTGTGAAAAAATCAGGGGTTTGGGTATGGTATGATACGGTTTGGAATTACGATACAGTGCGGTTTAATTTTGAAGAAAAATATCGTTGGAAATTATGTACGATAGTTTTTGGCATACTACGGTACAGTACGAAATACGGCATTATTTTTTCTATATTGCACCGTACTCTTTTCGGAGGCCTAATTTAAAGTCTCCAAAATGTTTGTTGTTGAAACCAGAAGTCACACAAAGTTCCAATTTCACAGCTGTAACAAAAATTGCATTATTATTGCGTAAAATTTAATTACTTGCTACAAGCTTGATCTTAATTTGAGTTAATTGACCTAGAACTTTCTTAAACTCTGCATTTTATGGCGTAACAAACATGTTTTGAAGTACGATAACTCTGTAAAACTTTCTGGATGATTCTTTATGTGATGTGACAATTGTGTTTTGCAACATTATAGTAATCATGTGATAATCTTTGTTTGTTTGTTTTATCAGAAATTGCAAGAATTATCTTTTAACTTTCTAGAACCTGATGTTTTGTAAATATAAAGCGTTCATTCATTCACGCGTATGAGCTCATGCTCGGTTTGCATGTCTTTCGTCAGACTGGGCCACCACGACGGGTAGACTGCTTGGCCCCACCATCTGTCTGCCACATAAAGACGGAGGCATCCCGTTAAGTGCCTTGCCCAAGGACACAACAAGAAAGCTTGCCGGCTTGTTCTCCACACTATCCCTTATGTGCTGAGCGCCAAACAGGGAAGCTGTGAATACCATTTTTTAAAGTCTTTTGGTATGACTCGACTAGGGAAATAAACCCCAGGTCTACCGACTGCGAAGCGGACGCTCTAAAGAGCGTTGTGACGAATTATTAATTATTCTAGATCGTAGATCCCAGTGAGATTGTGTTACTGCAGGAAAAATATAGTATTTTAGATTGTAGATTCTTGTTTCGAGTGAGATTTTAGTGGGATAATGGGATAGTGCTAAAAGCTTAGTTTTATTCGAAGTAATCTAGTTATCCAAGAGTGAGTGATCAAATATCTTCAGAACTCAGAATAACTGAGTGCGGTACTTTGCCTCTCTACTACCGTAACCTCTCCACTTCTGCTGATATCAGCTCTCATCTACTGTTACGTAACAAGAATTCCTGCAAAATAATTGGTAGAAAAAGGTGCGGTACTACGGTTTGAAAAAATTCTGCACCGTTCTATTACATAAGGTATTCTAGTAAAGTACGGAATTCTGGTGCGATGTTTTGTTGGAAGTACGGAAAACTATTCCGTACCGTACCTAAACCCCTGAAAAAACTAGCCTACGCATTACTCAAGAGCATTTTTTTTGATAAACAAAGCGAGAAAATAGGCCACCTGAAAGAAGCTTGTGAAACAGGTGCGCTGAAAAATAGTTAATGGCAAACTAAAACCAATAAGTAACTGCCTTCATAAGGAGGTGCAAATTGTTGCTTTTGAGGGTTGGTTCCAAGTGACTGTTGGTTTTGCAAATGGTCCAGATGTGGGACAGTTTAAAATTGCAATTCCCTAAATCCTCTTTTCTAATTCAACGTTTTTACGACGGCCGTTTTTTTTCAATTGTGTCTTTTGCCTCTTCTTCTCCGGCTGCTGGTTTTTTAAGTTAACTTTCAACACAAAAAACACATTTTTATATCTGGATGTTGACGCAGAGATAACTTGATACTTTTGTAGTAACAGATGGAGAATTAGAAATGCCGAACATAGCTCATACTATCAAAAGGTTGCCTTATAAAAAACAGCGAAATCACGCAAATAAAGGCGATAGTGAAACATCAATTCTGGATCTGGTTACAACTGTCGTTTTTTGTTTTAGCTTGCTGTCACACATGCTATACCCAAATGAATTAATAAAACAAAATTAAACTTAGAAACTATTAATCTTCTAGAATTGCAAATTTAGTTTTTACGATTTACTGAATTGATTCTTCAGACGACTTGACAGTAGGGTATTTTGCTTTGGCTGCTATGGGTTGCTGGGAAGCATTATTCTGTGCTGGTTAATACTCCCAAAAAATAACTCTCATTGTTTGTTACAGAGAGTTTCTCCTCTTCCTGTTGTCCTCCGCAATAACTCACTTTTAATCCCTTACCCTGAATGCAGTTAATTTTTTTAATTGTTTCTGACTCAATCTCCATGGTCTTGAAAAAGGCAAAAGAGGAAAGAAGAGAGTCTTCGCTCTTACTTAAAGTGAAGAAAAACTCCAAGCATAGGCGTTTGTATTTCGGCATACTTGCTTCCTCATTATATTTTGAATTTCTGATCTTCCTGTTTCAGTGCTTGCGGCGAAAGGTATCGTTTGAACAATTTATGGATGATACAAAACTTCAGTAATGCTTTTGTAAACGACCATTTCACCCCACTCTTTTGCAAATACAAACTCCAATGTTTTCATCTATCTCTCTTCAAGAGTTTTCGTTGAATGGCAACCTAACAATGTGGCGAACGTTCTAATTCGGTCTACCAATCAGAGCGCATTACATATCATCCACTCAGAAACCGCCTTGTACAGTATAAATTCTTCGCCACAATGTTAGGCTGTCATTCTAGCAAGAAGTTTTGAAGAGAGCTAACGAAAACGTTGGAGTTTGTATTTGCAAAAGAGAATCATGAAATGGTGGTGTTGTTCTTTTCCCTTCTCTTCCTCGGGATGAAGGTACGGCACGAACGGCATTCAGGCTCATGCTGTCAACCTAATTGAAATTAGGTCATGGGAAAGATGGCAGCCCATTTCGAAACGGTCAGAGGTGAATGGTAGCCCCATCACCAACAAGGCGGACTGCTACTGGTGGGTAGCCAAGAGTCGCCTTTTTCGACATGCTGGGTTGGCAACTTCACAACTGTAACCCGATGAAGTACGGGTACGCCACCTGTCTGTCACATGAAGGTGAGGTGTCCCGTTAAGTGTCTTGACCAAGGACACAACAAGCAAGCTTGCCGGCTTGTCCTCTACAACCTTCCATAAATGCCGAGCGCCAAGCAGCAAAGCTGTGAATTTTTTAAAGTCTTTCGGTATGACTCGACAAGGGGATTGAAACCCAGGTCTACCGACTGCGAAGAGGACGCTCTAACCACTACACCATGGCGCCGGTTTATGATGAAATGGTCGTTTATAAAAGCATTACAAAAGCATGGTTGCATTTTTTTAATTTTTCGAGAAATTCATCCGTATGTTTCCAAGAAAAAATTTTTTCAAATTTTCACTTTAATTCAATAGAATTGATGCAATAATTAACCAATTTCATTTAGATTTTGTTTACAAATTAGTATTTATTGTTTATACAAAGAAAAATGCACTATTGGCCAAAGCCGACCTAGCAAAAGGAGGTTACACGTAGATCTATTCATAGCAAGCTTATAAACGTTAAAATGTGGTCGATTGTTTGTTTTCTATCATACCAACACATTCCTTTATTCCTTTCGAGTCCTTCATCTTGCAACGCTACTGCAGGAAATACTCTATGTCATGACATCATCACTACAGACGTCATAGTTTTTATTATTACCTAATAGCTTACACCAAAACCGAAATCCATCAAAGCTTTGGCAAAAGCCTGACATATGGACTTTTATTCTCTGCTTTTCCTTGAAAATATCAAACGCTCGATTGTTATTATTTTTTTTGGGGAAAAACTTATGTTCATAAACAGTAGTTTTAAGTTGTTTATAAGCAGTAAAAAAGTTTTAACTTTTTCTGTTTTTTTTAATTTATATTATACAAAATGAGCTGAGGCAACTTCTGGAAAACAATAGTTATACTTGGAAATGTTGTAAAACGTAGTAAAACTACAAAAGTGACTTGCTAAATTTTGTGCAAAAGCAAAAATCGTCCAAAAAGTAAGCGTCGATTTAAACCAACGTCAGAAGATACGGGTTGACTCTATTCTGTCTGGTTTGAACCACATTGTTTTTCTGTGTCAACTCACCTTGTATCGATTAACTTCTCAGCGCTTTAAACGATATGATGGAATCCCATAGTCTTTATCTGTGTACTGTCATGCAAAAAAATGAATAAAAACATCCGATCGGTTTCAATGTTAATCTTCATCAAAACTAATCTTACAATTAGAAATATGTTTTATTTGTTGCATATGTCTCCTTCATATTCGCATTACAGCAACAATAGCCAAAGTATATTGCTTGTCGATAATGCCTGTCTGCCACAAGAATGTAGCTTGTCCATAATGCCTGACTGACATAAGCATATAGTTTATCGATATTGTCTGACTGACATAAGTAAATAGCTTGTCCATAATGCCTGACTGACATAAGCTCATAGCTTGTCCATATTGCGTGACTGTCTCTGTGACATAAGCACATAGCTTGTCCATATTGCCTGAATGACATAAGCACATACCTTGTCCATATTGCCTGAATGACATAAGCACATACCTTGTCCATATTGCCTGACTGTTATAAGCATATAGCGTGTCCATATTGCCCGACTGACATAAGCATGTAGCACTACGCACTACTTTGTTGTTCCGTTTTCGCTTACTTTGTTCCACTTGATTAGTTTTTTGTTCAGTATTAATTTCCACGCAGCACTCCTTGTAACTTTTAATTTGAATTTAATGCTGACGTGTCGGTCTCAGCAAGTGCACGTCGGCTTACCGGCGTAGGAGCAATCTTTAGTTTTTTGTTGTAGAATTTGTCAATTTTGTTTTATATTTTATGTATTAATCTTATGTTTTGATTGTATTTGAATACAGACTTGTTTAATTGTGTTAACATCTATATAATTATGAATTACTGTAGAAAATAAAATAATTTTTGCTGAAACCTGAACTCGAGAATTGGCACAAGTGAAAACGATCCACAACCTCCGAGTATCTAAACACTGAAGTCTTTACTTCATAAACGCGGGTTCGATTCCCGCCACTGAGAAGCATCTTTTATGTTTATTGAAGTCTTGCCGAGAAGGTAGGGAGACGCTTTTGGATTCAAAAGAATTGTAATGGCTATGACCAATGATTCGCATTATGTTCAAAAGTTATAAGATGCGAAAAAATTCTTTATTATTTGAAGCGCCAAGAACGTAAAATCGGGATTTATCACCCAGAATTTATTTGCGTATGACAGGTTTTTATCGCCAACAAAGCTTTTCCTGGCAGTAAATAAATTATATATATAGATATATTTTGGCATTCTTCAATATCTTAAGTATTTAAATACTGAAGTAAATGTCAGACCATTTATTAAATGCTAGTACACAAAATTTATTAACGAGAAAAAGAGTGTAAAAAATTACTTTTGCCATGTTTAGCAATTTTGTATACATTAGGGTATTATGGATGAAGACATAGTGTTAGAAATACAAAAGAAGTCTTTCAGGGCAAGAAATATTGCAGAAAAGCAAGAAGTTATTCGTAAAGGTGGACCAACTCCAATATTGAAAAACAAAGTTAAAACTCGAACATTCCAAAAAAAATGGTATGAGCAGATCGATTGGCTTTGAGGAAGTAGCATCAGGACTGTTTGTTGTTCAAACCGAAAGCCAATCGATCGTGGGCTGGCACAAGGTACAATAACTTCAAAAACATGTTGACAAACTGCAAGCACCACAGCAATTTCCTCAATCACCTGGCAAGCTACAAAAACTTAAAAACGTTTGGACGATACGACATTATCACAGCTATTAGTGAATTCGTTAACTCGCTAAACAGAACCATAGCAAAGAAGTTTGAAGAAAATAGACAATATTTAAAACAATTAACAAATGCTGTGTTGTACATGTGCAAGCAAGAGTTACCTTTGCGCGGACATGACGAAGGAACTGATAGCTTTAACAGACGAAATTACCGTGAACTATTGCACTGTTTTGGTGAAATCGACAGGGTATTTGCGTCGCGACTCAATAACAAGGAGGTTTCGAAACAGTTGTCGGGAGTCTTCAGTTCAATTCAAAATGATTTGATACTTGCTATCGGAAAAGTGATATCTGATGAAATTAGAAATGAAGTTAATAAAGCACCATTTATATCCGTGCAAGCTGACGAAACTACAGATTGCGCAACGCATACTCAACCGTCGATCATAACAAGGTATGCCTATGAAACGAAAATATGTAAAAGATTTCTTGAATTTTACGAAATGAGGGATGATAAAAGTGCTGAAAGAACAACTGATGTTATTGCAACCACGCTAAACTGCTTCAACAACGCTACCAATAAATTAGTGAGCCAGATCTATGATGGAGCTGCTGTAATGGCCGGTACTATAAGCGGGGTCCAGAGCAGGCTAAAAAGTAAAGGTTTTGCACATGCTTATTTCATTCACTGCTACGTTCATAAGCTGAATTTGGTGTTACGCAAAAGTGCAGAAAAAGTTACTGAAGTTAAAATCTTTTTTCGCATTTGCAGTCATTTAGTAAATTTGCATCCTCAAGCACCAAACGAAAAAGTGTTTTCAGGCAATTTGATATCAGCATTCCATCACTGTGCGAAACAAGATGGTGTTACAGAACTAGAACAGTGTCATCCGTGAAAATGTTACATGGCAACCTAAAAAATGCTTTACAAAGTATTTTAGACAACAGTTAAAAGTGGGATGAGGACACTCTTTGTGAAGCAGAGAATCTGTTTGCCAAGCTGAATGATTTTACGTTGATGTTCTTCATCAATTGCTTGCAAAATATTGTTTCTCAGACTGGAAAGCTGTTTGATATTTTGCAAGGCAAGCAGCTGGACATAAAGCAAAAACAGACCAAAACAAATGACTTCATTAGTAATGTCGAAGGATATCGTAATGACGAACATTATCAAAACATTCTTCGCAAAACGGCTGTTGTCACTGAACATGAAAATGCTATTGCTCCTCCTGCAAAAAGGGGCAGGGGTGTACAAATTGATTACAAACGAACCTATTTTGAAATAATTGATCATTCATTCATTCATTCATTCTTTTTTTATTCATGACCACCACCATTACACACGACACTGAACAACAATAATAATGAGAGAAATGGAGTCAAGAAAAGGAAGAAGCGACACAACGTCAGACGTTAAAACATGCAAATGAAAACAGTGGATCCATAAAACTAGAGCAATAGTTGCATGGCCGCTAAACCCTAAATTCAAGCAATTAAAGGACAGTTTAAAAAAAAAAAAACACAAAACAACAAAAAAAAAACAAACAGAACAAAACAAAAACGCAGGAGATTTTATAGTTGTAGATCATATTAATGTCCTTGCGAGAGAGATTTGCTGATATGCAAGAGTATGTATTTTTTGAATTGTTGGACGTTGACAAGTTTGAACAGTTTTCTGGATCATTTCCAATGCAACATGTGGACGCCTTTCGAAACAAATATTCAAACAATTTTGACTGCAAAAGCTGGGTAAACGAGCTAAAATACATGTACATCTACAGTGATTTTAGGAAGTGCAAGCCAGTCAGCTCCATCTTCCGACTGATTAATAAATTGGAGTATCTTCAGCTTTGCCGGAAGTTACTAAACTAATTCAACTACCAATTCAACTATTGCTGACAATCCCTCTAACATTAGTGGCAAACGAGAGAAGTTTGAATTAGTTCGTTTAGTTTGAATTAGTTTGAATTAGAAGTTTGAATTAGTTTGAATTAATTCGTTTGAATTAATTCCTTTCCCAAAATTATCACAATCTGATCTTGTATGTTTCTTGCAAACTCTGCATCTTCTTTGACGGCTATATGTGGAATCGGGATAATTGCTGGATTTAAACAATAAAGAAAAGCCCACTTGGGGCACTGCATCTCCAACACTGTGCGTTTGATTTGGAAGCCTTGGACGAGCCTCAACAGCAGGTATTGCTAGTTGGAGAGTTAAGTTTTTCAAAAACTGTTTTTTTTGGTTTGGAATAACTCCCAGATTGTTTTATCAAGACATACAAATTGTTAGGGGCAGCGTCAACCATATCGTAAAAAAATAACGATGGCCATCTGACTGTTTTTCTGCGGCACGAAAACTCTAAATTTTTGTCAAACCTGTCAACGCACCTTTCTTTTGGTTACGATTCAAAATTGCAAGAGGCTTTTTACATTAGCCGGCAGCAACCAAACTATCAGTGTGTGATGAACTAGAGCAAAAGGACTTTGTGTTTTTTTTAGCTTGGTATGCAGGCAAGCACACACCGTTGTCATGATTGTACAAAAACTTTGATGAATATAACTCCGTTTTATCGTCTAAAGTATTTGCTATTTCTCTGCGATGTGTTCTTATTGTTTCGAGAATAGTTCAACTTCTTTCAAGTAGTGGTATTGCAAGATTATAACTGGTAAAAAGTTATCTGTACTAATATCTCGTCCATTTCCGTAATAGGGTTAGAGCAATGTAAGCACGATATCTTGACCAAAATTTTTATGACCTTGGTCTTTTTTTCCACATAAGTAACAGTGTTAAGAGGGTATCCAGCGCTGGATTCACATACCCAGAAAATTTTGAGTCCTTATTTTTTGGTTTGGATGGCATACATGTTTTACCGCGAATACGGCCTCTGTACTTTACCAACTGTTTATTCACAATTATGCATTCATCTGGAACATGTACGCGTCGAATATTTCCACAAAATATCTCCCAAATCACTTAAATAGCGGTAAATTTTTCATCTGTTTTTCTCTGCTCCAGTGTTTGCCATTTATCAACCCTTATAGATCTAAGAAAACATTTGAAACAATCGATCAACATGACAGCCCTATCAAAAAGCTTGCTATCTCCAACTTTCCATAAATTTTCCAACTCCGTGAAGTTGTCACTCATTGCCAGCTCGCAGGATTATTGCAAACGCATCTCTGATTTCTTCCATTGAAAAGTTGTGGTAATTTGAAGGTGTAGATAGAGTGCGTCCTAACTTTTCTATTTGTGTTCCTGAGACCAGTAAGCATGACTATTTCTGTGAGGATGTGTTCGAAACTCGCACTTTCAGTTTGTGGATAGCAATAGCTCGGGAGCGCTGTGTAAGATTATTTTGATGGTTTCCTTTGATTAGGAATCTCATGTGTCTAAAAGGCCAGCTCTGCTTGGTATACTGCCAAAATACGATCTTTTGTATCACTTTGGTCAGAATTTGGAGCTTCATCACTTGAGGCTTCACCATCGTCATCGTCTGTGTCACTATCGTCTTTCTCCTCAAATGCTTTAATATCTCCATCATCAACAGCAATCTCCTCGTTATCCTTATCGCCTTTTAACCCGACTAGTTCCTCCGTAACGTTACCCATTCTTATCGTCATCTTCATCATCAATCCTCAGGTCATCTATCAATCTGATCTGGTTGAATACTTCAGAAACTCAGTGGTTCTCAACCGGGTTGGCCGTGGCCCATTTGTGGGCCACAGCATGTAAGTCGTGTGGGCCACAGCTAGTTATTCTAATGCATAAGTGGGCCACAGGATGTAAGTCGGGTGGGCCACGGACCCCTTGTGTATTAGAAAATGGGTTTGCACGCCGTATAAGTTGGAGAAATACTGCAATAAACTTCACACTATACACTCCATATGAACACTCATATGGACCGGTACCTGTGAACTGAAGAGGTACTGACCTTTTTTTTGGAGATCAACCACACTGCCATGTTATCTTATGCTTATCCCAGTGACATTGTAATTATCACATTAAAGTGCGCCACAAAAATTTGTGTCTCTTTAAAGTGGGCCATGACACGAAAAAGGTTGAGAAACACTGTGCTAGCCTATCTGCCAGTGATCAACTCACAGTAAAAAGGCTATCAAAGCAGTTGTTGGCAAAACAATGAAAGAAATTATTGCGTGGACAGTAATCTTTTGTAATTGCTTATTACACTTATGTGCATTGTTATAACCAGGGATGTATTGGAGGGGGGTCGGGGGAAATCGCCGGCCACTTACTTTTTTTAGAAAATGCTTGATTGCAGGCACATTTTATTAACATTAAAAATTTTTTTTATTTTATTGTTTTTAAAATATGTTTTCAAATATAAAAAATTTATTAAATTATGTGCGGTTTTGAACAATCTAATTTCTTTCAATAAACTGGTAATAAAATGACAAGTGTTGAGGCCAACCGTCCACCTACTTTATTATTTAGCAATACACCACTCGTTATAACCCCAAAGAAACAGTTACCAGTTGTATTTTAATTGCAGGATTTGCCTAGTTTTCTCGTGAATGCATTCTAAGATAAAGCGCACGCATCACAAAATAAAATAACCACAGTCCTGTTTTCCTTTTGATTCATTATACAAGTCAAAATCTTTTGTCCACAAAATGTGGACGATAGTGCGACAACGTGTATTTTTCAATAAAATTTAAAATCCAGAAAATTTTTTCATTTATCTTTTTCCTAATCTATAAATATTTGTCATAGTCGAAAAGCAGCCGTGGGGGATAATATTTTCAATAGCAGCAGCAGCGCAGCTTACGTTTGTAAGCCCGCTAGTCCGATGAGGAGAAGAAAGTTGGCGACGCCTTCTGCGCCTGAGCTGCGCAAATACCTAGAATTATTGTTTGATAACTCTACAAATGCATTTAGTTTTTACCAAATTTTGGATGAAGTTGGGAGAGAAATCATGAACAATAACAGTCCAATTCACTATTTTGAATCTGGAAACAAATTAGGACTTGAGAAAATCACCATATCTTGCAAAAAATAAATACAATTTTCAAATTTTCATTCAAAAATGAGTGGCTTTGAATAAAACTGAGTAGAGGCGCATGCAGGAATTTTATAATGCGACTTTTTGCTATTTTAAACTCAACTTTATACTTCAGGAGACACTAAATTTTGTGCAGCAATCCTGTTAGGATTCAATTATTGTAAATAAGCCATTAAACTTGAAAACTTCTTTTTCACGGAGATAAACTTTAACCCATTTTGCTCTCCAAACAAACACAAAAATCTTTTTTTTAGGTCTGCTGTTTGAAAGCATTTGTTCTGCTCGACACGGGGCTTTGACATGCTTGGGCAAAAACGTAACTTTGTTTTGCAATTGTTGGTATAAATAAACTCAACTTAATCAAGTTTTCACTAAAAAAAATTGTTGGCCTAATCATGACGAATGAAACACGAACGCATAAGTTATTTACATGTGACAAGGTCGTACTTTCAAGCACTGTGCATGACATCTTTCGGTTCCGATACCGTAAAACGTTAAAAAAGCCGAAAGTTAGAACAGCAAATGTTGGATTTGATTAATTGTTATTCCTCCGAGTTTGAACACTTGGACCATTAAGACCCACCAAATATTTGACGACGAGCTAAATATTGTTCCGCTAACTAACTGCGCTTACCCGCGCTTCGCCGGGTTAGAATAGTGAAGCTGCTTACCCGGCATGTCGTAAGAGGCGACTTTTGGGTACCCACCAATGGCAGTCCGCCTTGTTGGTGGTGGGGCTATCAGTCGGCAGTTTGCATCCACGACTGGTTCGAAATGGGCAGCCACCTTTCTCCTGGCCTAATTCAATTAGGTTGATGGCGTGAACCTGGATTGCTATTCGCGCCATACCTCCATCCCAAGGAAGAGAAGGGGTAAACCAACAACAACAACAACAACAAACTGCGCAAATTTGATTCGTTGACCATTCAACAGAATAATCAACAATTTTGTAACTCTAAACCAAATAACGTATTCGATGCACTAAATTGCTTACCATTTTGCTCACATATAAACCCGAATTCCCAGCCACTGCAAGGTACAAGAGCCAGTCCAGGAGATTGTTCATGAATATATACACCACAGTGGCTTGATATTGGAAATTTATTTGGAGGAGCTACCCAAAGATCAGGGTCACTATAGGCATTAGTGTTGTCATCATCCCATGTAATTTTGTCATTTTCTTGCCTCTTCATGCCAACACGAAAATACCGTCTTGAACCATAACCTAAAAAACATTAAATCTATTTTCTAATTGTAACTGTGATCCCGTCATAGAATTAAATAATTGCAATTAGGAATACAATTAGCCGTAGCCTATGTTACAACCACAGTAACTAAATCAGCCTATCTAGCCATAATTTTAATTAGGCTACTTCTGTGGCAGATGAGGAAAGGGAGCGGACAGGGCTGAAGCACTAGGAAAATTTAACAGCCCAACAAAGTTTAAAGGCCATGCAAATTTTCCATTTGTGTTGCGTTACGTAAGTAGTAAATAAATCAAAACCCAATATTAAACCAAGGCGATTCCGATAATGTATTGCATGTACATTTGCAATTAGTTTTTATACCAAAAAATCTTAACTTTTAGGACCTATAATGTAACTTTATTTTCCCAAAAATGTTACAAGCTGAGTAAAAATAGCTTAGTTTTACTTATAAACGTTACGATAAGGTACTAACAATTAGTGACGTTTAAAGCTGAAACAATTTGCTTTCCAGTAATACATATATGTTTTTTTAATTAGATAAGGCAAAGGATTAGTTCATAAAGGCTGTTCGAAATTTGTTACGATAGTCATGCTTCATTATTCGTTGAACGATTTTTCAATAAATCTAAGAAATCTGCAATTTTTAGAAAAGTTAGTTCTTCGTTACATTTTGACCACTTTTCCTTTGGTTCTTTACCATTATGTATTTGAATTTGCAAAAAAATGAATATTTAAAATATTTTCTAGTATAACCTACCAGATAAAAGCATTCAAAATTTTGGTACCTGCATTTCACAAAATTGCAATTTCAAGAAAAAGTTAGTTGTTTGGTACATTTTTATTATTCTTTTTCAAAAGCGTGCTTCTTTGGCATTAGCTATCTACCATTTTCTAAATGACTTATTTTAAAAAAAGTCTCTAAATATTTTTAAATGTAACTACTTACTCCAAACAAACAAAGTGGTGACCTCCCCTTACCAAAACATGTAAATTTGGCGATTGGATGAGGCCAACGTGGCCGTCTGATTTGATATTTTTAATCTCATTACAAATGGCTACTATTGTAATAACTTAACTGTAGGGTCATCACTTCGGGTTACTTTGTTTTTCTCAGCTGCGTATGTGCCGAGACCAAGCAACATGCGCGCAGCCAGAGGCCTTAGGTCGCACTAATAGCTTTACAACAACAAAGAAGTCGTTAAAACTCGTCCTAAAATTCAATAGGACAGGGGTCGGCAACCTTTTGAACGCAGTGTGCCAGTTTACGAATAATATCAAGATGTAAGCAGCTTCGCGTGCCAAGCATTTTTATGTGTTTGGTTTGCACAGTCAACGATGTGAATAGCAAACGGATAAGAAACAAATTTGTTTATTAATTTTATTGGATAAGGTCGAATACAGTCAAAAGACTCTTTTTAATGAAACTACAGAAAGACTCCTTGTCCTTGCTTTTTCTTGCTCAGCTCAGTAATATTGGACTAAATTTAGATACACTCAGTTGAACACACAATTTTCATTGATCTTCCGTAAGTCGGCTGCGATGGGCACTGAGAATAAACTTCATTTGGGAAAATATTTGTTTACACAAATAAGTGGCTTGAAATGAAAACAGCAAAGCTATTGCCATCTTTTTCAGACAGCTAAATTTCTCCTGCAAGGATTTTCAACGTGGTAAAATGTTTTTTGCTTGTTTTCAATCGTTTCCAGCGATTTCCGCAAATCAACAAATTTCGATGTCCACAATAAAGAGGCTTTGAAATCGATCAGCTGCAACTGGAAGTCTTCAATATCCATCCATTCAAATGCACATAAGTTCAAGTCTTCGCTGCTCTCGGGCTTGATGAGAAAAGAAAACAATGAACCAAAATGTTGAAAATCTTGAAATCTGGTGCAAAATTGAGACGTTGAACCCCTAATGTACATATCAATTTTAACCGAATTAACTTGGTAATCCACTGAGAAAGCCTTCAGGTTTTCAAAGTAGCGAAAAGTGGCGATTCGGATGTCCCGTGTGTAGACATCCGGTTTAGATGCAAATCCTTTGCATACTTCAAAAAAACACATCACTGTTTTTCCTGTACCCTGCAGACGAAGATTAAGTTCGTTTAGGTGCGTGGTGATGTCCGCAAGAAACATCAGTTTTACAAGCCACTTTTCATCCTCCAGTTCGGAGTCGGCCTTTCCTTGTCCCCTGAAAAAGACCCTTATCTCGATTAGACATTCAACGAACCTCAAGAGAATCTTACCGCAACTTAACCATCTGACACTGCAGTGCAGCAGCACATAATGGTATGCACTTTCCATCTCTTCAAGCAAAACTGTGTGTGAGTTGTAGCAGAGTGTGCGACAAAGAAACACAGTGTTTTCGTAACTGTTTTAGTATGAGGCGTGTCTACACCAAAATTTTTCATTCTTGCGGCATATCGCATCTTTGTTTACTCTAATTTGTTTGTGCTAATGGGAAATCGCATAAACTGGATTGTCTTGAGCCAATTTTTTCGCTTTCACAGCGAACCAGTTGTGAGTGTCATTGGCAGAACCACAACAGACATCGCCGACATAGAAATTGTCAAGTGAATTGCATGCTTGACAAATTTTAGGACTGTTGATTTCGTGCAGTGTAGACAGTTTGAGCTTGGGAGTGCGCTGCGCACACTTATAGGGTAGATTTCGCATGCGCGTCAAGTCACTTGGCGTGCCATAAAAAATCCTCTCGCGTGCCACCTGTGGCACGCGTGCCAGGGGTTGCCGACCCCTGCAATAGGATATACTTAGATCAAATTACTTTGGCGCCTCTCCTACCCATAACTTTAAAATTTTGCTTAGATAAATTTCATAAAGTTGAACAAATAAAACTTTTTGGAATCGATAGCTGTTGTAATTGAGAGCAAGTTCAGTACTTACGTAGAACACAAGTCAAAATTGGCTTGTGTTCTACGCAAGAACTTGCTAAAATACAAGCCAATTCGATGTAGCCAGGAACTCCAGCAACTTTTGGAAAATGATGGCGGCTATGTGCAACCCCGTAATGGTTTTTTGAGGCTTAATTGATTTCCTTTAAAAAACGGTACTTTTGATTTAAGAACAATAATTGACTGCGTCAACAGCACATTAACTTTTTACGGCTGTTCTCGCAAATATCAATTTGGTGAAACCAACTGAACAGGTATTCTTATACTCGACAACGCTAATAAGGGCGTTGCTATTTTCACAACTTAACCGCGAGTGTTTAATTTGGGGTTAGTTTGCTTTTTGCCCGGCTTCGTTTATTCTAGGACCACGCCACATGAGTCCAGCCAGAGACGTTAGCTCATACAAATACCCAAACAGGTATGATGAAGTTGTAAGTAGTGGGTCTAATATTTAATAACTTAATCCCAAAAATACATATCAATTAGCAAACTGCAGACAGTGACACTGTTTCGACCTATCAAGTCTCTTCAGTACAGTTGGTGATCGACAAGAATAGTTCGAAACAGTGTCACTGTCTACAGTTTGCTAAATGCATCGCTAACCTCTTGCATTAACTTATTAATTACTTTAGCGCCCTTCCACAATTTTGATACACTTTCAGTTGAAGCTTAGCTCATTTTAACAAATGAAAGTTTGTTAGGTTTAAGACCGCTGTTGGTGAAAACGGTGCAATAAAACATTGCAAGGAGTTCCAGAAACTCGGAGACATGTAGTGGCTATACGCAATCCCACGCAAATGTTTATTTGTTAAATGCATTTCAAAAACGATTGTTGTATTTCGGAAGGAGATTTAGCGATGTGAAAAAACAAACTTATTACTGTTTTTACAGCTATCCATTGAGTGAAGCCGGTTTGGCCGGCTGAACCGATTGTTGACCTTGACATTACTGATGGGGACTTGCGGGACGACGCCGGAAAAACCGGCTAGTAAAGTATAAGCTCGCATCAAGATAACAAAATTTTTGTTAAATTACACAATATTTTTGCAGTTACGGAATCAGTTTGTTAAGCAATATGCCTTGTATGTTTAGAAGCGATCACAATTAATCAGTATCACATATTATTATATCATAAATGTTGTTGGTGGTGCAGAATTTTTATATAACTTTGAACAAGCTTTGTTTATAGAATAGAAGAAATATAGAATAAATTTCCGAATGTTTGTTCTCTTGATGCATTAACATGCGATATGGATCAATTGTGACTACTTTTAAAAATGCAAGGATAAGTTTGTGCGGTGTGTCACGAAAAAGTAACTTTGCGTTGTAAAAATGGTTTTCATGTATGTATAGTTGCTGTAATTTTATCGCTTTGTTTTGCCGTATTGTTTTATTTGCTCGGTTAATAGAAAAAGACCTTTTTTTTCGCATTTAGATTTGCTACTAACCCGCCTTTTTTACGTCACAGTCGTTTATGACATAATAAATTCCAGAGTGATCGAGTAAATCTGGTTTCTTCGAGGATTTTCGTTTGCCGGTTACGTAACTTAAGTGCCTTTTTTTCTATATAAAAATGCAGATATCTGCAGTGGCGACTCCTAATCGGGAATAAGTCGAAAAACAAAGAAGAAAAAGAAGATCACATGAGGTTGTTCTGGCTTTTTCGGAAACACCGCTTTTTTTATATATAAGAAGGCGGGATTTTTACGATTCAGTAGGAAAAGAGAGTGGTAGTAAGAGAAAAAGAAGTGTGATATCTGTGGTCATTTATTGTGGATTCTATTAGCGGTTATTTGGTAGAGTTAGTTTTGACTGTTTCGTGATCGTCATATTGAAGTGCTTTATTTCTGTGATCGTCGAGCGAAGGAGCTTCAAGTCTTGAAATATTATTTCTGTGAAAATATTTGTTCTGTTCTTGATCGCAAAGTGCGTGGGTCAGGTATTTTGGTAGAAGCCAATCTTGTCCTAGCTATTTGGTTGCAGTCAGACTTAATTGTTCGAGCGGTATTATACGTCGCCTCAATTTTAAGAAGTAAATCAAAGTTGAAATAGGACCAAAAATTTTATTGAAACGCGACACGGTGCCCAAAAAAATCTAAACACAAATATTTTTGATCTTTTACAAGCATTCAGTGTTCTTTACTCTAGAGCACCACAACACAATGATAGGAAGGTAAAACGTATGTCTATTCTGACAATGACGTCATAAAATATCGCTTTAGCTTTGCTTTCGGAACAAAAGCAAGCTCAGAAAATAAGAAAGCATGCTGATTATAATTGTTTGCATTTCATGCTATACCACCACAAACAAAAGCGTCGCAGAAATCCTTTTGAAAAACATTTCTTTTAGATATTGCAAAATATGTACCTTTTTTGCCAAAGTCAGGAATTTCATTTGTTTATTTTTATTTAGTATTGCCAAAACACAAATCAGTTTCTTGTTTTCTAAGTTTATACCATAAGGAGCAATTCTGTCTGTTTGTGTGTGTGTGTGTGTGTGTGTCTGCGTGTTTTTACTTCTCCGAAGTTTCTAAGCATTAAAACATAACACTTGGCATGATCGATCTTCACTCATAAATGAGTGCCACAATTGAAAACAAATTTTCTAAATTCGTGTTTACCAATGGAGAAAAGCCTTGCTTTTTATTAATACAAAGACAACGCCCGACTTATCCAAACTTCAAGAAATTCTATTTTTTTAGGTAGCAAGATGACGTCATAATTATTGCCTGATTGTAAAATTTGTTTTCTTCATTTTCTCAAAAAATACTGACTGCAAAAAAGCTGTTTGAAGCTTTCTCGGGAGATATTGAGAAGGTGCTTCCGATAAAAAAATTGTAATTTAACTATAGAAATACCGGATATTTTTTCTTCAAGAACTATCAAAGGGGTCAATTGACCCTAGCACTTAATATTGCTTGAAAACAATTTCCTGTACACTTTGTTTTTGAAATAATCCTGATTTAATGGTATCTGAAATCTGTTTGTAACAAAGGAATTCAATTGCGTGATAAAACGGTATTTAATTAGCCCTTTAGACGGAATTGCTAGTTGACATCTTATTGAAAAAAAAGTTATTAAAAGAAGGTTTGTAAGCCGTGCTTTTGGCTATAGGTCGTACTCAGGGAAAGAATTACTGAAAAACAGAATAAGATGCTTGCAATTACCTGCTGGAAGTGCTACAGATTGATTCTCAGATAAGACAATTGATTCTCAGATAAAACAGGAAAGATAGCATTCAGGGTTGTCACAAAGTAGTAAACTCGCATCGACCATGTCAAAAGCTATTGTGTAGCATTGTGGCAGTATTCATTCATTTTAGGTTAGACCATGTTGGTAGAGATAGGCGTATAAGCTAAACAATAACCTTTGTAAAAATTGGCATAAAGAATAACCTAGTCTAATTTGAACATAAATTGATATTTCTTTAGCTTTTAGAAACTGTTGCAGCACAACCAAGGCCAGCATGTCGAATATATTTCAAGTTGGCAAAACTTATGACCCTAGAGAAGTTTTGACATTGCTTGCAGCAGATGTTGATTCTGACGAAGAAGATTTTGATGAAAGCAACTTTATTATAACAGAACAGGAGAACAGCTCTCAAGATGATGAGGATGAGTGTGCTGAAAATGAATCTCTGGAAAACGAAAATCTTCACCCACCAAACAGTAACAGCGAAAGTATATTGAGCAGGGACGGAACTATTTGGGAAAATCGACCGCCGAATGCCAATGGCAGAACCAGCAGGCGTAACATTATTCGAACCAGACCAGGAACAAAACAATTTATTCTTGATAGAGTTGATACGGCGCTGGATGTTTTCAAAGAACTGTGGGGTCACCAAAACTTCGAATGCATTTTACGGTTCACAAAGGCTGAAGCTCTTAGGCAGGAAAATACTACATTTTCTATCTCTAAGCAAGAATTAGATGCATTTTTTGGGCTTTGTCTTCTTCGTGGGGTATTCAAAGGAAGAAACGAGCCAATATCAAGCTTTTGGGAATCAGATCATGGACGACCCATCTTTCGTGAAACAATGTCAAGAAATAAGTTTCAATCTATTCTTAGATACATTCGATTTGATGATAAAAATTCCAGACCAATTCGCCGAAGAATAGACAAGTTTGCTGCAATTCGAGAATTATGGAATTCAGTGATGGATAATTGCCAGAAGTCGTATTTTCCTCATGCTGATGTAACAGTAGATGAGCAACTTTTTCCATGTCGATCGAGGTTAGTCCGTATTTTTGATAAACAATATTTATTATTATTATTATTATCATCTCCGCATAGTCATTCATTTTAATTTATTGACAAATACAACTTGAAATATCCAGTGACAATCTTTATACAAATGTTTTTTTTATATACGAAAACAATTTTTATGATGCTATTTGATTTTTAGGTGTCCGTTTATTCAGTATATACCCCAAAAACCAGCAAAATTTGGGATAAAATTCTGGATGCTCTGTGATGCCACAACGTACTACGTTTTACGAGCTTTCCCTTACGTCGGCAAAGAAGAAGATCGAGCTTCGACTGGGCTTGGTGAATTTGTGACATTGTCTTTATTGGAGCCTTACCAAAATGCAGGTCTGAATGTAACTTGTGACAATTTTTTTACATCCTTGTCTCTTGCAAAAAAACTTTTGCAACAACATGCAACAATAGTGGGTACCATCAGAGGACATCGAAGAGAAATTCCGAATGAAATCCGCTTTGAAAAAGATGCTGCTCTTTATTCATCCAATTTTTTCTTTACATTGCCACCAGAGAGCATCATGATACTCAGCTACAAAGCAAAGAAAAACAAGGTAGTATTCTTGCTTTCCTCTGAACATAAGACAGTAGAAGTTCATGAGGGGGAGAAGAGAAAGCCAAAAGCAATTTTGGACTACAACAAAAACAAAGGTGGAGTTGACACTGCAGATGAAATGCTTCGGTCATATTCTAGTAAAGCTTCATCTAGGAGATGGCCTTTGGCAGCATTTTTCAATCTGCTGGATATTGTGTCACTAAATACGTACTTGATATGTAAGGATATTACCTTGTCTGCCCAAAACCGACGTCAATTTTTAATCAAGTTGGGAGAAGAGCTTTGTGCTTCAGAACGGAGTCGACGGCATGAAATGCCCCATTTGCTTCGATTCAAACGAATTCGCGATAGAGCTGATGAAGATTTACCACCGACTAAAAGAACGAAGTGCAGTATTTGCAATTCTAACAAAACTCGCACGAAGTGTGGAAACTGCTCTCGCTATGTTTGCGGCACATGCTCAACACCAATGTGCAAAGACTGCATCAATCTGGAACAAGAATAAACTTTTTGGGAGTTTTGTGCAAGAAAGTAGCCGTGAGGGTCAATTGACCCCTTTGGTAGTTGGCGTAAAACTGGATATAAATGCACTGTTTTTTCGTCGAATTTTTGTGTTATTCAATTGGAGTGTGTAATAACCCAAATAAAGAAAAGTCAAAAAATCTCAACCTCCTATGTTATCTATGTTTTGTTTATTTTAGAAAAAATAAAGCAAAAAGGGTCAATTGACCCCTTTGGGAGTTCTAGGGTTAATTTGAGCGTTATTGATTACAAAACATGCGATTGACTATTTGAGCGGTTTTTTAAGCATGATTTTTCTTGAAAGTTTCAAAGAAAATGATATTGAGTGACGCCACAATGCTGTCAGGTAAGTCTTCAATAAAAACAACAGCACTCAGCAACTGCATTTATTATCCACTATCATTTTGAAAGCAAACTTAAATAGTAAAGCCTATAGTAAAAGAACATGTAATCTAATAGCCTACTTACATATTAGTTTTAATCTGGGCTTTTAATACTGTAATGGCATGCACGAAAATTGTAATAATTAAACTGCAGGTGAATTTCAGGTAAGAAACTTTTGTAGTTCATTCATGTCATGCACGTGACTACTTTTGACTCTCCAGGCAATTTTATCATGTCTTACAAAGTGGAAACGAATGCCGAATTTATTGTGAAATCTTGAAGGATCTCTAAAAAAATTGCAAAAAGCCTCGTCGATAGGTTGTCCGCTTAAGCCATAACCTAAATTATTGTAAGAACTGAACTGAACATAATGCAACCCAGGATCCGGATCAATTCGCCTTCCGTGGCTGTGTTTGTGCCGAGAGCAAAAATTATTCGAGGAGCCAGGGGCTTTAAGCTTCATAACTAAGCCTACAATTACAAAAAAATTGTAAGTCTGGTAGACGTACTACTTCATTGCTAAATTCGTGTGAATGCATTACAACAATCACTGCAGCGTCCCTTCACAGCATTGATTTTATGTATCTATTTTTTTAGTCAAATGAATGTATGGCAGTTTGTCAAACTGTTCTCAAGTAAGCGCAGTCTTAAGTTGCCAGTAGAGAAGTCAGTATTATGGGTATAGTTCATAGAATCCAAAGTCTAAGAAAAAAATCAATAGAAAAAATAAGTCAGTAGGTTTACATTACTGTGAGAAATCATGGTCATCAAATATGCAATCGTATGCATGGAGGGTAGTTTTTTTTTCGAAAATTGGTTATAAAACCAATCGGGTGTTTGAATGCAAAAGTTATAGCATTAGCGGATCCAGAAATTTTGATAAATAGGTTGAGAAGTGTAAATTGATGCATTATTCTTAAAGGTAATGACTTTCTTTTCAGAAATCAAGTTTTTTCGAAGAGCAATCTTTCAAACACAATTCTTTTTCAAGCCAATAAGCTTACATAGTTAAAACTAAGGAAAGCTGGTGGCCGGGATGCATTCCCTACATACCCCCTGGATCCGATACCGAAGTATAGTTCCTTTGGCTTTATTTGGGATCAGAGAGCATAGACACAACCAAGAAACTTGGTGTCAGCAATATCGTTGTCCGTGGGGTTACACCTTGTTGCAAAATAAGTCTATAACCAAATATCTTAATTCTGTAAGCGTAAAGCAAAAGCAATGGAGTGCCCACCCCTAAACTTGACTTTCGTGCAAGTCTATTTATTGAAAAGAGTGGAGACAATTTTTGAAATGATTGAGAGTTTGTGAGTAAGACAGTCTTGAATCAAAACATGATGATTAAAATTAGGGGCAATGCCCTCGTTTGAGCCAATTTTTGGTTGCTGCCTTCAGAAAAAAGTTTGGTAAAGCCGGCGCAGACAGCTGAAACGATATTTTTAATTCGCATAACTCACTGGTAGCCCTGCCAGGTGATACAAGCAAAGCCGGCTGGCATACCTTAAATCTACCTTTTTTTGCATTTTTTTGGCTCGTTTTTTAAGTTTATACTTACAATGATTATAACCTAAGTGCAACCAGGCAATTGCAACGCAAGTGCTTTGAAAAACTGAAGTTCAAGCTTTGGTGTCTGAAAATGAAATATGAGAGCGATTGATCGAAGGCGTACAATATCTAGTAATAGGAGTAATATTTTCTCTTTAGCTGATCATAAACTTTTGAGGAGATTCTAAATGCATTAGCATTGCTTACACCAACATAAGATCCCTTTTCTTCGTGTGGACTTGTAATTCAGGATGGTCAAACTCGCAATAGCGTCGTGTATTTCAGCATGAAAAGGCGTTTCCTTATTGAGGACTTAAAAGTTCCAAGAGAATCATTTTGTCCCAATCTTGCTTAACATTTAATGAAATAGACCTTTCAGGTGCGGCTGATATCACTGGGAAGTCATTTTTTCGTTGTGACATCATTGATTTTACGCGACCTCTTGCCGATCATAGGGTTGAATCATTGCATGTTTGAGGTTTTTACGGCTAATCATTTTGAAGGAGAAATAGTTTCACTGTAAAGATAATAATTCTGCACAACTGATGTATCATGCTAATGTTATAGTGACGTTTTTGGCGCGATATGACGCCCCATTTGGAAGTGGTGATTGATTACTTCAAGGCAAAACAATTTTTCTTACCAAGTCTCAAACTTGTCAGTGATGATAGCATCATGGTGACGTCACCTGCTTATTTATTACAACTGCTGATGGACGTTAATTAGTTATTCTAAGCAATGTTTTTGCGACTAATACTTTTGAATTAAACGCTTTTCTGCATAAAAGGTACTAATTTCGCCTAAATTTTAATGTGGGCATAACGTCATTGTGACGTCACAAGTTAATCTGCAAGCAAAATCTCTTTTTCTCGACGCTGCCAATCTGAACCCCATGAAAAAGCTTCACTTAACCTTTCCTTAAGTTGCTCCCTTCCATTGTTAAATAATCTTTAAATTCTCATTATTGTCCTCCTCTCCAGGTGCCCAACCAATTGGGTGCAAACGAAAGCAATAAAACTTTTTTTCATGTTACAGTTTTTGAAGGCTCTAAAAGTCCTTTTCCGTTTTTGAATCTTAGTTTCTGCTTGAATGGGATACATTATTCTTAACCACCCTTTGTAGTTGCATTCTTGCTTCTTATGTGACCACCTTGTCGACAATTTAAAGCTGTTGAACAACATTAGTTAAGCAGTCTTACCATACATCATCTGTAGCGTATAAGAGAAAAAACCCAGAACTTTATCTGAACGTAATTTAGCCAACCTTCCGCCGAGATTAACGCATTTCATTTGAGCTTCATCTTGTGTATAAGTACTTATATTTACAGCCAAATATCCATATCCTTCAAAATAATGATAGATGTACTGCCGGGCAAACACATTTATGAATAATATTGACATAAATAGTAACACATTTCTACTCATTGCAGCATACATAAATCCAACTTGACTAGTTTAAATTAAACTGCTGTTTAAACAGACCGGCAGCAATAACACAGTTTTCTTTGCAAGCAAAATGTAGCCTTCGGTATTTTGACGTCACTATAGCTATCACAAAACAAAGACTGGAACTATAATATGATTAAACAATGATTTTCAAACTTGTTTTAAAGTCGTCGTATGGCAGGGTATCTATGATCCAGGTCAGACACATGAAAAGGATGGGTACAGAGGGTTTATTCTTTTACCACCCCAGCTTACGGTGTTGCATAGATCAGATGCTGGCAGTGACGGAGTTGAGCCAGCATCTTTTATTTCGTCAGCCAAAACTATGAGACCCATTATTCCTTGAGGTGCCGATATATGGGACACGTTAAAATAATGTAGTCTGCAGTTTGTTCACTAGCACCACACTCGCATTTTGCTGAAGAAACAAGACCCTATTTGTGCATAGAAGAATCGAGCCCAAAGCCAGTACGCAGGCGATTGAGTTTGACTCAAGCTGTTTTGGTCAATCTCGTTCCAAAAGGCCTTCTGCTGACCCTTGGAATGTAGACACCGAGCTCAAAACAGTGAAAGGGCCACATTAAGCAAATACATTTTTCGCAAGCAGCATGCCAGGGTTGTAAAACTTTTGGCCTTAAAGCAAATGTGAAGACCAATTTTTTTAGATAAACTTTTTCAAAGAGATTGTTTTGATTGATTTTTGTTTGTCAACCCGCCCTGCTAAGCAAAGCAATACGTCGTCGGTTGAAGTCTCAGTGCTTCTGCATGTGCATAGTTGGATTTTTTTAAGGATAACGTTAATGAGTGGGTTACTTTTGCTTGCGACGGGACGGGCCCTGCTGATGAGTCCAAAAGGACGAAATGCGTCCAGGGATGGTCTCGTCTAAATTGGTTGGGTGGTATACTCTTTATTGTTTCCTGGCATATTGATTTTAAATAGATTGTAAATGCCCCTTACGCCCGTATGCTGCTTTGCCGATTAGTTGCAAGGTTTAAAATTTCCTTCTTTGCTTATCATTTTCAAATCTATAGTTTTTTTTCCCTACTTGAAAAGAGTTGGCATGGATTTACCCGTTTCAATGTAGGAGGCCCGGTTTACTGCGAAGTGAGATAGAGTGAAAATTCGTTGGCATGGATTTGCTCGACACGTCTATCAAAGGTCGCCCGGCTCCCACCTTGTGAATTGTCAACGCACTCGCCGCGAGCGTGATGGCATTGCAAAGACAAGGCGCTAGGCTATAAATGCAGCATTTAATTTGCTTTTTCAGATCAGTGTGTAAACTGATCTCCCAGTGGATATGCAACCAAAATCAACCAATTTGTCAACCCGCCCTGCTAAGCAAAGCAATACGTCGTCGGTTGAAGTCTCAGTGCTTCTGCATGTGCATAGTTGGATTTTTTTTTAAGGATAACGTTAATGAGTGGGTTACTTTTGCTTATGACGGAACGGGCCCTGCTGATGAGTCCAAAAGGACGAAATGCGTCCAGGGATGGTCTCGTCTAAATTGGTTGGGTGGTATACTCTTTATTGTTTCCTGGCATATTGATTTTAAATAGATTGTAAATGCCCCTTACGCCCGTATGCTGCTTTGCCAATTAGTTGCACGGTTTAAAGTTTCCTTCTTCGCTTATCATTTTCAAATCTATTGATTTAGCTTCAAAACTAACAAAAAGACATATTTAGAGATCAACTAACTGGCATTGCCCGCAGGGTCCCCACCAGTAATGTCGGGGTTAAGTGTTTCCGTTCATTCAACCGGGCTTGTGTGAACAGCAACGAAAAGTCAATGTTTTCCATGCATTTCCATATTCTTGTACAAGTAATGGTGATCATCTTATTATATGAATCAAGATTGGTAATACTCAAAAAGAAAGAACGTTGTCACAAAATATCAATAATACTCGTAAAACACGTAAGGGGGTTATGACTGAAACAGAATTAAATATGTTGTTAGCGGCCAAATTGTGGTTGTTTTCTCAATTAGAGCGATAATCTACTGGTGAGAGGCGTATTTCAATTTGGTGCGGACCTTTCGTATTTTCATTTGTGATAGACCTTTCGTATTTTCATTTGTGATATTGCGTTCTTTGGCGCCGCTATTTGTCTTCTTTCTAGCAGAGCGAGAAAAGCGGTTATACCTTCCTAAAATTCATTCACAAATATTGTAGTTCGCGCCCATCAGACCAAGTTATTTTTCGACTAAATATTCTCCCTAAATTTAGTTTTATAAATCGGGAGTTTATGATTTTATTTTGATATTTTCTTAAATTTGAAATTTTATAAAATTGCTTTATATTATGGTTATAGATACCTTAACAGGAAGCATATTAGCAAACGCAAAAGGTTTGCTTTATAGGATGTAACGGTGTCGGCCGCACGGCCCCATCAGTAACTTTGGGATCTTTGGGATTGAGAATGTCGGTTCAACCTGCTAAGCCGGCTTTACTCATCGGGTACTTGTGTGAAGAGTATAACAAAAAGTTTATTGTTTCTGTACATGCAATTTTCACACTTTGCTGCGCTCCTTTTCCAATAAAATTTCTTATTTCAAGGTTAATGTGGTCTGTTCATGGCTTACGGAAAGCAAAGGGGTTAGGGAAGGGGGAGGTGAAACACAGTAAAAAATAACCGCGGCATACAAATGGTGGTCGTTTTTTCATTTAAAAAATAGGCTATTTAGAGGCAGTTGACGATTTGGTGGGTACTCTTTTGCCTTTATACAGGGTGATCCATAATGATGGGACACATTTTAAATGCTTTTTTTTACAAATATGAAAACGACACAGATAAGTGAATTTATTTTTACATAACTGATACTAAGGAGTTTAACGTGTTGTGTACAATTTGAATATTACATCAAGTTTTCTGAGAGAAAGTCGAGAAAAATTTTCTTCGAGAAAATTTTCCCAGGCATCTTATTTCGAGATTTGGTGATATCCATTGGCCGTCCAGGTCACCAGATTTAATTCGAGTGGACTTTTTTCTGTGGAGTTACCTAAAAAATCGAGTATACGCAGCCAGGCCCCACACAACAGAAGAACCTAAACAAAGCATCCATAGAGAGGTTACAGGTATTCCGATTGATGTGTTAAAGCGCAATTTACATGATATGAGAAATCGATCTCTTGAATGTTTTAGTCATGATGGTGAGCATCTAAAGGATGTAATATTCAGATCTTAGATGTCAGTGTCAGTTTTGCAATGAGTTAGTTAAGTGTGAATCATGTTAAACTCCTTAGTATCAGTTATGTAATAAATAAATTCACTTATCTGTGTCGTTTTCATATTTGTAGAAAAAAGCATTTAAAATGTGTCCCATCATTATGGATCACCCTGTATTTGTGATATGAAGGTCTTTCGCTGCGCTGTTTGCTTAAATTCAGCCATAGCATGAAAAGAAGTAATGCCTTTGCCCGAATTCATATAACCTATTCCAATAGACGCCAACTGAGATACTTCCAAGCAAAAGATTCCCTTTCAATGCCGCTTTACGAAGTGATATTATTATTGTTTTATTTTAATTTTTTCTTAAACTTTGTCCCTAACCCTGGCTTCCCAACTCTTTAGTAAATATCAGTGTTTTGTACCGATACAAAGAGCCTATCAATTACGAATATCAGTTATGGGCTTTATTATTTATGTTTGCGGATGATTTTGCTTGCTGCTGCTGTTCTCATTATATCGTGGCAAGCATTGTGATGTCATTTAAGATTATAACGTAACTGTGCTTTGTAAAAGAATTGGAGACAGAAGAAAACTGCATGCTTAAAAACACTTAAACTTAAATCAAAAATTGCTTGTTGCACATTGAAACAGCTTAGGGTGTTATAAAATTACTTATGGCATGAACTAACGTTTCTTTTAGAGCAGTGGATAAAAAAGGCATTATGGGCGGTTGTGCATAGCAAATACATATTTCCCAAGTTTATCGCCTGGTGGCAACGTCATATTTGGCCTGTTTTTACATAGGCGTTCTTAAACTAAACGGACTTTTATCCGTTAAATTCATCAAGTTCTGGCAAGCATATCAAAATTGTGGGAGGGCACCAAGGTATTTGATATGTATTTTTGGAACCAAGTAATTAAATATTACGATCATCATTTACTGCTTTTTCGTAGCTGTCGACGTATTTACATGAGCTAACGCCTGTGGCTGCGCGCGTTGCTTGGTCCTGGCGTAAACACAGCCATGGAAAGAGCAAAGTAACTCGAAGTGAAGCACTCACAGTAAAGTAAATGCAATGGCAGGTCCCTCATCCTATATGTCGAGGTTAAGAATAGGAAATCAGCTGGTTGCGACGGCCTCTCCCAATTCTAAAAAAAATTGCTTCAACGTTTAGATAATATGTTTCTCTACATTAATATTTTGTTTAAAAAGATAAGACAGGATCATCTTTACCTCCTCCTCTTTTTTTCTTGGGAAATCATCAAGAGTTTTGCAACATTTTAAAGTTTTTGGGACTTCATTTTTTAATGAATCATTTTGAAAATTTTGATAGATAATGCCGAAAAACCACATACTATGAAAAAAGATAGTGCAAATGTACTTAAGAACTTAATTTTTCTAGAAATTCTAATTTTATAAAGTGCAGGCACAAAATTTGGAGTGCTTTTAAGCGGTAGGCTACATTTTGAAAACGTTTGGAGACTTCACTTTTCGATAAACCTCTGAAAATTTAAACATATAAGGCCAAAGAATTGTGCCTGCGAGGAAAATCAAAATAAACCATAGAACTACCGTTGTCTAAGAATTGCATGTTTGTTGATCTACTAGATAATTGTATAAATAAAAATAGAACATGATGTACAACAACCAATTTCTGATCAGTCATTATAAAGTAATCTTAGCCCTAAGTAATTAGAGTCACATATTGCTGAAGAGCAAATTTTCTAAGCATTTAGACGACACTAACTGTTAATACCTCATTATAACCTTTTTTTTTAACCTTATCTGCTTTTTCTCAGCTTACCACTTTTTGAAAAGGGGTGGAAAGTTACACTGAAGGTAATAAGTTCAATTTGTTTAGTATAAAAATAAATAGTTATGCACTACCAGCTAATTTTGTTAAGCTAATTTTGTAAAAATGTTCAATTTTTGAAAACACCTTCATATTATGATCGGTGGTGGCGAAAGACTGTATTAATCGTACCAGAGAGCATTATCACATCATAGAGCGAGTTTTTAGCGTCCAAGCGAGAAAGAGAAACATGCTTAAAAGGCCTGAAATGCTTAAATAAAAAATCCGTTGGTGCATCGTCAATTGAGCTTAAATTGTTGTAGAGTTTATTTTATCAAAAGCACCATATTAATATCTCCTGCAAACGCTTTTAATCGTACTTCAACAATCAGTACTTTTTGAGAAAATACAGAGAACAAATTGTGCAATCAAGCGTTGATTATGACGTCATTTTGGATCCCAAAACGATGAAATTATTTCAAGTTGGTAAATCGGAGGCTGACTTTCCTTTGAGCTCAAAACGGTTTTGCTTGGTCAAGAAACGAAAGATTTAAAAATTAACTTTAATTATGACGTCATAATAACGTCACTAATCCCCTTATGACAATACTGCAGGGTGATGACCAATCGTCTCAAGTGTGATGATTGTGCGTCCTGTGGTTTTGGAGAAGTTAAAGCGTATATATGTACGTACAGATAAATATGTGCTTTATATATTAAATTTTTTCAAAAAGCTTTTTGTCTGTATTTTTGACTTGATTACTTTTTTCTTTCTTTTTGTAGAACTCAACTTGCCTTGAGAGACTACGAAGCTTCAACAAAGCTTCTTATATGGCGTACTTCCTCGGACTTGATGCTCTATTAAGAAAATAGCTTCGACGTTAAACTTTATCCGGTGACGACACTTTGGTTCGGGATATGTGTAGTGATACTCTTCTTATGAGTTATACCTTATTGTCATTCCTACCAGGTCTAGTTTCACCGGAAAAATTGTACCTGTTGGGGTTTCAACAATAAGTCAATTGTTTCCGTGCTTTCGAAAAAAGTTCTTCAACTATTATCAAGGATAATGACAATTTGACAAAAAAAATACCACTGTGAAATTTCACTTTTGTTGTCCCTGCTTGCTCGGCCAGGTAAAATAAATTCTAAATGTAAAGCAGGGGTTTACAACCTGCAGAGATGAGTGATAGGTCTGGCTGCCTTGCAATATTTCTGTGATTTGATGTTTATATTCAAAAAAGTGAATTTTCAGCTATTTACAAAAAGAAATAACCTTGATTTAATGCAAACTTTGCTCAAGATCAGAAACTTTGCTTTCTAAAAGTTAATGCCCTCATAAAAAAATCGTCACTCTTACTTAAATAGAAAAATATTCCAATTAATATAAAAATTTAGCTTAAAATCAAAAAGGTTAGCATTCAAAAGATTGTTCACAAAAAAGTTTTTTATCGTCACATAAACAGAAAATCTTTCCAAATTGAGTCACTTGCAGACGCAAAAAAGCAGAAGGTTATAATGCAGTTTTCAGTAGCAAAAGGTTGTGCATCACTATTGTAATAGGTACTTATATTATTCCGCCTACCATATCATGTCCCATCTTTTTCTCCAATGCGCCGGCCCATAGGTTAGTTTCACATCTTTTGATCTTTGTCGGCGTAGCCACGCCACGGTAACCATATTAACAAAACAACGCAGATAGTAAGTATACTAGGAGTGTGCTGGATGAACGGTATCCGGCCCTTTTTCTATACTTCGGTATCCAAAGGTAGGTACGTCCTATCCGGCCGGATAACTAGATAATAACGAGCAAGGATATTTATTTTTGGCCTTCATTTTATATTTTGGCATAAAGTACAGACAGTGACAAACCAATGAAAAGAGCCAAATTGTAAGCCTCAAGAAGAGTGCTAGTGTCAAATGTGCTTTAGCCAAAGTCGATGAATTTGACAAGAAAGGCAAACAAACAAAAGCAAATAAGTAAAAACAAAAGCTCTAAAATTGCAACGAAAAAAAATACTCTAAAAATAAGTTATATAAGGAACTAGCTGGCCCTGCAGGCGTCTCCCTGCAGGGTCCCCATGAGTGAAGTCGGGGTTGCAAATATTGATTCAGCCGGCTGCGCCAGCTTTACTCATTGTGCACCTGTGTGAACAGTAACAAAAATATTATGATTTTTTATGCCCAACCATAATTTTTGTGCATAAAATGGTGTGGCGATTATCTTGATCTCTCAATCAAGACTGGTAATGCTAACAATTTAATATTACAAAAGCAATGACGCCTCTGAAATGGTGTCGTTTGACAATGAAAGAAATGAGCTATTTAGTAATAGGTATATTTGACGATTTGTTGGGCCTCCTTTTGTATTCATGTTTGTAATACCTAGTTCTTTGGTTACGCTGTTTGCTTTAATTCATCCCTAACATATGAAGGGGCCATGCCTTTCCCCTAAGTCATATAACCTACTTGCCAGCTTTGCCGTGGTCGCACGACAGAGGCCCTCCATCGGTAATGTCCAGCTTTAGTATTTTAGTTCAACCGGCAGCGCCGGATTTACCCTTCCGGCTCTTGTGTGAGCAATAGCTAAAAGTTAATGAACTTTATGCGCTTTCACAATTCTTTTACACGAAATTTTGATCATCATATTTTCTTGATCATAACTGGCAGTGTTCACCAAGAATCTTGCCACAAATTATTTTTAATACTTGTGATGGAGCACGGATTGTACATAATCAAAACTGATTGTAGCGGAAAAATGGTGATTGATTTCACAATCAAAGAAAAAGACTATTTATTGGTGAGCCTTTTGTCAATTGGTGCTGCCCCTTTCCTATTTATATTTGTGGTATTAAGTCCCTAATTTGGCTGCGCTACTGGTCTTGTTTTCGGCATAGCGACAAAAGCGGCTATTGTTCTCTCTATATTCAGTTTATCAAATTGTTCTGCTTACGGTTTTATGTTGATTTTTTCTTAAACTTGGGATTTTATTGCGATGATGTAGATATATAGACAAAGACATAAATGGCATAAATACCATACCAGGCAGCATATCAACATAAGAAAAAATCCTTGCTTTATAGTATATATGACGGCGTCACCCAAAGACGGAGCCGAAGGGAGCGTTGCGTTTTCCGTAGTATGGAAGCAGGGATCATATTTCTGATTATAAGCTATTTTTAATCAAAATAGCAAAAATGTCTTTTGTGTGGTACGATTTCACACAGTGACGCTGTTTTATTTTGATTTTCCCCTTAAACTTTCTCAAGTCCTCGCTGGCTATGCATTATGTAACATGTTCTTTTCTACCTGCTTGACGTGCCCTGGGAAGTGAAAAAAGTCCTTGCTTATCCCAAAATGTTTCATTTGATTCTGGTAGCTCTACATAGCTATTATAAAGCAAAATATCAATACTATATTCCATGAGGTGCGATTTGACACAGTGCCGTTGTTAATTTTGATTTCGCCTCAACCTTGCTCAAGTCCCTATTGGCTACTCATGATGATTCATATTCGTTTTTCCTCGCTTAGGTATACTCCGAGAGGTAAAAAGAGTCCTTGTTTTTCCCAAAATTTCAGGTTTGATTCCAGTAACTCTACAAAGCTATCTATCATCAAGCATGTTCGATAATTTTCTTCTCACGTGACTGCAGTTTTGTTTGGCAACTCTGCTCATGCAAGTTACTAGATTGCGTAACTGCATTTTTTTGTTTTGAGCTAATAATAATGCGCGGCTCGCATCAACATTGACGGCCAGAGTGCGAATTTGTCCAGTTAAGAGTTTACATGATATTGAGTTGGTTAGTTGGTATCCTAGAACTTTGTATGATCTAAACTTACTAATTAACTTTTTTTTTTTATTTGCCATTTTTATCCTCCATTTACGAGAAAGCGAATTGTATTGCTATGCTTTGGACGGTAAGTCCGCACTCGCTTGAAAGTTGCTATTTCCGAGGTGTCTAGGTCAGCTGTCATCCACAAAAAGGTGAGGCGTCCCGTTAAGTGCCTTGCCTAAGGACGCAACAAGCGAACATACCGGCTTGTTCTCCACAACCTCCCATAAATGCCGAACGCCAAGCAGGGAAGCTATAGATACCATTTTTTAAAGTCTTTTGGCATGACTCGACAAAGGGAATGAACCCCAGGTCTACCGACTGCGAAGCGGACGCTCTAACCACTGCACCTTCACGTCGGTACAAAACCAATTGTTTTATGTTGAACAGAAATTTGGTACATGATTGTGCATGCGTTAGTTGCTTCCTATAGCTTGGCCAAACAGTTTTGGTACGTTATGTTTTTTCTTTCTTGTTGCTAGTGTAGATGCAAGCCAATTCTTACTAGTCTGGTTTGTTTGGAAACCGTTACAAATAACGTCAACGACAGAGTGCACATAACACAAAATCGTATTTGGTGAGGTTGTTTTATTGCGGTGATGCGTTGAAGACTGCATGCCGAGTATACGAACCCATGTTGTAGATTTCAAGTGTGCCAAGCCACTGCCGAATAAATTTATAACAAAGAAAAACAGAAAACATGTTTCTCCAAAGTATGGTGCGATTTTACCATGGCAGGGCATCTACCACTCGTGCGATTTAAAACGTATCAATTAATGCAGCTGTGCCAGCTTCACCATACAAATATTTGTGACAGCAACAACGAATTGTGTTAGTAAATATAAGGCATAGTTGCTGTGCATGTAATGGTGATTGTGTTGGTCTATTAATCAAGAATGGAAGTCTACTGAACGGACGTGTCTTTTTTTTTCTCTCGAAGGCGCTAGTAAAAGTGCTATTTTTACTAAGACAAGAAATATAAGATAGAGATAAGAAAACTGCAAACGCCCTATGGGACTGTTGCCTCGCCCATAGCCATTGCTGAAACTCTCAATGAATTTTTTGTGAATATTGGTTCACAAATGGCATTAAACATACCAGATGTTGAAGTTGATGCAACAACAACTGTTAATCTGCAATCACACCTAAGTATGACCTTCTTTTTTTCTCCAGCAACTCCACCACATGTTGAAAGGTTAATTGATCAGCTGAAAATAAACAAAGCTTGTAGAAGTGTAGATGCTCCTACAAAATTCATCAAGTATGGCAAATCTGTAATAGCACAATTTCTATGTACAGTACACTATATAATAAATGTATTGTTGAAGGTGAATACCCAGATTTATTTAAAATAACTGAAGTAATTCCTATATTTAAAAAAGGGAATCCTGAACTTGCCACCAACTACAGGCCGATATCTTCAAACCACCAATTTAATAAAATATTTGAAAAATTAACTTACAGCAGAATGTATGATTATCTTGAAAAATATATATTAATTGATGAACGCCAATTCGGGTTTCGCAGCAATCATTCAACAATTCATGCAATCAGCAGCATTTATTAGGAACTTTTAAAAAGTAATGATGATAAATTATACAATTGCTGTTTGTTTCTTGATTTTTCAAAGGCATTCAATACAGTGAACCACGAAATATTAATAAAGAAACTGGAAAATAATTTTGGATTACGAGATAACGCTAAACTATTCCTGAGTAATTATTTAAGCAATAGATATCAGTATACAAGAGTTTCCAATTACAGATCAAGTCTGAGAACTGTCACTTGTGGGGTGCCTCAAGGGTCTGCTCTTGGGCCGCTACTTTTTCTTTTATATGTTAATGATTCACCTTCGACTTCAAACTTTAAACCACTTTATTTGCTGACGATACTTTGTTACAACTATCTGACTGTAATATCAAAAAGTTGAAGAAACGGGTTAACAATGAACTAAATAAAATAATTGTTTAGCTGAGAAATAACAAGATATCTTTAAATATATCTAAAACTAATTATATCAATGCCTCAACTAACAAACGTTTTGAAATCAAATTACAAAAAAATGTATTAAATAGAGTTAGAAACGTAAAATATTTAGGTATGCTAATAGATGATGGTCTTAATTGGAATCCACATATTAAACAACTTTCTTTGCAACTTTCGAAATCCTCAGCTATAGTATATCGCTTACGTAACTTTGTTGATACTAAAACACTCAAATTATTATATTATAGTTTGATTTACAGTCGTGTTCAATATGGTATTATTTTATGGGAAACAGCAACCTACACTAGACAAAAAGAAATAGTTCTAAGACTTAACAACATTGTTCGGATTATGACCTGCAGTAGGAAATTTGATCACGTTAGCATACTGTATAAACAACTAAAATTATTGAAATTTGAAGATATTTACAAATTAGAATTATCAAAATTTATGCATCAATTAAATTGCAATATGACTCCTAAAGTTTTTGAAGAAAATGTTGTTAAACTTGAAAGTGTGCATTAGTACAGTACAAGACAAAAAACCAAAAACAATTATTTCTTAACCCGGGTCAACAAAACAATGTCACAAAAACAATTGGCTTTTCGAAGTACTAAATTGTGGGCAATTCTAGACAATTCTATAAAAACAAAACCGTTACCAGTCTTCAAAAAAATAATAAAAGAACGAATGATTAGAGATTATTAAATTGAAAGTTTTGCTTTGATTCTAGATTTATTTCATAAAAATTGCTGATGCATTAAATATGTGACTTTCACGTTATGCTCTTCTATACCAAATTTAACTTCCTCTCTTCCTTTTTCTTTTTTTCTCTTTTACTTCTTCTTTCCAGTCTCTATTAAGTTTTCATTTAATGCTGGTAATTTATTTGTTGTTTTTTGTTATTAGGAGGCACTGGCTAGAAAACCTTTGGGTTATTTCAGTGTCTCCTGTCCCATGCACGAATGTACTATTTTATCTTACTACTGTTCTATGTTGACGTCTATTGAGTGTATTGGGCAAACAGCAATAATCTATGATTATGACTATGACTATGGAAGTATTCAGATGAAAGAATGATATCGCAAACTACCATACCTCTTTTTTAAAATTGTAGGGAGGAGGGATATAATATAGTCAAAATTGATGGCGTTACCCAAATGGTGGTCGCTTTGACTTATATAGAAATGAGCTAGTTAGTGGTAGGCATATTTGACGACTTGGCGCCCTCGCTTTTATATTAATATTTGCGACATTAAGATCTTTGCCGGCGCCAGGGCCGGATTAAGCGATGGGAAAACTGGGCAGTTGCCCCGGGCCCCGCGCTTTTTAGCACTATTAACTATTGAGTTGAATTGAAATAAATTTATAGCCTTATAACCTACATTACCAGCAAACTTGAACAGAAGAATCAAAATATCTACATACCGGTACAGTTATTATTTGTACAAAAAAAATTAAAACTGGCTTTCAATTACAAAGTAACTGTGACGTCACTGTAGAGACTGGTATAATCAGTGGTGTATTGCTCAATAATAAAGTAGGTGGACGGTTGGAACTGATTTCAAACCTTATGGTCTGAGAGACATGCGCAACGGCAAACATCGCTACAGCGCAAGGCGGGAAACATAGACGACATGTATTTGAAATGTTCGCAATAAAGGGTATACTACTTAAAACAAATTTATTTAAATAAAAGTATATTTGAAACCATATTTTAAAAACAATAAAATAAAAAAATTTTGAATATTAATAAAATGTTCCTTCAGTCAAGCGTTTTCTAAAAAAAGTAAGTGAACGGCGATCCCCCTGATCCCCCTCCAATACTTCTTTGGGTATAATAGCATTCAAATTAATGGCTGCGAACGACTGTCAAATGTTAGAGCAGTTATAAGAAATCTTAGACGCCACTACAGCCCTCAAGAAAAATTTTGTTAAGTTATGACAACTGCTACAAGATTTTACTTTGGATGACAATGAAACAAATCAAACCAAATCAGATTCATTGTATTTGAAAAAAGAGTATAGATGCCTTAGAAACAGCCACATTATGTGTTTTATGGCACAAAATCCTTCAAAGGTTTCACAGCACAAGTAAAATTCTACAGCGTGCTGACATGACTTTAGGAAGTTGCGCAGCACTTTACAATGGAATCGAGAGTTTTTGCCAGCATTTACGGGATGAATTTGTTACAACTGAAAAGTATGGTTTGAAACTCACAACCGGTATGCAGAAAACCTATGTGTCTCCAAACAAACGCAACCGAAAACCGAAGAAGACTTTTGATTATAAAGGAGAGGACACCGGATCCACTAGAACTTTGGAAGATGCTCGACAATTCTTTCGCATTGAAACTTACTTTCCAATCATTGATTTATTAATTGCAGAAGTAAGAAGACGAAAATTTGTGTACTGCATATGGCAACAGAATTTTAATTTTTTGCTGAATCTGAACACTTGAGCTATCAGTGATATACAAAACGCTGCAAGTAAGTCGTTATAAGTATATGCAAGCAATTTGGATTGCGACTTTCCTTCAGAAGTTGTGCGCTTCGCTTTTCATTTACGCTCATCTCCTGATCTTGGTTCGAAGACAAATGCTGCGCAAGCACAGCTGTCATATCTGAAAAAGAACTGCTTAATTGAAATTTTTCCAAATGTGGCTCTTATTCTTTGCATATATCTGACCTTACCTGTTGCAAATACGGAAGGTGAACGTTCTTTTTCGGTATTGAAAAGAGTGAAAAACTACCTGCGCTCATCCCTGATGCAGGATCACGTCTGTGACTTCTGTATTATAGCTATCGAAAAGAGATTCACAAAATCTATGAGCTTTGAGGATATTATTGATACATTTGCAGCAGCGAAATGCCGAAAATAACAGTTTTAATACATTATTTGCCATAGTTTTTTTTTGTGTTGCACTCTCTGTGCTGTTTATTATATTTTCTGTGTTGTTCATATTTGCCCCGTCAATGAAACAGTGCAAAAATTTTATTCTATACTTAACCTTTTAGAATAAATTTCAAAGTAAAATTTTAAACAAAATTAATAAAATTTACTTTTTTTTATAAATCAAAATAACAAATTAGGCTCAACCTTTTTGATTAAAATAATTTTTTTTTTAATTTAAATTTCTATCAAACAAAAACACAAATAACGCAAAAAAATCAATTTTTAGTGTAAAATAAATACTGTACAGTTGAATTAACCCGTTTATACTTCACCCATTTTAAACACCAAGGATTACCTCTTGGACACTTTATTCCCGGAAGGTAAGAGCTTATTATGTCTTCTATCATTAAGATTTACTAAATCAGTGGCTCCCAAACATTTTCGAGCGCGACCCAAATCTAAGTTGTTTTCGCGTTTCATAATTTAGGGGTCCCACACTCTTATCTGCCCCGGGCCCTGCGATCTCTTAATCCGGCCCTGGCCGGCGCTGTTTGCTTTAACTCGGCCATAGCGTGAAAAGGGGCCATGCTTTTCCCCTAAGTCATATAACATATAGCGATAAGCGCCTATTAAGCTCTTTTCAAACAAAAACATCGCTTCTTTATCCAGTTTTATAAGTTAATGCTATTATTGTTTAATTTTGATCTTTTTTAAATTTGGGATTTTATTGCATTTAACTTTGCCCCTGATCCAGACCTCCCTTACTTTTAAATAAAGATTAGTCTTTTCTACCGATATCCTTGCGTCGATATCCTTTCATTTGTTGATGAATCTTTTTGAATGATTTGATGGATAATGTCAACAATCGATGCTATCGAGAAAGAATAGACAAAATGTACCAAAGGACTTAGTTTTTCTAAAAATTGAAATTTTGTAAAGTACAGGCATTAAAATTTTGCGTGTTTTTAACCGGTAGACTACATTTCATAAACATTTAGAGACTTCAGTTTTTGATGGATGTATTTGAAAAATGCAAAAGAACCATGCTTGTGAAGAAAAGTAGACAAAATGTACCAAAGAACTAACTTTGTTTAACAATTGTAAGTTTGTTAGGTCAGGTCAACTAAAAAGGGTCAAAATTGTTCAACTAAAAAGGAAACACGATGTGTGGCAACCAATAATTATTGATCAGCCATTATAAATTAATCCTTAGCCTTAAGTAATTGGATTCACATAATGCTGAAAAGCAAATTTTCCAAGCTTTTAAAGGACAGTAATTGTTAGTAACTTACTATAACGTTTTTACATCAAAATTACCTGTTTTTACTCACTTTCCCAATTCTTCTTTGAAATGAGCTACATATGAATTGCTAACTCCAAGTGGTTACGATCGGTAGAGAGCGTCTCATAAGTGAGAAGCGAAACAACAAAGCGAGTGCTGAAGGCGCGAGGCTTCCGAAAGAAGCAACGCTATTGAAAGATATTAATAAATTTACAATGCCATCCCTGGACGCGTTTTGTCCTTTTGAACTCATTAGCAGAGCGTGCCATGGGCCAAGAGATTTCCCCAATAGTATTAACGTTGACTTTTAAAAAACAATCGAACGCAAAGCGCAAGACTTACGTGCCGTTTACTTTTGAACCAGGTTCGTTTTTTAGACGCTACTGCTAACCGCTCAAGTATGGACCAAAACTGATATAAGCTGATCACACAAGAAGTGACTTGGCATAGAAAGGCCTCACAAAGGTTATAAACTAATTGCGGTGCTTTAAGGCATAGATGGCAGCACGGGGTTGTCAAAAATGGGCCAGTTTTACTTCAAAGTTCCTGGGCCGGTTAAATTTGCTAATCCGCCTTTGTGCCAAACTGCTGGATATTGAGCATGTATAGAGAGCATATGAACTTATGACCTGGGCAGATTCATCCTTTTGCGTTGCTCAAAGCACCACAATTGTTAAGTCTGGTTTCACAACAATTACAATTGAACTTACGTGCCTCTATCACGTATAGAGCACGTATTTTGCAAAGAACCGCCTGCTTAGCATTTTTTAACAAGCGTCGCGTGCAGTGATTGAGAAAAGCGTTCTGTGCATTTCTATTTACATTACTGTACTGCAGTGGTTCCCAACCTTTTTGTCTTGGCGACCCCTTTTAAAAAATTTCGTAGATACCGCTACCCCCATTTATATTCCTTCCTAAATGCATAATTATAAAGTAAGCACTAAAAATGTTTTTCTTGCATTTATTGACAAATCAATGCGTGTAATTGGACATCTGTACATCTGCAGCTAACCGTGAAATTCGAGGTTGCGTGCTAGACAGAGCCAGTCTCATGTCGTCTTCCACATTCATTCTATTTCTTTCCTTCGTTTTCATATGCAGAAGAGCTGAAAAACCACTCTCGCATAGATACGTCGTAGCGAAGGGCAGTAATACTTGAAAAGCCAGCTTAGAAACCTGTGGGTATGAATCATACATTTCACACCAAAATTGAGAGAGCGACTTTTCATGGTAGAGAATGCGAGCACATGAGTCATTCTTAAGATCAAAGTATTGATCTTGGATTTCGTCAGGAATGCCGCTTGCATCCAGAGAAGCGAAAAGAGAATTTTGTACAAGTATAGCTTCTTGCTCTTCGAGTTCTGGAAAGTAACGTTGGAACTCGCACTCCATGGACTGCAGGTGTGCCACAATTAATATTTTTTAATCTTCAAACTCTTGTTGGTGGTACAAAATTTTAATATAGCTTTGAAAAAAGCTGTTTTAGCCATAAGCTTTTCGTGACGCTCTCATCAGTGGCGGTATCGCGTCAAAAGGGAAGATCTAGAGTGAATGAGTCTTTTATGTGAATAATTTGGATGTTACGAGTCTTTTATGTGAATTATTTGGATGTTACGTGTCTTTTATGTGAATAATTCGGATGTTTCGTAACATCCAAATAATTCACATAAAAGACTCATTCACTCTAGATCTTCCCTTTTGACGCGATACCGCCACTGATGAGAGCGTCACGAAAAGCTTATGGCTAAAACAGCTTTTTTCAAAGCTATATTAAAATCTTCAAACTCTTCGCCCGTTTTTTCAATGCAGGAGACACTGGACAATCTGTCAAACATAGCAATGTTTCCAATATGCACTTTTCGCTGCCAGTTTTTCAATTTTGAGACAAATGCCTTCACATTATCATTGAGTTGTATAATTTGTGTCTTTCCCTTGAAGTTTCAAATTTAGGCAGTTCAATCTTTCAAATATATCCCCCAAATAAGCCAGGCTGTTCATCCACTTATCATCATTGAAGTACGACAAAAATTCCCTTTTATTTTTAAATTCTAAAAATGCCTGAATCTCATCCTTCATCTCATAAACGCGATTAAGAACGTTACCTTTGGAAAGTCAGCGAACAGCTGTGTGGAAAAGCAACGTTTCGTGTGTTGAGTTCATATCCTTGCAAAGTTCTTTGAACTGACGTGAGCTGAGACCTCCTGCTTTGATAAAATTTACGATTTTCACCACCGAATTCAATATATCCTTTAGTTGAGCTGGTAATGTTTTGCTGGCAAGCGCATATCTATGAATGAAACAGTGGGTGCCCTTTGCTTCAGGTGCCAGCTCCTTAACTTGTTTTTGAAAGCCAGACTGCGATCCCAACACAGAAGGGGCGCCATCGGTACAAACTCCACAAACATTTGTCCATTCAAGTTGGGCAGATTCAAAAAAAGTTGTCATCTTCTTCATAACATCTGCACTTTTTGTAGTAGAGTCCAGCTTACTGCAGAAAAGAAACTCCTCTTTGAAGTCACCGGAATTGATATACCTGACAAAAATAAGAAGCTGAGCACATGAGCTAACATCTGTTGTCTCGTCTAGCTGAAATGAAAACATCGGAGAACCCTTGATCTCCTGTATTACTTGCACTGTTACATCTTTGGCCATATCCGATATGCGTCTCTTGATGGTATTGTTAGAAAGAGAAATTTATTTAACTTTCGCCGCACTTGCATCCCCGAGAACCAGCTTTACCGTTTGTAACAAGCATGGATTCACAAGTGTTTCCCCAATAGTGTGAGGTTTCTTTCCTTTGGCAATTTCCAATGCGACTTCATAGGACGCTTGAAGTACAGCCACATTTTTGTGATGAAAGTTTCCAGTAGCGTCAAGCCGTTGCCGCTTGAGACCAGCTTCATGGCGTTTAAAGAATGCTGCATCCTTTTTAGCATGTTGAGGGTGTTTAGCTTCTAAATGGGGTTTCAATTTTGATGGTTTCAATGATTCCACGCTCAGAACAACGTGGCAGAGAACACACTGTGGCTTCTCTACACCATCGGTCAATAAAGAAGTAAAGCCAAGATTAATGTACTCTTCAATGTATTTTTATTTTTTCTCCATGGCGTACGATGCTCCCCTCAATTCTTTTTAGCAATCTCAAGTCTTGACTGATCTCTAGTATAATATACTAGGCTACTTTGAAACTCTGCTAACTTAATAGAGTTTCAATTTGCAGCTACTGCACGCTTAATCCTTTGGTCACGTGGTCATAGTTTATTACATCACAGTGGACGCATACTGATGCAATAAAGTTTTGCTACAAAGCTATCCGAATGAAATAGCTTAATGAAAAGTGACACACATCAAAGCACATACTACTAGCGGACCGGTACCTAGTCCTATCTACATTCACTTTTGCTGTTGCATTAGCAACAGCTTCGCGGCCCCCTTTAAAATGCTCTGCGACCCCCTTGGGGGTCGCGACCCCCAGGTTGGGAACCACTACTGTACTGTAAGGTTACACTGCGGAATGGAAAGATCGAGGCAAGACAAGACTGCAGCTGAAAAATTGGAATTGTTGAACCTCCACAAAATGTTACCCGCAGTCTGTCAACGTCAGGCAGCACAAACCCTCGGAATTTCAAGTAGATTTCTTCAAAATTTTCTAAAAAATGAAACTGCCATACAAGCTGAAGGCCAAAATTGTCAAACTGCAAAACATAACCGGGTAGGCAAAGATGAAGAAGTAGAAAACGCTCTGTTTGCATGGTTCAAGTTTGTTCGTAATAATAATGCTCCTGTTGATGAACCGATTCTAATGCAAAAAGCAAAAGCAATTGCTCAACCTGCAGAACATGATGATTTTAAGGCCACCGATGGATGTTCTTTTTTCGTTGGAAGCATGAACACAATTTGACCTTTACTACTTTTAAAGGTGAAGCAGCAGAAGTAGACAAAGGCGAACCAGAAAATTTTCGTCGCACAACTTCTTGGAAACTTACCTCATTAATGACATTTACAATGCAGATGAAACGGCTATGTATGTATTTTCATGCCATGCCCGGTAGCACATATGTTGAAAACGCAAAAAAAGTTTGCAAAAAAAGCTTCAAAACAGCAAAAGACTGGGTAACATTACGAGTGCTATACAACAAGAATAGGAACAAAGAGGAGTTGCTGCTCATAGGAAAGTCCAAGTTTCCCCGATGCTTCAGAAATATAAAAAATGTTCCTATCCCTTATGATTTCTCTGCAAATACTTGGATGACAAGCACCATCTTTGAAAAATGGCTCACCTCATGGGATTGTCCTCCACAAATGGAAAAAAATAAAGTTGTTCTTTTGGTAAATAATTGTTTAGCGCACTATTTTACTGCAAAATTGAACGGCATTTCTTTGCGTTTTCGTCCACCAAACATAACCTATATACTTCAGCCTTGTGACATGGGAATCGTTGGAACATTCAAAGCCCACTTCAGATATGAGATGCGTCACAAGATCATTGATGACAGCGAAAATGAACTTGCATTGCAGACGGTGGTAAAACGCATAAATTTTCTGGACACCATGCACATTATTAAACCTGCTGGGCCAAAGTTTCAAATGCCACAGTCGAAAATTGTTGGAGAAAAGGAGGTTTTGCTGCCGAAGAACTGAAAAAAGATGAAACGGTTGGCGTTCCTCAGCTAGCGGTGGGACTTAATGCTGAAAAGTTTGAAAAATGGGTTTCAACTAATGATGGTGTTTATGTGGTCGAAGAACTTTCTGAGGAACAGCTAACTGCAGAATTGGTATCCAAGACCAGTAAAAAAGAAAAAGAGTCTGATATTAGCGATGGAGAAAGTTGTGAAAAAGATCATGAACCAGATGAGGAACTGGAGAGATTAACAACATCTGCTGCAGAAATGCGAGAATGTCATCGACGTTTGGCCACGGGACTTGAATAAACGGGATTCAAAAAAAAAATAGATCTTTTTTATTCAACATAACACAAAATTGATGATCACCTTAGAGAGATCTTTCCACCAAAACAAACAACAATGCTCCAATTTTTTGGTGCTGTGCATGACCGTGCATACATGTAAACATTTTGTTGTGTTGTACTGTACCGTATTTTCTGTTTATTCCAATTTTTTCGGGCTGTGAATGAGTGTTAATACATGTAAATATGTTTTTGTTGTACTGTAATGTATTTTCTGTTTATTTAATCCTAACGTTTGCGGCGGTGCATCTTAAATCCGCCGCTTATCAAATCCAAAAAAGCTTGGATCGAAGGTGGATTTATTAAGCGGAGTCTACTATTATTGTCCTGTTTGTTAACGCCTGCATGGTCAATTTGTTGGTCTCCTCGGTAAATTTTCTCCTCAAAGAGTCTCATGGGGCATAATTTATCGGGTTGCAGTCAGGACTTTGCAGAGCCCATTCTTCCTTCTCGATGAATTCTGGTGTAGCTTCCTCCAGATGAGTCTGGGTTATCCTACTTGTGAGGGAAGGAGCCTCATCTTGCTGAAATATGTAACTGTTTCATGCAAACACAATTATGACATCACCAAGCGCTTATCCAAAAATTACTTGCATAATTTTTCTATGATATTACATTTGCGAGCCGTTGTTTTGAGTTTAACAATACTCACAAAATTTACAACTGATCTTTTAGATACTACGTAAAGTGTTGATAATATCCTAAAGTTACTGTGTGTAAAATTTTAATAAATTTAGTTTTATTATCGCCGAGAAAATTTCCAACAAAAAGCGGTTTATTTTTTGTGGTACATCCGACAATTCATCTTGCATTTTTTCGACGCTTGGCGATATTTAGACGACGCGTTTGATCATTTATATTTTTGATATTCCATACAGACGTTGTGTATAGTAAAAACTAAACTCAAATGTTGGTCTGTTTTAGGCTCCAGTAGCCAGTAAAAGAGCAACCAGAAGGCCAACTCTTCCACCTAAACTTTGTCAACTGCACCAATCAACAGCCGTCTCAAAGAAGTGATGCGGTCCCCGACCTCGTTTGATTTCAATCGAAATGGGTGTTGGCCTTTCCAAGAGTATTACTTACCCCGGGTACTCCCCTTGCATAAACCAGTTTTTGCCACGCTGCCTCCTGAACGACCGCAGAAGGGCAGCACGCAGCCTCTTTGAAATCGGTCGCCCGTTTTCTCTCTTCTCTTACGTCTCTCTTTTCTGTCTTCTCATTCTTCTCCTTTTGCTGTTAACCCTGTCGCCGTCTTTCTGTTCAGTGTGCGCTGGAAATGTAACCTGGAGTGGTAGGTCGGTGCAATGCTGCACACCTGCTCCAAATGGAATCAATTAAGGTGCTCACTTTTCTCCTTTTCTAGATTCAAAACTCTAGGCAGCTCTCACTTCTGGAGCTGTCTTTCTTCCTGCATCCCTGCTTCATCTGGAGATCTTACACTTACCAACACTATATCTTCCTTCTCTGAGTTTCTCCAGCTAGAATACTTCCACTGTGTTACCTGGCCCATCTGGCTTCTTCTGCTAATGCAGCAGTCCCGCCCCACCCTCGCCTTCTAACTTCTTATCCCCTTTCGCCCACCTCGTATCTTATCCTCTGTACCCTCACCAACCCCTCATGTTCCTGGATGCTTTTCTATATCTCCTGCTCTATCTTATACTCCTGATTCCCTCTGGGCTCTTCAATGGAATGCTGGAGATGGCCGAATCAGTAGCACGTCTCATCCTGTTGACCTTATTTTGTATCCAGAAACCCAACCTTAATTTATCTTCTTCTTCGGGTCCCTGGATACTCTGTTCTGCAATCTGATCGCAGTTACTCCCGGTCTGGCATTCTCTCTCCCGATACCACGCACGCCAGCGGCGGCGCCATCATTTTTGTCAGGCAGGTTTATCCTTCTCTGAACTTTTTAACTCCTCTCTTTCTTCGCTTGACCCCTACTCCTATAATGTACGGGTCAACATCTCACTAAACAACTCCATTTTGCTCCAATTTCTCAATGTTTTTGATCCTCCTATTCACTCTTCTCTAACGGATAGCAGAACCGACTTCTTTTTACTCTCCATTCTTTACTCCAACAGAAACCTTTTCATTGTGGGGGACTTCAACTTCCATCAGCCCCTTTGGGACCTAAAAGCTACTTCCGACCTTAGTAGAGAGAAACTATTTGATTTAGAGTCATCTCCTCTGACATCCTTCGTCTCAATTATCCTGACATACTTACTCTTCTCCATTGCTCTTCTGGCAGTCGCTCCTTCCTTGTCATCTCCTTTGCTCCCTTCTCTCTCGTCCAATCTTGCTCGTTGAAGGTGCTTCATGACCTGGATTCTGATTACCCACCAATTTTACTAACTGTCCCTCTTTTTCTGATCTTTCCCCCAAAGAACGTTCCCCTTCCTTTAATTTTTAGAAAGGTTGTTGGATTGACTTTGCTTTTTACTTTGACTCCCTCTGTCCTTCTGCAGAGGAATACTCGTCTCCTTCTCCTTTCTTTACTGCTGTTTTCTTTGCTTCTCTGATACTCAATGCGAACAAATATTCCATTCCTTTCGGCCGCATCAAACGCCAACCTAAAGTCTGGTGGTCTGCTGAAGTGGAAGAAGCGGTTAGTGAAAGGCGTAAGGTTTTCGCTTTAGCTCACAGAAGTGATGAAGATTGTCAAGCTTACATCTCCGCTACCCAACTTGTCTCTCATCTGTAAGGCCAAGACTAAAGCATGGCAGGCGAATTGCTTTTCTCTGTCACCTAAATCAGTATACTCTCTCCTTCGTTCTGTCGCTGACTCTTCTTCCTTATCTTCTTACTTTCCCATATGTTCCTCACCCTGGGAGTTGGCTTCGGTCTTCGCCGATTACCTGACATCCCACTTTTTTGTTTCCCAGGTAAAGGCCTTGCGTAGCAGAGTCAAAGACTACCTATCTGGGCTCCACAAAGTCACGTGCCCTTTGGAGCCTAATTCGTCATTTTGCTCTCCCTTCTTCTCCTGCTGAATTACTTGAGATGCCACTCACCCAGACAAAGTTGCCTATATCGTACTAAATCATCTTCCTCGCTTTGGCATGAATTTTCTTCTACACATGTTTAATCTTTCCAGGTATTTGCATTCCTTTCCTTCCATTTGGAAGACATCTCGTATTATTCACATCCATAAAATGGGAAAGCCTCTCGACTCCCCTGCTTCCTTCCGGCCTATCTCTTTCACACCCCTTGTGGCTCAAAGTTTTTTGAGCGCATTATATTAACGTGTCTACTCTTCTTTCTGGAGTCTAACTCCATTCCCTCTCTTTGCTTGGCCGGTTCCGCCCAAGATGGTTTACTCTGGATCAAATTCTTTATCTTTCTCAATAAGTTTTAAATTAGTTTAACAAACCTATGACTGGCTCTCGGATGATTGCTACCATTGACTTCTCGAAAACTTTCGACTTTGTCTGGCACCCCACTCTTTTCCACAAACTCATTTCGGCTGGCCTCCCTCCTTGTTTTGATCGTTGGACTCAATATTTTTTCTGTGAGGCGTGCTTGCGTGGTTTTTCAAAATCACCAATTTCAAAATTTTTAAAATCAAAATTTCAAAGAGTTGCTTCTTTTAAGTCAGTCGAGGTGTTCCGCAAGGATCCGTTCTTGGCCCTATATGTTTCTCTCTCTTTATCAATGATTTTCCTACTTCTCTGCATTGTTCCGTCAGCTGTTCTCGTTATGCTGACGATCTGGCCATTTGTTCCTCCTTCATCTCAATCCCTTTGCGGTGGAGGCCATTTAAGGAGCTATGATTCGACTGGAGCACTGGTCTGAGTATTGGTGTCTTCCTCTCAATCCGAGCAAATGTGGCGCCCCTTTCTTCTCAGTGGATCCCTACCAAGCTAACTTTAGTCCAATCTCCTCTTATTCAACTCCCATCTCCGTTTCAATCCCATTCCAACTTTTCTTGGGGTCATCTTCGACCGCACTTTTTCTTTTTCTAATAATGTATCTTACACTGTGCCTTACACTGTTTCTCTGCTTCCTCATGGGGCCCCGCTAAGAAATTTCACTTGTTTCTGTATAAAGCTTTCCTTCGGCCTCTTCTCACTTGTGCTTCACCCGGATGGTTTCCCTTTCCTAAGCGTTACCAATATTACCGAATTGGAACACCTCCATTGAGCGGTTTGTCACGCCATCTTGGACTGCCCCTCGACCTCCCCTAACCCACTTCTCCTCACTGAGGCTTCTCTGCCTTCCCTAAGAGTTACCCTCACTCATTCCGCTCATCTTATGAGCGGGCTCTTTGTCTCCCAACCTCTTTTTCCATTTCAGGATTGCCCAGACTTGGAGTGAAATCAAGACTCTGCAGATCCTCCTGGGGAGCTTTTGCGTCCACTCACCCGCTCATGCTTTCTTCTTCTTCTTCTAAGAAAGCTCGCCTTGCTTGCCCTGCCTCTCCTCTTCGGGACCTGCCTTTCTTCACGTGGATTCCATTCTTTCCTTTCCATGCTCCCGCTCTGATGCCCCTGTCTCTCACCAAGGTGTGACTCTCGCTCACCTTGACTTTCTCCCCACTCACCATCTGGTACTCTAGACAGACGGCTCTGCCCATTTTCCTTTTGGCAAAAGCGGCTTTGCCATACGTGCCAACTGCTCTCACTGTGGCATTACTCTTTCCTTTTTGGCAGGCTCAGTATGTTCAACTTTTTCCACTGAAACCTGCAAGTTCTTTGCTGGTCTGGGAAGCACCAACAAGTCTATCTCTTCTCTTCTCCTTCTCTCTGACTCTCGATCTCTTTTCGCCACCTTGTTTTCTTTTCCATTCTTCCTTCTACCTCGATCTCTCTGGTAGATCTGACAGCAACCGTCTTCTTTTGCTCTATCAGGCTACCATGGGTCCCCGAACACTCGTTTCTCCCAGGAAACGACGCCGCTGATGAGTTTGCCAGATGGAAAGCGCTACTGGTGCTTTCTGCAATGCCTTGTACCCTCTTCTCCTCTTATATTAACTCCTTTTTTTATTCGTACTGTCTCAACTAAATTCTTTGACACACAGGTTTCCTCGATTTTCACTGAGGAACCTGTGCTTCCTTGTCACGTTTGCTGTGTGCTCTCTCGTCTTCGCTGCGATGGACACAGTTGTTTGTTAAGCTCTTATCTCTCTAGGATTGGCTGAATTGAAAATTCTTTCTGTGGCGCCTGCGGTCACCCGTCCCAGGACACCTATCATCTCATTCTGCACTGTCGAGCTACGGACTCTTTAATTTTTTAGATAGCCAACAAAATTGCCACAAAAAGTTCTCAAGAAATAGTTATTCACCACAGATACCTCAAAAAAAGCATATGGAAGAAAAATTATTAGTTTTTCAAGAACTCATTGTAATTTAATTTGCCCTGCACCTTACAAACTTTTAAAAACTCAGCGCACCTGGTGGCTAGTGTTGAGGAGGCTCGACTTCAAACCACTCTTTTTCAACAATGGCTTCTGAACGGAGAAAGCTGGCGAATCAGGTAATTACACAGAATTAGCAAGCATGAAAAGCTTTTAATTTTAAGAACGTTTTTTACTATGAAAACCGTTTAATTACGCTTGCCTCAAAAAGCAGGTATTTACTATATTAAAAAACAGTCGATATAGAGCAATTCTTTGCTATTGTTTTTACAGCTGTTTTATGGTGGAAACAGCGAAACAGGATGGACGGATATTTTTTCCTCGACATTGCACTGACAGCTGCAGTGAAGGCAAAACCGGCTAGGTATTGGCAAAAGTTGTCCAAAGACGGTGGGTTGTTTTTCATACTATTTTTTGTTCATTACTGCACACTTACTTGAACAAAATTAATTCATTCTCAAAAAAGCAGCCAAATCTATTGACAATCCGCGACATTAAACGTCAGAGAATCTGTATTGATGAAAAAAATATTGATGTGCTCTTTAAAATATTTTCATGGCTATGTACTATTGATAACTGTTCTATTTAGCATTTATGCAATCATAAAGCATAGGCAGCACTGGTTGATGATTGTATCCGCGAAACACTAAAACGTGGTTGCATCGTCGTAGAACTCATTCCTTGCCGCGTCCGTGAAAAACTAGCACTTGGCATGATCATCCGTGAATTGCTAAAGTCCGGTTGTATCATTGCACGACTATAGGATGGCTGAATCTGCGAGGGACTTGGCGCAACATCAAAAGGATCCATTGGCAGTACTACTGGTCCAGGCTCAAGGTCTTCATCAAGAGTTTCGCAGAATAGTTTGCATTTAAGCACTAATATAACCAAGACCACGAGTACAGCCAGACTTGCGACTCCGATGCCGATCAATATTGTTGAACCTAGAAAAAGTAAAAGGACGTTTTACTTCAGAATCTTTTTCTTCTTTGTCTTTTGGCTTATTCCCGATTAGGGGCTGCCACAGTAGATATCTGCATTTTTATGACATGGCATTTGTTTTACGGTTGCATGCCCTTCCTGCCACCAACCTTATCTTCGGAAGGAAAACGCTTTACTACAGAATGATTTTTAAAACAATCTACTTATTAAGACCTGTTGCAAAATAAAGATTTCATTTGACGTTACAAGGAAAAAACAAATTTAAAACGTTTAGGCTTTCTTTACCAAAAGAGAGTTTTGTGAAATGTAACTAAGTAATGGAGTTTAAATAACAAGACAACTGAAGAAAAACGAGACATGACAAGTCTGAAGAACTTCTATCATACTCTTCGATGCTAAAATGGTTCAAAGCAAAAAAACTAAATTTGTCGTTGGAAACAAAATTGGCACCACCATGAAAAAAATAGGGTCGTACTTTCTTCTACTCTATGAAGTTCTACAAGATCTGTGTTCAGATTCTTTATATCCTTCTTACAATGTTCCTTTATTTTATCTCTCATTCATTCCTGTCTTTCAATGAGCACCTTCCATTTTCAATTTTTAAAAAGATTAAAGGATGACTTGGTTCCCTATTCTCGTTCTCATTGTCGTCTCGCAAAAGATTAGTTTTTCCTTGTCTACTCTGCGAGTTTTCTGTTTTTCTAGCTCAGAATTAAATTCTCTGCTTCTTTTAACTGTATTAAATCTTGACCAGTTGTCTGAGCCTCGTTGATGATTTTCCATAAATAAAAGACTGTAATTGGAAAACGCAAGATTTTTACTTTTGCAAGATTTCACAAGTGAAGAAGGCAAAAGTGAAAAAAAGAAAAACAAACTGCAATGCATAACCGCGCAATATGTATGGCATACTTTTAGTTCTGTTAGTGAATGGTACCAGTATTTTTTACAGCCTATTATCAGTGGACGGTATCTAGATTTTTCATGGGACTGATAAGCCCCATAAGTGCGAAACTGGCTAGCCCTAACCCTTTGAACCCGACATTCCCACATTTAAAAGCTCTCCGACCCGAGATTCCCAGCCAAAAATTTTCAAAAAAAATCATTTTCTTTTTTTTTTCGTTTTGGAATTATGAATCGCCTGCAGCTCTCAAACCAACTTCAAAATCAGTGTAATAACATTGAAATAGCCTTTGCAGGTGCAGATATGATCCTTATTGTACATTTTCATGTTTGGCCGGAAATCCGGCCTTTAGGGTTCAAAGGGCTAAATCATTTGCAGCTGTGTACACTGCGTTATTATTTATGAGCGGCACTTGATGAATACTGAAATAAATTGGTTGCTGACTTTATCTTCAAGCTGTACTTTAGCTTTTGTAAGAGGTTTTTACGTCTCAACTGCTAGATCGCTCTGTACCACATGTTGTACTTTCTGGAGTTTCAATTCATTTTTATGTTCTCGTCAGACGGTTTTTATGTTTGCCAGACAACTTATAACGCAATACTAATTCTTTCTCAGGCTAATGAGAATAGGTTCTACAAACGTAGACCAAGCTTTTGTGTGATTTTTGCCATATTCGTCTTTTCAAAGCTTTGGACTTTGTTTGGTATCTCATCTCTTCGACGAATAGACTTCCCACTGGTGATGAATTTTCAAAGGTAACCGGTAGGTGTCACTGGCGGACCGCAGGATCTTTTTCCGCACTGCTGCTTACTTAACCAAATAAAAACCAATCTGTAACAACCAAAAAAAAGTGTATCGTCACTAGCATACTAAAGGTTTGAGCAGGCCAGCTCTGAGTAATTGAATGAGCTTATCTTCCACCAAAAATTCACAGCAAAATCAAGCCGAAAAAGACTCGCAACGCAACTTTTTTAATTCACTGGGAATCGAACTGCCTCCCTAAGAACAAGAACCTTATTGCAGATTTTGTTTTGTCGCGCTTTACTTTGTTATCAATTTTCTAGTTCTACTCTCTGATCTAAGCACACAAAACGCGTGGCTTCAGGCTCTTACTAATTATGTATGTAAAGAAAAAGAAGTGACTTGGTTTTTGAATTTTGCTGGTTTGATCGTTGAGAATAAAGGTCTAGTCAATTCTCTAGCGCTGGCCTATTCGAAGTTTTTTATTGTTATTCAGTCAATATACCTATTGATTTTTACTGTTTGATTATAAACTGGTGGTTGGATAAAGAAAAGTGCGAGGAAGGCCCTGGCCGTCCGCCTGTGACATCTATAATAGAAGATTCATCTCCTTTGAGTGGTGAATCCTTACCAATACATACAGTGATTACTTAAACCCTTAAGCAATGTGCTTTTTACCTATAGGTCAGGGCATTTTCCAACGCAAGACGATGCAAGTGAATCACAGATAAAAAAAAATGCAATGCAGTAACTCAGTGGTTCTCAACCTATGGGTCTGATTACTTTTTTGGGTCGCTTGTTTTTTGTAAACATCTTTAAAGAATAAAATTAGTTGAAAGCAATGGTAAATAAAAACGTAACGCCGCTTTGTAGTGGACAACCCTTGCTGCATTTTTGTTAACCAAAAAGTCCCGCAGTGAAAACTTGAGCTCCTGGAGACCGCAAAGTCGCGAAAAGCTTTGAAGTAGTAAACGCTTTACTGCAGCTTTTTTGTTTGCAAAGAACTCCCGCAGTGAAGAAGCTTTGTGCACGTGGAAATACCAAACCAAGGTCATGTAAGTCAGACTAGGCCAGGGTAACAATACACAATTGAAAGCCAGTAGTTTGGGTTTAGTTAGAGCAATTTTTGAGCATTACAATTCCTTGTCGTGCAAAGCCTTTCGACCGTTTTTTGTCTGTAGGCCTATTGCGTATCGTAGAGTAAAACCTTTTCACAATATTATGTAATAATCTTGAGTGTGATAATATAACTACGATTATGATGTTAGAGTGGCGTATCAAGATGAAGTGATGGATCTATTGTAGAAACCCCCAGCCACTAATGCAAAAATGTGAGATTTGAGAAGAACACCCCGCCACGATTTAAGTACTGCAGATTTTAGGGTTAAGACAAAATATTAGCTGACATCGCTAAATTTCATCAATGAATAAATGAAATTCCAACAATAAAAATTCTAACTGGATAAGAGCAGTGGCGGGGGTGATTTTTTTGGTGGGGGCTTTCTACAAAAGATGCGAATTAATTAGTCTCTGCGTGCTTATTAGTCCTACCAAAAACAGAAGATCGCCATTAATTCTTAAAACCTTTTTCTAGCTTAATTTTTGACTCAAAATGGCAAAACGATCGTATTACGAAGCTTTTTTAAAATCAATTTTTACGGAATTGGATGGTAAACCAAAATGTGTGTTATGTCAGAAAGTTCTCTCTGCAGAATCAATGAAGAAAAGCAAATTGAAACGCCATTTGGAGACAAATTATCCAAATTGTTTAAACAATCCTGTTGAATTTTTTGAGCGCAAGTTAGATTCGATTCAAGGACAGAGAAATGTAATTACAAACTTCACAACAGAATATAAATTAGCTGTCTACTCTTTGTACATTGCTTCCTGCCAAATTTCAAAGCAGCTCCCAAGCGAGTGCGGACATACCGTCCAAAACATAGCGATACAAATCGCTTTCTCGTGAATGGAGGATAAACATGGCAAAGAAAAAAAGGCCGTTAAACAGCGTATATTTTCGTGTCTGTGCGCCGTCATGGATGCTGATCATCAAGCATTGTTTTTGCATTCAAAAGTACGGTGGCTATTACGGGATCATGTTCCGAAGCGTGTTTGTGATCTGCGAGGTGAGATTGTTATCTTTCTGAGGCAGCAGCATTTTATGGCATTAGCTGAAAAATTTAGTCAAGAAGAATTCGCTTCAAAGATTGCTTATCTTGCCGATATGTTTGTCTTTCTAAACTGTCTGAATTTATCTATGCAAGGTGCCGGTTTTACAGTGATTACGCTGCTAAAGTTGCTGCTTACTACAAAAAACTAATTTCTGGAAAAAACTATGGAAAAGCTATGTGGGTCGAGATAAGTACGATATGTTCCCTGAACTAGCAAAGTATATTTTTGGCAAAGAAGCTGATATTATGCAAACCATAATTAGACACTTGGAACAGCTTGCCCAAAAGTTTGTAGACTATTATGGTGATGCTTCGTCGCCTGCTAATGAAAATTATTGGATAGTTGATCCACTTGCTGGCACAGATCTGCCTCAACTACCCCTCCTTGTTGCTCAAGAAATTATGGAAATAACGGCAGAACCGATAAATTGTATTTCTTTGACGTCCTTCATAAAAAAAACACCCGAAAGATTCTGCAAATATCCACTTTTGGGCTTTTATGTAGAAAATGTATCCGCCAGTTTCAAAGTTTGTTATAAAAAAACTGATTCCATTTGCGACAACTTGACTTGGTGAGGTTGGAATTAGTGCTATGTGTGTATTGAAAACCAAGCATCCAAATCGGTTGAAACTTCAAGCTGACTTACGGTTGTGCTGAAGTATCGCCACGATTTCAAAACCTCACTGACGGCAAGCAAGCACAGCTTTCTCATTAGAGTAGGTATCGAGTGATTTCATAAATAAATCTTCAATGAAGAGAACTTTTTATGTTATTTTCAATACAGTTCTGTCAGCATCAAAAAGCTTCTAGACGAGGCTTACTTTTAACTATGTTATCAGCAGATGCTGAGGTCGCAAGATTTTACAAATTTGATTTTTTCAACAAACTTCGGTCGCTTTGAAAAAAGGTTGAGAACCACTGTAACTCATAGGTCCAATGCTGCTCTTGCTCGCAGGGCAGCTGTTCGACTTCTAGCAAACTCGGTCAAAAATATGTGTTTGAAAAAGCTTTGGAGCTCAAACAAACTGTTTTTAAAAAGAACTCTTTCAATAACTTTTCTCCTTACTTTGTTTAGAGACTCATTATTTTTTCTGGTTAGCACCTATTGCTAACTCTATCTCATTCTGAGACTGGTGTTAATAATTTTTGGTGACTGTTGCTCTCGGTATCTTGATCTATTTATTTCTCCCAATTTTCCATTTTATTGTTGCAACTACAAGGGCTACATAGGAAGCGCTGAATAATCTGAATTTCTGATCTCTGTGTATGTCTTACTCGGTCTCACGGCAAACGAAAATTCTATTTTTCGCTGAAACTTCGTCAAGTTTAACTTTAGCCTCAATTCTGTTATTTTAACAAACCAATTTGCCTTAATCCCTTTCCAAGCTTTCTCAAAGTGATTTTTGAGCGTGCGTCATCTCTATGCTGATCTTTTTGCTTAAAACCAAGTTCTTTTCTTGTTTTAAAGAATTACATTATACACTTGTTTTCTCTTGAGACCTCACTAAAAAGTTTCTTGGACTCACAAAATTTTTAATCATGCTTCTTGCGAATGGTTTTCTTTTTCCCACTTCACCAATATTACAACAAGCTGTAAGGGCTTTATTCAACGGTTTGTCAGGTCCAGGCATCACACACACTGCCACTCACTCTTTTCAATCAACTTCTTCTGTGTCGCGTTTTAATATAATAATATTAATAATAGAACTTTCGGTTCTATCTCAATCTTAAATTTCTTTTAAAATTGAGGCGACGTGTGATAATCGCTCGGATAATTAGGTCTGACTGCAACTTAATAAAACGTGGAAAAGATTGGCTTCCACTAAAACACCTTAAACCTTTTTGATAACAGAATAATATATTCGCAGAAATAATACTTCACGACTTCAAGCTTCTTCGCTCAACTATCTCAGAATTAATCACTTTACCACACAATCAAGAAACCGCCAAAACTAATTTTACCAATAACTACTCAATACTCGCCACGTCCACAGAATCCACAGTAAATTATCACAAAAAATATAGCCCTTCTTTATTTCGTCAATCAATCTCCTTTTTCCCACAACAATGTTTCTCTACACTCTAACTACAACTCTACTTACTACTACTAAATGAATAAAATCTCGCCGGGCTATATATAAACCGACAAAAACAATCCAGAAAACGCTAGAACGAAATCACGTGAAAAAAGAAAAAAAGCATTTCAAGTTATGTAATCGGTTATCGAAATTCTTCGAAGAAGCTAGAATCTCTAGATCAATCTGGAATCGTATTATGTCGTAATAAGAATTGTGACGTAATAAAGGCGTACTTACAGCAAAATCCAGTTGCGAGGAAAAAAAGGTCTTTTTTTTCAATCAGTACCCGATCGAACAAATGACACAGCACTTTACACAAATATGAAACAATTCTTACAAGGCAAATTTCCTTATTCGCGACATTCTGCATGACTTTCCTTTGTCTGAAAGTTGCTGGAACTTAGTGCTCTTTTTTTCATGAAGCAGTTTTTGGCCACTAACTTTTATTATTTTAGACGTAACTAGCAATGAGATCATATCAAAGCTCACAAGAAGTTCTAAAAAATCAGGCTTGGATTGTGGGCAGTTGCCATTTTCCTGATCTCTATAGCCTTTGTCACGCCTCATCCTTGAGAAAGAACGAGGCAACAACAGCACTCTCTTTTCTAATAACTTTTATACTTATATATTCATAAATAACGAATAAAAATTCAGAATCTTTGGTTTATGCATCACCAATTATTTTTTGACAGTAACAGCTGTAGAAGCTTTTATAATTTATGGTTCAGAATTTGCAATCCTAAAAAAAGCGTCATCAATATGCTTTAAAGCAGGGGTGTCAAACTCGTGGGCTTCTGGGGGCCAATTGCACATATAAGCAATCGTGCTGAGGGCCGCATGAAGTTTTCGATGTGGAGATCACCACTCCTTTGGGCCACGATCTCTGTAATGTAGCTCGAAGTAAGGTCAATTTCCAAAAAAAAGCATCTCCGCATCATCGCCCTCATTTGAGCAACAAATCGAGTTCTGTTACTGCTCCAATAAATTTATCTCCGAATGAAAAAAAATCTGTACCTCTCAAGTGTAGCCAATAATGAGGGGTTTCAACGCTTGTTCGACGATGATTCGTTACAATACTGCCAAAATTTATTAGGAATTTTAGAATCGTCTCGCGGGCCGCAGTGAAAGGCTCCGAGCGGGCCGTGAGTTTGACACCCCTGCTTTAAAGATAGCTTTAAATATATTCTGGCTTCTTTTCTAATGCAATCGGAAGCAAAAAACCTATTGGTAAGCAGTAAATATACAAGGCATTACCTGAATACGTATACTCCGGTAAAAACATAATAAAATACTGAAGCAACGTGAATTTTTTTGTTACTAGCTCAATCTATTGTGAAATTTAATTTTGTGTAAGATTTGACACAAAAACTGTTGTTGCTAGAGTAGGAAGAATAAATTCAACTAAAGATAAATATCGCAACTGCAGCTCACCTTGCAATTTTCCAACGTTTTCGAATTCTTCTACTGAACTTGGTGTAATGACTAACGTTGCCAGCCTATCTTCTATAAAAAGATTGAATATATTAGTTTTACAATTATCCACTTATTATTTCTCGCAATCAGAGCGTTATAAAGCGTTGGAGGAAGCAATTTGTATTGGGCAACACATTATAACCTCAGTCCACATTTTTTCGAAATTGTGTGCATAAGCTTCACTCGTCTTCGCTATACAGTAGACCTTTGATAAAAACTGCATTACTTTTTTTGTAAATTGACAGCAAAACCCAACTTTTATGCCGTTAAGTTTATGAAACGCATGCTTTTTTGTGTTGTTACTAAAAGTTTTTTGTGATGATTTCAAATGCGGTGTAAATTCAAAAATAATACTTCAAGTTTTGTTTAAAATTTAGCACTTGCCAATTGATTTTTAGTTATATTAACAGATTAAATTGGTTAGAGCATAAGTAGTATATTCATCTGTGGTGCTACAACCATCAGATTTTTTTCAACTAATATTTTCCAACTGATATATAAACGATTGATTAAACTTCCCAAATCTAGATTTACTAGAGGTAGCATTAAGTTTGAATAAATTTTTCCGCAAGTTCTAGAATGGTCACCTACAAAATTGTTTTTAAATCAAAACTTTCCTAGAATATTACTAATGGCATTAGGTTATCATCAATTTTTAATCAAGGAAACCCAAACCGGGAGATTAAAGAAAGATGGTTTAAGGGCATCAATTCAATCTTTGATGTTCGAAAAATATTTAAAATAAAACATCAAAGATATCATTTAAAAATCGTAAAAATATTTAGCATCAGCGCATAAAGCATAAACAGTGAGGAAACTCTATGCAAACAAAACAATTAAGGCAGCATATCTGCGGTTGTGAGAAGTTTTTTGGAAAGGAATTTATTTTACAAGAAATACTGTTTAAAATGCCTTAAATGATACCTGTTATTAAATTATAGTGTTGTGAAAAATTGCTGAAAAATAAAAGATTAAAGCTGATGAGCCGCAGGATGAAGATACAGAAAAGTTTCTTAAAGAAAACTGACGTACAAAGTAAGGCATAGGCGCCGAGTTTGTGATTTTACCGGGCATGCGCAAACTTTATGACGTCAAAATTAAAACATTACCGTTTGATTGTCTATGACAGGGGTGTCAAACATACGGCCCGTGTAAGGATTTCGTGCCACAGTGCGAGCGCCTGGTCTCCGAAGTTGGTCTGCGAAATTTACGTGAAAATGTTTGTAAAGTAATGGCTGACAATCTCCAGAAGTTGCGGCAGGCATGACGGGTTGCGGTGAGAGAGGCGATGACCTTTTTTTTTGGAGATCAGCATTTCGGGCTACATCCCATAACTTCCGGAGATCGTTTGATCAAAGTTTGGGGACCATTGATATACACTCTTGCCTGCTTATGTTGTTTTTCAACTGACTCTAGCTTGTATCTGACCTCCATGTGTTGAGTGTAGTCAAATGTGCGGGCATGCGTGGCATGACCGCATGCCCGTAGTCGGCGCCCCTGAAGTAAGGATATCCTAGTACGAATGTGGTTTTGCGCCAGGAAAACGTGCAACAGCTGGACTGCTTGCCTTGTAAATGCTGATAGAAAAGCACATCATAGGATAAAAATGGCCACATTGTACGTTCATGGACTTGAAAAAGGCATAGAACAATGTGCTAAAAAGAGTTGTAATTCTACATGAGAAAAGCTGGTGTAACGAAGAAGTATGTGAGTGCGACAGAAGACTCATTATAAAAGCAGCAGATCGACGGCAAGATGAGCTCAGGGGTTAAACTAGATGATGTACTACATCAAGAATCCGCACTAAACTCGCTTCTCTTTTCAATAGAAATAAATAAACTGATGAAGAGAATCAGATCGAAGACTCCATGGACAATCAGCACGCGTTCTTTTTCGGAGATTTTGAAAATTTACCAAGCCAGTTATTCAAATATCTACGTATATTCATAAAATATCTGAAAAAATGTTTGCTTTTCAGGTTAACGTTTATCCACTTTTCTGAGTTTCAAACCGTTGAGGGAAAATACGGATGGTAAAATCCTTCCAAAATATTTATTTTTTGGATAGGTAAAGCATGTAGTATTCACTTGAATTGTTTTTTATAACATGATGGTAGCCTTTAAGCGGGTATTAAACCAATTTTTAAGTTTTGAAATTTTGGGCTTCATTGTTTTACATATGCAAATCTTGATACACATTGTCCTATATCTTTCAACAGTAGGGGAAAGTGGGGTAAGTTGAGCCAGTGTTTAAGTTGAGCCACCCCCTATATTACAGAAAAGAAAAGTTTTTCACTGTTCTAGCGACACGTGTTTGTTGCTTGTAATGAGCTTACAACTTTGGTATGGAAATTAAAGTTCTTTCTTTGTTTGGTTTTGAGAGAAAGAGATTTTAGTGAAAATCAGCACTTTTTGTAAAGTTTTTGACATGAAAGGTTTTTCAGTTGCAAGGAAGGGTTTAGCTTTTTAAAATAATTGTTTTTTTTACTCAACATTGTAAATAAACTATTGTACTAATAATTTGTATTGTGTATTTTGCAAATAGCAATGTTTAAGGTGGCAAATCACCATTTGAAAGCCAAATTTCGACAAAATCAGTAAAAAAACTGAAAATTAGTTTAGCACAGTTTATAGTACTATTTGATCCATAGAATCGGATTCTGGCCACAAAAAATTGAATCGGCCGGTCTAAGTAGGTTAAAATCCCATGTTCTATAAGGGGCACACGTGTTTTCTACCTAGCAACGCCTTTATTGCTTGTTTGAGACCCCTTTTCAGCCGATCTTGTGGGCGTACGATTTTGGAAACGAGCATAATTCTAGCAGGTGTTTTCGTTGTCTTGATGGCACCTTCCCGGAAATAAAATTTTCATCAGAAATCTGATTTTTTTGGTTTTTCTGTCGATTATCACTATCGCTCCCGCGCGGGTATGGGTACCCGCACGCGCTATTCATGCGCTCGCTACCGCGCCGTTATATATACAGTAGACTGGGCCAAATTTGGTGAAGTTTACCAATTTTGTTTGAACTTTCCAGAAAGTTGTAGGTGACCAATAGAAACAAAAATATGAAAAAATTTTTAGAAAATAATAATGTCTTAAGGTCCCCCAGGGCGTTTCTATGGCAACCGAAGTCACTTTTTCATGAAATTGCCATATCTTGGGAACCACAGATGCTAGAAGGCTGAAACTTACATCAAAATAATCAGAATGGCCAAATTTATATCAGCTGTAAGAGGAATGTTTCTTCTATTTTGCTCAGATAAAAAGTTATTCGCGAAAAACTGATTTTGGGGTCAAGCAAAAGGCCTATAATGATTAGTTGCATCAATGTAATATTATGTAGTATAAATAATTCTTCATTATTTCACTTTTGGCATAAATTACAGGTAGTAGTGAAAGTTTCAATGTACTGGTGACTACATCTGCTCCTGCATCAGAGCTAAACAGCTTAATGGCAAAATATTTAACCATTCCAGTTATTGAAACAAGTTAATGAAGTGGTTTACGCTGTAGTATAGCCTAGAATCCTAGATCATCAATTATTTTTACCTGTTTTGTTATAGGCTATGATATAGAAAATATAATAAACTTGTGATATTCAGCATCTGATTTTGCAGCAGCTGAGAATCATGGATACTAAAGCTAAGACTAACTTATGGCTGCTTGACCAAAGTCCACCCTTGATAACATCATCTGATAGGCTCAAATTTGCTGGAGCCTATCCACCAACATGTGGACAAGTTTTTCTTCAATTTCACGGTTATCATAGATATCTTTAGAGTACTTCAAAACAGCAGTCTTAAGGATGCTATAAAGCTGGTTGTGCAAGATGTAAAGGACTGGTGGGCTAACACCGGAATACCAACAAAAACCAATCAAGCAATGGAAAAAATGGTATTGCATCATGTTGATGAATATAAACGTCGAAAAAGCCATAGAAATAGAAAAACGAAAGAAGAGGAAACTAACAGAGAAGGATTCATTTCCCAGATGAAACAAACGTTTTGGGCAGTCCAACCAAGTTATGAATCACAACTTCAAAAATGGAAACAACAAGAAAAAGGAGATCAGAGGCATAAAGAGGATTGGCTGTACCTGGAAAAAGTCCGCGGAGAAAGCAGAACTGCCACACTAGGTAACAAGGATATGAAGCTTGCTGCAAAAAGGAGGAGATCTCAAAGAGACGACCAAGCTCTCAAAGCTAAACCATCAGCTAAAACTAGCTCATCACTATTTCCAACAGCAACAGCCACAATGACTTCCAGCGAATCAGAGTCTGAGAGTGTTTCGGATGAACAAGAATTCATTTCTACAGGCAGCACCAGCAATACACAACCATCAACTTCAAAAGCTGAAAAAAGTGAAGGAATTCCTAATACAGCCTACTTAGTTGCGGATAAATATGGACTATCCAACAGGGCTCTAACAGAATTGGCAGCTGCCTTTCAAACATCAGAAGGAAAAAATTTAAATCAGTTGAATCTGTCAGTTAATACAACAAGAAGAAGAAAAGCAAACGTTAGAAAGTCTACAGCCGAAGATATTGTTCAAAGTCAGCTGGGAGATGTCAATCAAAAACGATTCGCTCTCCACTGGGATGGAAAGCTAATAAAAGCTTTGACTCATGTAGCAAATGATGTGGAAAGAGTTGCTGTACTGCTTACAGGTATAGTGTGTTATGGCACCTTACATTACTCCTACACTTTTCATCATTGTATGTTAATGTGTTGTGTTTTCTAGGTACAGATGGCCAAGAAATATTGCTTTCTGTAATTAAAGTGGATGGTCCACCAACAGCAGCAAAGGAAGCAGAAGAAATTCTAAAGGTTAGTGTTTCTCTTTTGCCATGTGATAAACTGACTCGATGATCATTAGGCTATAATAATGCTACTAGCAATATTTCAACAGTTAATGGTGGTTTTGTTTTCAGGTCTTAAATGAGAAAAACATCAAGCATGCCAATGTAGCTGCTTTGGTATTTGATACTACCTCTGTGAATACTGGCATCAGGCACGGCATAGTAGTGAGACTAGAAGAAATGTTAGCAAAACCTCTTCTTCAGCTAGCATGTCGGCATCATATTTTTGAACTAATGTGTGGAGCAGCCTGCAGAAAAGTATGTGGCCCCACCACAGGACCAACACAAGCATCGTTTAAAAAACTGATTGCAATTTGGGGTGATTTGGAGAAAGTAAAATGCTCTTCCATACAAATCTCACAGACAAACAGATATTTGGCAAGCATGGTACAGGAAACAAGTGCCTTTCTTCAGCAATGGCTGGAGAAAAATGATGGTCAAACATTACGTCATGATTATCGTGAGTTAGCCTCTTTGACTCTGTTGTTTCTTGGAAGCACAGATCCGGGTGACATCAGAGTGAAAGCTCCAGGAGCCATTCGTCATGCTCGCTGGATGGCGAAAACCTTGTACACTATAAAAATTGCACTTTATGGAGACCAGTTACAGGAAGTGTACTCCAAAGAAGAAATTCAAGAGATCACAAGTCTGGCAATATTTTTGGCTCTTTTTTACACAGAACCTTGGCTGACCAGCACTAATGCTAAAGATTCTCCAATTAACGATTTGAAACTTCTGAAAAAATTAACAAAAACAGAAGAAAGCATCAAGAAAAATGATACAGTTTGGCCTGCTCAATTTTTATCACTTGTAGTCAGAACTCGTGAAAAATTTGAAAACCATCTTTGGTATTTATCTGAGAGGCTTATCCCATTCTCCCTCTTTTCTGACAATTTGGATGTAGCTGAGAAACAACAACTTAGAAAAACCATGATGAAGTTTGAAAATTCACTACCATCTGCAAAGCAAGAGATGCCTTTTTCCTGCAATCTTGGAAGAAAAACTCTGAAAGATTTTGTAGGACAAGACAGTTGGGCAATATTTCAACTTTTGGATTTGGACTCAAGTTTTCTGAAACAACCAGCTACAAAATGGGAAACACTTGAAAGCTACCAACATGCAAAGAAAGCAATCTCAAATTTGCCGGTGGTAAATGATGCTGCTGAACGAGCTCTTGGATTAGCTACAGAGACCAACACCAAAGCAGCTCCTAAAAGTGAAGAAGAACTCCAAGCTCTTTACCAAGTAATTCGAGGTGTCCGAGAAAAACTCAGAGCAACAGCAACCTCAACGGAATATGTAACAAAAAAATCACTTGCTGTTGTGACTTACAATTGGGATTAAAATTGAAATGTTGGACTTTGGTCTTCAATCAAAATCGGACTAATGCTGTATAAAAGTCAGTGTACAAGACAATTGCACAGCAGTCTTAGTAACAATTCTAAAATCAAAAATTATTGTCCATTGGTCATTCTTTTTCCGGTATAGTTGATGCTGTTGCAGTCTTGGTTGTTATGCCGTAGCTGTATTTGCTCTATTGATTTTCTATCTTTGAAATTCTGCGTATGATCAAACGTTTGGTAATCATACTAACATAAAGGAAGAAGGAAGTTGTTTGTTTTACAAAAAATACATGTAATAATTGTATTTCACTGCGTTATTGCTGTGGACTTGTAGTGAAAAGGAAGAGCGCAAGTGCAAAAAAATCAATTTTGCGCGAATAACGAGCAAAATAGAAGAAACATTCCTCTTGCAGCTAATATAAATTTGGCCATTCTGGTTATTTTGATGTAAGTTTCAGCCTTCTAGCATCTGTGGTTCCCAAGATATGGCAATTTCATGAAAAAGTGACTTCGGTTGCCATAGAAACGCCCTGGGGCAGAGACGTAGCAGCCGCCCCCCAAACCCCCCAATTGGGAGGGGGCCAGGCCAACTTTGGGGGCCCAAGTTAGTCTGAAATTACTTTTTGGCTACGTGACTATTTTCAGTTCAGCAGACTTGTTTACAACCGATTTAAACTGTAGGAAGAAATTGACTTGTGACATCATAAGTGAATGCAACGTCATTTTATCTCGCAGAATCTAGAATATTTCGATTGATTTTCTGGTAGAATCTTGAATATTCGATTGACGTAACAATGCCGTTGTTACGCAACAATCATAGAATGGTCTGGAATTCTGTTTGGCTATAAATACCGGGACAATATATATATACACTGCAGAGTGCAGATAAAGTATTTTATTGACATTGTATAGAATGAAACGTTCAAAAAGTGGTGCTCAAAAGAGAAAAGAAGCAGCCACTGCTCGAGATGCTGTAGCGAAATTGCCCAAGATGACAGATTTTTTCAAGATTACTGAGCAGAGTAGACCTGGCACTAGTACCGAGAGGGATGAAGAAAACTATAGTGTACAAGAAAAAGAAGACTATGACGATCAGCATCAAAGTGATTGTGAATTTCCAGAAAATGGAAGTTGTGATTTACCTGCCAATACGCAACCTTCAATATCAAAAATAACTGAATCTCAATTTACCCCTATCCCTGATGACCCATGTAAATGGCCTGAAAGTATTTCTGATGCTCAACGATGTGATATAGTAAAGCGTGGACCACATCAACTAATAATGAATTTTCCATATAATAACACAACTCCAAGGCGACGTTTTTCCTCCAACCATTACAAACGTGTGTTACCTAATGGTGAAAGTGTTTCACGGTCGTGGCTAGTTTATTCTGTGGAATCAGATCAAGTTTTTTGCTTTTGTTGTAAGCTATTTGGAAAAACACTAAGCCCCTTTTGTAGTGGTATAAATACATGGGAGGGTTTTTCGAAAAAACTGAAAGACCATGAAAACGGCATTTCCCACCAAGAATGCTGCAGTCAATGGATGTTGCTAGCTGAAGGGATAAGAAATTCATCCACTATCGACAAACGCGAGATGAATATTTTTTCAATGAAAGACGTTTTTGGAGAAATGTTTTAGAGAGACTTATCGACATTGCCTTGTTTCTATCGGAAAGGAATCTTGCTTTTAGAGGATCTGAAGAAGTCTTAGGATCTCCTCACAATGGAAATTTTCTGGGTATATTTGAGCTTTTGGCAAGAAGAGATCCGATCCTAAAAGAGCTTCAAGACAGAATCAAGAATAAAAACACTAAAGATCACTATTTGAGTCCTACCATACAAAATGAACTAATTGAATTGCTAGCGACAGAAGTTGAAAAAGAAAATTTACAACAATTGAAATTGGCAAAATATTTTTCTATAATTTTGGACTGCACTCCAGATATGTCACATCATGAACAAATGTCTGTCATTATCCGTTATGTACTATGTAATGAAGAAGCTGCTGTTGTTAAAGAAACATTTTTTGGCTACTTGAGAATAAGTGACAGTACTGGGAAAGGCTTGTTGGACGCTTTCTTAGAAAAAGCGACCGAACTGCAACTCGAATTGTCTGATTGTCGAGGTCAGTCATATGATAATGGTGCTAACATGAAAGGAAAACATTCTGGGGTCCAAGCAAGAATGCTAGACATCAATCCCAAAGCTGTTTACGTGCCCTGTGCAAACCATACCCTTAACTTAGTTGTTGTTGACAGTGCTAATTCATCGACGGAAGCATTGACATTTTTTGGAGTACTTACAAGGTTGTATGTGCTGTTTTCTTCCTCTGCTCAGCGTTGGGAAATTTTGAAGAAACATGTGGAGCTGTCCATAAAGTCACAATCTGATACTCGTTGGGAAAGCAGAATTAAATGCATCAAACCTCTTCGATACAATTTAAAAGAAGTGTTGCTGGCACTGAAAGACTTGGAAGCCATTTCCATAGAAAGAAAAGATGGAAGAGCTGCCTCAGAAACAAAATCGTTGATAGCTCATTTATCAAAATGGAGTTTTCTTTTGTCGGTGTTTATTTGGTATGATATCCTATTCCAAGTCAATAAAGCAAGCAAGATTCTTCAATCGTATGGAGTCTCCCTTCATACAATGGAAACGGAAATCCAGGCAACTGAAAAGTTTTTGCAAAACTATTGCACAACGGGTTATGACAGTGCCGCAACATCTGCTGTTGAAATAGCACAGGAATTGGATATTGATCCTTCTTTTCCTCCGTCAAGAAGTGGAAAGAAAAGAAGATTGTTTGATTACCAAGGTGAGGAGGAACAACGAGCTACTCCTGAACTGAAATTTAAAAGCAACTTTTTCTATCCATTAGCAGACCAGGCTATTATGTCAATAAAGGAGCGCTTTAATTTGTTACGTGAGGTTTCTTCCGCCTTTTCGTTTTTGTACACACGAGACAAACTTTTGCTTGTGCAACAAGAAAATGCTCTTCTTACTTGCTGTAAAGAGTTCCAAAAAAAGTTCGGTGACATTGATTCTGATGAAATGAGCGCTGAGCTACAGCGGTTTGTTTTAATTTTACAAAAAAAACGCAATCTCAATACGGCTCAAGACTTTCTGAACTATCTTCTAAAAACTCATTTATTTGAATTGTATCCAATTGTGTACATCGCACTTCGAATCTTACTAACTTGCCCCGTGACTGTTGCCAGCGCTGAAAGAAGCTTCAGCAAATTGAAACTGATCAAAACTTTTAATAGAACGTCTATGACAGACAGTAGACTATCTTCATTAGCCATGTTGTCAAACGAAATGACTGCGCCCGATCTCTTGATTATGACAATGTCATAACAGCATTTGCGAACAAAAAGGTTCGCTCCAGACTATTTAAATGATACTGTGTTTTTATAACTTTTTCATGTTTTTCAGTGTCATTGCTTTCGTTTCGCAGTGTCTGCATAAATGTCCTACTGAACTCTGGCATCGGTGCCGAATTTTTTATGACTTGCACCTTCGGTATCGGCATGCTTTATTCTGACATTAGCCTGTTTACTTATGTACAAATTGTGGTGTGTTTTCTTAATGCAGCTTTTCAATTTTACACCTCTAAAGTGATATGACCTGTGCGCAGGGGCTCTTGCGCTTACTTTGGGGGGGGCCCGAAGTTGGAGTGCTACGGGACTGCCCTGGGGGACCTTAAGACATTATTATTTTCTAAAAAATTTTTCATATTTTTGTTTCTATTGGTCACCTACAACTTTCTGGAAAGTTCAAAGCTTCTAGCTAAAAAAATTTTTTTTAAGCCCAAATTTGGCCCAGTCTAATATACAGACACTATATATATATATATATACAGGTCGCTGTATTCAATGATGGTAATGACGCTTTCGTGAAACTTTTCGAGCAGTTAGGACTGAGTGGAGGATTTACAATCAAAAATGCTCATAGTAGTGACACTACGCGTCTCTATCACGCCAAACGAAAATCAAGTGATCGGTATAAAATTACTCGAAAGAGACTTCGAGCCGAGTAAAAGGGCTTCATAGACACGAAAAATGAAGAGGAAGGCAACGTTTATGAATCCGGCGCACATTGATCTGTCTTTGAACAGAAATAAACGTTTTCAGATGATATTATGCCTAGTTCGGTACAACATGAAATGTTTAATCGCGATTTTCTCATTTTGAGGATTTTTGTGTGTTCATACTGATTTCAAACACGCATATAGTATAGCCAAATGTCATCCGATTTCCAAAATTCTTTTTTTAACATGGGCCTTGAACCATTATGCAGGGATTCTAGTCGGGAAATTCCCTTCCTTACTGTAGTTCTCTGTTGATAGGGGTATTATGTTACTAATTGGTAGCTAATTATGCGCAAAAATTCCAACAGAATTTTTGAATGCAGACTGTATCAAACTGAACAATAATATAGCAAATTCGTGACTACAAACCCTTATTTTGGTTATTATCTGTCACACAAACTTTGAATGAACGAAAAAACCCATGTATGAGACGAGATATCCGTGTTTGAAAATCGGCGGATTTCTGGTGCGATGACGTCACGTATGACGTCATAATTTGCTTAATTTATGCAAAACTGTTGAATTTCTTCCTTTTTGCAAATGGGCTTTCTAATGACCAAACCAGTTTATAAAAACTACCAAAAATGGCTAAAACAGCTCAAATGGTGATTTGCCACCTTAAACCAGAGTTGAAAAATGTGGATCAACTTAAGGGAAGGTGTGGTAAATTGAGGAGATGTCCAAGTTGAGCCACGCCTTATATTACGGAAAAGAAAAGTTTTTTCACTGTTCCAACAACATGTGTTTATTGCTTGTAATGAGATTAAAACTTTGGTATTGAAATTAAAGTTCTTTCTTTGTTTGGTTTTGAGAGAAAGAGGTTTTAGTAAAAATCAGCACTTTTTGTAAAGTTTTTGACATGAAAGAATTTTTAGTTGTAAGGAAGGGTTTAGCTTTTTAAAATAATTGTTGTTTCTTGCTCAACATTGTAAATAAACTATTGTGCTATCAATTTATGTTGTGTATTTTGCAGATAGAAATGTTTAAACCAGAGTTGAATAATGTGGATCATCTTATCTCATTGCCTGGTTAACTTTACCCATTAACGGGGTAAGTTGAGCCATTTGAGACCTTAATTTGAATTGCACATAACTTGGTAATATTTCAACATATGCGAACGAAACTTTGTTCATGCTGAAGAAAAATAAATGTATATTAAGATGCAATTGAAAAATACTCAAAAAACAAAACATTCCTTGAAATAGGCTTTTGTTCAAAAAATGGCTCAACTTACCCCACCTTCCCCTATTGAATGGAGATGCATCTTGTACATTACAGTATAGTATTTTACTATAAATTGTGCAGCTCTGTTAAAAGCTCTCGAACCCCACGATAACAACAACACAAAAGAATATGCACTGAATGTGACATCACTAAATATATGTGTAATAGTTAATCTATTGATCAGCTGTTGCCTAACTACTTCTCAAAGTTTTAAAGTCAACCAGAGCGAACCACAATGATTCAAGTCTCTATAAAACATTGCATCATTGCTCAAGGTCTTTTGCTGTCTCTTTAATTTTTACCTACCCATGGCTTTTGTCTTAGTGATACTGTGCACGGAACTTCGCCAACTTGATTTTTTTTGAAACAATTTGGCTATTAGAAGCTGTTATCAACTTCACAGCTCTTTTAACAGATTCTGTGTGGCGGGGATAATTTAGTTGCAAGGGAGACTAAAGGAATCGGTTAAATTCTGAGCAGACTTTTAAAAATGGTGACTCTGTCAGAAAAAAATAACCTTTGTTGTGGTTCAGGTAAAGGGCTGCTCCTCTTCCACTTTTATTGATGGTAATGTACTGAGTAAAATGTTGGGCATAAGCATTAAGCATTGGCAAATAACACTTTTGCTTTGGAGTGATATTATTGATTTATGGAGCGCAAGTCAGATTTTTCTTATCAGCTTTATTGCTTTAGCTCTTACGGTGGTGTCATCATTTCTCAACATAACCAATAAAAGACTTTCAAAATGAGAAAAATAACAGTTCCCTTGCATGCTTTTACACAGAAGATTTTGATCTGGTGGTGCTAACACAAGTGCATCGATAGAATTTAGCTCGTGGTGAAAGTGCGTGTATGCTTGCAAAACAGAAACTTTATGCTTGTTGTCTATATGCATTTTGCAGCACCCTCCAATAGTATATCTTGCCAATTTTCTCCTTTTGCTGTAAATTGCATTATTCGAATCGGGAGTGGTATGTTAGAGAAGAATGCTAGATGCTAAGTGACATATTGAGCCAATTTTTTTTCAATATGATTTCTGTTATATTGCCTGTGTTGACTAGCACATCTATTTGATATCTGCGCTGGGTGTCATCAAAAATGCTTTATTTCTGCTAAAGCACTTACGTCAGACGTTTTTATTTCATTGATGTCAAATGACATAGAACTCCTTGAGCAACATTTTTCCTTGTGAAGTGTATGTAGAAAGAAAAGATTTTTAGATAGTTCATGCAATTTAATAGAATGCCAAAACTTCAAATGTCTAAACATGGTGATGCCTCACCAGCATTCTCAATTTCCCTTAATCCACACCAGCATCTCACATGCCAGCCATTCATGATCTTTCACACAAAATTAAATCAGTACTAGCCTATTGTAGGCTAGTCCATCCACTGTGATTTCGGCATAAATTCAAATATGCCCCTCTGGGCAATTTCAGATCATGCCATCGATCCATTGCTGCATTACTGCATAGACCTCATACAAGGGCAACGGTTTTGACCTATATCACATAGGCGCTTCACATGTTTCAACCGCATTGCGCTAGAATCAACATGCAGGGATAGCATTTGAGTATAAGGTCAATCTATCACAGTCAGTATAACACAAAATAACAACACGGGACAACGTTGTTTCGGGTTACTGACCCTCATCAGCCGTATGCTTATTTTCTGCAATAACCTGTACAAAAACACTCCCACCACTCCTCTTTGGTTCAATTAAAGACCAAAGAGCATGTTTGTAATTCATGCAATTTAATTGAGAATGCTGGTGAGGCATCACCATATTTAGACATTTTAGATAGTTGTTAGGTAGTTCATGTTGTGATTTATGTAATAATGTGACATATTCGAAAAAGCTCACTTGAACCATTTCCAAGTAAAATACTCTAAGATATGTGACATCGCGCTGAACATTAAAGTTGAAGAAAATACGTTGCATCAAGCAAGATTTCACTGAGAGATTTCAATACAGCGTTCATGCATAAACAATATTGTTTTACAAAGATTTTTACTTATTATTGTGAATTACGCCCCATTGGCTTCAAAGTTTTTTTTACATTACAACCACCTTTATCACTTTATCTCTACTAAGCAGTTTTGCTACTTTTTCGTTAGTAATACCAATTTGTGCTGCAGCGTCTGCAGTGTTGAGCAGTTTTTGATGAAGTGACTGGCAGATGCTGCAGAATGTGACCGTTCACACACACAAAGTGAACCATCACATGTAGAATGATCGTTTGTGTCCTCAAGTGAGCATGAGAATTATCATGTGACTAAAAACGACAAAGCGCTTGGATTTTTATCTCCAGTTTTACTGCTCTATACTTCTGATTGAACTAGCCTTACTTTGTCTTCAAAACTATTATATTTCTATTTGTTCACTTTTTATCAATTGACAAAGCTATCATCATTTTTCATTCTTCACACTGGTCGTTGTAAAAATTTTTCTCTCTCACAGCACATTCAAAATCGATTTTAAAACATACAACATTTGTTTTAAAAAGTCACCAAATTTCTGGATTTTCCATTCGTTTACATTTTTGCTATGATCTCATTTTTTACTTACTTAATCTATCAAAGTGTTTGTTGCGCAATAGAATCTTGGTTTTATCTAAATATTAGGATTAAATACTTGAGATGACATAATGTATCTCTCAAACAGCTGGTCTGACTAGAACTTTACTGAGACTTAATATTTTGATATCAAATTACTTCTCTACCAGCTGTAGTTCCACATCACTTTTTGTTCAAAATATCAGCAAATGCATTTACAAGTAAACTGTATCTGGCTACACTACTATCTGCAATAATCATCAATTTCACTGTGTATATATGGCTTCCAACAACAATTATTCTCCAAATAAACAAAACCGAATACACATAAACAACACCTATCTCTCTCTAACTTTAAAGATTTCTGGATCATTTATTTATGAACAAAAACCATTTTTCCTTTTTCTAACAGATTCTGGATAAAGACACATGGGAAATCACCATGATGTCGCAAGTTCAAACTTGCAAGTGTTACCTCATTCACTGATACACCACCACGATTGCAATCTTACAATCGAAATCTTGTAAATAATTTTGCTCAAATCAAAATGTGACAAGCAAATTGATTATGTAAAAATCTCGTAAACAAGTATGACTAAATCAAAGCGTGGAAAGCATGTTTTGCCAAATCAAACCAATACAAGCAATTTTGGCCAAATCAAAATGTGCTAAACAACAAACTAACAAATTATTCTAAGTGGGTAAAAAACTTTGTTTGTGACAGTCTTCTTGCTTTTTGTTCATGAAAAAGATGCTAAAGAATAATTTTCGATTAAATCTTTCCAAACTTCATTACTATGCATATTTTCACAGATAAATTTTGTGTTGGATATTTGAATGTTTAGAGATAAAAGAAATTTCGGAGTACATTTAAACAAAGTGGAAATTTGGATGTTTCAAATGTCTCTTATTGATTATTTCCTAGAAAATCCCCATTAATGAATGATCGTGTGGTCATTATCCATTTTACCTCTCGATAACAAAATGATAAGAAATTTGCTGGAAATACAAGTAAATTAATTGCGTAAATTCAAGCTAATAGAAGTAAATTTTTGTATATGCTGATTATTTTAAATGCTTGTTATGGAAAAGGAATTCTTAATAAAAGGAGGATGCTACACATGTGTATTGTGGATATTGAGAAAGCATTGATACAGTTCCACGAAAGGTGATGGAGAGAGTAATGAGGAAGAAAAAAGGTTTACGAGAAGTAATTTCAAAAACGCTAATGAGCCTCCAACATCGCGCCAAAACGAAAGTTAGACTACAATCAGGATCATCTGACGAATTGTTGGTGCTAGTTGGTGTACATCAAGAACTTGTGTTGTCGCAATAGGTTTTTGAAAGTGTGGTGAATGAAATCACGGAGAATGCAACAGAAGTTTTGATGAATGAAATTTTGTATGCAGATGACTCAGTTTCAATAAGTGAAAGTATGGAAAATTTGAGAGAAAAGTTTTTAAAATGGAAAGAGGCGTTTGAAAGCAAGGGGCTGAAGGTTGATCTCAAGAAAACCAAAGTAATAGTTTCGACCAATTGACATACAGTACTGAGCATAGACTAGTCAACTAAAAGGCCTAATCTCAACCAAATCGCTTTTGATTGAATTTATTTGTTTCCGAGTTGCAAACTAGCATTCCAATTTTTAACTAATTTCTCATTAGTCTAAAGTATAACCTCAAATGTTAGGGTTCACCCTATAGGCCACCTTTTCAGCATAAATTACAGCTTTTGGTTAGCCACTTTTTTTGGCGCAAAATGTGTGACGTCATATGCAACCTTTTTATAGCAGGTCAAAAGAAATCTTCTTTCAAAAATTGATCAAATAAAAAAACATACGTTTTCTATAAATATAAAGGCAAGAATCTCGGAAACAAATGATTAGCTGGGAATTTACAATTTTGTGGAAAAAGTTTTTTTTGTTTTATTCACAGGCAAGAGTATAAATGTGAGCTTTTGCGAAATCACAATCATTAGATAAAATAAAACATAATATATATTTTTAGCTACAAATTTTTGGAACGTTATTTAACGTTGGAATATTTTTCTGAAACCGATGGGTTTGCCTGTGCGATTGCCGGCTTTAGAAAACTGGAGGCTCCCTCATATCGAAACGCAGTCGAGTGCGAATATTGCACTCTACACGTAGCTGACTTCAAAAGAAGAACATCTCCTTTAAATGCGCACGCGTGATAAGATTTAATCCGTTTTGATTTTAGAGATAAAGCTTTCGTGTGTTTCTTTTATATAGTGACTTGCATAATAAGTTAAAAGACCGTCGTATAAGAGTTTTGGTTCTGACTCTAAAAAAAATATTTCACTCCGCGGCTTTTCACACTGCCCACGAGACAGTTTTTCACAAACAGAAAAAAATCTTATTCTTGATGATTTGAACATAAACACAGTAAGCACACTGGTGTTGTAAACATAACTATAGAATGTTTTCAAAAACCGACCCGACTAGTCGTTTCTCATCGTTTGTTTTGGTGAAATAAGAAGTGTCAACGAGAGACTCCACCCAGTGGAGTTTCCTCATGAAATCGTGCTCTTGGAGCGATTGTGGATGGAAATTCGAGCGACCCAAACATCTACATTGATACCCAGCTGAGCAGACAGTGCATTCTTGATGCCATTACAAGATGTTATGTTTGGCGACGTACGATCATCTGCAGAAAAGAGGGAAGAAGATAGTCTGTCTTTAGAGACAGCACTTGTGGATGGCAGCGGTGGGAGCACAATTTGTTCTGGGAGGAGTATGCTCAGCCGTTGATCGAGGAAGAGGACGCTCAACCGGTGTTTGAAAAAAAGGTGCGATTTCCAAAGTCAGCTGCTTACGACATAAAATGCTCGTGTGGTAAATGCAGCATGTGTCTAGTTAACATGCGTGACTGCATCATTAACCCTTGTAAACATCATTCTGGTTGTTACAAGTGCACTGTACAGCTCAAGTCATGCTGTGTCTGCAGAAGACCAATCAAAAACATTTTTCGTTTTTTTTACTGTAATTTTTTTGTTTGTTTTGCATGATTGTAACCTATTTTATGTGTGTAGAAACGTTTTTAACTATACGCACCGTTTTTAGTAGTTTTTAAGGAGTTCTTTTGTTCAATTTTTTTTAATAAACAAGTTTTCTTAAACAAATATTTTTTAGGTTTTCATTTCAAAATTTTAGATAGAATTGTTTAGATCTATGGTCTTGGAGAAATTCCTATGAGCAAGCTCTTCAGTCGCTGCTACACTTGAAAACTAAAACTTTTCTTTGCAACTAGGATTTGACATCGTGATTAGAATTTGACGTCATGAAGATTTGTTGTACTCAAGACAGCATAACCTGTTTGCAAAACGCGTAGTTGGCTAAGCCTCAAAACGAAAAAAAATCTTATTAAACGCTTGCCTAAATTGACATAACGATCCGGTTTTTCTTCGGAATTGCTGAGTGTTGTTGGAGCCATTCTTTTTAAATTCCAGTAAAAATGTGCTCATAAATTACAAATGGCAAACAGAATATCTAAATTTAGTTTGTTTAGTGAAGCTTATTCTTGACATCAAATTTGAAAAATAAACTTTATAATTTTGTTTCTTCCTCTCTACCAAACAAACTCTTCAATTCTTTGGTCAATACTTGACCTTATCCACTTTTGGAAAATTGTGTCATGTTATTTCTCTATCGTACTGCAATTGTTTCCATTAACTCACAAATGTACCGTCTTATATATACTAAATTACACTAGATACTGATTATTTGATACTATAAAGATCAAGATTTTTTACAACTTATCGAAACTTAACACCATTTTGTACTTAAAAGCACAAATTTATTATTTTTCAAAATATGCATAGCGTTATTAAAGCAGAGCTCCTAGACATGGCTGCTCCTTCCCGACTCCCAAACTGGCTGTTTTGAAAGCTGTTCCCGCGCTCCTGACAGTCAACTTGCCCATATTGCTGTTGATTTATAATTACGGTATGGCTGCTGATTAGTACCTATTGTAGTCGGCTGTATATATATTGCGGTCCAATGGCATATACTCCCGGCGATTTGTAAATGTTGCAGATGATTTTTATGTACAACAGATTTAGGAATCGATTTGAAAATGTTGTAGCTAATTTGCAGATAGGCCTATTGCAGTCGATTTGTACATATTGCAGACGATTTGAGCGGATTTGATTCCATTACCACAAATAGCATTGATTCTGGTCTACACAGCAAACAAACTTTGCTTTGACAAGCATCACTTCAAAATTTATCGTCCCTTCAACAAACTCTCAATAGCTTACTATTAGATTAGCCTACAACATATAAGGTTTCACCTTAGTAACTCTATATTCTCAATCTTAACGCTAGCAAAACTCATACAACTAGAATCAATTGAAATCGATAAAAGATGGCTTACAACTATAATTAGGAAGAGCAAAAACTTACCTCTTATCTCACAAATATAGCCTATTTGAGTGCTAGAGCAAGGTGCAAGTGCCAGCCCAGGTTGACGACTATGCTTAAACACACCACAAGAATCTCGTGGTGAAAAATCTTTTGGAGGAACTGGCCAAGCACTTTCCAAACCGCTGTAGGCGTCTGTCATGTCATACCAGGAAACTTTTGAACCAAAACCTCTTTTAAAACCAATTCGAAAAAGATGTGTTGGATCGCGATCTAAATAATTCAATCAATAAGTCCACTTAATTGATCTTCAAAAAGTGATGTTGTCGTTTTGGAATTGCTTAAAACGATGATTCTTAAATTGGGTTTGATCGATCCCCCAGGATTCTACAAGGTTTTTTGGAATAAATATTCAGCAAATAAATCTCTCGTATTGTCAATTAAAAGCTTTTAAAGAAAACACTAAAAAGGGCAGTATTGGCAGGGACCCTGACTGGAGCTGATGTATTGGAAGCTGAAGCACCGTTGGCTGTCCACAAACCAACGGCAAAACTATATATGAAACCATTGCCCGTGCACATATTTTGAGATTAGTTGCAATGCGTAAGGCTGCACTTACAACTTATCCAAGGAACAGCAAAAAATAATTTCAAAACGCTTCTGCTGCAGAAGATGGATGATATCTGACCCATTCCAAGTAATTATGTTAACAATATTCTATGGATAACCGAGATTTATCGCACTACTAACAGCACAAAAGAGCAGTCAACACCAATTGAAATAAGGAAAAGAGTAAATTTAAGTAGATCTGTTTGTTACAAAATTGATAATAGTCAGCTGTTATGAAGAACAGCAATCGCTAAATGTACTGTAGCAATGAAAATTTCAAAAATAAATAAAAAATCACACTCCAGCAATTGGATTTCATACCACCGACAATCACCTCAGGGTTAACATTATTAATTTATCCGGCTGTAACCAAGGCGCAATTGTGACAGCAGCAGCAAAAACTTAATAGCTCATTTGTCTTAAAACACAAAGCATAATTAAAAAGAGATCGAGTTACAAACATTATGGAAAAATAGGTATAGCCTTTATTTTTCTCGTGCCAATCCCTATGGTTTTCCTTCAGATGTGTACGAGAACACATTTAAAGATAACCTAAAATATAAGCCCGGAATAGTGATCGTTTTTACAAATAAAAAAAACAAGGTATTCTGTTGTAGACAGTTTTACGACTGGATTCTCTTCCTTTCGTATTTATGTTTATGACCTCAAGTCTCTGGCTGCGACTTATTTGTTCGTGCACCAAACAGCCGCCTCAACGTCGTGGTGCGGTCCCGGATCTCGTTTGGGTTCGGTGGAAGTGGCTGTTGGCCTTTCCGAGAGTCCCAGTTACCCCGGCCACTCCCTCGTACAAACCATTTTTTTACCGTGCTACTCCATGAGCAACTGCAGAAGGGCAGCACGCAGCTTCTTCAAAAAATCGGTCGCCCGTCTTCTCTCTTCTTCACCCTTTCTTTTACCCGTCTTCGTCTGCTCATTCTTCTCCTTCTGCTGTTGAGCTGCAACGTTCATCCTATCCCTGGTCTCGTCTTTCCCTGTTCAGTGTGCGCTGGAAATGTGACCTGGCGGGGTAGGTCAGTGCAACGCCGCACCTGCTCCAAATGGGTCCACTTAAAGTGCTCACTACTCTCTCTAAATTCAAAGCTCTTGGCAGCTCTCACTCGTGGAGGTGCCTTCCCTGCTGCGTCCCTGCTTCTTCTGGAGACAACACTGTAACTTACTTCTTGGACTCTTCCAGTTTTTATACCTCCACTGTTCTATCTGGCCCATCTAGACCCCCTCTGCTAATGCAGTACTCCCGCCCCACCCTCGCCTTCCAACTTCTTATCCGCTTCCTCCGATTTCGTATCTTTTCCCTCTGCACCCTCAACACCGCTTCATGCTCCTGGCTGTCTCTCTACACTTCCTACTTTCGCTTCCCCACTTCACTTCCTTAAGGTTCTTCAATGAAACTCTGGCGGTCTCCATGCCAGGAGCACTAAGCTTCTCCACTTTCTTTCATCTCATCCCGCAGACCTTGTTTGTATTAAGGAATCTAACCTTATTTCATCTTCCTCTTTCCAGATTTCTGCTCTACGTTCTGGTTGCACCCACTCCCGGTCTGGCATTCTCTCTCCAGAAGCCACGCACGCTAGCAGCGAAGTCATCATTTTTGTCAGGCAGGACTTATCCTTCTCGGAACTTTCTACCTCCTCTCTTTCTTCGCTTGACCCCGACTCTGCAATCCCTACTCTCATTATGTAAAGGGTCAACATCTCTCTAAACAATTCCTCCTCGCTCTATTTCCTTAATGTTTATGCTCCCCCTATTCGCTTTTCTCTGACGGATAGCAGAATTGTCTCCTTTTCTCCCTCCATCCTTTCCCTCCTCCAGAATTCTCTTCATTCTGGGGAACTTCAACTTCCATCAGCCACTCTGGGACTCAAAAGTTACTTCCGACCCTCCTTGGGAGGAAGTATTCGATTGGGTCATATCTTTCGACCTCCTCCTCCTCAATGACCCTGATAAACCTACTTTTATCCATCGCTCTTCTGGCAGGTGCTCCTCCCCTGACATCTCTTTTGCTCCCACCTCTATCGCTCTCTCTTGCTCCTGGGAGGTGCTTTAAGACTTGGGTTCTGATCACCTATCAGTTCTTTTAACTTTCCCTCTTTCTCTGGTTTTTCGCCCCAACAAACGCGTCACTTCCTTCAATTTTCCGAAAACTCGCTGAGATGACTTTGACTTTGTTCTTCTGCTGCTCTCTTTATTTTTCTGATACTAAATGCGGCCAAATTTTCCATTCCTTTCGGTGGCAAAAAAAGCCGTCCTTAAGTGTGGTGGTCTGCTAAAGCGAAAAAAGCGGCTAGTGAAAGACGTAAGGCTTTTGCTGCAGCTCACAGAAGTGATGAAGATCATCTGGTTTTCATCTCCACTTCCCGACGTACTTCGTCTGGCATCGCCGAGACCAAAGCTGAAGAATGGCAGGAAACTTGCTCTTCTCTCTTACCCAAATCTAACCCTAAACCTGTGTACTCTTTCCTTCTTCTTGCTCTCCTAGCTTCCCCGACTTTTCCTCACCCAGGAGTCGGCTTTGGTCTTCACCGATTACCTGAGATCCCACTTTTCTGTCTCCCAGACAAAGGTCTTAACTCTTTCAATACTGTTGGGTTATTTTTAATTACTGTTGGGACAAATTGATCCCACCATTAAATACTGTAGAGATAAAATCGGCTGCCTCTAACCTCTTCTCGTCTGCTGACACTGGCCCAAACACAGATGCCAATCCCATGCTAAAGCGTCTTTTTCGCTCAGGCATGGATTTTCTTCTTCACGTTTTCAATCTTTCCTGGTATTTGCATTCTTTTCCTTCCATCTGGAAATATCTTTCATTATTCCCATCCATAAAATGGGAAAGCCTCTCGACTCTCCTGCTTCCTTCCGGCCTATCTCTCTCACCTCCTGCGTCTCAAAGCTTTTTGAACGATCTATCTCGTCTTCTTTTCTTTTTGGAGTATAACTTCATTCTCTCTCCCCGCCAGGCCGGTTTCCGTCCTGGACCGTCTACTCTGGATCAAATTCTGTTTCTTTCTCAGTCCATTTCGGATGGGTTTAGCAAACCCATGCCGGAATCTCGGACGATCCTCGCTACTATTGATTTCTCGAAAGCTTTTGGCTCTGTCTGGCATTCCGCCCTTTTTCATAAACTCATTTCCGCTAGCCTCAATCTTTTCTTTCTGATAGACGCCCTTACGTGGTTTTTCAAAATCACAAAAGTTGCTCTTTTTGAGTCTGTCGAGGTGTTCTGCAAGGATCCGTTCTTGGCCGTGTACTTTTCTCTCTCTTCATCAATGATCTCCCTGCTTCTCTGCCTTCTTCCGTCAGCTGTTTTCTGTTTGCTGACGGTATGGCCATTTGTTCCTACCCCCCTCAGTTCCTTTGTGGTGGAGGCTACTCAAGGAGCTCTGATTCGACTGAATCTCTAGACTGAGTATTGGTGTCTTCCTCTCAATCCGAGCAAATGTGGCGCCCCTTTCTTCTCAGTGGATCCCTACCAAGCTAACTTTAGTCCAATCTCCTCTTATTCAACTCCCATCTCCGTTTCAATCCCATTCCAACTTTTCTTGGGGTCATCTTTGACCGCGCTCTTTCTTTTTCTAAATATAAATCTTCGCTGAAGGCTAAGTTCTTCCCTCGTCTCAGGGCCTTACACTGTTTCTCTGCTTCCTCAAGGGGCCCCGCTAAGAAATTTCACTTGTTTCTGTATAAAGCTTTCCTTCGGCCCCTTCTTACTTATGCTTCACCCGGATAATTTTCTTTTCTAAGCGTTACCAATATTACCGAATTGGAACACCTCCATTGAGCGGCTAGTCACGCCATCTCGTACTGCCCCTCGACCTCCCCTAACCCACTTCTCCTCACTGAGGCTTCTCTGCCTCCCCTAAGAGTTACCCTCACTCATTCCGCTCATCTTATGAGCGGGCCCTTTGTCTTCCAACCTCTTTTTCCATTTCAGGATTACCCAGACTTGGAGTGAAATCAAGACTCTGCAGATCCTCCTGGGGAGCTTTTGCGTCCACTTACCCGCTCATGCTTTCTTCTTCTTCTAGAAAAGCTCGCCTTGCTTGCCCTCTCTCATCTCCTTGGAACCTGCCTTTCTTCACTGTGGAGCTCATCCTTTCGTCTCCATTCCTTTCCTTTCCTCCATCCTTTCCTTTCGTGCTCTGACCCCCCTCTCTCTCGCCAAGATGCGGCTATCACTTTCCTTGACTTTCTCCCTCCTTGCAATCTGGTGCTTTGAAAAAACGGCTCTGTTCGCTTTCCTTTTGGCAAAAGCGGCTCTGGCGTACTTGCCAACTGCTCTCACTGTGGCACTAAGGCCACTCTTTTCTTTTCAGCAAGCCCAGTATGTTCAACTTTTTCCGCTGAAGCCTGCGCCATTCTGCAAGTTCTTTGCTGGTCTCGGCAGCATCAACAAGTCTGCCACTTCTCTTCCTATTTGACTATCGCTCTGTCCTCGCCACCTTTTCCTCTCCTTCATCTTTCCTTTTACCTTAGTTTCTTTCGCAGATCTGGCAGGAACTGTCTTCTCTCTTTCTTGCTATTCTATCAGGCTACAATGAGTTCCCGAACACTCTTTTCTTCCAGGAAACGACGCAGCTAATGAGTTGGCCAAACGGGGAGCGCTACTCGTGCCCTCTGCAATCCCTGGTAGTCTCTCTCCTCTTATTTATCATATACAGTCTTCTCTTTTCTCGGACTGGAGGCGTATTGTCCCATCTAAACACATGTTTCCTCAATTTCCACCAAGTAACTTGTGCTCCCTCGTCACGCTCGCTATGTGGTCTCTCGACTACGTTGCAACGGACATTGCCTACTGTTAAGCTCTTTTCTCTCTAGGATTGGCAGAATCGAGAATCCTTCTTGCAGCGCTTGCGGACACTCGTTCCAGGACACCTCTCATCTCATTCTGCACTGTACAGCTACGGACTCTTTGCACGGCTCGCTCTTGGCAACTTTTTGTTTCTTTACAATTTCTGGTCCAGGTTGAGAAGAGTTGTCTAGCTTCTGGGGCTCCATGGTGTTCCGCCATGCCCCCATTCCTCAGAAGTGGTCGGGTAACAACAACAACAACAACACTTATTTGCTCTGTTTTTGGCATAGCGGTAGCCAGGAAAACAAAGAGAGTCATGACTGCTCAAAAACTTTCAATCTTAATTCCGAAAAGTCTATAAAATTTTTCGCAAGTAAAGTATCAAAAATGTTTTTTTACTTGCGGTGGCATTATACACAGGAATTTTGCTTTATTTGGATTTCCCCCTAAACTTTTCTCAACTTGCAGGGTACACCTTGTATAGCCTGGTTGATGCATAGGCGTAGACAAGAGCGTGAAAGCAGCACGGATCTCATATTTTTAGCGCTGACCCGCGGTCTACGAGATGCGCCCTAAAGGTTATAGGATTTTGCTTTTGTGTAAGCTAGTTGAACTAGAGACCAACTTAAAGTTGCATGAGATTTAGTAACTTGCTGGAAATATATAACTGCAATTTTAGCTCTTTGTAAGGCTTATTATATTTTTCATGTACGATAGAAAATGGCTTACTTAGTTATTATTGTTTCACAACTTCTACATTTTTCAGCCGACAATTAAGCAATGGCCATGGAGTAATAAAAACCTTAAATTTGTGGTCGATTTTGGGAAATGTTCATCAGAAGCTCTCTGCATGCTTCAGATTTTGTCTCGCAGATCAGAGAGATTCAAGTAAGGATGTAAGGATGTTGAAGATGATCTCTAATGTGGAGGGCCTTACATAAGTAGAACGAAAACCAATCTTGAGCTAGTGAAGAAAATGGTCCGTGAAGATCGTTGGTTAACTGTTCGACTGATCTATAATGAACTTGGATTTAGCTGAAATAGCGTTTGGCAAATAATCATTGAAGATCAGGAAATGCGGAAAATTTGTGCAAAAATGGTGCCAAAATTGTTGAATGATGAATAAAATTTGCAGCACATGTTATGAGGCGAAGACATCCCGGACAATTTTGATTCCGATCCAGATCTACTGAAGAAAGTTATTACTGGTGATGAAAAGTGAGTATTTAGCTGTGACCAAAACCTAAACTCCTGTTCCCACTAGAAGAGTCTTAAAACACCGCAGATCAAAAAAGCAAGGCAATCAAAGTTTAAAATTAAACTCATGCAGATAGCATTTTTTGATACCAGAGGCATTGGACATTTCGAATTTTTGCCGCAGGGTCACACTGTCAATCAGCATGTTTAAAATATTTACAATGATTTTTTTGTTCAGTAAGAGAAAAAAAGCGAGATTTGTGAGAAAGCAACTCATGGCTGCATCACCACGATAATGCGTCCCCACACACCGAGAATCCAGAATGTTTTGGCAGAAAAAAACATTACAGTGCTGGAACTACCTCCCTACTTGCCTGATATTGTTTTATATAATTTTTCTTCTAAGCGAAGTTAAAAGCACCATTAAAGGAAAACATTTTTCAAACATGAATGCCATCAAAAGGGCCGTTACGAGGGAGCTTTAGAAGATTCTCCAAGAATCGTTCCAGAAGTGTATGGACGCGAGACAAAAAAGAATGAAAAAGGCATTACCCTCAAGGTTGATTACTTTCAAGGGGACAACGATTACACTTTACTTAAATAAAATTAACGTGACCTCAATCTCAAAAATTTTAGGACACACCTTGTATTAGGTATTTTTAAACAAAATAAAATATTTACCTGTTTACAGAGCAATTTTATCCAGAGGTTTTGTTTTCTTTAATATCCCATTATAAGCAAAAAAACTGTGTTAATCGTACCAGACAGAGAAAAACATCATAAAGCGAGTCTTAAGCATGCAAGAATAAAAATGAGAAGAAGTATGCTCAAAAAGCATAAAATGCTTAAATAAAGAATTGTTTGTTGCATTCTCTAATGAGTTTAACATGTTGTGAGAGTTGTTTTTATAGAAATGACTTAATTGATATCTCCTGAGATTGCCTTTAATCGCGTTTTAAGTAGTTTTTGAGAAAATCCAGGTAACAAGTTGTAAAATCAAGGGTTGATTATGACGTCATTACAGACCCTAAACGGATAAATTTTTTGTAGGTCAGGTGCTTGCTTTTATTTGAGTACAAAACTGCTTTCCTTGGTCAAGACATGAATATTTAAAAAATCCTTGATCATGACGTCATGAACATTCTTGTGATACTCACCCTGAGGTTGTGATCAATCGTGCCAAGTTTATTGGTTGTACGTTCGGTAGTTTCCGAGGAGTTGAAGCGCATGTACGTACGTACGAACACAGAAAATTGCACTTTATATATTAAATTTTTTTTGTTTGGCAGATTAATTCCGCAAGCGTGGTCAAAATGTTGTCATTGATAACTAGGGCTAAAACGCTATATTTGCTTGAAAAGATTAATAAAATAAATATTACCATTAAAAGTGTCAATATCGATCAGATGCTTTACAATAAAAATTTGGCAATTAAGGTTCAGGAGTAAAAGCAATCACTTTGCAAGCTTGCAGTAGCTTCTCAAAGTCCAAAAAACTATAATCTTTACCACAATAAGCTGTTGCAACGTTTTGATAAGATGCTCGTTGTGACGTTGGAATGTCAAACGTGTTTAGAATCTTTTAAAAAATAAACTTAAAACATGTTAATAGTTTTTCACATTTTTATTCTGACCACTTTAATGAACTTTATCAGATCTCCAACGCATTCAATATGCACTGTTACATCATCTGCAAAAACATTTCAAGTGATGACTGTTATCTTTGACAACATTTTGGATACCGTTATCGAACAAAATTACGTAAATTCCGAACTGCCTACATTTTTTCCAGTACTGTATGGAGGCAACATCTAGCATGAGTACCTATGCACCCTTTTTGGAAACCACGGAAAGCAGGAAATACAGACAGATAGACAAGATTAGGGGCGAAGCAGATATCTGAGGTCAATGAGAGACGCCACATAGTTTTAAACATAATCGAGGATCTAAAACAGCAGCAATATGTTTTATCACAAAAACCAAATGCGTTGAGACGCCTGAAACGCATTGATTTAATCTTTTAATCCTCTTGCCATCCTTTTACACTCTCTTTTTCTTTTGTCCCACTTCTTCTCTCCCCTTTCCTGTTTGTTTCACCCCTACTCCTTGACCTATTATGATCTTTTTCTTTCTTTTTTCCATAATCTACCTGCATTTTTTACCCAATTTCCTTTTTGTTCCCTTTTTTCTCCTATTTTACTCTTCTCTATCGTTTAACCCCTCCCTTTTATTTTACCCTTTTTAGAATCTTTTTGTTTGTTTTCCAACTCATGGTTACCACTTTTCTTCTATTTTTACCCTCTTTTTCCTATATTTTTTTTGCTATCGGTCCATTTATGTCTTTTTTTCAATACCCGCTTTTCCCATTTGTTTTTCTTATAATTTTTTTGCCACTTTTATCACCCTTTTTCCCTTTCTTTAACTCCATGTATACCTTCTTTTGCCCATTCTTCTGTTTCCAACTCTTTCTGTCACTCCCCCCCCCCCCTTTTTCATATTCATTCCTGCTCCATGTAATCTCATTTTTTCTTCCATTCACTACCTTTTTTTCTCTTCTTTTTCCGTTTACATATTCTTGCCCCTTTTTAACCAACTCACCTTTTATTCTAGACTCTGCACTCACTGCGCCGCTTCTTTCACTATCATACCCTATCATTATGCCCCCTCTCTCCGATTGCCATCCTTTCACATTCAACTTTAGATAAATGGTCTTCAACATTGAGTTTTTGAAAGTAGCAGTATCGCATTACTTACCGGTACCATATCTGCGTCAAATTGCTTTTAAAAAACTTGATGCTTATAACCTGCCAAAATATGTGGTGGAACGTGCAATCAAACTTATACCATTTGCCTCGTGCGTTGAGTTTACTAAGCTTATAGCAAGTACTTCCAATTTAATTAACTCACAAACCTACTTGTATAAAAAGGTACCGAATATCATTGTTACAGCACTTCTTTGGTCTTTTAAAATATTCTTTTTGAGTGCAATTTCTATGTTAAAATTTACTCTGCAGAGTAGCTGTACTAGGTTTACCATTAAAGCAAATATTCACAAGTGTAAACTGAAAGTCTACTCTTACCATATGGCAATAGAAGCGTATTCTTGAAAAATGTATTTACTTCCTCTGAACGTAATTTAGCCAATTGTCCACCCAAATCTTCGCACTCAAACTCTGCTTGCTGGTATGTTTCAGTAGTTTTGTTACGAGCAACATATCCATATCCTTGAAAAACAGTATAAGGGTGTTTCAGGGCTACCACATTCAGGAAAAACGATGACAGAAATACCAACACGTATACATTCATGGCGACCTATTTAAAATTGTCTTAAATAATCACCGGCATTATTTTACTGTTCACACAGGCCGGCATGGCTTCGTTAAGAAAGCTTTTTGATTAAGGTAATCAACACTACAAATTGTATTATGACGTTGTTCAGTTTAACTATTAAAAAATAAAGGTCAGTTTGGATTATTGTAACAGTGACTACTTAACTACATGATTGGAAATTCATGACGGTTTGTAATGTCTCGCCCTTATTTGTTTAACCCCTATCAGGACGCTAATAATCGCATACGTAGAAGGACGATAGACTACATTTTGTAGTCATGGCCTAACATGTGGCTTTAAGATGTAAATTTATTTTCGCGATGATAGTTTATGCTTCATTGCTGATTGGTACTTAATTCCTCAATAGAAATGAATGAAAAACGGCATTTTGTTCAAGAAATATGTGGTTACTAACAATGTCTCTAAAAGATAAACTTATTTTGCAGATACAGCTAAAAAGTGAAAATGCAGGCTTGCTGCCTGCGTCTAGCTGGTGCAGCCCTATAATAGAGGATGGGTAACTTGTTCTTTGTACTCATTCACTAAAAATAATAATCAGAAGCCACAAACGAATGTAGGCTAAAGAATACAACTTGATCATTTTTAACGTCAATTTAGCAGCAAAAAGAAATTAACGAAGCACAACGTTGCATCTGCATGATAAAACGCATTGTTGAATATTGAAACATACAAAACTATACAGTCTTGCGCATAACTCATCAGAAAACACAAAACAAAGTACAGTAATTTTAATACACAGGCCACAAAAGTTCCTTTCGTTTAGAAGAAGAAAGATGTCTTTCTTCAATCATCTGCACAATGATGACATTTACAAATTTTCAAAACTACGGAATGTTGTGGGCAAACCGACTTTTTGCACAAACTGCATTGCCTTCTAGAGTTCCTTTTGCACACTGTACATTTCTTTGGCAGATTCGGTGCTGTAAAAATTTGCGAGTTGTTTCCTCTTGCAGCTGGTGACAAAATTCCCATTGCAGCTGCTGCCTCGTGAACTGATCGTCGTGTTCTCGTCTTGGTAAGCCTCGCTTGTATGGCAGGTGTAGCTAGTTGCAATGTTAGGTTGGTAAGAAATTCTTTCCGATCGCTTTGGTACCCACATTTTTTCAGGATAACGTAGGCATTGAGTGCAGCTGCATCCAACATGTCGTAAAAAAAACAAAAGGGGCCAGCGCACAGTTTTTCGTCGACAAGAGAATGCTTCTATGCTTTGGTCAAACCTATCCACACCACCTTTTTTTTCATTATAATCCAAGATCAAGTGGGGTTTTTTACTTTCATCACTGGCCACTGATGGTTCGGTGTGGGTGGAGCTAAGTAGCATTACTGGTTGTTTGTTTCGCTTGGCTTGGTAAGCAACCAAGCATATTCCATCAGAGTGATTGAACACAAATTGGCTGCTATATAATTCGGTCTTTTGTCTCAATGTTAGTGGAATTTCCCGACGATGTCTCCGTACGGTACCCAAAATCGTTAAATTTTCTTGAAGCAATTGTTGTGTAAGACTGTAACTCGTGAAATAGTTGTCAGTGCAAACATCCCTTCCAGTCCCGTACCAAGGTTCCAAAAGTTTCATCACAACATCTTGAGCCAAATTATGATGAACGCGATTACCCTCCTTACCACCGTATGCAATTGCATTCAATCCATAGCCAGTGTTAGATTCACAAGCCCAAAAAATCTTTATACCATACTTCCGTGGCTTAGAAGGCATGTATGTGCGTCCAGGAATTTTTCCTCGATAGCCAACCAGCTGTTCATCGACAGTAATACATTCTCCTGGAATATAAACACGCCTTGCATTTCCAAGAAAAATATTCCATATTTCGGATACAGCTGCAAACTTATCTATCCGCTTTCGTTCATCACGTGTGTGCCAGTTATCAAAACGAAGACACCGCAATAAAAGCTTAAAACGATTCAAGGACATCACAGTACGATAAAAGGGTCTGCTATCACTTGGTTGCCATAAACCTTGCAGATCTGAAAAATTGTCTCTGTCACGTCCAGCTCTCAAAATCAGAGCCAGTCCTGCTTTTAACTCCTCCATCAAAAAATTTATTGTTGGATAACGTACGTGAAGGCTCCTTCGTATTTCTCGCAGTTTCCTGTTCGTATGCATGAGAATTGTACGCAATATTTCTTCACTGATCAAAGCTTCAAAACTTTCCACCTCACTCCGAGGGTTAAGAATTGCTCTTGGAGTCTCCGTTAGCACATTTCTTCGTCGTCTTCTTGATGGAATCGGACGAGATGTGTACGAAATATCACTTGGACTTAGAAATTGATTATTATCATCTTGATCGTTTTCTTCTTCACTGTTTACTGATTCTTCATCATCATCTGAACTATCACTTCCTCTTTCAACGAACACTTCAACATCACCTTCATCATCAGCAATTACACCAACTTCTTCCTCGTTATCTGACGGATCCCGTAGACTGTCGGCAGTTTCGATCAAATCGTCTTCATCCTCATCACCATCATTATATAAATCATCTTCTGTGATGCCCAAATTAGCACAAAGTTCACTAAACATTACTGGTTTATCCATACTGTACCATACAGCGTTCACAGGCCTATTACTAAGAACAATTACACTGTAAAAATAATAATGATGCACTAATTTAGATTCTCAGACGATCACTAATAAAAGAAATATCGTGGGTAAGGCACCAAAACTGGCGAGGTTTAATCTACAGTATGTGTTTGAGTAAGGAAATAACAATTGTTCGAGTAAAAAAGTTAATAACCATCGACCCACCTCAGTCACAGGGACAAAAACTGATGGAGCCTAGACTATTCTAAATTAGACCCCAAATTTGTGTGCAGCCCCTTTCACACCGAAGCTACCTGTACTTGCATATCGAATACATAACTTTATGTAACTATACGCCAACAGTACTTTGCGGCTTCAGTGAGAACGGGGCTGAAGAACTTTTCCTTCCACTTTGTGACGTCACTATCGCTGCTAGGAGAAGGTTTCATTACTTAGCCTCATAGCACTCATAGTGTACGTTCCTGCTATTCTACAAGGTATGATTTTGACCTTCCTTTTTATAGAATTGTTTAGAGATGAATTCACTGACCTTCAGTTAAAAAAACACGTCACATATACTGCTAAAATGCTGCAAGACGCAAATTGATTATAGCAATATTTGCTGCTAAAATTCTGAGAAACACAATTTAATTATAGTTGTTTTCGTAAAACAACCATGGTCTTAGCTTTTAGCCAAAATAAACACACCGATGTTGACAACTAAGCTTACTAACTCAACTGCATGAACAGCAACTGAATAAACAGTGTCTAGTTTTACCTAAGTATGTTTGGAGAGTGAAATTACACTTCTAAAATAGCGTTATGCATTGATTGTAATGGTAAATATGAATGACTACATTTTGTTGTCTATCGTCCTTCAACGTAACTTTTCTTGATTACTTCAAAATCAATGAAGCGTGAACAAAAATTTTTGCACACAGCAAACATCTCATAAAACCTTTCATCATAGTTGGAGAATGCCTGGATATCTAGAGAAGTATGGGTGTGGCGGGGTTTTAAATACCCCATGACTACAAAATGTAGTCAATCGTCCCTTTAAGGGTTAACATGCAATTTCGTTTAGTCACTCTTCGATATAAGTGAAGAAAAAAAGGCATGTGATAAAGCTTCATTTATTTGCGGGAAAAATAATAAAAGTTGTACAATATGCTGTAAATCAAGACCATATCTCATCAGAAGCAATGAGATTTTGAATATAAATACTGTAATTGTAAGTAAAAATTTAGGTTGTGCAGTTTAATCTCTCCCCAAAACGTTCATTTAAGTGAGTATAAGTTTTGTTGCAAGGCTAACAAACAAGACTTGGCAAAAACCTTGAGATTAAGAATATATAGTTTTGTCGGATTGTTGCGACTTTAAAACAGTAGCTTATTTTGGTGTTTTTGTTCTTAAATGTTTTTTACCGGTTTAGTTGAAGTTTTTTTATTGCTAAATCTAAACCTTCTATTTTAGGTGTATAAAGAGCTGCGTACACAAAAAAGCAATGAAGCGCAATGCAAATTGTGCAACCGTTTCCTTTAAACCAGGGGTGAGCAGCCTGTTCTGCAGATGGGTCAATTTTACAGAAGTGGAAGATTTTGCAGGACTGTCAGAGCTCTTAAAGTAAATTTTGGAGTGAGACTATGTATTGTATATGCAGGAGCGTCGAGACCTAAATGGTAAAGGGAACTGAATATTTTCAACGTTTTCAAGTGCCCTTTTTATGCATTTCTCTATGTCATGTTTTGTCATATGCGAAGGGGTGGTGGTTTATTATTTTTATGGCCAGATGGACTACGACAAAATTTCATCTCTAGTCTCGGTCCCCAATACCACTTCAAGTCAACTCAAAGCACAATGTTACGTTTCTAACTCTTGAAGTCTTAGTTAACTAGTTGCTAAATCTTGAATCAGACTAAAAGCCAATAAATATATTTTATTCCACAAACAGAAGCGCAACACCGGCGTCTGCTGGTCATGGTTACACATGTTACAACTCAACTGCCGTGCAATGCCTTCTATTCGACTTACATCACGCCTTATCAGCTTTTTAGTATACAGCGCGCTCAGTACGTCTGAAGGTGAATCGTGTTATCGAGACAACAAGTGACCAAATCAACATGTAACGATACTACCTGAAATTTAGTGGTTGTTCCCCCATACGGAAGCAGTGCCTTTGAAGAAAACCCATTCAAAACCCGCAGTTTGTGAAAAAATTAAACAATTTTGAGATTTGGGAAAAGTTGCACACCCAATTAATTTTTATGTCTCTCCAAATATAGTACCTTGGCACCGATTGTGTAACCTGCTTTTGTTTTGTATGTTGCCTCAGGCACAACGCCAACTGACACAACCAGGGTTATTCCACCCCCCAAAAGGTTGCTGTACCTCCTCGAAAGAAAGCGGTGCCCCAGAAGAAAACGTACTTTACAGCCTAAGTTTGAGAAAAAATGTAAGAATTATGAGATTTAGAATCGATTTTGGCTCCCTATTCAATTTATTCATTGAATGTAGCAAGAGCGTTTGCATCCCTAAATGAAAAATGGCTAAATACTTTTAGAAAATTTATTATATAAAGCAGGGGTGCACGCCTACTATATTGGTAAAAATGTTTGCAAAGAGATATCGTAGCAATCAGCCATGGTTCTCTGTCGCGTTTCAATAGAATTTTTAGTCCTGCCTCGACTTTCCTTTTTTTTTTAAAATTGAGACGACTTATAGTATCACTCGAATAATTAAGTCTGGCTGCAACTTAAGAGCTAGGAAAAAATTGGCTTCTACCAAAATACTTGGAACAAGAACAAATATAATTCACCGAAATAATATTTCAAGACTTCAAGCTTTTTCGCTCCACGATCACAGAAAATAAAGCACTTTAATATAACGATCACGAAACAGCCAAAACTGTGTATCGCATCTGCAGGAGCTTAACACTCAACTCCACGAATTATTCGTTGACACTTGTCACTTCAACAATCCGCAATAAATCACCATAGAACAACGTACTTGTACTATTTTTTCTACTCTGCCACTTTCTGCCACCACTACTACTAAATCGTAAAAATCTCGCAGCCTTATATGTAAATTGGCGTTGTTCCAGAAAAAGCCAGAACATCTCACGTGTTACAGAAAAAAAGTACTGCGAATAAGTTACGTAACCGGCAAACGAAAATCCTCGAAAAAACAAGATTTACGCGATTACTCTGGAACTTATGCAAATCTAAATGCGAAGGAAAAAAAGGTCTTTTGCGATCAACAGCAAAGCGAACAAAATAATACGGCTAAACATAGCGACAAAATTACAGCAACTATACATACATAAAAACCATTCTTACAACGCAAATTTACTTATTCGTGACACTCTCATTTCAGCAAAATTCCATCAAAGACCAATATTTAGATTAACCCTTTCTCTACCAAAAAAATTCCACGCAAATTGTGCCATTGGGGTCCAATGGACCCCAGATTTCAAAAGAGCTTTTGGCCGTAAACATCTTACACAAATCAACAAATTAACAGTAAAAACTGTAAAAACAAACAATTTAAACACAAAAACAAATAACAAACGCTATAAAAAACAAAACAAAAATGCGGTATTTAGGCCTTATCATATATATTCAGTTGCACTGCCAGTCAAAGATTAGATGATGCACTGCAATTACGTTATTTACCTTTTCCCAGCGTTTATGCAGTGATTTGCATGTTTATGAAGTTTTGTAACTGCTTATTCCCAATCATCATTTTTGTAAAAAAGATGCAACAACATAGGAGTTCAAATAAATAATATCGACATATAAAAGCAAGGCCGATTTAGTCAGCACAATGGTTGGTTACACAAAAGCCAAAACGCACAATTTTTCAATACTGCAAACCAATGATCACAGTTACAAAGCGTTTAGAATACTGCAAATGCTTACTTCCGACACTATTAGTTTTAGCCTATTAGTGATTGTATTGTATGCAAATAACTTGCGAATGTTCTTGACAAATGTTGTTATTGCAGGCGCTGGATCCTTATCTGCATTTTCGATCTTTGCTTCTTTCACAAAGATAGCATCTGGCTTTCTTTGTCTTTGTTGCTTGGTTCTCGGTTGCAGCATCCTTTTTCTATTGCTTTGAGATCTTTTTTGCATTGACAGAGCACTTGACATTCCAGCAAGTTTTTTTTCAAGCGAATCAAAAACTTTCTCCTTTTCTCGCTAAAAATCCGATTATTTTTATCATGCAATTGCTGCCATACTACGTAAGCATTGGTAGTGCTAACGTCGATCATGTTGTAAAATAAAGCTACTGGCTATCTTCTAGTCATCCTCTTGCAGATGTACGTTCGAACCATCCTATCCAAAATGTCCACTCCACTTTTGGTGCTGTTGCAATACAAGATTACTTCAGACTTGTTTTCAGCAGAATTTGAAGCTATTTCAGGAGGTGAGTGCATCGTCGAAAGCGTATTAACCACACAATCTTTATGGGGGCAATACGATGCGATCATAGCATCATTCTGAAAACCAAAAATTGTAGAAGTAATGTCACGACCTTTGGAAAATGTAAATTGCGGAAGCAATTCTGGTTTGTTCTTTCGAATAGTTCCAACCATAATAAGCTTCTTTTTAGCAGATCTCGAGCGAGCGGGATGCTATTAAAAAATTTATAGCAAGTTATATTCCTACCAGAATGTTCAATTTCTTTGACAACTCTTGCTCCCTGGTTTACTTCTCTTCCAACTGCATGATTTTTTTCCGGTGTAAACTTGCATCTTCCATGCATAAGATGTGTTGGCTTCGCATATTGCCCAAATTTTTATTCTATACTTTCCAGGTTTTGAAGAAATACACTGCCGAAATGGGCATCTTCCTTTGAAACAAACCAATCGTTCATCAACAGTGGTGGATATTCAAAATTGGGGGCCTGAGGCAAAATTCTAATAAAGGGCCCCAAAAATTGATGTAGCTATAAATAATTGCAATCAAACAACTCCACCTTCGACAACGCTACAGGATAAGCTATAGGTTGTTGTAAAAAAATTGATGCAGATGCATTGGGATACATTCATAATCAAAATCACACGTTATAAACGCTCTTTTCCAGTAACTAGGTACCGCATTTCACAGTTAATCACCCTTCAAAAAATGGAGTAATTTGCTCTCGAAAGCATTACAATAACAGCACAGCTGTAGGGAATATTCAAATGATTTGCAGCAACACAAGTGCCTAAAAAACTTAGTGTGACTTAATTGCCATGAAACACACCCCAAAACAAAATTGTGCGGAATATTCAGATGTTATGCAGCAACATATGCCATTTTTTTTGTCAAAACATCTGAAACAACATAGATCTATTGTGCAGTGATTATATGGATTATAACTCACCGCAATGGTAAAAATTGACAAACAAATATGCCAATAAACGCATCAAAAACTAACAATTTTTACAATGCCACAGCCTACTGTGAGACAAGGGCTGGCATTATGCTTAGCTAGCGTACTGCTAGACAAAGCTTAAACTTCCCAAAAATATCAGTCTTCACATGCCGATAAACGTTATGTCAGTAAAAAACCATTGAATTTAATCGTAATGCGTTGAGATAGGAGTTATTTGAAATTTCAAATGCTGGCGCTGGTTAATTGCATTAGGTTTATTGAAAAAAACCCAGGAAGTTTAGTTACAATGGTTGCTGCCTTGTTTTTTGCTGAACACAGGTCAGCAATCAATTCACCAATAGCAATATTGTCTACATTATTATCTTTGAATTTACTGACACTTGATCACATAGGGCTAGTGGTATCATTTTCTGTTTCATTAATACACATAACTTGGATGCTTAAAAATGCACTTTTTATCTCTCAGTTCTGTAGTAGTAGGGCCGTTTATCACAATAAATCTGTCCATTACACTTTTGCATCATCAATGTTCCTACTTTCTTCCTTTTAATGCAATACTTTTCATACTCTTTATTCAACTGATGCACTTAAATTGTCTGGTATGAAGTACAGTATACAGCAAATCAAGGACTGATAATTTACTTAATTAAAAATTAAATGAAATGATAATTTACGAATAAATCTGAATAGACAAACCTTTTTGATGAATATGATTGTAATATACTTCATGTTTGGATGAGTCACCGAACAAATAAAGCGTTAAAGCCACTAAAATCTTTTATTGTTTTATTATCATAACCAAAGATAATGGCAAATACCAATTATGAATAATGACTTAACTAATTCTCCTTCACAAATTTCTCTATAAAGATTAATATACAATGTAGAAAATTTGCCCTTGAATCATTAGCTTGATCAGAACACAGCAAGTACATAGATGTCAAACAGCTTAATGTTTCTAAATCTTGCAAAAACTTTTTGTGCTTGCGTGTCTCTAATATTATGACTATTTTGCACCAATTATTTTTTCAAAGAAAATTTATTTCCGCTTTCACCAGTATCTCACTAACATCAGTAAATTGCTCATGAAAAGATAAATTAATTAATTAACGTTTTGATGCAACCGAAAACTGGACCGACTTCATAAATAAATTATCACAGTTAACAGGCAAAGTCTGGTCTGCTCAAACAGCTAAAAATATAGGTTGTTATGATCACATCAGCAAAATGAGGTTCCACCCTGAAAATTATGTTACACCCACATTGTCACAACAGTTTCTGTCAAAAGAACTGGAAAGCCTTCAGCCCAAAATAGTAATAGAAAAAATAAATTTTAGTTTTTGGTTTTTTATTTAGGCAGTGGCTATTTTGCCGCCAATGACATTTTACCCTCCTATACTCTATTTTTCGTTGAATGCTTGTGATTGGTCAATTGCAGTGACATATCAAAAACGTGACTTTTAGTGGTTTGTGATTAGTCAATGTCTACAATGTATTAAAATTAACAAAAAGTGATTTGACAAAAATGGAGCTTTTAGCTTACGCTCCCACTTATATCCACAAACTGCCATCTCTTCCTTCATGTATGCTGCCTCTGTTTAAGTACATTGCCTGCAAAGATTCGAACTTCTAACCATTTTATTCATAGTTAGCATCACTATCCACTACTCCAAAACAATACTCTGAGCACTGCAGCAAATAAGTCAATTTTGAAGACACACAAACGTTGAGCGGCAAAATAGATTGCAGGGATAAAATGCCGTCAGAGGCAAAATAGCCACTTTTAGTTATTACATCCATAGTTGTTGAGACCGAAGGCCAATTTCAAAATACCACAAAATAGCCTAAAACTGGACATGCCATTTTTAAAAGGGGGGCCCCTCGACAACTCCAAAAAGTGGGGCCTGAGATGGCTGCCTCATTTGCCTCACCCAATATCCACCACTGTTCATCAACCGTCATATGGGGACCTGGAGTGTAGGCATCACGCAAATCCAAATCCCATTGCTCAATAACATCTCTAATAGGCTGGAATTTGTCTTCAGATCTGTTTCTTCTCTTTGAATTAGCGTCATCAAAGCGAAGTACTCGTAGAATCTGTTGATATCGATTTCGGCTCATGAGTTTATCGAAAATAGGTCTGCCGTCCTCTTTACTCCAAAACTGAGCAATATTTTTGTTGCTTGATTTATAAACACCAATAAGAATTACTACACCCAAAAATTTGTTAAATTTGAATTGATTTATAGCAACCCACTTGTCTTTTGTAAACAAGTAATCCGTCAGCATTTGTCCAATTACGAACTTTTTCCAGCAACTTGTCTCTGAAAAATAATCTGAATGAATCAGGCATTGAATCGCATTGCGATTTTGCAAAGGGTGAAAGACCTGGTCCCTCATGATATGTGTTACAAGAAGCAGTTCGGACAATGTTATTTGTATGGGGAGTTGCTGACCAATTTTCTTTCTTATTTTGGGATATAAAGATGGTAGAAGTATCTTGATCTTCATCAATATCTGAGATATCAGAAAAAGACAATTCTTTTACACTTAGCTGATCGATTTCTCCGTCGTCATCCGACGACTCGATCAGTTCTTCTTCTATCCATCTTTTATTATCTTCACTCTCTTCCAGAAGCTCTAGAATCTTATCATCTTCTAAGTAGCTAGCCATTCTTTTGAGTGGTTTATTTTCTAACCTGATTGCCATGTGCAATTATAAACAACATTTATGCAAATATTTTTTTTTGTGGTACCAAACAACAGATTAGTTGTTTCAAAACAAAATGACTGTATCAATAAAAGCTCAGCCAGTTTAAACTAAACAATGCAGGATACTTATTAACATGGGGTCCAATGGACCCCATGGTATACGATGCTGTTTCATTTTTTATGCCATATCGGTTTATCTGAAATTTGTGATACTTTACCTCGTTGAAGATCAACTAAATTTAGGAAAAGTCAGGTAATATGGAAGTCGTATTTGCTATGTGTTCTTAGTAATGAAAGATCAAATTTTATTTTGGGGTCCATCGGACCCCATGGTAGACAGAGGGTTAAAATATCAATACACAAATTCTTTTGATATTTCCACTGCCAGAGACGTGCACGCCAATCCGACGGTATTGATATAGATTAAATCCGTATTATAAAGCACAATTTTGTCTGTGTGTCTGTCTGTTTTAACTTCTCTGAAACTGCTGGAGGTACAAGCATCAAACTTTGCACGATTGGTCACCACCCCGTGGCACGATTGATCACCACCCCGCAATAGCATCACACTTGAGAAACGAGAAATGCCTGCCAGTCATAATATGTCTCGTACGATTAACACAAATGTTCGCTACCGCAGATTATAAACTGAAGATGCTTTCAAAAATTGCACACTTTTTGCAAAATCAGTTTACTAAAAAACTGATTTGTGATCTCATTTCTCAACTGATTTTCAAACGTTTTTCAACAAATTAAAGTATATTTCAAGGCAATTCCGGTAGTGTATAATATGTATAATTAATATTACTTTTTATAGTGAAAAACTAAACTTTAACACCTGTTGTGTAACTTTTTACCCCTCCCAAAAAGTGGAGAGCTTAGTAAAAACAGGTGACTTTAATACAAAAACGTTATAATAAAGTACTAACAAATACTCTCCTTTGAAAGCTTAGAAAATTGGCTTTTCAGCAATATGTGACTCCAAATACTTAAGGCTAAGGATTGGTTTATAATTGCTAATCAAAAATTGGTTGCCATACATCATGTATCATGTTTAGTTGAACAATTATTATCCGACTTGACCTAACAAACTTGCAATTTTTAGACAAAGTTAGTTCTTTGGTACATTTTGACTACTTTTCCTTACAAGCGTGGTTTTTTGCATTATCTGTCGACGTTTTCAAAAAGATCTATCAAAAATTGAAGTCTCTAAATGTTTATGAAATGTAGACTATCAGTTAGAAACACCTAAATTTTAGTGCCGGCAGTTTACCAAGTTCCAATTTCTAGAAAAATTAAATACTTTGGAACATTTTGTCTGTTTTTTCTTGATTGCATGGACCTTTGGCATTATCCGTCAAATTATTCGAAAAGATTCATCAAAAATTGAAGTCTACAAATTTTAATGTGTAGTCTACTCCAAGCAAAACACTTGGTGATCACCCAAGAAAAAGACAAGGGGTAAACATGGTTATTTTTTATCCTTTGCAACAAAATGTAAGTGTCGAGCTACATATGATCTAAATGTTGAAGGAATTTCCTTTGCAATCGGGCGAGGCTGCCGCAGCAGCCAGCTGATTTGATATTCCTAACCTCGACATTAAAAATGGGTGTCCCCGCCACTGCTATAACTTAACTGTGAGTGCTTCATTTCTGGTTAGTTTGCTCTTTGCATGGTAGCGTTTATGTCAGAGCCAAGGAACATGCCCACAATCAAAGACGTTAGCTCATATTAATTTGCCTACAGTAAAGAACAATCAATAGCAAACAGGAACAGTAACAAGAGGAAAATCACTTGTAGTATTGGTGAACGTCAAACAGAAATTGATTGTGGGCTTGTAGGAGAAAAATAGAGAAATAATTTAAGGGATGTGAAAGTGATTCCATGGAAACTTCAGCACAGGCTGGTGGTTGTAGATCTGAACGAAAAGGCTCCAAAAAAATTTGTGAGAAACCAACGGAACACAAGAAGAAAGATTTGGAAGCTAAATGAAAACCAATGAAGAGCAAGATTTGAAAAAAGATTAAAAACTAGTATGCATAAACGTGCCTGATTTGTGGAAAACTTTCAAGGTAGGTGTTCTAAAGGCATATGCCGAAATGTGTGGAAAGAAGAAGTCTAGTGGAGATCGAGGAGACAAGTAATGGTGACATGAAGAGGCCAAAGATACCAAAGCAAGAAAGAAGGTGGCATTTGAAGAGCTGTGCAGGTTCCCATCAAAAGAAAATGACACTTAATACAAACGTTTTAGAAATCAAACGAGAAAAATTGTTGCTAGATCTACGAGATACGAAGCTAATCAGGAGTTGAATAATTTACATCAGAATTAAAAAATGTTTTCTACTTCCTTAGAAGAATAAAAAAGGAAGGGAAGGATGCGGAAAGAGGAAGGTGCTTAAGAGGAAGAGATGGACGATTGGGTTTTATTGAAGAAGATAGAGCAAAAATTTGGAAGGAACACATGGAAAAGATCATGAATGAAGAGAACGAATGGGACTACATGGTGGAAACTAATGCAGTAGAAGGGCCAGTGGAAAAAGTGGCTGGCAATGAAATTGTAGAAGCAATGCGAAAGATGAAATCAGGAAAGGCAACTGGACTATCTGAAGTAAGTGTGGAGATGATATTTGCAAGTGGAAAAATTGAGGTTAATCTTATTTGGCCCAAGAGATTTGCGTCGTGATAAGTCCAACGTGGGGTAGTTTTTGCCCCGAAAGTTTAAAGCACTATATCTTTTGAACTACACCACGTAGAAAAACGATTGAACCTGCAAACGGAAAAAGATTATATTTTGTATTTGTGTTCAACATGTTTCTGAAATTATTGTTTGTAGAAAAAAAAACAATTAATCTGAAGGCAAGTCAAATTTTGATAGTTGCTTTTAGTTCGCATTTAAAAGACACAAATATTTCTCATTTAATTCTCCACTCTTGACAGCAAGACAAATCGACTACTTAGGCCAGTTACGCTTGGCTGAGTCACGAAAGATTAGCGAACTCTAGTAACCTATGAAGTCCAACAATAGATCGCCGTTAAACAATTTATAACATTTTAGTAGGCATCTGTAGCATTATTTACTGGTATACAAAATACGAATTTTAAATTTCGAACCGGGCCGCATCAATTTTTTAGAACTAAGTTTAATGTTGTTACGGTGAGAGATCTATTATTCCTCGGCCTTTGTGATAATTAACCACGTTTTGTTTGTAGCCAATTAGTCTTGCCGCCATTGTGTGTTTTTCTCTTTGACGATAATCCTTCCAGACTTTTCTATATAGTTTTCGCTGTAACAATCAATCGTAGCGGCATTGGTTTTCTCTTTTAATTGCGTACAGTGTCTGGCGGGCCACCTTACGATTGCATGTTAATATTAGTCTCAGTTTACTTGTTGCGGTGGCTGGAGTTAAGTTTTATGTTAGTGGTTTTTATTGTTCGCTAGTTAGTCCTTGAGTGCGCTCTACGAGTATGGTGTGTTATTGCTGCCACCACGGCAAGTACAGTTAGAGCCCGCAGTTTATATTAGTATTAGTGCATGTTTAGACCTGATCTATCTTGCTGGATTGGCTTAACCGGTCCAGCTTGTGTATGTTAATGCAATGTTGTTTTATAGGTTACGCACACATTGCTTTCAACGCCGTTTAGCTTGTGCTGATCTTTTCGGCCTGTTACTGTATATATAAAATTTGGTGTCAATAGAATTTTCATTTAAGTCTTATCTGCTGCTGTGCTGTATTGATCCTGAGATCAGCGTAGTCTACTGTTGAGGCTAAGCCGTCTCCCTTATTCGGTAGAATCGCCGTTTGAGTTATTTGGACGTTACAAATGTCTTTTTCACACAAAAGTGTTTTGTTCTCAAGAAACGGATTTGACGCAATTTACATAACACATTTACATAACACCACAAAAGGCGCGAAAATTTCCTCTCCTATTTGAAGTCAACAACATAAAACTGCTGTGCTCAGCTATTTCAAAATTCCTTGCGAGTTATTGTTTGCCTGCCTACATTTGCCTCTAGCTCTTGGCTGATATCATTGAGATATAGTTTATGAAACCATTTCTATATTACAACGAGTATGATGTAGATTGCACAGCTTCTATAATTATGTAGCACGATGGCACGATGGTGGAACCGGCACGATGGTGTAGTGGTTAGAGCGTCTGCTTCGTAGTCGGTAGATTAGGGGTTCATTCTCCTTGTCGAGTCATACCAAAAGACTTTAAAAAATGGTATCCACAGCTTCCCTGCTTGGCGCTCGGCATTTATGGGAGATTGTGGAGAACAAGCCGGCAAGTTCGCTTGTTGTGTCCTTGGGCAAGGCACTTAACGGGACGCCTCCGCCTTTATGTGGAAGACAGGTGGTCCAAGGATCTCGGAAATGGCAACTCCCAAGCGAGTGCGGATTTCCCGTCCAAAATATAGCGATACAATTCGCTTTCTCGTGAATGGAGGATAAATATGAACAACACAAAAAAAAAAAATGTGTATCACATAGGCTTTGCATAATAATATGATCGGCTGCACTAAGGTCATGCGTGGACAATCCATCTTTGTAATGTTTGTTTTTATTTAACGAATGCAACAAAGTAAAACAAGATTGAGGTTGGAGGCAAAATAATTTACTTTGTTTGATGATTAGACGAATACTAACTTTCTTCACCACAGAAATTATGAGTAAACTATAGTAACTGCTTTATATATGACTTTGTTGCAGGAATTAAATTTCTATGTACACTTTTGTAATTGCAATTCCCTTAATCAAATAATCATTCAATTGCAGACATACTGACAGGAACTATTGTTGTTTTTTGTCAATGCGAATAGCAAATGATGCTAAAAAAAGTTACCAGTGCTATGAGCACTTCTAATGAACATGAAATAATATCAAAAATTGTGGCTGGCTTATATATTGGTCGGATGGGATGGCTAAACGCCCCGAAGTGTCAGTGCAATAAGCCAGAACAAGCAGCAATATAACTACGAATTTGAGACAAAAGGCTTTACTTCCACGTATTAGCTTGAATTTGTCCCCACTAATTTTCGACAGTGAGCAAATATAATTGTCGGCAAGACCATTGCGCGTGTGATTTCCAAGTCAAAGACGTTGTTATACTTTATAATGCGGTTTAGAGTAGGAAATGACTTGCATGTAATCATATGTACACGAAGACCTTGTATTTCTAGTAACATGTTCGACGGAAGAAAGTTTAACTTTTACAAATTAGCTACGCACTTTATGCTGCATAAGTTTAAAAAACACTTGAGCTTTTTACTGGGACACATAATAGAAAAACACCTCAAAAACACTGCAGTATGAGCACATCATAGAACATAAAGCGCAACACCACCAGCTACTGACAGGCGCCGCAGAATCTGAAGTAATGCCATTTGCATACAGCTTTACCACATCTTTGGCATTGGCTAAAAACACGTCCCATGTTATCCCTCTCACGGCCGGTGGCTTCAGCTGCGCAAACTTCACACCTGCATTGCTTGGTAGACTGCACTGAAAATGCACATAACTGCGATGAATCGAAAGATTTTTCTCTGGGTTTACTAAGGATGATTTAAATTTTATCTTGAATGCTTTTCGACAAGCCGCATTTTGAACGCAGCGCAACAAATGTGAGTACTAATTGTAAAACCAAAGTTATCTCAAAATCGAATGAATTTGTATTGCGCGGTTCAATAGAATGGTTTAGTGCGATGACTGTGGAAGCGTTCACTCGGCAAGTGTCCAGCACATAGGCAAAAACAGTCATAGTTCAACGACCAGATTTAGCCTTGCTGGAATAAAAATTCATTCGCTGATCAATGATATCTGTGCCTCCTTTAGTGTAGAGCTTATAGATTGCTGGTTTCAATCGTAGATTGTCCTTGGCTGTACCTAAAATTGGATGCATGGTGGTTAGCAGCAGTGCGTTACTTTTTCCGGAACTTTTGGTGTTCACGATATAAGAATTTAAAACCAATTTGCCAGATTCATCCCAAAAAACTTTGTAAGAGTTAGAGTCCCGACTGCCAATCTGCTTTACTTCTTCAGGAATACCTTTGCGATTTGCCTGCAGCGTTCCTACAGTTGCGATATTGCGTTCCAGCAGTCATTTTGCTAATGAAATTGAAGTGTACAAACGGTCATACGACATATTTCTGCGAGAAAGTGATGTGTGCTTTTCCAAGTCTGTTACAAGCCTTTAGACCAGTGATTCCCAACCGGTGGTACGCGAAGGTCAATTAGGTGGTACGCGAGTTGATTATTTTTTGAAGGTTTATTTTTTATTTTCAGTTTGTAATTTTCTATTCTAACTAGTACAGCGTAGTTTAATTACGTAACCTCCTACTTGTACTTTTAAATGAGCAGTAAGTGAGATCTATGTCGTAATAAAGAACGTTTTTGCCGTTTTTCATATCAAAAAATTTTTGAATCACAGTGAGCAGTGAGTATTGTAGCACGTGCTGCAAGTTTTCGCGAAAATTTGGGTAGGTATTTTATACATATAACCAACTACGCTTTCAGTCTTGTCCAAGCGAAATTATGATCCAAAATATACTAAGTATGGCTTTACCTCAATTGAATACAAAGCGGAAATTCTACAACAGTGTGTGGTTTGCCTAAAAACGCTCTGTAATGCGGCTATCAAGCCTAGTTTGCTAAAGCGCCATTTGGAAAAAAATCGCCCGAGTAAAATGAACGCAGGCGAGAGCTACTTTCAGCGATTGGCTGACAACGTTAAGCGTCAACGTATGGAAAAATTGGGCCAAATGCAGCAGTAAAGAGCAAATGTTGTTGCGGCTTCTTTTAAGATTGCTGTTTTAGTGGCTGAACAAAAACAACCTCATACTATTGCAGAGTCTTTTCTTCTGCCTGGAGCTAAAATTTTGATGAAGCGAGTTATCGGAGAGCAAGCAATCGCAAAGTGCTGTTTCCCTTTCCAATAACACGAGGCGCCGAATTGAAGAAATGTCAGATGATATCGCCGACCAAATACTAGCAGAGATAAAGGAATTAAAGTTTGGGTTTGCAATACAATTGGACGAATCAACAGATATTACCAGTTATTGTCAATTACTTGTTTATGTCCGTTATGCGCTGGCGAATATCATGAAAACCGAATTACTACTATATTACGAAGTTTCTACAACTATGAAAGGGAAGAATATTTTTGATATCTTGGATAGTTTTTTTTAGAAAAATGTTCTAGACTCAAAAAATCTTGTTGATTGTACAACAGACAGCGCTCCTTCAATGCTTGGTTGTAGGTCTGGTTTCAGTCGTAAGTTGAAGCTGTTTCGCCGAACGTCACGCCTGTTCACTATTTTGTTCATAGGTTTGCCCTATGAACAAAACTGCTGTCTGCGCGGTTGTTAGTTTGTTTAAAACAAGTAGTGAAAATCATAAATTTTGTTAAGGCATCAGCTTTAAATACCCGACTTTTTAAGCAGCTGTGTTAAGACTTAGGCTCGGAACATACCAGCCTTCTTTATCACACCAAAGTTCGTTGGCTTTCTCGCGGGAATGCTACCAAACGTCTGTTCAAAATAAAGGACGAGATGCTATTGCTTTTTAAATAGTAGGGTAACGAGTATTCCAAGGATCTTGAAAACGACGAATTTGTTCAAAGATTAGCATATCTTTCAGACATTTTTGAAGCTTTCAATAACGTAAATTTGTCGCTTCAAGGACGAAATGGTACAATCGTAGATTTTGTTTTAAAGTTAGGTGCTTTCAATCAAAAATTAGATTTGTGGAAGAGAAACAAAGAAAATAATCAATTTGGGATGTTCAAATGTTTGTCATCTTTAAAGATGAAGTGTTCTTTTTCTGAAGAAATTGCTAGTCATTTTGCATCACTTAAATAGGAATTGGAACATTACTTTCCAGAAGCGCCCAGTTATAAATACATAGCAAATCCCTTTTCAGTTATTCCAGACGACTTGGCAGTTGGAACCCGCGAAAAGGTAGAATTAATACATTTGCAAGAGAATAATGATGCAAAGATAAGACATAGAGATCGTCCAGTTATTAACTTCTGGCTTGACGTTGCTGAATCATACCCTACACTGCCCTCTCGTGCTGTTTCCCAGTTGTTAATTTTTTCATCAAGGTGGGAATGTAAGCAACGATTTTCGACCTTTCTAAATATAAAATCAAAAAAGCGAAACCGATTAATTGCCCCAAGCACGATTTTCGATGTGCCGTTAGTGAATCTACTAAACCGCGTATCGATTGTTTGGTGGATAACAAACAAAGACAAAAATCGCATTAAATTATTTTGTGTATCTGGTTTTTAATAGGAAGGTTGCACGCACGTGATCAAACGTCATCAAATTGGGCTTTCGAAAAAAGTGGCTGACCAGATTCAGTGATTTTGCATTGAATTGAATAGGAATGATATCGTTTTTTGCAAAGCAAATCGATAAACGTGACAGTTGTTAAATGAACGTTAGCTATGTTGTTTTACTGATGTTAAAGGATGAATCTAAGGTCAAAGTAAGATAAGAGGTGCCAAGGTTTGCTTGTATTGCTAATAGTTGGGCTAATTTTATGGGCTAAACATGCAGGCGTATTTGTAGCCAGCTTCTATGAGGGTTTCATATTCAATTAATCAGCGTGTTTGGAAATGTTGAGCTTAAGTTAATTGTGATGTGCAAGTCATACAGTATATTTAGTTGCATAGGCATGCTGAAAAGTTGAAAACCTAAGTTATACTGTAGCCTAAATGACAGGGAAGACTTTTGTACCGTTTGTCATATGCTGGATTAGTCATTGTTGGATAAAATCAGTAAGTTTTTGAAATTTTTTGTCAATAGTGATTGCAGACCAGTCGTATTGATATGTCAGATCTAATTGTGTGACCTTAACTACTCCTTAAACAATTGATTGGGCTATTACCTAGGCTGCTGGACCAAGGGTAATTTAAAAACTTACGGTACCTATTTATTCATTCATGTGTATGAGTTTATGCTCTCTGTTTGCATGTCTTTCGTCAGACTGGGCCATTACGACGGGTAGACTGCTTGGCCCCACCACCTGTTTGCCACATAAAGATGGAGACATGCCGTTAAGTGCCTTGCCCAAGGACACAAAAAGCAAGCTTACGATACCGGTAGTAATGATCAGATAATGATTGTTTTTGATAATGTACCAACTAGTATCTAATTGGTATGGAGTTTATTTGTAACTGAGGAATAAATGGTAGTTAGATGACACTTTTCTTAGAGGCAATTTTTTTAAATTGGCACACAATACTAAGTTTAGACTAGCCTAAGAAAAACCTAATCTCAACCAAATCGCTTTTGGTCAAATATATTTGTTTCCAAGGATCAAACTAGTAATAATTCTTTCCAATTTTTAAACAATTTCTCAATAATTTTCAAAATAACCCAAAAAGTTGGTGTTCGTGCTATACCTTTGCAGCATAAATTACAGCTTTTGGTCAGCTAGTTTTTTTGATGCGAAATATGTGACGTCATATGCAACCTTCCTATTGTTAAGTCCATTAAAATTGCTTTCTGTAGGTTTTACCGTTACTTTTAAAGTCTTAGACCAAGAATTGTTTATGCTTTACTCGCAAATTTGATTAAAATAAATTAGTGGTACGTGCGTTCAACGCATGACGTTATTTTGGTACGCGACGGCAAAAAGGTTGGGAAACACTGCTTTAGACTGTAGCTTCAGTCCCAGGAACATAAAACTTGCACCACTCTTGATTGCTATGACTTCTGGGTTTTCCAACATATGGGACAGTTCGGAATGTGTATGGATAGCGACAAGCATTTATCGACTTAAATAATAGTCCATATTTTGCTGGTTTGTTTAAATTAAATTGCTTGAATCGAATACGCATTTTCATTGAATATAAAGTTTCATCAAAATATGAAAAATCTCCAGGAACGACGCAACTACTGTAGTTGTGATTGAATGACTCGAAAACATCTCTAATGGCAGTAAATCTATCATAAACCGATCTCTGAGTTTTTGTTTTAAAATCATCAAAGGAAATATTGAAAAATAAACATTTGAACCTGTTGTTACTCATTGTAGCCCCGAAGACAGGATTTCCAGTAAGATCGTTATAAAGAATAGCAACATCATGATTGTTTGTTTGAACCAAGCAGACCTTGAAGGTGCAAAAGACCAATAAATGCTAAAATTTTTGAAGAGCAAGTGTTCTTGAGGTATGGAACAGACTTCATATCACGGCGTCTCAGCAATAATTTTGCCCGTAGATTTTCGATTTTTTTTGTTCGTGTTGTGAACAATGTGTGAAAGCATCAGGCCCCACGAGAGGGGGGTGCAGCCGGTGCGCCGCACCAGGGCCCGTAAGAGTCTGGGGGCCCGTGAAAATTAAATTTCAAAATTGTAATGGGCAACAATGCATATATTTTTTATTGTTGCTTTGAAGCTGGTAAGGAATTTCCATGTGCACTGTCATGAACAAATTTCGCAGAAATGTTGTGAAGAAAGCATTTATACAGGAAATCCAAGTTCTAATGTCTAACCAGATGTCAAACTTGAAAACGTTTTCAGAATCACTGTCACAAAACAATAAATGAAAGGAGTACAATATTCGAGTGTAGCCGTTTGATTTGGTAGTAGTAGGGTAGGATAAACAAAAAATAAGATCAAGGAATCACAGCAGTGCATCGAAACTTGGTATGTGGAAAATAGGATAAAGAAATGATATTAAGGTCTGTGGACTGCGAAGCGGCCGCTCAAACCCCTACACCGCCGCGCCGTTAAAAGCGATTGTGTAAGAATGGCATTGATCGTTTCATCGAAACAGAACATCATGTCGACAAATAGCCTGAGAAACATCTGATACTGGGCTATGATGACGGATCCCATGATTTAATCGCAGAGATCGCCATTCACTATTCCACCGCATTTGTCGCAAAACTTTAAAGTGCCTTGACAAATTATTGTAGCTTGTTTTTTGTTGATATATTTATTTATTAAAAATAATTATAGCCCAGCAATCGTGCATACAAATAGTGGGCTACGTGGTTGTGAAATTAATCTGTTCCTGAAATATTTGAAAATGATATCGATTTGAAAAAAAGCAGTGGCGCAACAACTTAATAAATACAATGCGCTTTCCATTAAAAGACTGTGGAAGGCAAAAGGCTTCCCTAAAGTGTGAGTAGACTCAGTTTGCATGTCCCTCTTTTAAAAAAGGTTTCAGCAACGTCACTTGGTTTCGGCTTTGCTTCTGTGAATTTAAGAAAAATTTTAGTTTTTTGATATCGAATGTGCAGTAAAATTTTAATAACTTTAATTTTTTGTACGAGAGTTTAATCTTCTCTAGCAACAAACTGCTCTCAATATATTACGCTAACTGCGTGGGCTACTGGGTGACAAGCCGGCTTTGCCGGCGTCGCCCGGCAGGGGCCCTCCATCAGTGACGTCGGGGTTTAGTATTTCGTTTCAACAGCCTGCGCCGGCTTCACCCATCGGGCTCTGGTGTGAACAGTAGCCAAAACTTAATGAATTTTATGCACTTTCACAATTCATACACACAAAATTGTGATTATCATATTCTCTTAATCATGATTGGTAATGCTCACAAAGAATCTTGCCACAAATTGTCGTTATGCTTGTCGGGGAGAAAGGATTGAAACACAATCAAAATTGATGGTATCGACCAAATGGTGGTTACTTTTACAATTACAGAAATAAACTATTTAGTGGTAAGCTCATTTTGAGATGTGGTGCTGCCCCTTTCCAATTTATATTTCTGATATTTAGTTCTTTGGCTGCGCTATTTGTCTTGTTTCCGGCAGAGCGACAAAAGCGGTTATGGCTTCCCCAAAATCATTCACCATATTTCAGTAGGTGCACATTAGGCCAAGTTATTTTCAAAGAAATGTTCTCTGTAACTTTAGTTTTACAAATTGTTGTGGTTATGGTTTTATGTTGATTTTTTCTTAAACTTGGGATTTTATTACAATGCTGTAGAGTATAATCATAAATACCTTTACAGGCAGCATATCAGCAAAAGAAAAAATCCTTGCTTTTTAATATATACGACGGCGTCAGCCGCAGGGCCCCCATCGGGATAGAGAACGTCGGTTCAGCCGGTCAAGCCGGCTTCACCTATCAGGCTCTTGTATGGAGAGTGACCAAAAGTTTATGTGTTTTCTGCACACAAGATTTTTACGACTTTTTGTGCTTCTTTTCCTAATGGAATTTTCAGGAGCGTCGATGAGGGGGTCCAGGGTACCTTTGGTTTCGGACCCCGATAGTTGAAAACGTCGCGCGCAATGCTAACAATATATTAGGCCTAAGTTTCCTATTTTTTCTGTTAACAAATGCATAATCAATATAATATTTTTTGTGACATGATGACTAATGTTTTCTTCATCTTGGCCACAGAAAATTTGGTTAAATACTCTTTTTAAAAAAAATTCAGGCCTCCCAAATACTTCCTCGCCCTGTGGCCAGAAACATATCTCATGGGTTCCTGTAACTCTTAAAGTAGATCACTTCCGAAACGTATCATTATTTTAAGCCCCAAACCAAACCCCTAAATTTTAAATTCATATATTCCATATGGGTCAATCAATTTGTTTAAAGTCAAATCTTGCAAAATCATTTCACATCAATTCTGTTGTGTTTTGTTGTGTCCGTTAAACAGGAAGATTGCATTTTACTTACCGATTACTGGTGACTGATAATGATACATTGCATGATATTCACATTTTGTTTTTTGACTTACTTTTAGCCTTAAATTATTCCATAGACATAATATTATAACTGGGCTTGATTTATTACCCGATTTATAGCGATTAAATTATTTAAATAGTAAAGTAGTCCGAGAGCAATGTCTTATTTGTATCACAGTGGAGCTAAAAAAAGAAAAAAACGCGGAAAGAAAGGCAATTTCTGAGCAATTATACCAAACACTCATCCATTTGTAATTGGATAAAACCCGGCCACTACAGTTTACCAGACACTTGTTAAAGGGGGGCCCGGTATTAATGTTGGTTCCGGGCCCGGACTGTTCTCTCAACGGCCCTGGAAAGCATGTTCGGCGTAAAAAAATTTCCCACGCATCTCTTGGCTCAGAAATGCTTCTACTGGCGTTTACAGATAAAGTGGGAGGTGTATTGGACCATTTGATGTTTCTGCCTCCAGTTTTTCCTTTACCTTCAATACTAGCTTTGTACAATTTTTTCTTTTGGATTTAAGTCCAACAAATCGCAATTATTTTCATTTAGTGTGGCTTCACGGCTGGAAATAATATTAATAGAAAACGATGGAGGCTGAGATGGCAATAAGCTTTGCAAGCAATTTGCTTCCAAAGCATTTTCGCGATTGTTGACGGCATCACCTACGTCTTTTTGCATGAGAATTGATTGGAGTCTGTTACGTAAACTGACAAATAACATCATACAAAGGAGAAAATCCTAAATTATGAGCAAGCGAATAAGGCCAGTTTACAATTCATTTATAACTGACATAGATCTAAACGCCTAATTGACATTCGTGTGTTTGTGTGGCCATAATGTTATGAGTCATTTTAGTGAGTCCGCAGTTCTAATGAAAAACAACTTAATGCAATGAAAGGGGGTCGATATTACTTTTAGTTTATTTATTGTGACCAAGATCGAATTGTAACTGGAAAACAAGTTATGGATTCTGCTTTCTCCTATGACAACTACCGGTTTGTACTCAGAAAACAAATTATTCATGCCACTTTCTCCGAATTGGAGAAAGTGCCCCAAGATCATAATAAATAACGGCCCCGAATTCTACTGTGGCAGATCAAAGAAAGCATTGGTTACAAAGCCATGCTGCAGTACACATCAGCTTAATAAAGCATTAAGTATGGTACGTTTATTGAATGCTGGTCTGTACGAATTTGTTGACATAGAAATAGTAATATGATTCTTTGTATTTGTAGAAATAAGATAACTCGAATCTAACACCTTAATCACTATCTCGCGCTTAACGCTTCCCTCTAATTGTTGTTATTGCTCATGAAACGTGTGTTATATTTCAAATCTTCGATAAATAAATGAATTGCTTGATTACCGGGAGACGAGAAAGTGAAGTTCAAATTCGTATGCGGACTTATTTAGATAGCATCACTTCGGCTCGTCAAGGCACTGGAGTGATCGAAGATTACAGAGTCATTTTCAAAGCTTTGTGTTTCATTTTCGTACTCGGCCTCAACTTTAGCAACTGCTACAATGGAAGGAGTGGCAAAATAGTCGTCATCTCTCTACGATTCAGAACATAACACCTCATCAAAATCTTCCAATTCAGATAGTTCAAATATTAAATCTTCAGCTTTTGCAGCATTAAAACGAGTAGAATTCTTCATGGTGATGCAATTACTTTATCTTGGCATCAAACTTGTCATTTTTATCTGTCTTAAAATTTAAAAAACAAAGTTTGTTAGCGTGTTACGCACAGCTTCATAAAGGCAACAGTTTTTTTATTTGCCAAATCAAATGAGTTTTTCAATGTTGTGTAGTCACGTGGGATAGTCTGATTCAAGGAAATATGTTTATGTGTTATAAGCAGTCATCAATACGAGTACGAGGGTGAGTCAAAATTTTTCAGACATATGCCATAAAATTTTTATTTTACAACTGATTACACTTATTTTTCTACATAAGCTCTATTATTATTGTCCATACACTTTTGCAATCTATGCTTTCACCTGTAAATTCCTTTCTTGCAGAATTCTGAGGGCTGTCTATGACACCATGAAATTACTTGCTTTTTTGCTTTATTTAAAGAAACAAACTGGGTGTCTTTAAGGTGTTCCTTCAATTTTAGAAACCAAAAAAGTCAGAGGGAGAAAAAACTGGACTATAAGGGGGGTGTGGAAGTGTTTTTTTTAATTAGTATAACAGGACCCTGACACCACCAGAAGAATGTGCAAGGGCCTTGTCGTGATGAAACAAAATTTGACTGTGCAGCTTTCTCCTTGACGTTTTTCGGTCATTACTAGCGAAAATTATTAGCTCTTTTGAGATACCGCCTATCTTGATATTGCCATTAGATAGAATGGCGAAACGTCTGAAGGTGATTAGGGAAACCATAAAGACATGTTTGAGCGAGTAAAACTTTGCACATTTTGAAATTACGGCACTTGTTTAAGAACTTTTTGACTCTCCCTTGTAGATAAGAAAATGGTGATAACTGAAGATTTTGATCATTTTTGTCACCCTACAATTATTAAGCTAAATGTTCAATTGCCATTGCTACATAAAATTTTGTCCTTGAATTTGTAGACTAGCACTTAGTAGAGTGGTATTTATCAAAAAGTAATTCTTGAAAATGGCCAGAAGTTTATTGTGCAACACGACAAAAATATAATGTAGCTTTAATACACTGGTTCTCAACCGGATGGCCACAGCACATACGTCGGGTGGGCCACAGACTTTTGTGTTACTTTAATAATGGGTTTGCTAGTCAAATGAAGTTGAGTAATAGCGGTGCATATAAACCATTATACGGACCAGCACCCATGAATGGGAGGTGCCCGCTTTGCTCTCAGGCTGCTACGACGAGTGCAGAGTGAAGTTACTATTTTTTATCTTTCAGCTATATGTGTGCATATTTCAGCAGTCATGTGTATAAATTTGCTAATAACTTCTGATCTACAACCAAAAGTCAACTCAAATTTTGTCAAAAACAAATTGAATTATTTTTAGGAAAAGTCATGAAATCTTGATATTGTAAGGCCATCGTGGACAAAGCTGTACTTAAGAAGAAAATGCTCGGGCAATTATTGCCCCGCTTGCGCCGAATAGGGTTAAAGTGATGATGGAACCGCGTCAGCGTGTATTGGATGGTGGAGGAATGCCTGATGAGTGGAAAACTAGTGTAATTGTACCTATCTTTAAAGAAAAGGGTAATGTAATGAGCTGTGGATCATACAGAGGAGTGAAACTGCTAGAACATGCCATGAAAATTGTTGAAAAGGTTAGAAAGGCGAATGCAAACACTAGTCAATTTGAATGAAGTGCAGTTTGGATTTGTTCCAGGAACAGTGGATGCGATATTCATTGTGAGGAAAATGCAGGAGGAATCAAAAGAAGGACAAGAAGTTGTATATGTGTTTTGTTGACATGGAAAAAGCTTTTGATAGAGTACCAAGAAAAGTGATGGAGTGGCCCAAGAGAACGAAGGGTCTATCAGAAGTAATGGTTCGGGCAGTTATGGGCATGTATGATGATGCAAAGACATGAGTGAGAGAAGGATCTGCATATTCAGATGAATTCGAAGTAAAATTGGTGTACATCAAGGATCTGGGCTATCACCACTATTGTTTGCTATACTTGTGGACTTTATTGCAGAAAATGCAAGAAGGGGTGGGTAAATGAATTACTGTAACCAGATGACCTTGTTCTTGTGAGCAAAACCATGAAATACGTAAAGAAAAGATTTTGGAATTGGAAAGATGCACTGAAAAGTAAATATTTAATGGTCAACACCAGAATAACAAAAGTAGTGGTAAGCGGATCGGAAGGAGAACTATTCAAAAGCAAAATAGATCCATGTGGAGTTTGTGGGAGGAGAGTCATGGCCAATTCAGTGTTGTGCACAAAATGTAGAAATTGGGTTCATGGCACATCTGCAAAAATAAAGAGAGTTACCGCTAGGTTGGCAATGCATTTCGTTTGCTCAAAATGTCAAGGAATGATGAAAGGAACGGTAGATTCGATCGAGAAGTTGTGCGATGAAGTAGAAAGAATAAATGGATTTTGCTTATTTGGGAGACAGACTAAATGCTGTTGATGGTTGTGAAATGGCATTTACAACAAGAATAAGAATTGATTGGGTAAGATTCAGGGAATGTGGAGAGTTATTGCTTGGAAATAGGATTCCTCTGAAGATGAAAGAAAAAGTTTACCGTTGTTACGTAAGATCAGCAATACTGTATAGAAGCAAGGTATGATACTTAAAAGAAAATGAAAAAGCATTTTTAAGGAGAACGGAGAGAGTTATGGCGAGAGCCGTGCTCGGTCAGAAAGTTGTTGACAGAAAGACGGCAGAACAACACACGGACATTTTAGGTTTGAAGGAAACTATAGACCGGTTGACAACAGCAAATGAAGTTAGATGGTATAGACATGTGCTGAGAAGAGATGACGATAGTGTTTTGAGGGTTGCTCTGAGTCTTGAGGTGGGTGGCAAGAGAAAGCGAGGATGACCGAAGAAGACCTGGAAGAAGCAAGTGGAGGGGGAGATAGAAAAGATTGGTTTGAAGAAGGAAGATGCCCTAAATCAAGACAAGTGGAGAGACGGATTGCAAGCAGTCGCAAAAGGAGTGGGGTGAATCCAGCCATCTCTGCTTAGCGGACAACACGGGATAAAAACTGAATAACTACTAACGAAAAAGTGGTAAGTAGCAATCCTAATAATTAATGGCTTAAAACATATTGCGAGGTCATAATGTCAAATAACATCTCAATGATTGCCACTCTTCAGTAAAAACAGCAGCAGGCAGCAAAATTATCCACTGTCATTGTGACCGCGAACATAAATGGCAAAGCCAATTATTGATATTTGTAATTGCAAGGATATTGGTACAAAGCACTAATCTTCAGTTAACAGTAGGGAGGTCTGGATAAGGGGCAAAGTTAAATGCAATAAAATCCCAAATTTAACCTAAGATCAAAATTGAACAATAATAGCATCAATTGGTAGCACTAGATTAAGAGGAAATGTTTTTGTTTGAAAAGAGCTTAATAGGTGCCTATTGCAATAGATTGTATAACTTAAAGGAAAGCTATGGCCCCTTTTCATGCTATGGCTGAATAAAAGCAATTAGCGCAGGCAAAAATCTAAATGTCGCAAAAACAAAAGTGCGCCCACCAAATTGTCAACTATGCCTACCACTAAATTATTCATTTCTTTCATTGTCAAAATGATCACCATTTGGGCGACACCATTTTGACTATGTTTCACCTACCTTCCTCCTTACACTTTTACAAATTACGAATGGTAGTTTGTGTCATCGTTCTTTCTTTTTGAATACTTTCAGTCTCGATCACTTGATGGAACTTGATCACCATTACGTGTACAGGAACTGAGCTTCTATTTATTAAAACATTCCGTGGTTGCTCTCATCAATGTTTGTACTGTGAAGCTGGCGCAGCTGCATTAATTGATACGTTTTGATTTGGCAGAGGTGATAGTAGGTCCTGTTGAGGTTAAATCGCCATTCTTAAGAGAAACGTTTTTTCTATTTTCCTTGATAATAGCTTTATAGAGCTATCGGGATCAAATCTGAAAATTTGGGTAAAGCAAGGACTCATTTAACTTCTATAAGCATACCTCAGCAAGGAAAAACAAATATGAATCATAATGCGTAGCCAGCAGGAACTTAAAAAAGTTTGAGTCAAAATCAAAATTAACAACGTCACTGTGTTATATCGCACTTCGTGAAATGTATTATTGGTATTTTGCTTTATAATAGCTTTTCGAGCTACCGGGATCAAACCAAACATTTGGGGCAAAAGCAAGGACTTTTTTCACTTCCCAGGGCACGTCAAGCAGATAGAAAAGAACATGCTACATAATGCGTAGCCAGCGAGAACTTGAAAAAGTTTAAAGAGAAATCAAAAGAAAACCGCATCACTGTGTCAAATCGCACCACACAAAAGACACTTTTGATATTTTGCTTTAGAATAGCTTAATATTAGAAGTGTGATCCCTGCTTCCAAACTATGGAAACGCAAAGCTCCGTTGGGTTCGTATCAGCAATGAATAGAGCAATCAGAACTAAGGCATAGCCAGGATCTTTAAATGAGATATTCTATTAGGAAAAGGAGCACAAAAAGTCGTTAAAATCATACGTGAAGAGAACAAATAAACTTTTTCTAACTCTTTATACAAGGGCTTGATAAGTGAAGCCGGCTTGGCCGGCTGAACCAACACTCTCAATCCCAACATTACTGACGAGGGCTCTTCGGATGACGCCGTTGTATATACTATAAAGCAAGGATTTTTTCTTATACTGATATGCTGCCTGTTAAGGTATTTATGTCTATACTCTACAGCATTGTAATGAAATCCCAAGTTTAAGAAAATTAACATAAAACCATAACCATAGCAATTTGAAAAACTGAATATAGAGAGAACAATAGCCGCTTTTGTCGCTATGCCGCAAACAAGACCAATAGCCCAGCCAAATTAGGAACTTGATACCACAAATATAAATAGGAAAGTGGCAGCACCACATCCCAAAATAGGCTAACCAATCGATAGTTTTTCTTTAACTGTGAAAGCAACCACCATTTTGCCGCAACAATCAATTTAAATTATGTGCAATTCGTGCTCCCTCACAAATATTAACAATAATTTGTGGCAAGATTCCTTGTGAGCATTGCCAGTCATGATTAAGAAAATATGATGATCAAAATTTCGTGTACAAGAATTGTGAAGGTGCATAAAATTCATTATATTTTCGCTACTGCTTACACAAGAGCCGGATGGATGAAGCCGGCGCAGCCGAGTGAACCTAAACACTAAACCAGGACATTACTGATGGAAGCCCGCTGCCTTCCGGACGACGCTGGCAAAACCGGCTAGTAATGTTATAAGTACGAGCAAAATAGATTAGATTTTTTGCTCGGAACATCACCTAATGATGGTCGGTCTCAACAGGGCTGAGATCCCATAAAAGTTGACTTCAAAATGCAATCTGTGATCGCGCACCACAATTACATTCTTTTTCGGGTCGCAAAGTTTCGGGCTCGAGCTGCAGGTTGCACAGTCCGTGCTTTACCCATAGGCTGCTATATACAGTACAAATTAGGGCTAACCAAACTAAGCCTAGAGGCTGCATTATCGTACAGCTCGTATAGCTTATCGTATAATGTTTAGCTTACATCTATATCGGTAACATATTTTGAAATTTATCGAAAACAAACACAAAACAATTTAATTGAAATAGTTTTCATGAAACTTTAACGTAATTATCATCTTCCAAATTATGACAAGCCACGCTGCTAGTTAAGTTAGCTCCTCTTTTTTCTTTTCCTAGTAATATCTTCAAGAATGGTCTGAATTCCATTTTCTCATTGAGGTCATGCACGTGCTGATTTAGATGTGATATGCGACACCTGTTCTAGTTATCATATTTTTACTGTTAATTACAATATTTTAAAAAGCTTTAAGAAATTGACCCGGGTCCAAAAACAAAGTTTGGGGGCTGTTATTGTCCACTTTTAGTATACTTTTATTTATTTGGTGTAAACTTACAAAAATCATCTGCATGCTTTTCGTTCAGAAATAAAACCGATATGGAGTTTTGCGACCTGACCGCCAAAAATTAAAAAAAATTATACGGTATGTCGGTTGATCGGCCACTTTAACCGCTGTTTGATCTTTTTTTAAGACAATTTATGGCAACAGGATAAAGCTTGTATTATTGTACGGCAATAGAATACCCTTCTACATCTTTTCGAATATAAAGTATCACTAATTTTTTTATTGCTTTATCTACTATCTTTATCAACGCAATAGTATTAAAACAAAATACTACTTTTAAAAATTTATGCCACTCTCATTTGCAAATTAAATTTTCTCCGACCCACAATGCAAATGCAATTAGAGAAAACGCCACGACAAAATTGAGATGACCTAAATTATTCAATCATTTCCAAAAAACGTTTTGTATTTTTAAAAGTTTGGCAAAAAAGAGCATCGTTTAGAGATTTAGATTTCAGTAGTCGAAGAAAAATGTTTAGCGTAAATGAAACGCAAATAACATAAGCCAAGAGTTTTACAACCGCTATTTGCACAATAAAAAATATTGGCAAAAGCGCACCGCTTATTACACAACTTAAACAAAAACATCAAAGCGCAACGCAAGTTTGGCCATTGAGGGATTGCGCAACTTGCAAAATTGGCCAAAAGTTGCGCAGTGCCTAAATTTGAGTCTACATTAGTAGTTTTTAATTAGCCAGTTGTCTCTCTAAGAACAATTAAAATTGGAAAACAGTAATCAAACCCTAGCAGGATAGTCTATCTAAGCGACTTTACTCCATATCAGTAAATGTTGAAAAAGGGTCTGCTATTAACAAACAGTAATAAAGTCAGCTTAGACATTTGTTTGCCATAAGAAAAATTAATTTCGCTAACGCATCCTCAGTTTCTGCAAAAAAATAATAAAAATCGCACAAAAAATTTTTTTAATATTTCTATGGCACATCAAACTAGTACCATCACAACAGCCAATGGTAAAATTTTTGCATTGAAGGAAACCTTGAATTGTTCAAACTACGGCATATACGTAGCTACATGCCGTTTATGTCACAAACAATATGTTGGTCAAACCATAAACAAATTTTCAAAACGCTGGTTCCACCACAGATTTATTTGGAATCAATTTTAATACGACAATATTGACGATAACGCAGCTTTATTACATCATTACCACATTTTCCATCGATTCACATTACAGACAAAGCCATATATTGCCGATTGTTCTTATGTAACGTTTGTAGATCAACCGCCCAAACATTTTTTATCTATTTACGAAAACATATGGCTAGACAAATTAAATGCTACTACAAACATAAATAAAATGCTCTTGCCCTCAATTAAGTGACTTTGTCACTATTTTTTGTTTTTAAAATACTGTTTTGGTTTTATTTCCTCCTACATCTCAGTGTGTTATCTATCACTTACGTCACTGCTTCTATAGGTTATGATCCTTCACTCATTATTATGATATACTGCCCTTTGTTTATTTAGTAATTAGACGTCTCTTTCATCTCACATCTATTTCTATGTAACTTAACCTATCATATTAGTTTGAATGTATTTTGAAAGGAGTCGGGGCTAGTTTTTATGGCCTGTAGTTTTGATAGCTGTTTATTGTTATTGTAGACCCTGTGCAGATAAATATTTTTGCTTCTTGTTAAGTTTTGAAGATTTTATTATCTTAGTACAGCCTTGTCTCTGGTATACCATTAGTTTGTTAAAACATATTTAAAAATTTTTTTGTGCGATTTTTATTATTTTTTTGCAGAAACTGAGGATGCGTTAGCGAAATTAATTTTTCTTATGGCAAATAAATGTCTAAGCTGACTTTATTACTGTTTGTTAATAGCAGACCCTTTTTCAACATCAACTCTCTCTAAGAAAGAATTTTTTTTCACTAAAAGAAATTTGTTAGAGGGAGAAATTACGGAAAAAATCATAGCTCGGGAGGAAAAAAATTTTGTTGTGCTGTTTGCATGTGGATTTAAATCAAAAACTCAATCATCAAAAATAGATGTTCACGTTCATTTCGGGGTAATAACTTTACAATGCATCAATCTACTTTATCGATCTCCTGGAAAAAAGAGAAAAAAAAGATTTTTATATACCGGTAAATTTTTGGGGTAAGCCGATTAGATTCAATTTTTTTATTTGGCCTTGTTTCCTTTTTTTTTTGCTGCGACTATTTTGGGACCTATCACGTTGATGTCGGTACGCGGAAGCAGGCTAAAATTCTATAGTTAATGCCATATCTGTAGGAATCAATTGGACATGTATAAAACTGTGTCTGTGTTTCAGGGAACTTAATAAGCTAAATATTTAGCTAAAACTGCTACTGCTATCCAACTGTTTGGTACAAAATTACAAGTACCAGTAGGCTAACTAAACTACATCCCGACGTACTAGTTGCCAGTCTTTAATTGTCTAGCTTAGGAGTGCATAATTCAGAACTGGTGCTGGCTAATCTTATACGTACGCATAACGTGCGGGCCAACATATAATGGAATTCATGCATTCATACATACATCTTATGATTACATGTGCATTAAAACACACGCCTCAGATGTATATATGTAAAATACCAATGTGCATAACAACTTTTTCGAACTTTTTTGTTGTTGTTGTTATTGTTGTTGTGATTACTCCTCCTCTTCCTCGGGATGGAGGTACGGCATGAACGGCAATACAGGTTCATGCCGTCAATCTAATTGAAATTAGGCTAGGGGAAAGGTGGCAGCCCATTTCGAAACAATTTTGAGTGACTGGTAAACCGATCATCAACAAGGCGGACTGCCACTGGTGAGTAGCAAGAGTCGTCTTTTACGACATGCTGGGTAAGCAACTTCACAGTCGCAACCCAGTGAAGTACGGGTAGGCCACCTCTCTGCCACATTTACGTGGGGGCGTCCCGTTAAGTGCCCTACTCAAGGACACAACAAGCAAACTTGCCTGCTTGTTCCCCACACTATCCCTTTTTTTATGCTGAGCGCCAAGCAGGGAAGCTGTAAATACCACTTTTAAAAATCTTTTGGCATGACTCGACTTAAAGAACGAAAACCAGATTTACCGATTACGAAGCAGACGCTCCAACCACGACACCATCGGCAGGCTGGTGAACTTTTTTCGATGCGACGCATTTGAAAGACAACAGTGGATTTGCGACGCACCAGCAGAGTGCTGGAAATTGTTTTGCACCGTTGCAAGCTTGATCATGCTCTATACCTTGGGCCTGTCTATTTTTAGAGATCTCTCTATACAACACTGCGCAGCGCCGTTCTGATCAAACTCCATCTCGAAATAAACCCTGTTCGGCCTTTCAGCCGCTAGCCTACCCACTTATTTTCAGCGACTACCTCCTGAAAACAGAGCCACGAGTTAGCACTGTGTAAATAAACACGGTCGTCGTCGTCGTATGGCAGGGTATCTATGATTCAGGTCAGACACAAGAAAAGAATGGGTACCGGTACCGAGGATTTATCCTTTTACCATTCCAGCCTGCTGTGTTGCCTAGATCAGATGCTGGCAGTGACGGAGTTGAGCCAGCACCTTGTTTTTCGTCAGGAAAAACTGTCAGACCCATTATTCCTAGAGGTGCCCGGTATATGGGACATGTCAAAATAATGTAGTGTGCAGTTTTTTACTAGCACCACACTCGCATTTTGCTGAAGAAGCAAAACCCCATTTGTGCATGGACGAACCGAGCCCAACGCCGGTATGCAGGCGATTGAGTTTGACCAAAGCTGTTCTGGTCAAACTCACTCCATTAGTCCTTGTGCTGACACTAAGAATGTAAACACCGAACGCTGTCATACTATTGGAGTACTCTGTGTCCCATGTCAGGTTCGCCCATTGAGCAGCGCGGATGCCCAACTCAGATAAGACGTGTAATGGTTTCGGCGTGGCAGAAACAAACGGGTGTCTAGATTTCCGTCTCCACTTGCTAGCAACTTGCGGATCAGTCAGCTGGCCATGCAAAATGTAGCCAGGGCCCAAAAAACTGCGGTTAGCCAAGGAGAGTCTCGCTCCTTGGCGGCAAAGCTCAGCTGGCTTGATGCCTGAGAAAATTGAAAGTTTGTCCGTTGAAGTGGTACGTAGGCATCCAGTGACATAGCGTCATTAAAAATGCTGTCAATGAGGCGTGTATGCGCGCTGCGACACCAAGCTGGTACACAGTATTCAGCAGTCGAGTAGATCAGGGACAAGGCAGCTGTGCGCAATGTTTTGGCACCAGCGTCCCATCCTGAACTCGCAAGTCACCCAGCAGCGAAACGTGCGTGGATAGTTTTTTTGCGCAATTCCTCAAAATAATGACGATACGCGAGCGCTCTGTATAGTTTCACATCAAGATAGGTCGGCATTGGGAAAAATGGTAAGATTTTACTATTGTTCTTAACTTTTAGCTCACGCTTAGCCTCTCGATTGTGGAGATGAAAGGCTGCCGTCACGTTGCATGGCTGAGCTTTATCCGCCAAGTCTGGAGATTTACAGAAAGTGTAATCATGTCTTCGCTCAAAGTTCTTTCCAACACCTTCCAATCTCCAGATGAGTAAAATATCGCCAAGTCGTCAGCGTAGGCATACTTATTGGAGGTTACGGAATGCAGATCGTATATGTTTATGTTAAAAAGAAGAGGAGCCAAAAATGATTCTTGTGGGACACAATTTTTCAATCGGAGCCTGCTTGGCTTGCTGTCACCAGTAGTCAGAGTGAAGCTTCTGTTCCGAACAAGTTTCATAATCATTCGGACCATGTGCTTGTCCGGCAGAAGTCTCAGCAGCTTCCAGGTGAGACCACGGTGCCAGACAGTGTCATAAGCAGCTGTCAGATCGACAAACACGGCACCAGTCTTTTTTTTCCTCAAAAGAAGGCAAAAAATGGTTTGTTTAAACAAAACAACTTGATCTACGGTAGGCTTGTCGTGTCGAAATCCAGCCTGTTCCTTTGGGAGCAAAGGGTCGACTATTGGTTCAACGCAATTGTCGATCAGTCGTTCGAGGATCTTGTAAGGGATGCAGAGCAGAAAGATGGAACGGTAGCTCTGTGAGTCCTCTACAGGTTTTGAGGGCTTAGGGATCGCGACTACCCGCCACCTTCTCCACACTTTTGGAATTTTTGAGTTGGCATAAGCAAGAAGCAAGAAATCCAAGTAGCTAGAACTTCAAGCTGGGGCTAGCATGGATTTAAAGCTCCGGACAAATAGAATCAGGGCCGGGAGCCTTACCTGGTTTTAAGTGGTGGAGTGCAGCAGCAAATTCTCTTGGAGAAAAATCTCCGGAAATTTTTACTGCATCAGGGGCAGTATTCCTCCAAAGGTCAGACAATTCCTGCATAACGTATCGAGAAATCTCTCGATTTGCACCCTCATATTTCATGTTTTTACCACCTGGCTAGCAATAGCATATGCTGAAACGGGACATTGACAAGAGAATTGTCGTGACCTACCAGTCGTAGTCTATACTACCCGGCTAGAGTGTAAAAAGTTGATGTTCTGGACAGCCTCGGACCATCAATCCCCTCGCAACTTGTCAAGCGTGACAAGCAAAGCTGTAACAGCTCTGGTTCATTCATGCTCATCAGGGTATTGCAAAAAGTTTTCGTAAAGGTTTTCACACTCGGCATTCCAACATGATGTACCATTATTTTGTCAGCCACGTGGAATACACTTTTTCGCCGCAGTGCTCTTGGCGTTACAGAAACACTGATATGCACGATCCATATCAGGTGAATCAGGTGGCGGCAAAGTCCTCACAAGTTTGTTTGTGAGAGCAATGCAATGGATCCACTTGGCCTTGCGGAAGTTCTATCGTTTTACAGGCTTGCTTGGTACAGGACGAGCAAATCTGGGTGGAGTAATAAGCAAGGGTCGATGTTAAGACCTTGGAAACTTTTCTAAGACATGTATGTCAGATAAACGACTGACCAAATTGATACTGAGAAATGCAAGATCCGGGTGGGTACTTGTATTCCAGCGGTCAGAGTGGAAGCTGGCGGAATCCGTTGGGTTATGAAGTAGGGCAAGATTGTTGGTATTTGCCCAGCCAGCCAGGCATTCTCCATCTCCACGGTTTGCATCATAACCCCAATCAACATGCTGGCAATTAAAGTCGCCAGCATAGAGACAGAGCTGTGGGAATACTGGGAGATCGAATACTTGCAAACGAATCGGTGGAGGTTTGTAAACGTTGACTATCTTATATCCATCAACGTCGACGCACAGCCACTCAGTCTCCGATGCAGTTGGATATTGGTTGGGTCCACTTCTGTGGTACATGGACAAACGTAGCAAGGCCATGCTTCCTGCTAAAGGTGAACCTTGCTAAAGGTGAACCTAGTTGGTAGTCCGGTAGAACTAACCTCTGCGCAGACGTGCAGTGAATCTTCTGGAGTAGGATGACGAGTGCCTCACGCTGCGCAGCAAGATGGTAAAAACGATCATCTTGCTTGCAGTGTGGCCTTTGATGTTCAGCTGAAGAATGGCAGGCTCTCCCAACTTGTTGACGTCGCGTTTTGATGCAGCGTCCCGCCATAAAAAAGGCATTTGCCACTTACAAGGCCTTGCCAGAACATCGGTAACAGTAGATGCCCTACCGTTTGGGCAGATTTGTTTTCCGTCTGTCATACGAATTTAGAGGACAGGCGTACTCAAGAACTGGGCTTCGATGAAGTATCTGCCGTTTTGTCCAGAATTAGTTTATCGTGATTTAAATATTTAAACGTGATTCTTAATTCAAACATTTAAATGGTGATTTAAGTTTATTTCGATATAAACGTGAGTTATTACAATGTATTCCAATTACAAGAATTACTTTTTACCAAACCGCTCGCGTGCCATGTTCGAGCTTATGGCGAGCCGCGTTTGAGCTTATGGCGTGCCATATTGAGCACGTGTACCCTGATTTGTGCATCCCTAGTCTTTGAATTGTATTGTATTGTCCATGTTTATCCTCCATTCACGAGAAAGCGAGTTTTATTTCTACAGGGTGTATCACAAAGATATTCACCCCCCCTAGAGCTCAATATAAAACGACTAGGAAAAAAACAAAAATATTGTTATAAATTATATTAAAATAGAAATTTATTCCGTACATTAAATCAATCCTAACTAGTAATCAGTATGACCACCATGGTTTTTTCTAACAGCATCTAATCTTGCAGGATACGATTTAAGAAGATTAGCAAAGATTTGAGGTTCCTCTTTTATTTTAATTAGTTCTTCTGAAATAATAGTCTTTAAGGTTTCCACTGAATTTCTTTCCATGCTAGGAATCTTTAAAATTCTATCTTCAACATGTTTTTTCAGAATAGCTCCCAAGTTTTCAGTTGCATTTAAATCTGGTGATGAACCTGGCCACTGACTGTTGTCGAAGAAATCAATGTTGTTGCTTTTCAAAAGTTGTTGAGTGGCGATTGCTTTAAAACACGGAGCTTTGTCATGAAGAAATGTAACTTCATCAACACTTAGAACATTATTTTCATTTTTTAAAAAGGGTATAACATGCTTTACTAGAATTTGTTCTCGAAAATAAGTTCCATCCCAGCTTTGACCTTTTTCTTTTGTTACCCACATCATTGTTTTGGCTGAGACCAATACTTAAAATTCTATCAACATACCTAATTTTTTCATTATCAGCAAAAGCCATAATTATTAAGTATCTGGAAAAAAATGAAAATGTACATTAATTTCTAACAACATAAGCTTCACAATGTGCTATATAGTTTGGTCATACCTATTACCAGTTTGGCTGTAGGGGGGGTGAATATCTTTGTGATACACCCTGTATATTTAGGACGGGACGTCCACACTCGCTCGGGTGTTTGCAATTTCCGAAGTGTCAGTGCCACCTGTCTTCCACATAAAGACGGGGGCGTCCCGTTAAGTGCCTTGCTCAAGAACACAACAAGCGAACTTGCCGGCTTGTTCTCCACAAATTCCTCTAAATGCCGAGCGCCAAGCAGGGAAGCTGTGGATACGATTTTTTAAAGTCTTTTGGTATGACTCAACAAGGGGAATGAATCCCAAGTTTAGCGAGTGCGAAGCAGACGCTCTTACCACTACACGATCGCGTCGGTCTAGTATATCTGAAACACCTTTATTACTTAGAGTTTTGTTGTCGTTATCTAATTATGACAGGCCGATGTGACCATATTTCTTAAAATTAACTGTAATTTTGGTGTTCATATGCGGCGAATATTATATTGTCAAGTAGTTGGCGTGTCTTTTCTTTGCTTGGCAAACCTGGTTGCTGGTTAGTGATAGCCTTTTAGCAACAACATTATGGCTTTTGACTCATGCATGTTTCAAACTGTATGTTTTTTCCTATTCCAGATTAGCTCTACACAAACAAAGTAGGCTAACAGAGCCTACCAAACACCGGAAGAAAAGATCAAATCTGAGGTCTGTAAGGGAAGAAGGCAAAGTAAACGTTGAGAACCACTGGTCTATATTTTTTGTAGGCCTACCAAATAGATAGTAATTTCGCCGGCTATTTTTCAAATATCTGTAAGGTTTTCTTTATCACATGCTTCAGGCCACAATAACCGATATAATGGTACTTTCAAATATACTGTTACTTGCACGTGTAACGCTAAATAGGGGATGTAAGTCAGCGGCTTTTAAGGTGAAATTGTAGGTCTAATTTGGCTTACCAGTATATAAAACTAAGTGGACGACGGTGTTTAGGCTTACTGGGTTACAGCAATGAGCATGGGCAATGTTTTATTCTACCTACATACGATATATGCTAGCTTGATTACATGGACGATTGTTTTTACTAAGAGATACTAGTTTTGTTCACGATAACTAACAACATAATAAACAAAACAACTTGCTTATTATTACAGCAACCACAGTGTTGCCAGTTAATAACTTTGATTCGTTATAAGATTTTAGCAAATTAACACTACCGCATTTCTATAAAAATTCCGTTTTACCTCAATCTTTTATTTACTTCTTAAAATTGAGGCGACGTGTAGTATCGCTTGAATAATTAAATCTGCTTGCAACTTAATAGCTAGGAAAAGCTGGAACTTAGCACGTAATCAACTATTGTGACGTCAGAAAAGGCGTGTGAGTTACAAATCTATTAATAAATGCGAAAGAAATATAGGTCTTATTTCGAAAACAGTTTAGCAAGTTTTGGGCTTTAGACAATTCAGATTTACAAATAAAACAATCACTGCGAAATAAAACAACAGATTACAACAGCTATACATATATAAAAACTATTCTGTCAACCCAAATTTACTTATTCTTGACAAATACCACCATTTGATAGCTAACAATATAACAAACAAAACAACTTGCTTCGTTATTACAGAAAGTACAGTGTTTGCCAGTTAATAACTTTAAACCTTCATAGGATCTTAGCAAATTAACATCAACATTTACAAGTATACTACAACCTCCTTTTTTGTTATTATGAATTGGGACAAAACAATAGAATTACTGTGTAAGTAATCATCAAAATGTATGGGTTGTGTCGGGACCTCTGATTGGTTCTCGGAGGCACTATTTTACAGCGTTTATTATCATTTAGCGAAACCAAAATATCAACATTACAAAGTACATTTTCGGGTTCTTCCCCTTATACCAACGGATTTAATAGACTCATTGGCACTTATCAAAAAAATTGTCAGTTCCTTCAGAAAACTTTGTCGCTAGGTAGTTTTGTGAGAAAATCTTTGTTTGTTTCCTTGCCAACTGATACGGTCCCGTTTTTTAATTTTTGCCTTAAAAGTACATGTGGCATTTTTATTTACTGCCGACATTACGGCAAGCCACTCTAACTCAATCATGGCATGACTTGATTTTGCGTCCACGTTACTTGCTTGAGTCATTTTTGATGATTTAGGTGCTTTTACAAGAAAGAAAATCTCTGTTCTTTGAGCAGTGACGCATCTGCTTGCAACATAGTGGGCAAATGAGGATCAGATGGAATCAAGACTGATTGACTACAGAAAAAGGTTTTAACGTTTTCGAAAACTTTGAATACGTTTCTAGGCTATATAAACTCACAAAGAGGTTTTGCGGCCACACACAGTTTATGCGTGCATCCCCCCAAGTTGGTAGTGAGGCCCACGAAAGAGCGTAAATCTGTGAGGTTGGCCGGAGTATGGAATTTGGAAATCGCTTCGAGCTTCTTTTGATCCACTTTTACACCACGTTATTCGACAACACATCCAACGTATTTGACAGACGGCTGCATGAAATTCAGCTTATCAAGATCTAATGTGATGCTGTGATCGCGGCATTGGTTAAGTACTTTTACCACACGTGCGACATCTTATAAAGCTTTGTCTCTTCTTGCCCAGTATTTATCTTGAGATCAAGCCAATTCCTTTGGGACTCCAATCAACTTTTATCGTCCGAACGGAGCGATAAAAATTGTTAGAATTTGACTGTCGTCGTCTAAGGCAACTTTCCAATAGCTTTCATTAGCATCGGATGCGGTGAAAAACTGTGCTCCAGACAGAACATTGGACATTGTTTCAAATAGAGTACTGGTTGAATTATCTGGACGCCGAACGTATTAGTTCAATTTTGTAGAATGGAAATCAACACGCAAGCGCACTCCGCCGTTTTGCTTTAGGACTACGACGACTGGACAGACCCATCGGCCCGTTCAATCACTAGCTCAATGGCTCCCACAGCGACATGTTTGACCAGTTTTCTTGATGAGGTTCGGCAAGAGAATGGTTTTTGGCGCGGGGAAGACAGAGCAAATGGTCGAGCTTTTCACGTAACAAAACTTTCATTGATTTTTTACTTATTTGATGAAGGCTTCGACCAAATGCACAGTCATCAGCATATTCACGCATTAGAACAGCTTTCAGATACACACTTTCATCCTAAGATGACTGACGTGAAATAGCAAAAGGTTATTGATCATGCGCATACATTTATGTTGCAAACGGTTTCTTGCTCGACCGATGGGTCAAATTTTTCAGGATAACTGCTTGGCAAAATTCCCAAATTTTTCATGTAAACCACGCCAATAAGCATTGCTGAATGTCTAGACAACTGCATAAGATGTCATTAGTGGCACGGTTGCCATAAACCCGGGGGTACCTGTACCCTTTGGGGGTACAAAACACCAAAGCAGGGGGTACGTGATGAGGCGTCAGAATAATGGTTATTTTAAACTCTAGGGAAGTGGTTCCCAAACTTTTTTGTCTACTGACACAGAAAAGTGGTTGTTCACCGTTCGCGGCACACCGACCAGTGAAACGTAGTTTTAGCGATGGCGAGTGGCATCACTGGCGTCTGCGAGACTAGTAATGACCTTTTTTTTTGGAGGTGACCTTTTGACTGGCCGGTATGCTGACACAGACATGGCAGTATGCTGACACACCTAAAAGAGTGGCCATTTGCGGCAATTATTTTTTCTTTAGAAGATAGATTTAAATTGTTGAGTTCAAATTCCTAATTTTTGATTATTTACAATTCCAATAAAAATGCTTTTTGCGGAAAGTAATACATTCATTTTCTCGAAGCTTCTCGAAGCTTCGAGAAAATGAATGTATTACTTTCCGCAATATTCAAGTTTTGTACCACCAATCAACTCTTCAAAAATGCTTTTGCGGCGACAGTGTTTGGCTTGGCCTAGATGGTTCCAATTGGAACATAGAATTTGCAACATGACTGATATGCCGAGTGCCTCGAATGTATCTAGCTTGTCTGCAGTGTTATGAAACACCTTCCAGATTTGGCCAGCACGTTTTTTCTGATGACTGTAGGCTTCTCACATGAATTTTTATTTGTGTAGCATACTGCTGCAAAGTGCCTTATTTCCTGGCATTTAGAATATATTTTTCCAATAACTCGACGCAATGTTTGTCCTCTGGGAGGGCAAGCTGCGTTGCCGCAGCGTGTACACGCAGATGTAGCGTGCTTTGCGTTGTCTTTAGGCCTTGGTCGATTATGGTAAAACTAATTAACATGAATTGCTTTCTTGTCTTCAATGTGATCTTTGCCTTGCCGGGGAGGCTCTTCCAATCGACAATTGGCATTAATAGTCTTCAAATCAGGCAAAGATAAAAAGGTTCAAAGCTTAGTTTTGGTTTCTTTTTCTCGACTGCTGGACATTATTTTTGTTTCCAGTCGTCAGTCCAGACATTCATTGCAAAGATCTGCGCCTCTGGCTAGTGTTTCAATCGCAATTATAGGAGAATCAAGAGACTCACCGATTTCTAGCTTGCGCTATTCGAAAGCTACACAATCCAAAACAATGTTTTGCTTGCAGGAAAAATGTTTTTCCCTTTAATTCAATATTTCATCAAGCGCTAATTCCTCCGTGACATCTGTGTCGTCTGAAATCAAAATCAAATCCCCTGCGTCCCGTAACTCCATGGAAAAAATGTTCGCAAGAACGCGTCTTCGCTAGACGATGGTAGCTCTTGTGCTTGAGAAACAGTAACGTAGTCTTTGTAAGCTTTTTTCCATTCTAAAATTAAGCAAGGCAAATTTCCACACTTAGGGTTGCTGGCTTTGGAACATCTTCTGCCGTTACTAAAGGATTCCTTTTCGTGGATAGTGTTGTTGTTACGCTCAGCGGCCTGATTAGCTTGACGATGCAATGGAGTTAATCAGCTGTGTTAAGAATTGTTGAATTTGGATTTGCTCTGCAGTCAGCTGCTGATTCAGACGTGTAGGTGGTACTCGGGGCTGAGCTGAAGAGTGATTCGTGTTGATATGAAAGCTTGTTGCTGCAATAGATCTTTCCTTGCCAGTTCTAGTTCTACCTCCATTTACTTTTTTGTTTGGTAATATCGCACCGCGATTGAGTAAGCCTATGAATAAATGCAAAGTTTGATAGGCTTCAAAGCAGAACAAATTGCAAGTATTACTGCACCAAAAATACAGTTCAGTAATGTAACTTTCGCTTGCCGACGACGCCACGACATATTCTCTCTAAATATATGCAGGCTCGATTACACGGGCAATTGTTTTTGCTAAGAGATACTAGTTTTGTTCACGATGAATCACAACACAACAAACAAAACAACTTGCTTTGTTATTACAGCAAGTACAGTGTTGCCAGTTAATAACTTTGATCCATTACAGGATCTTAGCAAATTAGCACTACCATTTACAAGTATACTGCAGACAACAAGCCACTTAATATCACTACTGTTATTATTATTTTCACTGAATTTTTATAAACTAGGCCCACGTTATTTTTTCTGCTGTAGATGATGATGTTTATTGCAGGCTAGGATTACTCACTTCATGACTGCAAAAAACCTGAAATGTAGGGTTCTGAAAAAAATGCTGTTACATTGTGTAAGCTTGGGCCAAGCGTATATTATATTAAATTAAAATTTTAGGCGTCTGCTAGAGCTTTACCGTCATTTTGAAATATATTTTAAAATCCAAAAATTTAATGAATTTAAAAAACGTATAGCAAAAGCATTTCTTTGAATAAGAAGATAGCTTATGATGTCACGCATTTAGCGCAAAAAATGGCTGACCGAAAGCTGTAACTCGTGCTGAAAAGGTATAGAGCGAACACCAGCTATAGGGGTTATTTTGATAACCAATGAAAATTTGATTAAACTTCCTAGTGAATTAAAGCTTGTTTGTTACTCAGAAACAAACAAATTTAAGCAAAAATTATTTGATTGAGATTGGGCCTGTCAATTGGCGAGTTCAAGCTTAGCACAATGTGGCAATTTAAGAAAAAATCGGCCATAAGAAAAGTATCATCTAAATATCATCTATTTTTCTTTTAGGAATAACTACGTACCATTTAGATACCTTTCGGCACGTTAGCAAAATTAACCATCATCTGATAAGCATTTACTACTGATTTTATTCAACAATATCCAATCCAAAGATGGCACACCTGTAGAAGATTGCCCTGTCACTTAGGCTGCAGTATAATTAAGGTTTACAATTTTTCATTATGCTTTTGCAACTTAATGTGTCATATAAGTTGCACAATATAATGCACTTGCACTTGAACTCAATATTCCCAAACATGGTAATTATTTAAATATGAACCCATACGAGAAGTTGGGTACAAATAAGCCTTTACAAGTTAGGCCCATAAAACCGGGCTAGCTAACAGCTAACAAGTGAACCTTCACACTTTTTGCTTTAGTTTGATTTAATATTATTCCAAAATTTCAACAAAAAAGCATATTTAACATTTACTTCACAACTGCCTATTTTATTCACAAAAACGATAACATTCCAATTCAATAGAAAAATATCAAAACTGATCAGCAAGTTTTTTCGAAAAAGAATTTTGATGACATAGCACACCACAGACAGTGGCACTGTTTCGACCTATCAGGTCTCTTCTGTGCAGTTGGTGACCGACAAAAAGGTCGAGGCTTTTAATTAAGCATATCTTAAACCGCCACACTTGTGGGACCTACACAAGTTCCGCTGTGGTGAATGTTCTGTCAGTACTAGCAGTTGTTAGACTTAGTGCACCTACGGCAACCGCCACTAATTATTATCGAGTGACACGACTTGGTAGAGTACTGACAGACCATCCACCACATTGGACCTAGTATAGGTCCCACAAGTGAGGCGGTCTAAGCTATGGTTTGTTGAAAGCCTCTTCCATCACAAAATCACCCGCCTTTAAAAAAAGCTATAGTTCTGGAAAACTTATCTGTCGATAAATAACGAGCAATGTAATAGTTTTCCACATTTAAAATCCGATTTAGTCTCGCAATTTGGCAATTTCTGCCTGCAGAATACCAATGGGCGTGATATGACGACTGTGATGGGTTTGCATTTGGATGCTTTAATCACGCATTTTGAGAAATATTTTTCTGAAAACATGAAGAAGTACAATTGAATAAGAAATCTTTTTGTTGATAATGCAAATGCCCCTCAGGGGTTTACATCTCTGGAAGCTGAACAATTTATCGATCTTACTTCTGATCTCACTTTGAAAAGCATGTACAACCCTAATTCATTTCATTTTGGGTTAAGGCTCGAGCTGAATTTCCACTTGTAGGCTGCACAGCTCTCCGTGTTCTTGCGCCGTTTTTGCGACGTCATACTTGTGTGAAACCAGTTTTTCTGCGGTAGCAGTATTCAAGTCGAAGTACTGCATTAAGATTGACATTGAACGCGAGATTCGTATTGGAATATCAAACATTATACCGCGCTTTGATAAAATAGAGCAACAAGCTCACTGCTCACATTAAATATTTTTTAGTATTTCGCATTTTGAACAATAAACATGATTTAAATACAATTTTTTGGTAAAACTTGAAATTTGCAGAATTTGGCTTCATTATGGCGCCGCGAATATCAATCAGTTTTCAAAGGACGCCGTCAACAAACAAGTTAGGAAATCCCTGCTCTAAGAAAAATATTTGAAAAATTTTTGCGATGCAGTGATCTCACTGAAGTGGACAACACCCGTAGCGGTCTTTCAGGGTAAACTCAAAACTCTCTGAAACAAACTGTTCGACCCAAATAACTAAAAATAAGAGCCAGGACTCGAAAGGTAAGTAAAAACAACTAAAAAAATATATTAAAACCCCAAAAAGATCTCGGTATTTTTTATGTAGTATGCTACCACGACCATACAAAAATCTTGGATCACTTGTATTTTAAATACAACTAAAAATTGAAAAAACTTCTTTTCATAACTGCAATTCAAATTTATATCTGAATATGATAAACTTCTTTGCTGTGCAATATAAATTTCATTATTTTAAGAACTGAGAATATGTCCGACAGGTTACTTGAGACGGGCTATCACTATCACCCCCCAAGGTCTCAACACCAACAAGGTTCTCTGCCAGTGAATCCGACAACACCGAAGGCTGTGCACACGGGCCCCTTGTCAATTGCTGCCGCCTTATGGCTCCTCGGCGTCTTAAGGACGCGCGGTAGGCCAACTTGTGACTCATCATACTTCAAATGATTGAATTAAAAAGTATGCAGAAGAAAATGAACAACAAACGCTTAAACTTTTAAATTCACCCAAGGATTTGTCAATTTTCTTCTGCAAATTCGGTAAACGATGTAGTTACTCCTTCCTTCGTTTTTGCTGCTTCTTTTGTCTTTCTTGCAATCACGTCGCGGTCGCCAATGAAGAAAATTTTTCTTTCAACGAGAGCGTGCTGACTGAACCCAAATTGCTAGGAACTATCGCAGTCACAAAAAAGGAAACGCGACAGTAATATTTTTATTGTTTTATCGATTTTCAGAATAATTAAAGATAAGAGCCAGAACTCAAAAGGTAAGCAAAAACAACTAAAAAAATAGATTAAAATATTTTTATTGTTTTATCGCTTTTCAGACTAGAAATCACGCAGTTGTGTTAGACAACCAAACCCACGTCCGTCCCCCACGACGATCAACCAAGAAAGAGGACAGAAAATCTCCGAATGCATGGTCAGTAACAAAATACTACACATGTCACCAAAAACTAGGTGGCTGCACACGTCTATACAAACAGATCACTGCCCACGTCACATGAACCGAAACAACAGTCAAACAAAAAACGGCAGGGAAAGGCAGGCAGATCAACGAGCTACCAAGAGAAGAGAAGAAGAAATAAACATTATCTATACCTACGAAAAAAAGAAAAAAAGATATTTGGGTAATTTTAAACGTATACAGTACTAATACACGAATACACACAGTAAAAGCTAGAATCCACACAACGGCGGGAGCATGGTGCTGAGCCGCCGAAAGCAGGCAAACCAAAAAAAATATAAAAAAAACGGCCAAAAAAGATCTTTGGCATGGCAGTTCCATAAAGTGCGAGGCGCGAAACGCTACAAAACTATGCTTTTGAGAAAGAATTATCAAAATATATTAAAAGACTTAATTTGCTTGAATTTGGAATTTGGTGAAGCCTAGTCACTAGAATATTTGGTGTTTTTAACCGGTAAGCTATATTCTATAATTTTTAAAGACTTAATTATTTGATGAGACTTAATACCTCTATTATCAATTCTATCAGAACTAATTGTTCAAAAAATCAGCAAACCAACTTTTATCAAAAAATTGATTTACAAGTTTCCTATTTCGCAGACAACGAATGATATTGTACTACTTTTTTTAGGTGGTAGGTGAAATTAATTTTTGTAAAGTAATGGCTGGATAGTTTCAAAGACAAAACGAAAAGCAAAGAAAACTAAATTTTAGCACAGGGGATAAAGTTTTGCTAATGGGAAACTTTTTCGGATTTGTCTGCTATCCACAAAACGGCAAGTGTTAAAAAGAATCATTGATTTCCGTTACTTACGAACTACAGACGCTGCTAGAGATGTCGCTAAAAACGTTATGACTGATCAGTGTGATGCAATGTATATTCTCTCCATTATTTGAGTATAGCCAGCAAAGTACATTTGTTAGTAGCATGTTTTAGTAAACTTTACCGCTGGCCAAACCAAAAGCAATGTGTTGAGTTCCATTTAGAAAAAGGCACTGATTCTTTTGGTAATATCAATGAATTGCTCGAGGTTATTAGCTGCGACGATGATCAGCGAAAAAGTTTGGAAAAGAGGCATAAATTGCAAATTACTGAGAAGGTTAATGCATTCTATGAAGATCAAAGAGGACCCCACGTATCAAAATGTTTGGCTGTTGTTGCACCCTTAACTTCTTCCGATCAAATGTTTATGCTGCGGTCAGAAACGCAACTATTGTCGATTCTCGAAGTATGATAGTCAAATCAGATATTGGCATTGCATCGGAATCTGAATCAACTGCAAGCACAAATATTTTACAGTCATCTGAAGCCTCCAATTTTTCGCCACATTTATCTGCTAATGTTTTATTACAAAATTTATTTCAACAGAATTGAATAAAATGGCCAAATTTAGTCAGAATATGTAAATCTTTATATCTATGAGATAGAAGAGTAGCCGCAGCTCCCAACTGCGTTTTGTTGCATGTTGGACAGGTCATTGATAATGACATCGATAAAAGTTGGATCATTGATCTTAGCGAATTGCGTCGAGAACGGGACCATATAGAAAAGAAATCCAAGGAGAAGAACTGCACACTTTCAGTATTGCAAATGCTTCACACTTTTATCGGCGCAAAGGTACAGCACAGATGGTTTCTAAAGGCCAAACAATAAACATTACAGCTATGTTCAACCTAAAAAACACTACAGTATAGTTGATGAGTCGAAAAGTTACGAGCTCACCTATTTCTCTCCTGAAAATAGTGAAGGCAGAACGATAGCGCAAAATCTACTTATTTCCATTAATGGGTTGTGGTTGGTACTGCTTCGATGAGTGAAAAATGTGGTAATGCTATGAGTTCATTCGCGGTTTGAAGGAGCTACTGAATAAACCTCTTCAATGGGTTGTGTGCCTACTACATACCAATAAGATATCTTTGAAACATATCTTTGCAAGTCTTGATGGTTAAACTAATGGTCCAGATACATTTTCTCGACCAATTGGAAAGAATATGCACGGATCTGTATCTAATCAGCTATACAGCTATCAGTGTCACTTTCGTCATTTCCAAAACTTTCACACCTCGTTATAAATGACTTGAACACAGACCAGCTTTGTACTTACAAAATATATTATGCTGTAGTACATGGAAAGTTTGATGATGTAATGTATTTGGAAGTTGGTCAAATTGTTTATTCAAGGTGGCTGACTTTGGGCTGTATATTGTATTCTTTTGTGCCTCCAGACGACCCACCTTGGAATTTGGAAATACTTGGAACTTGGAATTTGGAAAAACCTTGGAATTTGGAATTTGGAATTTTTTTTGGCCCTTGGCTTGAACTCAAATTAAATAACCAAACAACACATAAGTCCAAAAACTTTTTCAATTTGGCGTAGAGAATTATGAATGTTTCTGACAAAAAGGTCGAAAAATTGCTTTAAGTGTCGTTCAACAAAACAGTTTTTTTGCAATATGTAGACATACGAAATACGGGCATTACAAAGGCGCTTACACGTCGCAAACAAATAGCTAAAAAGAATGAAGAAAACAAAAGTCACGCTAATTGTTCAAACACATCGAAGATTAGTTTATTTCATGTGTTTCATGATCCAACTTTGAACTGGAAGCAAAAAAATATCACTAGTTAGTTGACTTAGAGTGATATGAACAGCAACCTCCGACAATTGAGATATTAACAGATACTAAAATTAGAGAATGTCTAAAGGCACTTCTGAGTTTTTATCACCCATGCCATAGTCAAACTGCGGGAGACACCTTAAGTTGGTGATAGAAGTTTTTGCTTAAGTACCGGTAATAGAATATGAAAGACGAGACTGAGTGTTTCATCGAAAAAATTTAATCTCGCAATCTCATGAAGGTTTGACGCAAAAGAGATAATATGGAAGAAATAGTAAATTTGATCGAAAAGGAGTGAGATGAAGACAGTGAATGAAATTTGATATTTTGTAAATAAGCTAAACGCCAACGGTGGCTTTGAAGCTGCAGCTACTGCAAGAGTAATAATCAGTTGGTTAAGATTCAGCAACTATGAAGAGTTGTTACTCGGAAACAGTTTCCGTTGAAAATGAAAAGGAGGGTAAGCAGTTTTGGTTAAAATCAGCAATACTACACGGAAGCCAGACATGGTGTTTAAAAGAACATGATAAGCAATTCTAAAAAAACAGAGAGAGCTATGGTGAGAACAATGTGCGGTCGGAAAGTTGTCGACAGAAAGACGACTCCAAAACAGATGAATAGGCTTGAGTTGAAAGAAATTGCAGATGGGCTGGCAAAAACCAATGAGATGAATCCTGCCCACTCCGATAAAGGAAATAAAAAAGGGAAAAATTGAATAACTGCTAACTGTTACTACAACAACTGGGTCTATACCGAACGTAATTTGGCAAATGAAACCCCCGTTAGCAGATCATATTTTCGGAGCAAACACCCTAAAAATGTGCAACAGCTGTTCCTTAAAAGCAAAAACTTCTATGCACAGTACTTGTTGTTTGACAAGCCAAACAGTCAATTTGTCAATAAATTTGGCACTGGTTGAAAATATATCCAAGTATGACCAAATGTTAAAGAGTGATCTTCTAGCCTTCTAGTAATAAATCTTCCTGACTTATGCGTAGTTTCATTTTATGTTCAAAGCATGTGATGGTTTCTTAGAGTAGCATGGGCCTTGTAATCAGTAGACACCTCTCTCTATTCACTCTTAATTAGTGAGAGTTGAAATAACAAGCACAGCATTTTGCTTCATTAATTTATTTATCACGCGTTTTTTGAAAATTAGAATAAAATAAAATTTCAAAAAAGCGGCCAAATGTATTTATATTTTTTAAAATTACATGATGAGTATTCTATCAACGAAAAAAGCATTGGGGCAACGCAATTAGCATCTATGCCATCATTGAACATAGGCAGCACTGGTTGATGATCGTATCCGCGAAACACTATAACGTGGTTGCATCGTCGTAGAACTCATTCCTTGCCGCATCCGTGAAAAACTAGCACCTGGCATGATCATCCGCGAATTGCTAAAGCCCGGTTGTATCATTGCACGACTATAGGATGACTGAATCTGTGAGGGACTCGGTCCTGGCAAGATCTGGCCTGGGGAAAAGCCACCATCAAATTGAAACGGATCAGGTTGAAGAATATCTTGATTAAATTTTTTTTCTTTCTTATACCAAATATATCCAATCATGATAACGATTAGCAGTACCACACCGAGAGAAGAAGCAATGATTATTTGTGTTAAACCTGCAGAAAGCAAAGATTCGTTTCGCTATGTCGTTAATTTAAACCAACACAATAGTTTCACAAAAAACTTTATTTAATGAAAATACTTTTATTTAGTATAAATTAAATTTGAGTGAAATCATAGATACCTTTTAATTATTATTGCTTTCAAGTCTGCGCGGTTGCAGAAGCGTGCGCTACATCCTATCTATGAGTAGTTTGTGTTAAGCTTGCTAATGTTTCTCTTAGCGAATTGGAAACTCTTGCGTAGCCTCCGTGATGAAGTGGTTATTGTTACGGGTTTCTGATCGAAAAGTCTGTCGTTCAAAAGCTACAAAACCACAACTATTATTCGCCAGGAAAAAGCTAAAGTGTGACGGTGCTCCAGCAAAAAGTTTGGTTCGAGAGCGAGTGTGTGGTGAAAAACATACAATGAATCAGCACGCCTGAGCTTGCGAAACGGAGAAAAAATGATAAAAATTGACTTTAGCTTAGAAACTACAGGTGGGCTTGTTATGAGCTTTTTTGGTAATAATCTGTTTAAGAAAATCTGGCACAATTTGCCCATGAAACGCAATTCTTTCTGTCTTAGGTGTGTGTGTCTGTGTGTGTTTCAACTCCTTCGAAACTGCTCGACGTACAAACACCAAACTTGGCACGATCGATTATTACCCCGGGATGAGTGTCAGTAGGGTTCGTGACGTCATCATGACATCATGATTATAGAAAAAATTTTTAATTTCCATTTTTTGTCAGAGGAAATCCGCTTCTTGCTCAAACGAAAACCAGCACTCAGCTTACATAATATTTTTTCATTTTGTGGTATAAAATGGCGTCACAGCGAACGCTCAATTGCATAATTTGTAATAGGTACTTTATCAAAAACCACTAATCGTAAAAATGGGATTGACGGCTTTTTCTAAAGATATTGGCAAAGTGTTTTCGACAAAAAAATACTCCAAATATTTAAAACTCAGTTGATGATGCAACAAAAGATTTACTTTTTAAAAATTTCAAGTATTCTAAGCATGCTTTTTCTATTTTTTCTGCACTCTTTAAACTCACTTTATGATGCTATTACGCTGACTTGTATGATCAAAGCTTTCCTTACTAGAAATCACTATAAAAATTGCAATTTTTTACCAAAATTACTTTACTTAAAAATGATTTGTGACCTCATTTCTTAACCAATATTCAAAAGTATTTCAAAGAATTGAAGCTAATTTTAAAGCAATTTTGGTATAATATAATCAGTATTTTTATCTTGTGTTTTTATACTAAAAAATTGAACATTAACATGTACAGTCTACTTCTTCCTTCCTTTCTTCCCCCACTAAAAAAATGGCCAGCTGACTAAACGCGTTTAAGTTTGGCACACAAAGAGATGATAAAGTACTAATAATTAGTATCGTTTGAAAGTTTAGACAATTTGCTTTCCAGTAATATGTAGGTATAATTAATCTGGCTAAGAATCAGTTTATAGTGGCTGATAAAAAATTGGTTGTCATGCATCATTTTCAATCGTTAGTTAAAAAAATTTCCTACTACATCCAAGCAACTTGTAATTTTTCAAGAAAGTTAGTTCTTAGGTAGAATTTGACTATTCTTCTTCGCAAGCACAATTGCTTGAAATTATTGTCTAAATTAAAAAAAAATTCATTAAAAACGGAACTCTCTAAAAACTTTTAAAAGTAGCTGCAACGATAAAAAAATTGGAGATTTCCTTACAAAAAGAAATGGTCTCTTATCTTCTGCACAAAATAGTAATGTCAAGCTACATATCATCTTAACGTTGAAGCAATTTTCTTTCCAATTGGGTAAATCCTGCCCAGCTGGCTGATTCGATATTCTTTAGCTCAATATCACTGAATGGGTTTGCTGCAATTGTAACAATTTTAGTGTAAGTGCTTCATTTCGGGTTAGTTTGCCCTTTACCTAGCTGCGTTTTTGCCAGGATCAAGCAACATGCTCTTCCTGAAAAAAAGTTGGCACAGGTTTTAAGACGTATAAATAAGCATACAATTACAAAAAAGGTGTAAATAAGGGCCTAAATATTTAATTGGCTGCACCTAAAAATACATATTATCGCTTTGGCCCCACCCTACCCCACCACTTTTAAATTATGCTTCCTTGCACTTCACAAACTTGACGAATAAAATTTTTTGAAATCATTGCCTGTTTTAATTGTGAGCAAGTATATTTCCTACCCACCAAAAACAATTCCAGGCCAAGTAAGACATAGCCAAGAACTCCACAAACTTCGGGAGAAATAGAGCGGCTATGCGCAATCCTCTACATTGTGTTTTTTAGGTCTAATTGATTTTCTTAAAAAACCAGCACTTTTGATTTTAGAACGAGAATTGGCTATGGAAATATCTCGTTAACTTTTTGTTACTACTCTCACGAATATCAATTGCGTAAACCCGGGAAGCCAGCTGAGCAGACATTCTTATCCTCAATATTACTGATGGGAAGAAGCTTGGTATTTGAATCACTTAACAGTGAGTGCTTCATTTCAGGTTAGGTTGTTCTTTGCCTGACTACTTTTATGCCAGGATGCAAGCAACATGCACGCAGCCAAAAGCATTTGTTCATACAAATACTCCTGTAGTTACGAAAAAGTCGTTAGTAGCAGTCCTACTTTATTTAATGGCTTAATCCTGAAAATACATATCAATCACTTTGGAGCCCTTTTTTAAAATCACAAAAATGGCCTTCTAAATGTTGCTGCCTTTCTCTTTAGAACTGTGTAACTTAATCTAAGGGATGTAAATAATGTGTTTATGTTGTTAAATTAGGTTATGTTGTTAAGTTAGGTCTTTATTTCTTTCCATTGCGTGAAAAATAACTTACAGTTTGAGATAAGAATCAATTGTCTATTGCTAAAAAACTGATCGTCTGATTTTCGTTGTAAAATTTTCTCATTATTTGTGTTGGTCTAACAGTCTTTTTTAAATTGTGAAATTGTCCAATTGTCCATTTATTCGCTTTCGGTTTTAATTGCGTGTTGTTATTGTGTCGTGAAACTCTGTCCATTTTTTATAGCGGCTACGAGGAATGATACGTTAAAGCTGTTGGTGGCCAAGATCATTCAGCCAGTCGAAGTAAATGTGACAAAGTAAAAATATTTTTGAGGGTTGCGTCCATACAATTAACTCGGGTAAATCTCGTTTTGTGACCTTCTCTGCTCTAGCCTTTAAAGATATCGTGTTCACTGAATTAGAGTTGATAGATATAAGATCTATATTCGATAATTAATTTGGCTGCCACAACCCTAATATTTTGTTTTTAGATCGATTTTGAAACGTTTTTCTGTAGTTTTTCAATATAGTTTCTAATGATTTTACTGCAATTTTGTAAGAAGAGAACATTAGAGGAAGTTATGAACAGCTTCTTTGCAATAAAATAAAGCGTAAATCATAGTTGATTCAAAACGTTGTTTGAGGACATTTATGAATGACACAAAACCTTGTTAAAGGTAACACCCTTCCACATTTTCCACAACGTGCTGTGCTTTGAAGCACTTGCTTATTCATTCATGAATATAAGCTCTTGGCCCCACGATCTGTCTTAGGCATCTTGTTAAGTGCCTTGCCCATGGGTACAATAAGCAAGCTTGCCAGCTTGTTCTCCACATTATTTCTATGTGCTGTGCATGAATACCTTTTTTTAAGTCTTTTGGCATGACTCGGCTTGTGGAATAAACCCCAGGTTTACCGACTGCAAAGCGAACGCTCTAACCACTACGCCATCAAACTGAGTGAAGCACCTGTTAAATTTAACGGATAAAAGTTTGTTAAGTTTGGGGATGCCTACGCTGAAAACAGGGCAAGTTATCATCAACTTTTTAATATGATAAAATTTGCTCCCTAAATTTGAGAGCACTGGTCCTGTTTAAAGCTATTTCAAAACAGATGTTTAAAACGCGTTTACGGACGACTTGTCAAGTTTTTATACACTAAGGTGGGTAAATTAAAAAAAAGTTTTTCAGCCTACGCTATCAGTTTAGTCATTAGGCAGAACATCTGCTCAGCTGAAGATGGGATTAGCTACTTAGCAAGAAAACTTAAATAGCATACTGAGTTTAAAATATTTGGTTAGATTATTCCTATTTAGCTGCATTGGAGAAGAAAATTTAGTTGCTATGCCTAAATCTCATTTTTGGGTGGTGGTGTGAGCTGGGATTATCGATACTGCCAGGCTAAGCAATAAGCTGACTTTAAATTTATTTTGCTTTAAATTTCCATACAAAATAGTCTACTGTCCTAGCAGATGACTTTTGTAGATTTTAAAGTGTTAAGCTTTAGACTTGTATAACTATTTTTAAACGCTTTATCAAAGAACAGTCGCTTATATACCAAGTTCCTGGAATGGGTGGCCAGATGATAAAAAACATAAAAAGAAAATTGACTTTAACAGATGAAAAAATTTTGGGAAACTGTTCTGACGTATTCAAGGCAATTCTGTGTGCTAAGCCAAATAATTAAGTTAACATGAAAAAAAAACTGACTTTAATGGGTAAAAAAATTGGGACAACTTTGCTAACGTTTTCAAGGCAGTTTTTTTGCTATGATTCTATGACATTAAAGCAGGGTTTCCCAAGTCTTTTACTTCGCGGACCCTTTTATGCAAATCTGCTTTTTTGCGGACCTCAATTAAACGTGACATTACTTTCGTCACCCGACTCACTTACAATAGCAATAATTAAAATACAAATACAATTTATTCGTCAATGCGATGGAAGGGCTTGCTTCACTTTGCACAATTCATCAATTTTTGGGGCTATTTGTAACAAACAAACCCGTAAATCTGACTCGACATTTATCCTGGACCTATATTTTGTCTTCATATTAGCAAGTGCTGAAAATGCCCTTTCACACATGTATGTGGTGGCAAAAGATAATAAAATTTTTGTTGGCGTTGGGGAAAGCAGTGGGTATTCGTTTGCAACACTTAACCAGAAAGATGCGATGGCTTTTTGATTAAAGCTAATCAGTAATCTTTGATTAGATGATAATTCTACCAATTGTTCTTCTTCTTTTTCTCCTAAAAGCTTAGTTTTTTTTGCAGCAAAAGGAAGTTAAAACCCAATTGAAATCTTCATCGGTTTGATTCACAAAATACTTTTTAAAATATTTGGATAGCAATTCCAAGTGTTTTTGAATGTCAAGCAAAATTAAGGTTTTGTTGATTAATTGGTTTACTGGCAATGTAATCACTAAGAACCGGATGTATATCCAGTACATTACCATTAATTCTATTTTTCTAAATTTGGAGTTTCTTTGTGAATGTTTCGATTTTATTTTGGCTGAATAAATTTTTCGTTTCTCTTCCCGATAAGTTCACTCCGTTAAGAAGATTAAAAGTATCAGCCAGGTGTGCAAGTTTTCCGAGCCAAATTTCATCGGAAACTAATAAAGCCAAGTCCATATTGTGTGCTTGCAAGAAAAGTAATATCTCCTTTTGCAATTCAAACAGGCGTTCTATAACTTTTCTGCGGGAACGCCATCAAAATGCTGTATACAGCAAAAGGTTCGAGTACTCTGACCCAAATTCATGGCAAAGTTGTGAAAATAATCGAGACTTAAGTAACATTGAAGCTACCACGTCGGTAGAAATGGCCACAAACCTACTTTATGACAATTTTGACTGAGAATAAAAATCATAATGCAGGCAGCAAACATCTAAACCGGTAGTTTTGCTTGGCATTGGATGGCTAAACAAAAAATCTGTCATTTTGCCAGTCCACAATATCTCACATAAACCAAAAGTTGTGATTCGCTAAAAATGTCTGTAGTTTCACCAAGTTGGAATGCAAAATCAGTTTTTTTCCTATCTTTCAAGCAGCTGTGATCTAATGTGAAGGAAAATATCTATTCTTCTAGAAATAGTGTTATTCGACAATGGAATTTCTTTAAGTTTTGCTGCGCATTGGCAATCCCAAACTACCCCGCACATATCCACTGCTGCTGGTAGAATTGAATTTTCAATCCACTGCTGCTGGTAGAGCCACTCTCAACGCAACTAAATACGATACTTTGAACAATTGTCAATTGACAGAAGAGATTACGTTTTCTTTCAAAGAAAGACTGCGGCTTGTAAGCAAACTCACGATGTTAACAGATCAAATGTCGTTTCATAGCATCATATGCCAATGCTTTTAAACACAATAAACACTGAGGTTTAGTAACAACAGAAGGATATTGAATAAATCCAAGTTTAACACACTCCTCATCATATGTTTGTTCCCTTTGGTTTTTTTTGAGGTAAAGCATAAAGCTTTTCACCTTCTGAATTATTAGGACTTTGCTTTCGTTTTAAAAACTTAACCATCAATTTTACACTTACACTGCACGATAACACTAAAATATATTTTAAAGAAAGGTACCGCATAACTTAACACTAAAATATACAAAAAAAGCTTTTTCTACATTACAGTATTGGAGGGGGATCGGGGAGAAAACGTTTGACTGAAGGTACATTCCATTAGAACAATCTAATTTCTTTCAATAACCTGGTAATAAAATGACAAGTGTTAAGGCCAACCGTCCACCTACTTTATTATTTAGCAATACACTACTGAGTATAATCGAAAGTTTTACTTGAGAAGTTATTTTTGTGTAGCCCGTTTACGTGAAATGGCTGGTTGATAAGCCTATGCAATGAAGTAAGCTTTTGCTGATAAAATTAATTGTTACATCATAGATAGCAGATGTAAGAACCATTTTTAACAGTTCTACCATAGGGGTCCGCGTTCTACCCTGCAGTCGTCACGGACCTCAGTTTGGAAAACTCTGCATTAAGGTAATGACTAAGTAGCTTTGTTGACTACTGCGACAATTAAATTTTCTATTCTTGAGTATCAGGATAAGCCGCGTTGTATTTGGTTAAAGCTGGTTTGCAAAATCTACTTCGGGTTACATTGGTCAAAGTTATTTAGAACTCGCAGCAGGAATACTCTTTGTTGACCCAGCACTGAGCAAATGAGTGCTGCAAATGTGATACTCTAAAGGTAGAAGAAAAAGAGGAAGGGTATTGCCCTTCACATGTCCTGCATGATATGGTTATATTTTAACTATAACTACAGAATCTCGAACGACTACTGTTGCTATGGTCCTTACCTTATCGTGTCTTGATCAGTCTTTTGCATGATGGGCAAATTTATCAATTTGCAATCAAATCAAAGTCGGGTTAAAGCTTAATGAAAAAATACAGGAGTCTGAAATTAAGGTAATGCAGTGCGACTGGACGCCTATTCAAAAAATGTGACTTCGCACATCTGTGAAGGCTAGCTGTTCTAAAACTTTTTTCAAGAGGAAGATTCATTATTTTTTATGGCAATAGTACAAGCATTGAAGCAAATGGATCACGGGTAAAAACATCTCAGACGTTTCATGTTCGTTTAAATAGTTGCAGGCCTGGCTGGTTGTTTTACAACGCCATTAGTTTATTCACCTTTGATTAAATTTACGGCTATACTGCCTAAGCTTTTGCCATTGGACCTAAAGTTGCTTTTGGCTAAGTTACTGAATAAAATGGCCCCTGCACGACAAAGAGTAATAAAGAACATTTGAAATTTTATAAGTCTATTTATGATGGTGAACTGGTTAGAAATCAAATTCGGCTTGAGGGAGATAAGAAAATCTGTAGAAAAAGAAGTAAGCCTTAGGATTTAGATACTTTGTTGACAACATATTCATCCAAAGCATGTCGGTTCAATACCTTTGTTACGAAAAATTGGATTATTTTCTACGCTTTTTAATACCTATGTTCCTTTGACACCACAACTTTATTTAATCACGAGTGAGTTTCCAAACAACTGCCTTGCCTAAATGACTGCACCAACAATCAAACAATCATTATGAAAAGTTTGTTGATAGAAGAGTAATTAAAAGCGGTGAACTATGCTTCCGTGTTCCCAATGACTGTATTTTGTTCATTGCGGTCGCAATTTTTGCATGCACCACAATTTTCAGTGTAGCAGAGGTGAACACTAATGAGACAACCTCTCTCACTTTCTTGAACCAGATTAAGGAATATAAGAATTTTCTGGTGTTGCGGCAACAAAGCATCGACTTTCAGAAAGAGATCAAGCAATTTTGTAGTACAAATTGGGAATTAAAAATCGATCTCCGAAAAAAGGGGTCTTCGGACAAAGTTGAAGCAGGGAAAGATATGTTTTTGCTTTCCCTCAAAATTTGCTTTTGACTACGCTAATTATTACCATTGCACAAGTTGGTGCTAGAAAGGTTGGCATATTTACACAAACATAACAATAAAAACCGCTTATTTCGCTATTGCAATATACCAACTCAACGTATATTCACAAGCAAAATGTTGTATTTTGAGTATAAACAATCCTAAATAGCATAACAAACAACATTCCTGAAACAAATTTTTTGCGTTAAAACACTTCAAAGGGAATTTCAACTCTTTAGAAGCGGAAACTACCAATGATAAATGGGGTTCATGAGCCGAAGAAGGTAATATTCTCCAGCAGGACCTAAGCCTGAAACAAAAAGTGAAGGAAATGACGTAGGGACTTACCTTTTGAAAAATGCCACCAGAATACTGTTAATAAAAAAAGATTGCACAAAGAATTTTTGCTCGGTGCACCAACTGCTACTCGCGGATACGAACCAAAAAAGAATGAAACAAGAATACACACCAATTACCTCAGAGCACTAGCAGGTTTCAAGTTTTTTGTGTAAACCAGAATTATCATTTAAGTACATGCGTTACCTTCATTTCAAAGAAGATGAGGGGTAAAAAACAATTTAAGACGATAAATGCTGTTATGTGTTGATATGCAACAATACAAATAGCGCCTAAAATAGAAATTTATGGTAGCCAAAATGTAATTACTTGAAAAGCTAAATCTTTACATCAAGTCAAAAAAACTTTACCATATTTCAAATTACGTTTTTATAAATTTTCATTAATCCAAGTTGTATTCTGTTACCAATGCCAATCTTTTAAGTTTCCACGAATCCAATTTGCATTTTGTTACCGATGCTAACCTTTTAAGTTTTCATGAATCCAAGTTGCATTCTGTTACCGATGCCAACCTTTAAGTTTTTATGAATCCAAGCTGCATTCTGTTACCAATGCCAACCTTTAAGTTTCCATTAATCCAAGTGCATTCTGTTACCCATGGCAACCTTTAAAGTTTCTATGAATCCAAGGTGGCAACCTTTTAGGTTTTTATGAATGCAAGTTGCATTCTGTTACCAATGCCAACCTTTTAAGTTTCCATGAATCAAAGTTGCATTTTGTTACCAATGCCAACCTTTTAGATTTAAAAAATGCAGTTCTGGAGGTAAAGTGATTGCCGACAATTTACTTACAGACATTACGGCGATACACTAGAATTGTAGTCGGTTTGTTAGCTGATCAGTTACGCAACAATTTACAGATTTTACAGCAAAAATGGCAAAGTGCTAATGAATAGCCACACAACCATATCATTTGTGTAATTTTCGAAAATCACGCAATATAAATATCATAAAAAAAACAAATTGATATTTTCACACCTATAAGAGCTTGATTGCGTCCAGATTCTCAAAATAGCTCATCAACCCTTCGATAGTCTTTTGTTAAAATTGGCTGTATGTATTTCCACGCCCAGTAATCGCACTTGTTATTGTAGAGATGATGTAGCAGCAAACAAGTTGCCACATTATACATCAAATAGAAAACAAAAATTATTTAGTGTTTGGCAGTTGACCCATAGCAAGACATATTGGACGTGGTCATCCGTTCGGTTATCAAGTCACGCTCTGATTCATTATCGAAAAAATCCCCCACATACCTGTATATTCAACACATTATCCCAGCAGCTTTTATCGGCCATATGCAATGGTGCAGGCATGAGAGAAAAAATATGAATATTTAGCTGCAGCCAGCAGTTAATAATATTCCTTTGATATGGAGCTGTAGGATAAAAATCTTTGTTTTTAAAGTAGTCTCATGCATTACTTAAAACAAGTATCTTCGACCAGTTCCACAGCAATTCAATCCGCATCTTGAATATGTGGAAAAATGCTTACTTTTCTGAGTTCAGCAACTTGCCACAACTTTCCTAAATACACTCCAAATTAAAAAGATGGCACTGATAAGACATACACATTAGACCATTTGCAGTACTGATAAAAAGGGTATGTACATCTCCTATGTATCAATGTATAGTATTCGCTATTTTTCTGTCATTATTCAAGAGCTCAAAAAAATCAAACAAGTGCTCAATAACTCAAAATTGAGACATGCTAAATCCACTTAGCGAAGCAATGCATTGATTGTTACAAGTATCATTTGTCTTCTTTTAAAAATTACTATATATACTGACATCTTTAAAAATTACTACTTTGAGTTGAGGTCACAAATAGATACAAATTACGATTAGTATAATGAAAAAGGGCCAACTTTGGTTGGACACTTGAAGTAGATTTGCGTGCATTTCTAGCTCAAAAAAACGGTTTATTCTATAAAATACATCAAATACAAAAATTTTATACATCACCTTGATCTTCAGTGTCTGCGTTAGAAAGGCAATCGATCGTTTAAAATGCATTGTGTTGAATTTAGTTTCTTTACTGCAGATGATTCGAGCCATAGGCAATACCACATCTCTTCGGCTATTTTTATTTTTATAGGGTAGGTCTATGTTACTTCATCTTGTTTTCATATAATTCTACACGATTCTTTGTTTTTTATCCAAAAGATATGAAGGAAATTTGTTATGTATAACTTTTTCGTGAAAGCCAATACAGTTAACTTTCTTTCAATGGCTACTTCAACTACTAATGGTATGCAATCGAATTGTTTTGAATTGCTTCACTGTTTTATCATAGTCATTTTGAACTACACATTTATACACCTCTAGTACTTGTAGGCTGTACACTAGAACCTATGTTATAAAAATTAATCAAGCTATTACCGTACACTGTAGGTTACAACAAAACACCAAAAAGCTTTTAATTTGTACTCTATCTGCTTATTGGCTAATCCAATGGTTCTCAAACTTTTTGCGATGCGACGCATTTAAAAAAGCTTGCGAGACTTTGCGACGCACCAGACAGCATCCTACAGTTTAGTTTGCCGTACTGCGAGATAAATGTGACCCATAATTTACATAAATAAGTGCCCCTATGCTCCCGAGATTTTGGATTGCTCCGTCATCTTCAATCGTAAAATTACGCTCCTCTAAATTTGTAACTCATCTTTCCTGTTTTCCTCCAACATACAACTGAATGCTTTATTCTTTATATATTTTTCGCCAATTAAGTTAAACTTTTGCAATTTGATTCTTGAATAACAAGTCAACCGTTACAATAGTGCATTAAAAACACTATTGTAAAAATGTCAGAAGAAAGTAAGAAAGGAATCTACGATCAGAGTTCTTTTGACGCAATAAAACCTAGACTTAATGGCACAAAACCAAAATATTTCCCGACCCCTTTGGGAAATTGAAACGACGCATCGGGGCGTCGCGACGCACAGTTTAAGAACCACTGAGCTAATCCAATAAAAAATAATATAAGTAAAACCCTAAAATTATTGCATAGAGCTCAATCTTAATAGTGAGCTACAGCTGAGATATTTTCCATGAATTGGCATCAGCAATTCGTGAGGAAAAGTAAAATTACATTGCACTTCCAATGCAGATGGCATAAAACAAAATAATTTATGTTATTGTTGAGCCGATTCCGAACTCGAACCGAAAAGCAGAATAACCGTTTATTTTTACGGGACCCGATTCGAAACCGAACTTCTAAAATTGTTGACGCTGGCACACCCGCACGGAACATGGACCACAATTTTTATTGAGCATTTAACCTGAACCTGTACTGAACCGATAAACATTTTGCTAAACCTGAACCCTACATTTTTTTAAACGGTTTCTCTAGCTCAGCAGATCCATTCACAAATCTTGCGATGCTAATCGTATCTGTAGTTGTACTGACCAGAGATGTATACAATCATAATTGTAATCGGTGTTTTGTTATCAATCACGGCATTGTTGTGTAATCGTAATCGTAATCAATTTCGATTGCATGGTGTGTAATTGTAACTGTAATCGTAATCGATATGAAGAAATGTAATTTATACATTGCAGATGACCATTGATGAGACCTCAACAAGATTTAAATCTGTTTTTCCATTTTCTGAGCAAATTGTGTTTGTAACATTTTTTTTAATTTTTGCGAAAGAATGTAATTGTAATTGTAATCTTAATCGAGACGATTGCAAAACAACATCATTTTAATTGTAATCGTAATTGACCTAAAAGAATGTAATTTATACATCTCTGGGACTGACTTTGCCACATATGGAAAAAACGATTTGGTACAAAAAAATTGTCAAACTTATAATAGTGAAAAAACTAAATTGTGACGGGGTTTATTTAAAACATTATGAAATCATAAAAAGCCATATTTTGTGTTTTCGGCCATAACAAATAATTTTTCGTTTTTATTTGATTGAACTCTAGTACCTTAGTAGATGCAGTTTAAACGTTTTCTATAGACAACAAAATATAATTTGTAAATGAGAGGGACAGTGCGAGTTCTCATTGTGAGTTTCATGAAGCATCAAAAGCAAACTTTTGATATTTATTGCAGCCTTATAGCTTTGCTATTTGTTATCAATTTTTCATCGTGATATTGTCTTGACACATTATTTTGCAACACACAATTAGTTCTTTGACTCTTATAAGCACTAGCAGTAGGTCATCTTATGCTAAGATAAAAATAGGAGAAAAGAGTGCCTTTGAAGCTCAGAGTACTGACTCTTATTACTTACTAGCTAGAGGTGATCAAATGATGTATGCTGATATTAAAAGGCTAGAGTACTTATCGAGCTCAGAGTATTGACTCTTTTTGCTTAGTAGCTAGAAGTGATCAACACTTCATCCAAACGGAATTTTTATACACGCAAACCACGTGTCTGTGAGTTACTAAAAAAGGCAGTTCTTTAAATGTCTCTGTTTGTGAGCTTCAACTACTCCAAAACTACTTGTCGCGAACAATAGAAATTTGATTCTATTTCAACTTTAAGTTACTTCTTTAAATTGAGACGACATATAGTATCGCTCGAATAATTAAAGTCTGGCTGCAACATAATAGCTAGGAAAAGATTGGCTTCTACTAAAATACTTTGAATCACACACTCCTCGATCAAGAACAAAAAAAATATATTCACAAATACTATGAAACTTTAAACTTCTTCGTTGGTCAATCACCACAAAAAAACCAGTGCGCTTTAATATAACAATCAGACCCAACCAAGACTAAATCTACTAATTAACCGCTTGTCACACTAATAGAAATTCACAATAAATCGCCACAGATCAATACACTTCTTTCTTTTTTCTCTACTCTCTCTTTCTCTCGCTGCCACCATGCCACTCTCTCTCTACTACTTTCTCACTCTGAATCATAAAAATCTCGCTGCCTTATATACAGGGTGGCCCAAAAGTAGGTATACAGTTATTAAAAGTAGGGTTTGGGTCCAAAAGTAGATTTGTAGTTCTTATGTAGGCACTTTTAAACCTCTAGAATGATAGTTATATCTTAAATGGAAACTGTTTAATCTTTTTAGTGCTCAAAATGTCCTTCTTTACATCTGTTCAAAACACTCTGACATACCGTGCAGCACAAATTTCAATTTGCATCAATTTCTCTGAATGCGTCATAAATGCAATCTTTTAATTCATTTACTGTTTTGGGATTCTTCTCCTTGTTCTTTACATACTCTTTGTTCTTTACAACACCCCAAAAAAAGAAATCCATTGGTGTCAGGTCAGGTGAGCATGGTGGCCATTCAATGCTACCTGTTCTTCTGAACCAACGTTGTGTAAACACTTTGTTAAGGTAATCTCTTACTCTTAACGCATAATGTGGAGAAGTTCCATCTTGCTGAAAGAAGAGTTCATCAAAGTTAGGTTTAGTTTGAAGTTGTGGCACTACCACTTCACAAAGAATTTCCAAATAGTTCTCTCCATTAACTGTATGCCTACTTTTGGGCCACATAAAGTGCACTGCTGGTAACTTCAAAGCACATAAAAAATAGTTTAATAACTGTATACCTACTTTTGGGCCACTCTGTATAATGAGACGAGCTTCCAGAAAATGCCAGAACATCACGTGACACAAAAAGAACACCATTAATACATTACGTAGTCGGCAATAATAAAAAAAAAATCTTTGAGAAGAAACAAGATTTACTAATACGAATTATAGGAGCTGGTGTTAGCCTGTTTAAGATATTACTTTTAATTAATGGATGTTAAGGCATATAGGCTAACTGCAATCAGTTGAATAAAATACCGGTCGTGGAAGTGGTATTTTATTCAACTGATTGCAGTTAGCCTATATGCCTTAACATCCATTAATTAAAAGTAAGATTTACTAAAATACTCTGGAACTTAGTCACGTAATCAACCATTGTGACGTCAGAAAAGACCTGTGGGTTACAAATCGAAAATGCGAAAGAAAAAAAGGTATTTTTTCGAAAACAGTTTAGCAAGTTTAGGGCTTCAGACAATTCAGATTTACAAATAAAATAGTCACGGCAAAACAAAACGACAGATTACAGCAACTATACATATATAAAAACCATTTTTTCAACGCAAATCTGCTTATTCGTGACACTAGTAAATGTAAAAACATGGTATTTTGCGCGATCGATCTCTAGCCCGGTGTGAGGGTCATATGGAGTTGATGATGTCATCATGACCTTACAATTAAAGATATCTGTTTTTAATTCACATGGAAAAAATGTTTTTTTTGCTAAAACGAAAATAGAACCTGATTTAACAGCTTCACAAAATTTTGCTCCTTTGGAAAATAAGATGAAGTCATAATTACACATTGATTCCAAAATTAGTTTTTTCAGGAGCATAGAAATTGGAATTATTTGTAATTCGTATAAAAACCAAAATGCCAGTAACCATCTTCATTAAAACGTTTTACTTTTACACTGAAAGCATCATTAGCGTCAGCTCTAATTGTTAGTTCTTTCAGAAGTTTGGTCAGAAATTTGGTCAGTTGAGGTCAGAAATTTGTTCAATTGAGTTTGGTCAGATTTCATCTGCTTCAGCTTCGTGATCGAAGATGGCAAACGTGTCGTCAACATATCTGAAGTATGTTGGAGGCTTCTGCATTTGAGAAAATAACTTTTTTTTATAATATTCAAAAAAGATGTTAGCCAATGGCGGACTAAGTGATGGTCCTATTCCTAATTCGTTTGTTTGCATGTACATAGTGTTACTGAAGCTGAACTCAACTGAGAATATAGCGCTCTTCATCAATTCAACAAACACGTTCTTTGGAATAACTGGTTGGGAATCAGACTCGTCATAAAGGGTTTCTGAACAGATTTTGATAATCTTATCAAGGGAAACGTTGGTGAATAAGCTGGACACATCAAAAGAACGTATAAAAACATTAGGGTCGATTTCAAGATTTTGCATGGTTTTAGCAAGCGCAAACGAATCTGATATGCAATGAGACGAAAAATGCTCTAGCACAGGTTGTCAAAAGCCAGCCAATTATTTGCCAAGTTCATGATGGGACGAACCTGCCGAAGACAGTATAGGGCAAAGTGGAGCGCCTTCTTTGTGTGTTTTTGGCAAACCATACATTCGAAGTCTTTGCGATCCAGTTTCGTATTGCGTCATATACGGGTGGCCGAAAAGTCCCAGGACACTCTATTTTTAATATTTTAATGCTGTTAAATATGATTGTTTTAATATTCTAATGTTGTTAAAACAATTTATTTGATTTATTTTTTCAGGTTATTTAGGTTATTTCAGGTCATGACTGACATTAGTGTATTTACTGTTTTAATATTCTAATGTTGTTAAAACAATTTATTTGATTTATTTTTTCAGGTTATTTAGGTTATTTCTGGTCATGACTGACATCAGTGTATTTACTGTTGAGGAGCGCTTAATTGCTGCTGTTTGGGTTCACGACCGCATCAGAAATGACATGACTATGGAAGATATTCGAAGTGCTTTCACAGAAAGATTTGGAAAGCCCGCGCCATCAAGAAGTAATCTGTATCTGTGGGAGAAGAAAGTTTTTGAAACAGGTAGCGTTCTGGATCAGGCAAGAAGTGGCAGGCCTGAAACATGAAAGGAAACGTGTGCTGGTGTTCAAGAATCACTGCAACAGTCCCCCAAGAAATCCACCAGAAAACGTTCTGCTGAACTTGGAATACCAAGGGCTACCATGATGGATCATATGAAAAAGGACTTGGATGTCAAAGCTTATAAGCCACCCAAAATACATGTATAGTGTCCTGGGACTTTTCGGCCACCCTGTATCTACTTCGGCAAGATCGGCTTTGACTAAGTCAAGCAACCGCTTCTAAAGGCGCGATTAATCTTGGCTGTCTTGTCATTGCTGGAGACCGGACCAAGTATTTTAAATTTTGATTGATCATCAAGTATCTTGGTCATTATATCGACGTTTTCGCTTTTGTTTAATTAAAAGGACAACGCCGTAGCCTTTATCAGGTTTAGTAATGATAATATCATCATTCTTTCGTAAGCTGTTATTGCACAAAGGCACTCTGTGTGCATTGTCAAGTCAAGTGAATCTATCATGCTGTCACAATACAAATGTGCAAGGTCGGCGGGTCGGGCTGTTAAAGCGGTGCGTTGTTCAACAGAAATGCCACTATGATGTGACAGTTGTGCTTACAGTGAATCAAATTCGGCGGAAATTTCTTCTTTGTACAAATACCTGGGTGACAACCCAGAAATGAAAAGGTGGAAGATTTGTGGCTGCTATTAAAATATTAAAATTGAACTTGGTTGCAATGAATGCGTTGATGTTACTGAAAGCTTTAAGTAATTTCCTTTTTGCCTAGCAGCAATAGTTACTATGTTTGATTGTGACTTTTCAGTTTTAACTACAAACCCTATCACATTAAACTGTTCAACTTGTGCTTTCTACATTATTTTAAGTCCTTGCTTTTAGATCCCTGTTGTAAGTCTAACAGAAAAACAAACTGTATGTTAGCACAATAAAAATATGTCGTGATCTGCTGTGTAAAGAAATATATGTTTATTCGCTGATAAAACTAAATTAGCAGTAAATTAGCCGTAAAGTTGGTAAGTGTACTTTAGTTGAGTGAACACAAACAAAAAAATAATAAATATTCAGTTATGCTGGCATTCAACGTGAATTAGATTTTAATGGGCCAAAAGCACGAAATACTAATAGTTTAATAAGTCCACATCGGGGCAAGCAGTCTGCCCGTCGTGGTGGCCCAGTCTAACTGAAGACTTGCAAAGCGAGCCTGAACGCACACGCAGTGTATGGGCATCTTCCTGCATAATGCTCAGAACGAATAGCTCCAACGACGAAAAAAAAGAAGTCCAAATTCTAATTAATCAAACTCTGTGCACATTAACTGTAATAATCAAGAGGTACATTTCTGATGATCCATTATTGCTTGATGCTGTACTATGTATGAATGCGTACCACATATATATTTATGATTTTTACACAAAGCTGTAACTTTGTTACCAGTATTGTTTTTCCACGATATTACAACTAAGCATTTCCTTATACTGTTATTCTGGCTACCAGGTATTTTTGATAAATTCATTTTATTTAGCTCTTCTGGTAATGTAACGTTTATTTAAGTTGATACAAGTTCTTATCGAGCATGCAAAAAACTTTAATATCCGTCAACGTTTCGAACAGCTATACAGCTGTTCTTCATCAGGACTAATAATAAGCGAGAGCACGAGTGAGGCAATATAAATAGTTTGCCACGCAATCGAAAGAAAAAGGCAAAACAGAAGGTTTGAAGGCGAATAATAAACAACTGTAGATTACGACAAATTATCATAAATTTCAGAATAAAAACAATTTTCTTTATCATTGATTGAATTTTCAGAATTATGAATAAAAAAAGATTCAAGAAATCGGCGTTTGGTAAAATCTGTTTCAAAGGTTAAAATTTTGCTATGATCCCAGTCAACTCGGTGATCTTTGGTGATGACATGCTTGACCAATGCCGTTTTTTTATTAAAATTGTTGTCATCAACTTTTGCCAGATTTGCTGGCTTTAAATCCCTTTTATGTTCAGCCAATCTTGTTTTGTAAGCCCGTCCAGTTTCCCCAATGTAGATACCAGTGCAATCTCGACAAGGAATCTGGTAAACTACACCAGGTCTAGACGACCTTTCAACCGAGTCTTTTGCCTTTGGTAACATGTCTTTTAAAGTTAAATGCGGTTTGCTACTAACCAAAATTCCCACGTTTCTTAAAATTTTTGACAAAGCCTCAAAGTATCTAGGAACATAAGGCAGCACAACACGTGTTTTAATTTCCTTTTTATCCGCTAAAGATAAATTTGTTTTTGTTTTCAAACTTCTAACTGTGCGTTTTAGAAACCATTTGGGATAATCATTCTTTTTCAAAGCTTCCATAATTTTTGAAGTTTCTAATGTTTTATTTGCCCGCTTGGAATTTAATTGTGATTGAGCTCTTTTTAAAAGACACTTTACCAGTCCTTGCTTCTGACTCATAGAATGCGCTGAGTTGAAATTTAGATATCTGTTAGTGTGCGTTGGCTTTTTATAAATCTTTGTCATTAACCCCCCACTAGCTTCTCGAGTAACACAGACATCCAAAAAAGGTATGGAATTGTTGGTCTCATGTTCTGTGGTAAATTTTATACTGGCTTCAATGTTTTTAAACCCACCCAAATTTTGGAGGAGATATGTTGATGACACGTTTGTTATTATTAAAAAAACAGAGGTTGATGAATTTCACAATCATATTAATAACATTGAAGCCAGTATAAAATTTACCACAGAACATGAGACCAACAATTCCATACCTTTTTTGGATGTCTGTGTTACTCGAGAAGCTAGTGGGGGGTTAATGACAAAGATTTATAAAAAGCCAACGCACACTAACAGATATCTAAATTTCAACTCAGCGCATTCTATGAGTCAGAAGCAAGGACTGGTAAAGTGTCTTTTAAAAAGAGCTCAATCACAATTAAATTCCAAGCGGGCAAATAAAACATTAGAAACTTCAAAAATTATGGAAGCTTTGAAAAAGAATGATTATCCCAAATGGTTTCTAAAACGCACAGTTAGAAGTTTGAAAACAAAAACAAATTTATCTTTAGCGGATAAAAAGGAAATTAAAACACGTGTTGTGCTGCCTTATGTTCCTAGATACTTTGAGGCTTTGTCAAAAATTTTAAGAAACGTGGGAATTTTGGTTAGTAGCAAACCGCATTTAACTTTAAAAGACATGTTACCAAAGGCAAAAGACTCGGTTGAAAGGTCGTCTAGACCTGGTGTAGTTTACCAGATTCCTTGTCGAGATTGCATTGGTATCTACATTGGGGAAACTGGACGGGCTTACAAAACAAGATTGGCTGAACATAAAAGGGATTTAAAGCCAGCAAATCTGGCAAAAGTTGATGACAACAATTTTAATAAAAAAACGGCATTGGTCAAGCATGTCATCACCAAAGATCACCGAGTTGACTGGGATCATAGCAAAATTTTAACCTTTGAAACAGATTTTACCAAACGCCGATTTCTTGAATCTTTTTTTATTCATAATTCTGAAAATTCAATCAATGATAAAGAAAATTGTTTTTATTCTGAAATTTATGATAATTTGTCGTAATCTACAGTTGTTTATTATTCGCCTTCAAACCTTCTGTTTTGCCTTTTTCTTTCGATTGCGTGGCAAACTATTTATATTGCCTCACTCGTGCTCTCGCTTATTATTAGTCCTGATGAAGAACAGCTGTATAGCTGTTCGAAACGTTGACGGATATTAAAGTTTTTTGCATGCTCGATAAGAACTTGTATCAACTTAAATAAACGTTACATTACCAGAAGAGCTAAATAAAATGAATTTAAGCATTTCCTTTTCGCAGACAAGCATTATAAAGTCAAAATATTTCTTTTTAGGGTTCTTAAATATAGTATTAAACGTTAGTATCTGGAAGTATGGAAAACAATAATGCAGTATTGATATGGGTTGATATGAATGATCCTCACATCAAAAGAGTTTATGGATGATGAGTGGCAATGAGTAATACTGTAGATGTATAATCAACATTTTAAGTTCCTTAACCCTAGACAACCAAACATCTTTTAGAGAAATGTAAACTCCAGACAGAGGTTCGGTAGGACCCCATACCGAAAAAAGTTAATAAAACTTTATTCAAGGAACATAATAAAAAGTCCTTTTGTACACAAGGTATTCAATACATTTACAACTGTTACTAGCATGTAGACAGGAATGTTTGCAAAAGCCTTGAGAGAATCAAACGAAAAAAAGTATTGCACAGTTTTGTTTGTTTTTTTGAAAAATGTTAGACTCCAATTTTTCCCCCGAAACAAAGTTCTTGTTTGCTGTTATTGTTTTCCATTGACTGCAGGAGATCTAACGATTACATGTGTCGAGTTTCACATTTGGGAGTGATGGTAACTCTGCAAATGAGAGAAAGAATTGCACAATACAGTACATATTGGTGGAGAAATATAAGAGTTTTCACGCGTAGGTTAATTATCACTCATCAGAAGCGAATTAATTTAGTTGTCACAAGCTTCAATATTCTTGATGTATTCTCTGTTCAAATGAGTCTTACATATTTTTAAAAAACAAACATCTTCAAAAAATAAAAAAATGACAGTAGATGTACAAAAGCTTACTGCTCATCTTACCTCATCTAGCACTGTGGGCAGAACAAACGAATGTGTGCTTGGCAGATGCTTGCACTGCAGGTGCTGCAGATTGTTTTTACTTTAGTGTCTTTGCTCCGGGAACAAAAACTGCATCTGCGCCGTCGTCCATGTCCCTGGAGCGCCAGGGGTTGTTGGGATGGGATGACGTCAAAGACCGAACTCACAGCGTCTCTTTCACTCTTCATCATTCCTCGGTGAGCAGCTCTTTCTTCGGCCCAAATTCGCAAAGGTAAAAGCGCGAGTTTCTCCAAGACGTTGTTTATCGAAATAATGCTCCCACCATTTCTTCTCATGTTGCTGCAATAAATCACATAAGAATTCACTGCAGCAATGTTTAGCATTCCGTAGAACATGCACAAAGGCCACCTTCTTGTTTTCCTGCTGCAAGAATAGAGGGAACACATGGATCCAAGAAGTCTACACCTCCTTTTGTACTGTTGTAGTACATTACAATCTCTAGCTTTCCATTTTCCTCTTGGGTTGGTTGATGGTGCATGGAAGACAAGAGTAGGACGTTTTTCTTCTTTTTTTTGCCTGACACATACGACACCAAAGTCACATTGCCGTTGTAAAGAAAAGCACTGCTCTGCTTTGAACGATTTTTGACGTCGACAATTTCTGCTAGCAAATACTTTTTTTTGCTGCGCAATGTGCCCACGATCGTCATCCCACAGTTATCCATCAGATCTTTTGCCAGCTCCATGGAAGTAAACCAGTTGTCCGTCATAACATTCTTGTTGGAGTGCGCATATGGTGCAACTAGTGTCTTCGCCAGATGATGACCGAGGGTTAAGCCTGGTGACGCTCTGGTAGTGCCTTGTCCCAAGTACGGCATAGCATTCAACATGTATTTTGATTCCGCGTTACAGGCCATGACTAATTTGATCCCATATTTGGAAGGCTTATTGGCTATGTACATTTTAAAAACGCACCTACCTCTAAACGCTAGCAGTTGCTCATCCACAGTAATATGCGGACCTGGAAAATAACTTTTCACACACTGAGCAATAAAGTCATCTCATAATTTGCGGAAAGCTGCAAACGTATCTTGCTTTACTCTCTCTTCACATGTGCTCCTGTCATCAAAGCGAATTGCTCTCAGAAGGAAGCTGAAACGAAATAAGCTCATTGCAGGTCTGTAAACTGGAGGACCAAATTTTTGGACTCCAAACTTGGTTGATTTGTGATTGCCCTGATTCGATCCAGAAAAGATCAAAACTCCAATGAGAGCTTTCACTTCATTTGATGTCACATGACCGACTGTTGCATCTTGCCTGACATAATTTTGCGCCAAACTAGTAATGGTATGATTGGTGCTTCCTACGATGTGGTCAACAGAGTTATCGGTGATGAACGACTGGAAGCATTCCAGAGAGGTCTGAGCGGCTGCACCCACAAGAGATGGGCCTGGTCTATTATAAATGATGTTGTGCTGGGCTGTGAGAAACTGCCGTCTATTGGGTGGTACTGTAAACCAGCGATGCCCATTCTTGTTCTTCACTGAATTCTTGCCAAAGGTGTGGACTATTCCTTCCGATCTTTGTCTCCTGACTGGAGGCATATCAGCGGATGACTTACCACCAGTTTGGGCAACAGGAGTAGGGATTGTGGGAGCAGCAGCTGGAAACAGCCTGGCACGCTGTGTTCTAAGCTGACGTTGAGAACTTCGGTTTCTTCATCGCTAATCTGTGCGCTCGTACTAGATTGAGAATGAGCCATTGATTTGGACTTTATGTTACTCTGATGAAACGTTACAACCTCACTTACAAACTGAGTAAACGACCGACTGCGATGAAAGATTATAAAGCGACTATGCTATACGCTAAAACAGAACTCCCGGAAAGTCGCTTTTGCCGAAGCTAATTTCTTACATTACCACACACACTGCTCACAAAACAGTTTAAATGATTGATTTTGAGAACAATAAGGCAATCAGATAACTCCCACTGTGACGTGATAAGCGAGGAACTTGCATTGGAAACATAGCAACAACGCCGACAAGAAACGTTACTCACAAACACCAGACACGGGTTCAAGAAGACCCCAAAGACATTGTACAGCTAAACTTAGTCAAAATATTATAGTTATAATACTATCTTTTGGGACACGTCAAGGAACTACAAACCTACTGGGGGGCTCGGCCCCCTGCCTTCCCAAGAAGTATAGGAACTTGCAAAACTGCAAGTGCTCTGGGGTCTTCTCGGACCCCTGTCTGGTTATTTAGGGTTAAGTGAGACTACACAACCTAAATCACAGACCAAAATTCATAAGAAAAATTAATGGTAATTTCTACATTGTTCTTCTTCTTCTTCTTTGTTGTCGTATCAGCCATTTGTTGTGAGCATTATGAAGGAAGATGTACAGGGTGGCCACAAAGTCGCGCACCAAGGTAAAACCCGCAATTTATTAATGTTTACAGAAACCATATAAAAAAGTAAAACCCGCAATCTATTATTGTTTACGAAAACCATATACTAATTTAGCAAGTTGTTTTATTAAAAACGACACAAGAAAAGACAGATAACTAATAGGGCATGTAAGTTCAAAACGTTCACCTGAGGAAGTCCATAAGGGTGTCCATAAAATCGCGCACCAAGATTATTATCAATTGATGTACGTCGGCATCATAGTTGTATCGAACAGAACACTTCGGGTAGATTACTCATTAATTGAGGGTAGCGTTCGTGAACCGAAAATGTCTGACAATTGACGAACGCACAGAAATTATTTTACTTTGTAGGCAGATTGATGAAACAACTTGATAAATTACTACAGTCAACTTCGGATATAAGAGATTCAGATATAAGGGATTTTCGCTTATAAGGGACTTCGCAAAAGGTCCCAAATGATCGGATCGAACTTTGCAGCAGTCGGTTATAAGAGACTGATTAAGCTGGTCCCGGCGGATCTCTTATATCCGAAGTTGACTGTATATGGTTTTTGTAAACATTAATACAGTGGTTCTCAAACTGTGCGTCGCGACGCCCTGGTGCGTCGTTTGAAATCTCGTAGGGCGTCGCACAGTCATACTGTTCGAAACTACTCTCAAATAAGCAAAGAACGGAAAATTTTAATGCAAAAACTACAGTTTTGTAACTTCAAGCAAACATACCGTTCTTAATATCGAGAGCAGAAGAGGATACTTGAATAATGTACTGTTTCCGCCGGCTCACGCTTCACAGATTCAATTTTTTTTTCTTTTTACGTAATAGCCATTACTTCAGTTCAAATCGTTTTTATTGCTTAAACGTGATTTGATATCATCACATCCACAATTTGCAAGTAAACTATGAAATTTTTTTGCTCGAAAATTAAATAATATGAAGAGCCAAGTATCTACCATTTCGAAACCTATCAAGGGCTTTATTAGCATTCTATCAAGTTGCGCACAGAATTGCTAAGTTGCTGAGGAAATAATACTGCCTGCTGCAATCAATCTTGCAAGTACGATAATAGAAGGAGCTGCCGAAAAATTAAAGTAAGTACCGTTATCCTACAATACCGTGTGTCGTCGGATTGGTGACATGGCGTTGGACATTCACGATCAACTGATCGATAGAACGAAAAGCGAGAATTCAGCCTGCAATTAGACGAAGCGACTGACGGCAGTCGAGATGCCCACCTAATTTACTACGTGCGTTTTGTTGACTTCTCTGAGCAAACTTGGTAGAAGAGGTACTACTTAGCGAGCCTATTGAACTTGGTTGCCGAGGAATTGATCTTTTCAATATAAACGACAATTCTATTTCTACAAATAACTTTGATTGGAGAAACTGCATTAGCATATGGGCAGATGGCACCAAAGCTGTGTCTGGCAGTCGCTCTGACTGCGAAGTCTAATTCAAGAACATGCTCCAATGGTCATGTAGATGCATTGCACGATTCACCTAAAGGGATTGGTGGCTCGTGAACTGAGCCCGGACCTCGGTGCTACAGTTGAAATCGTCACCAAACTTATCAACTTCATCAAAACACGGCCGTTAAAGTCAAAAGCGTTTGAAAAACTTTGTGCAGAGATGAATGCAGAGCATCGAAGTTTGCTGTTTTATTGTTCGTCCAGGTGACTTTTGCTTGTAAAATCATTTAAACGAGTCCACGAGCTGCTAGACGAACACCACGCATTTTTGCAAAAACAAAAGAATCAACTCGCTGATTGCCTTGCTGAGAGCGAATTTTTATTAAAATTGAATTATTTGTGTGATATGTTTGCTAAATTGAATAAACTGAACCTGTCTATGTAAGGGGCTGATAAAGATATATTCGACATTTGAGATAACATCACAGCGTTTACAAAAAAGCTGTCTCTGTGGAAGGAAGATATTTCAAATGTGTCCGGAAGTTCCCAGTACTTCTCTTTTTTGTCCAATCTGCTTGAAAAGAAAAGTATGATGCTGTTTTCAGATTTACCAAGCGTATTTGTGCAACATCTATGCAAGCTCGAGTTGAAGTTCGCACCTTATTTTCAGGAAGGTTTATTACGCTATAAATAGATTCGCGAACCTTACGTGCTACCTATCACATCTTCCTTCACGGAAAAAGAAAAAGAACACTACATTGATTTTACCTGTGACAGGTCCCTAAAAAGGAAGTTTAATTCAGTCAATCTGACAAATTTTTGGATTTCATTGAATGACGAATACCCAGCTTTGACGAAAAAACATTGCGACTACCTGTCCAGCTCGCTACGTCTTATTTATACGAAGCTGGATTTTTTGCGATGGCCGTCACTAAATTCAAATATCCATCACGAATAGGCCTTGAAAGAGAAATGAGTGGCAGTTTCAAAGATTCTCTCAAGGTTCCACGATCTTTGCAAAAATGAACAAGCCCACACGTCAGTGACGTCGAATTAGATTTGAACTAAATTACTAACTGACAGGCCATTTGTTCTTTTTGATATTTCGTTTCTTCATTGATTTTTCTTTTCTTCATTACGTATTGCGATACTACCAAATAGAACTTCGGTAGCAGTGTTTTTATGATTGGGGCGTCGCAAGCTCAGCATACTTTTGCAAAGGCGTCGCAATAAAAAAAGTTTGAGAACCACTGCATTAATAGATTGCGGGTTTTACCTTGGTGCGCGACTTCGTGGCCACCCTGTATATATAGGTTACACTCCGTTAGCGCTCACGCTCGGTTTGCAAGTCTTCAGTTAGACTGGGATCACCACGATGGGTAGACTGCTTGGCCCCGTTCTACATTGTTGAACTGCTTGTAATGGTTGACTAAACCTACATGCCATTATGAGGGCATTTTTAGACAAAATAATGGAAATATTTTCAACAGCATTATCAGCAATCATATTCCAACACCAGTTTTGTAATCAAGAGGTTGCAAATTTTACGCAGCTAAAGGTCTTTCATATTGTGTCTAGGGAAAGGAACTTTAAGACGAAATTTATAGTGTTCGTGGTAAAACTGCGTAGCACTGGTAGTTCAAGGTGCTCCAAAGCGAGATTAAACACAAAATGCTCTATGTTTAACCGCAAACATTTTTCTGTGATCAAAAGATAAAGAACTATGAACTGCATAATTTTAAAAATATCCATATTGATTGTTTCCATCATTTTTCTTTGCTTTTTAAAACTGATATCGAAATCAACATATTCTCTACTTTTGCGTGAAATTTTAATATCGGTTTGTCCTCTGCTTTTGCATAATCGATTTCTATTCCTGCTTTTTTCTTTGGGGCTTTTTAATTTTGGTAACAGCCTTGGATATATATTTTTTTGAATAACACTATTTTGAGAGCCTGTTTTGCGAAGAATAGCTTTGTTGTTGTGGTCTGGGTTTGGTGCAAATAGACAGAGCTCTGTTTACTAAGGCCCCAACAAGGTTTATTTTCCGTTTAGAAGGGTCTAAAGAATCCCGCTGTGTATATTGTGCAGCATAATCCAGTTTTCCGCATACCGATGTGAAGACTTCTGAGCCATTTTTTTATCAGAACGTTAGAAAAAGAAGATTGCCATAAGGTTAGTATTTTTTAAGTGAAGAAAAGCAAGGATGTACTGTAAATAGCTTTGTGCAGTTAGAAGACTGTCAAAGTTGGATTTTTCGTTGAAGCCGGCAAGGTGACATCAAAGTAGCTAAAATACAGCACGAGTTTGGTGGTTAGCCGAAACAACTGCTTCTCGTTGTATCCAACAAATACATTGGCAAGTCCTAGACCAACAAGAGAGCCTATAGCAATACCATCAATCTGATGTACCTTGTTTGAAGTTAAATTCAATGGCGTAGTAGCTATTTAGCTCTTCTGGTAATGCAACGTTTATTTAAGTTGATACAAGTTCTTACCGAGCATATTTTGAACAGCTATACAGCTGTTCGAAACGTTGACGGATATTGAAGTTTTTTGCATGCTCGGTAAGAACTTGTATCAACTTAAATAAACGTTACATTACCAGAAGAGCTAAATAAAATGAATTTATCAAAAATACCTGGTAGCCAGAATAACAGTATGTAGTAGCTATTGTTAGCAACTCATGGAAAAGCGCCTAAGAAATGGCAAGCGGAACCGATCTACTGTTGTACAGAAATCTGAATTGTTTCTGTCCGCGAGATCCTCGAAAAAGGTTAAAGTTATCGCAAGATAAAAGAAAAGTAGCCTGTGGGTCTAAGTGAAATTGTTGCATAATCTCGACAAAAGTAAAAGAATCTTTACAATATTATCGTAGCTAGCGTAAATGGTGTAGGACTGGTTAAAGAAGGCTTGTAAGCCATTTATACAATTCATGAAGGGCAGATGCCACCATTCTGGTGACATTTTCTAATGAGAGCCTGCCAAAAATCTTCAACTTTTCAACCATTGCTTAAAAAAAGTGCGATGAATCCATCCTCTAAATGAATCCATTCAAAGCCATTTTGTTTTTAGTTGTTTTGAAGTTTTGCTTATCATTTCAGGCAGCATTTGTTAGATCTCATACCAGCTTTTGGTCTTGTCAAGAGTATAGCCAGAACAGCAAAGGGAACAATTACCTTTTTAAAAAAAATTGTAAAATATTGTTTGGGCTGAATCTCTTGTGGCCTGTAAAAATAGTCGTCGTTTAAGCTCAACCACAGAAAATACCTCTAAAACTTTCTTAACTTCTTCTCTTCGTATGGGTAGAATCGCATCTATACTACCATGTCATAAAAAGAAAGTGCAAAACAAAAAATTAAATTTAGGAGATTGTTACTTTTTGATTGTCTGTTAGATAAGAACCTTACAGAGAATTCAGTATTAAATTTAATTGTGGTACTGAAAGTGAAAACTCAATGCTCTTATTGTGTTTTTTGATTGGTCATTTGGGGCAGAGCCACTTTCTATGTAGTATTTTGATGCTTTCGTTAGTTTGTGATTTCATTTGAGTAATTTTTATAGATTGCTTGTAGTTCTCACAGTTCAGAAGAGGAGTAGGATTCGGTTTGTCGGCACTTTTTCCTTAACAAGAGCAGTTCTTTTTCAGGGTATGATTTTACTCTCGCGGAGGGAAGTGGTATCTCTTTACGGTACATTACATGAAACTGCCGTCGTCACGACGCATCCGTGTAGAAATTACAACATGTGACGATATTAAGTACTTCTGCGTTTTAGGTGACTTTCTTAATCTGCGTGGTGAAGGAAGTAATGCAATATTTAGCCATGAGATGGTAAAACTAAACAACTTCTAAAATGACGTTTTCAAGAAAATCGACTTTTGTGTCACTTCTGATTGTTCAACAAAGGAAAAGCTGAACTATTTTTTCAACCTTGCCTTTACCTGTTTATTGTAAGAACAACGCATACTTTTTGCGTTTTCTGATTAGTAGCTTCACATAATTGAAAGAATCGTCATGTTGTTTGTGAAATCTAAAATGTATTTGTTTGATTTTACAATATCACGGCAGGATCGTTAATTTTTCTCCTTGATGTGCTTTGTCTCAAAAAAACACGGCGAAAGAAGTTTTTGTAGTGCAAATAAGGGTAAAGTATTACAGTTAATAAATAAATTTTGACGGAATGATTAAACAGTTTTATTTGAGATCGATGAAGGAGACGAGTAGTGTTAGTAGAAGCCCTCCCCGAAAAAGATGTTCAAGCTACAACGTTTAAAAATGCTGATCATTTGGAGCCTGAAGGAGATTCATCTACAAACCATGTTTCTTCTGAGAGAATAATTGTTTGGAGTTATTGCAAAAGTAAGAGATTCCAAAAATTGTTCTGCTTGAAAAGAATCCTTTAGAAAACAACGTTGGCAAGTGCGGAAATGTTTTGATCAATCATGTGTCTATGCCATCCTATTGATCTTATTTACAAATGTTTGCAAGTTGTATGAATAGCTAAATAACATTGTGGTACCTCAGCTTACACTCTGCATAAATTAAAAAGATGAACTGTTTGTAATAGGCAACGAAGATATAAAAGTGCTCCTAGATATCTGGAAATGAATGTCATAACGCTATATGGTTTCCTATTAAAAGTTCATGATTATTTTTTCACTAAATCTGACTTAAGAGTTCAGCCTATTGTTAAAACTATGACCAGGGATAGATCAAAGCAATAAAAAGAGCGTTGCATTTTGCAAATAACAATAAAGCTCTCGACAGAAAGAATTCAGCATGTGGCTAAGCGTAGAAACTTAGCATATTTATCTAACATTTCAATACTGCCTTCCAAAACGCCATGATATCATCTTTTGAACTAGCAATTGAAACAAGTATGACTAAATTTGAAGGCAATCACTTAATGCAACAACACATGCATAAAACAAAAACCAATTCAAAGAGATTTCAGCCACTTGAATGGCAATGACTCGAAAAAAGGACACCTTAATTGGTTTGAAATTTGTCTTGGATGAAGAAAGTATCACCGGAGTTTGGAAAATGAGGTAGTTTAACAATAGAACTTACTGAATCTTGTAAAAATACGTATTGCAGAATGCTATTTGACAACTTTTGTACTTTTTCCAAACTGGTTTAAATATTGTTGAAAAAAGAAAAATTTATTTCTGCAAAACAATTAGAGAGCACAAGCACAGTCTTCTAAAAATTATGAAAATGGTGAAAGACCTGAAAAAGGAAAAAGAAATGCAAGATATAACAATGGCATGTCGGTTGTGAAATGGTTGGATGCCAAAGCCGTGATGATGTTGTCAATGATAATAAAAATTCTATAACTGCCATCCATGTCAAGAAGTGACAGAAAGATCAGCGAACGAAGGTGGATGCAAAATGCCTATAATAGTTGAAAGGTACAACAAATGCTGGGAAAGGACTGATTAATTAGATCAGAAAATAACAGTATGCCTTCGATTCGAAGAATCCTCGAAAATATTATTATTATAGTCACCTTTGAAATCATTTTGACATGAAATTGGCTAACTAGTTCATTAGGCATGAAAAAATCATCATAAAGTTTTCCAGCAGAAGTAAAAACAATCATGCAAACACACAAAAAGATTTCAGAAGAATGGTAACAATTGAGCTCATTGATGAATTTTGGTTGAGAAAAATGCAGCCGTCAACATCAAGTGATACTGAAGTCAAGTTAGACACCAAAAGTGAATATGTCAAGAACCACAAACGGTGGAAAGAATGCTATCAAAAAGAAGAGAAAGAGAGAAAAGGTTTCATTAAATATTGTAATGTTTATTTGTGCTTAAACAGAAGCAGGAACTGAGGAAAGCAGTTTTACCGAAAACAATGAGCGTCAATTACACAGAGTCTTTTTACCATGAAACCTTTTTTTCCTCTGAGTAATACAATATTGCCGTTATTCAATTTTTTATTTCAATGTACTTGTTTGCTTTCTTCTGTTCTTTAAGCTTCAAATGCCAAAAAGAATAGGCAAAACTGTATGGCTTACTACTAGAAAAAATTCAATTCTAATGGCCAAGTGCAACAGTTTTCTCCTCGTAGGTAGGATCGCACCCAAAATTTTTACGCTTCACTACACACCCAGCATAAGTTGCACTCAACAAAATTGTCTCTAAATCACTTTTACTGTGTAAACTATCATGCCAAGAAAAAATATTGTAAAATTTATAAAAAAAATTTTAGAAGAACTAAACATCACTGATTCTTATCAAAATTGGGTGAGTTCTCGGAAAAAATATTATCCAAGACTAAAAAATTTTGTCTTCAAGACCATCAAAAATTTTTAATTGATTACATAATTTGGGTCTAGTTTTTTACACGAACTTGTAAATAATATATGATCTAAGTTTTTACATAGAAGTAAAAGCACATTGGTATCATCGAGTCGCTCATGTTTTGACGACTTTTCCAACCATTAACCAACGTTGTATCAATACCTTAATACTATTATCAAAAAATATAATCAAATAGATATACAGAAAAAAAAAACTTCTACAACAATTAACATAAATTTACAGTCTCTTGAAATAAAAGACTTATCAATCCGAGTTAAAATAACCTATTTCGAGAATCTTCTAGAAAATAGATTAAACCTATTACATAGTGCCTCGTGGATCCACCCTTTTTTATCGAGACGCAATTGCCAGCTCAATTTACGTAAAACCTTTAACTTGGTTGGTAATTGCATTAAGCTGCAAGTTACAGAGAAGTTTGCCCTTTCAGAAATTTCTTCTCGCATTTTATGTGGTGCGAGCATCCTTAATCATAAACTGATGTTTTAAGAAGATATAACTCGAAACTGCTCTACAAATGAAACTACTTGTTACTTTTACTACTTTAGGTGTTTGATTCGCGACTCCTTTGACTTCTCGGATAAAAATAGCTATTATTACTTTCTACTTTTACTTTGAGTATTTTTTGAATAAGTAAAAATACTTTTACCCCATTAGATTTCTATGCTACTTTCACCACCTCTGTTTATAGTTGCTGTTCAAACATGTTGTTCAAACATCAGATTTGTTTGCAAAGCACGCACCAAGACAAAGATATTTTTGCGGACAAAGACATGAAAAAATTTTTTTCTGAACGCAATCGGAGGTTAACCCAAAGTACGCTACATAAACACTAATAAGCAAAATCGTATAAAAACTTATAGTGCGTACCATTGGTGGATTAAAGATTTTAGGGGCCTGAGGCAAGAATTCATGAGAGACTCTTTAATTGCCCAACTTAGCAATAAATACCTTCATTTTTTGGCGAAGATCTTTTTTTAAAGATTATTACCATTTTGAAGGACCAAACTAGCTTATCGATTATGTCTGGAAGGGGGGGCTTTAGACATTAGCCTCATTTGCCGCACCCTAAAGACACCACTGATGCGTACATCCATTTATAGTTTGTTCATAAATATTAACGAAGTCCCACATATCGGTAAAATATAAATGTAATTTGAGAATGTTTTTAAAACAATTGTCAAAAATTGCGTTTCTGGAAATAGGTTTGTCAGCGGAAACTATCATTAAAAAAAAGATAAGTTATCACAACTAGTTCAAAAGAAATAACCATTATCAAAAAAAACCTTGAATAGAAGAAGCAAAAGAAATTTAAGCCACTTGGACAGAGTTGGAAAAACTGTTTGCTTGAGTGGGGATAAAACCGTTTCAGTGCTAGCAAACTTAGGGCAAAAACTTTTTAAAGTTTACAAATTTTGCGAGACATTTGCTTTTCGAACAAATAATCGTCTTTATTTTGAAGATAAAGTTTGTTGACAGTGGTCGAAGAATTTTATAACAGCGCAACCTGGGAGTATGGCAAAGGAAAAAAGGAAAATCTTAAACCATTGTCAAGTATCTAAATATTCTTTAAAAAAGTGTTCTGGTTCAAATGCATCTCATCTAGAATTTAAAAAGCTCTCCCATAACGTGGTGAGTAAAACAAAGTTTTTTTGGTGCTGCCTGTCGTATTTGACTAAACAATGGCTTTTAATCTCTTTAAACAGTGACACATGAAAACTAATTATTTACATCTAAATAAAACAGTTCATAATCATAATTAACTAGTAACCTAATTAGTAATTTTAAACTAATACATAACGTCTATAACAAATTATATACTACACTCAGCTGTAGTAACAAATGCAAAAAGCAATTAAACTGTTGATCAACAAAAGAGAGAGAGGCAAATAGTAAAAAGCGCAGCAATCAAATAGCGCTGTGATATCCAGTAAGGCGAGTTTTACGCATTTCTGAAACCAGGGTTTGATTCCAGGTAACTGCGCTGTGTGATAAGACGCAATTTTCTATATGCTCCCTGAATACAACATTTATTTTTGAAAATTTTTCCAAGAAGTCCCTCACCAAATACTAAATCTAACGCCAATACGAATACCACCTGGCAAAGCATGTATCTCGACCCTAGATTATTTCATCAGCATATAAACGTTTCAATGATTGTGAAAAATGGCCCATATGATTGAACAATTTTTGAAAAAATTTGATTTGAACCGCACAGAATAGTTTGTAATCATAAGTTAATATGCGCTTTTTACGATAAATACTGCCTTTAGTGGAAATGAAAAATAAATGATCTCATAAAATTCTAGAGCGACTGTAGTCAATGCTTGGCTATTTAAAAACTTCCAATGTTGAGGAGTTTATTTATCATGTTGGCGTGATACATTTTGCTACTAGGTGGAAGCAATTAAAAAATGTAATTGTATTAGAGACAAGTGGCTTGGATTCAAAACATTAACTCAGGCAAAAGCTGTAGAAAAGAGCAAATTTTCACATGTTTGAAACTTTTTTGAAGTGTGGTTGATTTGATATGCGTTCTTCACTAGTGATAAGTACAAGTGAGTGGTTGGTTTTCTTTTGAATCACTAACACTTTGTTTAGGTGCAATGCAAGTGAAGGATCTTTTATAAGACTAATTTGTCAATAGTAAGAACAATTATACTTGGACTGCAAACTTGTCCACTTCACGAGTAATCGATAAACGTGGACTATTTAGAGTTGAAAGAATGACTATGCCAAAATACTTCTAAAAGTCATATTTCAGACTAGTGTCAGGTCTGAATCCAAAAAAATATAAATAGGAAACTCAGCATTTATGATGACCTTCCCTAATTGGGGAAAAGTTCAGTTTACCAACATAGAGTAGATAAATAATCAATCATTGCATGACTGGGCAAATCGCTTATCCAAACAAAAAAATTATCAAGACAACCTAAATTATGTGTTCAAGAATAATCCAGAAAGTAAAAGTATTTGTCATCAGTAATGCTCATAGAGATTGGCTCTGTCTTTTTCATGAATTTCTCTCTGAACCACTTATCAACTTGCATCAATTTCGATAATTCATTCATCAAGGATACGTTTTGATGGTGTATGACAGATAGATCTCACTTTTGTATTCTGATAACCACCATATTGTTGGAATTTGGCGCTCAGCTACACCAATCTTACTGTTTTCACTTAGTGCTAGCAAATGGTTCCTCGAACCACAAACTAGGCAATGGTTTCGATGGGCCGGCAAAACTATGCTGGCGACTCTTTTTCCTTGTAAGGGTAACACTTATTAGGTCAAGGCTAGACCCATTGCTTACACCTGTGGTTTGCGTCAGCAAGGGCATGCAGCCCTAAAACTCACTGCTCCAAAATAGATATGCAGGTGACAGAAGAATTATAATTATCAAAGTTCCCCTTTGCTGACTCCTAGAGAATTAGGCGCTAATGGAGCTAATTAGAAGAAGCTGAACTTTGAAACAAATAAGGTTTAACTTATGACATTTCCTGGGAAAACCCTGAGGGAGACCTGGAAGATTGAAAAAACTTAATTAGAAAAATTTCGAGCAAAGTTTAAACTAGCTTCAGACAACGTTGGAACAATAGTGGGAAGAAGTGCTGAAGTTGGGGACACCATCAGAAAAGTGGCTTTACAGATGGTGAGGTATAAAAACGAGGCAGCAAGAAGGTTAAAAAAAGGGAACTTTGAATACAATTAACACTGGAAAGGAGAAGAAACCACGCATGATGGTGTTGGCCTGGTGGTGAAGCAACAGTTGATTGAATCTGTGATGGAAGTTGAAAGAGTGAGTCTACGAATCCTATCTATGAATATGCTACTGCAAGGAGAGATAGTGATTATAATTTCGGTCTATGAACCTCAGAGTGGAAGGAATGAAGAAGAGAAAGAAAAGATTCATATGATGATCTTACCGAGGAAGTTCAATTAATAAAATGGAAATGTTTTGTCCTGGGAGATTTCTAAGGTTATGTTGGAAGCTCTACATATGGATATGATAGGGTTCATGATGGCTTTGGATGGGAGAAGGAAACAGGAATGACGAGAGTTCAGAATTTGCAGACAGTTTTATCATGGTAATTGGCAACACGTTTTTCAAAAAGGATACTGTAAAGTTAACACTTACAAGTCTGGGGATTGCGCGATTGTGGCGTGGTACCAAAGGAAGTTATTAAGAATGTCAGAGATGTAACGGTAATACCGGGGTAGGAATGTTTTTCGCAACACAGGCTGCTCGCCATGGATTTGAGGTTGGAAGACAAATTACTCACCATTGCAGTTCGAAAAATATAAAGTCCCCGAAGGGTGAAACTGTGGAGAATAAAAGAGGAGAAAATGAGGAAGACGGTAAAAGTTTCGATGAGAGAAATAAAAGTATCGGAATTTTAAAAAGAATAGAGTTGGAAAAAGATATTTTTCTTTTTAGCTAGAGTGATCGATAGAAAAGAGCAAAAGCAAATGAAAAACTTTAACTCTTCTGCCACTAAGACTTACAGCGTTCCATTGAAGAATCCTGAGCGAGTCTGAGGATGGAGAATAAGCATGGGGCGTGGCAGAAGAACCGGAAGTGAAAGAGGGTTAAAGAGACACTGAACGAGGGGTTAGTAACTGAGCAATATAAAAGCAGGATCATAGAAATCGGAAATAAGAGATAAGAGCTGCAATGGCAAAAATGTGGTTGGATGGCTTTTTCGGCAGAGTGGAGGCAGACGTCCTGGAGGGCCACGGATAATACACAGCTTTGATGAACTAGGGACCATCAGGACAAACCCAGATGTAGCAGGAAGGATAGCTCCGAGAAACAGAGCTGGAAAGAAAGTTAAACTCTGAAGAAGAGAATAAAGTGCACCTTAGATGTGCCCACGTACAGCAGGTACACCATTGCACTGATTTGCACCTCCAGGTCACATTGCCGACTTACACAAAACAGGAGGAAGATAGGGCCAGGGTTTCGTTGAACGTTGCCGCTTATCAAAAGTAGAAGAAGAATAAAAAGGCAAGAAAGAAAGAGGCAGGAGAGCAAAATAAGAAAAGATGATGGCCAGTTGTAGAGTGAATAAGTGAAGCTCTTCTGCGCTAGTTTAGAGAGTAGAACCGCAAAAAATTTTGGTTCGGAGAGAATCCAAGTATCTGGAACCTTTGGGGAAGCTTCAATCCAACCCAACGAGGTCGTAGATTGCACCATCACGTTGAAGAGGCTGTTAATTGGTGCAGTCGAGGAACTCGATTGTTTTAATGTTAAATAAGAAAAATTATTTTAATTAGAAATTCTATTGTTTGTAATTGATTTTTTTAAGTCCATTTAAGGGAGATCCAAAAACAGAAAATTTGTTAATCTTTCTGGAGCTATTGCTTTTCTACAAGGATAGTGGATGTTTTGCGGACTAATTATTATAGTATTGTATACTTGGACGAAAAAAGCTGTCAACAATTAAAAACTATCGAATATTTGAAGTAAAATATTAGGATGAATGCTTTTCATAATTCGATCACCATATGCCCTATTGAAAAAGATTTATAGAAATTAGAAACTGAATTTAGATAAGATGTTTTGGGGCTGGCATACTTCATTTCAATTCTACCGACAAAAATCTTTAGCATCTCCTTAAATAGAAGTTGTAACTGCTCAAGTAGTATTACTTTCTGCCTAACTTACTCAAGTAACAGAAAGAGAGAAAAACTTGAAACAATTTCGTGAGTAGTTTGTTACTAAAGAACCTTATTTTGAGCTTTCCTTCAATAGACCTGCTTTGTTACTGATCACATGTGGTTCTAGCACATTGTAACTTTGCATAATACGTCAATCGTATTCGTAACTTCCTATAAGAGCAGGTAAAAATTATTTGCTACAATGTCAATAGATTAGAAAAGAAATATATCATAGCAGTCAAATGGAAACTCTGTTTGCAAAATTTTTTTGATAGATGTTCATTTTTTAGAAACACTTTTCAAATCGAGTAGAAATGTACTTGTGCATCAAAACTTTCATACTTTTGTCCCAACTTAAGTTCTTTCGCTGCCGTTTTTAAAACTACAATACTGACACCAAGTTTACTGTGTAATTGCTTTCCTAAAATCATATGTTTCTTAACTTAACTGCATAAGTGTGAAACAGGGGTGCACATCCTTTTTGGAATTGGAAGCCCCATTGCAAACTCAATTTCAATCTGCGGCCGCTAGAGAGTCAAATAAACAAATTTTTCAGTTCATGTAAATATAAAAGCATTTTTTATCATACTGTTTTTGGAGGTCGACTTTTTGATTGCAATCTATCTGATTTTAAGATAAATTTTTTCCTCACTATGTTTTTCTTTTCTTTTGGTAATTAACCCTAAAAATGTAAAATTTTTTAAGTAGAAGTAAAATTACTGTTTAAATTTTGCGTTCACCTAAAGGAAAACACCAGTTTTGGAGGGTAGGAGATCAACTTTGCATATTTGCACCTTGCATCACAACCTATCGTTCCCGGCCCAAGATGTGCACTCCTAATATAAAATAGCAAAGTAAATGCCTAGCTAAGCACTTACTGACCTGAATCAACAACTGGAGGAGTTTTTGTTGCAAGATATCGATCTACGTTGTAACCTGTAGCAAAAAGCAAAATATTATTTTTATAATAATGTACCCAGCTAATGAAATATCGACGTAATTGTAAACCAATTTGTGCGATAATGATTGTTATGATTATTTTACAGAGTATTTAGAAGGCAGACCTTGAACCACGCTCCACTTGGCCTTAAGGGCAATGTAAAAATTAATTTCATTGGCGCTTCTAAGTAACCTCTCAAAATCATTACTGTAATTATTCTATCCGAAACGCCATTTTTTGACAAATTTCTGATACCTTTACAAAGTTTTTTAAATTGAAAAGTTTTTCCTTTCAATCAGGACTCTAATGGAGGGACAATCAGAGCCTTGATTTTACTAATGGTATTAATAAAATCAAGGCTTTGACATTAGTGAAATCAAAACTTTTAGTGTAATTAAGAGTTTTAAAATACTTAATATTAGCCAAAATTGAGTAAATGCTGCCATGAAGTAATGGTCGATGACGTCGAAGATCGTGTTATGTGCAAAAAAAGGTCATCACTAGGGCCATTTTTTTTGACATAAAAAAATATATTTGTGACTTTTTTTTAGCAAAATTTTGACTTTATTTTGACCTAACCGCTTTCGCCTATTATTTATGTCTTGTTGCACTTTTTTGATTAAAAATGTTTTATAATCCGCAATTTACATAAGTTTTTAAAGAAGAAGGTAGCCTACTTTAAACATTTTCTCAATCACTCAGTCTTAAAGCTAATGCAACAAAGCGACGCATGACGTCAAAACCTAGGATAACGAGCCATTGTGTGTACCGGTATCAATTAGTGTGTAATACAGAAAATGCGTTCTTATCGCAACTCTACTGTACATTAACAGTCTGTCTATGATGTTTTTAACGAAAACCACACAGTATAATTACCAGGATTTTTTATTGTAATACAGCATCATATGTTTTTTAACTTCTTAACATCAAAATTTCTGTCTTTTGTCAGTAATTTACTGAGCATAGAAAACGACCTCTCAACAGCAGCAGAGGTTGGCTGGGCTTTTTGCAATAGTGCGTAGCTTTTTGGGTCAATTGTCAAGTTGGTACAGTTTATTATTGTTTCTAAATCAAAGTTGGATAGTCGTTTTTTAACGTAATTCTTAATTGCGCACGGATCATCATCGAATTGCATATTCTTCAGCAGTCCGTATGCTTCGGTTATCGTGCAGGCACTTCCTTCCAAGAACTCTACGTTGGCTGCTAGAGTCCGGTATTGATTTATTTTAACCAAGTCCGGCACCAAATCTTCCACATTGATAGCGTATTTTGCTCTGCTGACTAAGAGGCCTGCACTTGTCCAATTGTTGACAATGGTACGAACAGCTGGAAGGTTCTCACTGTAGTATAAGGCAGCTCTAAGCCAAGTTGCCCATCTTGTAATTACAGAGTCAGGAGGAGATGGCAGACCAGCATCATGAAAATCTTTCTTGCGATTTTTGTTTTTGATTGTTGCTGCCTTGATCGTTGCTATTATTTCATCAATATTTTTAAAATGAGCACCCACACGCATAGCGCAGTTATGTAGTAAGTGCGCAACGCAGGTGGCATGCATCAAAGAAGGGTATAATTCCTTTAATGTCTTTCCAGCCAAAGACATGTACCGAGCAGCATCAGTCAAGAATAATGAACAATTCTCGCGTTTTATTTCAAGTTGTCGCAATATGTCATCCACAGTATGCAGAATAATACTGCTATTAACATTGCTACCGCTGTCAAGTGGATGGCAATCAACGAGGAATGTCTGATTTGGGGCATCTAAGCTGCCCACAAGCACACTAATATGCTTTTGTTTAGCAATCTCTGCTTCATCCACTATTAAAAAAATTTTTTTGTCATGAAGTAATTCTTGAATTTGTTCTTTTTTTTGGGATGCTAATTTAGCAACACATACCCGGGCTGCAGTCTCCGAAGGCAATACTTTTCCCATTGTAGCAAACAGAGACTTTAAAGAAGGATGGTTCAGTTTATGAAGTGGGATATCTGCAGCTAAGAATGAAGAGACAACCTGTTCTTTGAAGTTTACTTGATCGAGTTGTAAAGAGGTTTGCTTACTTTGGGATTTGCTCTTCGTCTCCAATTTTCTTTGGTGTTGCTTACTTTTTCGGTGGCTTTCCACAAAAAACTTTTTGTCGCATTTGACTAACACGTCGCAAAGGTTGCATCGCAAGTCGCGGCAGGAGTTGCCGAAAACTCATCTGAATATTCCTGGCAAATTTGCCTAACTTTCGCTGTAGAAGATTTGGCTTGTTTAGGCATTCTTTGCTTTGCAAGCTATGACTTAAAAAGACCACGTGTAAAGAGCGCAAAGATTTTATAGGAATAGATTAATTGTCTAACAATTATGTGTTTATGCATCAACAATGACGATTTGATGCATAATAAGTGCTATTTCCTTTTCAATTACCGCACGCATTTTTACCATTGCAACTATTTGAGAAGTTTGAAATCAAATAAAACTGCGCATAAAATTTTAATAGCAGCTCAAAAATTCAAAAAAATTCAAAAAAATCTAAATTTGTTCGTTTTTGTAAGGAAATTTTTGATAAAGACAATTTTGACAAGTTTTGACTTTATGGAAAATTTTGACTTTATTTTGACTTATAAAATCTATCAAAACAAACTCCTGAACACCTGAAACAAACGATAGTACACGTTCGATCACGTAACAAGGTCCTGAAAAAATTTTGACTTTATTGACTTTAGCGGGCCCTAGTCATCATCTTCTTCGCTGTTATTTGTAATGCTACCCGCTATCAACATGAATAGATTCCTGTGGCTATTGTGCCACGAAATTTCTTTAGCTTTTTTGCTGTGCCAACAGACAAAAAAGTTTAGGAAACACTTCCCTAGTCCTACCGCAGCGGTGGTACTGCTCATATCACAGCCTCATCAATTACATAGAAATATACTAATCGAGAAAGGCGAAAAAGCAGCGAAAAATGAAATGAGAGTCCCTCACGGTTGTTCAGATTTTGAAAAAAATTAAAATTTTACGAGGTCGCAGTTTTTCCTCCGTCTGCTAAAACCAAAAAACAACATCTGCAAAAAGATATTTTCAAATTTACTCGCTTTTCACTGGCACAACGCGCTCAAAGTTTTTCTTTGAAATTTCACAAAAGTGAGTATTTCCCTTTGCTCTAATAAAGCAATTTGGAGAAATAAGTTACAATGACTTTTTACAATAAAGCGTTATTCTAGTTGCGAATTAGATCGAATATTCGCACAAATCAACGGTATTTTATTTTAGCGCTAGTATTGCTTTAATATTATGGCCAGTTGCTGTCTGTTCTAATATTTTATATTTGGCTTCTATCAATGCGTTCGTTTTATACGAGGAGAAAACAAGAGACTCCATATTAAGGCGAAATTTTATTTTCAAACAGGCGACAATACTTAGACAAGATTATCTAACAAAAAGAGAGTCACAATAAGTGGATTTCAACAAGAATCAAACAAAACCAGCAAAAAATCCCGGAAGCGGAAATAGTGTCAAGTCGCTGCGAACTGCAAACGAAACAAAATTATGAAATGCTGCCATAAATCTGACAACATGGTGTGTGGCAAGTGCAGAGCTACGATTTGTTCGAATGTGCCACATGTGCTATGGATAAATGAGTAAAAGAAATAAATTTGCTAATGCAAAGTGGCAAATTGAGAGTAAATTTTCGAATAAAAGTAATTAAAACAAAATTTCTCTGGGAATAGTTATTTCCAAGGAAGTGTCACACGTAAACTTGATTCAATGAATCACTCAGTTTGACCTTTTTTTATCCAAAATTAAACCGAAGAAGCCGTGCGGTCAAAGTGACCACTGTTGGCTGTTTGCGACAATCGAAACTTTGACTGTTCTTGTGTTAAATGGATATATTCCTTTATTTGGAATATAAATAGATATCTATAAACAACAACGCCAAATAAGAAAGACTTCATTCGCTGAAGCATTTTAATGACTATTTAAAGTAACTATTTTTTCGGTTTATCTTTCTCACGTATAGATATAAACTTAAAATGTTACCAAGCATTTGAAGATTATTGTGAGGTATATTTTTCAATCATTTCATCATCAAACAGTAGTAGCTCATGCTTGTTGGTCTGGTTTAAATTCTACATCTTTTTTACTGTATGGGTATCTGAATTAGCGATATTGCAAACAAACTATGCATAATTTATCATTAGGCTCACCATGGTGCTAATAACTTCTGAAGCACAGAAACATTATTGCCGGTAAGTCATGCAGATACAACCCTTTGAGGCCTAAATTACTGTCTTGGAACAAAAAATTTTTGACCATTTTCATTAATTAAATGATCACCTTTAAGAAGTTTCAAGTGAATAGAAAAATTATATACGCATATATTTGTAAGGGACATACATATCCTTAGGAGTGTTAAGCTCTAGAATTACATAATTCCTAAAAAGGACATAAATATTCTTGCAGACTTTTTCGTCAATGTGATATTAGGGTAGCTTGAAACAGTATAAATTTTTCAGCTTACACAATTTCCGTGCTTTACCGGCTTTAAAGAATAGTGAAGCTGTTTACCCAGCATGTTGTAAGAGACGATTATTGGGTATCATCCAATTGCAGTCTGTCGGTTAATGGTAAAGTTGCCAGCTCAATTACTTGGTTGGACCACTCACGTCAAAAAAACTGAGATTGAGGGTAAGCAAGGGCATGCTCCCTTTAGAAGGATTTTTTCCAACAAATCCCCATGACAAGAAAAAATAAAATGTCCCCCAGTCCCCGGCAGCTTTTAAATGGGCAGGGATGCACAGAATTTTTGGGTTTAAAGCTGAATGCCGTGGAATGATATTTGGTACTTTAAATGTGGAAGAAAAACAGAAGTGTGAGAAGAAATGAGAAAAAGAAAAGTTGATGTGTGCTGCATGAAGGAAGTAAGATGAAAAGGCCAAGGAGCTCTACTTGTGAGTATTTCGGTGCGAAGGTACAAACTTTGGTGGTTAGGAAATGATGTAGGATCGGGAGGGGTTAAAGTTTCGGAGAAAGAGGAAATGTCTGAAAGCATTGTGGAAGTTAAAAGAAAAAGCGACAGAGCAATGGCAATGGTGCTAACCTTAGATTAAATAGTGATACCAATAATATGTGCGAATGGGCCACAAACCGGAAGACCAGACACAGAGAAAATTCGTTTTCAGGATGAAATAGCAAGTGAGTGGGACTTGGAAAAAGTTAGAGTAAAATGATAGTTTTATTGGGGAATTTTAATGGGCATATGGAAAAATGTGCTGAGGGATTTGAATGTGCACATTGGGGGAATGGTATTTGAAAAAGAAATACACAGTTCCATGATGAAAAAGAGCTGTGCGCGGCAAAAGCATGGTTTCATAAGGCAGAGAAAAAATCATTTATAGCGATGTTAGATGTGAAACAGAAATTGATTTTGTGCTTTTGGGGGGAGAAATACAGAAAGTACGTATGGGATGCAAAAGTGGTTCCATGAAAACTTTAGCAGACGCTGGTGATCATACATCTGGATAACAGAGCTCTAAAAAAGACTGTGAGAAAGGAACGGATCACAAGAAAAAAGATTTGAAAGCTGAATAAAAACCGAACACGAGTAAGATATGAAAAAAGACTAAAAGAACTGGTAAGCATAGACGCACCTGATTTGTGGAAAACTTTTAAGAATGGTATTCTAAAGGCATATGATAAAGTGTGTGGAAACAAGAAATCTAGCACAGACAAAGGAGACAAGTCGAGGTAGAATGAGGAGGTCAAGGATAACATTACAAAAAAGAAAGCGGCATTTAAAAAGTTGTGCAGGTTTCAATCAAAAGAAAAGAAGACCCAATTCAAACCTTTAGGAAATTGAAGGAGAAAAATTGTTGCTAGAGTTATTAGAGAGGAAGCTTAACAGGGGTTGAATGATTTATATCAGAATTCTAACAGTGTTTTCTGCTTTCTTAGAAAGAATCTGGAAAATTTGTTGGAAAGGATCTAGATCTGAAAAAGGGAGAAAAGGATCTGGAAAGAGTAATATCCTTAAGAGGAAGAGACGGAGGGTTTGATTTTATTGAAAAAGACCGGGCAAAAATTCGAAAAAACGCATGGAAAAGATCATGAATGAAGAGAAAGAATGGGACCACATGGTGGAAACTAATGTAGTAGAAAAACCAATGGAAAAAGTGGCTTACAATGAAATTGTGGAAGTAATGCAAAAGATAAATTCAGGAAAGGCAACTGGAACACCTGAAAAAAGTGTAAAAATGATATTTCCAAGTAGCGAAAGTGGGTTTAAAGTGAAAGGGTAATGTGATGATCTGTGGATCATAAAGTAGAGTGTAACTGCTAGAACATGCCACGAAAATTGTAGGAAGGGGACTAAAAAGACAAATATGAGCACTAATCAATTTGAATAAAATGCAATTTGGATTATGCCAGGAAAAGGAGCAGTGGATGCGATATTAATTGTGAGGAGAGTACTGGAGGAATATCAACAGGCAAGAATTATTGGAGTGACAGTCAGGTTTGCCATATTTGACGCACCGAACTTTAATAAACATTTCATTTTATGTTGCAGAAAACTTAACTGTACCTTTTGTAAGTTTCTATATTGCTATTGCCTATATCTTTCATGTTAAACTCATTGTGTTGAACTCAACCTATTTATTTAGTTATAGTGGATCCTGCATAAACTGTTCTTAAAGCATACTTATAATAGGTTTATTTATATATTTACTTATCGTGGATCCGGTGCTAAATTGCTCTTAAAGCAGAAACATTTTGGGAAATTTTTAATTTCTACACCCCTCCCCAACTACATGTTTGCTTTAACTCAATAAATTCAGCAGACCTATTTTTGCAATTAGATATACAGTGAAGTGCATTTTTTCTGAAATTATATGTACGCAAATCACTCAAAATAAGAGTCGGAAGAAGGAGCAGAAAGGAAAGCAAAAATTGAGTTGAATACAGAACTAGAAGTAGATTACAGTAAAGTAGAATACATATCCGCTAGATTAAGCAAAAAATTAACCGTCAATCAACAATTTGTGTAGCTGCGCTTTTGGGCAATCGCTCTTTGATTTCTTTGAATCTAATATGAGATTAATTTTCCAAATATAAATGAAAGATAAGAAAAAATAATCAATGCCATTGCTTGGGGGCCCTTTAGGCAAGATTATTATTTGCAAAATTTGTCACTTGTAAATTTAGGCGTAATGCTCGACCTCAGCAAAACCTTGACCCCTCAATAGGAGGTTTCGGGTGATAGCTAAAACTTTGAAAAAGTATCAACAATGATAGATGAAGAAAAAAACCTGTTGTAGTGACCACAAAAATGACAAAAGTAACTTATACCAACTCTACATTCTTATTTGCCAGTTCATTTAAAAATATTAGCTTAGACCAGAGGTTTGTAAACCATCGGTATTTCTTGCCAGTGAGAAATTTTGCCTGCTCAGATTCATTCATTCATTCACGCGTATGAGCTCATGCTCGGTTTGCATGTCTTTCGTCAGACTGGGCCACCACGACGGGTAGACTGCTTGGCCCCACCATCTGTCTGCCACATAAAGATGGAGGCATCCCGTTAAGTACCTTGCCCAAGGACACAACAAGCAAGCTTGCCGGCTTGTTCTCCACACTATCCCTTATATGCTGAGCGCCAAGCAGGGAAGCTGTGAATACCATTTTTTAAAGTCTTTTGGTATGACTCGACAAGGGAAATGAACCCCAGGCCTACCGACTGCGAATTTAACCCTTGCCATGCCGTTGGAATAAAGTTAGTTTTTGTTTTGCTCAATAGTACAAGTAAGATAGAAAAAAAACATTAAAAACCTTTGACTCGCTTCTGGTAAGATATTTTAATCTCGGGTTGCGCATACATTCGAAATTTTGATGTTAAAACTTGTGCTGGGAAAAAAAAATTTTACATACTTCAATGTTCTACATTCTAATATCTCCTTACTTAAATTGAGAAATACTTCTCAAAGTGAGGTTCTCAAAGTTTCTCATGGTAACCCTAAATATTTAGCAAATAATGTAAAGTAAAGCTTACGATCCGCTTCGCATATGTATCCGAAATTATGTCCACTGCAGGCAACAAGAACAAGTTTAGTTGTAACGAAAAATTGCACAGCTCCACATCTCAGCGTAGAGTCGAAGTCAGTGTATGGTTTTTTCCATAGCGTTTCGATATTCTTGTAAGCATTTTTTTCGGTGTCCCAAATAACATTATTGCCTGGAATTACCTCCATGCCAACTCGATAGTAGCCATCTGGATTATAATCTAGAGAATAATGAATTGATGTGACGTTCGTTTGATATAGAGGGGTTGTTAGGTCAAGTAGACCGCAGTTTTATATTGTAGTCATTACTATCAGTTCAAGATTAAACTTATGATCAGCTCACATTAGAAACAAAGCAGTGAGCCAATTCATGAATGTAAAATGTAAATATTTTTTAATTTAAAAACTGTATGTCATAATTTCTGCCATACACTTAAAGGTTTCAAATAGTTTTGGGTTATCGTTGATATTAAGAGCCAATAACTTGCCTAAATTTGTGTCAAAATCTACAGCAAAAATGTTTCAAGAACTTTTGTGCCTCAGCAACCGCTTCTCATGAAGCCATGATTTGTGGCTCAATATTTTTGGAAAATCCACATTATATGGGATTTTAAGCCATACAATAATCTTTATAAAATTTAACATTTTTTATCAATTCTAACCATAACTAATAGGCTCCCGATTTCTCTTAGCAAGCATAAAAATGTTTAGACAAAAACTTATCTTAGATGGAATACCGCGAAAGTTAGATGGCATAGCCAGGTTTATCTTAAGTTTAAATCAGCTTGACACAGAAAAGCAATTTTGAGTCTGAGCTTTAAATAAAAATTTTTTATTGAGTATTCTTTTAATATGACCAAATTAGATAAGGCTAGCTACGCCATCAAATATGAATGTCTTTAAGATGCAAACGCAAAGATGTCTGAATCAAGCCTTCGGCACGCTGACATAGAAGGAAAAAGCTTAAAAACAAACAAAAGGAATAAACTAAACTGCAAAATTAAAATCAATACCAAACGGACTACCGCAAGTTACAAGTCAACAATGAGTTAATACTTTGAGCTGTTGTGTACATGTTACATAAATATGAGCGATAGATCTACTATTACAGTACGATACAACCATGTAGGACAGTAGTTTCTGAAATGAGATCTACGGACCTCTTGGTGGTCTTCAAGGTTTTAAGAGGTTGTAATTACCTTGATGTAAATATTTATTTTTATATCTTCTTTATGGCCTAGCACTATGTAGCAGTTATTTAGTTTAGTAGTGGTCAATACGACATCCAAACAGATATCGACCTAACTTCATTTTGTAAGCGCCAGGGTACCCCATTCTGTAGTTGCGTTGCAGTATGTATACCTTCTGTTATTGTTGCTGTTGTTTCCCAAATTCTTCTAAGGGATAAGATCATAGCGGAAGGCCATTAAGCCCCAGAAATAAGGAAGCCCTCCAGGGTCTGTAGCAAAGCTCTTAGAGAGTCAGGGAGCTGTAAAAAAGCGTGCGGCGCAAATAGTCCGTAGCTGGACAGTCAATAATGAAATAAGAAATGCCCTGGGACGGTTGACCACAGGCACTAAACGAAGGATTCTCAGTTCTGTTGATTCCAGAGAGATAAAGTTTAGCAGAAGGCTGTGTGCATTACAGAAAAGACATGAAAGAAAACAGCGAGCGAGGGAGTACAAAACAGCGAGAGAGTACAAGTTCCTGAGTGGACAAGAAAAGACAAAAGTCGATACTAGAGGTAAGGGAAGAGAGACTACAGGCTACTACAGAAGGCAGTAGTAGCGCACCGTGCCTAGCCAGCTCATCAGGTGCGTCGTTTTCCGGAAAAAAGGGATGTCCGGGGATTCGCTGTATCCTGATAATAAAGGAAAAGAAAGAAGGCAGTTCCTGCCAAACGTGTTATAGGGTTTGGGGTGAAAGGAAAAATGAAGATGGGGACAGTGTGTTGAGAACAAAGCGAGAGTCGAAAGGAGGAGAAGAGAAATGGCAGGCTTTTCTGTGTTGCCGAGACCAGCGGAGAGCTTGTAGAATGGCGCAGGCTTCAGCGAAAAAACTTGAACAAACTAAATCTATGGAAAAGGAAAGGGTGGCCCTAGCGCCACAGAGTGGGCAGTAAACAAGGACAAAAGGAAACACAGCTGTCAGTCCAGATCACCCAATTGTGTGACGGAAGAAAACTAAAGTGAGCGAAAGCTGCACATTGGCGAAAAAGAGGATGATCAGAGCGGGGTATGGAGAAGAAAGAGCCAGGTCCAAACTGAAGGAAGGCGGGTTTTAAGAAGAAGAGGGAGGGCAAACATTGAGAACTTTCCTAGTAGCAGCGTTACAACGTAATGCTTTGGAACGAGAAAAAACTTGGCTCTCAGCAAAAACAAGAGTTTAGGAAATAAAAGTCTGCGGTGGAAGGTAATTACAAGGAAAGTTAGAGTGGGATTGAAGCATTGGGGAGTTGAACTACTACAAACGGGGCTGAAGGTTAGCTTGACGGGAATCAATCGAGAAGAAGATCTCACATTTGCTCGGATTGAAAGGAAGACACCGGTACTAAGACCAGCGCTCCAGTCAAATTAGGTTCCACCACAGCAGGGACCGACAGTGAAGACGACCAAATGGTTCAAGTCGCCAGCATAAAGAGAGCAGCTGATTGAAGTACCAAACATACCGGTAGATTGGTCGGATCAGTAGATGAGTCATCCGTTATTCTGAGATAAATAAAGTGGGTGTTTGGATTTGGCTCACAGATAGGCTGCACTAAAATCTGGGAAATCAGACTGCCATCCAGACAATTAAATACCATAAAATATTTACCTTCATTTCAAAAATTTACTTACAAATATTAAAACATTTTTTGATGCAACTCTAAACTAGACAATTATAACATTATCATCATTGTTAAACATTCTTCTCAGTTGTTCATCAGATACTGTATTGTCATCAGTAGCCGTGTCATAATAGTTATTCAGTTCACCATCGCTTATCCCAGTAATGATGTGCTCATCTTCGTTTTCATTTTCTGTCATCCATGAGCTTTAATAACAATTTCACAGGAATGCCCAGTAGATAGATCGCGCCACTAATCTTTGAAGAAAATTTGGGTAAAATAGGTGCGATCAATCTACAAATGTGTACGGTAAGTAGAAAAATAGGAAAATGATTGATGAAAAAGAAAAAAAGTACATTTCCAAGTACGGATTTTTTAAGAACACTTCAACTTATTCAAAACGAGAGCTTTTAGTGAGTTTAATAAACCATGTAAGGGCACCTGCCAGATAAGAAAGATTGAGTTTAGCGAGAAAATCAAAGAGGGGAACCAGCCAAAATAAGTTTATGGGAAAAAGCAGGATGCCAGACAGAGTTGAAAGCATTGGATAAGTCGATGTTGTGGTTGTTGTTGATTACTCGACCCCTTCCGAGGGATGGGTCATGGCGGACAACCATGTAGCCCCAGAAACCGGGCAACTCTCCAGGGCCTGGACTAGAGGTCGTATAGAGACAGAGAGTCGCCAAAGGGTGAGCGGCGCAAAGAGTCCGTAGCTGGACAGTGAAGAATGAGATGAGAGGTGTCATGGGTACGAGTGTCCGCAGGCGCTGCAGGAAGAATCCTCGATTCTGCCAATCCTAGAGAGATAAGAACCTAAAAGAAGGCTGTGTCCGTTGCAGCGTAGACGAGAGAGGACACAGCGAGCATGACGAGGGAGCACAAGTTCCTCAATGGAAATCGAGGGAACCTGTGTGACAAAGAAATTCGATGAGACAGTATGCCTCCAGTCTGAGATAAGACGAGAGTGGATACGAGAGACAAGAGGAAAGAGACTACAAGGGATTGCAGAGGGCGCAAGTAGCGCTCCCCGTCTGGCCAGCTCATCAGCCGCGTCGTTCCCCAGGACAAACGAGTGTCCGGGGACCCATTGTAGCCTGATAGAACCGGAGGAGAGAGAAGACAGTTCCTGCCAGATCTGCCACAGAGTTTGATATAAGAGGAAAGATGGAGGAGAGAATAGGGTGGCGAGAACAGAACGAGAGTCAGATAGGAGGAGAAGAGAAGGATAAGTCGATCGTAGCAAGAGTTTTCCAAGAATCGGGCCTGGGTTAGTCAAAACTATTCCAAATGTACTAAAAAATATAAAGAATTTTATTGAGAGCAGACCGTCTAGAAGAAAAATCGATCTGATGGGAAAAGAAAATGGATTTAAACCCCAACGAGAAACGTAGACGCCACAGAAAAATGCTTTTAAAAGCTTTAAGACGCAGGTGTTGAGAGAAATAAGCCCGAAGAAAGAAAGAAAGTCAAAAGGCTTTCCCATCTTATCTATAGGAATAACTGTAAATGTCTTTCAAATGGAAAGAAAGGAATGTAAAGACAGGAAAAATTGAAAATGTGAAGAAGAAAATTCATGCTAGTGTGAGGAAGGTGCTTTGGCATGGAATAGGCGACTTTGTCTGGGCTAGTGCCCGTGATGGAGGAGAGGTTTGTGGCAGCCACGAGATATTCAGTGAAAGAGAGAGCGGGAAGAAAAATGTGACTTTCGGGGACACGTGATCCGTCGAAACTGGGACAAGTAGCCTGAGGTCGTGGTAGACCGAAGTCGACTACTTGGGAGAAAAACTGTTAAGAAAGTTAGGAAAGAAAGATGATGAGGAAAATGAGCCTGTGAGAGAACGGAGAAGAAAACAGACTGATTTGGATAAGATTTAGAAAAGACAAACAAGCATGTTGCGTGCCTTACCTCAGCTTTGGTTTTGGCGATGGCAGGTGAGACATGTTGGGAAGCAGAGATGTAAGCCCGACAATTTCCATTACTTCTATAAGAGGCAGCAAGTCTCACGTGTTTCTTTTCCAATAGCTTTCACTTCAGGAGACCACCAGACTTGAGGTTGGCGTTGGACGAGGCCGAAAGTAATGGAAGACATGTATGCATTTAGTGCTAGAGAGGTAAAAACAGCAGCTACGGAGCAAAGAAAAAGAGAGGAGTATTTTTCCGAGGAAAGACAATGGTTGTCAAAGTAAAAAGGACAATCGTCACGACAAGTTTTCTGAAAATGGGAGGGAGGAGGCTGTTGGTTGAGCAAATGAATGAAGAAAAGGAGACAATTTGAAGAGTTGGAGGTGATTAAAACCCAAGTCTTGTAGCAACTCCCAGGTGAAAACGATGGATAGAGAGGAGGAAGCAAAGGAGATATTAGAAGGGAAGAGACTGCCTCAAGAGCAATGAAGAAGGTGGGGATGACAAAAGGGTCATTGAGAGGAAGGTGATTCAAACAAATGACCCATTCGAATAAGGTGGTTAGAAGTGGCATTTGAGTTCCAAAGGGGCTGATAGCAACTAAACTCCCGAAGAATAGAGATTTCTGGAGGACGAAAGAATGGAGGGGAAGGGGGATTCGATTCTGCTATCTGCTATATCTCTCTAATAGGGGGAGCACAAACGGCAAGAAAAGAGAGTGAGGATGAGTTATTTAATGAAATGTTGACCCCTGCACAGTCAGAATAGGGGTCAAGCGAAGAGAGAGAGAAGGTAGAGAGTTTAGAAAAGAATAGGTCCCGTCTGACTAAAATGTTGACGCTACCAGTGGCGAGTGTTTCATCAGGAGAATGAATCCCAGACCGAGAGTGAGTGCAATGACATGGCAGAGTAGAGTGTCCATAGATTCGAAGGGGGGAAGAGGAGTTGAAGTTGGATTTGTGAATACAGATAAGGTCTACAGCATAAAGCGAGATATATAGGAGATCTTCAGCGCTACTGGCTTGAAGACATCCGGCATTCCATAATAAAATAGTGATTGAGTCAGGAGAGGAAGTAGGAGTTACGAAGTGGGGTAGGGCGTTTGTAGGAAAGGGTGGGTTGGTGGCATATCAAACGGCATCAGGTACCGCATTACCATACTGAGACGTCTGTTAATTGGTGCAAAAGTAAACCCTCTCGTCATAAACGGCTTTTCACGCTTGTTTCTTGAAAAAAGTGTAGTACATTAGTTCCCAAACAATTTTTCGTTGCGGACCTCTTTGAAGAAGTCGTGGGTCCAGGAGACACTTACCTAAAATTTGTTTGGAACTCCATGATTGAAACACTAATTGCTGGACAAAGAGCTAATCTATTCAATTTTTTCAGCATCTATGCTCCCCAAAATTTACTTAAGCAGCCCAAAAGTTTAAATTTGCAAGTATTCTCGACTCTGAAAATACATCCAAGTTACATATTTGCAAACTTTATTCACAGGATCAATGTTAAGACCTTTTTTGGGAAAAGGTTGAATTTTTTTAAGTCAGAGGCAACCTTGCTTGTGATTGCGACCCACACTTTAGCAACAATTGGCCACAGTTGATTACGCAAAAGACCATAAAATAAAACCAAAAATCGGGCAAGACATCAGGTAAATGACTTATTTTTAGCTTTATCAAAATTTACTGAAGCATTTACAGACCTACAAGATCCTTCTTCGGGGGCCCCCAAGGGTCCACAAATCCTAATCTAGAAAGCAATGATATGGTAGCAGCTTATACATTTATGATAATGGTTAATAAAAGTGAAATGTTCTAGCTCACCTACATAAAAACTTTGGTATTTATGATTGTAACTATTATAATAGTGGGATATAAAAGGTGGAGAGGTTTAGCCTCATCTTTTTACTGCAGTCTGTTGCGAACTATGTGCGATTACTTAATGGTAAGCTGTATTTTCAAGCTAAAGACAAAATTTAATTCAATAGTAAATTGCATGTAACCTGCCAACACAATACCAAAACGGATAAATATTGTGTTACCTTTTTCTAAACAGTTGTCAGTGCCAAGATATGTGTTAACAAAAAGTTTACAATTCAGGCATTCCTGCTTCTAAAAGCGTCACTGCGGTTACTAATGCTAAAGAGAAGAGGTAATAAAAAGTTAATGACTTCCCAATATTTCTGGGAAGATCAGTGATCTTGTATCTCACTCATCAGGGATTACAACCATACCTAAGAAAAGCGAAACATTGAGTAGATTATCCAAGCTAGAGGTTATGACAAAGTCGTACATAGCCGGAAAAGCAATAAGAAGGAAGCTTAATTTTTCATAAATTTTTTTTGAAATTAATAATTGATTAAAACCATAATATTTTTCAACAAGCTTTGCAATTTTAGAAATAAATTTAAACGTTGTTCCAGATATACGGTTACAATTCGGTATCCAGCGCTTTTCCAATTATACAGTATTCAGCCAACTAGTTAGTGCTATCGGTCACTACAACTGTATAATTACTAACAGCATTTTTGGCATTCATTTCATATTGTGGAATAAAATACTACGGATGACCAACCAATGAATGTAGCCAAGTTTTGCGCCTCAAATGTAGCGCTAGTATCAAACATTACATACAAAGTCAGATATATATTTAATCAGTAATTACTAAGTTTGAAATGATTCTAATACTACAATAAAAGTTGCTCCTGTATGCAAGCACATGTTTACTTTTCTACTCAATGATGTAAACAAACAAAATCAAAAATGTATAAACAAAAACTCGTGAAGTAGTGAAAAAAGTAAACTTCCCAAAAATTGTCGTTGATGGAATGCAAAAATAAATTCGTATTATTTAGAAATTGATGTTGAGCAAAGGACAAGAAAGAAAAATTTTTACTGACAATATTTTTTTGGTGCCAAACATAGAAAAGTTTCAGAAAGAGCAAGCTGTGGGGTTTTTGGGACAAATTTTTGGGGTAATTGGAAGCGCACTCTCTGAATACATTGTTTTTTTGTAGAAGATCGAAAGCTTTAGCTTTGCTGAACAAAAGTGTAATCAAGAAAAATAACAAAAGAGGGCAAAAAATTTTTAGAAATTTTGTTTCTGTAAAAAAACATGTTTAATCAAAATTCAATCAAAACGTTTTTGTGTAATTTTCGTATTCTGAGTAGCATGAAATCGCTGTGACTACGACTTACAATCAATGCGGTACAAGCACGATTAAACAGAATTATTCCATTCCATGTAATAATTTAAAAGGAAAAGTTTGTAAACCCTATGTTCAAAAATTTGGAGAAAATTTAAAAGGAAATAAAATTCTTTGGACAAGATACGCGCCCAAGACAAACATGATGTAATATTTGTTAAGCTGGTATCGTAACGACAATGATATGGCAGCATGTCTAGGAAATTTGTAGAGAAAAAAGTGTGACACACTTCAAATCCTACTCCTTCAACTTTTCTTTACCTGTGGATTAAACATACGTCTTTTAATCGATTACTTCTTGCCAAAAACAAACAAACTGCTTTGAGAGCATCATCATAATTAATAAAGATCATTTTCAATCTCGTTTTATAAAAGACTTAATGCTGGCTTAAATCTATTCTTTACCAAATACGCAGTACAAATTTTACTTTATTTAAAATAGAAATTTACTGGCCACAGAAATTCGGCTTGCTGGATGCAGATTGCACACCTTTGTTCAAGACACACACAAAATTTTTGCTGCTTGAAGATTATAGATGTTTCAAGGTAAATTTCGGGCACTAAATTCGATTCTTCCATAATCTTTGTTCTATCATGTAAAATCCTTTAGTTATTTAAACATTTATGAAACAATAGCAATTTTTAAATACAATGCGAAAACATTCAATATTTTCAAGCACATTTGCAACGGCATATATTGTGTACATCTGTATATAAAACAACGCAATCCTCCTATATTGTCCTGTAGAGAAAAAATGATACCGGTGACAAAAAGGATTTCATAGAACTCCCACGAGATATAGCTTGAAATGATTTGTACCTCTACCTTTTTACCTCTACTCCGTACCATTTTACCTCTAACGATACTATCAGTAATCTGCAGTCATGCCTTTAGTTATTCTACCTTGATGTAGCTTTTTTGTTTCTTCCATCAATGATTTATGTACGAAAAAGGCAAACGCTGGCGATGGTGCGTGCCAAGACCTCCATAAACTAGCCGAAAGCCCAACGCGGAAAAAGCATCAATGCCAATTTGAAGCAGGTAAAAATAAATCTCTTATTAGTGCGTTGTGTGCAGTGGAACGCATATCGCTTCTTAACCCTTATCAGAACAGTGTTTTTGTGTTACTTAATCGGAACATATGTTGACAATTGTCAACATGCCATTTTCTTGTGTTTTTCAATGCTAATGCGCACTGTTTTCAAAGTAATATGTTGTTCTCTTATGATCGATATGTGCGATTGATCAATCTCACAGCGCGATCGATTGATTGCGCTGCGCGATCCATTGATTGCACGGTACATTTCATTTTGATAAAGCATTGCAATCTTGAATCTAAAATCCGGGGTTTGCTTCCTATCCAAGGTATAATTTTAGCTTGTTAGAATGGTCATACAATGCCTTAGTGCTTTCAACCTTTCTTCCTTTTGCTGCTTTGAACTGCGATAGTACATCACCCCGATTAGCCATAATTGTCTCAATTAGTGTCAGATTTTGCTGCAAAAGGTTGCACACCAGGCCATGAGAGGTAAAATACCGGTCAACATATATGTATCGACCTGTACCAAATAAACTGAGCACAGTTTCATTACAATATCATTGGCGAGGTTTTTATGAGGTCCGGAGTCAGAGCCCTTTCCAAAATAAATCATGTCTTTTAGAGCGAAACCTGTTGTGGCTTCGCACAGCCAAAAAACTTAACACCGTATTTCCTTGGTTTTGATGGCATGTGTGTTCGTCCGGGAATCTTGCAACGATACCCAACGAGTTGTTCATCCACAGTCAAGGCCTCATTAGGGATGTAGATGTTGCGCAGATTACTGTTGAATGTTTCCTATACTTTTCGGATAGCAGCTAATATATCGTTTCTTTGTCTTGCTGGTCGATTGCCATAGTTATCGAAATGCATGCAACGTAGTAAAAATTTGAATCGACTCAATGCCATAGTGACGCTGTAAAATGGTCTACTGTCAATAGGATCCCACAAGCTCTGTAAGTTTGTGAAGTTATCTCTGTCCAAGCCAGCATGAATCATAATAGCAAGACCGGCTTCAACTTCTTGGGATGTAAAGTTTTTGTAAACAGAGTTTAGCGACAAATTACACTCATGTCTCTTGCCTTTTTATTCGTCTCACATACTATCTGAAGTAAAATTTCAGGTTTGTTTGTTGTTTGTGGTTACCCCTCCTCTTCCTCGGGATGGAGGTACGGCACGAGCGGCAATTCAAGTTCATGACGTCAACCTAAATAAAATCAGGCTAGGCGAAAGATGGCAGCCCATTTCGAACCAGTCATGAGTGACTGGTAGCCCCACCATCAACAAGGCGGACTGCCACTGGTGGGTACCAAAGAGTGGTCTTTTACGACATGCTGGGTTAACATCTTCACAATTGTAATCCGGTAAAGTACGGGTGGGCCACCTGCTGCCACATAAAGGTGGAGGCGTCCCGTTAAGTGCCTTGTTTAAGGACACAGCAACCAAGCTTGCGGGCTTGTTCTCCACACTATCCCTTTTTTATGCTGAGCACCAAGCAGGGAAGATGTGAATACCATTTTTAAAAGTCTTTTGGTATGACTCGACTTAGGGAATAAACCCCAGGTTTACCGACTGCGATGCGGACGCTCTCAACACTACACCATCGCACCGGTTACAATTGCAGGTCAGTAAAATATTTTGAAAGCATCCACTTCATGTTCAGAAGCAGCAATAATTCGAAGTTGTTGTGCCATCATATTTCTTCCTCTGAGCCTGCTGGGAAAAGGATTATTATAATACGTTGCATTTCCAGCTGTTATTGCTACTTGAGCTTCATCTTCTGAGCTACCATCATCGTCATTAGGTTCTTGATATTCATCAGTACCAGCATCTTCATTTTCTTCCTCAAGCATGTCTATGTCAGAAAGTTTCTCTTCCAAAGGAACTTCGTCATCATCAACAATAGATTCCGTTTCGCTGTTGCTTGTAGCCTCAGCATCAAAATCGTTGTTCACATCATCAAAAACTATCTGGAGTTGTTTGAGGGCCCTTGGAAACGTAAATCTTCTCTGCTTATCTATTAGTAAAATTCTAGCTATGTTACCCAAGTAATCATACAGTATATACGGCAGTTGCAATTAGTAAGTATTTCAAGCCAAGTACAGTGTATGACTATCTACTGGTATTGATTCTATGCTCTAAGTTCTGAAATGTACTAATATCTAGGTAAGTATTCTGAAACGTACGTACTACTATGTCTGAGATATAAGAACTGCTGACAGAAACCTAACCTCCTCCAGCCAAAGATCAAATCACTAAATGCAGTTGCAAATTTCTTACATGTTGCTGGCAATTGTGTTGAAACAATAGCAAATTGTTAGTTGTAACAATAGTTATTCAGTTACAACAATAGTAACAGTCATTCATAATAATTTTAAATCTCAAAGGCTTTATGTCTCTGTTAATTTGCTATTGTTTCTATTTGTTGACATTTGTCAACAAGTGTTCCGATTAAGATAAAACGCAAATAACTCATTGTAGAAACAATTTGGGATTTTGATATCACTGCAGTAGTAAGCTAATAATAAGTTTTCCTTCGTCAGCGAATGGGGTTGAGCTAGCATATAAGGGGCGAATGCAATCAAACAAAAAAGAATCGATGTTGACAAATGTCAACATATGTTCTGATAAGGGTTAACAAATGTAAAGTGCTCTGATTGTTTGAACTAATAAACCGCTATGCAATCAGACCGTCATGGATGATTGTAACGTAACAAGTATTTCTTAAACATTTATATATTTTGAAGTAGGTCAAAAAATTTTATATTCAACTTAGCAGATGCGCAAAGTTTTAATCAGGCTTTGAATTAGAAGCCTAAAACGCATGCGAAACAGCATAACACGTTGCACACAGTAAATAAAAACGGTGTTTTGAAACAGCGGTCAACAGTGACCACTTGGTTTTTTAAAGTAGTGAAAAATCTCGCTACTTCTAGTGCTAACGGCGCCACAATAGTCACCCATTTTAGTTGGTGCATAAATATTGTAAATTGAATGTGGGAATAGAAATGCTAAATATAAACAATGAATAGCAAGATTACGACACATCACACCATGTCCATTTGAAAAAGAATATAATGTTACAAGATTGTATGGGGTCCGGTCGCACTTTCTTTAAAGGGATCCACAACTGCATATTTTATATAATCAATCTTCTCATAGTAAACATCTATTGTTATCTGAACAGCATCGTTTCCTTTTTTCTTGATCGAATTTTTGGGATTAATGTGACTTATGGATGCCATTCCTCCTACAGACAATCCACTAAGTTTATTTGATTTCCATAATATTTTCATTAGCACATTTTGTATTTTTTTGAATACTATCTTCAATGTCAAGCAATCCTTCATCATTTTCTAAAATTTCTTTTTAAGAAAATTAGTTGCAACCAACAGATTTCTTGAAACTTTTCCTCTTCTGAAGAGGTACTATCATTACCTCTTTTATTGAAGCCAATTTTTTTTATTCCATCCTTTTTTTTCATCTTTACCACAGTTGCTAATATTACTTTTAGTTTGCACCATTTGTTTTGATGTTCTTGGGTGCCTTGAAAGCAACTGTTCCAGTTGTCTAGGATATCTTCAACAGCCTCTGTTGTCGATAGAAATGTCAAAGCACCTCCTCAGGGTGGGTTTTCTAGAACAATTCATAAACGCCTTTTGGTTTGGAGTGTCTACTGACATTACAGTAACATTTTTCATTTATATCAATGGCCATAATCGATATGCAGTTACACAGTTCTCACACGTAACTTAAAAGAAACTAACTTACTAATATTAGTTCCCGTAATTAAGTAAACTATTTTGAAAAAATTGGGAGACTGTTAAATACACTAACTCTGAAAAATCGAAACACAAAATACACCGATTATTTGATTGTAGGATACTTGCTTCCTGCATTCAAATATTTGAGACCGCACAGAACTTCAGTGACGCATCATGATGTTTTGTTAACTTCTGAATTCTAAACCATCCTTTATTATATGCTTGCGAATAAGTCACACTTGTTCGCACGTCACACAGAAGTAGTTACTGCTTGTCGCTTAGAACAAGTTCTGCACATTGAGTTTTGTAACGCTTTGGGTCGTAATGCTAAAGCTTTGTGAGAGTTGATGATTTCACTAACCACTTCCTATTACAAGTTTTTTAGAGCAGAAAAGAAAATCTAAAATATGAAAATAGATTGTTTGATGGGTAAACTGAAATAAAAACCTTTATATCGAATGGATGATTTCAGTATCTTAAATAAAAACAACTGCCATGAACACATGTACAAGCGTATAACGGTGTTAGACATATATATGTTGAAGACTGGTTTGGAGTAAACATTTCAAAAATTTGGTGTAAATTATCTAAAATTTTTTGTGCTTATGTTTCATATATCGTATTTGAAATTAATCCATATAAAGCGCAATTTTCTCTCTACTTGTATATGTACGTGTGTAGGCTTCAACTCCTCTGAAACTACTGGATGCACGAACATCAAACTTGGCACAATTGATCACCACCTCGTAATGAGTGTCATAATTATTGGTGACGTCATAAACAAAGAGTATTTTTTTGTATTTACATTTCTTGACAGAGCAAAACCGTTTTGTACTCAAAAAAAACCTGCCACTCAACCTATCACTTCACAGAATTTTCATCCTTTTTTAGTCCAAGATGACGTCACAATCAACGCTTGATTGCGCAATTTATTATTTGTATTTTCTAAAAAATCACTGGTCGTAGAAACGCAATTAAACTCATTACAGACGACAATAATAACGTGCTTTTGGCAAATACAATTCTACAACAATTTTAAGCATATTTGACAAAGCAATTATTTATTTTAGCCTTCCAAGCATGCTCTTTTCTCTCGCACGCTTACAACTCGCTCCATGATGTCATCATAACGTCTGGCACGATTAGCACAGTCTTTCGCTGCCAGAGATCATAACATGATATTGTCTTCAAACATTGCAACATTTTTACAATGTCAGTTTGTTCAAAAACTGATTTGTGAACTCATTTCTCAACCGATTTTCACTCCTTATTCATCAAATTAAAGGTTATTTTGAGGTTATTCTGATAATATAAAATATGTATCTTCTGTGTTAGGTTTTATGCTAAACACATTGAATTTAATACTGGTTGGGTAACTTTTTACCCCCCACAAAAAGTGATAAGCTGAGCAACAGTTTATTTTAAGGCAAAAAGTTATAATAAGGTACTAAGAATTACTGTCCTTTGAAAGTGTAGTCAATTTTCTTTCCAGCACTATGTGACTGTAATTACCTAGGGCTAAGAATTGCTTTACGTTAGCTCATCAAAAATTGGTCGCCATATATCATGTTTCATTTTCAGTCAAACAATTATTCTACGTGACCAAACAAACTTGCAATGGTTAGACAAAGTTAGTTCTTTGTTGTATTTTGACTATTTTTCTTTACAAGAATGGTTTGTTGGCATTATCTGTCTAAGTTTTCAGAAGCATTCATCAAAAAAATGAAAGTTTCTAAACGTTTATGAAATGTAGTCTACCGGTCAAAAACACGTTAAACTTTGGTACCTGCGTTTTGGAAACTTGCAATTTTTAGAAAAACTAAGTCTTCTGGTACATTTTGCTTATTCTTTACCGATAGCATGGATCTTTGGCATTGTCCATCAAAATATTTAGAAACATTCATTCAAAAATCAAGTTTCTAATCACTTTAAAATGAAGCCAATTCCAAGCAAAACACTTGGTGATCCCCGAAGAAAAAGAAGAGGGGATAAATTTGTTGTTGGGATCCAAGACTGCAACCACATCAGTTATATTTTTCTTCACAAAGTCACAGTCGGAATATGGGTGTTTAGAACGAGAATAGGGTCCAGTTTTATTTTATGCAACAAAATATTAGTGTCGAACTACATGTGATCTACTGTATTTGTTGAAGCAATTTCCTCTACAATTGGGTGACGCTGGTACACCCAGCTGATTTGATATTTTAACCTTGGCATTATTAATGGGTGCTCTGCTATAGCAACAACTTAACTATGAGTGCTTTAATTCGGGTTAGTTTGCTTATATATGGCTGCTTTTATGCCTGAGCAAAGCAACATGCACACAGACAGAGACATTATCAAAGGCGTTTGCTCATACTAATTCACCTACAGTAACAAAAAAGTAGAAAGTAGCAGTCCTAATATAATGGCTCAATCCTGTAAATATATATCAATTACCTTGGCGCCCTTCCACAACTTTGATATGCTTTCAAGAACTTGATGAATTTAACGGAAAAAAATCTGTTTATTTTAAGAACGCCTATGGTGAAAACATGGGAAATAAGATGTTGCCAGCACGCGACAAACGTGGGAGATATGTATTGGCTATGCACACCCGCCTGTTATACGTTTTTTAATTGCCTGCGTTTTAAGAAAAGTTATTTTTGCTAAAAGAAATTCTGCAACATCGTATGCTGTGTCAAAGTGCAACAAGCAATTATTCATTTAGGTGTTTTTAAGCCCGCTTTTTTCATGCCTTCCATCCTTTTACAAAGCTGTGTTACGTAATGCTCTTTAATGACATTACAATGCTTGCCACCATATGGTAAGAACAGCTGCAGCAGGCAAAATAATTATCTACTATCATTTTGACAGCAAATATAAGCAGTTAACCTCTATTACTAATTGATAGGCTTTTTGCATAGATACGAAACACTTATCTTCATTTAAAAGTAGGGAAATTAGGATTAGAGGCAAAGTTAAATGTCATAAAATCCCAAATTAAAGATAAAATCTAAATTAAATATTGATAGCATCAATTTAAAAATTGAAATTGTAGAGAACGTTTTTGCTTGAAAAGAGCCATTGGCATAGGTTATATGCCTTTGGCATAGGTTATATGGGCCATTGGCATAGGTTATATGCCTTCGGAGAAAGCACAGCCCCTTTTTATGCTATAACAAAATAAAAGCAAACTGCGCAGCCTGGGTTATATCGCACCAAACTTAGAGGAAACATTTCTTTTATTTTGATTAATGATAGCCTTATAGAGCTATCAGGATTAAACCTAGAAACTATGGAAAAAGCAAGGACTCTTTTAACTTCTCTCAGCACTCCTAAGCAAGGAAAAATAAGCATGCACCATAATGCTTAGCCAGCAGGGACCTGAGAAAGTATGAGCGGAAAATAAAAGAAAACAAAGTCACTAGTTGAAATCGCACCTCATCAAAAAGATGGTAGATAACTTGCTTTATAATAAGTTTATAGAGCTACCGGTATCAAACCTAACAATTTAGGGAAAAGCAAGGACTCTTTTAACTCGTCTGGGCACGCCAAGAAGGGAGAAAAGAGCATGCAACATAATGCATTACAAGCAAGGACTTGTGAAAGTTTAAGGAAAAATCGAACGAAAACATCGTTCCTATGTGAAATCGCATCAATCGAAAACCATTTCTGCTATTTTGCTTCAAAATAGCTTAAGACCAGAAATGTGCTTCCTACTTCGAAATGCAAAATGCAAGGCTCCATTGCGTTCACGTAAGCAACAAACTGAGCACGTAGCCCTAAAACGTAATGTTTGCCAGTTAAACTCAAATTTGTAATTTTTATTATTACGTGATTGAGCTCCCTTGTGACGTTCCCATTTTTCTGAAACGTTCTTGATTTATCCTGTACATTGTAGCTTTGTTTTTAATCTGTCGCATGATTAAGACTTTATAAATAAGTTAGTAATGGAAGTTTGTGTTAGCAAGTTGCAGGTTGTGGCGTAATCTTGTTTACAACTTTAAGAACGTCTGAATTTGCTCACTCCATTTGTTACGTAACAGTGCGTTTGGCAATTTCAATTTTGCTCATTTTATACGTTTACGATCAAAATTTCGTACACGTATAATAGTGATTCACACGGATTAGAGTCGAAACGTATTGTAGGGACGAACGGAAGGTCCCTATTGATGATTAGAGCTAACTCAAAGTGAGAGTTAGCCGCGGAAGAGACGAAATATCCGCGCTATATTGCTGTAATTTGTTGTTATTACGAAGATAGTGGTTGTAAGTAGTGGAAGGAGTTCGCTACGTCCTGCCCTAGAAAATTTAAAGTTGTTAAATTACGAAGATAGAGTAATTGTGACTATTGTATTAATAGAAATTCAACTACTTATTCGTTTGTATTCTGCTTCGACTTTAGACCTTAAGTTTTACCTATATTTACGGTAAACAAGATTTTTGTGTTATCAAATGTCGAAAATTAGCAAGTGGAACGATAGCTACATCTCATTTGGCTTCACAAAAGTTACTCGGAACGGTCGCAATTGTGCACAGTATCTTTACTACTCAGTCGTGATGTCAAATGCGTCATTACGACCCTCCAAACTAAAATCGATAAAAAGCATCCCCAAAGGAAGGATGATGACATCGATGCTCTGTCTGCCAAAGAGTACGATACGACCTGGAAGCGACGCTATTTATTTGGGATTTACGGTAGAGGAAAACCTACTCTTCAATGCAGCTATGAGGTGGCATATCAAATTGCGAAGTGTAAGAAGCCGCATACTATTGCTGAGGAACTTATCAAGCCATGCGCAGAAAAAAATGGTTGAAATAGTATTCGGATCCGGGGCGAAAAAGAAAATCCAGCAAGTTTCGCTCTCTAATGACACCATTCACCTACGGATTGACGACAGGGCTGCTAATGTGTGCCAGCAAGTTTGCTTCAAAATCAAGCAAAACACCACCACGCTAGCATTCAACTGGACGAGTCTACCGATAGCACCTGAAAAAGCCACTTCATTGCCTTCGCCCGTTACGAGAAAAATAGGAAAATGAAGGAAGAGTTCTTTTTTGGCAATGCACTGTCAGCCACAACAACTGCTACTGATGTCAAAGCTCTTGTGGACTCTTTTTTTGAAACTAACGAGTTCAGCTGGCATAATTGACGGTGCCCCAGCGATGATTGATGTCAAATTTGGGTTTGTCACAGTGGTGAAGAATGAGTGGCCTCATGTGACGTTCTCGCATTGTTGACGACACCGATGAACTTTAACATCAAAGACTCTACCTCTACATTTGATGGAAGTTATGGACGTTGCCGTCAAAGAGATTAACTTCATTTGTTTGATGGCAAAAAATCACCGGCTCTTCCAACTTTTGGCCAAAGAAATGGGAGCGCAATATGTGGGACTTTTGTCTTATACCAAAGTTCGTTGGCTGCCGAGAGGCAAATGCCTCTCGTTTGTATAAACTAAAAAATGAGGTTGAAATCATTTTTCGAAAAAACAAAAACAATCTCCATGTCTAATTTCACAAAGAAGAGTTTGTTGTGATGCTTGCGTGCCTGGTCGATGTATTTGGTCACCTCAACGACATGAACTTGTCTTTGCGAGGATGTGAGGTGACAGTCAGCGAAGTTAAAGACAAGCTGGCTGGACTAACTGCTCGAATGGGAGTCTGGCAAGCACAAATCAAGGTAGGGTCCACTACCTCGTTTCCTTTGTTGGAAAGGCGCCTAAAAATGAATAGAATTGATTCGCCCAATAACATCAACACTTGCATCATAGAGCATCTTGAAATCATCTCTGCTGAGTTTCGATCACATTTGAACGACACGTTGCATGTTTCATGGTACAAAGACCCGTTTAACACTAAAATTGACCCTAATGCCAAAGAAGCAGAGGAGTTGGCTCAGTTCAAAGTTTCGAATGCTATGAAGTTGGCATTTAATAACAAAACTTAACGACTCCAGCTTTTGGTTGTCTCATCATGATTCATATCTACTGTCAGCAAGAAGGCTTCCGTAATTCTCATTCAATTCGCGACTACCTACCTTTGCGAAGCTGGATTTTCTAATCTGCTGACCACAAAAACAAAATCAAAAAATTGCCTCAATGTATGCAGTGACATTCGCCTTGCTCAGTCCAAGACGGAGCCAAATATTAAAGGCCTCCTCAGGCGAGTACAAGAACACGCTTCGTAATGACTACGTTAATTTGAAGTAAATTCACTGTGATTTGTTTAATTTTTTGACTGTAATGCATTTATTCTTTTACTTTCGTTTGCTGGCTTTTTTATTATTAAACGTGGCGAATTATAACTGATGAAAATCCGTCAAAAACAAAACTAGGTATTTTCATTAGAGAGCAGGGGGCCTTAAGTGTTGAGAATCTTTGGTCGGAGACATTTGATCATGAAAGTTTTAGAGCCACTGGTATAGAGCAATGTAATAAGTTCCCAAATTTAAAAAAAAATTAAAATAAAACCATAAACCTAACAAATTGCAAAAGTGAATTTAGAATTGCAATTTGTAAAATCCCAAGTTTAAGAAAAAAATCAAAATAAAATCATGAACCAAACAATTTGCAAAACTAAATTTAGAGAGAATATTTTGTTTGAAAATAATATTCATTCACCATTTCTACTAGGATATGGTGAATGAATTTTATGAAGAGATGGCCGCCTTTGTCGCTATGCGGAGAAACAAGGAAAATAGCGCAGCCAAAGAACTTAGTATCACAGATATAAATACGAAATGGGCAGCAACAAATCGCCAAACTGGCTTACCATTAAATAGCGTAGCTTATTTCTGTAATTGTGAAAGCAACTACCATGTGGCCACCACTATCATTTTTGACTGTGTTTCAATCCCTTTCTCTCACATTTTCTAAAAGTATTAACGGTAGTTTTTGGCAATATTCTTTCTTTGTGAGCGATGCCAGTCTTGATAAAGAGATTAAGATTATCATCATTACATGTACGACAATCATGAATGTGCTTAAAAAATACAATTTTACCGTTTCTCTTCACAAAAAGTGCACGATGTTTGAAGCCGGCACTACCGGCTGAACCGATATTTTTAATCCCGAAGTTACTGATGGGGACCCTGCAAGCGACGCCAACAGACCCGAATAGTGAAGTTTTAAATTTGATCTTCGATGATCACGCTGGATAAAAAATAAACCATTAATATGGATTTTAGTTGGTATATGGTGTGCAGTTTTGTATGGAAGAGTCAAAAGCTGTGACTTCAAACCTCGGTGAGAGCGTGTGGAAAAAATTTAAAATGATTAAAATGCAGGTATGCTGTTACTATTTTGTTAGTGGAAAAGATAAATTAAACAGGACAAAAACAAAGAGACGGTCGGCATAAAAAAATTTAGATTAGAAAAAATTGATAGTGATTGATATAAATCTTGAAACAGTAACTTTTTTATTTTATTAGTTTGTATTAAGAAGTAAAAATTTAAAAATTATGAGTTCAACTAGTGCAGGGGTTCCTAACCAGGGAAGCAAAGCAGCATCTTAGGGGGTGCGAGAAGGTCATTCAGATTTTTGTGTTGAAGTACTGTACTGTCATGCTCAGTGCATCCTGTGCTAATTGTGCACAACCTGTGTCTAATTACAGCAGGTCTAGTGCGCGGCCTTCAATTCAGCCCGAAACGATGCTGATCTCCACAAAAAAAAGTCAACACATGCAATTTTAGCCGAGACTTCAAAATTGAATATTTTAGGGGTGCGAGAACATATTAAGATATTTTAGGGATGCGGGCCATTACAAAGTTTGGGAACCACTGAATTAGTGATTAGGTAAAAGAGCCCCAACAATCATACCAGCTTCTCATTGTGTCTTTGTTTATAGTTCACGTTTTTAGTTTCTAAATTAGGTGTAGAGATACTAATAAATGTGAAATGAATTTTCAGTGGAGAAAAATTATGAGCAATTTTAAAATGAAATTCTTGTTTTAAATTCAAATAAAACGAAGCGTTAAAATTTCCATGTCTGGTCAAAAAGTTAGTTAAATCATTTGACAAAAGAAAGTGGCATGTACAAATTTTTGCATTTATGTTGATCAAAGCGGTTATTAATGTGCTAGTTAGCTGAATGAAAGAACTCTAAATTTTTACTACTGCCACGTGATATGTTACACCAGGCTTGTTTTGATTCAAGATGAGTTATTCATTAAAGCTTTGTGACTGTAAAGCTTAGAGACGAGTGATAAGAAAACGTATAGATATGAGCTAAGATTATTACCCTAGGTTTTTTAGTTACTAATTTTTGATGCGTGGTTTATAGTTCACAAAACTGATGTCACGAAGTTTTTTATGCCTGATGAAGAGGTTGCTACTTAAAGTTTTAAAAAATGAGATCACTTGAAATAAAATTTTTTGAAATAAAATGAAGACATTTGGTTGCGCTATTTAGATTACTACAAAAACTATTATCTTTAAAGATAGTTTTTCACATAGATATGACACATTTTACAACAGTAAAAGGTACAGTTTATCCTACAAAAAATGAACATTGATAATTCAAAGAAAAGATAATAGGTTTGTTGTTGACAAATTTATCGGTATAAAAACCACAGTTTATACCAAAAGATGAACAATCGATATTTTAAAGAAAAATGTAACTACACTCTTTAAAAGAAAAGAAAACGTAAGCTTTTTTCCGTTGGATGAGATTCAAAGAATATGGAGAGTTGTTACGTAGAAATAGGCTTCCTCTAGAGATAAAACACAAAGTTTATCGCTGTGGTGTAATATCACCACATTGTATGGAAGGTACACATGATGTTTGAGAGAAAATGAATAAGCACTTTTAAGGAGAATGAAGAGAGAGCTATGGTAAGAGTCATATGTGGTTAGAAAGTTATAAATAATAAACTGAAAGAACAGACGGATGTGCTGGGATGGAAGGAAACTGCAGATAGTCTGGCAAAAGTTGATAGAGTGAGATGGTAAGAACATGCGCTTAGAAGGATTGATGATGATGCGTTGAGAGTTGCCCTCAGTCTTAAAGTAGGTGACTGAAGAAAGCGAGGACAAACTAAGAAGATTCGGAAGAAGCCAATGGAGGGGACAAAAAGGAATTGTTAGAAGACGGAGGATGTTATGAATTGAGCGATATGGCGTAATGAAATGTGAACAATTGCAGAAGAATGGTTAAATACGGCTAATTGCCGTAAGGGAAAAAACTGGATTAAACTGAATAATTAATAAACTTAACTAGATACCGAACTGGTCTCTGTTTTCAATTGTTGCCACGTTTGCTAATGCAACCTTTCAGTTTGTGTTTTCAAAGTAACCACTCAGTCTCCGCTACCTTGCAATAAGTGTGATAAGCAAACAATGTGAAGAAAACATCTTGCTTTGCTCTATATTTTATTACTGCCTTTAATATTCTGGTGAGTGAAAGGCAGTTTAACTCTATCTTAAGAGAAGTTTTCACCCATGCTATTGTATTGGGTGCCAACTGTAAAGTACCCGGTGAAGTAGAATATTGCAAAGTTCAGGCCATATTATACATCAACGAAAAGGTTTTTCCTTTTCAAAGGCAAATCACAAGCAACGAAAAAGTTTTTGTTTTTCGAAGACAAATCACACAACAACGAAACAATTTTACCTCTCCAAAGACAAACCATATCGCAACAAAATAATTTTACCTTTCAAAAAACAAATCATAGAGCAAAGAAACAATTTTTTTTCCAAAGACAAAGCATACCGGAGCAAAAACCCGGTGAAGTGTCGTGTGTAAAATATGCTCGGAAACGTTCGTGGTAATTCGGAAGCGGCGGAATTCGGTTGACAGTTTAACAAGCCCAAGCCTACCTATAAATAACCAGCGCTTTTTCTACACACCGAATCTCGCTGAGCAAAACAAAGCCTAAATCTACCTATGAATAACCAGCACTTTTACTGTACACCGAATCTCGCCGCTTCCGAATTACCACGAACGTTTCCGAACATATTTTGCTCGAAGCACTATTTTACAAACAGCATTTCACATCACTGCTGTATGATGTGTCGTTGGAAAGGAAAAATTGTTTCATAGGGGTATGATTTGCCATCGGAGAGCAAAAATTGTTTGATTGCAGTATGATTTGTCTTTGAAAAGATAAAACGTTATCGTTGCAGTATAGTTTGTCTTTAAAAAGGAAAAACGTAATCGCTACTGCATGATATGTCCTAAACTTTGCCAAATTTTATTTTACCACGTACTTTCAGTTAGTACCCATACTATTGATAGAATTGAGAGCAATTTGCGCCGTCTCTCGAGCTTGGCTCTTAGTCTATTGAAACTCAAATAAGTACTTTAGGTAAGTTTTTTGTATCAGTATTACTCCTCGTAGTCAAGTTGACGCCTTTTACTTCCAACCTATGCTTTGTTTTGCGTTAACAGAAAGCGTTTCAACTTTCAAGTAGCCTACATTCTTAGACGTCAGTTTTAATGTCGTGTGTTTGTTTATGCAATAAGCGAGGTGCGTTGTACAATACGCGCACAAACTGAAAAATAGATATTGGTGATCATAGAGGAGAGGCAAACTTGGGACGCGTTGGCTGAAGACTTCGACAGGTCGTCTGTCGAATTCGGCTCTTGGACTACGCAGAGTGAAGATGCGCGGTACAAGTGGTTTGAATCATGGCATTCTGTGATTAAAAATCCTGTATTTTGTTGTATTGCAATTGCTTCGGCACACTTGGTTAGCGTCCCCATAATGTTTTGGTAATTGTTCCAAACTTTGAAAAGAAAGATCTGGAATTCCAAAATTCTTATTGCGCCATTGGAATTAAAGACGCACTGATTACAAACCCACAAGTGGTATTTTCGTCCATAACGAAATTATGTAAATGCACTCAACCCACGAAATTAGTTATACAGCAATAAAAGAACCGCCCGATGAAAATATAAAGCAAATAAAAACCTAAAAAAAAATTGTATCAAAATAGTTAAACGCATTTGTTGGGAAGGATGTGCTCCATGATTTATGAATCAAATAAAATGATGCGTAAGCACCGCTTACTCTCGAAGAGATTTCTTTTAATACATGTTGAAAAGGATCGAAAAATTATCTCAAATGTCAATAAATTTTATAGCTTTTAAGTTTTTGTGTTAAGGCCACAAACGAAATGGTACTGTGCATTTCCCCTAAATACGCTACTGGTGCAGTGTCCAGTTTGCATCGCTAATGCACTTGTTGACTACACTTCACAACTCATTTAAACAAGCCAATAATTCAAAGCTTTGCAAAATAATTAATCTTAAGATGCCTAGTTAGGCTGGAAAAAATCATCTTAAATTACAAATAAGGCGGAAAAAACCTTTTTTCTGTAAAGGTGTTAGGACTAAGGAAAATGGAGTTTAAAGTTTTTTCTCCCAAGTGGAAGCCCAGACAACAAGGTCGATATCGTTCAGTACGTTGATACAATTAGGACATATCATAGCAAAACCTGTTATGATTACTAGCAAAACCTCTAGTGATTACGCTATCCTGTTGGTAGACAACGGCAGCGAGAAATACGGAGCTATCCCTAAGAATACTGTAGAAATATTTTCACTGTAGACTACATCTATTTTTCGAGTGAAATTGCAAAACTTTTGTTTCTAAATTGGTTACGTAACCCTAAAATTACATTTTGCGGTTCTAAGGCCCCAAAATTTTGCAGCCTGCAAAGCACTACCACAATGTGTTTTCAAACTTGCGAAGCGCAACCAGATTTGCTTGGCAGGTTAAAAAAAACAGTGGCAAAATTTGCAGTTGTCCTTTCCAGGTTTAAAAAATTGGTTACGGAATTTGCGTTTGCACTTTGGGAGTAAAAAAACGGTTGGTACCGTATGATGTTGATTATTTTTGAGCAAATTTTTCTGTTTTACCTTGATGCTGGAGACAGATCCCTCTTAATAGGAGATCGTCTTGAAAATTGCTAATTGGCAACTAGCAACTCCTGTATTTTATCAATACCAATGGGTCTCAATTGGGGGTGCTCTCACCACATGGAGTGTGAGAAAAAACATATTAGCGAGCAAATTTTATTTCCAAATTTTAGTTCAATCCCGACTACGTTTAAAGTTTATTTGAAAAGTGCAGGAAGAAGCATTATTAGAAGAGGAGGGTCTGCCACGGGGCACATTATTTTTTAAGGGACCCTATTTTAAGAATACTTTTAAACGAAGTTATCTTAGTTTATTTTAACATTTTCTTTTATATAGCACCAATTGTAAATTTAGATTAAAAACCTTTCTTTTAAAAAATCATTTCTAGTTGGCACTTTTAAAGTCGGTTCTAAGTAATGGTGAGATTCAAAAATTTTGACAGCAAACTCTCTTGCTAATAGCTTGCCAGCTTGGCCCAAAATAGCTGAAAAAGTATTGGATATTACTGTTTAATTAAAGGCTCGCGGACCACATGAAATTCCAAGAACATGCTTTGCCCAAATCGATAAGAATTGGCTAAATTCTAAAACTGTTCGAAATCAAAAGGTTTTATGACAGCACGGTTCATCGGTAATAAATCACCGCGCTTTGCCTGAAATTAGCATCACTTGATTTTCATTATTCGAACAAAACATGCCCACGTCAATAAAAAAATTGCACAAAACAAAAACTTAAATTTAAGAAAATATATTTGTGCAAATACACGGCATTTCAATTCAACAAGAATTAAATTTTTAGCATCCTTTTAAGAAAAATTTTAAACTCCTCAAGTAACGTTACTTCCTTCTTAACTAACTCAAGTAACAGTAGAGGTAAGAGAAAATTAAACTACTCAAGCAAGCCTAGGTGATTTGTGCCCAAAAATCTACTTCATTAACTTACTTGAGTAGAACTACTTGGCTACTGACCACCTCTGGTAATAACCAAAGTTTTTTTCTTGTGCAAAGTATTTTGGAAAACATGGACCGTGACTAGGTCGGCCAAGTAGGCCTAATCTAAAATGTGAAAATTCGCCCACGAACAGAATAGAGCTCCAGCGTTGCTTTAATGTCTTGGTTTTTAAATGTATAAATAGGTCTAAAAATCACGATAATGGTTTTATCAGTTATCGTCTCTATTCTGTTCAGGAGCACAATTTCGAAAAACAACGAAATTTTATTATTGTACTTGAAAAAGACATTGGTAAAATAGTTTCAAAAACTTTGAGTTTTCTCAAATATTGTTTTAACCTACCCAATGTGCCACTTTGAAAAAGTTGGATTCAAGACGGCATGCCCCACTATAATATGAAAAGGGTAGACCTAGACTAATAAATAGATATTACACTGGTACCGCATGAATCAGTGTCAGCATTCTTACTTGTTTGGTTGACTAGAAGTTGATTAACAAAGTGAAATTGTTCAGCATCATCCAATACTGCCAGCTGTCCGCCTGACTTGATACATTCTTCTCTTGCAAGCTCATGTGATCTAACATGAGCAGGAGGATTGTCTTCAATCAAAAACCTTTTCTCTTTGTTGTAATACACATAGTCATCAAATGTTGCAGCTTTGACTTTTATCAGCAGCATAGGCAAAATCAGTAAAGAAAACATAGCATTAACTTATATTCCGCCTAAAAGCATTTCGATATCATCTACAAAATGCTTAGGCTTACCAGGGCTCAACAAAATGGAATCGGAGTATTAACAAGTGTTAGACTAAATTATGACGTAATTAATTTCAGTTATTGCAAAATAAAGTTTTATTGGACACGAAAAAGAAGACCAGTAGCCTACTTGTGGCAGACTTGTGATTGAAAATATCATGAAGCAGCAGATCGCTACAGTGGTGGCGTAGTGATCCCATTTACCAAACCTATTCAATAGGCTACTCAATTGTTCCAACACGGCGCATCATTGTAAGTGATTGGTGTACTCAAATAAATTACAATTACCAACATTTCAAGCTAATTCATTGTGGGAAAAGAAAAAACTCATATTAATATTGTGGTTGTTGGGCATGTCGACTCTGGCAAGTCAACAACCAGTAGTCATCTTATCTACAAATGTGGTGGTATCGACAAGCGAATCATCGAAAAGTTTGAAAAAGAGGCTAACGAGTTAGGAAAAGGTTCCTTTAAATACGCTCGGGTGCTTGAAAAGTTGAAGCGGAGCGTGAACGTGGTATCACTATTGGCATAGCTTTGTGGAAGTTTGAGACAAATAAGTACTTCATCACCATTATTGATGCCCCTGGTCACAGAGATTTTATCAAAAACATGATCAGAGGAACTTCTCAGGCTGATTGCGCTGTGCTCATTATTGCTGGTGGTGTCGGAGAATATGAAGCTGGCATTTCCAAGAACGGTAAAACTCGTGAACATGCCCTATTGGCATATACTCTTGGTGCAAAACAAATGATTGTTGGTATTGACAGGATAGACAGCACTGAACCAAAATACAGTGAAGAAAGATTTAATAAAATCCAAAAGAAAGTCTTCAATCACCTTAAGAAAGTTGGCCATCAATCTAAAGCTGTTGCGTTTGTGTCAATTTTTGGCTGGTATGGTGACAATATTCTTGAACCTTCTAACAACATTAAATGGTTTAAAGGTTGGAGTGTTGACTGTTTTAAGTGGAAATCTAAACCTTTTATTTTACTCAGTTAGTTTTTTTATTACTCTCGTATATAAGCTGATGCAAATATTTTGAAGACACCCAAAAACCTATCTTCTTAGAAGATCAGAAATGGTGAGCAACAAATTCTGCATTAGTAGATTTTTCAGTGGAAAGCTTCTTGCTGAGCCAATTTATCAATTTTTGTTCCAACATTTGTTTAAGAAAATTAATTAAGAAGTTATGCTACTTGAGTAGTTATAACTTTTACTTCAGTGGATTTAATATCTGCTGCGTTAGCGTAGGACAACTCTAAATGAGACGCTGGGCATAACAAAAAATACAGTTTTGAACTAAAGTTTATGTTTTCTGCAAAACCGCTGTTATAAATGCGAGAGTTTTAGCTTGAACTTTGAAAATCAACTAGTGTCGGGTGCTGACACCCAAAGCCAGCTGTACAAGGGGAGTATCAACGTTGGTTGTGTCTATTTTTAATCCCACAGAAATTGTTTTTCGCCTTTCGCACTGGTCTATGGAAAGTGACCCCAGTTATTGACTAAGTAAGCCAAGGTGAGGTGAGTTATAGCCTGATTTTAATCACAAAGTTTTTTTTTTTTAAGTTTCTAGCGCAATAGTTTCCAACTTTTTCAACATACTACCTCCCTTGTTCTATCTGAAGTTGTTTTTTTTTACCTCCCCTACATTTAGGGCCGTTGAAAGAACGGTTCAATTAACCCCGGGCCCCTTTAACAAGGATTAGGTAAATTCCGAAGAAAGCCTGAAAATTTTCTCAGAGCAGAATCGTGGCTGAAGTTGGCTGAACCGCGAGGCAAAACATCCGTAAACGCAGCGATTAGGGCATGTTGACCTTTTATTTTGAAAATCAAACAAAGCCACCGGCAGATTTTGATCCACCGCACACGCCCCCTAAAGCAACCCAGGCATGGTTGCTCTGTAACCCCTTGCTCCCTTTCTCAAAGGCCCGGCCTACATTCACATTAATTGCAACACAACAACGGATCTAATTGCTTTAACCTCTTCAACAAGTCTTTGCTCGTCTCCCCTAAAATCCAATTCTACCTTCCCTAGGGAAGTGTATTTCCCAGGTTGGGAACCACTGTTCTAGCGCAAGATGTGAACTTAAATCAGAGGTGCACAACCTTTTAGCTGTGAAAGACCGTATGACTGACTTTTAATTCAATCAAGGCCGCCAGTGGGACAAATTGAGTGTTTCTTATTTTAGTTAAAAAAGAAAGACCTTTTTTGATGATTACTTTTCTGAGTGCAATATTTGCTCATATTGTGATCCATGCTTCCACCACGTTAAAATTCTTGAACCCGTCCATCCAGCAAGCTTTACAAAGCAACTAATTGGTACCCCTGCACGTAAAGACGGCTAGAGCAGAAGAGTACAAACTTTTTTTTCAGACGGGCCAATTTTTTAAGTAGTGGAAGAGCCTGCGGGCCAGTCAAAAAGTTTGAAGTGAACATTAGTATAAAACTGTGAGTGTATGTAAAACTGACAAACACAAGATCTATTTTTTTGCAGATTTACGTATCGGCACTGACTATTTTGCCAATTCTTGTCAGGAAATTAACTTAAAGACCTTTTTTTCTTGCTTAAGACATCAACTTAAAATATAGGCCTCGAGGCTTAAATTTCAAAGCTGCCGCTTAAAAACTCAATCTGAGGACGTGAGATAGAAGTCGCACCGTTCATCTTTCCATGGGCGGCAAAATTTCACGTTGCGTGTTGACAGGTTGCAACCACTGATATAAAGTAGTAGCGCTGTGGACCAGATTACAAAGTTGTGTATATTGGGCTATGCTTGAAATTTGCAGGTTTTGTGCATGATATTGACTGATAATTTGAGACTCTATATTCTAAGATCCGTAGTGGTAACACTCCGGATTTGTGTGCTTGATATTTACAGGTGATGAGATAAAGCTCTAAATTCGCAGGTTTAATTCACGACGGAAGCACTCGGGAATTACATATTTTGTACTTGGCGTCGATTAAAGATATTAGGACTCTAGATTCACAGATTTAATCCTTTACGGAAATATTCGGGATTTGCGTGTTTTGTATCTAATCCAAGTGATGGTGTAGAAGTCGAAATTCGCAAAATTGATTCTTGACGGAGTGCTCGGAATTCTTGGGTTTTTCATCTAATATTGACTGATTGTGTAAAACTGGGAGTTTGTGAGTTTAGTCTCTGACAGGAACACTTGGGATTCCTGGAGTGGTATCTAAGCTCAGCTTACGGTATCAAACTCTGGATTTGTAAGATTAGTTCCTCACGCAAATACTTAATATTTGGGGGTTAGTAAGGCTGCTTGATGTCGACTGAGGGTGTGGAGCAGAGCATTCGCAAACTTGGTCTGTAATGGCAATGCTCTGGCTTTGGTCCATTGGTTTGTTAGTTTTGTACAGAGCATAAGACTTGCATATATTTTTGGAAAGTTTAAGCCCGACACGAAATTTTACTGATAAACTAGTGATCCCTTAAACAAGAATTGAAAACACAAATTAGTGATGTTGTAAATGCGCTTTCACCACTGAGAAAACACAGTACCGTATATATTAAAATATATCTCATATAATCAAAGTTTTTAGAAGTTGGAAGCTGAAGCCAATCTAACTCAAATTCCAGCTTTCCTAAGAGCAGTTGAAAAACTAAATTTATGGAAAAAATTTCCTGTTTGGAATTTAAACTTGTTTTTTAAAAACTGCCAATTCAAGTTTGAGATAAAAATTCACAAGTCCGCAAGTACAATGCCCTAGTTTTGCACCATACTGCTCTTGTCAGGACATTTTTTGTGCTCTTTTTCTAATTTCAGTAAAGGAAGGCAGTTATTATGAGAGTGGCTAAGGTCTAAACAGTGAGTCGGCTCATTGCAATTTGCGTGTTCTTACCCGGCACTGCTGCTTGTATAAATAAAAAGTGAAACTATATCACGTACGGTATTTTAATTGTATTGCATTGTAATTAAAAACAAAAAATATCTTGTTAACAAATTGAGATTATGTTTCGACTGTAAAACGGCGATGATAATTTTTCTTGTTTGGAGGTTAACTTTAAATTAAATCCAAGAAGCATAATCATGGCCGCAGCTTGGGCACCCCTAATTTAAATGTTTTTTAGTATTTAGTTTTGGCATTTTGTTTCATACGGCCAAGCATACCTTGTTGTGTTCACAAACCCGATAATGCCAGTGTCTTTACGGGGGCTTTTCTCCTATTTCCAAAATATTGTCTTTCCCTTTCCCCCATTCTGGTATTACACGTGTTCAAATTATTTTTTAGAACATCATTTTATATTTGTCATAGCCGGTGTTTCTTATTTAGCAAGTGCACCTACATCCACAAAAATTTTAATCATACCACACCTTCATTTTCACATTCATTTCAAACCAGCCAAGTAGTCTATAACTTTACCAAACGTTTAATGATGTTGTGGCAAAAAACAAAGTTTTGGTGATATATCGTTATTTTAAACCCATAAAAATGATTTCTTTGGAAAATGATTTTTGCTACGAAAGAATAAACAACACAATACCGAATTCTAGCAGAATAATGCAGGGCATTTTTGAAACAATGTATGTCTGCGAGAACTCACACTCGGTTTCTCACGGAGCGCAATTTGCTACGTTTCACTGCTTACAAAAGTTACGTATAAATCATAGCGTTGTCTACTTTCAACAATCAAGGGAATCATATCGTGGCTTATATATTATAAAGCATGGCACTTTAATCATAATTCCCCCTTTCAAACAAAAATGCTTTGTTTGATACTAGGCTTACTGGTACCAAGAGATGCGATATCACAAAAAGTATAGAAGCCAAAAATATTTATGAAGAGACAAAAATATTTAAAGGTCGGGCAAAAGTAACATGAAGTAATCAGATATCTGTAGTTAGGGTAATTAGTGCCAAAATTGAAATAAATTGTGTGGCTTAGTAGTCTTTAAATTATGTAAACTTATTGTGGTGGGTAAGCGATTTGGCCAACAAGTAAATTCATTTCATACCTAACCGTCCACATTACTCATATTGTTGAGCGCCGAGCCGAAGATCTGTCAATACCGTTTTTAAAGTCATTCATTATGGCTCAACAAGGTAATTTCTGCAACCAGGGCTGGCATTACACAACGTTGACATGTTTAAGAATTAAAAAGATTGCAGTGTGTGAATTTAGGTATCATGCAGTTGCACTCAAAAAGAATTTATCAAAAAATTATTTCAAAGCCTTCGAACAGCTACAGTCTATTCGCAAAGGCTAAGAAGTTAGTTATTTTTCAAGTTCTATCAAGTGTAATTGCAGAGTTTTTATCATTGAGAAGTTATTAGTGCAATAGCAGGGTATTTAGACAATAGCGAGGCCCCTTAGAGCAGACTTGGACAACTACTTTCGGCCCGCCACCTATTTCAATCTTGTCCGCGGAAGATGATATAAAAATTAGTTCTCAAACCGGCAAAGTGGATTTGTTTACTTTTTTGCTTGCTGTTATTATTTATTTCATTTCAATCAGTCATATACAAACCATAGATTTTGATAAGTCACAGGTAAGCTAATATATGTTAATATAGCTTTGATAAAAGCTGTTTTAGCCATAAGCTTTTCGTGACGCTCTTGGATGTTCTACCTGCCATTCAGAAAAGCTTTGTCGTATATGAATACAAGTGCCACTGTGATAGTCGGTACGAGGGCGAACATCTCAACGACTACAGGATCGCATCAAGCAACATGTTCCGCAATGGTTAAGACAGCAATTGACTCGTCCACGCCGATCTCAACCACACAGATCGTGCAAACGAACCGACACCAAACCGGATTGTGACTCCGCCATTGGTCAGCATCTTTCAGATAATGATCGATGCGCATTAAACTATGATGATAAGCGGTTCTGAATCTTTCAGATTATGTCTTGTCTGACACTACAAGTTTCGTGCTGTCGCATGGTCTTAACTTTGGGTTGCCACCCAGGTATCTGTGCAAAGAAGAAATCTTCGCCGAATTTGAGTCACTGTGGGCACAGCTTTTACATCACAGTGCCAGTTCTGTTGAACAACGCACTGCTTTGAAAGCCCGACTCGCCGACCTTGCTCATTTGTACAGTGACAGCACGATAGACTCACGTGACTTCACAATGCACAAAGAGTGCTTTCGTGCAATCAACCGGTTACGAAAGAATGATGATATCATTGTCACCAAACCCGACAAAGGCTCCGGCGTTGTCCTTTTAAACAAAAGCGACTACGTTGATAAAATGAACAAGATACTTGATGATCAATCGAAATTTAGAAGACTTGGTCCGGTCTCCAGCAATGACAACACAGCCATCATTGAATCGCGCCTTCAGAAGCGGTTGCTTGACTTAGTCAAAGCCGATCACATGCCGAAGTGGATATATGACGCAATACGACCAACTGGATCGCAAAGACCTCGAATGTATGGCTTGCCGAAAACACACAAAGAAGGCACTCCACTTCGCCCAATACTGTCTATGACAGGTTCGTCCCATCATGAACTTGGCAAGTGGTTGGCTAGCCTATTAAAACCTGTGTTGGAGCGGTTTTCGTCACACTGCATATCAGATTCGTTTACGTTTGCTAAGACCATGCAAAATCTTGACATTGACCCTAATGTCTTCATGTGTTCTTTTGATGTATCCAGCTTGTTCACCAACGTTCCCCTTGAGGAAACCATCAAAATCTGTTCGGAAGCCTTCTACGACCAGTCCAATTCCCGACCAGTCATTCCAAAGGACGTGTTTGTTGAATTGATGAAGAGCGTTACATCCTCAGTTGAGTTCAGCTTCAATAACACCATGTACAAGCAAACAGACGGAGTAGCTATGGGATCACCACTTGGTCCGGCTTTGGCCAACATCTTCGTTGGATATTATGAAGAAAAGTTATTTTCTCAAACGCAAAAGCCTTCAACATACTTCAGATACGTTGACGACACGTTTGCCATCTTCGATCACGAAGCTGAAGCAGATGAATTTCTGACCAAACTTAACTGCCTTCATCCATCCCTCAAGTTCACCTTTGAAAAAGAGAAAGGGAAATGTCTACCGTTTCTTGACGTCTACGTCGAAAGAACAGATGTTGGCTTGGAGACCAGTGTTTACCGTAAACCCACTTTCGCTGGCCAGTATTTGCGTTGGGAGTCCTTTAGTCCTCTCAAACGCAAAATAAGTCTAATATCTACATTAGTGCATTGAACCCTAATGATTTGCACCAAGCGTAGACTCAATGAAGAAATAGAACGGATTAAGAAGATATTACTGGACAAGGGCTATCCTAAAAACATCATCAACACTCAAATCACCAAGAAAATTGCTCAGTTCTCCACCCTTAAGCGATTTGGCCCTGAAAAGTGTCCTGTGTACTTGAGGGTCCCTTGGATAGGTAAGCCATCTACAAACTTAGAAAAAGAAGTCAAAACCGCCGTGGAAAGCTGCTATGGTTCCGTCAGCACCCGCCTGGTCTTTACGTCTAAGCGCATGCTGCCTGTGGCCCGCAAGAATGTTCTACCTGCCATTCAGAAAAGCTTTATCATATATGAATACAAGTGCCACTGTGATAGTCGGTACGTAGGGCGAACATCTCAACGACTACAGGATCGCATCAAGCAACATGTTCCGCAATCGTTAAGACAGCAATTGACTCGTCCACGCCGATTTCAACCACACAGATCGTGCAAACGAACCGACACCAAACCGGATTGTGACTCCGCCATTGGTCAGCATCTTTCAGATAATGATCGATGCGCATTAAACTATGATGATAAGCGGTTTTCAATCCTTGCCGCAGCGCGCAGCTCTTTCCATCTTGATCTTTTAGAGGCTACTTATATCAAGACCCGACGCCCGGTGTTATGCAGACAGAAAGAGTTTGTTTACACTCTCAAACTCTTTCGATAATCGTAGCATTTGGCCTCCTGCCGCGCCTTTTTTAACTTTCGCACTTGCGAAATCTTTCTTTCGCGCGCTTTGCAATACAAACGCAATCATTGGCCTGTCTTGATTACGTAACATCCAAATTATTCACATAAAAGACTCATTCACTCTAGATCTTCCCTTTTGACGCGATACCGCCACTGATGAGAGCGTCACGAAAAGCTTATGGCTAAAACAGCTTTTATCAAAGCTATATTAAAATTTTGTACCACCAACAAGATTTTTGTCTAATATATGTTCGGAAAAGTTTGTGTCACTTACTACTTTTAGGAGGTAATGGGTGCGTTACTTAGAATTCATTTTCTATAGATAGTTTTCCGTTGCATGATTACTTTTAGTATCTTAATTCGATACCGATACATCAATGACAAGTTAATTTGATACCTATATCGATGCAGTATCGCCGATACAAGTATCTAATACTTTTGAGTATTTGGTAAATGCGGCCGAAATTGCCGAATATGCTCGCTAGCTGATACTGGTTACTTGGATAACAGTGAGACTGGTAAACCTAACAATTAATTCCCAAACAGTTAAATTATGAACATGACAAATATCAAAATTTTTTGGTTTAAAAGTCTTTTTAAAGAAGATGGCTCATTTAGTTGATTGCTTAAAACGAATGGAAAAACCAATTTCGCAATTGGTTTCGGCTTTCAAATAAGCTTAATCAGACGGACTTACGTTTGAATCCGGTACCTTTGGCTCAGATTACCTCTTCCAAACCACTGTATCACCGGATCTCCATCCGTCAATAGAAAAACTTTCTTTATATCTAGCCAACTTGGCCTACAACTAAAGGCTGATTATGACTGGTTATAAATATAATTCCTTTTATTTAGTTGTCATAATTAATGAAAACGCTTGGTGTTATTTATCAATGACAAAAAATTTTTTGCCAAAAAGCTGACATACTCCTAGGCATCCTCGTCCCAGATATGAGTTCAGTCGGTGAGCAGTTTGACCATCACAGTAGATATTATGTGCGGGAAATAACAGTTCAATGATAAAGCTGCTAAATATTTATCATCTATAAATAGGGACTTGATTCTCGTCTAGGACGTGTTTGTGGCCCGTAACCACTTTGAATGCAATACTACCCGCCATGGTGTAAAAAATCATATTACAGAACGGAGGCGTAAAATTAATTTTGTTCTGATTATAGGGTTTGAAGTTTTACAAAATGTAATGAATGATACATCTCGGCCGGCTAAACCGACGTCCACTGAAAAAGTAATTTGTGATAGGCACATCAGCAAAGGCGGTTAATAAACAAAAATATGAGTAATCACTATTGTAAGCTAACAACATCACAGGGAAATCCGGGTAAGTTGATGCAGAAGGTTATTTGATTCACTCGAAATATTTTCTGATTTGATGCTCTAATAAATCCACTATTATTGCCTAAGTGGGCCCTTCAACCATCTTAAATTTAATGTAAATTTCATGGACAAAGATGGTAGAGGGCTGGGTCAGAACAATATTTTCGTGAAATTTGTGGTTAAGAAAGAAATAATGAAGAACAAAGAAACATAAAAGCATAATATACTGCTAGTTAAAGCATAAAAATCAATCATTGGGCTCAGCTAACTTATAAAAATCTTCTTCGTATGGTCAAGATCTTTCATTTTTGAAGAAGCAACTCATTATGAGCGTCTCATAAGCTCTTTTTGCTAGTCTTCAGTTAAACTAGGCCACCACGGTCTGCTTGACCCTGGACCCCACTACCTTTCTGCTCTGTAGAATTGAAATAACCGGCGCGAAGGCCAAGTGGTTAGAGCGTTCGCTTCGCAGTCGATTGATCTTGGGTTCAATTTTTTAGTTGAGTCATACCAAAAGACTTTAAAAAATGCTATTCACACCTTCTCTGTTTGGCGATCAGCACAAAAAGGGATAGTGGGGAGAACAAGCCAGCAAGCTCGCTTGATGTGTCCTTGGGCAAGACACTTAAACGGAATGCTTCCATCTATATATGACAAACAGGTAGTGGGGCCAAGTAGTCTGCTTGTCATGGTGGGCCGGTCCAACAGAAAACCAGCAAAAAGAGCTAATGAAAAGCTCAAAATCCGAGAAGCTTTTCCAAAAAAACAAGAATCTTCCCCACACGAAGAAAAAGACAATAAAATCACAAAGGCCTACATGCTCATGGGCTATATTTCAAATAATGCTATCGAATCTGTTCTCTACTAAAGATGCCTCAAGAATACTGCACAAAACAGTTAAACCCATCAATATATGTTGTGAAAAATATTGCAATTCACTGACAGCTATTAATCTATGATCTAAGTGGTGCAATTTGCTCTATGTCAGAAAGAATGAATATAACCGACGTGTTTGATCAAAGCCGCCATGAAGCAACAACAATCGGAAAGGTGTGAATGGGAAAGAGAGAAATATTTTACTGTTTTCACTACAATCGCCTACTTGAGAATTACAAAGTATCGCCGATTCCCTATATTTTTAAGAAATGGTATTTTGATACTGATACCAGCACGCGTAAACGTTTGCTTTGTAGCTTTTTCTGTTAAATTGTTTTGGGGGCAACACCCTTTATTTCCGCCCCCAACCCTTGAAACGCTACTGTTTCTGTGCCTAAAAAATTCAATGTAGGCCGTCGTTAGGTTACGAAATATAATAGAATGCTTAAGATGTAACTAATGGAGAGAGTAAGGAACTGGCATCGAAGATTTGTTTAACCCTTAACTACTCGCGCCAATTTCACAATGTAACTACTCGAGCTGTGTATTTTATATACCGATAATGAATGAATATTTTTTACGCTTTCTTGGGTAGAGATGTTAAGTATTTCAATTATTATCAAACATACTTGTAATAAAACGCAGCTTAATGAATCACAACTAAATAGAACGTCAACCAAAGAAGAAACAATTGAATATGAAAGCAAATTGTCAAATTCTGCGTTACTCATTTATCATTTGCAATGTTGCTTTTGTCTATGACAAGACTTGCTCAGGTAATGCATTGAACATTAGTTGTCGAATGTTCTTTGCGCACAAAGTCATTGCAGGATGAGCATTTCTTTGTGGTCACTCTGTTCTTTATCCTTCCGCAGAGCTGACAACGTTTACAAACTTTCGGAGAAGGCTTATCTATGACGACTGCTTGCTGCGATTTGTATTTGGCCAAAAAGCCTTAGATATCAGCAAAAAGTTTTTATGGTTGATCGAGCTTCCATAATATATTTGTCATCATTTTCATAGTCTTCAAAGCTTTCAAAATCCACATCCAAATCAGAATGCTCATCTTCTTCATCAATTTCGATTTCTGAGTCAGAGTCATGGTCAGTTTCGTTGATAATATTCTTTTCATCATTATCTTTTTCGCCTCCTATTTCTTCTTCATCAGATGAAGAAATAATGACAATAACGCCTTAATTTCATTAATAGCAAAGTATCTATTCATTCTGTACAACTACCTGTACAAAAGCGTAAAAATATATAAAAAATGTTCCACTTATATTTTACATAATTACTCGCGCAATTATTTTATGCACCAAACAAAACCTAGCGCATTGCATTTTCTCATAACATGGTCTTAAAATAAGCTAGAGGGAAACCACTGTGACACTGTGGTGTCACTAAAGTGCACTGAGAATAGGTGTGACAAGAAACTGCCAGGAACGACTAAAGAAGAGGTATAATTAAATAACCACATGTGGTGTACAAAATACACCAGCGCAAATCAACAGAATGCGTTCACGAAACTTCACACGCTCATGTAGGCATCAGTGAAGAACAGCTTTATTATATCTCATAAAATCGCTTAGAATAATAAGCTGTTTTCTGACGAAAAGTTTGTTATGGAGCGTTTGGTAGACTTTGCATTGTCTGACTAGTCACTCTAGTTGAAATTTTTAATCCGATCCCTAAAGAAAATTAGTTGCCCTGGCAAACAGGGTGGGGTGAAAAAAATTTTTTTTCAAATCAAAAAACAAGGTCAATTAAAGTAGGTGGTTAGGTCTAAAAACACCTTCCAAAGTTGTTTTAGGGTTCTGCCAATTACATCAAGGTGGCCAAACACCATCAAAAATTTTGCGCTCCCCAAATTTATGAAAATCTCGTAACTTAAAAACTAATTAAGCTAGAAAGTTGGTTTGGGCTTAAAAATGCTCAGAAGACCCAAGTTTATATCTGCTCCAATACAACTTTTACTTCTAACTACATCACACAAGCCACGAATTGGCAAAAATAATGTTTTTGGTAATGGCGAAGTAAAAATCTTCACCTATAACGTAAATCGGCTTATTCACTTTGTATTTTATGTATACATCATTGCTTTTGCATTCCTTAGGTGGTTTTGATTAACTACTGTATTACTAGTCAAAATTAATCAGGTACTACAAGTTCAAATTGTTTATTAGATTAATAAAATAGAGAAAATGTTTATTGTTCTCAAAAATATTTTATAAACTTGGTACTCTTACTGTGTAAAGTATTATCATTTTGGAATGCTTACAAGAAAAGCTATGACTAGAGTTTGTGAGCGTCAAGAAAAATATCTTTTTAAAAGCTGTCACTCCTTTCAAAATGGTGTTCTTCTAACCAAAAGAGATGTTTTACAAAGATTGCTTTATGAAAGAAATTGGCGAACAACAGCTGGAGCTGTCATTATTGCAAATAAACTATATGAACGTTGGATCCACTGCAATGTTTATTGCACAAGTGTAGATGCCATTGTATTTAGGATTTTAACTCTTGTCAAAGATTTTCTACAAATTGAATCTCAGTCAAAAAAAAGGGAAAAAAGGATTCAATACCAGTACGACATTCAATTATAATATGACGGAATTTTTAAGTGATATTGAAGATTTGTTTGATGTTTTTTGTAATCCAAGTTGGTCTTATTGCTATTAGCAATACACCGTTGAACATAGTAATACAATATATTTAGTATATGCTAGTAACAATAATAACAACTTGGATATTAAAAGTCACCTCTCTACCGAAATTGTATTTTTTGTAATGACCACAAACAGCGACGAAAACTTGAAGAAACTAATAAGTTGAAAATGAATGAAGATGACTTTGCATTATATGAAAATCAAATAGGTCCTAGAAAAAGAAAATATTTGGATGTTGTTGAACCAATCGATCAGTCTGATATAAATTTTCTTCAAAAAATGTCTCAAAAACAATCCAATTCAAATAATACAGTTTCAACAAGCTCAGCAAATACTGATATTATAATTGGTTTTTAATCTGATACAAGTACTAGTGAAAATTCAGATATATCAATATTAATTGATTCAGCGTTACCTTGCTCTTCAAAATCTATTTTGCAGCAAAATCGAGTTACGTTAAAAGAACTTGCAATGGTTTGTGAGCGATATGAAGTGTCTGATGGAGTTGGTGCATCTATGACTTTATCTACATTAAAAGCTTTTGGAATTGCTACTGAAGAGGATAAAAGATATGTGGTGGATAGAAGCAAGTTGGGAAGAGAAAGGCAAAAATACAGAGAAGAAATTAGAAACAAGGAACAAGAATTGTTTGAATTAGTGGATTCCATTTTTGTAGATGGAAGGAAAGATGCAACAATGACAATGGTTGAAGTAAATGGAAATTATCATCGCCAAACAGTCATTGAAGAACATCATGTAATTGTAGGAGAGCCTAATGGTTTTTATCTCTCACATGTAATGCCGGAAGATGGAACTGGATATAAAATAGCAATATCAGTTTATTCTGCAATCAAAGATACAGCCCTGGAACAAAAATTGAAGATTGTTGGATCTGATGGAACCGCTGTAATGACTGGAAAAAGCAAAGGATTTATTGCATCATTAGAAACTTTAATAGGAAGACCATTGCAATGGGTTATATGCTTGCTTTATTTAAATGAGCTTCCTCTCAAACAGGTTTTTCAAAACTTAGATGGCGTAACTTCTGGACCAAACTCTTTTTCAGGACCTATTGGTAGGCAGTTGAATGATGCTGTTTCTGAGTGGAAAGTAGTGAAGTTCAAATCTAACCCAAATCCATAATTTCCTGTTATTCCAAACTCTTTGATGGATGATTTAAGCAGTGATCAATATTATGCTTACAGGATTTGCTCTGCCGTCATGTTGGGATCAATTGATGCTAATCTTGAGTTTCTCGAAGTAGGAGGGTTAAACCATTCACGCTGGTCAACACTTGGATGTCGCATTCTTCGATTTTATGTTGCCCAAGAAAAGCCGACATCTAATTTAAGCACTTTGTCAGAATTTTTAATTAAAATTTACTTTCCTGATTGGTTTCAAATCAAATTCTGCAGCAAGATTACTGATGGACCAAAGAACTATCTCAATATCTTTAAACAAGTAAAGGGATTTCCAAACAAAATTATTCAGGATATTACTGTAGCGGTTTTGCAAAGAAATGCTTATTTTGCTCACCATGAAAATATTTTACTTGCGATGCTGGCTGAAAATGATCACAATGTCCGTCTTCTTGCAGTCAACAAAATACTTAGCATCAGAGTATCTAAAAAAAATTTGGGTAATGTTGGTCGCGATGAAGAAGTAGATGTAAGAAAATTCATATTACCCAAAATCAGTACTAATGCAAAAATTTATTATTCCTTGTCAAGCTTAAGTTTAAAAGACATGCATGAACCACCTGCATTTAAGCACTTATAGCATATAGAAATTGAGGCTTTTCAACAACATATACTCAACCTGGAACATCTTTGCCACAATCAAGCTGTTGAAAGGCAAATAAAAATGGTTTCTGACGCTTCCACAGCTGTTGGTGGATTCAAAAATATAGATGGACTTATCAGATAGAAAATACGATCAAGAAAACTAAAGAAAACTTTTAGCACTAAAAAGCGATAAAAAAACTTAAAAGTTTCTAAATTGGACATTTTGTTATTCTACATAGTGTATGACTATTGTTGAGTATGTAGTGTTGGTAGCATTTTCGTCGATTTTTTTTTGCTTCAAAGACTGCTAGATTAAAATGGTAAGTGAAAATTTGTTTATTTGTGCAAGTAGCTAAGAAATGACATTAGTTAAAACATGGATTTCGCAACAATTTTTTAATAACAAATAATTTTTTTGACGATTTTTATCAAAAACATCACTTTTGCCAATTTGTGGCTTGTGTGATGTAGTTAGAAGTAAAAGTTGTATTGGAGCAGATATAAACTTGAATTTTCTGAGCATTTTAAGCCCAAAACCAACTTTCTAGCTTAATTAGTTTTTAAGTTATGAGATTTTCATAAATTTGGGAAGTGCAAAATTTTGGTGATGTTTAGCCACCTGGTTGTAAGTGGAAGAACCCCAAAACAACTTTGGAAGGTGTTTTTAGACCTAACCACCTACTTTAATTGACCTTGTTTTTTGATTTGAAAAAAAATTTTTTTACTCCACCCAACCTGGTATGCCTTAGAGTTTGCCAATGAAGATTTAATGGGCGAATATAGGCTTCCAAAAAAGAGAAATATTGAAATTATGTAACAATTGGAATAACAACTTGCTAAGCGAACAGAAAGGCCAATCCATCCCTTCCTTCCAACAGCCAAAGAATAAGTGTTGATATGTGTGTAGCAACCTGCTTCCAGCAGCATTCAAGATGCGCAAAAGACTACATCGACCTAATTATCGCTCAGCCTTGTGTAGTGCTCAGCTGGTTTTTGAGCAGTAGCTGCACAAAATATTATTTGTATTCCACTGCAAGAAAACTGTTAATCTCGAAAAGAGGGATTTTAATCGTTAGAAACCAGCGATGGAACGCACATTTCAACTTTTGCACCTATACAAAACGAATATTTCTTGATCAGTGAAAAAGAATGCCATTTTTTGAATATACTGGGGCGCAAAGTAATGCAGTACTAGTACTAATATATCGACACTGTAAGCAAGGTAAACTTACCTTAGTAAGGAAAACCAACAAGCAGTGATGGGCACTGTAAGGCAAATTTTGGTATGATAAAGGCCAAGGATGGAAAGGAATGGAAGATGGTCTTCCAGCATTCCATCTCAATTCCGTGAAACAAATTTTACCACGGCATACAGCTTTGTGAAATAAAATTTCTGAAAGTATTTATATAATATCATTGCTTAAACTGAAACAATACAGTTAGATGTGTTGAACCAAAGCGATCTCCAACTGCTTTCCGTTGTAAACAACTACTCGTATTATTTTCGCACATCGGTAATCACACTGGCGTTCAGTCATTTAGCCTGGACTGCATCGCTACGCATGTTTCAACCAGTGTGAAGAGTCTGAAAAACACCAGAATTACACCTTCAAATAAAAACAGAACTTTTGGACTTTGCATTTTGTCTTTAGTAGACAAAGGAGTAAAAAACGTCTCTGGTAGACAAATTTTACTTGCCAACTGGATATTTCAGATTTGAACCCACTACGTCTTTGTTACCGTATCATTTACCATTTACCAAAACATGTTACAGATTTTTTAACGCCTTTTATTACTAATAGTTAAATCAAAATTGTTTTTAGATTTGTTTTGTAAAGCTACCTTGTTCTCAAGTGTCAATCAAATTGCAGGCGCTAGATTACATAAACAGCCTATATAAGCTGGTAATTTTCAAATAGAAAAAAAAATGGGACTACCTGTTGTCGCGTTCAATAGAAACTTTTTGATTCTATTTCAACTTTAATTTATTTCTTAAAATTGAGGCGACTTGTAGTATTGCTCGAATAATTAAGTCTGGTTGCAACTCAATAGCTAGGAAAAGATCGGCTTCCACTACGATATTTTAACTCACGCACTTCTCGATCTAGAACAGAACAAATATATTCATAAACCACTTTAAGACTTTGATTCCTTCGCTCGTCGAACATTAAAAAAAAAGCAATGCGCTTCAGTATAACAATCAGACCCAACCAAGACTAAATCCATTAATTAACCGCTTGTCACACTAATAAAAATCTACAATAAATCACTACAGATCAATACGCTTTTTTCTTTACTACTGTGCCACTCTACTGAACTTCTCGCTGTCTCTCTAAAGCATAAAAATCTCGCAGCTTTACATACAAAAAGATGATCTTCTGGTAAATGCCAGAACATTATGTGACCAAAAAAAAGCACCGTTAATAAATTACGTAATCGGCAACAAAAAGAAATGAAAAGAAATCTTGGATAAGAATTAAGTTTCACTAGAATACACTGGAACTTAGTCACGTAAGAAAAGGCGCGTGAATTACCAATCTATAAATAAATGCGAAAGAAAAATAGGTCTTTTTTCAAAAAAAGTTTAGCAAGTTTAGGGCTTCAGACAATTCAAATTTACGAATAAAACAATCACTGCAAAATATACAACAGATTGCTACAACTATACATATATAAAAACTATTCTTTCAACGCAAATTTGCTTATTCGTGACCCATGTTAAGCTATTATGGCTAGCACTTCTGGGATAGATATGTTAATATATATAGACGAAATAAAAGATAGAATGGAAGAAACTTTGGAACGGAATGGAAGATTTCTACCAATGGAATGGAAAAAATGCCAAAATGGAAGGTGATAAAACGTCTTCCATTCCATCCTGCGCCATGCAAAAGCAACGGCTGCTATTAGCGCCGCTGGTGTTGTGATAGCTTTCGCAGTAGCAACACTTTTGTCGTTATGAAATAGCGACGACAGTGACGGGCATTACTTTTTTGTAAAAGGGCGCCTGTGAATACGGCACTAGTTTTTCAATAGGTAGTTGCTGCCAGCGTTGAGTAAAGTTAACAAAAATTAAAATATTATCAATTTAAATATACAGAACGTCCCAAAAAATACATGCTACCCGAATGCATGTCCGAGGACGAATTTTTGTTAAAGCGTTTGAGAAGAAGTCACGTAAAGACAGCAATAATGAGAAGCTGTGAGACAATGTTTTTCAAAGAGTTGCACAAGTCCCTATGTAAAACAATTACTACGTTGCACTAGCGTAATGAGGGGAGGCCACTGTGCCATGGCCCCCCTCAGATCCTAAAAATTAAAAATGTTAAGCAAAAAAAGCAGTTTTAGGAAAAGCAAAGCTGTTTTTTCGCGAGATTTCGGGGTTCGCTCTGGATTTCGATTTTCCTGTGAAAAACCACTAGTCGCTCAGACCGCTTGCTGGTAGAAATCTGGACTAACAAAAACAGTTATCACAGTTTGTTATGCTCTTGAAAGTGAATAAGAGTTGTAGAGAGCAGACAAAACCTTGCAGAGGGAAGACATATAGCCGCACAAACTACTATTTTAAAAGCGATATTTAATTAATCAATTAACTCTGCTATTCATGCGAAATATCAGCTTTCTGCGGAGTGGTTAGTGGCAACTACGTTTTTAAAGAGAATCGTACAACTCGTACAAGAATAGAGAGCAACCGGTATCACTAGGCACTATACATGAGCATTTTTAAAACAAACAAAAGAAATGCTCTGATTTGAAAGTACATTTTTGTTGTATTTTTAGCTGAAATAGAGTAACTCTTCAAACTGCGAGGCAACTTGGGACGTATTCGATCACTGAAACATTGCTGCAAATTTTCGCAACGTTGCCAGTTACAATGGCAACGAGCAAACGATCATTTAGTGTCCTAAAGCTGATCAAAACGTACTTACGTACGAGCATGCAAGAAAATTGGCTCAATGCATTGGCTCTTTGATATATAAACAACCACATTAAACTCATAGTCAAGTGATTGACCAATTTGCGAAAAGGCACCGCCGCCTCAATTTAAAATATACTGACTTTGTTTTATGCTTGTCTTTTATTTTGCGATTTCATTCTTCTAATAAGCCTCGTAAAAGCTTTATACTAAATCTTGCTTCCAGAATGCACGAAAATGCGTATTTTTAGGTGTAATTTTGCAAAATTTTTCCGGGGCATGTCCCCGGACAACCCCAAAATGGTCGTGCCTTCGGCTCTATGCATAAAGTTGTAAAGCTTCAAAAAATATACAGAAAACTTTAAAATTATGACATTAATACAAATAAACAAAACAAACACAATTTATTGAAATTTAGCAGCAAGTTTTAGTTATTGCGACCCTTGCGCCTGTTGTTTCCTTGCAAGATTAGCAAAAGCTGGGTGCAAGCTAGTCGGCTTAACTTTAATTGTGTGTCCCCCAGTCTTGTTCATATTAAGTCGTTTGCGATATTTATTTCTCATGTACAATATTTTACTAAAATCATTCTCAACAATATGTGTTGAAGGAAAAGCCAATAAAAATAACTTTACTTTCCCCATAATTCCCGAAATAGATCACAGCTCTTGATCCAGAAATCTGCCCATCCATGAGCGCTAAAAATTGCATGAGCTTCTTCGTCACTTTGCAAGTCGATAAGCAGTTCCTGCATGGCGAAGTCGCATTCTTTGACTGAGATGTTAGTAACAAATGGTTCTACCAGCCACAGAAAAACTTCAAGATTAAGCAGATCTTGAAATAGAGTGTGTATGTTTTCTTAAATAGCTGTCATGTGTACAATGTAAATGAGCAAGTGGTTGTCAGTGACATCTTTCAACACTTTTGATAGTTGAGAAAAGTGATGGAAATCTCTTCTGTTTAGGGCTTGCTTGTAAAGCTCCAGTTTGTTAATTAGACCACGTATTATGATTTAGCATTGAACCAACGAAACATTTTTACCTTGGAGTTTGCTTATTGCACTGATAATTTTCTCATAAAATCCGCTAGATAACTGGTATCCTGATGGCAGGTAATTACATCTTTAGCAAGATCAGATTCTTCACCAAGAAACTCCACTACAATTTTATGAAGTTCGCAGTACCTTGAAAGAAATTCGCCTTTTGACAACCAACAAGCTTCTGTATCAAGTAGAAGCTTAAATTTTTCATCGTTTTCTTTGCACAGCTGTCAAAACAATAGGTTATTTTCTGCGTTATCTTTTGTTTTTTAATTTCTTGGACAGCGACCCCCAAAGATTCTTGCAGACGTGGACTAAGACGTTTTGCAACCAAATGCTAACAGTGTATTACACAATACATAATAAACAGATGGAGATTTTTTGCCGAAATAGAAAAGAAAACCCGTGATACCTGCTTACCATCGCTGGGGCACTATCAGTAGTGCATGGTACAATATTTGTAAGAAGGACAGATTTATCTTGCAAGTAGGCTGACAAAGTTTGAAATATTGTTTGAACTTTAGTGTGTGTTTCTAGATACATGTAGCCTACTGCAAAGTGAAAGCTCCGTACGACAAACGCTCTTTAGTTGATGGCTTGCGATGTGGCTTTGGAGCATGACACATGCAGCAGCTTCACTGGAGTCCGGTGTGGTAAAATCGCATTTGGGGAAAGCAAACTCTATAACCAACGTAGGTGCCTAAGGAGTTCTTTCACAAAGAAATTTGATGAAAGAACTCCTCCGTTCCAACAAAAAATTTAATAAATCAAAAGTGAAAGAAATCTTGAAAAGCAAAAACCACCACAACAAAACAGTCAAAAGAGACTATTATTACAGCTACATAACTAGCTTCCTACATTATGTTGTTGTTGTGATTACCCCTGCTCTTCCTCGAGATGGAGGTACAGCAGGAACGGCAATTCAGGTTCATGTCGTCAACCTAATTGAAATTAGGTTAGGGGAAAGATGGCAGCCCATTTCGAACCAGTTTTGAGTGACTGGTTGCTCAGCCACCAACAAGGCGGACTGCCACTGGTGGGTACCAAAGAGTGGTCTTTTACGACATGCTGGGTTGGCAACTTCACAACTGTAACCCGGTAAAGTACGGGTAGGCTACCAGTCTTCCACATAAAGGTGTAGGGATCCCGTTAAGTGCCTTGCCCAAGGACACAACAAGCAAGCTTGCCGGCTTGTTCTCCACACTATTCCTTTTTCATGCTGAGCGCCAAGAAGGGAAGCTGTGAATACCATTTTTTAAAGTCTTTTGGTATGACTCGACTTAGGGAATGAAAACCAGGAATACCGACTACGAAGCGAACGCTCTAATCACTACGCCATCGCGCCGGTATTTCCTACATTATCGAATAGGAAGGTTGCATATGACGTCACACATTTGGCGCAAAAACTAATGGATAACCAAAAGCTGTAACTGACGCTGGAAAGGTATTAGGCGAACATCATCTTTAGAGGTTTTTTGATAACTAATGTGAAATTAATTAATTAAATATTGCAGCGATTTAATGCTAGTTTATTACTCGGAAGTAAGTATATTCAATCAAAAGTAATTTGTTTGAGATTAGGTCTTTCAACTGGCAAAACAAGCTTAGTAAAATTTCAATTGACCAAAAAATTGGCCTTAAAGGAAATATCATTTAGGACAGTGGTTCTCAAACTTTTTGCGATGCGACGCATTTAAAAGAGCTTGCGAGACTTTGCGACGCACCAGACAGCATCCTACAGTTTAGTTTGCCGTACTGCGAGATAAATGTGACCCATAATCTACATAAATAACTGCCCCTATGCAGATGCTCTCGAGATTTTGGATTGGTCTGTCATCTTCAATCGTAAAATTACGCTCTTCTAAGTTTGTAACTCATCTTTCCTGTTTTCGTCCAATATACAACTGAATGCTTTATTCTTTATATATTTTTCGCCAATTAAGTTAAACTTCTGCAATTTGATTCTTGAACAACAAGTCAATCGTTGCAACAGTGTATTAAAAACACTATTGTGAAAATGTCAGAAGAAAGTAAGAAAGGAATCTAAGATCAGAGTTCTTTTGACGCAATAAAACCTAGACTTAATGGCACAAAACCAAAATATTTCGCGACGCCTTTGGAAAATTGAAACGACGCACCGGGGCGTCGCGACGCACAGTTTGAGAACCACTGATTTAGGATATTCTTCTTTTAAAAAACTCCATACCACTTAGATATCCGTAGGTACATTAGCAAAATTAACCATTATCTGATGATTACTACCGGCACGATAACATTTTTAATTACTCCTTACATGCTAAGAAAATAGCCAAAAATTGTTTAAGTCATAGTTAAAGTGGTAAAATTACATCTGATATAAAGATGAAATCGGCCAGCAAGCACTTTTGATAAAAATTTGAAAGAATATTGATTTTACCTATCAATATTTAATCCAACTTATGGAAAAGGGCACAGAAGTCTGCCCTGTCATCTAGGCTCCGGTATACAGTACGACCTCGCAGTACGAGTTTGAATAGTGACCAGGCTGAGCTCGTATTGCAATTTAATGGTATTACGAAGCAATTTCTTGCATTAAAATTTATATGAAAATAAATGATCCGTTCCATCCCCACAACGTGTGTTCTTTTGTTTATTTTTTAACCCATTTACTGTACGACAAATGTTGCGTTTTCGCAACAAAAAAGTAGGGTGCGTTGCGTCGTTCGTCGTGGCCACGCTGCTGGACAGTTTCCAGCCAAACTGTTTTATTTAGTTAGCTTGGTTTTGTTGCTATCAGACTTAAGTTTTTTCAGTTTTAGAGCGTAGACAGAAACTTTTGTGGAAGTTAGAAATTCAAGGTTCTTGCGAAGTGCGATGGCTGACAACGATATCAGGTATGTAGCACGTATTTGTAGTAATTATGCATATTTTTTTGCATTTGTAATGGATAAGCACTTGGTTTAGCCATTTACATGTGTTCTGGTTCTAACTAAAAGTGCGAAATTTACTGGCTGAAAATGCGCAATGAATTTTGTTGCGTTTTCGCAACATTTTTTTGTGGATGGTGTAAGGCTCAGCAGCCCGTGACTACGCCAACGCGGATCCTATTCGAAATAGCCGATTGGAAGTAGTAGGCTTCTGTCTTCTTGCCTGCCGCAATCAGTGACCTTCACCATTCACGGATCCACAGCACTTTATTTGGACAAACAAGACAAACACAACCAACTAAAAAACCTTGTACACTCAGCTAAAACACAAGCAGTAGTCACACACTAATTTTCAGTACAGTTTTAACCAGCAGATTTTATTCCTAGCCTACCCTTACCTTTCAGTAAAACGGCTTTAAACCGAAAATATCAGTAGGCTACTAGCAACTAATTAAGCGGCCTCCAAGCAAATTTAGTCCGTAACTATTAGTCTTCAGGCAATTAATTAAGATAAAAATGACGCGTTGTAGCCCAAAAACACGGTTGCTTAAAACAAAATGATAGACCACGCTAAGCGAAAAACAAGTTGCAGGGTTGCCAAAAAGAAAAAGGAAATATTAACAGTTCGAACGGTTTCTCAGCGCTGACAGATGGTATTTTTTAACTCAGGATTACACTTTTTGCCGCATCCCAAGCATTTCTTTGATATCGCTTGTAGGGAGCACCTCCGATAAATTTTCCTCTATGTCTGGTTTCTTATTCATTTTCATCGCATTCGTGTAATGGTGCTCCTGAAGCAGCAGAAGCTCCTCTGTCGTCATTTCTTTTTTATCCTCGTCAACAAGTTTATTAATGTCGTCATCGTCAACCTCCAGGTCCAAAGACTTGCTAAGAGACACTATATCAGCGACTTTGGGTGCTTCTGCGGCAAAACCGGAAAATTCACTGTTGGATACGCATTTAGGCCACAATTTCTTCCATGCAAAATTGAGAGTCTTCCTCGTTACACCCTGCCAGGCCACATCAATGATGCTGAGGGAATTTACGATGTTGAAGTGGTCTTTCAAAACTCACGAAGGATTGGGTTTGTGTTCTCGGTAACATCAAAGCGCCAACGGAACATAGGTTTGACTTTGATATACAATTTTTTGAAGTTAGAAATCACTTGCACATCCATTGGCTGCAAGATGGGGGTGGTATTCGGGTGTAGGTAAAGAACTTAAAATTTTCCAAGATTTCATCGTGAAGATTTGAAGGGTGTCCAGATGCATTATCAACAACGAGTAGGGCTTTCATAGGAAGACCTTTCCCGTGAGGTACGTATGGACTTGAAGGCCAAAAATGTCATTTATCCAATCAATAAAAATTTCCCTTGTGACCCAAGCCTTCCATTTAGCTCTTCACATGACAAGTAGCTGCTCCTTATGAATTCTATACGCCTTGAACGCTCTGGGATTTTTTGAATGATATACCAGCAAGAGTTTAATTTTCAGGTCCCCACTTGCATTAACACAAAATGTAGGGTTGGTCTATCTTTCATAGGCTTGTGACCGGGCAACCTTTTCTCCTCGGCGGTAATTTACGTTCTTCCGGACATCTTTTTCCAAGAGCCCAGTTTCATCGCAGTTGAACATCTGCTGAGAGACATATCCCTTTTCTGATGTTGTTCGGTCGTATTGCTGCGCCAAGTCCACTACACGCACTTCTGCCTCGTGTTTCTGTATTATTTCTTTCTTCGCTTCTATCGTGATAAGCTTTTTCTTCGTAGCATCTTTATTACTCACTTTCTTTGGACCCATAATAAGAACAAAAAATCAACACAATAAATCTAAAAATGAACGAACGAGACACCATATTAATGAACACAAATCGCTCGAGATCTTACTGTTGCGAGATAAACTTGTGTGTTGATTGAGCTACTTTTAAGCTACCTCAGATTACCATTAATCTTACAAAAAGTCTTAAGGTTGCTTCTATGCTCTCCTTGAACATGCTAATTTGAGAAAGGTTTAATTTTCATTAAGAAAATGTATGATTTACCACATTAAAAGTAAGCAACACATTGCTTATAAGTTATTTCAGCAACATGTCAGCTACCAAACTGTTTTTTGCGGAGTAGACTATTTAGTAACATAGTTGCCACATTTCCTTGACTAAAATAATCTAGATTGATTTCAAAAATCATCTAGATTCATCTAGATTGAAAAATATAACATCCAAAAATAATCTAAATGAGATCATTTAGCCTTTCTTTTCTGAATTTCTGTTCATGGGCTTTACTTTTTGTCTGTTTTGGCATATTGAAGGATCAAGAAATGTAATACAAATTGTAGTAGGTTCTCGTGTCAAGTTCTTGGTGGAAAACATTGTCATCTCAGAAAATACGTTTTGTCTATTATACGAGAACTCCTCGGCTTAACCTTATTCCACGCGTGGACATGCTGGTCTCCAAAAAAAAAAAAAAAAGGTCAGCACCCTCTTGCCGGTAGAAATTTGCGCCTGCACAAACTGTCAAAGGCTTCTTTCGTCACGACGTGTGCAGCCAAACCTCGGTTTCTCTTTGGTTCAGGTTATTCTTGCTCTTAATTTGTTAGAAAGACCGATCACTCGAACTCCGAGTTCCTCGGAAACCGAGGTTTCACTGTCTTCCTTTGGTGTACAGAACAAATTAATCTCATTTTCACTATTTCTGATGTTTCGATTTTCGAACAAATCGGTTTTCGAACAGCCTTCCAGAGCGAATTGTGTTCGACAACCGAGGTTTGACACGTGCCTACAAATAATAACATCTAAAAAACATCTAGATATTTTTTATAGTAATCTAAAAAAATATCTAACATCTAGATTGTATAATCTTACATCTAGATTGTTACAAAACCATCTAAATTTAGATGAAAATAATCTAAAATGGCAACTATGTTTAGTAACCTTTCAGCCAGTGTTGCCAGATTTTCTTCAAGTTTCCAGCCCAAATGGTATCTCAAAACTAGCCCAAATTAGCCCAACGCTTGCATGTCAAAAAATAGCTAAAAATGTGCGAAGTTAGTCCATGCAGGGCGGTTGGGGGAACCAGTTGAAACCAGTTGTGTAGGCTATAGACTTTTCTATTCCCAAAAGCTTGATATGTACTGCATATACTTTAAGTAGGTTTTAAGTTTGTCAAGTTTTTAATAAAATTACAAACTTCGAAATTGAATTTTGAGGCCCCTGAAGGTTGAGGGCCTACGATCGCTCGCACAAAGAATTTTTCCTCGTCATATGAGACAAAATTTTTGCAAATAGCCGCTAGCCAAGGGAATGTTTTGTACAACGAAGCACTTGTACCGAGGTTCCACTGTATTTAGTTTTACAATGTTTCAATATGCTTTTGAAACTTAATATGCTGCATTAGTTTCACATTACAATTGGTGTTAACTGAATATTACCAAATAAGTTAAAAACTCCACTACTAGCTGGCTGCAAATATGGGTACATGTTGGCAGAGGTGGGCACTTCCGCAAATCGGTCCGCAAATCCGCAAATCCGCAAATTGCGGACTCAAGTTTCTATTTGCGGATTTGCGAACCTAATTTCCTACCGCAAATATTTGCGAAATTGAAATTTACCGCAAATCCGCAAACCAATAGGCAGTGTTGCCTGATCCGCGGTAAAACCGCTCGGAAAAAGTGGATGCTCTTATTTTCTGGGTTGGAGGTTGACGACCGGGAGTTGATGACCTTTTTTTTTTTTTTTTTTGGAGGTCAGCGTCTGGTCGATGGCAAAATTTGACCTTAAAAAATGAAAAAGGTCATCACGAAGATAAAATCACAGTAAATATTGCGGTCTAAGTTTGCGGAAGTGCTATGTGCATTTGCGGTTGCGGAAGTGCGAAAAGTCACCGCAAGCCTATCGCAAACTTGCGGATTTGCGGTTGCGGAACACCTCTTGCAGTTTTGCGGAATTTGCGGTTGCGGAATTGAGTTTAAATTTGCGGTGCCCAGCTCTGCATGTTGGGCCTATAAAACTTGGCTAGCTTCCTGCGATAACTAGTAAACCTTAACACTTTTTTTTACTTTGACTTTGTATTCATTCATATCACTTGTGAAAAACTTATGAACTGGAAACGTTTATTTAACAACGATCAATTTCATCCATTTCATTGACGTAAACCGATATCTCTCCTACAAAAATTCGATGCAAAAATTCTGAAAATGGTTAGCCACTTTTTTCAAAAGCGAATTTCGACGACGTTTAATCACGCGAGTAAAACCTTCATATTTTATTGTATATCTGTGAGTTCAAAAAAGGCAGTTTACTAATCGATATTTGTGGTTAAATGGAGTTAGTAGAGAAAGGCAACGATCAAACTCGTTGACTGTAAGTTATAAAGGTCGTCACGACTTAACATCAGTTGGCGTACTTTAAAGGCTTTTCGAAGCCGCTTTATCAAAAAGTCGCATTCAGGTGTGTCAGGACACTGCCCTGTGTTTAGTTGCAGATTGTGTTAGAACGCCATGACAACAGTACTGCTTGCTCAAAAGCGGGTCTGAACACAACCGTTTATTCTGTATAACCGCTGAAGTTTTGCTGTCATCGGTTAATCAATACATTTATGAATAAATAATTTTGTTGAAATTTATGCCCTTTTGTTCACGAAAAATTTTTCATAGCTTCTTGTACGGTTTTTCATGACGAAACACAAAAATAATTATTGGCAACATCTTGTTGATATGACTACAAAAGTAACACACACTTGAGCTTTGCGCCAAGCTGCCACACATATATGTCGTTGGAAGAAGTGGTGGGTGATTGAACAAGATCTTGGTCAAACTTGTCCAAAACCTAAACTGAGGAAGCAAATGCTTCATTTTCGGAAATCTGACCTTGAAATTTATGAATAAGAAAGCTGGGAGAAAATAATCAAACTGAGAAAATCAAGTGGAAATAAAAGAGTATAAAAACAGTACTACCACTGTACCACTGGCATGGCAGTTAAGCTGCGAAAATTCCACCTTGCGACGTCGAAATGAAGGAATTTTGAAAAAGCCCTTTGTATTCCACTGTCATCAAAATTTAATGGAATAAGAATAGTTTTGCTACCGTACGAGTAATTTAAGACTTTATTCATGCCTACTTAATCATGCAGCTTAGGTCTAGATAGTTCTTTTTTGATAGCTTGTGATTATTTTTATGTTTAAGTAGAGCCAAATAGAAGCCAACCAAAAAGTGCGTGGGCTTTGCAAGTTGAGCAGATCATAAGTCTGTCTATTTACTGAGTGTAGAAACCTCTGAGGTATCTGCATTTTTTAAATATGCTTAACATTCAGCATGCGCAATTTCATTTATATTTTATTTTTTATTTTAGAGGTGCTGATTTTATTTTAAATTCAAATTTTTCACACTATTCTGCTTTGCCAAGTTGTTTTACTTTTTATTTCTGATTACAGTGTTTTTATAAGTGTTGAGTTGTTGAAACATAAAAGTCATGTAATTTACATAACTTTTTTGTTTTTAGGTGCCATGGAAGAGTTTTGTAAATTGCAAAAACTTATTCATTTCTTGATTGTTTTTAGAGAAAAGTGTGTGTTAAAATTAGGAAAAAAATTGTTGTTAAAATGAGGAAATATATGTAAAAGTTTAGGAAATAGAAAACTTATGCCTAGTGGTAAAAGCACTGAACCTGTTTCATAGAGAGAAAATGTCTCTGTTAAGTTTCCAGTTGGCAAGCTTTATGCTATTAATATGGCAGTTAATAGCAGATCAAGTTGAAGTAAGCCAAAAAATTATGACATCAAATGCAGGTATCTCTTTGTTGATGATGCTGATAAATAGTACTTATTTAATAAAAGGAGTGTTAAAAGTTTTTTTTTGTAGCCACTGTGGTGTAGTAGTAATTGTTACAGGTATCAGATTGAAATGTCTTGAGTTTAAAATCTCTAGAAGCACCACTTGTATTTTCTAGGGGTCATCTGGGGTTTTAAATGCTGCAGTGCTCCTGCAAAAAGTCTGGTTCCAAAGTGAATGTGTAATGGTAAAGATACATTAAATCAGCATGTTTGAGCCGACAAAAAGCAAAAAAAATGACATAATATCAACTTCTCAATGTTAAAAGTTTTTTGGTGTTGATTGTAATAAAATCAATACATAAATTAAGCTTATTCAAATTGATAAATGTCTTCTAATCAGCACATCAAGTTTTTTTTTATATAATTGTACATTTTGCTGGAATAAGTTATGAAACAATATTATTCTCAAAACTTTATTTAGCTAATCTGAATTCTTTTTCTTGAGAAGTTTTATATGCAGTTGTCCATACAGTAATTCCGTTTTGAATTATGTTGTGAACAAGACTCATAGGGCATGCAAAAAGTTTCTTTTAAAATGAACTTGTGCAGTATGTAGAAAAGCTCTGATAATCTGCCGAGCTGCAGAGACAGATAGTTTATTTGTAGCATCCATTTGTGACATCAATAAGTAACTAAAGGTATTTGGCATTGTGAAATATGCAATAGTTTGGTTTTTATCAGATTTTGTCCCCTTAACAGAGTTGGCTGAAATTACCTTTTTTAATAAATATGTCATTATGAGCTATGTTGATACTCATATCTCTAAAAGCTATTTTGAAGTTACGTTTACATATGTTAAGGGGATTGTTTTTGTAGAGTTGGTTTTTGAAAAGTTTAGGAATAGTTTTTTTGACAGAGCCAAGAGTTACCAATAATTTTTTTGAGTTCTATTTTAACAATGCAATCCAAATATTTTAAATTTTCATCAGCCATCAAAGAGGTGTCATCAGCAAATAATGTGGTGCTGACATGGGAAATCAATAAGATTTCATTAAGGCAGTGGCTATTTTGCCGTCGACGGCAATTTACCCTCAGAGACTATTTTGCCGTGAGTTGTTTGTGATTGGTCAATCTTAATGACGTACTAAACATGTGACTTTTGGTCGTCTCTGATTGGTCAATTTTAAAAACCAAAAAAAAAATTTTGCACCCCCAGGTCTCTATCCCCCACGCTGCACACTCCCTTACAGTGTACACTGCCCCGTACATTTACATACCGGGCCTGCCCCTTCAGTGTACACTGCCTTTCTTTTCAAGCCCTGGCCAGCTGAGATTCGAACCTGATACCTTGGTATCTCAAGACCAGTGCTCTATCCACTACACCACAGAGTCACTGGTGCGATAATAGCAAATTTGGCTATATAAACACACGTGAATGATCACGGCAAAATAGATTCCAAGGGCAAATTGCCGTCGACGGCGAAATAGCCACTGCCTTTCATTAATGTACAATAAAAGTATTAAACTTTTTTGACATAAAGTTGTTTGTTGGTTTACGATTGCAGTAAGTAGCATATTTTTGTGCAAGTTTTAAGCAATTCAGGTGCTTCATCTCCTGCATAATATTTAGCTATAAACATAAACTGTGTGGAGTATCTAAGATTTTTGATAGTTTATGGTTGGGTCATGCTTACTGTGGATGCAGGCAAAAAGCCAAAAATGATTGTGATGGGATTTCCATTTTTGACCTAAATCAGCTGTAGAGCTTCTTTATTTAAACAAGGCTTGCACAACTTTAGGCCTGCGAAATTCTTTTTGTCCGGCCTAGCACAGATTTGAAAAATCAATGTAGAATCTATTTGAAGAAGGAATTGATGACGACTATCAGATTGTTGAAATATATTTTCCGTGAATAAAAGATAAAGCTAAATGATTGCCTATGTTTAATTATCTAAATGACATAAATGCATGAGTAACCAAAAATACTGAATATCCACAGACACTATTAACACTTTCACACAAGAAAATGCTCAAAATTTATTGATTATCAATAAACTTGCAAGAGTAAAAGCTAGAGTTGGTGTTGTTTGCTGCCAAACAGTAAGAAGTGCATTTTTCTCAAATTAATATCAAAAAATGTAGCCTCCCTCTGATGTAGTTACAGTAAGAATATTGATAAGATTACATATGATACTTTATTTACCTTTTTGTCAAAAATCAAATTTCTTTAGTTATCTGCAAAGTAAATATAACCATCTGCTGCCCTAACTGGCATTAATAAAAAGTTAATAGAAAGTAAAAAATGTTTTATTTACTATTAAAAGTGCGATTTTGGAGGATGAAAATTTGCTGCCAAAGTCAAAAAACTTTGTGTTTAATAAAGTAATGTGGTTCAAGTCTGAGCTGCAAGACTAAGGCATCAAGTCTTTAATACCAACATTGAGAGAGTGAGAGCAATGTTGGAGAGACTCAAGTCAATGACTCAACTTGAGTCAGTGTAAAAAAGACTTGACGTAAGTTGTTTACACCTAATGACTTGACTAGACTCAGGACTTGACACCAGTAACTCAAGACTCAAATACAATGACTCAAGATTAGACTGGTCAGCCGTAATCAAAATACTTGTGTAAAAAAGATTTTCTGTCTTGGAAATTTGGATTTCTTAAAAACTGTATCGTAAAAATTTGTGTGTTTACGCATATATTTTGACATACTCACAACTCTGGCGTTGCATCAAAAATCTTGAAAATTGTTTTTATTTTGTGTGCAAGTCTTTGAAATTTTTGTTGTATGAGCTTTGCATCTAGCGCATTGTATATGCAAGCTTATAAGTGCATTCCTAGCTTTTTTTAAAATTCATTTTATACTACAATAGTGTGATCTTGACTTCGTAACCTGCTGCAGTTTGAAAGCAGTAGACTTATTATTATTATTAGTACCAGTATAGTATTAAAAGTGAGCTTTATTCTGTCGAGATCAGAGTTTAAATACGCTTAGCTTAGAAGCCAAAGTTTTTATTTATCATACAATGTTAAACAAGTTGATCAAGATAGTAATTGGGTGCAATATTCACCCAGTGCTCGAAAAATAACAAAGTTAGTTGTCTGTTACAAATACTAGCTAACCAGTTGTAGTTGACCTACTTTTTAATACTGTAATTCTATTTTTCATGACTATATAGTTAAAGTGTATATTTTATGCTTATGGACTGCTTTATGTATTAATCTAATAAATAATACGAAGGTAGCAGTCAACTTGCCGTATTACACAATCATAAAATCATTCCAGTGGCTAGTTTTTGCAATGAAACTGTAAAAGTTATATAGACGAATCCGGTTAATTGCATATTGGATAATCGCATAATATGTTATATTGTATAAGAATTGTAAATCCCAAACCATAGTTGATCTTTGTCTAAGAAAATAGTGCGGTTAATTGCATAATGTTTTATTGCATAATCCGTTTAACTGCATAGAAATAAAAGCTGTTTATTCAATTAACCGAAGTGTTAATTGCAAAATCAAGTGATAAAAATTCTTCTTTTTGGCAAAAAAGTTTTGTCTTCTTGAAAGACAGATGCCAATTACGAGCACAGTGGGAGCACGTATTGCAATGTAAAATGCTGCAAGATTTCTTTGATCAATTTCAGGCAACATCTTTCATGTTTGCAAAATTTGATCTTGCCAGAGATTTTTACAGTGTGTGAGCACACATTTGCACATGCTTGTCGGTCGGAAATCGAAAGCAATAACATCAAGAAAGAAAGCGCTGCCAATTCTCATTACCCAGATAAACAATATAGAAGTCTTAAACGCTCTTGATACAATTTTGTGACGTTTGCAATGTGAAGGCACAGACATGGACACATTTTTTCTTTAAAAAAAACAGTTGCAAGAAAGCATGCAAAAAAACATTAAACAAACTACTATAAAGCAGTATTTTACACGATTGGAACAATGTTGTATATGATTACACAAAACTTTGTCTTCTTCAGTGCTTTATTTGTGTGTTTATACTAATTTTGGATAAACACATAATCCGCTTAATCATGTTAAAGAACTTGGCAAATTGACTATGCAATTAACCAGATTCGTCTGTATTGATATTCACCAAGAAAGACATCTAGAATTTAATGTTCTGCATTGCTTCAGAAAATTGTGAGTGTTTAGAGGTAGATCCACAGTGAATTAAGTCTTTAAAGCATGCAAAAAGATGGAAAACAAGAGTGTAACTTGGAAAATAATAAACCATGGAACATTTGTAAATATTGGTGTACTTGACAATAATATCAGCATTTGCCTTGATGAGATAATACTCATCAGATTTAAAGTGTATACTGCAAATAATCAAGTGATATTTCAAAAGTTGGTTTGTGGTAGGTCTAAAAAATTGCTTGAAGTAACATTTTTGGAAACTGTTAGTCAGTTTCTAATTCACTAATAGCCTGTTATTCAAGGTAAACTGTTACGAAAAAAATTACAAAAATGGACTGTGTTTAAGACAGAAGGTAGCTACCTCTGAAGAAAATCAAAACCATTTTCAAAATCAGAGCATTCTTTCAAAACAGCTTTCTTTAAACAGTAGTCACTGATCAAAAGCTTCAAAAATATGATGCTTCTGAAAGCGTAATATTTTACATTAGACAGCTCTGATTTCTATTTTATTCATTTTTAAATCAAAAGTTTTAAAACCTGGTAAAAATAATTTACTTTCCATTTCTGAAAACGTTCAAGTATTGCAGTTCAGCAAGATCTTGTACACAGTTTTTTTCTATTTTGGTAGGCCTACTAGTAAAATGAAAATCAACCATTTGTTTTCTGCTTGATAGTGGTGTTTCATGAGTGCATAAGAAGTAATAGCTTTGTGTAACTTAATAACCAATAGTCATGTTAAAAGCCCAAGGTAAGTGATAAGTAATTGATAGCTTGTTGGCTATGACAAGATGACAAGATAAAGTAAGTGATAAGATGTTGGCTCTGTCAAATAAGTTTATAGTTTAAACCTTGATTGTTTTACGTAGTTTTTAAAAAAGGCACTTAAAGGCTATATTTCCTGCTTGGTGCAGTGCTTGTGATAGCTATATACAGTTTCAATCTCCCAAACTTTATCCAGCAATCATTAAAAAATCTCAGGAAACTAAACACTGGCAGTCAAGTGTTGAAAATACTTAAGTTGTGATAAAAAAAACTTGACTTGAGTCATTTAAAAAAAATAACTCAACTCAACGTCAATGACTAAACTTTATGCTCAAGCTAAAGTGACTCAAACCCTGCACTGAGTGAGTGGAGGCCTGAGAACTACATCACTGTTTTTGTGAGTAATCTATGTTTGCAATACCTTCCTTAAGATTGGGTACTCATTGCGTTTATATTTACTTTGGATTTAAGGTGTGACTCAATTCAAAAAGTTTTAAGTGCTTGTTTGCAACATTGTGTTCAGAGATAAGGTCATTGTTTAAATAGAAATGTATTGGTTGTCTAGATTATTGTTGTAGGTTTTAGTGCTGCAGTTAAACTCCACAAACTAGTGAATTTGTTGGTGTTGTGACTGTTTAAATTCCATTATTGAATTCACAGATGCAATCATTTGAATACCTGTATCTGTGCTTTTTAGTTTATTGTTTCAATTTTAGTGCTGAACTTTAGTTCCATTGATCGTATTAGATTTGTAAAAATTGTCTGTCCTTCCTATTTGTAGTTTTCAGTTATTTACTTTTTTTTTTAGTTTAGTGCCTCTGCTTAGTCCTTTAAATGTTTTCAAATAGAAGATGTGAATTAAGCCTGTCCATCATTACTAATAATGAACTGAGTATAAAGTTATCACCAATGTTCCTGGTTAACGGTGGTGAGAACATAATAACTTCATAAACTTTTTTGCACACAATAGCAGATACTGCTATTTGAAAAAATGCACATTGGTCTCACAGTTTTTCAGTTAGTCCCTGATATTCATAGATGAAATTGCAGTTGGAGCAAGGCCATGAGCTAAAAACTTGAAGCCTGTGCTTTAAAGAAATCATTAAATTTGTTCAGATGTTTTGCTTTAAGTGCTAAGCATTCAAGTTTTTAACACAAACTTAAGCTTTGTTCATTGCATGTACTGTAAATTCGGCTACCTCTTAGATTAGAGGTCAAATTGGGGGAACCAGCTAATACAGTTATAGGTAATTTTTAAATTTGTATTCTTTTGCTTATTTTTATTTAAGGCTTGCACTTTGTTTAAACACTGTGTATTTTTGTTTAAAATATGGAAGAACAACGCCTTGGAATTTATCGTGAAAGTATGAATGAAAATCCATTGCTAATGAAGGTATGATTATGTTCCAGCAAGTTTGATTCCATTTGTCATTACCATAGTATGTGAGTAGTAAAATGTTTTGTCATGAAAGTGCAACGTTTTTTCTTTAGGTTTAAATTTTGCAAGCACCTAGCAAATTATACATAAAGACTCTATTAATAGGTAATGGTGTGTAAATTTCTTACACCATTTAGCTTGGTTTCTGTTGCATAAAATAATGCATATACAGACGAATCCTGTTATTTGCATACCAGATAATCGCATAATCTGCTCTATTGCATATAAATTGTAAATACCAAACCACAGCTAATCATTTGTTAAGAAAATTCTTTGGTTGATTGCATACTGTTGTTTTGCATAATCTGGCTAATTGAATGGAAACACAATACAGTTTGCAGACAGTGACACTGTTTTGACCTATCAGGTCTCTTTAGTGCAGTTGGTGACCGACAAGAAGCTAGAGAATATTAATAAAGCATAGCTTAGACCACCACGCTTGTGGGACTTATACTAGGTCCACTGTGGTGGATGGTCTGTCAGTATCTGTCACTAACTGCACTGAAGAGACCTGATAAGTCAAAACAGTGTCACTGTCTGCAGTTTGCTAAGTGCATTGCTAGCATCTTCCATTACTACAATACAATTTATTTGACTAACCAAGCAGTTTTCAATTCTAAAAGGTGACCAGTGATTTAAACATGATGTAATGTGAGCAAAGTAGTTAATATCAAACAGCACTTGTGTTTGATTGCACCATTGCAATGCTTAAGCTCGTCTGTACGTTTGATAAACTAAACATTTCTGCAATTTTAAAAAGCTATTGATGCCACTATTTGGGAAGAAATTTTGCAAAGGAGACAAGCCCATTGCAACAAAGAAAGATCTGCCCACACAATTGATGTGGCACCGCCAAAAAACACGGAAGTGCTTCATGCACTTGACACCATTTGGCAAAGACAGCACTTTAAAGGAGCCAGCATGGTCACATTTTTTCATTTAGAAAACGAAATGCAAGATAATATGCAAAAAAATATTTAACAAGTGACAATCACAAAGTATTTTGCATGAGCAAATAATGCTTTCTTCAATATTTTGTTTGCATGCTTTTTAGTAAGTTTATAAGGTTTAGAGTGCTTGTCATGTTATATCACGAGAATAAAATTTGGCACAGTTAAAGTTTGAAATAGCCGTTTTTTGCTAATTTTAAATAAATGCGTAATTTGGTTAAATGCATAAAAAAGCTTGACAAATTGACTATGTAATTAACTGGATTCGTCTGTATATCTATTAGTACAACTTTAGAATAAACACTAAAACCACAACAGTCTGTGTTGCCTTGAGGTTAATCAAGTGGTATGTCTTAATTAAATAGAATTCTATTCTATGTAGTAGTACAAATCGATATACATTGTTGCGGTTCTTGTAAGTTGCTGTTGAGCACTGTAGAGCTGAGTGATTCTCTCCTATTTACATACTGTATGTATAGAATCAGTTTTTAAATAAATTAATATAGGATAAAGTAAGAAGATGTAAATATTAGTTGTTTTACTTTTCGTGAAAAAACTTTCATGCAAATTTTTCTGATTTAGAATTTCTTATTTTACATATTAATGCAACATCAGAAAGGAAGCAAAACAAATGATTTTGAAACCACCATAAAAATTAGGCACTTTTTTGCTGTAAAAAATTGCTACAATGATTTCGAATGTTCATTTGTGCCTAGTTTTTACTGTATATTGCATTTATAGCCAATTATTTTTATATCTACTTTCCCTTTGTGGTTTCTGCTTTCCTCTAAAACTGGGATTGTTCTTATAGTGCTATATCCAAAACTAAACAATGTACTTTGGTGGCACAGTGGTCTAAGGCAGTGTTCTCAGTTAAAGTCTTCCTAAGGCTCTCATTACCAAAACAACGAGTTTAACCCAGGTTAGCTGGTAAGGATTTGGGCTTAATGGCGATGACATAATAACTGGTCTTCATTAAGACTAACATAATCTTGAAATTTCAGTTTCACATTCCCTTTATAGTTCATAGGATTAGAGGACCAAAATTATCTGCTATAACTTGGTGTTTAACTGAATGATTGGGCAAATAATTGCTTAATTCTGATTGCCGTAATGATACCCACTGTAGGTTTTGCTTGCTAGGCAAATTATTTGAATTTTTAAAATTGATCTTTGTGACTCCCAAAATGTAAAGTTGTTGAGACTTAGTTGTGAATAAATTGATTTCAAGGATTTCAGTGTAGGAAGAAACTATTTTTGGGATGCTGATTTGCCAACACGATTAATTCAATAGTAACTTTCACTTAAAGGCTTCACATTCTTCCTTATTCATTGCCAGATCATCACACAGTTTAATGTGAATAAGTTTTGCATAACGTCATATGCACGCAAAACAGCATTTGTAACAGGATCTTTGAGTCTTAGTGCCAAATCAACAAATGATGAGGATTGAGAAATTCTTAAAGGCATCAAACTTTTTTGCAATTGTGTTAATGAGGAATAAGGAGAAAAAGCAGCTAGCAGTTGAAGGTAATGAATTTAATCAAAATTTGTAGAAATATTACTTAAAGATAGAAAATTATAGCAGTTTTATTGAGTGATGAGTTGCTTAGATGATGTTTAACATAGGCTTGGGCAAACTGGTCCTCAAATTAAATCAGCTTGTTTACATTGATATCCTGCCTGCCCAACCGTTCTTCAAAGCTTAGTTTTGTCTTTTCAGTTTCATATTTTATGCTAACAGTATCAGAACGTGTGCAAGATTGATTTGTCAGAAAATTTATGCAAGTGTAAAAGGTTTTAAAACTATGTTAACATTATTTTTAAGACAGTGTTTAACATACCTTTACATCGTTTTTCACACTGGCCACAATAATAAGGTTCACTCAACATTTAAATAAATACAGCAAACATTTAGATCAGGGGTGTCCAACATCCAGACTGCAATGGGTTTTCATATGGTCCATGCCTGTTGTTGCACATTGTGTTATTTTAGGCCCGCAAACACACACAAGGCTAATAATCATACCATCCAACTTGCAATTTCTTTTTTGCACTAACGGGGGCAGCACTTTCTGTCAGACACAAGAAAAAATCAGCAAGAAAAAGTTAGAATCATTATTACATAACAATTGCAAAAGCAACCAATTTTGTCTTGCAGAGTATAGTGATAAAGTGACTCAAGGAGAGTTGCACAGAAGAAAGAGAAATCTGATTTGGTAACTAAAATTGTTGTGTCCACAGGAAGTAAAAAAAGGAAAGTGGAAAAAGAAGCACAATGCTTCCAGAGAATGTGCAAGTTACAATAATTTTTTACTGAAAGCAGAAACAACTATGTTTGCTTAGTTTGCCACAAGACTGTTTTAGTGTATGAGGACTATAATGTAGAGGCACTATGAGACAAACCATGCTAGCACATTTGACAAGCTATCAGAGGCTGAACGTGCAGAAAAAGTAAAGCAACTGGAGAACAGCTTAGCTACCCAGCAGCTGTCCTTTAACTCTTTTGCTCCCGCACTGGTAACATTACCGGCAAACAAAACAGGTTTCCCCTAAATTTTTTCAAAATGAGTTGCAAAATTAGTTTACTAAAAAATGGATTTGTGACTTTATTTCTCATCCGCTTTTTATAAAAGATCACGCTTAATTCCTCACGCATCAAAAGATGTGAAATTTGTGTTCTAATTCTCAGATTTTTATACCTGAAAAGGGTTAAAAGACCAAGAGCCCAGTTGCAGACGACAAAACCTGCCAGGTTTTCAGCAAAAGCCAACTACCTTAAAATCAAATTGAGATTACATGTTTTCCAGGAAACCAAACCCTTTATCATTAACACAGTCTGAGAACTACTCTTTTGGGGCATCATTTGACAAAATTTCAAGCAATAATAAAAAAATTTATTCATCAAAATTTTCAAATTTTTAGGAGTCTCAAAACCCCTCAAGCAAATTTGTATGGTGGGTAAAAAAAAAAATTTGGTGTGTAAAAAATATGATGTGTTGCTAGATACCAGTCTCATTTGAAAGCTTACGAAATTGGCTTTCCAGCAATATATAACTTTAAATAGTCTAGGCTAAGCAGTATATGATATTTGCTGATCAAAAATGGGTACTGTACATTGTATCAGTTCAAAACCCCACAAAAATTTTCGACTTACCTTCACTAAATTATAATTTTTAGCAAAACTACATTCTTTAAAAACATAAAATAAGTTACAAACATTTCACCACTAAAGTTGTAGTTTTGTATCAAGTTTCCAAGGAGATGGAATCCAAAATACAAGTTTAAAAGCTGGCAGAAGTTTGGCTTCTCAAAATCAAAGTTTGCTATATCCCCCTTTTTTCTCAACAAATGGGAGGGGTGTAAAAAAGCTTCTGTTTCATTGTTAGTGACCACATATTCTATTTAAACTATTTAAGCACCTATTTGGGGGATAATTTGCAAAAAATTTGCCTAGTCAAAAAAATTTTTTTTATTATTTGAAATCCTCAAGAGATGGAGATTTCAACAATATATAACACTTGATGTAGAAGAAAACAGATGAGAAATGATTTACAAACAAACTTAGGGCATTTTATGATGATTAATTATGACAGTTTTTTGCGCTGCCACCTTATGGACATTGGACATGTTTTTTCGCGAAAGCAAAAGAGTTAAACGAGCTCATGAGTCAAATGAAAGCATTGCTAAAGCAAATTCTAAAGTGGCTTTATCAATTTCAAAACACAGCAAACAATTTTCAGAAGGTGAGTTTGTTAAAAACTGTGTCTTGAAATTGCAAAACACATTTACCCCTAAAAGAAAAAGGACTTGGCCAACGTTTGCATCACTTGAAATATTGTGACATGAAGAATCAAAGAACTGTCGACAGATGTTTGAGGACAATTGGGAGAGAGGTCATTAAACTTTGGGTTTTTTTTCTTTGGCCTGCGATGAAAGTATGAATGTATTGGACACTGCTCAATTACTGATTTTTTTTGAGAAATGTTGATAGTGACATGAACATAAGAGAAAAGCTACTGGACTGCAAAGGCCAAACAAGAGGAGCCGACCTGCTTTCTAAAGCTGTTGATGACATGAAACTACCTTGGAGCAATGTTTGTAGGATTATAACTGATGCTGCACCCGCTATGGTTGGTGAACAAATTGGGTTGTTCACACGTATCTGTAAAAAAGTCAGTAGTGAACAAGGCGATGCTGTTAAACTTCATTGCATCATTCATCAGCAAGTTCTTTGCACCAAACTTCTACCATTTGATCATGTCATGAAGTCAGTGGCAAAGGCAATTTATTTCATTTGGTCTAAAGCTTTATGCCACCACCAGTTTCAGCAGTTCCTGCATGACATTGAGGCTGAATATGGAGATGTATCATATTATAGCGATGTGAGGTGACTCAGCATGGGATCAGCTCTGCAGCGATTTTTCTCACCTAATGGGGAAATTGGACAATATTTGGTTGAAAAGGGATGGCCAATGCAAGAGCGGTTTGATGCTGTGTGGATAGTAGACTTGGCTTTTTTGGTTGAAAACGCAGTGGTCAGCAAACTATACTCACACATAAAAGCTTTTAAAACAAAGCTGCAGCTTTTTCAGAGATATTTGTCACAAACAGTGCCCTGCACAACGCATTTTCCAGCTTTGGGGTATGTCACTATTGGTATTACGTTTGTGGAGACAAAAAAATATGCAAAAGCCCTGATATCTCTTGCCAGCAAGTTCAACAACCACTTTCGGAGATTTTGCCACAATTCAAAAAGACTTAATATTATTCACCTTTTCTTTCAGTGTGGACTCTCATGAAGCTCCATAAAACCTGCACCTGGAGCTAATTGAGCTTCAGTGTGACAACAAGTGCCGCAGCCAACAGTAACATCTTTCTCTCATGCCTATTTACCAACAGCTGCATAAAAGCAAGCTTCCAGAAATGCAAACATTTGCAAAGGCAACATATTTTTGTGAGCGGACGTTCTCAGTTATGAACTTAAACAAGAACCGTTTGGGATCAAAACTGGGTGACTACGTGATATTTTATGCTTATATACCACTATTCTCGAACCAGACATGACCAGTGTATTAGAATCAAGATCCCAGTTTTATCCTTCCCATTAACATAGCTGTTTTACAGAGTTTCTGGATGTTTCAATTTTCGCTAGAAGAGCAGATAATGTTTTAGCTGTGATATGTAAATAACAAAGTCCTTGAACTTGCACATTGTTTAGTTGTATGAACATGACAACACTAAATCACTCAATACTAATATGCATCTTTTATTGTCCAAATTAATACTATCAAAGGTTGTTGGCCCTCAGGTACTTTCACATTTTCAAATTTGGAAAAAAACTTTGAGCACCCCTGATTTAGATGAACTACGTATAGAATTCTGCTGTCAGATTTCTGAATTCGAAAAAAATTAAGTATCCTTTTGAGTTTGTTTCATGCCTTGTTACACATGGCAAGAGTTGCAGAATTTTGAAAGTTTCAATTAAAAGTGATTGATCTTCAATTTGATTTCATTTAAATGAAAAAATTTAACTCATCAAAACTATTTGGGTTTTATTTTTCATCAAGTATTTTTCAAATATTCATTAACCAAGTGTGGGGTTCTTAGCCAGCCCGGAATAACAGGATTGCATTTAAGATTTGAGTAATCACCTTATGACAGAAGTTTCCAAATGGGTCGTTGCAAGCTTATGTACTTCATGTCTTATTTTTTAAAAGCAACCTGTTTTTATCTAAATGTCCTATTTTGGCTGAACTAAAAAAAATGGTTCAAATTTGATTGGGGTTGTGGTAAAAAAAATTTAGTCAAAAGTAAATGAAAGTGGCTAGGTCTGGTGCAACAAGTGCAACAAACATCAACAACCACTGCATTGTGTGAATCTCAGTTATCTAACTTGAGAAAACGGCATAACGAATCCTTATGTTATTTATTTTTGTTTACATATGTGAGCTAACATTTAGTGAGATAAATATCAACAAAGCTTGGCACAGATCCCACTTAACTGAGAAACATCTTAAATTTGTTCAGAAAATTGACGCTACTATATTAGCACCTAAGCTGGATGAATTGATAATGGAAGTTACCCAAAGGCATTGTTTACATTGCATTACAGATAAATCTTAAGTGTCATTGAAGTAGTTTTATTTTTAAGTCATGAGTTCAATGGATTTAGTAATGTTGTTATAATGCTGCCTTTTTGCACTCAGCCAATCCTCCTTTTAAATTTTATAAGATTTGTTTGGCCTCCATTCCAATAGGTTTACCCACCCTTGCGTTTATCCCAAAAACCATAGAAAATGTAGTCTTTCATCACCAAAAATATTATTTAAACTATGAATAATACTCATTGATTAGCTTGCCATATATCACGCCAGAATCAATTTTGTAAGTAAAGAAAGAGCATTTCAAAAAACAAAAGGAAAAGAAAAACCTCACTTAGTAAACAAAGTGCTACTAATATTTGGTTACTGATGTTGACGAAAGTCAATAATATCAGAGTCAAATGTCTTGCATATTTTAGAGGTTTTGCTTTTTTGATTTTGTGCCATTTCCCTTTTGTAGTTCAACAGCTTAATACTTATATAGATTTTTCTGGCTCTTTAAACTAACAAGCAAAATGTTAATTAGTTAAATGTTCAGTGAAAGTGTAGTTTTTTTGGGTAGTTACTGTACTCGTTTATTTTATTATTTAGATTGTGGTAAAAATTGAAAGTAATTGATGTGGGTAATAAAAATAGCAATAATTGCATGTAATTGGGATAATATGCTTCAATAGAATGGAATAGTGAGGCTGCTCAGTCAGCATGTCCAAGGGGTGATTTGTGCAGCACAACATATGATTTAAAAGTTGAGTGAGAGGATTAGCAACGACATGTTTTCCATGTAAAATTTAGCTCTAAATAGTGTGCCTCTCTCTTGAGTGTTTTTGATTGAATTTTTGGCTTGTATTGATCGCTTGATCTGAGATTCATGTTTTTTGTTAAAATGGCTTGACTATTATAGCCATTTGCTGCTTGTTTTGTGTTGGACACAATATTAATAAAAACCAAACAATTTGTTTTGCTGCAGTGGGATCATCCTTGCATCTCTATGGATATTTCGATATTATTGGTTTAAAAGCTTGCTGTTTTTCTTGTTAACCTCTTATTAACTATTTTTACACTTCAGGCTCATTTTTTGGGCTGGAATTAGATTTTACTTAAGCTCATTGAAATGATTGTCTTTTTTTGCAACTTTATTTTTACGGATTGAAAAAATATTAGCAAAATTGTCTATTAGCTTAAATGGTGCCAGGTAAAAGTTTTACTTTTTGCAAATCATGATCAATTATTTTTCAGTCTGAGCTTGGGCGCCCTTTACGACGATGCTTCACGCTTCCAAATGACAAGTTCGTGTATGGAAGACCAAACCTAACTGTTGATGGTGGTGCAGCTGAAGCTATGACCACAAAAGAACCTATTCCAATTTACAAGCGAAAGGAAAAAGCCATGCAAAGAGACTTTGTTGCTTTGAACAGAGGTGCTGTATCCTCAGGCTTGGTGACGGCAAAAGTAAGGAATCGAAGTTGATCATTTGTAGGCTATAAATACTAGCTGATAAAAATTAAAAAATCACTCTTCTAGTAGAGTTTTTATATTGCAAGCTTTTATCACCAAATGCTCACTTCTTAAGGAAAAATAAATGAGAAACTAATAACTGCACCTATCAACAGCTGCCTCATTGCAGTGGTGCGATCCCCGACCTCGTTTGGGTTGGACCAAAATGGCTGTTTGCCTTCCTGAGAGTCCTAGTTCTCCCGAGCACTCCACTTACACAGACCATGTTTTTGCTGTGCTGCCCCCTGAACAACTGCAGAAAGGTAGCACACTTCCTCTTTGAAATCAGTTGCTTGTTTCTTTTCTTCTCCTTTCACTCTTTTGCCTATGTTATTATTCTCCTTCTCCTGATGAGTGGCAACGTTCATCCTAACCCTTGGCCTGTCTTTCCCTGTTTAGTGTGCACTGGAAATGTGACCTGGAGAGGTAGGTGGGTGCAATGCTGTACTGGGTCCATTTAAAATGCTCACTTTTTTCTTTTTGTAGATTTGAAACTCTAGGCAGCTCTCACTCCTGGATCTTTCCTCCCTGCTACGTCTCTGCTTTTTCTGGAGATTTCATATCTACCAATATTGTGACTTCTTCCCCAGACTCCTCCAGCTTGTATATCTCCACTGTGTCACCTGGCCCATGTGGCTCCCCCCTCTGCTAATGTAGCGCTCCTGTGCCACCCATGCCTTCAAATCTCTTTCTGCCCACTTTGTATCTTCTTTCTCGGCACCATCGCCTCATGCTCCTGACTGTTTTTCTATTCCTCATGCTTCCCCCACCCCTTTGACTGTGTCAGGGTTCTCTAATGGAATGCTGGAGGTCTTCGAGCCAGAAGCACTGAACTACTGCACTTTATTTCATCTCATCCTGTTGACGTTATTTGTATTCAGAAATCTAACCTTAAGTCATCTTCCTCTTTCCAAATCCCTGGATTCTCTGCTCTGTCATCTGATCCCACTCACTGCCAGTATGACATTTTCTCTCCCAACACCATGCTTGCTAGCAGCGGCATCATCATTTTCATCTGGCAGGGCTTATCCTTCTTGAAACTTTCTACCTCCTTTTTTTCTTTGCTTGACCCCTACTCTGATTTTCGGGGTCAACATCTCACTAAACGACTCCTCCTCACTCTCATCCTTAATGTTTATGCTCCCTCTAATCAGTTTTCCGCATTGGATAGCAGAATTGACTCCTTTTCTCCCTCCATTCTTTCCTTCTCCAGAAATTAGTTTTTTGTGGGGGACTTCAAATGCCATCACCACCTCTGGGACGTCTCAAAAGGTACTTTTGACCCCCGTCGTGAAGATGCATTCAATTGGGTCATCTCCTCTGATCTCCTTTCCCTCAATGACCCTGACATTTCTACTCTTCTACATTGCTCCTCTTGCAGTTGCACTTCCCCTGACCTTCACTTTCATCTTCTCTTGCTCCTGGGAGGTGCTTCAGGACCCAGGTCCTGATTGTCTAGCAATTCTACTAGCGGTCCCTCTTTCTCTGATCTTTTATCCCAACAAACGTCCCCCTTCCTTCAATTTTTAGAAAGCTCATTGGTATGATTTTGCCTTTTTCTTTGACTCTCACTGTTCTTCTGCAGAGGAATGCTCGTCTCTTTCCTCTGCTGCTGCTGCTCTCTTTACTTCTCTGACACTGAATGTGGCCAAATCTTCCATTCCTTTCAGCCAAATCAAATGCTAATCTAAAGCCTGATGGTCTGCTGAAGTGGAAGAAGCAGTTAGTGAAAGACGTAAGGCTTTTATTGCTGCTCACAGAAATGATGAAGTTTGTCAGGCTTACATCTTCACTTCCCAACATGCCTTGTCAGTCATTGCCAAGGCATAGGCATGACAGGCGCCTTGCTCTTCTCTCTCACCTAAATCTTTGTACTCTCTCCTTTGTTCTGTTGCTGGCTCTTCTTTCTCCTCTCGTAACTTCCCCAACTGTCCTCTTCCTGGGAGTCGGCTTTGGTCTTTGCTGATTACTTGAGATCCCACTTTGCTGTCCCCTAGCCAAAGACTCTGGGTAGCACAGCCTGAGGCTACCTTTCCAAGTTCCGTCGAGCCACATTCTCTGTGGAGTCTCATTTGTCCTTTTATTTCCTGCTTCTTTCTCACTGAATTTTTTGTGGCTGCCACAAACCTCTCCTCGTCCCCTTCCACTGGCCCACATAAAGTTGCCTATTTCATGCTAAAACACCTTCCTCGTTTTGGCATAGATTTTCTACTGCTCATTTTTTATATTTCCTGGTCTTTGCATTCCTTTTCTTCCATTTAGAAGACATCTTCTATTATTCCCATCAATAAGATGGGAAAGCTCTCGACTCTCCTGCTTCTTTCCAGCCTATCTCGCTCACCTCCTGCATCTCAAAGCTTTTTGAACACATCATTCTATTACGTCTACTCTTCTTTCTGGAGTTTAACTCTGCTCTCTTTCCCTGCTGGTTTCCACCCTAGAAGGTCTACTCTGGATCAGATTCTGTTCCTTTCTCAGTCCATTTCGGATGGGTTTAGCAAACCCAGGCCAGGCTCTTGGACGATTCTCGCTACTCTCGACTTCTCCTAGCTTTTGACTCGATCTGGCACCCCGCCCTTTTCCATAAACTTCTTTTAGCTGGCTTCTCTCCTTACTTTGCTCGTTGGACTCAATTTTTCCTTTCGAATGGGCATGCTTCCATGGTTTATCAAAATCACAAAAGAAAGTTTTTAGTTTTGACTTTGATATGATGGCAGTTTGTTTGATAAAAAGAGTGTGCAGTTGGTGAATAGTTTTGATTCTTTTAAGTATGGTAGACACATTTTTCAGTTTGACTTACCAAGCTATTTTTTTTTTGCTAGAAAAGCTGCAGTTTAGTAGCATATATTTTTAGTTTTGAGTTATGACAACTCTTTGTTTGGTAATTAAATAGCTGCAACTGGCTAATACTTTTTATTAATACGTTATAATTTTTACTTGCCAAGATGTTTTCATTATGTTGTCAAGTTTGTTTTTCTTCAGTTACGGCATTGTTACTTTCCCATTTTATTTAATTTTTTTAATATTTTGTGTTTGTAGGGTAAGCCTATTTTCTTTGAATAATAGCATTCAATCCATTACTTTAGTATTTTGCTATAAAAAATACTGTTTGATTTGTTCAACTTTCTTTTACAGTTTTGCAATGATATTGTACTGAGAAATGATAGATAAATATCTAGAAAACATTCAAAATGCAATAAAAAGCTAGATTTACTAAACACATTCTTTGTTGCTGCTTACAAAAGCTTTTATTGATGGTGCTCAATAGATAAAAAGTATCGGCATTATTGGTATCGGCTCTAAATGCTGGTATCAGCACATCTCTAAACTGGTGGTGCAATGACGCTGACAACCCAAAAATTGAAGCAAACATGTAACGAGAAAGGAATCAAATTGAGTTCCTCTATCTGTAATGATAACTTTTGGCACACCAAAATGAAACACATAACCATCAAGGAAAGCATCAACTACAGATTGTGCTGTGCAATCTTTCATTGGCACTGCAGTCAAAAATCTGGTGAAACAATCAATCGCTGTTAGCAAATATTTGTAACCGTTAAATGGTGGAAGAGGGCCAACTATATCTATATTGATCTCTTGGAAACGAGCGGTGGGCAAAGCATATGGCTTAAATTCACTAAAGCTATGTCAATGAATTTTGTTGGTTTGACAAACAGTGCACTCACGAACCCAAGCTTTGATGTCTTTCTTCCTGTTAGGCCAAATGAATCTCTGCGTTATCAACCGAATTGTAGATTTAATGCCAGGGTGACTCAAAGAATGAAGTTTGTCGAACACATTTTTACGAAAGGAAACTGGTACTACACGACGATACCACCAGTTAGAACATCACCCCTAATTAAAGAAGGACTAGTTCTAGATGACGCAGATTGTTTTAGTTGTAATAGAGTAACATTGTTTTTGACCAAATCTTGAATAACAACATGAGTTGTTTGACTTGAAACCATTTGCTGTTGTTGTTGATTACCCTACCCCTTCCGAGGGATGGGGGCATGGCAGAACACCATGGAGCCCCAGAGGCCGCTCAACTCCCCAGGGTCTGGACCACAGGTCGTCAAGAGGAAAAGAGTTGCCAATGAGTGAGCGGCGCAAAGAGTATGTAGCTGGACAGTAAAGAATGAGATGAGAGATGTCCTGGGATGAATGTCCACAGGCGCTGCAGGAAGGATTCTCGATTTTGCCAATCCTAGAGAGATAAGAACCTAAAAGAAGGCTGTGTCCATTGCAGTGTAGACAAGAGAGGACACAGCGAGCATGACAACGGAGCACAAGTTCCTCGGTGGAAATCGAGGAAACCTGTGTGTCAAAGAATTTAGATGAGACAATGCGCCTCTGGTCCAAGTAAAGAGAAGAGTGGATATGAGAGACAAGAGGGGAGAGACTACAAGGGGTTGCAGAGGGAACAAGTAGCACTCCTCGTCTGGCCAGCTCATCAGCCACGTCATTCCCCAGGAGAAATGAGTGTCCGGGGACTCATTGCACCCTGATAGAACAGGAAAAGAGAGAAGACAGTTCCTGCCAGATCTGCCACAAAGTTTGAGATAAGAAGAAAGATGGAGGACAGGACAGGGCGGCGAGGACAGAACGAGAGTCAGATAGGAGGAGAAGAAAAGAGAAATGGCATACTTGTTGGCGCTGCCGAGACCACCAAAGAGCGTGCAGAATGGTGCAGGTTTCAGCGGAAAAACTTAAACAAACTGGGCCTGCTGAAAAACAAAAAGTGGCCTCAGTGCCACAGAGAGAGCAGTTGGCAAGTACGCTGGAGCCGTTTTTGCCAAAAGGAAAAGGAACAAAACCATCGGTCCAGAGTACCAGATCATTAGTGGGGAGAGAGTCAAGGTGGGTGAGAGCCGCACCTTGGAAAGAGAGAGAGAAGGATCAGAGTGAGAGCATGGAGAGTTAAGGGTGGACTCCACGGTGAACAAAGGCAGATTCCATGGAGGAAAGGGAGTGCAAGCCAGAAGAGCCTCCCTAAGAAAAGTAGAAGGAAGCATGAGCGGGTGAGTGGACGCAAAAGCTATCCAGGATGATCTGCAAAGACTTGGTTTTACTCCAAGTCTCGCCAAACCTGCAATGGGAAAAGAGGTTGGGAGACGAAGAGCTCGCTTATAAGACGAAAGAGTGAAATGACTCAGGGTGACTCGTAGGGAAGGTAAAGAAGCCTCGGAGAGAAGAAGTGGGATAGGGGAAGACGAGAGGCAGCTGGTGATGGCACGACCGGCCGCTCAGTGGAGGCATCCAAATTTGGTGATATTGGTAACGCTTAGGAAAGGAAACTATCCGGGTGAAGCGTAGGTGAGAAGGGGCTGAAGAAAAGCTTTATACAGAACAGAGAGGGACTTCTTAGATGGGCTCCATGAGGAAGCAGAGATACATCGTAAGGCCTTGAGATGTGGGAAGAATTTGGCTTTCAGCGAAGATACATGCTTAGAAAAACGAAGAGTGCAATCGAAGGTGACCCCAAGAAAGGTTGGAGTTGGATTGGAACAGAGGCGGGGGCCGAGTAAGAGGAGGTTGGGCTCGTGGTTAGCTTGGTAGGGATCCACTGAAAAGAAGGAGGCCTCACATTTGCTCGGATTGAGAGGAAGACGCCAGTACTCAGACCAGCACTCCAATCGAAACATAGCTCCTTGTGTGGTCTCCATCGCAGTGGGGACCAAGGGGGAGGAGGACTATGGCCAGATCGTCAGCGTAAAGAGAAAGCAGCTGACGGAAAAAGGCAGAGAAGCTGAAAGATCATTAATGAAGGGAGAGAAAAGTACAGGGCCAGGAATGGATTCTTCCAGAATACCTCAACGGACTTGAAAGGAACGAATTTTGTGATTTTGATAAACCACGCAAGTGCGCCTATCAGAAAGGAAAGATTGAGTCCAACAAGCAAAGCAAGGAGGGAGACCAGCCGAAATCAGTTTGTGGAAAAGAGCGGGATGCCAGACAGAGTCAAAAGCTTTCGAGAAATCAATAGTAGACAGGATCATCCGAGAGCCCGGCCTGGGTTTGTTAAACTCATCCGAAATGGACTGAGAAAGGTACAGAATCTGATCAAGTGTAGACCGTCCAGGGCGGAAACCGGCCTGGCAGGGAGAGAGAATGGAATAAGATTCAGGAAGAAGAGTAGATGGGATAGAATGATGCATTCAAAAAGCTTTGATACGCAGGAGGTGAGAGAGATAGGCCGGAAGGAAGCAGGAGAGTCGAAAGACTTTCCCATCTTGTCGATGGGAATAATAGAAGATGTCTTCCAGATGGAAGGAAAGGAATGCGAAAACCAGGAAAGTTTGAAAATGTAAAGGAGGAAATCCATACAAGAGCGAGGAAGGTGCTTTAGCATGGGATAGGCAACTTTTTCTGGGCCAGTGGCAGTGGAGAGGCAAAGCTTGGAAGCAGCCGCAAGAAGTTCAGTGGAGGAGAAAGGAGAGAAGAAGAACAAGTGAGACTCCTCCGGGCACGTGGCATGGTGGAGCTTGAAGAGGTAGCCTCTGACTCTGCTATGCAGAGTCTTTGGCTGAGAAACGGAAAAGGGAGATCTCAGGTAAGCAGCGTAGATCGAAGCCGATTTCCTGGGAGAAGAACAGTTGTGGAAGTTACGAGAGGAGAAAGACAAGGAAGGAGAGCCAGCGATAAAGCAGAGAAGAGAGTATACAGATTTCGGGTTTGATTTGGGTGAAAGAGAATAGCAAGTTGTCTGCCATGCCTAAGCTTTGGCCTTGGCGATGACTGACGAGGTGCGTCGAGAAGCGGAAATGTATGCCTGGCAATTTTCATCACTTTTGTGAGCGGCGGTGAAAGCCTTGCGTCTTTCACTAACCGCTCTTTCCACCTCAGCAGGCTTTAGGAGGGCGTTTGATGCAGTCGAAAGGAATGGAAGATTTGGTCGCATTCAGTGCTAGAGAGGTAAGGAGAGCAGCAGCAGAGGAAAGAGAAAGAGACGAGTATTCCTCTGCAGAAGGACAGTGGGAGTCAAAGTAGGAGGCAAAATCATCCCAGCAAGCTTTCTGAAAGTTTAAGAAAGGGGGACGCTCGTTGGGGCAAAAGACTGGGGAGAGAGGGACAGATAGAAGAAGTGGTAGGTGGTCAGAACCTAGTTTCTGAAGCACCTCACAGGAGCAAGAAAGGGCAAGAGAGGAGGGAGAAATGGAGATGTCAGGAAAGGAGCGATGGAGAAGGGTGGGTGTTTCAAGCTCATTGATGGGGAGGAGGTCAGAGGTGATGACCTAGTCAAATACTTCTTCCCCGCAGGGGTCGGAAGTACCTCTTGAGTCCCAGAAGGGGTGATGGCAATTGAAGTACCCCAGAATAAAAAAATGTCTGGAGAAGGGAAGAATGGAGGGAGAAAAGGAGTCGGTTTTTCCATCTGTCAGGGAGAAGCGAATAGGGGGGGAGTGCACATTAAGAAATGAGAGCGAGGAGGAGTTGTAAAGAGAGGTGTTTACCCCTACATAATCAGGGTAGGAATAGAGCAAAGAAAGAGTGGAGGTAGAGAGTTCAGAGAAATATAGACCCTGCCTGACGAAAATGATGACACCGCCACTAGCGTGCGTGTCATCAGGAAAGAAAATCCCAGACCGGGAGTGGGTGCCATCAGAATGCGGAGCAGAGAATCCAGGAATCCGGAAAGAGGAAGATGAGTTAAGATTGGATTCCTGGATACAAATAACATCAACAGGATGGGACGAAAGAAAGTGAAGTAGTTCAGTACTCCTGGCTTGAAGATCTCCAGCATTCCATTGGAGAACCCTGAGAGAGTCAGTGGGAAGAGGCAGGAGGTGTAGAAGGACAGCCAGGAGCAAGGGGCCGTGGTGAGGGGGCAGAGGGAGAAGATACAGAATGGGCCGATGGGGGATAAGAAGTTTGAAGACGAGGGTAGGGCGAGGCTAGATTGCCACTGAGCTTAGTTGATCGAACCTCATATTTCAGAGTCATAAAAACCTCATTTTGAAACAATCCACAATTTATTCGGCACTTATCTTTTTTTCAACCACAATTAAATATACACGAAACATCAGGGCGTGGTACATGGCAAGATTAACCAAAACTGCTCAGAGCGGTGTGTGAGAAGGCTGTGCACCGCATGTGGCAGGATACCCTGCGTAGTTGACATCACTAATAGGAATATACTCGTATCTTGTCCTCAGTAGTGACATCTCCAAATTAAGTGTGACACCGAGTTCTTTTTGTGGTTTGTGGTGTTCTATATTTTTATTGTACGATTTCCGGAAAACTTCTTGTCAGTTACCATCACGTGCAGACTTGCTCTTGAATTATATGTACTATTGGCCCAGTGCATTTCCACCACCAACAATACAATTGAACAAGAAAAGTTGCCATAAACCTACATATCCTTTTCAAGTCATTTTTTTATTTAAAGAAAGAGCAATAGTGAGTATATCAAAAAGAATTCAAAAAATTGCAGTGTGCTTACACTCAGTAATCTTTCAGACCATCTCGTCTCTTTATTCAGTCACAGCATTTTTCTACATTTTGTATTTTACAGGAGCACAGCCATTTTCGAGCAACAAATGATGTGCGTAGAAGAGTGACTCAAGAAGAGAAAATGAAAGTTTTAACGCGACGCATCCCTCCAGATATGACGTTTGGAATCAGCACTCGACCTTCTACTCCAGTTTTTGATTTATTAGAACACAAATTTCAAGATAGATGGCTCTCTGCAAGGCGGGAAGCTGAATTGGCCCAGAGAGCAAAAGTTGTTCAACAGGTAGTTTCTCTGTTGCTGTACTATTTGCCGGTAAGCACTTATTTCACATTGATGACCTCCGATGCATAGACTGGCCAAATTGGAAGAAGAAAGTTTTGGATTAACACGATGTTGTAGAATCTGATCAGATCTAATGTGACCAGGGGCCTTTAGAGACCCATTTTTTTGCAATCATCATTTAATGTTCATACGGTCAAGTCTCACTATGGCTATGTTGTCACGTTGTTATAGCTTTTCTGCAAGGACGGAGGGAAAACGGTATGCAAATAAACAAATTTCAGGTTAGTTGTTATTTCAATGATGTTTTCAGAAAAAGATTGACAGCCGAGTCTACGAAACAAAAGCCACTTTGTTGAGAAAATATCAACCAGGTGTTGAAGATGCTCCTTTATGGCAGATGCCCAAGTTCAGTCGAGTGAGAAAATTTTGTTGCCATACCATATTTCTTTTACAAGATTTAGTAGTTTGCTAAAAAATACGTCATTAAGTGCTAATTAAAACTTCTTATCTCAAAGTCTGAATGTGTTGTAGAGCAGAAAATATGGAATAGTTCTTTAAATATTGAATGTTGCATTTTGTCATCGCAAATCTTTTTGAGTTTGAAATAAGCTTTTCAGTTTGCATTATTTTGTTGGAGCTGCTACTGTTTTACCTCTTGGTCAAATGCATGGAAAAATTTTGGATTGCTTTTTGGGGAATGTAATTTTTGGTTATTAATAATATTAATTAATTTGCGGTAGTTATGACTGAGTTGCTTACAGTTCCACCCGCAACAAGAATTTTTTCAATCATTAACTAGTTGAATGTGATCAATAAATTCTATTTGACATTTACGGAAAAAGTCGGTGATGTCTTACATCAAGCATCACTAAATTACGAATTACCCATACTATACCATGTTATTACGGTGAAGCTGCTCTGTGCTTACTTGTCATGTTTTAAAAAGCGACTTCGGGTATCCAGCACTGGCAGTCCACCTTGATGATGCTGTAATTTTGGTTCGAAATAGACTACCGATTTTCGCAAACCTGTCGTTGATTAGGTGGTGTTGTGTATGCCTGAATTACCGTTTGATGTTGCACCTCCATTTCAAGAAAAAGAAGGAGTAAACGCCAACAACTATTTGCATAAATTGTTTGCGTTTTCCAGGTTAGAAACCACCTTAAACCTGTGTTTTTTGACATATGGCATGCTAAAATTTTAGTGGTGCATGAAAATTGATTACATACTCTCCCAGTATATCGCTTTCACAGACTCTTGGTTAAAAGCAGATAGCACGGGGAAAGAGAGTCTATTGGAGAAAGAGAACCAATTTTTTAAATCCAGTGTTGTCTCTGTTTACGGAAGTGGCCAAGTTCACTTGTTCCTTGTAATACCACAATAGCACTTAGTCACCTCTCTGTCAATGGCATTTTCCTTAAATGAAATTTATGCTTTTCTTTCACCAGTCATCTTCGGTCATCTTTGCTTTCTTCCTCCCAATACTTCAAAAGTTAACGCTCACATCAGCACATCATTGCTATCCGTTTCCAAGACTTGTTTGTTTGTTTGTGATTACCCCTCCTCTTCCTCGGGATGGAGGTACGGCATGAACGGTAATTCAGGTTCATGCCGTCAACCTAATTGAAATTAGGCTAGGGGAAAGATGGCAGCCCATTTCGAACCAGTCTTGAGTGACTGGTAGCCCCTTTACCAACAAGGCGGACTATCACTGGTGGGTACCCAAGAGTCGTCTGACATGCTGGGTTAGCAACTTCACCATTGTAATCCGGTGAAGTACGGGAGGGCCACCTGTCTGCCACATAAAGGTGGAGGCGTCCCGTTAAGTGCCTTGCCCAAGGACACAACAAGCAAGCTTGCCGGCTTGTTCTCCACACTATCCCCTTTATATGCTGAGCGCCAAGCAGGGAAGCTGTGGATACCATTTTTTAAAGTCTTTTTGGTATGACTCGACTTAGGGAATGAACCCCTGGTCTACCGACTACGAAGCGGACGCTCTAACCACTACACCATCGCGCCGGTCTCCAAGACTCGCCCATACCATCGCACTCCATTTACTCTCGTTGTCTATGCAAAGTTTCTTGGAAATTTAACATGTCCCTAAATACTTGGCTATTTTTTCAATTAATTTAGCATCACATATTCTCTCTCTCAGTTCTTCTCAAAACCTTCGTTTTATCTTCTTTCTGACATCACGTTTCTCTTGCATGCAACATTCCTCACCTTACACAACTTTAATAAATCCTTTTTGTCATTTGTAATGAAAACTTGCAAAAAAGAATTCTCACGTTTTCTAAATGTCATCCATTCAATTGTTGATCTCCCAAAGTTGGTCGCTATAAACTCTTACATTTGTAAGTTCATGGAAAAAGCTTAGGTGAATAAAGTTGTTCTTTGGCATTTCACGTAGGGGTTGAATTTCGGTCATTTTGTCACTTTTGTGAGATTTTGTCTCTTTAATGAATAATCTTTTTAATATCAATATAGCAGCTTGTACTTATTGCGTTGTACGTAGCTGGCACACCTAAGTAAGGTTGTGTCGACCAATAATCTTGCTAGTGGGGTAAAGAGTGACAGCCCAATAAAAGAAGAATTTCCAAAAACTTACGCAAATCTCCATTTTACGCACAAACTTGGGAGTGTTTTTATTCCGCTTTGCGTACAAATTAGTCTGCAAAGTAACGCGATGCTACAAGTTTCATAAAAAAAATCTTTTCCCAACTTTGATATGCTGTGTAACCATCCTACAGTAAAACGTTTTCTATCAAATTGCTCCCAGCCGATTAAAAACTTTTGTCTAAACCAACGCTATACTTCCATTTCCGTATATCTTCTACTATTTTCTTATTACGCAGTACCAGTGGCACTTGCGGGTCTTAAGCTATGTCATTCTCTTCCTCTGCTTCGATTTCTCCTGCTGGTCAAACATGTCTTCTGTAACTTTGTTGACATCTTCGTAGTCACTTTATTGACTTCCTAAACGATTTTTTTTTGAAATTGTTAATAACAAATTTTTTCTTGAAAATTGGTACCGCGTTTTTCGGTGTTATAAACAGGGCAGTTAGAAGGTTCTAATTTTTTGCCAGATTTTATTCCAATACCATCTTAGTCCAAACTCACCAAGGCCTAGCCGATTGTTCGCGCATGTCAAAGAACCCTTCTTAACATCATACTTCTTGCGAGTTTTGATGTATTTCAGCAACAATATGCATTGATTCGCGTTGAAAATTTGGCTTCTTTTACGGAACAACGATAAAAAAAAAACTTAAAAAATTGCTGCAATCATCAGTCGCTTTGATCTTGCTCACGTAATTAAAAATACTTTTTGTAGAACTATGTTCAATAATGTCTGGGTTGCATGACTTTAAAACTACTTTTTTAGTTCTCTCCAAAAAGTATTTGTGGGCCCCTTTGCTGTACGACCATAGTGTTAACAGCTTTAAGTTAAACAACGTATTATGATTGATGTACAATGCATTTATTTGCAGCGATGTGCTCATTTGGAGACTTTTCGTTCTCCTGAAAAGAGATTAGCTGCGTTCAAACATCATCAAACCGATGCTACTTCTAGGAGAGGGGTGTTCGGACATGGAATCTACGAAGCAGCCCAAAGTTAAACGCGGTACTCGTACTGTTTTGTGGAATATTTGAAAGTGTTCAATTTGACTTTGTTTGCTAATAGTGCCATTCACTTTCAATTGTATTATAGATTGCATATCTTCGTCATTTTTCGAAATTTTGTGAACTACATTTTATTGCACTTACGCTACAAAAAAAGTTTTGTATTTTTGAAAATTATGAATAAAGTTTACTGAAACAATGCATCATTTGCTTAAGAAGGAGGAGAAATTTTTTTTCAAAATCTGGTCATTCTCCTGTCGTTGGAAGTGACATGATTGATTTTTGATTTCTATAATCGTTAAAACAGCGTCATCCCACTGCCGTCTGTTAATGGCATCCTTTTTTCTAAAATCATTTTTCCTGTTTTTATGTTTCATCTCTCCATACGCTTTTGTTACTATTTAGCACAAATTTGCTGTAAATTTATAGAAAACCACTATAAGCATTTACGGCTTTTTATTGCATTCTTTACTCTTCACGTCGAAGAATGTGTCAAACCCACTGATGCTGCTTATTTATTATTTTTTTTCTATCAAACATCTTTCGTCAATTATCTGTAGATTTTCATTTGTAAGATATTTTGTTCAGTTAATTTCAGTGACTACATTTTGCATGCCTCCGATGTTTAGATGTCCGCTTTAATTTCCACGTCTCTGAACCACATAGAGGAGCACATTTAGTATCAATGTCTTTTCATTCTTTATAGCGTCTCATCCAACAAACCAGAGTTGTAAGGAGTCCTGCAACTGAAGAACTTAACTCAGTCCGAGTTTAACAACCTTCGACTCCTTTTCTCAGAAGGTTAGAAAGAGTCCGAGTTTACCAAAGCTCAAATTAACAAAAACTTCCTAAATCTTTTGTGTTGCTGCGTTGCATACATTCCTATAAAGTCGAATAATTAACTCGTTTTTAAAATAATGGTAAGCTATTCAGAATATGTAATAAACATGGCTGAGTATTAAATAGGTGTAACCCAAACGCGGGTCTCAAAAATTCGCTATTTCAAACGATTGCCACCAACAACCTAAGCTTAAGACCTAATTTATCGCAAAAGCATGTAGTGGACAAAGTAAAATGCGGCTTTTCAGATTTCACTAACTTAAAACCAAATACAAAAAAGATTGCTCTTCTCTTGCAGAGATGGCGAAAGGTTTTTTATCTCAATTTAGTGCTCTTAGACATGTAAATTAGGTTCAACTCCAAGACTTGACAAGTCGGCCTCGAAAACAGTTTGGTCTTTTAAAGCAATAGAAATCGAAACAAAAATTCTTAACCGTGACTTGACCTGTAAAAATCTTAAAAAATGTACTGCTGCTGGCACAAAACGGGAGTTTAATAGCCACTATTTCCAACTATCCACTTGTCTATGTCCAAACTCCAGCCATTTCACTAGATGCATTTACTGCATTTTAAAAGCACTAATCAGAAAACGTTTTGCCTGACAACCGTGAAATATGTGGCTTCACAATACGTCCACCCTGACTAAAAACTCTTTCAACTAGCGCACTGTAACCGGGTACTGAGAAAACTCGCTATGTGAGAAAGTTCAGTTTTCTTGCTGAAAATGAAGGATGGGAATAAGCTTACATTGCTAATATGGAGTCTAAAATTTTATGTAAACAGCTGAGATTAATGACAATTCCTAAAAATAACGCAATACATATTCACAATATTTCTTATACATTGCACTTGCGCTTCCCACCGTTATACGAGCTATTTCAATGTGGTGTAGTTAGGTTATGCTAAGTAACTCTTAACCACTTGCTAGGCCCAATGACCATGGCACTAGACTGGCAAGGCATAAGCTGGCAAGTCTTACCATTTTTTGGTCATGTCGTCTGATGTATATCGAACCTTCTTTTGAGTGTAAGCCTAAAGCTTGTTGTTCACAAACTCTTTTTTGCAGCAATTTCCTTTTCCGACCTTCGACCATTTTTTGCGTTGTAAATCACAACAAAAGCCTACTGCCCAATACGCCGGTCACCAAGCAGAACTTCTTTGCTAACCAAAGGGAGGCAGTAATACGTGAAAGAAAACTACGTTCAAAAATGACAGCACCACTTCTCGTCTTGCCAGGAGCGTAGTCAGAAAACAAATTAGGGGGACAAGAAATTTGTGCAAAACTATGTCAGCCATAAACGATAATTGACAGGTAGATGTCGTGGAGCTATAGATGCAGCGGCATCCCCTAAATTTTTTATTTGGGTAAATTTGCTCATATTTCCGGCAATTTAGTCGGAAATATGAGCAAATGCTTTGGGCAGTCGTAGGCATTCTGTTTCCTCAAATTTTTGTGTTCCCCTTACGGCTATGCAGGTAACAATCATAATTTGACCTTAAAAAGGAAAATTCTTTTGTCGATGATTAGTACGTTCATATTGAGTAATTAAAAGTTAAAGAATAAGAGCAGAAAAATTGCAGTAACTACCATTACAGTAACTACATCAGTTTTGTGAATCGGTTTTACAGTTTGTAACAGAGTAAGGTTTTCAAGAACAGCATTGATCGTAAGAGTTTGTACACAAATCATTATGGATTAGAATAACAGTTTTATGCAAACCGCTAATTGGACTTTGTCGTGGTTTTGGCATTTACGTTTTGATCAGCCGAAAAGCGCAAATCATTACAATTAAATTAAAATAGATTTAGGAAAGTATTGCTTGCAATAGTTCCAATATAAATATATAAAAGTTGAATACCTGAAATTGAAAGCACATTAGATTTTATATTTATATCACATTCGTAATATAAAATTGAATGTGTTTTCCATTTCAGGTATTGCACCGAATTTCACCAAAACTAAATTCAATACATGTGTCGAAAAATGAACATTATATAGCTTGTGGACAAAACTCTATTACAACCGCTTGAACGTCTTTTTCTTTTCCACATATAGAACTTGCTCCGTCACAGTCTTGACCAATCATTTTTTCAAAAGCAAGCTTAGAGACTACACAAATGGACAAGATTGCAACTGCTAAAGTTTTATTTTTCAAATTTGGTTAATTAATCATACCTATGCATCATTCTGCCGAAGTATCCCCTTTAAATAAGTTACAACTAAATATTCAGCTGAAGTTTTATAGATTTATCTGTGGTTTCGTCTGCGATCACGGCAAAGCATGAAGCTTCTTTAACTTCAGAAGAAATACCTGATAAAAGTTCTTTACCAATTCGTGAACTCATTTTGAATATGTGGGCTAAAGTACGTTGCATTACAAGAAGATTTATTGAGTTGCGCGGCAAGTTCGTGGTTACCCATAGAATGAAGCTGTAATGCGGCTCGAAAGTTTCCAGCCGATCCATCTATGTTTTGACATCACTTACTGGTTTAAGAAGACCGCTGTCTCGCTGTCCTTGAAAAGGAATGCCTAACTGCCTCATAAACTTTAAGGTGTCAGTCAAATGCTCAGCAGCAGCGCGGTTACAAGCATTCGTCTTTGCAAAAGCTTCCAGTAAAGCGTCGACTTGCACGTTACAATCTTTAACGCGACGTTCAAATTCAAAGGCAAGTAAAATATCAGTTTTAAAAAATACGTAGCAACAAGCGTAGGCTTATCTTAAATCATAACCAACTTTTAAATCAGAATATTTACAATCACAAACTTTTATGCATCAATGCTCAAAAATAGTTAATATTTTACATTAATCGCACTAAATTTAACCATTTTATTTTACAAATTCAAAGTTACCGTACATACAATCTTGCTAATAATGAAATCAATCAAAAGATTTGCTTAAACGACTCAACATTTTACTTGAATAGTCATCAATTTGTGATATTTCAATCTATCGTTTTCATACAGGCATTCATCGGAACCGGTCGACTTATGAGAAGAGAAGTTCAGTGTCTAACTTTCCAGGTTTTTGGCGATTTTTCCCAACGCCACAATTCATTAAAGACGCAGAAAGTGTAGCGCAGTATATTCGCAATAAAAGCCTTTGCGACTTTCTGAAACTACCACTCATGAATAAGTTTTGAAATGATTTTCCTTTAGATAAAGTAATCGTTGTGCTTTGGCAGTGCTTCATTTTTAAAAATCGAACGCTATCGCTGCTTTCCCAACGGGACGAAAAGCATGTTTTAGCATATGAAGTTTATCAGTATTGATTGATCTGTTTGGAGGCAAAACCATTGCGATCTAAAGCTTAAATACGTCCATCTCAACTTGTACGTTCTTTCGTCAAGTCACACAGAAGTGCAGAAGTGGTACAGGCTGGTCTCAAAATATCCGCTTCTTCTTTATTTCTGTTGATTCTTCACTTTGCAAAATTGCTAACTATGAAGCATGTTTCGTTTTTCACTCAGTTTATCATTTCAAATTCTGACTCATCTTGCAGATCTTGTAGGATTGCTGACTGATCCTACAGAAGCAATTACTAAAATCCTTTTAAGCGCATGGGGAACTTCAAACTTATGACAACGTAATTGCGACGTAAATTGAATGATTTAATCCGTCTATTGTATTCTGTAATCGTGGCGTAATGATTTAGAAACAAGAGTTGAAGATAGTTAGAAATGCATCACACATTCATGCGTATGACCTCTTGCTCTGTCTGCATGTCTTTTGTCAGACTGGGCCACCACGACGGGTAGACTGCTTGGACCCCATCACCTGTCTGCTACATAAAGATGGAGGCATCCTGTTAAGTGCCTTGCCCAAGGACACAAGCAAGCTTGTTCTCCACAGTGTCCCTTTTGTGCTGAGCGCCAAGCAGGAAAGATGCGAACATCATTTTTAATGTCTTTTGGTATGATTCGACTTGGGGAAATGAACCCCAGGTCAATCGCCTGCGAAGCGGACGCTCCAACCTCTACACCAGGGTTTCCCAAACTTTCAGGTCATTGGTACCCTCTGGACAATATATAGATTCGCTCGTGTACCCCCGCACTTCCGCTAAGATAGACCGCAAAATATACTGCTATGTTGCCTTCTTGATGACTGTTCTTACTTTTGGAGGTGAAAATCTGCCGCCAAGCAGACGTTGATATCCAAAAAAAAAATAAAGGTCATCACCTCCCAGACCTTCGCCTTCCACTCAGAAAGTCAGAGCGTCCACTTTTTCCAACTGGTTTTACCGTCCTAAGATGCTTTTGAACTCAGGTCTTCAAATTATTAACATCACTCGATCAAAAATATTTTAAGGCAGAGTAGAAGTTCTGGAAAGAACATCCTTTTACTTTATCTTATGTACCCCTTCCAAAGTCAAAATGTACCCCTGGGGGTACATGTACCCCAGTTTGGGAACCCCTGCTCTACACCATCGCGCCGGTGCATCACAGGTGATGCGTTGACAACCGCAATTTATTAACAAGTCGACGGGGCGCAAACAAAACGAGCATAACTGCGTAATGAACAGTAACTACACTACATACGCTGCAGATCGTGATCAAATTTTAATTTTTCAAGTCACAGTTTTGAAAATTAAAGGGGGGTCAATGGCCTCCCCATGGCTATGCCACTGCGTCTAGCTTACACTTTTTTAAACTAGGAGATGAAACACCGCACCTCCAACTGTGCATTACAACAGCCTATTACTTGTCAATAACCCGCTACCCATTTCGACCCTATCGTATAAAATTACTTATTAGCAACTTCCACATTTTGTAACATGATAGTCTTAATAATGATCCCACATTCTTGTTAGGACATACCGATGTGACTCTTTGTCCGTATCATGTTTGCGCGTGCTTAAATGAAACCCCCTTGATATTGCTGAATTATATTAGTTTGTATTGCTTCATTTTTGCACACAATGGTAAATCTGTTGTGTATTAAGCATTTATATTATGTTGCGTTCTTGTACCAGAGTGATGACAGCCAGCGAGGTCAAAACCGGTTGCAGGTAATCAACACGTGATAACATTGTTTGTGGTAGAGTAAATGTTGATCATTTTTGAGCAAACGTTCTATTTTACTTTAGTGTGATATTGGAGACAGATCCCTCTGAATAGGTTTGCCTGAAAATTTCTAACTAACAACTTCTAACTTTTCAAGTTGCACAGGGTTTTTACAAATGACTGAGTCTGTTAAATTGGTAAGCAAAAGTGAAATACAGTCAAATTCGGATATAAGAGATTTAGATATAAGAGATTTTTGCTTATAAGGGACTACGCAAAAGGTCCCAAATGATTTTCAATATAAACTAATAAGTCGGTTATAAGAAAATTCGGTTATAAGAGACTGATTAAGCTGGTCCCGGCGGATCTCTCATATCCAAAGTTGACTGTACCATTGGTGCTTTTGCATACAATCCATTCGCCTTAAAGCTCACACTCTTACTTTGAAAAACTAATCTACACTTGACAAGTTTGTTATTTCATTTAGTTTTACCACTGCTAACGTAGAGCCTACATGTCTCAGGAATCGCCATAAAAATAGCTAGAGAATGTCAGTATAGAAAGTAATCAAAAATTGGTTCCACCCAACACCTCTTGGCTAGAGATATATTTAACTCTACTACTTTAGCTATTGCCCCAACACCAGTGTTTGTAATCCACAGTATCAAAAAAAACGTTTTGTCTCCCAGATTTCTACGTCCAATTACACCAAAACAGGCACCACACAATACTGATCAACTTTTTTCTGGAAGTTTCAGTGTTTAAAACACATTTTGCAAAAACTATGCCGATCTCAACGCGGTTTTACGGCTTTTACAACCAACACGTTATGGGCTATACCTTTAAAATTTAGTTCTTTCAGCTTGCGCAATTAATAAGAGTGGCTGTAGTTCACTAGTACCGTGATTCTACTTCGCCAACCAAAACGTTAGAAGAAATAGAACTCGCTGCTTGGCACGGCGACGAAAAAACGACACAGCGAGATAAAAATTCTTTTGCGCAAATTCTAAGATAAAGCTGATATATTCGAGCAAGAAAATTGCTTGCAAATCCAGGCAACGGATTAATTCTGTACTTGACTAGTGGAGGGAGTGGGGAGAGGGCGAGCAAAAGCGTAATTACTGCCGAGGAGCTCCAGCTAAAATGGATAAAGGTACCAAAAGCAAGGCAAAAAACAGAGCGAAAGTTGGAATCGGACAATAATTCAGTAACTGAAAATTCTTACTTTTCCAGTAAAAGATACGTTTGTGAAAAAAACGAAAGATCGAGCTTCGCAAGGTCCAAAAATAATCAGCAATGTGTACTTCACTCAAAACATACAATCGCACAAACATTTGACCTTTAAACAAAGCATATCCTTCATCACAATATCGGCCGATCAACACATTTTTGGATAAAGTAATAGCACAACGCGCACCAAACCATATTTTTGCAGTGTTAAACAGCAAAGTAGAGCTGACAGTATAAAAGGTATAACAGCTTTTGCACAGTTTTTATGGTGGGAAGAAACTTCAGAATGCATATATACTACGCTATTTATGATAGAATTTGACACGATCACAAAACTACACCGTAACGAAGCCAATATTTCCTATTATAAACTGAAGCAGAAAATATAAAATATGCATTACTAGTTTTGTTTTTTATATAAACTTTATGCAAGAAAATAAGCTATCTTCTCTTAACTTCCTTCATCTCTTTAGGGACAACTATATATTTCTGAGCAACACACAACGCAGGAGAATAGCCACCGGCATAAGAATTGTCTTCAAACAAAACAGAGTATTCTTCATGGGCAGTAGCGGGGACTTCGCTGATTACACCACGATAAAAACACGTTGTTTGCGGATACAAAGCTAATACCAAAGTTCCTTTGCTATGCAGTGCTTCAGGATCTGTTTCAGGATTTGCTTTCCATTGCGGAAGAGGTACAACTCTTCTTTTACTGAGAGTGTGTCTTTCTTTTCCTTCTTCGTCAATATCGTCAACTTCATATTTTAGCGAGACAGAGTTGAACGACACCACTTCCGCCAATATCCACTGGTCTTCCATATCTTCTGTTTTAACTTTGGCAGCGACCTTATCACCAGGTTTTGCGACATAATCGCTTCCTGCTCCAAGGCAGCCACACAGTTGTGGAAGTTTCTCATTTGGCTTACCGATCCACAACGGCAGCGTTTGAGCAGACTTTTGCAGCAAGCTCATAAGAACGCCCCGGCGCATGCTTTTCCGAGGATGATCATCATGACTTCCACTTTCTTCAGCTCTTGCTATAATTCGTTTTTCTTCTTGCACTGATTTCACTCGAGAAATAAGTTCCAAGCCTTTTCGAAGCAAATCACATTCAATATTTGCGTCGCTTAAAGCTGTTGTGTAAAGAGTTTTTACCTTTATCTTGAAATAATTGGAAACTTTTGCTTCAGCAATTATCTTTTCATGAGTTTTTTGAATTGTTTCAAGGTTGGTTGACGCTTTATCACGTTGCTTTTGAGTGGCCAAAACTGTTTCGTGCAGCTCGCGTAGTAAACTTTGAATTTCGGCATCACAGTCGTTACAAGTTTTCAAGGAACGAGGGGAAACTTTCATTGATAAATTTCCTCCGCCACTTTCCATGGCATTGTGGTTCTTGCTCCGTCTCATCTTTGTACATGTAAATTCTTACTTTATGATTGAGACTGAAGATTATCACTACCAATTTAAATATTCCTAAAATATGAAAATTATTCCTAAAAAAGCACAACTATTTATTGTATTTTTTTCACTATATTTTGTTTTGTCCTGATGGTTTGCTTTTTATTATCAGTGCAGCATAAAATGTGAGTTTACCTTGTAATGCAGATGCAGTTTCTCAAAAGAAAAATGATTGTTGGTAGCTTAAAATGTGCGTCTAAATCGTAATATAGGTGCAATCTCTGGACAAAAATAGTCGGGAGTGTGGCGAGATAGACTGACAGCAAGTTGAGTTGTTTTATGAGCGTCGCATGTAGCGTAGTTGCATGAATGATTTTCAAGCTCACATTCAAAGTGACAACTTGTTTGCTGCAATGAGCACACCGCGAAGCCAAGAGGAACTAATGTTTGCTTTGTATCTCACACATTAGGTTCAAGACCGCAAGGCAATCTTGAAGTTTTCCAACTCTTGTTAATCTTTTGCCCGATCGATCTCAAGCTATAAATTACAGCAATTAAATTTTTGTTAAAGTGGCTCCTTTTTCAGCAACCTAGGACTAGAAGCATGAGATCAATTAGTTGTAGGTTTTTGTTAGAGATTAATCTCATTCTTTTCCATAAAAGAGATTTAAATTCATTTTTGATAATAGACAAAATTATCTTCAACTCCTTTGTGACACGTATCTCACAGATAATGCATAATTAATCACAAGAAATATTGCTTCCATTTTCAGCAGCTTTGAAAAAATTTGTACCAACAATTAACATTTGCTACCCGAATCGGGCGATTTAAGTAACAAAGAAACAAACAGTTGGCCTCTCATGCCAAATAAAAATTCACTAGTTACCACGTCATTATCACCTCTATAGTAATGCTACCCTTTTTTCAAGCAACCTATTTCTTGAGGCCAACATTTTTGGAAAATCTGTTGTTGTGTTGGGCACACATAAATTTCACGTCAGAGTAAATGTTTTCAAACAACAAATTGAGCTGTTTTCTACGTTTTTTGGCATAATTGGAATCAGATTTACTAAAATCTTCCCTTTTGGAATATATTGTTTTCTTGGCTAAATCTACGGCTTATCGACAAAATACAATCTGTCAAAAAAGTTAAAATAAGAACCGCCTTTCTAAAATGATTACTACTTAGTCAATACACAATAAACTAAGTGTTTAAGAGATTGCAAAAAGACCGTACGATCTTTGATTCTGCAGTGACCTACTGCTATGAGACATAGTTTGAATACAACACATGAGCATATTGCAAAAAATGCCTTTGCTTAGCTATGCTACATGGAACTTAACGCTGAAAGCATTCAACTTTCAGTATCTCAATTACAAGACTGATGCTCAGTCCAATATAATCCCATAATCATGAACAAATAACTTTTGATGCAAATAAGTAAATTTATTTGTGTTTAACAAAAAAACAAATAATTTAAGGCAACTACAAAATTTGGAAATATACAGAATTATAAAAATTCTTATCAAGACATTGAAAAAATTAAATTACAGAAATTTACCAAAATGCTTGGGGTAAAATGAGGTAATTATGGCCATGGGAAATAATGGCCACTTGTTTTTTCAAGTATTTATTTTGTTTTATAAAAGATCAAGTTTTCATCCCTCTACCAAACCAAAATTTTACCAAAAAAAATTAATACAAATGTTAAAACTTTAGTTCACTTTAGATGCTATTTTTTTTAAGTTTTCAGCTTTGAAAAAAAAAGAAGCAAAACAACGTGGAAGAACAACTCCATCTACAAGCAACATTCTCATAATTTTTGTTCTTAAATATATAGTATGAAGTGAATAATAGCCTCAATCCTTAAATTATTTTTACAGATCACTAGATTATTAGAATCACAAGTTAAAGATTGTAAGCTCCTAAACCACTGCATGTATCGTTAGAGGGGTAAGAATAAATGTGATGACCAAAGAACTATAAACTTAAAATGCAGGAATTATCTACAACTCTAAAAGCTATTTAACTTAAAGACAGAAAAAGGTCAAGAGTTCAAAAATAAGGAAAATTTTAACAAAAGAAAGTGCTATTAAGCGGTTACAATTGGAGTTTGATAAAAAGGACAATCAAAGAAAAAAATTTGCAGTAAAAATGTAAGAGCTGGCCCAATAAAAATCTATCAACAAGAGATCTGTGATATTTGCAAATGCAGTTGATTGCATTGCTTGTGACTTTTGTCCTCGTTGGTTCCATTTCAGATGTGTACCACAGAAAATATTAAATGTCCTTGTCAATGGGGCAATGATTGTTAGTTATTTTTTCAAATACAGTGTTGTTTTTATGTTTTACTGTTAGTAATATGCTTATTTAATTGTGCTGTAAAAGCTTTTTCGCTCAAGCCATTGAGTGAGTTATTCTTTGTTTGTTTTATTTACTTTACTAAATTGCATTTTCAGCTGAGCTACCACAAGTGTTGTCTTTATTTGTTTTAGAAAAGTAAACAAGAGATAAACATAAAAACAAAATGATACAATTTTAACTCTTTCGCTCCCGCAAAAATAGCGAAAAAAAATGTCCGTAAGGTGGCAGCGCAAAAAACTGTCATAATCAATCATAATTAATCATAATTATGTACCTCAAATTTGTTTGTAAATCATTACTCAGCTGTTTACTTCTACATCAAATGTTATATTTCGTTGAAATCTACATTTCTTGAGGATTTCAAATAGAAAAAAAAACATTTTTTTTGAATATGCAAATTTTATGCAAATTAACCCCCCCAACCGGGGGGGGTTGTCTTCAAAATTGAAGAGGTACCCTCACCTCAAAGATCACTACAGATTTTATTTTCTACCAATTTTTTTAGAAATGATCGCAAGATGATGCTAAGGAAATAAGCTTTCAAGGTACATCAATCAAAACTTACCTAAAAGCCTAGGTTTTCTACAGTTTGCAATTTTCTGAGGCACATGACCTTTTTTTTGACCGGTACCGACCGGTACCAAATTTTGGTAGTTAAATTTAGTACCTAAAATATGATCATTATCTGCTAGAGGTTAGCCTAAACCATGTAACATTATGTATTTTTGAACAGGGAATTTCTTCAAGATTCAGAAAATATCAAGTTTAAATACAATATGCTGTCACTGATAATGAAACAGCCGCTTGTTTACACCCTTCCCATTTCTTGAGAAACAAGGGGGATACAGCAAACTTTGATTTAGAGAAGCCAAACTTCTGTCAGCTTTTAAACTTGTATTTCGCTTCTTGTCTCCTTGGAAACTTGATACAAAATGACAACTTTAGTACTGAAATATTTGCAATTTATTTTATCTTTTTAAAGGGTGTAGTTTTTCTAAAAATTATAGTTTAGCAAAGGTAAGTCAAAAAATTTTGGGGGTTTTGAACTGACATGATGTACAGTACTCATTTTTGATCAGTAAATATCATATACCACTTAGTCTAAACTATTTAAAGTTATATATTGATGGAAAGCAAATTTCCTAAGCTTTCAAATGTAACCGGTATTTAGCAACATATCATATTTTTTACGCACTAAATTTACTTTTATCTACTTACCATTCAAATTTGTTTGGGGGGTTTTGAGACCCCTAAAAAATTTGGAAATTCAAAAAAGTAAAATTTATTATTATCGCTTGAAATTTTGTCAAATGATGCCCCAAAAGAGAAGTTTTCAGACTGTGTTAATGATAAAGGGTTTGGTTTTGTGGTAAAGATGTAATCTCAATTTGATTTTAGTGTAGTTGGCACGTGCTGAGAATTTGGCCGATTTTGTCATCTGCAACTGGGCTCTTGTTCTTTTTAACCATTTTTGGGTATAAAAATCCAAGAATTAGGGCACAAATTATACATCTTCCGATGCGTGAGGAAATAAGCGTGATCTTTTGAAAATTTTATGAAAATCGGATGAAAAATAAAGTCACAAATCGATTTTTTAGTAAACTAATTTTGTAACTCAATTTAAAAAATTTGAGGGAAACACTGAAAACACGAGATCATCAATCGATGATCACGGGAGCAAAAGAGTTAACCTAATTTTTTATCGGTAAAAGTGATAAAAAAAATATTCTATAGTCTAGATTCTAAGTTTTGCTCAAATTTATCTTTCCATCTCATGAGACAGCAGCAGCAATGCAAAACTCGCAAAAAATGTCAAGACTAGCTTTGACATTATTTGTTGAGATTCTTTCATAGCAAACAAAATTGTTTCACATTGCCTTTCCAACGGCACAACAATGCAACCAGTATGAGGCTAAAACTTACGATCTATTGATCATAGTTGCTGTTAAAACTTCACTCAACATACTGCTACTTTGCCAATGCAATCAATAAAAGCAAAACAATTTTTTATGTTAGCTATTTTTATCACTTACGGATTGAGAACTTTAATTTTATTTAACATTAGTAATCCCTACCTTACTTTTAAAAAGGAAAAATATTTTTACTTGCAATGAAGCTTGGTTATGTAAATGGCCTGACTTCATTTTAGAGATTTAAAAAAAAAAACTGAATCATTGATTAGCTGATATGACATCACACAAAATGTTATGTCATTCAGTGATGCATATGAACCAATCAAAGTAATATCACAGGCATAAACTAAAGAGTGTACCACACGAACAGTTTGATCTTAAAAAGTTGTAAATTAGCAGTGTATTCAGTTTAAAACTTTAAAAAAGGGCCATAAATACCCCACTTTACCCTATTTGTACTTAACTCATGTATCAAATTTTACCCATTAGGGTAGTTATACTCTTAGTTTTTGACTTCTGCAAATTCTTGTATTTCTACAACTTCCACCTTTTGTTTTTTATAAGTTTTTTGCATTTTGGTCAATCAGTAATTTCTATTTTGAAACGAATTTCCATTATTTTACATTTAATATGAATTTTAGAATATCTTTAATTCAGTAATGCCGTAATTGGTAATTTAATGTGAATTTCTCCATTTCTGTCATTCTGTAGAAGTATGAAACGTAGTCTTGTCCACAACTTGTACCCAGCTAATACACTTTTAAAAAGGGTGATTTTACCACATGGGCTTACTCTATACTTTTTTGTAGTTCTGGGTAACAGCTGCACTTAAGCTAGCTTTAGGAAACAGAAACAAAACTACAAAACCACTTATTGATTTTTTGCTGCCTCTTGATCCATTACATGAGCAGTCATGCTGGTTAATTTTTTGGCAGTGGCTATTTTGCCATCAACAACATTTTACCCTCAGAGGATATTATGGCAGGAGTTATTTATGACTGGTCAATCTTAATAACATATTGAGCATGAAACTTTTAGTTGTTTCTGATTGGATATTTTTAATAATTAAAAAAATTTGCACATCCAGCATGCACGGGCCCACACTGTACACTGCCTTTCTCTAATCAGGATAAGTGCCCAGCCAGCAAAGATTCCAACCCGTAACCATTGCATTTCAAAGCCAGTGCACTATCCACTTGCCACAGCATCACTTGCAGAATTGTAGCAATTATGCCAATATAAACACACATAAATGATTATGAGAAAATAGTCTCCAAGGGTAAAATACCATCAACAGCAAAATAGTCACTTCCTTATTTTTATGCTTGCATTGTTTGCACTTTGTGGACAAATAAACAGCCAATCTGCTGCAACCTTTCATAATATCAAGAGCCATTATCTTCTCATATCAGACACTTTTATGTTTGAAATAGTATTAAGAAATAAAATTTAGAATTATTAGTTTATTGCCAGTGCCAGTACATTATTGTATTTGCATGCACCTAAATAAAAAATTTGAAGTATCCGAGGTATTAGCTAAGACTTGGATGAGATTAAAATTATCGCTAACTTACGATTTGTTTCTTACTAAATATCATAGATTTAGTTTACACTCTCACAGCTGCTTAGTACATGCACCAGCTACTTTTACAAAAAACAACTTTTTACTGCAGGAATTTAACAAATTGCATCCACAAAAAAGTGAATATGGAACTACTGTACGTCTTCACAATTAAACGTCTAAAAATTAACCAAACATTGAAACAAAAAATCAAGGTTTAAATATGTATAAAAATCAACCCCGCGACCCTTGTAGGGTACCGAAAACCAAAAACCAAAAATCAAGGGTTTAATAACTAACCAATCACAGCGATGAATTCTTGCAAAAATTTGGTTTTACGGAATACGGATACGAAAAAAGCGGAAGATTAAAAAGAAAAACTGTTTGCTATTGGCCTTGTTGCCTGAAAATAGGCAATAAATAATTTTCTAAAATATTTGAAATTGCTGTTTGCATCAAACAAAAACTACATATATTAACAATATTTTCTGTAGCGCAACGGCAGGCATCCGACTTTAGTCCAAGTTAAAATGAGTGCACTCCATGTGGCGACTAGTCACTTCTATCATGATAGCTACTGAACGTGGATGGCGATCGGTATATAAACCCAAGTGTTGTTGGCGACTTTCTACTTGTGGTATATAGTTAAAGTTACTGAGGTTGCAACACAATTCCCCTCCTCAAGCACGCGCAGCTAGCGGAGACGTGCGAAGAAACGGAAAAGGTTGCTCAGGTCGCAACATTTTCCGTAGATTAATGGTCTTTTTTCGATTCCCTATCAAACTTTGGATTTCATCACTTTTTTCTTGATTTTCTGATTTCTTGTGAAACTTTGCTGCCAGTGACAAAACTTTAGTGACGCGTCCCAAAAATATAAATATGTAGCTTTAAGTGGTCATGTCTTGATGAGAAGTTAGCATTGTTATGTCATAATAAATAATAATTATATCACTGGTTTATTGCCAAATCTTTGTATGACAATGTATTTTTATTTCTTCCACAATAAAAGTACATTCAAGAACGTGTTTTAGTCAAAATCAGTCAAATTCATAGAGGTAAAAAATGGGCTAAAATTTATGTCTCTCTTCATGGAAAAACGGGCGCAATTCGTTCCCTCAAGCAATTAAAATTTTTTTGTTAGTCAAATCGCGAAAAAGATGAAGGTTAGTAAAACAGCCGTGCATCATGCAATCGTTAATATCAAAAAAAGAATGGGCTATTTCTAGGGACAAAAAAAATTTTGCTTGCAGAATGTTTTGAGCAGCAGGGAAGACCGAAGCATCCCTAAGGTGATTGCTCGCTCTTCAATGAGCTAATCCAAAAAAATCCAGGGTAAGTTGATGGAAACCGGAAAAGTAGCCATGCAGAAGGTCTACCAAAACGGTTTAATCAAAGTTGTCTTGGGAATAACGTTTCAAATTGTGCAGGCTGGCCAGAAAACCATGTGTAGCGCAAAGGTAACCTTGTGTCTGTAGTCCGGAATAGCACAAATGCACTCCGTGTGCCGACTAGTCACTTTTACCATAATAGCTACTGAGTATAGATGGCGTTCCATACATAAAGCCAAGGCGTTGCTGGTGACTTTTTGCTTGTGGTTTGCAGTTGTAGTTGAAGTTGCTGAGATTGCTGCACATGCTTGATTCAGACGGTGAAGTGGAAAGGTCTAGTTTTAGCCAAAAAAGATGCTACCTAGGACACAGAGATGTGGAAATATTTTTTTCAAACGAGGTTTCTGTAAATTAGTTTTCTGTTCAAATGTATTGGATTTTAAAGCCTCTTGGAAAACGTTTGGAGGAAAAATACACCACCCCAATGGTGAAACACCCACAGCCCAATTATTTGGGGAGGAATGTCCTTCATGAAAAAAAGCTGGACGTTATTTTTGCCGCTGGTAACTAACATTTGATAAAAAATAGGTTAAATTGTTAAAAAGCAAATTTGGGCTTCATATTAGAGTCTACAACAGCCAGATTTTCATGTATGATGGTACTCCGTGTCATAAAAGAAAAGGTAATGAAGGAATTCTTGGAGCAAACTTATTTAAATGTTGGAGTGGCAAGCTAACAGTCCTGATTGGAACACTTATAAAACCTTATAAAGAATTAGCTGGCTCCATTGGCGTCGCATGGCAGGGCTATCAGTCAGTTATCGTGGGTTAGCAACATCGGTACAGTCGGCTTCAACCAAATTGCTTTTAAAACCATAAGCGATAAATTGATACAAATACAGTAGAACGCCATTATCCGAACTAATTGGGACCAAGAGTGGTTCTGATAATCGATTTTTTTGGGATAATCAAATAGCATTGCCAATATTGTTGTGCTCTGCCAAAAAAGAAACCCTCACTCCTACTGCTAGTTGATCTCAAGCTTTTTCTTAATCGTCACTACGTTCCGTTTTCTTTTCATGGAAGACATAGTCACTAGATTAGTTTGAAATTTTAAAACTTTCGCACTTAAACGCAGTCCGTTATCAAGCATAGATGGCAATTTTTCAATATAAGAATCTAGATTCGTTTATATGACGTTTGTCGGAGTAGCATTTAGATAATCGGCGTGTTACAGCAAGTATTACCTTTTCAAATCGTCATGAGTTTGAACCCGGTTTCCCTTGTTTATCGCATAGCTTATGTTTGCTTTGTTTCGATCTTCCCTTATATAGCGTTGTTTCTCGCGCGCCTCGTCCTCTATTAATTGACTTTAAATAACGTCATAGCCTGTTGTACTAAGCGTTACTCCCGATAACCTTTGCCTTTTAATTAATCACTGTTGCCTCCCCAATATAGCTGACCGTTGTCGCCCTCGGAGTCAGTTTAGAATTTGAGTAAATTACTGCTAAATTGCATTGTGAGAAACTGTTATTCGAACTCTTACAATCTACTGTTTGATCATTTTTTGGGTCTGATTTCCGGTCAAGCTATAGTTGGTGAGTGCTTCAGTGAATCTACGTTTGCGTAGTTAAGTTATGTGTATTAATTATTATACAGAAAACCGTACTGCATCGTTCCGCATTGTATCTTAGTCTAAATTCTTCAATCTATTAGCAACTTCGTAACCCTTTTGTGCTAAATTTATTTGAATTAAGTTATAATCTCTGTGTAGAGCCTGTGGTAGGCTACGCATGATTCTAGAAGACAGCATTAGGCGGGACATCAGGCCAGAAGTTTTTGCAATACGGCGTTTCGGATAATCGGTATTCGGATAATACCATGTAACAAAAAAGCTTTTTTCTTGTCTCTGAAATAACTCTCAGTTTCTGATTTACTCTGATTGACAACGCACAAAAATAATTACCATTGTTTTGAAACTTTGGGTTTGTAAAAAATACACCATTTTTTGATTTTCACAATCAAATTTATTATTTCTACTATTTTTGTTACCTAGTTGGATATTGTACAGCTAATAAACTTTTATTTTTAGAGTTACAACTTAAGTTTTCGTTTATTGCAGGCTAACATAATTTTGAAAAATTGTGCTATGACTGCCCGTGGTTGCAAATATTCACCCCATTTTTTCTGCTATGTGCGTGGTGAGTTTTTTGCAAAGAGAGCCTAAATCAGTGATGGCAAGACTTTTTTGACGGCGTGTCAAAAGAACTAAAACTGTGCATTTATTTCTCTTCGTGTGTCACTTGTTAAGGACAGTCTAATTATTCTAATACTTTCTACTACCATAAAATTTTCCCTGCATGTCAGTGAGAATCTTTTTGCGTGTCACTAGTGACACGCGCGTCATAGTTTTACCATCACTGGCCTAAATACACTGTTTGAACAACTGCATTCCTGCGGGAGGCCTATCTTGCATATTTGGGAATGCCAGTTGGTGGCCAAGATAAACGTTGGATACCACATGTCATCTGTGACTACTGTTGTAGTACTTTTACAAATTGGTTGAAAGGAGAAACAAGAGCTATGCATTTTGTTATCCCTCGTATCTGGCGTAAGCCTTCAGATCACCATACGGAATGCTACTTTTGTATAGTGGATTCAATAAAACGAAGAAAAGGAAAGAATGCACCCCTCATTGAGTATTCTAACATTCCATCGTCTATTGCACCTGTTCCTCATAATACCACTGACCTGCCTGTGCCACAGCCACCCTCAAGAGATCAATCTTGTCCAGCAGAGGCAAGTTTGGAAGATTCCAAAAAGAAAGCCTCGTCATTATCAGCATTTGTTATGCGTCGTCGACACCGACTGGGGAATAAAATATTTCTCTATTACTCTGATCAAGAAGATATCATTGACCTCATTTGAGGTATGGCTCTGACAAAGTCCAATGCTGAGCTTTTAATATCCAGATTGAAACAATGGGATTTACTTGACTACAGCGTCTGCATTACTTCCCAGGGGAAGAGGCATCGTAGTTTTTCAACGTTTTTCTCTTTTAGGGATTCACTGCAATACTTCTCATTGGCGACTATTCATTCGCAGTTCATCAAGAAGTCTCAAAACTGTCTTACTGCACAACACAAACAAGTGCCCCTCCATTCCTTTGGCTCATTCAGTGCAGGTGAAAGAGAATTACGAGAACGTCAAAATTTTGCTAAGTGCTCTCAAGTTTGTCCAATAAAGTTGGGAGGTCATTGGCGACTTAAAAATGGTGGTCTTCTTAATGGAGCTCCAAGGATGCTTTACTAAATTTCTTTGCTATCTCTGCTTTGGGATAGGAGAAATACATCCCTTCACTACAAGAAGAAAAATTGGCCTTCTAGGCCCAGCAACGATATTGGAGCTTATAATGTGAAGCAAACACCGTTGGTGGAGCCGAAGAAAGTGCTACTGCCACCTCTCCCTATCAAACCGAGCCTCATCAAGCAGTTTGTAAAGGTGATGCGTTCAAGCTAGAACCCAGAAGGTGATGCGTTCAAGCACATGCAAGAGTTGTTCCCGAAGTTATCAGAGGCAAAGATCAAAGTTGGAGTTTTTGTGAATTCTCAAGTGAAGCGATTTATGAAGTCCGGCAGTTTTCTGAGAAACTATCTGCAGTTGAGAGGAGAGCTTGGAAAGGCTTTGTTTCTGTAGTTAAAGGTTTCTTCAGAAATCATTAGGCAGCTAACTTCAAAGAAATTGTGGAGGAACTTGCGGATGCTTATGAGAAGATGGGCTGCAGGATGTCACTAAAGCTACGTGTTCTGCACTCTCATTTCGATGAGTTTGAGGAGAACATGGGTGATTACTCGGAAGAGCAAGAGCAAATGGCAAATGTTATTTCGTGTTAATGCTGGTATTGGGAAAAACTCTTTAAACTATAGGCAAAATTTTCGAAAAATCAAAAAAATCGATCTAATGAACTCAGAATCAAAGTCTGAACTTTGTGAAAGCTAATTTTTAATTATTCATGCCATAAGATAACAGAAAAACATAGTTTTAATGCATGGATAAATTTTGTATTACACGGTGTAATCGGTGTTCAACTATAATGAGAACATCGACCCTATTCCCCTAATCCTGATCGTAGTACGATTGATTTCAATTGACAAAGGTCCTTGAAACTCTCTATCATTTCACAATTTCTGTCCGTTTCTTCAAATAAGTGTAGGAGAATAAACACAAAGTTGAGAATGGGCGCCGTAATGGGTAATATTTTACAAAAGCACAAATCAGTCATTTGGTGTTATTTGGTAAGCATTTTTTAAGATTTTGTGAAACCCTCGTGAAAATAATACACAGCAAAGAAACGAAGGAATCATTAGCATAAATGATGTTCCTGGTCCTAGTATTCCTGTTGCTTCTTATGTCCACATAATGTTAAATATTGCGTTTCACGAAAAGTAATTTTTTGCTAAAAGTTATTTGACGCACTTTACAATACTAGCGCTATCGTTGGCTTGTCTTGATTGCTTAACGTCCAAATTAATCACATAAAACACTTACTCACTCCAGATCTTCTTTTTTGACGCGATACCGCCACTGATAAGAGCGTCACGAAAAGCTTATGGCTCAAACAGCTTTTTTTCAAAGCTATATTAAATTACTTTATTTGACTTAGCAAAGCCAACATAACAAAATTAACAAAAAAACATTGAAGCTGTTTATTCTTTCTCGGAGACATTCTCAGAGTCAGGGCGACATAAATGTAAAATTTGAAAGTGCATTTAAATTTTCACAGAACTGAACATTTATGACAAGAATAGTATCGTTTTAACACTGCATCTCTCAATGAAACAGGTGCAGAAGCAACTTCGCTCCGTGTGCATAACCGTGTTTTATCTTTAGGGGTGGCTTAAGGCGTTTGATTAGCAGCGCTTCTATTAGCTCAGTTTCAGTGTCATAGCGGGACCTTCTTAATTATATAAAGTTTTGCTCGGTTGGTATTTTTTCTCTGCAGGCTTTGCACTGATCACAATGGGATTTGATGGCGGAGTAGGATAAACTTTGGCTATTGGGAAGACAATTTTTAATTCTTACGAATAGTTGCCAAGTCGTCATACCGACGTGTAGCGTGTTTTTCTCACAAGAAGATGTATACTGGTAGACAACATTCGAGCAGAAAAGAGCGGGGGGAAGATATTTAAGATTGAAATACAAAATTACTTAAAATTTGGCAGGCAATAATTACATCAGTGCCCAGTCTATCGTAAAACAAGGCAGCAGTGCGTTTGCGAAGTTTAATAGGTGGGGTACCAATGTACGGGAAGGTTAAGAAAGGATTTAAGTTAAGGGTATTGCTTGGAAAGTTGGAGGAAGATGGTTGTTAAATTCATTTACAAAGCGGTCTATCACTTTTAAAATAAAAGGTGTTGGGCATCTGCTCTGTTTGAATAAAAGAGACAATGAAGTTGACTTCGGTTTTCAGTTATGGATCATTTGATGAATATGAACACGCACGATGCAATAAGCACGTAATGAGGCCTCGTTTCCAGGATAAAGACGCTATGCTGTTAAATTGCAAGAGTAAACTGGAAAAACTTGGTTTGCGGTAAACACTGATATTAAACTTTTTAGACGCGGATCGTTACATCAACATCAAGAAACGGTATAGAGGGGCATGGACCTTCCTCGCATGTGAAAGAATGGTTTGGGTGCTGGTTATCAAGCACATTTAAACACAAAGAAGCATCTCCCTATGAATTGAAAACAGCAAAAACATCACACAAAAAACAAACACTGAATGATGGATAAAACGAAAGATTTTGCTTAAAAATTTTCTTTTTAGTCATTCCAAGAAATCAATCAGCAAACCTAAGGCCTAAAGGGTTAACCACAGCTACACCTTCTATTAGTGAGAATAGTTTCCCATCGCGGATAAACATATTTTCGGAACTAATTTTAAAAGTTTTTGAAGATGTTTTGGTTTTTTGGAAGTTAGAAAATGTAACTCAGGGTGGCATCTCTTGAGAACAATTTATTAACAATATTGTCCATTACAAGGTCGACTGGAACATCGGTAAAAAATGACTAGTCACATTAAAACTTACTCATTTGTTTAATTAAGTTCTTTAATCTTGTTAATCTAACGCGAGGTTGAAGATAAAGAATAACTACCTGGGATATAAGATTTGTTTTAAGAATCAGGCCATTTAGCAAGATTGTGTTCAGGCGTAGCCTATTAAGCGTGCAGCAGACTATGGCAGCTATGGGAACATCAGGTTTTAATTTTATTGTAAAACCGGCCAGAAACACAACTTGAAGGCAACAAGTTAAAATAAGTGACAAGATCTACTATTGGTTTAATATACATTGTAAGCTAATATTTAGTCTTTTCAAATTTAGTTTGGTCATTAACTATTGAATCCAACATTTTAAAGTAGCTATCAGAATTCAATACCGCAATGCCGTTCCCTTAATCGAACTGGCAAATTTTGATTTCGGAAAAGTTTTGAAAGGCAGTTGTGTAAAGTTTGGTTGCAATAAATGTTTAACAAGTCCATAGTTCTGTGAACAGTAAAACGTGCCTTCAAATTTGAGATATATATTTCTATGACGAAGTCTGCGAGAGGGGACGAAACGCTTCGGTGTTTCTTTCTAGTTATGTTATGTCGGCATTCTTATGTTAGGCTGAGTAAAGTATTGCTTATTGTATTGGATTGGCTGATAAAAACATCAACAAAGTTAAGAAATAATTATTTTCATTGTAAAGTAGAATTGGGGAAATGCCAGCATTTATTGGTTGCTTCAAAATAAAATAAAATCATATACCTCGTATAATTAAAGGCTAGTTATAAAAAGAGCGCTTTTTTTAGACTCCATGTAGGCTTTCCACGTTAAATGACCAGAAATAGTAATGCGTAAAAATTTGATTGATATTGGTCTTTCTCGGACAGTGCTATTAAATATAACTTCAAAACGTAGATGGGGTAGTGAACCGTTGATAATTATGCATTATTTTGGTTATTAATTAAGAAAGAAAGAAGACTAACTTTGACTCAAAATGGGTGAAGACAATTTTTGAAAGGCACCCTGTAATTTTGATTGCTCCCTCATTGTTACAAAAATTCTCGTTTGCTCGATTCAAAGATTAGATTTACCGCCAAAAGGATGCACGAGTGAGAAAATGGATTTTATACTTAAGGAAAAAATTCAAAAGAAGAGTTTATCCTTGATTAAGAAAATGTTTTACCCTGGTCGCCATGATTTCCTCTTATTTAGTAAGATATTCATAAAAGATTTATAAATTTTGATTGCAAAACATTTTTATTGAAAACATGATTGACTTAGACCATTCTGGTGTCAATGCGGCCAGGCCATTCTTTCACAAAGCCGGTTTCTGCTGATATCAAATACTAAATTTGACTTTTTCTCCAACTTAAACAAATGAGTTTAATAGACTTATTTTGAAAGTAAAATAGTCTAGGTCAAATCGCGTTTGGTAGAATGTATCTTGCTTTTTATAAGTGATCTTTATAAATAATAAATGAACTTATGCCAACGAAGTATATCAATTTGCTCAATTATTCCTTTAAGCAAAAACTATTTTGCGCTACAATTAGCTTACTGTGCTAGAAATCGCATTGAAACCGCTCTTTGTAGCTAAACCTTAAAACCCTGTTACTTTGTCATCAGTTGATTAATGAGAATTAGCTGCACAAATTTTGGTGTTCGTGAAACATAAAGGTAACAAGTCTACGGCGGTAGCTTTTTCTGGCTATAGATGGAGATGTAAAAAGCATTTGTATTTGTAAAATAAAAAAGGTTTTGGAAAGTTTAAAGGCTGTCTAAAAGTGAGGTAAGTCATTACAAATAGCCAAAGCAAGATCAGAGAAGTGATAAGAACTTATTTAACAAAGGTTGAAAGTGAAAGAAAAACATGTTCCCTTCTTTTGCCCCGAAAATATTTCTATGCTAGTCAAGTGAGAAGTGCAAGTTTTGAAGTGTTGCACTTAAATATTTGAAGATCTTACGTGGAAACTATCCCTAAAATATAAAAAAAATAGTTATCTTTTTTAATATTTTTTTTATTTTCATTTTCCCTCCCACAAAATCAAATCTTGAATGTGCTTCTGTTATTTACGTGAATTCAGTTCGAAGATCAACACGATTTTTCATTTAACGAATCATATTGGCCAAACTACTCATTTAGCATACATCTTAAGCAGTTGCAACTAGGTAGGCAGTCTACCACTTTTGGTGGTACGGTCATTATTCTGCGCTTGTAACTATTTCAAAACGACTGCTACTTAACTCAAAATCAATCTACACGTTTCTTTACTGTTCTTGTTTTAATGAATTTTTAGCATAAGACCAGAATATCATATTTTGTACCATGCCTTGTCCCAAAAAGGAGATAGATAATTGCCATCAACAAAAGATAGGGAATTTGGAAAAAAGCTGCAAAATAACAATATCCCAGCAAACGTGCTTGTGTTGAAATAACAATATATCGACATTGTTTGATATGGGAGGACTGCACTGTTTCTATGCTGTAATCCATAGGACTATTGCATCCTGTATGTTTTTGCTCATCGTTTTTTAACTGGGCTGATTTTGGAGTTCAATACCAAAACAATATGTTGCTGATGCTTCATGTTTGCCACATTAAACTTTTGAGAACAGTTATATTCAGTGCACCTTCGTTACGATAGCTGCATTGGATAGCAAGAACTGTTTTACAATGCAATACAACTCCATAGATATGAGGCGCTGTTTGTAAAGAGAAAATTTTTCATTCTATACGGCCACTGATTAATATAATATGCACATATTGGCTGCAATATATGATAGCGAGTGCAGTTTGACAAATTGTACTGCAGTTTGTCAAATCGTATTTCGGTTTGACAAATTGATTGCAATTTGATATTAGTTCAAGCTTGAAAATATTAAACTCAAAACCAATTCCAGCTAACTGCCACAATGGACGCTAAAATCGTCTGTTACTTTATAGTAAACATCAATAAATGACAATAACCGATTCGTCCTGTGGCTTCCAAAAAGGGAGCTTATGTTGTGCCACAAGGCCATGTGATTTGATACGGTCTTGCGACAAATTGAGAAGACCGCCAGCAAATTTTCTCGCACTAATTGTAAAAAGTTAAATGTATTGCTACATGATTCTACAAACAGCAGTATTATATGTCAAAATGTATTGCGAGTTGTCAAACTGCAGTTGGTATGATATATTGTGGTCGATTTGTGCATAGGCTATAGAATAGATTAATGTCCATATAGAATGAAACGTTTTCTCTTTCAAACAGCGGCTCAGACATTAACCCTTACTAGAATAACTAAAATTACATACGTTGTAGTATTTCTGTTTACATTTTATAAACAATCTTACAACAAAAAGTTTCCTTTTGTATGTGGTACGATTATTGTCCAGAAATTGAGTATTTCAACAAAAAGCAACACTAAACAAATATTGACAAAAAAGAATCAGTTCACAGCTGAGACGCAATGTCTACACTTACAGGTTTTGACCAGCTGCCTATGTCTTGGGCATACCCCTCTACCACAGTCATCGCACCGTGAGCGTGTAAATTTTCTGCACTCCATACATCTCTTTCTGCGGCTTGTGTTGATAGTATTCTCCAGCTTTTCTCAATAAAATGTAGGTATTGTTTGCTACAGCATCGATAATATTGTAAAAAAGAAGAAGTGGCCATCTAACTGCTTTTCTTGGGCATAAAAATTCTTCCAAATTTTCATCAAACATGTCCACTCCTCTTTTTCTTTTCTTATAGTCCAGGATCATTACTGGTTTTTTTCATTAATAGCTACCAAATTGTCATGAAGATGCATGACAAGAGCTAAGTAACATGACGGGATTTTTGTTTTTCTTTGCTTGATAGGCAACCAGGCTTATAACATTTACGTGGTTGAATAAAAACCTGCTGGAATAAATTTCCATTTTTCTGTTTAATGACCCAGGTACTTCTCGACGATGCTTTCTTGTCGTTCCCAATAACGTCAGATGTTCCTGCAGGAGCAGTTTAGCGAGGTTGTAACTTGTAAAAAGTTTTCTGTGTACACATCTCTGCCCGTTCCAAAACAGGGTTTTAGCAATCGCATTACAATATTCTGTGCCAAATTGCGATGAACTTGGTCACCTTCTTTGTCATCGTATGCAATGCCATTGAATATATTTCCAGAATTGGACTCACAGGCCCAAAACATTTTTAGTCCATATTTTCGTGGTTTTGATAAAATATAGGTTCTGCTTAGAATTCTACCACGATACCTCACCAGTTGTTCATCCACTGTTATGCAGTCATCTGGAATACATGCACGCCTCAAATTGATAAGAAAAATGTCCCAGATTTCTGCTACTGCAGCAAATTTATTGTGGACTTTCTTTCTTCCCGAGAATGCCAATTGTCAAACCGGAGGCACCTAAGGAGGAATTTGAAACGGACCAAGGACATGACAGCTCGGTAAAACGGGTTGCTATCTTCCGGTTGCCATAAGTTATCAAGGTCCGTAAAGTTGTCACTGTCGCTTTGGCTCGTAAAATTATTGCTAATCCTGCTTTCAATTCATCCATGGATAATGTTTTGAAGGGTTGCAGTCTACTTAAAGTTCTGCGTATCTCCCCCGCTTTCCTGTTTATATGCATTAAAACAGTTTGTAGAATATCTTCGCTCAGAAACAGTTCAAAACTCTCTATTTCACTTCGAGGATTAGCGATGACTTTAGAAGACTCGGTTAGTATATTTCGCATTCGCCATCTAGCTGGAATGGGAGGTGTGGAGTATTCAATTTCTTTTCGACTGAAAACTCATTCTTTATCTTCATCTTCATGGTCGGTATCACACTCATCACCATTTACCGTCTCCCCCATCCTCCTCGTCTTCCTCATCTGTAGCATTTTCTTCAAATATTTCTGCATTAACTTCATTGTCAACGACAAGTGCTGTTTCCTCCTCTTTTTTGCTTATTTGCATACCTTCTTCATCTGTACGATTGAGATTATTATTATACAGATTATCTTCAGCGTCACTGTCATCATTGTAAAGCTTGTCTTCTGTAATGCCAAGTTGCAAGCAAGTATCCCTGAAAGCCATTCGTCTACTCATACTTATCGAATTGAAATTATGGGCCTACAAAAGAAAATGTGTTGCACAAGCGTTGCACCTGTTTATCCTACAGTCTTTATATTGAGCTGCATAAGCAACAGAGTGTAGTGTAACCGAAAGAAATTACTGTGACCATTGTAGTTACACTCATTGCTATTTGTAGGAAATAAGCTTCAATAATGTTCAACTAGGTCTAGAAATCATCCAGAGCACTCAATGTATCAGTGCACGCACGTAGCCTACCCAATGCTCCAAATAAACCTTATTCGTTGCCGTACTCCTAACCGTAACCCAAAATCTAAAGCCACTGTATAAAGTGTACCCTAATTCTAGCCCTAAATGTAACTCAAATTCAAACTCTTACCAATGCAACCTGGATATACATTGAACGGTTGAAAAGGCCTTCACTAACCGATTAGCATTGGTTTTGTACTTGCGTCCAAAAAGTAGTTTTCCTGCTTCTGTAAAGTATTCAGTCTTAATCAACTTTTTTTATAAAGCAAACCTTCTATAGACCTACTTTACACTGATGCAGCTGACACGCCGTTCTTGGTTTGGTAATATATTTGGAATCAAGATAATCCAATCTGATCTAGTTCATATGGCGCTGAATGCAGCTGACAAAGGGATAAAAGCCGGTTCACACGCTCCTTTGTTTTGTAATCTCATTATAATACAATTGCGCATAATACAACTATTGCGCATATACAACTATACGCAATAGAAAAATTTATTACAACATATTACAGTAAAGTCAAATCAACATTTAAAAATTTAGCTAGTTTTTGTATTCTTCAAAAACTTTCTATTTGTGGTATTTAAAAAGCTACTACAAAAACGTTTTCAACTCTTCATATATTTCTCGTTGCGTGCAGGGGGAACACATGAAAAACTGCTCTCCATATGTGGCTACGTTAGTTACAAACCATGGATATAACATGTCTTGATTAGCCGACCAGTAGCAAGAGTCGAAACTTCGCTTCTCTTTACGCTATGTTCGTCGATCTAGTTTGCTAAGATACTTAGCAGGGGATAAACTATACATCATCTAATGCGTATTACTGGCTGTTGCAAAATATTAACATATTCAAAGAAACGAAATAAATACAAAATATCGAAAAGTTAAAAGGAATATGTCATCCCAGTCCACCTCCAAAAATAGGTCTCTGCCTATGGAGCACTGCGTTGTCAGAAATGTTTATTTACAACTATTCACCACGGAGTTTGTAATAAATTTTATGAGTGAAATTCTGCCTGACAAAGCAATATTGGTGGAAAAAATATATTAACCATTCTATAAATGCATTTAGCAAGTGTGTGCTCAAACATAGGAACAGTAGTAGACTAATACAGGATGTACAGTAATGTTTTACCACTGTCAGACTATATCTGCACAATAAAACTCATTTTTCGAGGTTTTAAAGTAAACACTGTTTTAAATTGTAATCAATTTTTCAGAAAATTTTCTAAATTTTATGTTCTGTACGTCAAATTTTATTTATTGAAATTTAATAAAATTGAAACCATGAAGTTTTAATGCCAGTTATACGACGTGGATTTACTCAACATGAAACAGCTCTCAAAGTGTACAAACACAACATACCCAAGTTTGCTGGTACAGACGTCAATTTTCCTTGCAATACACATATACAGTGACCTTCAAATTTCTTTACAATCGGACGAAACCATAGTGCATGGAACCAAACGGCCGTAGGCTATTATGGGAAGTGCATTCTGTACGCTCAAGCTCAGACTCTCGACTGCAAGTTTCACACACAGCTCATTTTACCTAGCTGCCCAAGGTCCAAGGCAAATTTCGTGATCTCATTACTCCAAAATCTCACACCCATTAAAATTGGGGTTTTCAAAATGTAAATCAGCAACCTGCCAAAAAATACAATCAGATTTGTTGTGCGTTGCAGATTTATTTATAATCTGCGAAATGCCATTGTTTTTCGTAAATTACAAATTTCAGCTTGGTAAAGCAAAAACTTGTTTATATATAACAAGTGGGATCGAACTCCTTCAAACGACAAGACAGACAAAAGTTTTAGAAGTTGGCGAATATCAGTTATATTCAAATAGAGGTTTCTATGCATTTTATGTAGCGTTCCAACAAGTGTAGCCAGAAAAATTTAGTTGGAATAAGGGAAAATTTTAAATTTTTCATAATAGCATTACCAACATTTAGTGCTAATAAAAATCAAAATAAGGAAATGGTGTAAGGCGCCTCTTTTGCTAGCCCGCTGCTTTTCGATCATTTGACAAGTTTTGCTTGGCTAAGATGTGACATCATACTTTGTAGTGTTTCTTACTTTTTCAGCTGTTCAAACACAATTTCTCAGATACCTTTTGAGATAGAGCTAGTTTTTTATGCCATGGTTGACTTCATCCTGTCGCTGAATTTTGTCTTTTTGCATTTTTTACATATTTATACGCCAGACTCCCTAAACAGCAACATTGCCGCTAAACCCTCAGCCAAGGACAAAATTTTGCAGTTTTCAAGTTTCAAAATTTGCTTGAAAAAATGCTTAACAGCATCATATTTGCAGCTAGTTTGTAATGAACCTACACAGAGCCTATCTTTTATGATCAGCCTACAGCATATTGCACAGGCAACAAAAGAATTTGATGTCAGGCTAAAATCAAAGTTGCTAGACCTGCTCCATGGTGCATTGTTTACCAAAAAGAATACAAAAATGTCAAGATGCTGCACAGTCATTTCATCAAGAACAAACAATGCAGCAATACACATTCGGGCATTAACTAATGACCTGCTGTATGAGCTATTAGAGCAATATCAAGCCGAGTTATCATTTTACAACGCTATTGCGAAAAAAAAAGTGTAAACAAAAATAGGTCAACAAATTTCTAATTAAATCTTAACTTTTTTGACATTTATATCTTCAAAATCTAACTAAATTCAATCAAATATGTTTAATAGATTTTAGCTTTTTAATTTTAGCTCTTATTGATTTATTCGCAAAAATAAGTTTTAATGTAACTCATGCTTTGAAACCAACTGATTTACGTAAAGAAAAAACGTAGGCTAATGATTGGTCACAGGCTCGGTTTTTTTTTGTGAGACTTTGAAACGTGGTTAAGACTTCATAAATTTTTCTCATAATCATTTTTTTACTCGCTTTTCTTAGGAGGATCGCGGGACGGCAATCCTCACTGTTGTCATAATTTTTGTCGCGAAGGGAAGGCGGCAGATGAGGGCAACATTTTTTCGCCATTACACACTCAAAATTAAAAATTTCGCGATTTTGAAAGCAGTTAGACCGAGGGAGTTACCACAATTCAAAGTCGCGACAATTCAAGTCGGAAATTCAAAGTCGCATTAGGATTAAGGTTAAGGTTAAGGTTCGAGTTAGGGTTAGAGTTAATGCTAGGGTTAGGATTAGGGATTGAATTTGACTTTAAATTTTTGAAACTTCCAACTTTGAATTGTCGCGACTTTGAATTTCCAACTTTAATTTGTCGCAGAACTGAGACCGAGATATTTGAAAAGCAGTTTTTCATCACCGTAGGCTAAAACCTTTTTTCTAAATAAATTTTGCAAAGAGAACAAGTCTTTTTTTGAGCAGCATCCGACTCATAATTGAAATAAGTTAATCTGAAAGTAAGTAGCCTACTCTACGTTGTTTCCCTAGCGCTTGAAAGCAACATTGGTAACACCATTGATACGGATTTACCAAAAACTCACAAGCGACAAAAAGAAGCAAGATTTCTGTGCTTGCACTAAATATGACCGCACCCAGTGACAGATTCAGAAACTTTTGGAAGATGGGGGAGGGGTAAGATGAATGAATTGCTTTAAATGTTTTCAAAGTCAAGATTTTTGATTTCTCAATTCAAATTGACGGTGAAGGTTTTTGATCAGCTTTTTTGAAGTACAATTTTTAAAATAAAATTTCTTTTAGTAATGAAAATAAACAACTAAGCATGCAAGTTTGCAAAGCATAACTTGGAAGAGCTGCTGAGGAATACACCCCCCAAACCCCACTATTTCCGACAACTAACAAAAAACAAAGAGTTGGAAATGTAACTTTAAGAGCACACAGAAAGGTAAAACGTTGCATGTGCGCTTTTGTGCTTCTGCAGCAAGCTAATGTCGCAAGAGTTGCGGTGGGGACCAACGTTCATTTTGTAATGCTTTCATTTGATCATGAGCAAATAGCAAAAAGGTTTTCTTACAGTGCAATGCTTACAAACTAAAGAATTGCCAATTAGTGGCCAAAAGCTCAACTCTACATGCGCACATGGTGTTTTTCTCGCAAAATCGTGTCTGCAATTCTACCAAATAATAATCGACAACTATGCCAAACACTGTGCAGTACTTTGCAACTTCCCGAAACATGTTTGAACATCAAAAGCAGCTTAGGGTAGTAATCTGCTACGTAATCTTCAATAGGACCGGGTGACATGAAAAGCAATCTCATTGCAGAATCAAGTTTAAAGTCAAGCTTCGTTGAATGTTATTTCCCGTCCTCTCTCATTTATTGCCAACCTAGCATAGTGTTTGTTATCAATCGTATTCCAGTTAAATGGTCACTTTTACGTCTTTGCAACTGGTAATCTGCAGGGTGAAATATCAGCAGTACTGGTGTTCTGTAGGCTGATCAAGCAAACCTAAATTTCTTTCACCAATTTTCGATAAACCGGAAGCTCAAACAAAGGTTTCTGAATTATTCTCGAATGATTCCATCGAATCAATAAAATTTTGGTGCCCACTCCAACACACTAATCCAGCAAAGCTTCAGCAAATTGTCTCTTGGCTATATCAACTGAACACCGTACAAAATTGTACAACGCTGTACATGCATTCATGGCTTTTCAACGTTGTTTTTAATTAGCAATGTAAGCAGCCACTAAGCAAAGCTATGGCTTTTAAATTTAAACCAAGGCCGTGCAGCTTGCAGCCCGCGACGTGAAATTTCGTGGCCCGCGGAAAAAATGGCAAACATGGTGGTGAAGGCTTTTTTCATTTTTGAAGATCAATGCTTTCAAAACAACATTTATACTAAACTTTTTTAATTTCGGGCGGGTAGACCATTTTTGTTACAGATATTAGTTTGAAAGTATAGTTACGATGCTTTGAAAGGGTTTATCTCTAAATAAAAAAAAAAGATTTTCACCATCATTTTGGATAAACTCAAATTTTGACAGGCTCGCTAAACATTTAAGAAGTTAGAAATTGCCCCCAGCAAAATGGCTACAAATCCCTGCTTTAAACTTTAGTAAGAATAGATTAAATTTCTGTAAATCATGCTGTAATTACTGGAAGCGATCGTTTTCACTAGCAAAAGCCGCATTGTTGCAATGATATGATATATGACATGCTTGTAAACCTAAATCTTCTAAGTTCTTAAATATGATTTCACTTGCGAAACTGTAACCGTAGCATAATCGCGGTCACAAAAACCAAAACCGTGAAGCAAATGCATAACATGTGAATTCGTCGCAATAGCATTTATATGGCATCATAAAGAGAATTTTAAAGCAACATTTAAGTTAACTTTATTTAGCATTTGTCTGATTCAATCTTGGAATACTATACATCAGTGCTTGCCAAAATTTTACAGTTTGCGGCGCAAGTTTTCTAAAGTGGAAATGCTGACGGACGACTGTGCACCTTTATTCAATTTTTTTTTTTGAGATAAATGTCGTGGAAACGTTAATTTTACCCATCTTGAACCACGTTTAGCAGTTTTTAAGATTGAGAATCCTTTTTTCGGGAGATCAACTTTGACAAAACAACTAATGTCCATTTTGGACACCAGTTTTTAGGATCAACGTTATGAAATTCATTTTGAAATGCCTTGTGGCCCCCGAGAATAGCTTTGTGATCATCAGTAGATCGCCGCTCAACTCTTGGGAAACGCTGCATTAGATTGCAACATAAAATAGCAGGCCATTGTTCAAGTTCTAAATACTGTTTTTTGCCAGCTTTTTGTTATGATAAAATAGGCCGAAATTGGAAAATTAGATTGGGAAAATTGGGGAAAAACAATTTTTCCGGGGACATTGCCCTTCCAGCCCGCCTCCAAAAAAAATGCTGATGAACTAGATTGACACAACCTCCAGCAATATTTCCATACTCAACTGACTAAATTTCAAGTTTTGACCTTACCAAGTGGCTTTTGTAACTCTAAATCATCCGCTTAATATACAGCTTTACAAGCAGCTTTCTACTTCTTGATACGCATTTCAAGCTTATACAGTAGGTAAAACCGACATATATTTATCATTGACATATATCAGTTTGAAAGTAAAATGTTCGTATTGCATAAGGAGGCAGAGGTTGCACACAATCTTGATTCCAAAAAAAATTATGGAAAAGGAAAAGATTGACTTTAATGTGTTGTCATTACGACATCATCAATATTTAAAGCAGACGGGGTCCATTGTTTTTTTGACTGCGTGCTGTGATTGCCTAGGCATTTTAACCCTTTAGTTCAAAAGATTTTATGTATTTTTTTTGCTATGCAGCAAAAAATCATTATCAAAAGTGCAGTTAATTCCTATGGGATCGAAAATTTAAAAAAGCTTAGTCCTTCGCATTAGCTTATACAGTGCTTATTTTGAATATTTTTGGAACATTGTCTTTGTTGTTGCAGCTTTTCGTCTGTGGAGACTACGAAATTCAATAGAACCGTAATCCTAAAGTTATTATCCGATTTGTAAACTTTTCCAATGTTTCCTGCACATCAGCCGGGGAAGACAACCGATAAGAAGCGAGATAATGTAAGTATTGTTGCCACTTTTTACGCTTATTTCTCTGCTGCATGAGCCGGAGACCAGCCATTGGCTAGTAGATGCATAAAATTTATTTCTATCTTTTATTCTCTTGAAAAAAAAAATTTTTAAGAAAAGCTCTCAGTTGTAAAACGTTTGCTTTTATCGTTTGCCAAGACTGGCAGAGATTCGTTGTCTTTTGGCCCGTAATCAGAGAGATACATGAGACGGGTTACTAACCCAGAAGGTTTAATATTAGTGTGTTTTAACACAGGTGAGTTGCACTGCATGTTTAGAGTCAATGATCAAGTGCATGTACTGACTAATTGGAGAGCAATTATCTTCAGTTGCAAAGTTGATATTTTATAAAAAGTCGAATGCAGACTTTTGCCAAGCGCTGAGTGATTGCTATAAGCTCAAACAGATATTGTAGTAAACATCTCACAGCGTGAAATACAGAGTTGCTCCTAAAAGGTCAGTCATTTTGTACAAATAATTTTATACCAATTTCAGCTTTATCGACGAAGCAACTAGCAATTAAGCCAGTGATTCCCAACCTTTTTGAGCCCGTGGACCACTAAAAGATAATTAACACCGCCCAAGACCACTATCTCCAATTTCTTTTCATATAAGCTGCAGCACTTTAAAAAATCAATAACATTTGAGTCACTAATTTAAATGGGCTGCAATGCCTATACAGACTTTGAGGTTTAACAAGAATTAAGCAAGAGGTAGGAAAGAGTGACCCACAGAGCTCCAGGGGCCTATAGTGCACCACCTTTAATTTTTCCCAACCTTTTTACATACCTTCTCACTTGGTCGCTCGTATGGGCAGTAGACTAAAACCACCGGTAGCAGCAACGTTTTAAGTTAAGGAGGGAATCTCAGCATTTAAGTAGAAATGAAAATCTAGTTTCAGAATAAAAGATTAACAAAAGCAGCTCAGTTAATTCCCTGGCTATTTAAGCTTTGGGTAAAACTTTTGAAACACGTTGAAACTTATAGTAACGCAAGAGGCTAGCAATGCACTTAGCAAACTGCAGACAGTGACACTGCTAAGTGCATCGCTAGCCTCTTGCATTAATATAAGAGCTTGTGACCGCTAGGCTGTGACAGCACTATTGTTCTAGCAGTTGTTAGACTTAGTGTACCTGCGACAATCGCCACTCATTTACGAGTGATACGGCTTCGCAGAGTACTAACAGACCATCCACTACAATACACCTAGTTTAGGTCCCACAAGTGTGGCGGTCTAAGCTATGGATTTGTAAAAGCCTCTAGCTTCTTTTCGGTCGCCAGTTGCACTGAAGAGGTCAAAACAGTGTCACTGTCTACGCTGAAACTTGTTTTTTGTTAACAAGGGCATTAGGCCACATTGCCAGCTTAACATAACATCCTATTCACGACTGTGATCAGGACGGTAGATACCTACTATGTTGCCTGACTAGCCCGTGATACGAACAGCGCTCCATCTCAAATTTTCAACAGTGCGCTTATGGAAAAACGATCTGAATAATTTGCTTGTAGGACTTGGTGAAGCATTGGTTTATCCTTTATAATGAGCGGTCTAAGGGTGTAGTTTTCTAAAAGTTTAAGGCTCTTGTTTGTATATAGCTTATTGTTTCTATGCTGGGTGGGTTATCAAAGTCCTTCCCCGCGGCATCTTTAGATGACAGGTCATTGAACCAATTATTATATTCAAAAAAGGTGCACTTTTTGCTGTTTTTCATTTGATGAAATTTTCAAAACTTGAAAATTTGAAATAGCTATTGTGTATAGCAAGCGATACAAAGACACTCAGCAAATTGATAAGCGACATAGAGTATCAACAGGGTTGGAATCACGGTGAGGCACTGTAGGACACCGCGGTCAACAATGCCCGTAATTTGACTCGAAGCTTTCATTACATCATTGCAGAAAAAGTAACAGCTACACATCATACATTTTATGTTCAATTATCTGTAATGGATAAAATTTGAATGCCAGAAAAATTTTTTTAAAAAACGATAAGTTTTGGTGGAAACATGCTATTTTGTAAAAAGCAGGGCATTGTTGGGCACTTTCCCCTTCTAGAATTCTAATTTAATCGATTCTGATAACCATTACAAGTAGCCTATTTTATAAGCTCTGAGTTTAAATAGCAGCAAGCCTTGACTGTGCGATAAAGTTGAAACAAAAACTAACGCAGTGGTATCTGATGATGATAATTGACAAAAACTCACATAAAATCTTTTGAATAAGCATAATTTGGTAAATAATTCGTTTTCACGGAAAGTCCTCTCGGTGGTGGACTTCGTGTTGGAGTACTATTGCCGCACAGTCATGTCACGCGCATAAAGGCTCTTAACCCCTAATGAATTTTTTTCAAGTGTAGCATATAGGAATAAAGCGTTGGGTATTAAATCTTGCGGAATATAGAAAAATTATTCTTTTCTTTACCACAAATAACCGATTGTAATAACTGAACTGCAGATATTGAATAAGAGTTGACTTTTTGTCTTATTGTGTATAGAGTGCACTAAAATGAGGTACACGAAAAAGCAATCAGTAGTGACAAAAGCTGTGCACTTGTTTTTAACGTTTCGCTCAAAACAGTAGTTGTTCTTCAAATAGTGGAGTTTGACTGGTTTCGTGCTGACTAATGAGGGAGAGTGATTTATTAACTGCTTCATACCCTTTTATGTAGGTGATCGGCGTAATCGGCCAAGAGAAACGGTGGAAGTAAACACCGGTACATAGCTTTTAGCAGCAATTGTATGTTTTCCTCTACTGGGAAAACAATTGGCCCAAGCTAAACTCGATGAACTGCAGAGGCTAATCTCTAGTCTTCGCTTGCCCTTAACTGGCTGCGTTAGTGCCGGGAGCAATGAGCAGATGCGGAATTACTCCGAACCAAAGATTTCTCATGTTATAATTGGGCCTACAATTAAAAAAAATTGTCAGTAGCAAGCTGAGTATGCCTTTTACTTCATAGCTTAAATTCTTGTAAATGCATTAATCACTTCAGCATCCTTTTACAACTTTAAATTTAAGCCCTGTGCCCGTAGTAAAAGGAATGCATGAAAGTTTGTGAAATTATTTGCCGTTCGCAAGTTAGTGCAGTCTTAATTTAGTAGCAGAAAAGTTTTAATTTACGGGCATAATTTATGAGGTCCAAACTTTGAGGCAAAATCAACGAAGAAGAATTGGTCAGTAGGCCTACACTTCTATCTAACGTCATAATTATCGAAATATACAAACCTAGCTATAAAGGAAAAAAGTTTTTAAATGGGCTATTAGCAAGGAGTTAGATACGGTACGGAATGGAATTCCGTACTCCGCGCTTCCAAAAAATATCGTACCGCAATTTTGTACTTTACCAAAATACCGTACGAAATAGTACAGTGCGGAATTTTTTCCGTACCGCAATACCCTACTTTTCTGTACCAATTACTACGCGGAATTTTTGTTCTTGCGTAACAGCAAATGCTGAAATAAATATCAGCAAAAGTAGAGAGGCTTAAGTACCGTAGAGTACTCCTAACTTCTGACAACATTTAATCACTCATTCTTGGAATAACTAAATCTCCAATAAAGACACTTTTTTTATTACTATCCCAGTATCCTGCTGGAATCTCACCCGAAACTATAATCTACACTCTAAAATAATGCAACTACCTCTGGAGTAACACAATTTTACTGGGATATACATTCTACAATAATTAATAATCCTAACAATGCTATATATGTACAAAACGCTAAGTTCTAGAAAATTCAAAAGATAACTCTAGCGATTTTCAATAAAACAAACAAAGACCATCAAGTGATTACTATAGTATTGCAAAACATAATTGTTACATAACATAACGAATCTCGTAGAAATGCAGAATTCAAGAAAGTTCTCGGTGAATAAATTCAAGTGAGGTCAAACTTGTATCAACTAATTGAATTTTAAGCTATAATAATGCAAATTTTGTTACAGCTGTAAAGTTAGAACTTAGTGTTACTTTTGTAGACTTTAGATTAGGCCTCCAAGAAAAGTATGGTACGGAAATGCGTTACAGAAAAAAATAGTAACGTATTTCCGTACCGTAGTATGCCAGAAAATACCCAACGTAATTTCTTACCGTACTTTTCTTTAAAATTTATTCATACCGTACCGAATTCCCCGGCTATTCGGCTAGCTTGTTGACCGTAACCAAGACATTTGTGGAGAGATATAGTTCCTTTTGCTCTGTACTGCGACCAAGACACATGGTTGTAGCCGATAAACTTTGTGTCACAAATATCATTACGAGGCTGTACCAATTTTTGAAACAAGCCTTGCTTATTTCTGCAATCGTAAAGCAAAATCATTAAGGCGCCCACGGCGAATTTTGATTTGGTGCACCTACACTTTTTGAAAGGAATAAATAAATTTGTAAAATAATGGAGAATTTATGAGTAAGATCAGTTTTCATTGGTAGTATTAGGATCGGGATGAAAGGCATGGAGGCAATGCTCCCATTTGTACCAACTTTTGGTTATTGCTATTGCAAATGTTCTTTTGATGTTTTTTATGCGTATTGTTAAAATGAAAATTGATCGCAGTATTTAAGACGCAGCATTGTTATAAAACAAAGCCTAGCTAATCGCACTTCCTGTTGTCAATTAGGATGTTTTGCCTACGATGTAGTTGTTTTCATTTATTTATGCGTATGAGCTCACGCTCGGTTTGCATGTCTTTCGTCAGACTGGGGCCACCACGACGGGCAGGCTGCTTGGCTCCGCCACCTACATAAAGATGGAGGCATCCCGTTAAGTGCCTTGCCCTAAGACACAACAAGCAAGCTTGTTGGTTTGTTCTCCACACTATCCCTATGTGCTGAGCGCCAAGTAGGGAAGCTGTGAAGACCATTTTTTAAAGTCTTTTGATATGACTCGACTAGGGGAATGAACTCCAGGTCTACCGACTGCGAAGCGGACGCTGGAACCATTACGCCACCCCGCCTGTGATGCGTTTGTGATAATCTAGCCTTCAGGGTGCGTGCCGGAGTATTAATCAAATCTTGTTGGTCAACAAGTTTTTATTGAAACGATTGCTTATCCAGCAGTTTTAATTTCTTCAATCCGAATAAGATGTGCGTATTTTTTAGAGAAGGCACATAGCCAGACCTTATCTGCAAATGTACTTAGACACCAAAAAGTTATTTTTGATAACAAACACACAACTGTCAATTGTTTTTGTCTTAGAAAAAAGCTAATTCATTTTCCATTCGCATACAATTCTGATAACAACCACAAAAATTATAAGCAAGATGGAATAGAAATAACTTCATAAGCCTTTTATTAGGAAAACTAATCAGCATTTTGAACAGACACCTAGCTCATTACGTCATATGAAAACAACCTTAATTTATTTGCCTTGCGGGTAAGATAGACGACAGCACAAATTACCGGGCAAATTGAGCAAAAGAATAAGTTGTTTACGGTAGTTTGAAAAGTTAATGTTTTAGTTATGCATCAATGTTCTATTGATTTGAAGAAATGCATTATTCAGTTGTACTAGGAGTGAAATCCGATTTTGACGAGCAAGTAGTCAGTCCATTTTGAGCAAAAATATTAAAGCATCACGTACAGTAAAATTATGAACTTAAATTTTCAAAATACGATGGAAGGTAGTGAAGTGATCGGTTGTCGTCCTAAATTTACAGCTCTGCTGTCATGGTATACAAAAGCATCTAACCACAAAGCATTTATTTTTATGCTTTTACAAAGAGCAGAAGCGCTGCGCCACCCAGCATGGTTATTTTAGCGAACATAAAAACTGAGAACAAGCTTTAAGTAGGTCTACATAAGAAGTATTTTACTTGTTGCAATAACGGCGAAACGCTTTGCGTTTTGACATATGAATATATCAAAGATAGTTTACGGTTGTTCAGTGACACAACATATTATGGCTGACAGCTAATTACCGTATGGCTATTGCATTTTTGTTCAGACTTGCAATTCATCTAGGTTACAGTATCAATAAGCATAAGAAAATGTCCAGACCTGGTTTGGGGATTCTAGATTTCAATAGTCCGTCTCAATAGTTAGGTATTAATCTGGTGAAAACTAAAGCGTGGTTACGTGAATGTCATTATATTGTTGGTAGGTTGGCAGTTACATTGATATCATCGTGCTGGAATTTTTCATCAGAGGTAGCCTGCTTGGTTTCTGATGATTTCTTATGACTTTTGAACTCGTTCATTGGGCATGCTTGGAACTAGATTTTTAAAATCTGCGAACCGTCAGTGGCCGCATTATGTATACGGTTGATGTTGGTACAAAAGCATTTAAAAAAAGAGCAAAAACTTGGCTTGCTTGTTTCTTAAGTGTGAGATTTTTTTCGTACATGGTTCTTTTCCATTTCCCTCTTCCGGTAACGCTGCTTTATACACATATGCCCAATGAAGTCACATTTAATTCTATTACTACCTAAACAATGTTACACCTGAAAAACTACTTATCAGAACTGTTTATTTTAATTCAAACTATTTTGCATAAATTCCTCTGTTTGAATCTTTGTTAAACGGCATTCTCTTTTTTGGGAAGCAACTTTGTTTGCCTTTAGTTAGTCTTCATTAAACATTTATAAACTTATTTTTAATGAGCTGAATAAACTAAACGTGGTATAGAAAATCAGAAAGGTTTGTAGTGTAGCTATATTTGCAAGAATAATCTTAAGGTGTCGTAAAAGATTGATTAACAAACTAATATAAAATTTTGTTTGGTCGCGTATTACATCATCAACAGACAAATTTATAAAGCAATAATCTATACCGCAGTGGTGTAAGTGGGAAGCAGAAAAGAGCAAAGAATGAGGTTGTTGTTGATGGTTGCAGATGTAAAGCCCATGATCAGTGAATATTGCGCTGAGAATTTTCAGGCTTTTTCTTTTTTAATCTTTTTTCTCTATCCAAATTATTGCTCTTAGCGAGTTTTTTTCCTTTGGGGTTTGACGAATAACGAAAACTTAATTTGTAATATGCTTGTGTTGAAGCAGTGTTGCCAACTATTCCCTTGAATCTGAGGTACGAATAAAATTGAAATGCTGATATGTTTTTGAAATAAATAAAATTTGAGTTTACTCTCAGACTACAGTACATTGCGAAGTGCATTGCGTAGTAGCTTAGTATATACAACCGCTTGAAAAACGTTGTTCAAAAGAAAAGATTCCTCGGTGATTCGCTTATTCCGACAAAAATTGAGCAAAAAACTAATGCTAGATGCAACAAATGTTTTTGAACTTTTTTGTTGGTTGATGTTAGCCTACATGTTTCTCTTAAATTTTGATTTAAAACAGATAGATAAAACTTTAAATTAAATTTAACCTCTGGCAACACTTAACGCAATAAATCGATACTAATTTAATACATGATTATAATGACGACATAAACCCAATCATACTTTTTTTGAAACGCGACTTGCTAATGTGAGATGAAACTAATTGCCTTTTTCGACTTGTGGAATTGCTCAGAGCAATTTTTTTCAAGAAGCATTTTGAGGCTGCAGGCAGTTGGAAAATATTTGACACAAGAATGCACTTTAACAAGTTTGATTGTTGTTTCATCCTTAGTAACATTTAATTAAACATATTTTCGACTTTTAGAAAGATAAATATAATTTGATTTTTTAAGTAGGCTATGAGTAAACAAGCTGTAACAACGTCAGGCATAAGTAGATCTCGCAGATTTACTCTCGGACCGAAGCGGCATTCAATATTGAAGCCAGCTCAGATGCAAGGAAATGTGCTGGTAAGTTACATACATGCTAATAGTTTAAGTAATTGTACACTTGCACAAGTGTAGCCAAGAGTTACCGAATCCTATGCTCCTCAAGTTTTTGTTTCATTTTCAATACCAAAATACTTTTAAGTTAAAGAGTGATTTTAAGTTGAAGTTATAGCATGTTATTTTGGCTCTCTGTTGAGGGCCACATGATGAGCTAATAGCGTTCAAATTTGATGTCAAATGCTCTTTACTCTTCCTCTGATGATCCTTGCAATCTTAAGTTATATTGAAGTAATTAGTGATAAATCAGAGCATTTGATGTATGGTGGATTGTGACGTTGTATTTGTTGAGGGCCTGCGATTAGCTACAACAAATTGAAGGTTCATTTATTTGTCATTCTAATCTAATTCCTTTATAAAAACGTGGGAATTTTTTCCGATTTCCGATTATAAGCCAATTAATTTGATAAAATATTTCATTAAAAAAGTTGAAAAAGACAAAAATGATACAGTCATCATCGTTGATAGCAAGATGCAGTAGGGGTTATTTGCTGTTCAAGGCTCGGGATTTTTTAACGTCATGGATTATGGTAGAGGGCCGGGTAGGATTTGCTGCTGTACCCTCTCGAAAATATTTCAAAAATTTTTTCAATTTAAAATTGCCAAAGGTAAAAATTTTGGTTTCAAGAAATTGATCTCTCGGTTTTCAACTTAAAACACGGCAGTGGGTTTGACCATAAAAAGCTATCCCACCGAGTCCAAATCAGTTTTTTAATATCTCTGGCTAAACTTTTCCCTCAGTCAAATTGAACCAGGCCAAATAATTTTTGATAGGTTTATTTTTTTTTATTTAACTTAAAAAATAATTAAATAACATTCAACGAGGCGTTATTTTGTGCAAGGTAACTGGGACCCTCGGGAAGGCCAACAGTCATTTCAACCCAATCCAAACGGGGTCGGGGACCGCACCACCACGTTGAGGTGACTGTTGATTGGTGCAGGAGCTTTGATTCGATTGGAGCGCTGGTCTGAGTTCTCTGAGTTCTGGGGTCCTTCTCTCAATCCGGGAAAATATGAAGCCTTCTAGTTCTCAGTGGATCCCGACCAAGATAACCTCCAGCCCAACCCCCTCTTATTCAACTCCAGCCTCCGTTTCAATCCCATTCCAACTTTTCTTGGGATCACCGTCGACCGCACTCTTTCCTTTTCTAGACATGTGTCTTCACTGAAAGCCAAATTTTTCCCTCAGGTTCGGTCAGACTTGAAGTAAAACCAAGACTCTGCAGATCTTTCTGAACAGCTTTTGCGTCCACTCATTCACTTATGCTTCCTTCTACTTCCCCTAGAGAGGCTCTCCTTACTTGCCCTTCCTCACCTCCTTGAAACTTGCCTTTCTTCACTGTGGAGTTCACTCTTTCCTCTTCATGCTCCCTTTCTGATCCCCCTGTCTCTCGCCAAGGTATGGCTCTCGCTCATCTTTACTCTCTCCACCTTACGATCTGGTGCTTTGGACTGACTGCTCTGTTCCTTTTCCTTTTGACAAAAATGGCTCCGGCATACTTGTCAACTGCTCCCTCTGTGGCACTGAGGCCACTCTTTCCTTTTCAGCAGGCCCAGTATGCTCAAGTTTTTCCGTTGAAGCCTGCGCCATTCTCCAGGCTCTTTTCTGATCTCGGCAACACTAACAAGTCTGCCACTTTTCTTCTCTTCTCCTCCTACCTGACTCTCGTTCTGTCCTCGTCACCCTGTCCTCTCCTCCATCTTTCCTTTTACCTCAATTTCTCTGGCAGAAACTGTCTTCCTTCTTCTCCTGTTCTATCAGGTTACAATGGATCCAGCGGAACAACGCGGCTGATGAGCTGGCCATACGGGTAGCGCTAGTCGTGCCCTCTGCAATCCCTTGTAATCTCTATCCTATTATCTCTCTTATCCACTCTTCTCTTTTCTCGGACTGGAGGCATACTGTCTGATCGAAATTCTTTGACACAGAGGTTCCCTCGATTTCCACCGAGAAACTTGAGCTCCCTCTTCACGCTCGCTGTGTTCTCTTTCGTTTACGCTGCAACGGACGCAGCCTTCTGTTAAGCTCTTATCTCTTCAGGATCGGCAAAATCGAGAATCCTTCCTGCAGCGCCTGTGGACATTCGTCCCAGAACACTTCCCATCTCATTGTGCATTGTCCAGCTACGGACTCTTTGCGCCGCTCACTTTTTGGCGACTCTTTGTCTCTTGACGACCTGTGGTCCAGACCCTGGGTAGTTTCCGAGCTTCCGGAGCTCCATGATTGTCCGCCATGCCCCCATCCCTCGGAAGGGGTCGGGTAACAACAACAACAGGCGTTTATTTTGCACTTAGCTCAATAAAATAAAAAATAAATGAGCACTTTTTAAAATTAGGTCCGTGCCAGCTATTTACAGAAAAAATAAAGTTGGGAGGTGCTGTGAAGAGCAAATATTGCTGAAGTAACGTCAAACCACTTGACCCAGTATGTAAATTAGCCTTAGCCCACCCTTTAAATATTTGACTGGCTACGTTTTTATTTCAATTAAAGCAATTTCATACACCTTGGAATGCAAAATTACTTAAAAAAATTATTAAAAACGTAAATTAAATATTTTTGATCAAAACTTTGCTTTTAAATTACCGACAACAAAAATTAAAAAAAGATTTATTCTCTTCAACTGTTTTTCTTTCTTGGCTGCGTTGTGATCGCTCGATCAGCCATTGCAAACACCACGCCGTGGCAAAAATTTTTGTTCTTCTGATCTTATAAAAGGTTATTGCAAAGTATACAGAACCTGAATTTAACTCTGCATAAAGCAAGTTTTTCTATTGTACTCTGCATGATAAAATATTGACTTTGATTATGATCTGTTGATACTTCACCACCACAAGGCAGCAATTCAGCATTGGTATATACATAACTTTATGTGGGATTTAAAGCTACTATCCGCACTAGCTACCCTGGGGTGTAAACCGAAGTTTTTAGGGACGAAATTCAAATAATTTTAGACGTAATCATAGTATTAATTCCAGTTGCACAATAACATTAAACCAAGGTCTTCCTGTTCTTTTGGAGAACTTTTGGTGACTCATCAGTGAACTTCAGGATCCGAGCGGTTAAAGACGGTGATCAGCATAAACCTCCCCCTTACAAAAATGGGTTCATATCTAAAGGTATTTGGTAGGGTTGCTAGAAACGAAAATACTTCGTAATTACGTTTCGCTTCGATGCAAAGTTGTTTTGCTTTGGTTTGGTTTGGTTTCGTTTCGAATTAATTTCCTTTATGAAGAATTTCATTTTGTTTCGAAATCCAAGCAATTTTGTTTTGTTATGCGCTGTAAACCAAGCTGTGAAAGGCTGGACTCATCCCGTGTGACGAACATGCTTTACACGTGAGTTGTATTGAACATACCGAGCTGCCGCTTACCATCGTCTCATGAATATTCGAAGTAGGACGATGACACAGATGAGTGACCATTGAAAAATTTCAAAAATTCTCTGAACAAAATTTCTTTTCGTTTTAAATTGTTTTGTATATGACAGAATTTTGTTTCGTTCCGAACTGTTTCTCATTGAGTAAAATTTTGTTTCGTTTCGTCTCAGTAAAATTCGTTTAGAACACCCCATGTATTTAGTAAGGATATCAGGTTTAAATTCCATTTAAAGCCGATTTTTATAAATGCTATTATGCAATAGTAGTGTTTTGATTGGTCTTCATCGTGACTGGTTGTTATAGTTTAGGATCATATTTTGGTTAAATATGTTTCTTTGTTCCTCGATGCCCTTTGATCTACTTACACGTTTCTCAGCCTTTTTCTTCGGCGACCCGGGGTCGTTTGAAAAAACAGTTTGCAGCAATGACTACCAGCCATGAGAAATGTATACCAATAGCTAAGATGTACATAGATAATGCCCCTAATTGCATTTGAATTACACGTAAAATGTACTTACGACCCATCTTTGAGGTCTAGGTGATCTAAGTTTGGAACTCCATTGTGGTATAAAAAAGACTGTGGAGGTGAAAAACCGGATTAAAGATACGAGTAGTTTTAAAGTACAATGCAAAGCAGAATAAATACGAATGTATATTATTCAATGAATGCCTCTTTGTGATTGCGAGAATTTTTGGAAAGATCAAGTATTTTTGCATGATATTTTTTACACATGGCCTTGCACAAAAGAATAAAACCCAGGCCTACTCACCGCAAAACATGCAGGTCAATAACCTGTCTTCCTTTTCTTGTTCTTGTAGATGTAATTTGAAGTTGTTACAAATGCAATTTTAGGTTGGAGTAAATACAATTTTACTTTTTTAATATATCTTACATATTGCGCTCCAGCTTTCCGGTGATATGGTAAAACCTTGCTACTACATTTCAAATTCCATGAATTGCGTTGATTACTTTTCGTTTACGTAAAGCTACTGATCAGCAAATGCGAAGAAATAATTAACATTTGTACAGTTGACAGCTTCAAGGCAAAATTGAAACAAATGGTTCAGTTGTTGCCTTCTTGAACAATAATAAACGACAACACTGTCAATATTCTCAAAAAAAAGATTTTTGTTTGAGCAAAAATATGATAGCCGGAAACTATTAAACATTCTTATTTGAAAACGTTTTGCTCAGCCTAGTAGGTAACATTCTAATTATAACGGATGATGCTTTAAATATAAAGCGAAACGTTTTCAAATAAAAATGTTTACTAGTTTACTGGTTATCATATTATTACTCAGATTAGAAAAAAAAAATTTTTTGTTTTTATTAAGTTTTGCCTTATAAGGGCTGGTCAAAAACTAAGCGCAGACGGAAGAAAAAAAAGTGTTTGTAAACCTTACAATGTTTGTGCAGTTTGGTTTGGTTTTGTTCAAGTTCATTTTGATTTGTTTAGTTTCTACTTCTTTGAATCTGATTACATTTTTTTTTTAATAACTGATTTTACCTTCTTGCATTTTTGAGTTGTTTTCCGATATTTAGTCGATACTTTGGATATATTGCAAAATCATCTCATCGCTGGTTCAGTTCATGTAGCGATAATATCTAGTTAGATGTTATTATGCGTTTGCTTTTCAGTAGGTTAATAACTTAAAAATCTGTCCTAGGGCCATTTGGTTGGAAAAAGCTCTGTATCCTTCTACCAATTTTCTAGGAAAACGAAAGTAAAAACCCTCACGAAAGTATAAAAACTTTTGAGGGTATTTAAAAAACTTACCCGTGACATTCTTCAGAATACATCAACTTAATTTGATCCTTATTTTTACACGAAAAACGACCACAAAACAATAAATGTTGAGTTTAAAGAGCCACCACGCGGTTACTTTTTCTGTTTGGTAGTGGGCATTACTAGGTGGGCAGGATATGTGAATTCAAGACCTTGAGTTTTCCGTTTGTAGCATTTATAAATGCATAATTTAGCTGCGGTTTAGAAAGTGGTGTTTAGCAATGTTGCCAAATTGTTGTTTTTTCCGAATTGTTTTTGGTCCCCCCTACAGTTCATCCGAGTATGTGAAGCTTTTTTTCTTTCAAACTACTCCAAAGCGCAGCGCTCTATAGTTAAGTTCTCAATACAGGATTTGCTACCAATGACAACAGCTTAGCGGGAAACGATCTGTAGAGTTGCAGAGCACATCTTCTGCTCCGTGGTTATCAAGAATCGCTGCTGATAGCTTCAATTTTTCCAAATAATATCTGAAAACAGATTTAACCACATCAGCTGCAGGAAAATGATGTGGCAAATGATACTGATGTTGCAGCTCCAACTTTCTTCGTCGTTGCAGCTTTTTAAAAATAGATCTGCTGACAGCCTCAATAGAGTCATGCTAATGGAAAGCGACTGTCTATTTTGAATCAGCTCAAGAATGCAAATTGCAGGCAGCTTACTTGATAGTATCCTCTTTCGGCATGCTGAATGAACAACCTTAATATTCAGACTTGGTTAATATCGGTCGCTATACTTAATCGGCAACCAGGATAGCATTTAAAGGTTAGTAACAAAGTCGCTCCAGTGAATAACGAAGATGATGGAAATATTCAGTAGCCAAATGTGATTTTGTAAGTAACCTAGCGCCCGGAGTGGTGTAAAAGGCTGGCCAGTAGGACTGCTTTTCTAGCTTTCAACTACGCCATCCAGTCATAAACAACGCATTTTTGTGGCTTTTGACTCGATGGCGAAGTTTATTGAAGGGTCACTTTCTTGTGCCAATCTCCTATCATTCTTCTAGTCGGTTTTGCCATCTACAGAGCAAATGCCATCCAGGTAAGTGTCTGAATGCCATCTTGAAATTAGCCTTGTGAGTTGTTTTGCAAGGTTGATGCAGCATGTTTTTGGAGAGAGGACTGGTGCTGTACACAGGAGAAATTTGGCCAGTTTGAGGGTAACCATGAGTCCAAAGAGACGACAGTTTCCTCAAAGTAGGATGTTGCGGTTTGTAGGTGTTCTCTGAGAGGTCTGTAAAATAGGCAATGCAGCTGAAAGCAGTTCACGGATGAGCTGCTTCATGGTCATTTTGTGTGTTTGGAAGCTCCGCACATTGAATACGCTCCCTCAATGCAGTGAGGTGTAGTAAATTCTGAGGTCGTGAACAAGATTATTTGTGGCCTTTGAAATCATTGTTCCAGAGAAGATGGTGAAAACAGTGAAAAAAAAGCAAAGTCTGCTTTACTCTGTTGTAGATTGGGGGCGACACTGAGAAGCCGTTGCTGTTTCTGATTTTTCTGCAATAAATATTCATGCGGAATAAATCAGAAGACAAACTAGATTAAGTTTGCGCTACTCAAAACAATAAAACAACCACGTGAAGCAAATATTTTTTACCAGAGTGCATGCCCAAATTTTCTAACTTTTGTTGGCGAAACAAACATGAAGATCTTTTTTAAAAACTGACTTTTTCAAAGACTTTTTGCTCCTATTTTTGACTAATTTACCTTTTATTTTTTCTTTGTTTGGAAGTCAACTTGTTGTGAAAGCCCGGTTGCCCAAAACAAAAGCTATTGCGGGCCGCATACACTGCAGATCTGACCTAAATGCTTTGTTTATCAAGCCTTGGTCTAAGGCAGGGGTGGGCAAACTTTTTAGCCGGAGGGCCGCATTGACCATTTCGAGGGTGGTCGAGGGCCAGGGCTTGTTGTCTCGTACAGCTGCATACTATAGAAGAAATTACATTAGCTCACAATTTTGCGAAATCTTCTGGCAGTGTGGTATCTTAGCGCGCAAAATCGGTGGTCTCTCTAAAAAAAAAAAAATAAAAAGGTCTTCACCTTTTCGTAGACGGTAACTGCCTGACGCATTTTCCGTCTAAGGTAGAGGCGATTGCCATTTTTTTAAGGACACCGTCACTTCTGCGCCTTGTCAATCCCCTTGTCGTATTTATTTCCAGATTGCAAAGTTTCAAAAAGTGTTCGCGGGCCGCACAGAATGCTCTCGAGGGCCGCATGCGGCCCGCGGGTCGTAGTTTGCCCACCCCTGGTTTAAGGTGTTCTATAATCTCTTGTTCCAATTCTGATATCTTTTTATAGTGGTCCGAGTACAAATAGGGAGCTGTTACCTTTCTCGAATTAGAGCGATGTTGTTTTTTGACGGCATTATGGAGAGCTATAACAAAGACAGTACTAATAAAATTATAAGCTGGTTGTCTACTATCGAAAGCTAATTGCAAGTGTTTCATAGCATAAGAATGAATCAATATTACTTTTAAGATGCAGCAGTAAGATATCTTTGAAAAAAAATATAAAAAGTGACAGCAGATTACTCAAAGTTATATCTAGGCAACTGGATTGACAGCACAAACAAAAAATTCTTTGATGGGTCTCATAGTTTTATTGCGAAAATTTTCTTTGGTTGAGACCAAAAAGAATTAATTGATAAAAAGCAAGACGAAAGCCACTAAGCCGATGCAGATTTGTTGTGAAAAGGTAAATGCATATTTTAATAAAGCTGACGCAACGTGCATGCATAATTTATGAATTTAAAAACTAAGGAAAACAATAAATCACGTGTCTGGATTGCAAACAGCAGAAAACAACTTAAAGCAAAAAGTTGCCTCTTTCTTAAAATGACAGATTTTGGAAAAAGGGGAACGTTTTTCAGCCTTTAGTGAAACAAACAAAAATCAAAAACAAAATTTTCGTAAACAAAACAAAAGTAATGATAAATAAAAATACCAAAGCTTTGCCTCCCCTCACAGTTACATATACCCTAATGAAGTCCTAATAAGGAAGCGAAAAGTGCCGATGTTTTGTTGTTTAAGTTTACTATAATTACTTTGGCTAAGTTTCATAAAATTTTCATCCTGATTTTTGTTGGGTTTACTTAAAGCTTCAAGAACTTAATCACAAAACAAATTGAATTTCCTCTGATTTGTTTTTTCGTTTCATCAACAATGCAATAGGCTTGGTTTGCCAGTTTCTCAGCATTTTTACCAATCCTTTACCGGAAAATATTTTTTTGTTTTTGTTTCGCCAATAACCACGATCAGTTGTAAACGCATTTTCAGGAAAAAGCAAGCATGAATGGACCATGGCATGAGTTTCTGTGTTGGAAAATGCACGTTCAAATTTAGTATTGCTTAGAATCAGATTAATAGTTCAGCTAATAGTCAAAAACATCGCAATACCTTAATGCTTAAGATTCACAAACTTGAGGAGCTTGTTATTCAAAGTGGAATCTATGCTATCAATTATAGCATTGTTCTTGATATAATTCTGTTTTAGTAAGAACAATTTTTCGACTTAAAGCATCGAAAATGCGACAGCATCATGCAAAAGTAGTGTTTTTATTGTTTTGTTTAAAAATTAAACCCTGTTATTAATGAACCATAAGTCTAACAGCAGAGAAGGTAAAATATGAGTCATTACTGCACTGGAAATTCCTCTTTTTTTAAAACGTAATGAAATGAAGCTGCAGAGTTTCCACACCAGTGCCTATTGCTAAGGAATCATCAATTTTACCCTGCGTCTAGCATTATCTATTTTAAAATTTGGGGTTTGAGGTAACTTTGACGTCAATGTATTGCACTGTAGGGTATTTATTACTGGCTGAACTGGACTTAACGATAATGCAAATGTCAAGATTATGAATTATACATAAGTCACGTGACTGCGCGCTCGTATCACTGTCAACATGAGTTTAGCAGTTGATGGATAAAATGTACTGATTTAGCGTAAATTTTTGACACGCATTAAGTTGATGAGTTTGGCACTTTTTTCAAAATAAACCTTTAATTGTTGCGAGGATACAGTGGTGTGCGTGTGTTGTGTAAGGTACAAACAATAACGGTAGTCATCCATAATAGCTTTGGAGCAGCGAAGTCGCTGATTTTCCAAAATTTTTTCTACGGGATGTAACTAGTGCCTCTTTAATATTTCTGGCATGACCGCCTCATTAGATTTTCTGGTTTATTCTCTTTTGGCGTATGAATCATAACTTTTAAGCGCCTATTGTAAAGAAATGTATCAGTTAATAGTGAAAGAATTGCTTCTTAGCCAGAAAATTATAAACGGACTGGCGGGAGCAGCCCACCCCAACCCTTTTAAAAGAATATGCTTTTGTAAACACATTGTCGCTATTATTTTCTTGGCTCTGTTACAATACACGTTCGCTTAGACCTAATTCAATAAGCACTCATTCTATTGATTACAAACCTATTTTGAGTGCAATTTTTCACAACCCTATCGCGGTCAGATTAGAATGTTACATTTTTTTTTAACATACCGCCCAACAAATTTTCTTTATGCTCTTGTCAAGCTGCTTGTCCATATAATGGCTTTTGACTAGTAATACCTTGTAGTAGCAATCCATTACCACTCGTAGTAGCAATCCATTAGTATAAAAAATTGACATAAAGCTTGAAAATTGCAATAAATTTTTTCCATTCGTATTTGAAGCCTAATTTGTTTCAAAAAACGCTTTACATACGACTTACAGTCAACTTTGTGGATTCTGACAGATGAGAAATAATTTGAATCTACTAGAAGAGCAAAAAGAGCGGCATTAAATGATAAAAGTTAGTAATATTTACAAATAAAATCGATGGTTTTGAAAAGTTATCATCAAAAGTTAAAGTATTTGAGAAATCCCTTAAAGCTTTTTCAAAGTTAGTATCGCCGGTACTTTCGCAAATGAAAGTTCAAACAATTGCTTCTGAATACCTCTCGTCTTTGAAGTAGGCAGCTGCATCATCATGAGCGACCGGTACGCACTCAATTGTTTACCGCCAAAAAGACGGTTTCTTGCCGCCTGCGACGAAGAAAATCCCGATAAAGAGATTTTGATTGATAACTTTCTGATGGTTTTTGCCATGGGTTTTCAACTGGGGGGACCACAATGACCTTATCGAGGAAATCCACAGGACTTTCTTATAAATAAGGTAATGCCTCTGCTGTCGATGGGTGTACCAACAATGGAGTTTGTTGTAAGTAAACAAAGTAAAGAAATAATGTAACGATTGTTGTAGTTCTGCCCACGTGATCACAAAGCAGTGATTTCATTATTTCAAAGTTATTGGGACAGATTGAAGCATATTTGGTGTACTGAATATTTCAGAAACATCAGTTGGTAGTTTGAGGAAGGTCACGAAAGTTTAGTAAGCCTAAAAATTGATGAAACTAGAGGTTTTAGTCAAATGTTGCAGTATTACAAGTAATTTTTTGTTTTTTCGTTTGAATATCGTAGACTAAATGATCTTACATTGTGTTTTGTGATATTCAATTTTCTTTGAATCAAAATATCTGATACAAAAGGGATGCATCAAGCACTTGAGTTCAGGCAAAACAGACTCTGGTAATCCTTCTTAAGGTAAATAAAACAATTAAAATTAAAAATTGAAGTGTAACAATTATGGAAGGATAAATGCTTTGCTTTGCGCATTGTCACTGGATGCTTGCGTCCCACACCAAAGGAGGACTTGCCTGTCCTCGCAGGCATCCAGCCAGCTGAGCTTCGCTGATTAAGAGCGACACTCTTCTTGGCGAATCGTGCTATCCATGACCCCGACCACATACTGCACGGACAGTTGGTTGGGCAGCAGAATGCGCACCAGGAAAGACTTAAGATAGTTTGTCTGAACTGGACATTCGCGTGAAGCAGTAGACGAAGCATAAACGGAATGCGGATTACTTGGAGAGAACTTCAAGGGTCCGTGTTTTCATTCCCAGGGTCAGTTTAAGGCCACTTGGAGTGGGTCTACTTAGAACATCTTGGGTAAGGCTCAATTGCATGAGGACTGGTGTAGGACGTTTTCACTCATTCATGTACAAATGGGGTCTCGCTCCCTCACCGAATTGCGAATATGGCGTCACTGAGCAAACTGCACATCACGTTATATCTTCATATCTCATATATCATGTACCAAGAGGAACACAAGGTCTGCAGGTTTTGGATGACACAACTCGATGTTGGTTTAGCACCACCATTGCCAGCATCTAATCTGGGCAGGGCAGCTGCTCCGGGTTGTAAAAGGATATACCTTCCGACCTAGCCTTGATTTGTGCTGTCCCGGATTGATTTTGGGTGCCTAGCCAAACGACGGCCACGACGAAGAATAAACAAAGTCTATTAAGGTTTATAGATAGTATAATAGAATTTTGATCGTGAAAAGAAATGCCAAAATCAAGTACAACCGAATTAAATACTACATTCAACTTGGTTAATTGGTCAAAAAAAAAACAATGGAATTAATTTACCCCAATGGGTTATTTGATATAAGGTTTGGGAAAATGATTCGTGAAAACCAGCAAAGGTAAAGCTCAATCTCAGCAAGTGTCACCCTCTTTGTTGCAAAAAAATAATAGCTATTTTAAGCAGCAGTTATCAACGTTTACATGGCAACGTCTCAACACATCTGGGACATACTATGAGAGCACAACCAATGCAGCTGCGTGCTTCATACATTGTGATGTATTAAGTCGCTTAGGAGAACAAAACTTCGCACTATGGTTGAACAACCGGTAGTGCCTTATGCAAAAGAAATGGTAAGACTAGTTGTTTGTGAAGATGCTGCTCGCAAGCTTGACAATATACCTGTATATGTTTCTAACAACGCGGTTTCGAGAGGCATAAATGAGATCTCACAAAACATTACTGTACAAGCTGTGAATAAAATAAAAAGTTTCTTTTGTCAGCCATACAGCTGGACAGATCTACTTATATCTGGTAATAATTTCAGCAATTGGCGTTCTTACGACACGTGTTTGAGAGAAACTTGAAGCAAGAGTTTCTATTTTGTAATCCGCTGGAAACCACAGCTAGGGTTGAAGATGTGTTACAAACTGCTAACGATTTTGCTGAAAGAAATGGTATGGACCAAGACAGTTTTGTGGGAGTTACTACTGACGGTAGGCCTGCCATGTCAGGTTCATGATCAAGCTTTCAATTGTTGATGAAACAGTGGGCTCCATCGGGAACTGAAGTTTACCATTTTATTTAAAGAGACATTGGGATCAGAAACACTTTAAGCTCACTTGAACATTATTTTAAAAGCATTAGTGAAAATAATTAATTTTATGAAATCATCAGCGGTGAGTAACCAACTAGACTGTTTTGAAAATTATATTAGAACGTGGGCTCTGATTTTGAAGTGTTGCTGTTTCCCACTCCAGTGCGGTGGTTGTCTGCTGGAAAAAAGCTGAATGAAAATTTTGCTCCAAAAGATAAATTGATACAATTTCTTCAGTTCTCAGAGAAACAAGATTTGATAAATACGCATGCAGCATCAAAACCGAATTTGCATATCTTGTTGGCATTTCTTTTACTTTTAAATAAACCGAATATTTAGCTGCATGGAAAAGAAGCAAATTTGTTCTCTCATCAAGGAGTAATCACGGATTTTGTTGACAAAATTGCAGCTCTACATTGAATGAATGGAAAATAGTTCGATTCCTCTGTGTTAATGCTATGGTGGTGAAAAAGCAATAGATTCGGTGCATGTTCTTGAACATTTACCAAAAATGATGGATGCATTTCAGTGATACTTTCCAAAAGTGGACTTGACTAGAAGTAATGTACTTTTTAACAGGAATCCATTTTTGGCTCATGTTTGTACTGTTTCTGTAGACATTCAAAAAAACTTTTGTAGTTGCAAAAAGTTAGCCTGCTCAGGATTTATACAAGCAATTAGAAAAATTTTGGAGCAATGTGTTCACCTGTTTCTTAGATCTATTACCACATGCTGTCAGATTTCTTTTGCTGTTTGCATGTGCTTATTTGTGTAAGAATGATTTTTTGTCTCTGCTGAACATCAAGTCCAAACAAAGGAAACGTCTTAAAGCAGTAAAAAATGGTCTTCGCTGTGCTTTTTCTGAGACTCATCGATATGTGCATCAAAAAGTCAGGTAGCAAGCTTTCAAGCTTTTAGTAAACTAAGTACAAAGTGAAACTTTTGTTATCGACCATTTCATTTTACTCTTTTACAAAGAAAGAAGTGAAAACTCTAACGTTTTCTATCTTTTTTTCTAACGTTTTCGTCCTGCTTTTTTCAGAAGTTATCGCTAGAATGAAGCCTGGTGTTGATGGCGGGGTATTCACAGCGATTGAAGTTGGTGGAAATGTCAGAACGTTTTGATTGGTAGACAACCAGACGTTTCGTCGAATCCAAATCAATGATGTAATTTTAGTGTGTAGACGAATTCTTTCTGGCAACAAAGCTCTGGTTTAAGCAATTTAATTAAAGTTGTTTCCAAGGTTGATAACTGAAAAAGTGTTCTTCCTTTAGCCAAAATAGAAAATTGGTTGTCATCGTAGTAAGAGGCGCATCTTTCATCGTTGAGGATGTGTTGTCCTATTGCCGAAGTACTGGTAGGATTGGATTGAAATAAGTCATATGGGTATGTGCACATATGCATGTGCACATACCAAAAGCAACAAGAAACCAAACTCAATCAGGTCGTGACTTATTTCATTCCAATCCTACCAGTACTTCGGCAATAGGACAACACATCCTCAACGATGAAAGATGCGCCTCTTACTACGATGACAACCAATTTTCTATTTTGGCTAAAGGAAGAACACTTTTTCAGTTATCAACCTTGGAAACAACTTTAATCAAATTGCTTAAACCAGAGCTTTGTTGCCAGAAAGAATTCGTCTACACACTAAAATTACATCATTAATTTGGATTCGACGAAACGTCTGGTTGTCTACCAATCAAAACGTTCTGACATCTTCACCAACTTCAATCGCTATAAATACCCCGCCATCAACACCAGGCTTCATTCTAGCGATAACTTCTGAAGAGAGCAAGACGAAAACGTTAGAGTTTTCACTTCTTTCTTTGTAAAAGAGTAAAATGAAATGGTCGATAACAAAAGCTTTATTGAAATTTTGTACCACTTCTCATCTTTTTAAGTACAAAGTTACAATAACTTTGCATTAAGCGCTGTGTCAATTTTTATGCCTTTTAAATTGGTTTGATCTTCTAGGCTTCCACAGAGTTTTCCATATTGACCTAACTTGTGTCAGGTGGCTCTCTGGGAATCATCTTAGATGCTTCTACGACAATTTAGAGTCGGTGAAAAATGTAACTGACCCTAACCATTACGTAATCGGAATGGTCGACTTTTAATCGCCGACTTTTGAGTTATCGGGATACCTCTTAGGTATATAAGGAAGTTTAGCAATGTAATATTTGGTCTTGTCGTTCAGTACGATTGATGCAAGTGTGTATTTGATTGAAGAAAGATTTGCCGCAGAGATTACTAGAACAGAGTTTCCTATACCGATATTTTAGGAATCCCTGATTTGTCGCTAAAGCTTGGGTGCATGAGAGACCTCACACCAATATTATTGATTTTTGACGATATGATATTAGTAAATACCAACTTCCAACCACCATGTTCTTTTTAATTAGATACACTTTGACTGCCAATTTGATGTTTGTTTTTTGAAAGATTGGGGGTAATGTGGCTTCTCGGACACCCTGTAGAAATAGTGGCACAAAATGTGATTAAGCACTGATATAAAATATGAAAACTAACAAATACTTGTAGAAGGAGCCCCTATTCCACAACTGCTTGTTTCATAATCTCGACAAAATATTTGAAAGAGTCTTTCTCCATCTGCAAGTTTTTACAAAATAAACGATTCTCAATAAGGGGCAACAGGCCCCAGAAATCAAAGTCAGCGCTGCTTAAGGTAGGTTTACAAGAATCGAACTTACTTTCATTTAAGTAGTTTATTACGTTTAGCAAAATTTTGATGTCCGAAAAAAGTATCAATGCTTAAGTAAGAATTAAATCTGAGTTATGATCGGTCGAATGTAAATTTGTTTAAAAATCTGTATATATGAATATAACTTGATGAGTTGAATTCCGCGAGCCCAATTCGATGAGAGTACTTGTTTTCGAAAAGCTATTTACTGTCGGTGAACTGATGGTTTTGCGAAACGGAATTTCAGGGTGCAACTCAATTTGTGCATTGCAGTACGCTAGCCTGTTGATGTATTGCATCGTCGCCATAACGTTGTCTGTGTATTAAATATTTGGATAGTCAAAATCGTAGTTAAAAATAATGCAGCTTAGACAGGTTATCTTTTGTAAAAACAGTGGGGAAATTACTTTGTCACACTCTATACTTCAGTGAATAATAAAACAAAGATTTTGTAAATGAAAAGCACCATAATGATTTGCCAATATGCTATGTTTATTTAAACCGGTGGTTCCCAACCTATTTTGATCCCACGTCTATTAGGTCCCCCTTTGTTGACGCGTGTTACCTTATTTTAGAAAACTTATTTTATCAATATTATCTTATTTATTTGAAAACACCTAACGAACTAACAAAAGTCAATGACCGGCTGGGTTTGCTATTTTCCACCTACTGGTCGATTTGGGGCGTCCGTTTGCTTACAGTGCATCAAGAGTCATGCTTGGAATCAACACACCGGTTTCGTTTCTTCCACTTCACGGTCATTGTGGTTGAGAGTGCAAATTGATTGAATTAAGAAGCAAAATATACTCAATATCAATAACCTTGGATCCTTTAGTTTTTATCTCTTGCCTTATTCTGTTTGGCCTAAATGCAACCCGCGTTTGACAGACACGGTTTTCTGACTGAGGTCAACAATGTTTACTTACCTGTTTGGGCAGCCTATTGTCACAGGTTTTTGCAAGAGAAAAAATGCGAATTTGCTCTCTTAGTGTGGTTTCTCTATTTAAAAAATCACAAAAATAAGAACTTGCCTAACTCACAACCACGCTTGTCAAAAAGAATGGCTTTATATATAATACCATTGAGCGGTTTAAATTCCACCCACGTTGTAGAGCACATGAGCGTGTTCTTTGAAATCATCATCATTCCGGAAAACAAATTTATATTCAACCAAAATGAAATCGTACCATGAAATTCATCTTGACGTAATTACCAAAACCAAAGGAAGCAAAACCACTGATGCGCGCAGCTTCGGGCGTTGATGGGATGCAGTCTCGATATTGAACCGCCTGTCTTGATAGAGAATAGAATCCAACAATCTTCAAAATAGCATTTGATTTACGATGTCGCTTCGACGTCAAGAACCTATTTTTTCGACTGCCATGCATAACGCAGTGCTATTATTAATTGATCGGTCTGAAAACACAATTGCAGCGATTGCAATATTCCCAAACACACACCTGATACATGTACAAGAACTGTAGCGATCTACTACTTGCTGAACAGATCACCTGATATCGGCCGTCTCATCTGCCTTCCATAACCTCCTAGAAGTATGACTACGCTGACGACTTGGCGATACTTCATTCATCTGAAGATTGGAAGGTGTTGGAAACAACTTTGAGCAAAGACATGACTACACTTTCTGCATATCTCCAGACTTGGTGGCTAAAGCTCAGCCATGCTAAAACGGTGACGGCAGCCTTTCATCTTCACAATCGAGAGGCTAAGCGTGAGCTAAAAGTTAAGAACAATGGTAAAATCTTGCCATTTTGCCCAGTGCCGACCAATCTCGGTGTGAAACTGGACAGAGCGCTTACGTACCGTCATCACCTTGAGGCATTGCGCAAAAAACTATCCACGCGCGTTTTGCTTCTGAGGCGACTTGCGGGTTCAGGATGGGGCGCTGGTGCCAAGATATTGCGAACAGCTGCCTTGTCCCTGATCTATATAACTGTTAAGTACTGTGCACCAGCTTGGTGTCGCAGCGCGCATACTCGCCTCACTGACAGCGTTTTTGATGACGCTTTGCGCATTGTCACTGGATGCCTACGTCCCACTTCAACGGACAACCTTCCAGTTCTCTCAGGCATCCAGCCAGCTGAACTTCGCCGCCAAGGAGCGACACTCTCCTTGGCTAATCGCAGTTCTTTAGACCCTGGTCACATTCTGCATAGACAGGTGACGGAGCCGTGGGCTGCTAGCAAGGAGAGACTAAAATCTAGACGCCCGTTTGCTCTTGCCGCGCGGAAACTATTGCATAACTTATCTGAGTTGGGCATCCGCGCTGCCCAATGAACGAACTTGACATGGGACACAAAGTACTCCAAGAGTATGTCAGCGCTTGGTGTCTACATTCCTAGAGTCAGCACAAGACTTATTGGAATGAGTTTGACCAGAACAGCTTGAGTCAAACTAAATCGCATGCGTACTGGCGTTGGGCGTTTCCGTTCGTCCATGCACAAATGGGTTCTTGCTCCTTCAGCCAAATAGAAGTGTGGCGCTAGTGAACAAACTGTAGACCACATTATTTTTACATGTCCCACACATCGGGCACCTCGAGGAATAATGGGTCTGACAGGTTTGAATGACAAAACAAGGTGCTCGCTCAACTCTATCACTGCCAGCATTTGATCTAGGCAACACAGCAGATTGAGGTGGTATAAGGATAAACCCTCGGTATCCATCTTTTTGTTGTGTCTAATCTGGATCACAGATACCTTGCCATACAACGAAGAAGGTCGTCTCATGCGAAACCCGGAATTTTGGTTGCTGCAGTTTTGCGCTCCGCTTAAGCGAGCCTGCTTATTTTGTTTTAAATAAGGTAGGCTACTTTAATTTGCGTAAATCTACGTCATTAACCAACAGTCATTCATACAGCCAACGGAGCAAACGTCTCCATCGTAAATAAAATTGAATTTAGAAATTTCTAAACGTTTGATTTTCTTTTTATTGGAAGAAATACGGACACGTCCCGCTTGCGCTCAAGAACTGAAACAACAGCTTGAGTCAGTTAAATTGCACTAAGCTGTAAATGGAACTGCTGGAATTTATAAACAAAACCCGATATGAAGTAGCAAAAGTTTTGCATGCAGTTTTTTGTGAAGAAAAACAGATACTACTCGCTTGCCACCTGGAAATCCTTGGCGGGTCACTAGTGGTACACGTATCACAAGCTGGGGATCACTGGCCTAAACTAATAGCAAGTACCTATACCACGTTACCTAGCGGTTCTTATTCAACTGCATTTTCGACACTTGGTGGCGAAAAAAATCAAATAATATTTTAAACTTGTCAATCAAATAAGCTATCTAAGCCTTTCTCCGAAACCATGATTACCCAATAAAAGAATATCTCCACAAATGTTTTGGTCTCTAGAAAATGGAATTTTTAAATACGGAGAAAACAGTAACGCAAAACACACATTTTTTGATATATGTAAGAGCGAGAGCAATGTGATATTGAATTAAAAACATAATGTATCAGATTTTATTTTAATTACATTCTTTGAAGCGGTACAGTGTACTGAAATCTAAGATAAACGCATAAACTGAATCGTTCTGTCCAGCGATAGGTCTTATATATTCAAAAGTGATCACGATTAATCAGTATCACATAATAGTGTGTCAAGAGCAAAAAAAAATAATAAGCGTTAGTACTTATTATCTGCTATCTTGAAACATCAATATAAGATTCATGAGAATCAACCACCGAGTAATTATCAATGAAAACAATTTTTAAATGAAAATTAAAGCGCAATTAAATTGTACTGTTTGCTTTGATTCCTTCAAAACTACTAAGCGTAGAAATGTGAAACATAGCTCGATTGACCGCTGCCTTAATGCGAGTGTTATAAGGAAATCGGTGATGTCATCATAACATTGCAATTAAAACTAAATTTTTTAATTACGTATCTTTTGCCGCGGAAAAGCAATTATTAGCTCAAACAAAAATTGGCTCGTGCGATTCATTTTACATGCGAAAAATTAAACCCCTTTAAAGAGAAAGATGACATGATAATAAATGTATTTTGCAGAATTTTGTCATAAACCTGTCGTGTACGATTTAGCAAAGTTGGCAGTTTTTCAACAGCTGTTGAGAAATCTGAAACGTACCGTAATTGAAAAAAGGTGAGCAATTCAGTTATTTCAGTTACTGCAGCTTTTGTTGAAAGCGTTGTGCGAAAAACTAATGTTAATTCGAGGCATAAATGCAGTTAGGAAAGGGAGCAGAAAGAAAAAGTAAATAAAATCCAAAGTAAAAAGAAAAATCAAAAAGACAACACCCTATGTAAAATTGCTTTGAGAATGGGAAATCACTTTTGCTATTTTACTTATAAAACTTGATGGGCCTACCTGCTCAAGGACTGACACTAAAAACTTGGGAGGAATCACGACTCCTTTTGCCTTTCGGTTACGCTTGAATAGAGTTGATAGGTGTGGCCAGAAAAATAGCAAAGTTTAAGAAAAAATCATAAAAAGTTATGTCATGGTGTAATTTCGCATCGCAAACAGGAAAACATTTTTGCTGCTTTGTTTGAAAATTACTTCATAGGTCTACTAGGAGTAAATAAATATTCGGGGAAAGCACTGCCTTTTTTATCTCCCAGGTTAGGTAAATGTCGGTAACAGGAAAATAAGAAGTAGCTAAAATTTGAGATCACAGATATGGGTCAACATGTAGTTACGAAAAGAAGCGCAGCACGTAGTGAAACAATCATAGCTCTAAATATCCTGTTTTTGTATAAGTGAAATCAATTGCTACTTTGGCGTCCGTATATTTCAACTTTTATTATCCTCTCTAATTTATTTGAAAGAACAGTACTGGGGACGAGAGGGAAAATAGATGTTGATATATCTCCATAATGTTTCTATTTCAAACTCGTTTTAGAATAGTGTAACTAGGTGTTGGATCAGGAATTCGCCGTGTCAAAAAACAATTATTCTGTTTTCACAACTACTCTGCTAGTGAAGCCGGCTGTACCGACATTTGCATCTCCGACGTCACCGACTGGGGCTCCGCGCGTAATGTCGCCAGAGCAGCCTCGTGATAAATTAATCAATTTTTAAGCAAATTTGTATGACTGGCTTAAAATTTGGAAAAGCTATAATCTCTAATTTAATCTCTTGATGTTATTATCATAGCGTTTAAACTTGGTTCTTCTGTCGATAAAACAGCTTCGATGTTTTTTTAGAGGTAAAAAGATTTTACATTCGCGGAAAATTTGCTTTTTCTTGGCTTTCAATTCATTGCTAGGCGGAAATTAAAAGTGAAAGTAACCTAAATTTGAGCTAGTTTAAAGTTTCCTTTATTTCGTTGCTTGGTAGGGTAGTGATTTGTTCACTGTGCAATTTCCCTGTGGTTTGTGAAAGAAAAGTGATTCTCTTAGCAAACTGCAGACAGTGACACTGTTTCGACCTATCAGGTCTCTTCAGTGCAGTTGGTGACCAATACGAAGCTAGAGGCTTTTAATAAAGCATAGCTTAGACCGTCACACTTGTGGGACGGTCACAAACAATAGACTTAACAATAATGGTATATGTGAGGAAAGGGAGGCGCGCGCGACTGTTGATTGTTTAACTCCCTTTTTTGTAAATGCCATCACACTCAATAGCTGCGTTGCAAAAAAGTTTTTGGTGTTGATTGAAAAGCTTTACTTTATCCTGTCTCCATCAAAAGTGAATATCAATGTAATTTGTTTTTACAGCAATCATGAGACATTGACACGATAATTCAGTTGCATTTTTTCTCTTTTATGACCAAGTTAAATTTTATAGCTTCATAAAGACTCGATTTTTAGTTCCAAATTCTTTTCCTTTTTTCGAAAAAGTGAAAAAAGTTGTTTTTGCAAAAGGCAGTTTGAAAGTGATCAGCAGCACTTCTTTGCGATTAGTTATGCTCTATCATTTTCTTGAGCGCAGTTCTGTTCAAATTTTGGGAAAATGATTAAAAAATACGAAAAAGAAGTAAGCTTTGTTCTAAGTTTATCAATGTATTGATGAATAAAAGTTTTCTAAAGTGTACAGAACATTTTATTCTTTTCTACTTCTATGCTTACATAAATGAACATCGGTATTAAATGCAGCTAGTTGAGTGTTGCCCCTTAAATGCAACTTAATTTTATTATTAAAGGTTTTGTTTTTGCTTTTTGAAAAACGTTTTAAGGTTAGAAACGATACGAGTAGATGTGCAGGAAAAGTGACAAAAATCGATACAATGGATTTAAGGCTTTTGTAAAAGGATCTTCTTGTCTTATCGATTGGAAATGATGCACGATAAAGCAATTGTAGAATTTTTTTGAATTTTTAGTTCGCAGTATTCTTACCATCCCGAGAGTATCGCAATTCATAGTCATGTTGCCAATCATTACTAGAAGAGCTCATTTAGAGTCTAAAAAGATCTAATGTCGTTAATCAGAAAGATGCTTTGTTCAGATGGACGAGATAATTATATCAATTTAAAAAGCTTGTTATAATGACTAAGAAAGGCAGATATAATCCCAGCGATATAAACGAACAAATTCAGTTATGAGGTTAACTACTAAGAAATGAACCAACGAAGTCAAATCAAGTTGTATAGCAAGCAGATCATAACGCTGAATCAATGAAAGTAGGTGAAGCTACGTTAAAAATGTATGAAGCAATGCATTTATTTTGAAACCAACCAATCAATTAAAACTGAAGTCGACACGATAACAATTACGTTGAGCAAGTTACCAACACACTTATTTGTACAGCTTTTATAGCATTGTTTCTTTTGACCTGGTAGCATAATAATTGGAATCGTCATCATTACGTTCTGTTAGCTTTGGTTGCAGTGTGGAAAAGATCAGCTGTATTAAGCATAGACCACAAAAAGAATTTAATATATGAGTATTTTATTGCTTGGACTGCTTCATTACACGTTTTATAGTGCAAATACCATTTTTAGTGCTCCATTCTGAAACAAATTCACTGATTTGTTTCGCTGTGGTTTTGGGACAATGTTCAATTTGACTTTGTTGTTGTCTTGTGATCATTTTCTTACAGTGGCATACGGAGGGAGGCTCCTATGCCAGCCCTCCCTCGGGTCCTCCTCAGGAAAATGTGAAATGTCGTTTTCAGCCATTATTAACGATCAACAAATAATTTTTTTGATATAGCTCTGAAAATATTGATCTCCAAAAAAAGGTTTTCCCGCGACTGTTCCGTGAAATTTGCAAAAAGGCATTTTCGCGCCCCCTCAAAAAATTTCTTTGTACGCCTCTGTCTTCTTGTCACCATTTTTATTCACAAGTGTAACGAATAAATTGTCAGAAAATTTTACTGCCATTGGCCTAGGAAGATGCACCTAAAATTTAAATACCGGTAATAGAAACGTTGTAAATAAGTTAAGTCTAGTTCTGGTAGACTTGCTGGGTTGCAGGAGAGTATTAAAACAGTTTGGCAAAAAGCTTCAAAATATGCAAAAATTTTTACTTTTTGCAAACTTTCGCTATGAAGCTTTAACTTAGCAAATAAGCCACTATAAAGCTTTTTTATCTGTCTCGTAATGCAGCTTTAGTTCAGATCAGAGCAGTGTAAGCTGTATTAAAGATGTTAGTGGCTGCCAGGACACCTGTTTACGCAGCTCTCACTCCAGTGTTGCCAAGGCATTCTTTCAAGTCAAATTCTTGCAAGAATCTTACGAGTTTCAACAGTAAACAGTATCTTTCTTTAAATACCGGTAGGAATAAGAATCATGCAAGTAAAAGCAGCAAGAAGACGGTTGATAAAAAGGTGATTGCTATTTTACTTTAAATTCGTCGCAGGCTGACCATAAAAGCCTTTGTGTCATGAAAACTGTGATCAAAGCTCATGCAACATCAGGAGGCAACTTGATAAAGAATGTCTTCTAGTTCATCACTGCATTCTGAACCATGCAATGAGCCATGCACAATGCACTGGCCAGTCTGCTTGTTTAAAGAATAAAACAATCGATTATTTTTTATCAGCTTAAATTTTACATGAGCCCTAGTTTGCTCCACATTGGTCTGAAAAGATCCAACAAATTTTCAATTGTTTAGTTAGGTGCTGTTTTTTTCACAATTATTGAAATATCTTGATTTGTCGTACTTTTTATTATACTTCTATATAATTAAAAAATCACTATTTTACCCTTTACATATTTTGAATAAACAAGCATTTTTGTCATGTAGTCATAAATTCTGCCAAAAACCAGCAACAATTCAAATTAACCCGATTACGCGTGAAGTCTCGTAGTTTCTTTTCGTATTTCGTATACAGTACATTCACAAAAAATCCAATTTCTCAAGTTTAATAAAATTCATATTGCACAGCAAAGAAGTTTATTATATTCAGTTGTAAATTTGAATTGCAGTTGCGATAAAAAATTTTGTGTAATGTTCAGTGGTTTTCGAGATACAAACGTTTAAAATCTGTTGTACTGCTGCAGCACAAGTTGAGTAGACTATCGTACCCAAAGAATGCATTGAGCTTTTATGGGTTAATATTCGCTTTGCTTATTGCGACAACTTGAGCTTACCTTATTTCAAAAAATACACTTTGGTTGCCGAGAGGCCGATATAAAAAGCCCTGATTTACAATAACCAACGAAAGTTTTACTTTCAGAACGAAAGCTCAAAAATATCTGGGTTTTGGGCTGCACCCGGTTTGCAAGAGCTTTTACAAAAAATCCATCGATTTCTGTTTCGAGTTTCATTTCGACCAAGATTTTAGAGAGGCTGATTTCTAATTGTTCCAAGCAATTTCATACCTCCTGTTTTCAAAAAAAAGCAACCTTTCAACGTGAGAAATCAGCTATCAAAAAACCAACCTTAAGCTTACTGTTTTTTGTAAAGCCGAAGGTGAATTAATTAACCTAACAGCATCCCAAAACACAGCATGGTTCCATAACTTTACTTTCAAGCTGCTATATTTGCAATCTAGCCGAACACTTTGACATAAACACGCAACTCTTAGCAACTACATGTTTTCCTTGAGGCCAAAAGCGACAAGTCTAACACGGCTCTTGTCGCATAAGTCATGGAACGCAGCGTTAATCTTTGACATGCTGATCATCAATGTCTTCCAATTTTGAAGTGACTTGAAACACATTGCTCACATTCAGGTTATTTGTTGAATTAGACATTTTTGCTGAGAAACCCAACAGCATGCGATTCTCTCAGATATATGCAAGGTCATGCTTGGCGCTGAACCATTCTCTGCATTAAATCTTTGTCCGGTGAACTTATAAAACAAACATAAATAAATGTAAAATTATGCGCCTGACCCGAAGTGGAATTCTAACGCCTACTCAAATTTTAAATACCTCTATCATCAGCATGATTTCCAGTGGACTGAAAATTTGAATCATAAACCATTTACTTTTCTATAAAGCTGCTACCATGCTCTCAAAACGCTGCGCTTGAACTTGCTCACTTCGGACAGGTAACTACTTTCTCCTGTTTCCACTTTACGCTGTTTTTTTTTTCGATTCATTTCAGGCAATCAGAGATTTGCCTATTTATCTCGACAATGCTTACCAGTGTGTTTGGATCACATTTGTTAGGATTTATGGTGTTTCGCCTCTGTGATTATGTGGCCTGCTCTGGCAGTCGGCCAATTGAAACATCTTTTACTGGAGTGCAATTTATAAGTCGGTTTAAACCCAATTTAAACCGATTTTGGTTTTTTATTGCAACATTGCGCTGGTCGGCATCGCCACTATGGCGCCGCATGGGTGAAATCAATTAAAGAAAATATGGGGCGCCATTTGTTCACCGCTGATTACACATGTTTTAGGACAACATTTATGACTAAATCAAATGCATTTGTTTAAATGCACAAATACATTTAACATTTGTTTAAATGTTTATAACATTTGTTTAAATGTTAACATTTGTTTAAATGTTTTTAACATTTGTTTAAATGTCAACATTTGTTTAAATGTTTTTAACATTTGTTTAAATGTACAAATACATATGTCACTCAACCGTATCATTCACATATGTCACTCAACCGTATCGTATCGTTCTTTAAAGGGAATGTACTGCGAATAACGCTTTTCCGATAGATTTGGTCATTGGACCATCAAGTGATAGGTTTGCGACAGACTCGTTTGAAATGGGCGACAGGCGCGACATAGTTAAAATTCTTGAAATGGGCGAGGAAAAGCAGAGGAAAAGTTTGGCGAATGATAAATCGCTCAAAGATGTTGTAACTTATATTCATAAAAAGACTGCGAGTTTAGCACTTATAGTTACATTGCATGTAGCATGGCCGAAACGAGTCGGCATTTACAGTAAATTGATTAAACAAGATAATAAAGAAAATATACATCATAGGATATAAAATTAAAAAGGTTTTTTAATGTTTTATCCTATGATTAGGGTGGCCATACGTCCCGTTTTAGGCGGGACAGTCCCGCTTTTTCAGGCCTGTCCCAGTTAAATTATGGAATGTCTGGTGTTTTCGCTCAGTCATGCAGCACTGCTTGACCTAGGGTATGCCAAAGTTAGCCGTGATAAACTAGGGCATGTTGGCAGCAAACCCTACCTGAATGATGATTCCGGCCGAAAATGACAACAAACGGGCAGCGAAATAGGTGGTTACCTTTTTTTTTTTGGAGATCCACCCCACCGTAGGCGCGACCGCGGTCTTGAGCGTCCCGATTTTGATCTAGAGTCTATAGTAAGCCCAACTATTTGGCTTCGTGAAAGGCGGCCATCCACTGTCCCGTTATTTGCTCATGCAAAAACGGGACGCTCAATTGGAGGTCTGTTCCGCCTAAATCGGAACGTATGGCCACCCTACCTAGTCATAATAGCAGTCTGCAATAAGCGTCCCGGTTTTGCATTTCGAAAAATGGCCAGCCTACCTATGATGTATATACAGGGTGTCCCAAAAAGATGTACTCACCGTTTGACCTTCTAGTAATCATACATTTTGTGTGTAAGTAGATGTGTCTTGACAAATGTGCAATCCTAAGAAGTTAAATTAATAAGAAAATAATAAAAAATAAACAAATTAATATAAGTAATAATAAAGATAAACAAATTAATATAGAACCCATTATTTATTGTTATGTAGATGAATTTTTATACACGCAAATGTTCGAATTGCCTTCCTTCATTTTCCAAACACAGCTTGTTGGGGCTCGTGGATGTTCGTTGTCTTCCAGAGCATTGCTTACTGACATTGTGTAAAGTTCCGTGAACTTCAAATTTCTCTTTGATGCGAGCGATGGTACGTCGCGTTGGTGGAGTCTTCTGAAACTGTCTGTTAAATTGTCTTTGGACTTCCATGATATTCTCGTGCTTCCAGTAACACTTTAAAATAAATTTCTTTTCTTCAAACGTTAGTTGAGCATTTGCCATTATGAAGGGTTGCCTATATCTATATCTAAAATAGAACAAACAGTATGTAATTAATTGTCTGTCAAAGAGTGAGCACATCTTTTTGGGACACCCGAACAAACAGTATGTAATTAATTGTCTGTCAAAGAGTGAGTACATCTTTTTGGGACACCCTGTATATACATACATAGTCTTTCATAAGTATCATTATTTTCTGCAAGAAACTGGCAGACTGAGTTCATTGACTAACAGCATAAATCTATACAGCCTATGTTGCACTTTTGCTTCCAGCAGTCATCCTATATCCTATCCAGCAGACATCTTGTAGTAAGAGACTCGGACTTTTGCGGTTGGTGGTTTAATTTGCTGCAGACCACATGTTTCAAGAATTTTAACTATGTCGCGCCTGTCGCCCATTTCAAACGAGTCTGTCGCAAACCTATCACGTGATGGTCCAATGACCAAATCTATCGGAAAAGCGTTATTCGCAGTACATTCCCTTTAAAGAACGATACGATACGGTTGAGTGACATATGTGAATGATACGGTTGAGTGACATATGTATTTGTACATTTAAACAAATGTTAAAAACATTTAAACAAATGTTGACATTTAAACAAATGTTAAAAACATTTAAACAAATGTTAACATTTAAACAAATGTTATAAACATTTAAACAAATGTTAAATGTATTTGTGCATTTAAACAAATGCATTTGATTTAGTCATAAATGTTGTCCTAAAACATGTGTAATCAGCGGTGAACAAATGGCGCCCCATAAGAAAACGCTGATAAAGTTATTGCACAGAACTCTAACTGTAAATCTACAAATGGAACAGCTTTCCGTGGTTTACTTGACGGCAATGTTTGTGGTCATTGGCTGCTTTTTATTTTTTAAGCGTTAAAGCTGAGCAAGCTGGTGAAAGAATATTTATCGCACATACCTCTTTTTCAATATAACTCCAAAGGGCCATTAACACTAAGGAGAAAGACGACAATAAATTCAGAATCTATGACCTTGCTTTCTGCAGAAAGTGATTAAAATCTTGTTTATAAAAATAGAAAATATTTGCAAACGATTAGGCTTGCATAATGAATCCAATGTTGTTCAAGTTCAAGATCGATTAATAGTTAAAAATAAAGCCTGTTGAAACTTCTTCAAAATTGAAAAAACCTCTCCATCGCGATTGATTATTAGTGGTATTTTTCAAAGTGGCATTATCTTCTGAATTATTGAGTGTTTGCAATATGTAGTGGCGTTTACAGTGCTTGTAAAACAGCAAACATAAACAGTAATCGAAGAATTAAGCCAAACCTATTTAGTGAAAAGAAGCACAAAGAAATATTTTAAAGGACTGTGAAGTGACATTACTGTCTTCGAGTCAACAGTCACCCATAAATTTGGACAGCATTGGCGCAAGCTGTAGTTTGAACGCGAAACGTAAGCTTTTAGGAAAACGTCGACTTTGCTCAGTAATGCGCTATTGCGATGTAACGTTCTGAGCTCTCAACCACAGTCTTTTGATGACAAGTTAAATATTCACTCAATCTCATCACACTCAATAGATTTGAAAAGATTTGAAACAATTGTTCTTCCTTCTAGGACTCGCAAACCAATTCAAGAGACGAAACTCACCAAGCAACAATTTGAAATACACCACTGAGGCCCACTGATTAAAATAACGATACTGGAGAGATAGCAGTTCACCCAACGGACGGTTATGAAAACTTTTAATAAGTCGAAAGTTACCAACTTAACTATTAATGTTGATTGACCCTTTCAATATTTAGTTGCCTGATGACAGTCGACAACAAAATAATTCTAGCTACAGCCAGGCACTCCTTGTTAATCTATTAAAAGTTCACCCTAAATTAATCAATCTATAGTATAGATTCTATACTGGAATTTACTGTAATTTTTTAGGAACTAGTTGGCAACAATCCGGAGCAGCGAAACTGGAAAGGAATTTTGATCGCTTTCCTCGTTATTCTTATTGTTTGTGGCTTCATTGTTCTTGCTGCAGTGCTTCTATCGAAAGGTTGGTAAACAGAAACGGAAAAATGACTTTAAATGACTTTTATAAATTACAAAAAGTGAAAAGGTTTATTTGTATATTCGACTTTTTTTCCATTAGCGTTATTGTAATCTAAAACGTTTGATTTTAGAAAAAATTTACCTCTAGATTTGTAATTATTTATAAACATAATTTCTTCGAGAACGCTAGACTTGCGTTTAAGTTTTAGAATGGATCACTAGAAGATTCAAAATTGATAGAACAATTTTTATCATTGATATTAGAAATTTTTCATTTCTTCCATTAGCTCTTATGATGTTGTATCAAAAATTTATCAAAGCAAACTTGGTTAGTACAACACTGACATTTGAACTCTAAAAATTGGTTGCACGTAACTTATATGACTGCAACACTGATCTGTACTCTTTTTCGCATGATTATTGCAGACGAGCAACATAATCCAGGGGCATTTGTTAAACTAAGTGACGTCATTGACGGTGGATGGAAAAACGGTTTCGCATCTGATGCAAAATGGGTGGGAAAAAATTTGATTTGGAAGGATTTTTATGGAAACGTTTTGAAGAAATCATCACCAAACGAAGTACCTGAAATTCTGCTTTCAAACAAAACCCTGGTAATTTCACATACTGTTTATCAGCTGCACTTGCACAAGTAAACCATGCTCACACTTTAGGCTATACTAAGTGATGATAAATCCTTCAAAGTTGATTGCATGTATTTACCAGGCAATTTAACCAGCTGTGTATGTACACAAGTGCCTCCAAAAAAGGCTTAATAAATGTTTGTTTATGCTTGAAATCAATATGGGTATAATAATAATAATTTCAATCTTTAGCCTGCAACTAAAAGAAAGAAATCAGTAAAACTGTTGTCTTTTAGCTATTGTCCTTTTCCCGTCCGAGCAAAAAGCAAAGAATAGCTTATAGACAAAAAATATTGCAACTAAGTACGTGTTAATGTATCATTAAATGTTTTGTAAATCTTTAATCTTTCTCCGACACAATAAGTCACCTTCCATTGTGACTTTCAAAGCTATGACTTTGGCTTCCTTCAAAAAAGAAATTTTATTTCATCAGAGATGAAATGCTTTTTTACTAATTTGACGGGACAGTCGCGGTAAAGACCTTTTTTTGGACATCAATATTCCCAGAGCCATATCAGGAAACTTATTTGCTCTCTCTACCAGCACAATAACTTCAAATAACATTTTTTGTTTTTCTGAGGATGAAGGGCGTGCATTGGAGCTCCCCTCCGTACGCCAGTGCACAAAGTGAATTACTTTTAAATAAGTTACAATTCTACTTAAATCTTACGTGATGATAAAATATAGAGATAAGCGCTTTAGCTAATTTTAATACTTGTTTTACAGCAAGATGTAAGTATTACTGGCTTCTCGATTTCCAGAGATCTCCAATACTCTCTCTTGTCTTACAATCGAAAACAAATCAGCAGTTTTTCCCACACTGCTTCTTATATCTTGTACAACTTAATTAGCAAGTAAGTGATGATGAACATTAAAACACCTAGTGTGTTACGCCACTATTAGTAAGAACACCAATCCAACTGCTTTGGGCAATGACTGACGAATTAAGAAAATTTTGACTTGATTGTTGATAGAGGCTTTTCATGTAACGTTTGTGCTCTAGGCTAATAGTGTTATCACCGGGCATAATCAACATCATAATCTAGAGGGTATATTCTTAAGGAATTACTTATTTATTTTCACCAAAATCATTTACACCATCATGACATATTACCCAAATATATGACGTAAAGAAGTTATAAGAAACTTCTTTAAGGCAGGTTACTTTAAACAACAACTTCTTCTTCCTCAGGATTGAGAAACTTCTTTTCTAGAATTGGGGAATTGACCCTTCAAAAATTTGCGAGAAGCTTTTCGTGTCATGGTTTTTGTTTCTTTCACCAAGAAAAAGCTGTAGCTACAGTGCTACAGAGGTTCTGAACAATCTAGTCTAGTGGCACATGGTGAGACAAAAATAGCATACCATCGTCTTCAATTTGCTGCACAGTTTTTCTGGAAACCCATTTTGCGTATGAATTTCTGAACAATTACATAACAGATATATAAATATTTATGTTAGATTTTCTTTTAGCACTTTTCCGGGGAAATTTAAAATTTGAAAATCTTCCATTATTTTGTTAAATGCTATTGTTTATCACATTCAATCTAAAAGGTTTTACGCCAAACAGTCACTGCAGGCTCTGACCAGCAATCAGACTTTCATTTGCAGGCTTGGTTTTTCTATTTTATTAAGATATGCTTCAACCCAAAGTCCCATTTGTATTAAAGTTCTCACTTTTCTGCCATTAAAAATGTATTTGATAGTTTCAACTTGATAATCTTTAATAACTTTTGCTAACTTTCAAATTGATTTTGCTGCTAACTTCGCTAGCGTAGATTCAACTAGGAAAAAAGCAGGACTATCTTAAATCTTTGAACTTTTTTTCGAATCTTAATATATAGCTAATTTCGTATTTAAAAGCAAAAACTTCTTGCAGGTTGCGCTATTATTTTTTAAGATTTAACCTACCGATGTCTTTAATTTATTGAGGTTTTTTTTTGTAAATTCTATTGAGATTAATTGCATGAAATTGATTGTATGTTGCAGTCAAAACCCATTTTACGTAATATATTTATAATGCAATAGTGCCTGAAAAACTCCAAATTATAATTTTGTGATTTGATTCAAAAAATTACTTGAAACACTGAAAGTTTCTGAAATTACTTATCTAATCCTTCCTGATGTTTGTCCCTAAATCTGGTTCTTTAAAGAATTAAAAAATTTGCTAAAAAGCTTATTTACAGTGGTGGTAAAAAGATAAGACGAGATAATTTAATTAACTTATGATTTCTCAAATTTCTGGATGGTTCTGCACCATTGCTAGGTAACTACGTCGAATTTTGTAAATTTCCAAGTTGGGGAGGAATCTCACAATTATAGTACTTCATATGTACATCCGGTTCTGATCACCATTGTAGGCTATAGAGCAACATTCTTCCCGGGTGTGTGTCTGTGTGTTTTACATGCTCCGAAACTACTGCGCATGCAAACATTAAATTTGGCACGATTGATCACCTCTTCAGGGTCAGTATCATAGGAGGTTCGTGACATCACAATGATGTCATAATAAAAGATAAGCTTTTAAATTTGCTTTTTGACAAACAGACTTTTTTTGGCAAAAAAAAGCAAGCCCTTAATTCACCAGCTTTCAAAAATTTCATCTCTTTTGGATCAAAGATGACGTCACGGCAAAATTTTGGTTGCACCATTTGTTCTCTGTATTTTCTCAAAAACTACTGATCGCACAAAGGTTTTTCCGGAGACTAATTTTTCCAGCAATTAAAACTTTTTTTCCGGAGACATTGACAAAGTAGTTTCGATAAGAAAAAAATCTACAGCAGTGTTTCCCAAACTTTTTTGTCTGCTGTCACAGAAAAAAAGCAAAACAAATTTCACTGCCCAACAGCCACATGAGTCTATTCATATTTGTCACGAGTAGCATTACAGGTGATAGCAAGAAAGGTAATGACTTTTTTTTCAGAGATCACTATTTTTTCGGACAATATAACACAATGTCCGACGTTTTTGACCATTACTTTATGTCAGCATTTTTGGCTGAAGACTTGCAAAAATATCAAGTATTTTAAAAAAACCCGCGGCACAGGTGCATATTTTTTATGGCACAGAGTTTAGGAAACACTGATCTACAGTAATTTAAGCTGAGCTGACCATGCAACTAGTGCTTGTTTTTTAAGCATACAGGGTGTTCCAAAAGTCTTGGGCACATTTTGATGTTGAATATGTCAAAAATATTAAGGAAATAACAATGCATCTGATATATTCTAAAAGCTTGCAGTCTCAAGTTTTTCATAGAATGCTCAAAAATGTTCAATATGAACACCGTTAGTCGCACGCCACACTTCAAGCCGATAGTCAAATTCCTGCTAAAATGCGTTCCAGCATTGTGTTGTCTATGATTGCAAGTTGCAACAAATTACGTTATTCGGCCTTGAGTTCAGCTACATCTTTTGGAAGGGGAAGGCGCATAGACCAGTGCTTTCACGAAACCCACAAAAAGAAGTCGCAAGGTGTGACATCTGGAGACCTAGGATATCAGGGCAAGAGAACGCGATCATTAAGTGTCGCTGAATCAGTTTTTGAAAGTTCAAGGACACAAAACGCTTTTTCTGGTTGAGTGAAAGCCATTGGTGGATCTAGGTTATATTAGCTATTAAAGCTACATGAAAAAATTATCAGCATGACAAAAAAACTCAATGAATTTAGCATTAAAATGACAACAGTTTCATTCAACCACCATTCATAGATCAGCAGAAATGAGGACTTGAAATGTGCCCAAGACTTTTGGAATACCCTGTATTAAGCATCCTACTAAGCATGCTTCTTTTCTATTTTTTTGAACGCTCTAAACTCGCTCTATGATGTCGTAATCTTGTCTGGTACCATTACAGTGAAAAAAGCAGCAGGCAGCAGCAACGCGTAAAGTTTTCTTTTGCTGTTATTTTGAAAGCCGACAACTTATCTACTGCCTGTTGAAGAAGAATGACACATCACAGTATTCACACAGCCGTTGGTCAAAAAACCTGTTTTTTAGTAATACAACGGCAAATCACACTACTTTTGTGCAGTCATGTTGTAGCCAAACCGATCTTAATCTCTCAATCATATTAATCAAATGTAGTCATATTAATCAAATTCAACTTTGAAATTGACAAAGTTGAACAAATTGACGATTTCTTACGGTGAATTTAAAGGAATCACCGCAATTATCCTCATATTTAACACAAAAGCCTGGTTCATGGATAATACCCTTTAACCATAAATTAAGCTATTGCAATAATTTTGCTGTTAGTGATTGAGTTTGGCTTGGTTTGCTCTTCCCCTGTTATGCGATTATGCCTGAACCCAGCGACATACGCACATCCCTAGATGTCAGGTCATGCAAATAGGCATGCCAAGAGTTGTAGGTAGCATGCCAAAAATTTAGCAGCTTCTTACTGAAATTACGCAACAATCATTTTGGTGCCCCCTCCCCCACAACTTTGCATTTATGCTTCCAAGCTAATCGTAAAATAAACCATTTAAAGTTTGTGGAATTTTTAGCTGTTTCAATTGTAAGCATGACCAGTTTCGAAGTATGCCTATGTTGAAAACAGGGCTAGCAAGACAGGAAATTCAGAAACTTGAGTAGAAATATAGCGGCTATTCCCTACCCCCTTATAATATTTTTTTGATCGATTTCTTTCACAAAAACAATATTATCGCTTTTGTGACGACAATTGGTTATGCCAAGAAATCATCCAATATTTTTAACCTCGGCATTACTGACGGAGGCCCTGTTATTGTATGAACTTAACTGCAAGTGTTTCATTTTAGGTTAGTTTGGTTTTTCCCTGGGTGCGTTTACACCAGGATTAAGCAATATGCGTGCAGCCAGAGGCGTTAGCTCATACAAATACGCCTGCAGTTACGATAAAGTAGTTGGTTGTGGGCCAAATATTTAACAGCTTTTAAAAATACATATCAATCCCCTTGCGGCTCATTCACAACTTAGGTATGTTTTTCAAGCACTTTTCAAGCAACTTTTCAAGAAATTTTCAAACACTCAAATGAACATACAAAGTTTATTAAGTTCAACTTTTTGAAAGATAATGTAACATATGTGTTACATGACTGTTATTTGTTATATCATTATGACGTAATAAATATCTTTCTAAAATTCTTGTAATTTTGTTGTTACCAAACAATTAAGGAATTGTCTCAAATTTTATGAATTAGAATCTTATGATCCTTAAAGCGTGAAGGACGCCCATGCCAAAAGTAGCACAAGCAAAGCGTTGCCAGGAAATTGAGAAACTTGAGAGAATGTAGCGGCTATGCGCAACCAGATATAACGACTTTTTTACTCAATTCCCTTTCGAGTAACGATAATTCGCTGAGTCAAAATAACATTATATTTATTACTATTTTCACAACTGTACATTGGATGAAGCCGGCTTGGCCGGCCAAACATGGTTAACCTGGATATACTGATGGAGGGTCCTGTGGGCGACGCCGGCACGGCCGACTAGTAAAAAGAATCGTAGTAACCTAAATTTTCAAAGTAGAAACCAATATTGACCATCGAAACATCATTATTATTATGGTATTAATAATTTTTATTTTCGTTTAAAACAGCAAAATAGAGAACCAAAATTCAACAGCAGTAGACAAAAAAAGAACCAGATGGCAAAAGCGATATACGTTAAAACATGCATAATTAAACTTATTGCAACTAAACCAAATTGAATTTGATCCATGGCCATCGTACCTGCAATGCATAGCCATCGCACCTGCATACATGCACAACAAAATAATCAAATCTAGTAAAATTTAAAATTAGTGCGAAGTATCTTTTTTTCTTGCTCTGGATAGACGGCTCTGCTCCTTTTTCTTTTGGCAAAGACGGCTCTGGCGTACTTGGCAACTGCTCCCTCTGTGGTACTGAGGCCACTCTTTTCTTTTCAGCAGGCCCAGTATGCTCAAGTTGTTTCTGCTGAAGCCCACGCCATTCTGCATGCTCTTTGCTGGTTTCGGAAGCACCAACAAGTCTGCCACTTCTCTTCTTCTATCTGACTCTCGTTCTGTCCTCGCCACCCTGTCCTATCCTCCATCTTTCCTTTTACGTCAATCTCTCTGGCAGATCTGGCAGGAACTGTCTTCTCTCTCCTCCTGTTTTATCAGGCTACAGTGGATCCCCGGACATTCGTTTCTCCTGGAGAACGACACGGCTGATGAGCTGGTCATACGGGTAGCGCTACTCGTGCCCTCTGCAATCCCTTTTAGTCTCTCTCCTGTTATCTCTCGCATCCACTCTTTTCTTTTCTCGGACTGGAGACGTACTGTTTCATTTAAATTATTTGACACACAAGTTCCCTCGATTTCCACCAAGGAACTTGTGCTCCCTTGTCACGCTGACTGTGTTCTTTCTCGTCTTCGCTGCAACGGACACAGCATTCTGTTAATCTCTAATCAGGATTGGCAGAATCGAGAATTCTTTGTGCAGCGCCTGTGGACACTCGTCCCAGGATACCTCTCATCTCATTCTGCATTGTCTAGCTACGGCCTCTTTGGGCCGCTCGCTCTTTGGTGACTCTCTGTCTCTTTACGACCTCTGGCCTAGACCTTGGGGAGTTGTCCGGCTTCTGGGGCTCCATGATATTCCGCCATGCCTCCATCTCCTCGTAAGGAGTCAGGTAACAACAACAACAACAACAAGTCTATTTTTGAGAATTTTGATTGAAAACGAGTCACATTTTGGTAACTTTATAACTTATTACAAAAATTGGACATTGCTCATGTCCAGTTTTTGTCATTTAATGACCACATGTGTCTTGTTGAGATAATAGCAAAGCCTTTGCATCTTCAGTTTGATAATGGAGTCTTTCAATCCGCTTTCAAGTTCTGAATTTTATTGATCTTTGCTTTTTATTATTAATATTAATTTTCAGTTGCAATCAAATTTATTTCATACAAACAATAAAGTGAAATAAAATTGTAAACATATCTGCAAATGTTTCGATTTAGGTGTAACCTTGCTTCAAATGTTTTGCATTGATAGAAATCTCTGATATATCTGATAATTTATCACATGATTTATTCAAGCGTTAGGGCAAAGTGATCGCAAGTATTAGCTAACAGCATGCTAAAACTCTTGTTTCAGTCATCGATTTTTGCTAAATAAACAACACTACGAATATTTTCTTCATTCGAAAATAAAATTGTACTTTTATAATATTTTTTCTGCTTAAGATTTTCCAGTTAAGCGTCAAAGCAAACCTGATTTTTTTAACTTCCTGAATGAGATGTATCTTTCACGAAATAAAGATGGTCATCACGCATGCACTGGAGTAAATTTGGTGAGATTGGAGAGTTAAATCTCCATGAAAATTGTACATTTGTAAATTGAAATGCAATTTATGACAGTTTTTTTTTTTAAGAATTCTCAATAGTTTAATAACACTTTAGCACATGTGGGACAGTTGCATGCAAAAATCAATAACATGCAACTAATTCTGTTACTGTTTATTGAAGCCGAGACAACTTGCTTTGCCAATGATTATACTCAGAATCAATTGATGTACGGTACCCTGACGGACGACGCTGGAAAATCCGACTAGTATCTTATATCAGTCGGATTTTTTGTTTACATCTTCATGTGTTTCCCCATAGGCTAAGTGTAAATTGAACAAAATTTCTACCAAAGCTTGCGTTAAATTAATAATTTATTCAAATTATAGATTTATGAATAATTGATAATAACGTCACTTGCTACACTCACAAAGAAAAGAGCATTACATTACAAATCGATTTCTTGCTTTCGACTCAACTTTTATCTGGAAATCATTAGCAAAGCTCTACAGAATACCATGGATATGAACAGAAATTGTTGAAGATGATAGACAACATAGCAGTGTTCTTGAATTATTCTTTTGTAGCTTTGTGTTGAATATCTCCCTTAAATACAATCATCTGGAATAGCCCCTTTGGCTAATCAAAGTATAAAGCAAAAGTTCATGGTTAGTAATAAACAAGCATATCAGCAACGTGCTTCCCAGGGGACGGGTTCACCTTAACAGAAAATATTATTACTATCCTAAAAATTCTGCTTTAAATTTTGTTTTTCTATACACGCTTGGGAATGGTTTTTGGCCTTCTACGGAAGCAATGCATGTTACCATTCATGCTGACCCCAACAGGAAAAGTATTCGTAGTTTCTTTCAAACGTACATTCATGAGGAAGTTCGAATCTAAATCTTTTGAATTGATCAGTTGGAAAACCTTGCACAGCAGCCTGATGAGCTGCATAATATCGTCGCCAACCGGCGTGTTGGTGCAGTAATCAGGGAGTCCGCTCCGATTTTGACGGACCTGATACCAACTACTTTGTCGAGTCAAACTAAAGACTTCAAAAGTGCTATTTGCAAATCTCTTGTTTGGTAATCAGCAATAGAAGTAATATGGAGATTGAAATATAAAAGTAATTTCACTCAGTTTTGATTAAAAGCAATAAAGTGGGCCTAAGTGGTTTTAGCACATAGCCACTACCGACGTAACAGCAATTACAGCAATATTGTCGCCAATCTGACCACAAATTTACATACAAAATATATTGATGCTGTTTAAATGTTTTTTAGAGAACGAAGAGATTTTTTGCATGAAAGTGCCATAGACACCTTTCCACTGGTTGAGTTTGGTCCTGTGGGGAGTCAGCTGATATATATTGTTAATGGAAGTATATGGTACAAACCAGATGCAACGTCATCACCAGATAATCTGACCGACTCGAAAGAAAAAATCTCAAATGGAATTGCATCGTTTCAGTACGAAGGTATTTATGTGCTGGTTTTCCCAGATTGTTGTGCTTTATACTCTTGGTTATTGTTGTTATTGTTTGTAGACTCGCTGCATCATAATAAAGGTATTAAAAGTAAGACAAATTCGTTATCCTCGTTGCTTCTCAGTTTTTAACTTTTCACATTTTGCTATTACCAAACCGTTTTTAGGGTTGCTTTGATAAATTTTCCCCATTTTGAAATAGGTAGACGAAATCACCATAATTAGATGGCCTGTGCCAACAGCACTGAACTGTTCGTATTTATAGTGACGTTTGCACGCATTTGCACAAGCGTTTGATTCATGGTCATGGTCACCATAGCAACAGTATCCCCATCTACTTAACCAATCATTACCGACGTAATACTTGAAGCTGAACAAACTTGCTCTCATTTGCGAACGTATAAATTTAAGGAGTGTTTTAAACAGGGAAAGAAGTCTTAATAAGCAAAGATCTTTTTCGAAATTTTTCCTTTCAAGGACTAGAAAAAATTTTATGATTATTTTGCATCATGTTCAAAGTACTTTCTGAATGTTACTTCATGTTTTTAATTGCTGAATTGTTGTTTTAAATCGTCTTTTTATAAATAATTACCTGGAGTTTTGAATGAATGTGATGCCCAACTTTGAAATTCTGACTTTAAATGTTTGTTTGATATCAAGTATTGTAGCACATAGAGTTTTTATTGATAAAATGGACTTTTGCGAAGATTTTGTTGATAAAGCCCCTTCATCACATCGGTTTTGCTTGGAGTGGATGAAGTCCTATTTTTCGACTTTTCGGGGCCGAAGCAAATCGAAGGTTCTGCAAAAAAATTTAGCGTCGGGGCACTTGATTTCAGATGGTGATGTCGAGGACTTGTCTCATAGGAGATATCGCCTATATCGCCTTGATCATATTCACTGCCTTGATTCTTCGATTCGTTGTACGTTTGAAGACTTTAAGCTTCTGTCAACAGAATTGACAGAGCAGAATACTTCATTAATAAGGGGCTTCAAACTACAACCTTAGATTTCGTTGTCAAAAACTTAATTTAACACTAGAAAGATAACACATGATAAAAAAATTTTGCAAGCTTTCAGTTTTTTCTTTAACCCATTTATCAAATATATTAATTATATTGTGTTTGCATCATTTGGATGCACAAAAAATGATTTGCTGATTTTTTTTATTGATCATGGCTATCTTTTTATTTTTTGCTTTGTGCATTATGTGGATACGCGCTGGTAGGCTAAGTTATAGAATGAGAAAAAATACGTCACAAATGTAAACAGTCTACGGTTGAATCTGATGGAAACAACATTACTTTTACACAGTTAATGACAATGTTACACTGACAATGTGCTATGATTAGCAAATCTTACATGTCCTTTCTGGTCTACTAGTAGTAAGAAACAATTTATCTTCTTGCGCTCATAGATAGTCATAACGGATCTAAATAAAGTTGACAAAACTCTCCTTTAAGCGAAAAACCGTTTTCCTCCATCAAAAAATGCAACTTTTACAAAACTATCTTTGATTATGACGTCATGGTGACGTCAAAAATTCCTTATAACACTCACCTTTGGGGTGCGATCAGTCGTGCCAAGTTTGATGTATGTACGCCTGGTAGTTTTATAGGACTTATTACACAGACACACACAGACAAAATTGCGCTTTACAGTGAAGATATGACTTAGCTATTGCAGCTAATAAGATCTCATGATGTAGGCGCCCTGATGAGATCTTAGTGATATAAACATACTTGTCGGAGTCCGTTGTTTTATGATGTTACACTGCGTACCTTAAAAAGTCAGTAGTTTGATGGTTCGATTCTCCTCCGGGTTTCACAAAAACATTTGTTTTGGATGATTGGTTTTTAGTTTGACTTTTAAGGTTCAGTAATTCTGCAGTAGATTGGTTCGTTCATTTCAATAATAAAATTTTTCATCAAAACTCAAAGCAAAGATATATTCAATAGTAAATCTCATTGGACCAAAATATGATAATGTTCTATGTCTGCAACAGTTAAAACACCGTAACGTGCTATCACAATTAGGTATTGGTATCTTATACCTTTAAAAGGTCACGACGGAGGTTAACACTACTCATACAACTAAGTACTTTTGCCTTCGCATTAATTACTTACATAACAAAATATTTGCTATTCTGCGGAAGACAAAATATGATCTTCATTGTTGAAAGATATTCCTACTGGAGCTTGTTTCTTTCAGGGCAACTATCCTTGTTATAAAGTTGCACTGCGTTGTGGATATTCGTTTTGATAGGAAACATCCTTACATCCCCGCCGAATAGTACCAGTTTTTATACGAAATAATTAGGTAATTGTCAGTATTTTGGCCTATGCAATTTACCCCTGCCGTGCACTGGTTGTAGCATTAAAGTGAGGTTGGTTATTCAATCAAAATTTACCTCATCTATGTGACAGTCAGCTTAAAGTTTTTTCAATGGAAAAACTGAATCAAAATTTGAAATCAATTTGACAACTGTATTTTGTGGTTCCAGCAACGACAGCGACTGTGATTTTTGAACTTCAACAATAATTATAAGAACCTCTTAAAAGCTTTGCCAGATTTTTGGGATCCATTACAAAAATTTTTTTTGTGCTAAATAGTTTTATTTTAGTCTGTATTTTTACTCTGCAACGTACAGACGAAATTATATGATGAAGAAAATTACTGTCAAACTGTAAATTTTTGGTGAGGTGTCCCCAGTAAAATTGGATATAGCCGTAAAAGCTGCTGTAGCACCAAGCCCAATATATTTGTCTTCGATTTTTTTACCAATAATATGACTCAAACTGAATGAGATAGCCTAAACCAGGAGATAACAACTTTTTCTGTGGCCGTACCTCCACATCATTCAGTAAAATACCTGTTAATGCAAACAAGTAAAAAAATGAACTTCTTATTTCTTGAAAGCTAATTTTGTGCCTTTATTTGTACGTCGTAAGGGCTGCGAGTACCCCAAGTAGAGAAACTCTGGCCTAAATCATCGCTTTAACTTAGGTGTGCAACCTGCAGCCCGCCACCTGAAATTTTTGTAGCCAGGGGAAAAAATTTAAAAATTGTGGCAAAACTGAAGCTATAAAATTTTGGCAAAATACTAATCTCCAATAGAAAAAGAAGGTCATCACTGACAAAACTAGGGCATTTTGGCAACTTTACAGCGGTAAAAACTGTCGTCTCCCAAAAAAAACCTTCACTGCCATATCTCATAAATACTGTCACTAATCAATGCTGATGAGCTAATTTGAGCTCGGATACGAACTTCAATAGGCCAATGAAATTTTCAAAACGTCAGAAATCGGCCCTCCTGCCAAAAAGGTTGCACACCCCTGGCATAACCAATTAAGCAACAAATTTTGCAGCAAAAGCGCCCATGCTTTCTGTTAGAAATTAGTTGACGTCATGACATCTGAAATACAAAGCTATGCTTTCAATGACCCCTAGATCGATGGCGTAGCAAATGGTGTGGGGTGGGCGACACGCACAGGGCGGCCATAAAAAGGGCTGCTATTTTTGACAGAGTGAGACAAAATTTTACTTGTGCTCGAACATTGGATTCCAACATCGACATTTTTAATTTGCTTCACCGAAAATGAGGCAGTATGTTTGAATAGTCGAAACCCACGCAGCACCACTGTCATAAATATTGGTCAATTGCTGCCAAATTAAGAAAAAAGCCTATTTAGCTTTGCAAAAGGCAGCCATACTTTCACAAATTTGTTCTCTTTTAGAAGATTTAAATCAATCACAAAGTAAAAACATCATAACAGGCTAGAAAACACTTGAAATTGGAAAAAATTTTTTCCATTAAAAAATATTTAAAATACTTCAAAGTTTACCTAATGAGGTACGTGGGGAAAACAAATTGAGCCCACTCTGAATATGATTTTGAAAATAGTTGTCAAGCCTAATGATGATTAGGCGTGTAACATAACATGAATGAAATCCAAGCTTGCACTGTCAAGGCTACTTATAAATAAAAAAGTTTTTGTTTGCTCTTCATGGTAGCCTATTATGTATTATAAATCTGCTTTAACCTACAGCATATATTTTATATAAAGTTTAAATACTAAGCATGTCAAAGATTGATTACATGAAAAATATTACCCAGCAAGTGAGCAATGGCAATTAATCATGCTTTGAAATAGGTTTGGTGGGTTTTGTAAGAAGAAAGTTGATCCAATGGAAAAAAATGCTTTTGAGTGAGAATGATTAGATCTAAGAAAGCAACTATGTTTTTCACTTCTGCATTGCTATTGTTTTCGATTACATCTATCAAAATAGTTTATGATGCTTGCAACTTCATTTTTACAGAGGAGATTTTTAAAAGTCAACGAGCGATTTGGTTTTCTCCCAACGGCAAATATCTGGCTTACGCCAAGTTTGATGATTCGAATGTCCCTACAGACCATGTTACATCGTACTCACAAACCAGAGATCAAACGGTCGATTCTTATGTTTATCCCAAAATTTTTAAATTTCCGTATTCAAAGGTATTACGCTATAGCAATATTTTGATTTACAGTGATAAAAAGTTGTTTTTCTTTTGAGGCAGTTTGTTTTCCTATTTGCAATGAGATTAAAAGTCTGCTCACTCTTCGAGTGGCCAGTCCACTTGGTAATTGCTTTGTTTTAAACAAACAAACAAAGTTATACCAGGTGTTGAAAGAAGGGGTCTATTGTATGCACTATAAAAAGTGGTGTAAATAATGTTGAGAAAGAAACTGAAGCTTTTCAAATGTGGAAGCGATCATGCCGAGTAGAATCGTACTTAAGACCAGAATGCCCGAGGTAGTCATTTTGACTACCTGGCTATCGTAAAATTATAATATTTCCTCTGCTATTGCTGGCAGGCTGGTGCCCAGCAGCGACTTTTAATCATTTCGAGTACTTAATCGGATAATGACATAAAACTTAATAATTCATATCTTGCAGGGCCGCAAGGTCTTTCCTAAATGCGCAAGGTAGTCATTTTGACTACCAGCTGGGTTCCCATTGCGTAAATTGTGTCACAAGCAAAAATAATGAAGAAACACTATCCGCTTTTTTTGTTGATTACCAGCTAGATTCCCATTGTAAAAACTACGTCACAAACAAAAGCTATGAATAAACAAAAATAATTTTGCTTCAACTGCCATTTTTCCAGAAATCAAGTTACAGATTACAGTTATAGTTATGCTCCGAAGAAAACATCTAAGACCAGGTCAAATTCTTGCAGTTTTGGGTAATATTGAAGAGGATGTGTTTAAGTTTGATTCAGTGGATCTGAATCTGACGCTATTGACAGCGGGTCAGAGTCTAATGCTTCATATAGGCCTGAATTAGACTCCGGGGATAGTACTAGCAATGACGAGTTGGAAGAGAATATTTTAGGGAGCGTCAATTCTGGACTCAATTTGTCAGAGTGCACTCGTAAACGACCATGAATCAACAAGGTCAGGTTAAAGCAACAGTGCCTCCTCAGGAAAGTTATACTGCTACAGCTTCAACTGATATGAATCAAGCTAAACAGGAAGGCAGTTTGAATGCTGAGCTGGCGCCTGGCACTTCACAAACCAGAGTCTGCCTTCAAATCAGTGGTGGTGACGTAACTCAAAATGACGATACAGTTGACCTACTGATAGCTCCAGATGAAACAGAGTGGCATCAGCTTACTCCCGGTGAGCATTCTTTTGGAAGATTTTTGCAACCGAACATTTTGATAGAAAGTTCTAGCCCTTGCCTTATGCAAAACAGAGTGTGTGTGTGTGTGTGTGTGTGTGTGTGTGTGTGTGTGTGTGTGTGTGTGTGTGTGCTGGTAGCCCTGTAAGTCCCTGGCGTCTTTTCATAGATAACTTTATTGTCCACCACATCAGAAAATGCACAGTTACAGAAGCTCATCGACAAATGCAAAATCAGACTTTTGCTCTTACACTCGAAGAATTGGAGAGTTTATTGCTGTCATGTGCGCGCGGAGAGTTACAGGAAAAAGTGGCTTACCATTGCACGAGCTTTGGCCTGAAAAAGGAGTCTGCCATTGTGCAAAACAGCAATGGTTAGAAATCGCTTTTGTGAAATTCTCCACTTTCTTTGTTATGATGTAAAATCCAGTCATTCACAAAGATTGCAGACAGATAAATTTGTTCTTTTCTCGAAAGTCTGGAATCGATTTATAAGTAACGGTATTGTTTGCTGTAAACCTGGAGCTTTTATCACAGATGACGAGCAGCTTTTCCCTAACAAAGCTAGATGCAATTTACCCAGTTAATGGCTTCAAAACCAGACAAATATAGGCAAAAATATTGGTTAGCTGTGGACATGGACAGCAAGTACAGGGTGTTCCAAAATAAATGAAACCCACAACATTGCTAATACATATATTGATTTTAACCCTATTGTTTATATTTTTCAGATTTGATAGCAGTTATAAATAGCAATTGTTAGTTTAAAGCTCCATGGCTTGAAAATTGGAAGAAAAAATTTTTTGCTTCACGACTTGTAAAGAGATTAAATTCTTTGAGGCTGTTCAAATACGCTTCCGAATAAAGTTTAATTTCAACATTTAACCTGGAAAATCTTAGATATTTCTGTGGTATTGTGACTTTGAAACCTAAGGAACTGCAAATAAACGTAGCAAGAAATCAGAGAATCCATACAGTGGAAGAAAATTGAGTGCAAGATCTGCAGACAATGTGGAAGCGTGCAGAGTTTCTGTAGGCAAAAGCCCGAAAAAGTCTATTCAAAGGCGGAATAATAAGCTCGGTACTTCGCAGTCATCGTTGCATAGAGTCCTTACTCATGATCTTCATCTGTATCTTTACAGCATACAAATAAAGCGCAAACTTACAGCAAATGACATGAAGAAACGCAGAAATTTACATTACGCAGAACATTTGTGCAATAAAAAGAGAAGAATGTGCCAAAGTGATTACTATCTTTGCTCGCCAACTTCAAGAATGTCTGAGACGGAATGGTGGTCATTTGGAAGATGTATTTAAATAAACCTTAAAATTTAGCTAAAGTCTCCAAACTTTCAGTACTCAATTGTTGTCATGTGAGCTCACAGAAAATATTAACATTTTTAACGTGTATTGTTTTAGTAAATGGTAATCGAATTAATGGGTTTCAGTTATTTTGAGACACCCTTTACTTGGTAAATAACTTTCCTTTTCTTGGAAGAGATGAAACGCGTCTACAAACGAGCGAGTTGCTGATCATGTTGTTATGCAGCTCATGCAGTTCTTCCTCAATAAAAGAAAAAACGCAGCCACAGATGATTACTTCATTTTCGTGAAATTAGCAACTCAACTGAAACAAAAGCAAACAAGTCTTCTGGGAACAGTATACAAAATCAGGAAATAGGTGCCTTTATTACCGAGAAAGAAGAGTTTCACTCTTCCAAGCTCTATAAATCTGGGGACATTATTCTAACAGCGTAACAAGAAAAGGCAAACAGAAATGTATTGATCCTTAGCACAATGCACAAAGACATAAAAATATCAGACAATGCAAAAATACTCCAGAGACAGATTCCGGCTTCAATGAAACTAAGTACGGAGTTGATGTAGTCGATCAGATGGCGAAGAAATACACAGTTCGAAGTGGCACGCGTAGGTGGCCAGTGTGCTCTTTTCACAACACCCTAGACTTGGCTGCAATAGATGCCTGGATTTTCTACAGAGGGCTTACAAAGAAGAACATTGCTCGCTGAGATTTTATCTGCAAACTAGCGGAGGAGCTTCCTGAGCCATCAGTGCAGAACCGAAATTACATTCCAGCTCAAGGATCGCACACCGAAGATGAAACACACCCGAAAAAGTTCTGCCAAGTTAAAGTTTCCTGCAAGAAAGACCACTGTGTTGGTGTGTGTACTCAGTGTAGCAAATCTGTTGGTGGAATTTGCACAGACAACATTCAATGTGTATGCAAAAAGTGTAATGATGCGACAGATTATGCTTGACCGTTACTTTTAACGTTGTGTTGTACGAATAAATAGATGATTATGATTAATTCTATTTATGAGATTAGACAATGTACATGTATATGCAACTAGTGCTAGAGAATTGTAAAACAGAAGTGCATAAACCTAGCGTAAAAATTTACTATGATACTGCTGACAGCATAAGCATCACAAAACAAGTTTAGCGTAAACGCTTTAAGGATGACTTTCCATTTTCTTACTAAAATAGAATTGGTAAAGTCGAAAAAAGTATAAAAAAAAAACATGTTTCAGTTCACAACAGCGAAGGTAGTCAAAATGACTACCATTGGGCATCCTAGGTGGAAAAAAATCTGGGCATTCTAGTGTTAAGTCAGTACATGGCTAAATCAAATATTTGTGAGTTTCATTAATTTTGCTCTTTTTTCTTACAGAGCCAATAATGGTAAAAACGTAAAACGTCAATTATAGCAAATTTACAAAACTTTTAACTGTATAGTACAAAATAGTAGTAATTTTTCACATCTGTTGTTTTGAGACGCGCTAACGACGACTTCAGCAAATCCGGACACTGTTTTGATATTTGACCGCTCCACATAATCAGCTCTGTACTACGAGTTTTTATTTCGAAAATGCAAGTTTTGATTTTTTATCTCTATGTCTGTTTCAGGCTGGCCACTTGACTTCTCTTGTTTCCGTTCATGTTATTGATCTCTTAGAAAGAAGCAAAGTTCAACTGGAACGACCCATGCACTCACGGTTTGATAATTGGAAACATTTCGAAAAACTAAAATTAGATTTGCTCAATTTTTGACAGCATTTTCGTCATAATTGTAAAAAGTTACTATCCATTTTGCTGCAATATGTGAGAGCAATCTGCAGAAGACTACACTATGCGTTTTCATTACCAATGATACCCCCTAATACATTTGGGCTCAATACCTATGTTTGCTTTCAATTTAAATTTGAAAGATTCAACGTATGGAAGATTCCTATGAATTTTTAAAGAGTTTACAATGACAGACGATTAATGCTTTTTTGCATATGCAGCTGTACGGAAATCGCTATTTAACAAGGTTACTTCTGGGTTATCTTCTCCATATTAGACTAAACAAGTGGAAACAAGGCTATTTCAGCAACAAAAGCCAAAATTGTTTCCTTTCACCAAAAATGATATTTTTTAGAGTATATAAAATTATTAAAACTTTGTTTGAGTCAGAGAAAAGCAGCATTTCGTAAATTCTTTTTCAGCTGAAACCTCTTGAGCAAATCTAAAGAAGGGCCTAGTGCTTCACTTTTTTTCATTTTCAATTATTAAATTTTACGGGACTGCTTAATGAAAATTGTAAGAAATTACCCATTAATGCTCACTAATTACACTACCAATCTGCAGGAAACGCCTTTCGCTACTTCATGCCGTGACGTGGTCCCCTAGCAGCGATCATTTATTGATCACGTGGTCCAATCACAATCAATCTGTTAGCATGATACAAAAATGCTTGCCTCACATGACTAGCTGTTCCGATGTCTTGAAAACAAAATTGAAAACTAAAAGTGGATGGTTAAACAATCTGGTTAGTGAATAATTGTACATTATTTTTGCATGATTAGTTTGTCCCTCATTGCAGTAGCCAATGCAGTACTATTCTTTTAGTAACGTATTTAGAAAGGAGAGGGGCTCATGGCCCCTCAAACATGAGCAAGCTAAACGCTTTACTTTTTAAAAGCTCAGCTGTTCCGATAAATAAAACCTTTACTTAAACTTAAAATTAAACCTTACTTTGAATCAATGTTTTGATAAGCAATCGTTTTTTTACATCTATAATGATCTTTGTAATTTTTTTGACAGCGCAATCTTTCACTCTTTTTGTTATGCTTCTTCAAATAGATATTTTAACGTAAAGAAAAAAAAAACAACTCAATGTTTTTCATAAATGAAAAAAGTTTTTTTACTTTCACAGTAGACGACCAATTGCACACAATTCAAAGACTACACTGTCGAATTTATATTTTCTGCACCAATGAACAACCGCCTCAACATGGCAGTGCGGTCCCCGACCCCATTTGGATTGGATCGAAATTGCTGTTGGTCTTCCTGAAAATCCCAATTACCCCGGGTACTCTCCTCCATTTTTTTGCCGTGTTGCCCCCTGAACAACCGCAGAAAGGCAGCAAGCAGCCTCTCTAAAATCGGTCGCCTGTCTTCTCTGTTCTCCAGCCTTTTTCTTTCCCATTTTCCTCTTCTCGTTCTTCTCCTACTCTTGATGAGTGGTAACGCTCATCCCAATCCTGGTCCCATTTTTCCCTGCTCAGTGTGCGCTGGAAATGTGATCTTGCGGGGTAGATCAGTGCAATGCTGCACCTGCTCAAGTGGGTTCATTTAAGGTGATCACTACTCTCCTTCTCTAAATTCAGAACTTTAGGCAGCTCTCACTCCTGGAGCTTCCCCCTCTGCTGCGTCCCTGCTTCATTTGGAGATAACACTGTGAATTCCTCCTCGAACTTTTCCAGCTTGTATACCTTCAATGTTCAATTTAGCCCACCTTTGCTAATGCTGCACTTCCTCCCCATCCTCGCCTTCAAATCTCTTACCCCTCTTCTGCCCACTTTGTATCTTTTTCCACTGCTTCCTCACTACCGCCTCTTGCTCCTGGCTGTCTCTCTACATCTCCTGCTTTCTCTTCCCCCTGATTCCCTCGGGGTTTTTCGATGGAACATTGGCGGTCTCCGAGCCAGGAGCACTGAACTGTTACACTTACTTTTGTCTCATCCCGTTGATTTTATTTGTATCAAGGAATCTAACCTTAATTCATCTTCCTCTTTCCCGATTCCTGATTCTCTGCTGCTCTGCGTTCTGATCGCACCCACTCCCGGTCTGGCATTCTCTCTCGTGATGCCACGCACGCTAGCGGCGGCGTTGTCATTTTCGTCTGGCAGGGCTTATCCTTCTCTGAACTTTCTACCTCCTCTCTTTCTTCGCTTGATTTCTATTCTGATTATGCAAGGATCAACATCTCTCTAAAGAAATCCTTCTCTCTCTTCTTCCTTAATGTTTACACTCCCCCTATTCGCTTTTCTTCGACGGATGGCAGAACGGACTTTTTCTGGCTCCATTCTTCCTTCAGAAATCTTTTTATTCTGGGGGACTTCAATTGCAATCACTCCCTCTGGGACTCAAAAAGTACTTCCGACCCCCGTGGTGAAAAAGTATTCGATTGGGTTATCTTTTCTGGCCTTCTTTCCTTGATGATCCTGACATATCTATTCTTCTCCATCGCTCCTCTGGCAGTCGCTCCTTTCCTGACATCTTCTTTGCTCCCTTTTCTCTCGTCCTATCTTGCTCCAGGGAGGTGCTTCAAGATTTGGGTTCTGATCATCTACCAATTCTATTTACTGTTCCTCTATCTCCGGTCTTTCGCCCCAACGAGTGTCCCCCTTCCTTCAATTTTCAGAAAGCTCGCTGAAATGACTTTACTTCTTACTTTGACTCTCACTGTCTTTCTACAGAGAGATACTCGTCTCGTTCCTCTGCTGCTGCTGCTGCTCTCTTTACTTTTCTGATACTAAATGCGGTCAAATCTTCCATTTCTTTTGGGCGCATCAAACGCCATCCTAAAGCCTCGTGGTCCGCTGAAGTAGAAAAAGCGGTTAGTGAAAGACGTGTGGCTTTCGCTACCGCTCACAGATGCAATGAAGTTTGCCAGGCTTATATCTCTGCTTCCCGACGCGCTTCGTCTATCACGCCAAGGCTGAGGCATGGCAGGCAACTTGCTCTTCTCTCTCGCCCAAATCCAACTCTAAATCTGTGTACTCTCTTCTTCGTTCTGTCGCTGGCTCTTCTTCCTCATCTTCTTCCCCTCCTAACTTCCCCAACTGTTCCTCTGCCAGGTTTCGGCTTCGGTCTTCGCCGATTACCCGGGATCCCACTTTACTGTCTCCCAGCCAAAAGCCCTGCGTAGCAGAGCCAGAGACTATCTTTCCGAACTCTGAGGGGTCTCACTTGTTCTTTTGCTCCCCTTTCTCTCCCGCTGAATTTCTTTCGGCTGCCTCTATCCTCTCCCTGTCCACTGCCACTGGCTCAGACAAAGTTGCCTATCCCATGCCAAAGCACCTTCCTCGCTCAGATATGTATTTTCTTCTTCACATTATTATTCTCTCTTAGACTTTGCATTCCTTTCCTTCCATCTCGGAAACATCTTCCATTATTCTCATTCACAAGATGGGAAAGCCTCTCGATTCTCCTGCTTCCTTCCGGCCTATCCACTCATCTCCGGCGTATCAAAGCTTTTTGAACGCATCATACTATCTGGTCTACTCTTCTTTCTGGAGTCTAATTCCATTTTCTCTTATCGCCAGGCTGGTTTCCGCCCTGGACAGTCTACACTAGATCAAATTCTATTCCCTTCTCGAGTCCGTCTCGGATGGGTTTAACTAACCCAGGCCGGGATCTCAGACGATCTTCTCAATTATTAATTTCTCGAAAGCTTTTGACACAGTCTAGCACCCGCCCTTCACCACAAACTCATTGCGGCTGGCCTCTCTCCTTGCTTTGCTTGTTGGACTCATTCTTTTCTTTCTGATACACCCGCTTGCGTGGTTTATCAACGCCTCCGTTTCAATCCCACTCCAGCTTTTCTAGGGATCACCTTTGACTGCACTCGGCACTCTTTCCTTTTCTCAACATGTCTTTTTGCTGAAGGTCAAGTTTTTCCTCGTTTCAAGGCTTTACGCTGTACCTGTACTTCCTCATGGGGTTTCTCTAAGGGTCTCTCTCTTCTCTGTATAAAGTTTTTCTTCCGCCCCTTCTCACATATACTTCACCCAAATGGTTTCCTTTCTTAAGCGTTACCAATATCATCGAATTGGAATGCTTTCATCGAACGGCTAGTCGTGCCATCTCCGGCTGCCTCTCGTCCTCCCCTACCCCACTTCTTTTCTATAAGGTTTCTCTACCTCCCCGACGAGTCACCCTGACTCATTTCACCCTGTCGTCTTATGAGCGGGCTCTCCGTCTCCCAATATCCTTTTTTATTTTAGGTTTGGCCAGACTTGGAGTGAAACCAAGACTCTACAGATTCTCCTGGAGAGCTATTGCGTCCACTCACCCGCTCATGCTTCCTTCTACTTCCCCTAGGGAGGCTCTCCTTGCTTGCCCTCTCTCTCCTCCTTGGAACTTATTTTCTTTCACTTTAGAGTCTACCCTTTCCTCTCCATGCTCCCTTTCTGATCCCCCTTTCTCTCGCCAAGGTGGGGCTCTTGCTCACCTTGACTTTCTGCCCTTCTTCCAATCTGATCCTTTCGACTGACGGCTCTGTTCCTTTTTCTTTTGGCCAAGACGGCTCTGGCGTACTTGACAACTGCTCACTCTTTGGCACTGAGGCTGCTCTTTCTTTTTCAGCAGGCCCAGTATGCTCAAGTTGTTTCTGCTGAAGCCCACGCCATTCTGCATGCTCTTTGCTGGTCTCGGAAGCACCAACAAGTCTGCCACTTCTCTTCTCCTTTTATCTGACTCTCGTTCTGTCCTCGCCACCCTGTCCTATCATCCATTTTTCTTTTTACCTCAATCTCTCTGGCAGATCTGGCAGGAACTGTCTTCTCTCTCCTCCTGTTCTATCAGGCTATAATGGGTCCCCTGATGATGAGCTGGCCATACGGGTAGCGCTACTCGTGCCCTCAGCAACCCCTTGTAGTCTCTCTCCTGTTATCTCTCGCATCCACTCTTCTCTTTTTTGGACTGTAGACGTACTGTCTCATCGAATGTTTTTGACACACAAGTTACCTCGATTTCCCATGAGGAACTTGTGCTGCTCATCACGCTGGCTGTGTTCTTTCCCGTCTTCGCTGGAACGGACACAGTCTTCTGTTAATCTCTTATCTCTTCAGGATTGGCAGAATCGAGAATTCTTCCTGCAGTGCCTGTGGACACTCGTCCCAGGATACCTCTCATCTCATTCTGCACTGTCCAGCTACGGACTCTTTGCGCCGCTCACTCTTTGGCAACCCTTTGTCTCTCTACGATCTGTGGTCCTGGCCCTGGGGAGTTTCCCGGCTTCTGGAGCTCCATGGTGTTCCGCCATGCCCCCATTCCCTCAGAATGGGTCGGGTAACAACAACAATTTTTATTTTGGTTTTGACTAGGAATATTGCAATGTTTTTAGAATCAAGCTCATTTAATAGTTCCCGAATTAGAAGTGTTTTTCAACATTTTGCCAAGAAATCAAGGAGGAGAAGGATTTTTCAACCATTTAGCTATGACCAACTACACAGCTGTAAGACGCTTCACATTTGATAATGTGTAACTTTGTTGAGTTGTAATTTTTATTGTGAGTAAATTTTAACAAGTTCACATCTTACAATTCAATCCTAAACTCTTTTGCTGAGATCATATCGGTGGTAGTCTAAGCTGTAACTTTCCTCAAAAAAGGAAACATCAGCTGCATCGAGCCAATTAAAAAAATTCTTTACTAGCTATCTAACTTTTTCAAATATTTTTGATATGCCGACGACAATGTGTGTATATTACAGAAGTCATCAGAACCAATCTTTCTCACCGATGGATTGTGGGAAGTTACCAAGCTGGTATCTTATTGTTCTCAATCTAACAGCGTGTTTTACGTTTCGAACGAACATAATTCTAGAGGAAGGTTTTTGTATCAGTACTTTCTTGCCAAAAATAAAAGACAATGTTTAACACGCGAAAGTTTCGTTGGCTTCCACCAATTACAAATTTCACTTTCTCCAATCACCGTAACCAGTTCTCATTGCTTGTACTATGATGCTGAGTTTGGTACCGCAACAAATTGGTTGCTGTTGCGATGTCTAGGTAAGATATGCATCTATTTTACTTGTGACTAATTCATTCATGTTAACGAACCCTTGTGTTGTTTGATATTTTACTGAAATGACTGGCAAATCCATTCTATTGGTGAAATTGAACGGCTCTATTAATTATAATCAAAACAACATTTCTAAGCAAAAAAGTTTCCAAGGCAGCTATCCACCATAACGATGCTATAAACAACTCTTCCTTTTTTTAGGGCCTGGACTTCCTATGACTTTAGTGGGGAAGATTGTAAATGCCAGTTCAAGTTTCATGGATTTTGCAAACAACATCAGCTTGGAACCTCTAAATATACCAATTCCTATGCGACCTCGTGATGCTGCTCTTGTGATAAATATGAATCGTTATGCCAGAGTTCGCGTAAATGGGAAATGTAAGTAGTTTTTGATCAATGTTTAGCAAAACTCAAAACATTCTAAAACATCAACGCACAACCTTTTTCATTTGCGGTTCAAATTCAAATTGCTAAATGATACCGCAAGCCGCATCGATCTTTTATGAAGAAAATTTAGTATCAGTTTTTCAACTAAAAAAGTTCGTTTAATTGAGAAAGAAAGGTAATGCAGTCCACGCTCATGGGTGTTACAGTTTTATATAAAACTGTGAATGAGACGGAAATATGGGTCAATAAATTCAGTTGTAATCAGCTTACTGATGTGATATTTGCTGATAAAGATGTTTGCAAACTTTTTCCTATGCTTCCTGTCACAGCACTACAAGCAATTAGAAGTTGGCACGTTAATTGTTGATCTGATAACGGACTTCTATGTTTTCTTTTGCAAAATTTTATCTTTCAAAAAGCTGCTTGCAGAGATAGGTGTCCCAAAAATGTTGCATATTTATTTTTGTATTAGCTGCGCCTCCAATCTTTAACTCAAAAAAGAGTACAAAAATGATAGACACGTCCGACCGCCATAGCATCGTCCACGGAGTCTACTTTCTTTGTCTATAGCTTGCTACAAGTGCACGCGTATGCCAATTAGCACACATGAGAACGGGGTGCACTGGAAGCGAAGCAATACACTCAGCCGTTGTTTTTCCGGAATAGATGGTGCAGAAATCTGTCCGGACAATAAAAAAGTCCGGATAATACATGTATTTTTGTAATGCAAAAACAAATATGTTTTCACTGTTTCCTCATAAAATGATTTTATTTCCCGTTCACTCACGTTGTGTTTTTGTACGGAACGACAGAATGGTTCTCTACACACAAGAAAATACGGTGTTTACGAGCGTCGGTACCACATACCTGGCATTTCTGGCAGTACGCGAGGCGCGCGTTGTTTGAATTTATTTGTCGACCGTCCGGACTCACTGACCGGATAAACCAAATTCCGGATTAACGAGTTCCGCAAAAACGAGAGTGGAGCGTAATTCTCTTTTTCAATCTTACAAACGTTGCAGTTAGACAAATATCATTGAGAAAATTGCTTGGTTTTGCTTTGCTAGCGTTTCCTTGTAATTTTTCCTTTTCAAACATTCCCTTTCCACGTCAAAAGACACTTCTTAGAAGTTTTGTTGCAGCAAATTTCTTCACGGTGTTATTCCAACGGCTTGTCAACTGATCGAACACTGGATGAACGGAGAGTTTGAGAAAGTGCAAAATGGCCTTAATGCCTTTGATGTAGCAGCAACAATGCATGCATGTTAATTGTTGATACATTGCAAAACTGATATTTTATTGTTGCAGCTGTGAATATAAGAATCGTTCAGCCTTATGAAAATCAAATCAGTCATTTTCCTGTGGTATTTTATGTGTAAGTCATTTCGGTGAAATTAGCGACCGGCGAAATCTTTAGAAGGATTAAAAAAACTATATGAGTTAAAATAACTTTCAAACACTAAATTCACTCCAATAGCAACCAAATTGTTTAACCGCGCAGGAAAGTTGTTTTGCATCTGATATTAATTAAGATTGAAAAGAGGGGTTTTCATTATTTTTTTTCTGGCCCGCTATTACGTGCAGTTGTACATAAACCTACACCACCTGGTATATTTTAAATTACTCCATACTTTTTAGTAATTCTGTGGATGACTTAGAGTTAGGCTATGCTGTATATGTTTATCCTCCGGTCACAAGAAAACCTACTGTCGATTGTACCACCATTTTTTGTGGTTAACCTACTTCGGAGTTACCAATACTGATGGCACTGTTTATTTCTACGGCAAGCAGTGCAACCAAGTAAACAAAATTTTCGTAAAATGTATTTTATAAAGGCAGAACGAAGTAGCTGTGTAGATTTGAACTCGTGATCATTGTCTCCGAGAATGGAGCTCCACTCACTTTACTCAATTAGCTCCATGTAAATTATTACCGTAATTTCCTCGCAGTTTGCCTTTTTAACTTGTTTTTAATGGAAGTCTACCAGTTTGAGTAAATGTGGCTTGGATTTGTTTGATCTTGTTTTTTCATTATGCTATTGTCGACATCTATATGCTGCTGCGGTAGCATGTCGGCCTCGAATATGTTATCGCCCGCTTGAGAACTTCTTCATTGAATCTTGTCTTTCCTACATTTTCATGAAATCAGTGTTAAAAATGCACCATCTTGGCAATATTTAATTCCTTTTCATAGCTATACTGAATACGAGTTGTCCTATGTTGTCCATAAAAAAGGTTTTATATACAAAAATTTTAGATTTTTGTTGTATGTACGCAGCGGAAAAGTCGGGGAACAACTGGCGGACTTCCGGTTCCGAATTGGTTTTCCAGAATACGTCGTATCAAATGACAAGCTAATTTTTGTTTTTGTGGATGGATCAGGATCTGGTTTTGCTGGGAATCAGATTTTGCATTCGGTTGCTGGACAACCGGGGCAGTTGGAAGTGCAAGACATTGAAGAAGTTTTGAGGTTAAAACAAAAGAATGGCATGGCATAATTTTTAATTTCCAAATTTGATTGTGGCCCATTCTTTGAAGCAAATTAGCAAAATCAATTTAGCAAAAGAAGCAAAGATGTTGGTTGCAATGGTTACTGTAGAACAGATTTGATTGAATAAAGTACTGGCATAAGCTTCATAATTACCTTCTTCTGCTTACTACATCGGGTGTGAGAGTCGCATTTGATGCCTCCCGCAGGAAAAGTATGATAGCTTTAAAAAATGCATTCACAAGAAGGAATTATATTTTCTGAAAACGCAAAACGAAAGATTAAAATTTAAAATAATTGCTATAATATTGTATATTTCACTTTTGCTGAGAATTCATTAGTGTTTGTCAAAGCTTTTTGGTCAGAATAGGAATTCAGTAAAGTTTGCAACAATAGTACGCGTATTTTCACGTGATATGACACTGTCTGGGCATCAAGAGTTCACAAATTCACAAGCCGCTTTGTTTTTGAATGATTGAGTCTTAAGAAAAAGCGCTTCAACCATCATTCCCGATTGGTTGCAGCGTTTTTCATTGAAATAAACTGCGTCGGAAACAGCTCTTGTTGGTAATTTTTAAGACCAATTCAAGCACAAGTAATCCTATGCATGAACATGACAATTTTTAAGTTGCTCAAAAATATAGATTTATTATAAATTTCAAGTAGTGATTTTGTCTACCGCACAATTACTTAAATGTGCGTAATCGAAGGAAGTTGATACCCAGAAGTAAAAGCATCGCGTAGTGGAAACACGAGTCTACACTTATCAACTGGTCGATGATAAAATTGACTCGTCGTGCTTCAAAATTTATTCTAAATCTACTCCTTATGCTCTCAAAGTAGTTGGCCTTGACCTAAACATCCAAATACAAGCGTGCCCACTCACTAATCTAAAAAAGAAGTTGATTGTTTCATTTGATAGCTCAGACAAACACCCTTGTAAACAATTGATTAAGTGAAATGCAAAGTTTCACCTAAAAATTCGTTAGGGTAGTAATTTCACTCTAAGCTTAGTTTTAATATTCTTTTTGACGTTGCAAAGACTTATTTCTATGATATCAAGCCAATTTGTTTTGCATTTGCATTGCGACCCCAAACGAGATTGCAACCCATAGTTTGAAAAACCCTGCTTTTTGTTAACTTCTGCAGTTGCACAAAGTTGAAGGTAGCTCTGTTCCATAAAGTAGAAAAAACATTTTCACAGGGATCTAAGAAATAATGTTTAATTTTAAGGATCATGAATGATGAATGGAATTTCGCTCCAACATTAGTTGGTATTATGGGTGAAGGTTATGGGGGCTTTGTTTCACTTTTGGGTCTCTCAACATTGCCGAGAAAATTTCACTGTGGAATAGGAATACGGCCGATAGTTAATTGGAATCTTTATTGTAAGTTGTTATTTTGTAGGCAATTTTGTTTGTGTAGATTAAATTAACATTTTTCAGAATGAGAAAAATAGGCTACTCAAAATGCAACGACAATTTGCATGAGGTAGTTCACACCAGTGATTCCAAACATTTTGCGTTAGCCTGTGTTTATATTGTAGGTATACCAATTCTCATTTTTGCCTATTGCCGTAATAAGAATATTCCGTACATCACAAATTCGCTATAGCATGTTGGGTCAAAAATTCTATAAATAAGATTCTCAAAAATTTAATTTTTCTATTCCAACGAGGCAATATTTAATGATATTTTCTGATAAATTGCTACGAAGCGCTTTAGTGAAATAATAACCTATGACTCCGGTTTTTACAGCTTCCATTGAAAGCGCGAAGATTTTAGGGGATCCCGTACAAAATCTTGTCAATTATAAAAGGTCAAATCTACTTTGGAAGACAAAATCTATGAAGAACCGTCAAATAATGCTTTTTCATGGGATGCAAGATCGTAAGCATACCAATTCTTTTTATTGATGCAAACCTAAAGTGTGTCGCATGTAGGCTTGCTCATAAAAAGTTTCAAGGGATGGTATAATAAAAATACAGATAGTTAACTACCTGGCTGTGCCCGGAAGACCCCATCGTAGGCTTGCTATATTTTTGTAGCATGATACCGAGACGTTGCGAAAAAATCTAGATGTTCAGATTGTTTCCTCGAAAAACAATTCTGGTATACTGATAAACCGGTTGGGACGTCGACACATATCCAGAAAATCGGGACATTGGGCAAGCTTTCCCTATCAACGATCGCCACAAACCATCTACTGTTTAGCTGATAGCGTGTTGAGTTACCAGCGCAGTAATGATGCATTGAATTCTACTACAAGCGCCGCAACAAAACAGTCTATTCTGCATGTTGTCGTAGAATGCCTGTTTTAACGACCCACCGTAAAGTTATAAGCAGGCAATAGGGTTGTGACATTTCATTCACGAAACCAACATTTCGCTAAACAAGCTTTAAAAACAATCATAATCATTTCTTATTTCTCAATATATATTTTTGATTTGGCGATCAATTGGCACATTTCTCGATTCTTGCTACTAAACGTTGCAGTCAGTGAGAAATTTATACTGTTTGCTGTGGTGACAAAAAAATTAAATTACTTTATTTTGTAGGACTAATATCCATACAGCATAGTGTACTGTTGGAGCAAGCAGCTGTGCAAGATGATTTTTCTTCCCAAACACTACAAGCGGTATATTTTGGCAACGTTGATCATTTGTTTTCAAATTCACGTAGTAAAAAGGCGCTCTTCACTCAAGCCAAAATGTTTTTAAAAGTTTGTTTGAGTTCTGACAAAACCAGTACAATTGGTGTAGACTGAGCTATCAGCTTTTGCAAACGTTTTACGATTAATCTATAGTTTGCTACTGTAGATCGTATCACTTAGCATGATTTGACCAATTGGTGTAGAAAAATCATGAAACAATTTTTCTTTTCAGCAGAAAACCGAAGTGAAAGTAACTTGAAAAATTATCGTTCAAATATCATCTTTTTAAAATGAGGCATTTTTCGACAACAAACGGCAGCATAACTAGGCCCACAGACGCAAAAATGATGTATTAACCTAGTAATATGCATAAAAATCTTCAAGTAGTTTAGAATTTTGTTTCTTCTCACTGTCTAAATATGCTTTTTGGAGAATTTTCCTGGCTTTTAATTGAAAACTGCTGCAAAAACTGTTTGTTGCATGTGATTACCACAAATTCTTACGATCAGACCAGCTTAGCTACAGTTTTTAAACACTATTCTTGTATCCACCATTGTAAGCTTATTTAATGATCCTATAGGAAGGTTGCATGCGACGTCACACATTTCGCGCCAAAAAAACTGGCTGACCAAAAGCTGTAATTTATGCTGGAGAGGTTTGTTTTATTTGCCATATTTATCCTCCATTCACGAGAAAGCGAATTGTATCGCTATACTTTGGATGGGAAGTCCGCACTCGCTTGGGAGTTGCCTTTTTCGAGGTTTATGGGTCACCTGTCTTCCACATAAAGGTGGGGCGTCCCGTTAAGTGCCTTGCCCAAGAACACAACAAGCGAACTTGCCGGCTTGTTCTCCACAACCTCCCCTAAATGCCGAGCGCCAAGCAGGGAAGCTGCGGATGCCATTTTTTAAAGTCTTTTGGTATGACTCGACAGGGGAATGAACCCCAGGTCTACCGACTGCAAAGCGGACGCTCTAACCACCACGCCATCGTGTCGGTTGGTATAGGGCGAACACCAACTTTTGGGGTTATTTTGAAAACTAATGAAAAAGTAATTAAAATTTGAAATGATTTATGGCTAGTTGGATTCTCGGAAACAAATAAATTTGACCGAAAGCAATTTGGTTGAGATTTGATCTTTCAGTTAGCTAGTATAAGCCTAGCACAGTGTGCTAATTTTTAAAAAATACCCCTAAGAGAAGTGCCATCTAACTACCATTTGCTCCTAACTTAAAAATAAACTACACCAATTAGATACCAGTCGGTACATTAGCAAAAACAACCATTATTTGATCATTACTACCGGTACGGTAAGCTCGCCGGCAAGCTTCCTTAATGTGTCCATGAGCAAGGCATTTAACGGTATGCCTCCATCTTTATGTAGCAAACAGGTGCTTGGGCCAAGCAGTCTACCCGTCGTGGTGACCCAATGTGATGAAAGACATGCAAACAGAGCATGAGCTCATGCGCATGAATGAATAAATCGGTACCGTAATTTTTACATTACCCTTGGTCCAGCAGCCTAGGTAATAGCCCAAACAATTGTTTAAGGAGTAGTTAAGGTCACACAATTACATCTGGCATATCAATATGACTGGCCTGCAATCACTATTGACAAAAAATTTCAAAAACTTGCTGATTTTATCCAACAATAACTAATCCAGCATATGACAAATGGTACAGAAGTCTGCCCTGTCATTTAGGCTAGAGTATAACTTAAGTTTTCAACTTTTCAAAATGCTTATGCCACTAAATATACTGTATAAGTTACACATTACTATTAACTTAAACTCAGCATTCCGAAACACGCTGATTAATTGAATATGAAATCCTCACAGAAGCTGGCTACAAATAAGCCTGCATGTTTAGCCCATAAAATTAGCCCAACTATTAGCAATAACAAGCAAACCTTAGCACCTCTTATCTTACTTTGACCTTAGATTCATTCCTTAACATCAGTAAAACAACATATTTAACGTACGGCACATTTAACAACTGTCACGTTTATCCATTTGATTTGCAAAAAACGATATCACTCCTATTTAATTTAATGCAAAATCTCTGAATCTGGTCAGCCAGATTTTTCGAAAGCGCATTTTGATGACGTTTGATCACGTGCGTGCAACCTTCCTATTAGCTCGCTTATGTTTTGAAAAAGTTTTTGAGGTATTTAATTGCTGTTTTTTTAACGAGATCATTTATTTACTATGGCTTTGGGATAGCAGACGAAATGTTCTGTATTGCATTTAAATATATAAACTCGAAAGCTGGATTTACTTATTTTTATTGTTATTATAGAAATGACTTGCTAATTACTGTAATGTTTTCATTCATTTTAGTTTTTTCATATGTATTAACGATGTTACGTTAATTTCAACCTATGTATTGTAAAAAAGATTTACTTTAGCAGCAACTTATATTGTCTTAATATCACGCTAGGTCTTTTACTCAACAGCGACCACGAAGTTATTTTGCACATTAAACCAATGCAAATAAAGGGATTCTATTTGGTAGAATTTGATTTCATTGTCCCTGTTCATCCTCCATCCAGTAGAAAGCGAATTGTATTGCTGACTATATTTGAACAAGACTGATCAAAGATGATTCCTTCAGTTATTGAACGCTCAATTACAGGAGGGCTCATTGTCATTCACTTTCTCCTCTGTCACTGGAAAGCCTGTTGTCACCGAAAAACCTGCTGCTGTAGCGCGTAGAACATCTTGCATTCGGACCCGCTTCGGAGGTACCAGTACTGCAGCCACACTGCATTTCCACCACAAAACTGCAACCAAGCGAGGAATTGCTGACACGCATCTTTTCCAAACACGCAACTACGTAGCCATCATTAGCTTTGAACTCACGATCATTTTCGACATCTTCACCGCTTCTACCCACTCGACCACGCTGCCGACAACGCGCAACCTTTTTCACTCGCGGAGCAAATTCGAAATTGGAAATGTTAATGCTCGCTGCACCATCTCTTAATGAAACTAGTTCATTCTTGGTGCAGAAATAAATGTAATACAGTCCACAGGCATATGCACACCACAATTTTATTGCAAAAAATGTCAATGAGTTTATCGAGGGTATGACACAGTAAAATCAAGGCAACTTATTTGTTTATGATTAGTGTGCTAATGGGATACCTGATGAGATGGATGTTTGCAAACTTTTGGAATGTTTTCTTTCAAAATCGGAAAATAGGTTTGATAACGGGTCTCTATGCTTTTCTTTGCAATAATTCATCTTTGAAAAAAACGTTTGCGGCAGTAGATACTGCCAAAAAGTGTACTATACAATGAAGTATAATTTTCATTCTCACCCTTGACTTAACAGCAAAATTTCCTGAACAGATGATAGAGACGTCCGGCTTAAAACCAACAAACAAGTGTCGTATTTTTATATGTTTTCAAATAGACCTGCATGTACTCGCACACTCGCATGCAAAACTAAAGTGCCCGTTAGCACACGAATATGCCAGCGGGTTGCACTGAATGCAAAGCTAAACTTTTCTTCAATCTCCAGGTAGATTCACACGGAAGAAGTATACTTTAAAAACAGGAGTGAGCAGGTTTTCGCAAATCAAACAAGTTGTTTTATCTACAACTTTTAACTCTTAAACTGGTTGATGAACTCATTCTCAGGCAATTTCAACCAAAAATTCGACTTCCTTCTTAAAATTGTTTTTGCTTGTAACTAAACTACCAGAAGCGCTTCCTAGCTCCTTCAGATCTCACAATGGCCTTACAACACCTATTTTTGCTGGCTTAATTGCCGAGAACAAAAGTGGAAATATTTCAACTTTGCCCTTCATGCTCACGACCTGTGAGTTTATTAATTTTGATTGCCTCTTTACATTTTTCAATTTCTCTGTGAACAATTTAACTTTCATTCTTCCCTTCAAACGCTCAAATTTCATCTTTACGTGGGTGAACCAGCCTTTGCATTCACTTGCAGTTTCGCGAAGATCACTGAGAAAAAATGTTCAGTTTTGCTATGCTTCTAGCGTAAACTTGTCCTCAAGCTTCACAAAATCGCTATGTTGTCAGCTCTTTTTAATCATTTATTAGTTGCACCCCATTACTTTTCAGTTTATTTTTGCAATACCAAAAATACAATTTATACAGCATGAATAAAAATGAAAAAAGACTTTATTAAAAATTTCAAAATGATAATGCATGCCACGTGTCTCTTTTACGGTTACTATTTATTCTTTAATATTGTGATAAAGTTCAAAATGAAAATTTATCTATGTTCCACTAACAAAAATACGTTTCATCAAGTTCTTTTCACGTAGTAATATTGGCTGCTAGCCTGACTTGCCTAGTTGAACCTGCATTTTAAGGCAGGCTACGAGAATTCAGTTAGTAAAAGCGTGAACAAATGACTTTTTATATAAATGAGAATGCAATGATAATATAGTCACGAAAATGTAAAAAGACATATTTTCAATGAAAGCAAACAAAAAATAAATTAAAGATCAAGCCTTAAGATGGGCCGATGTTTGAATTTATAATTCTTTCTTCGCTTGGATTCTGGCCTGCAAAAATATTGAAAATAGTTCAGCATTTAATTTCAGGTAAAAAGACATTTTTACTATCTGTAGTAATTGTTTTATGTCCCCTTTAAATTGCAGCTCAAGTCAAGGCAGCTTGCTCTCGACAACTTTAACTTACACATATTCTATTTTTCTGTACAGCTGTACCAGGACGTTACAAGCTGACACAGGCCGGTATCAAAGTTTTGGGAGAATCAATACTAGCGGAGTAAGAAGACGAATTTTAGTGGGAACCTGTCGTGCTGTTTTTTGAGTTAATAAACTTACATTGGAAATCAACATTTTGGAAAAACCTTTTTGGGGGAGAAACCACAACATTTTTTTAGTATGATTCTGTGTTTTTGAAAAATTCGAACTCCAAAATTGATTTTGAGCTAGGGTCCAAGATTTTCCTGAGCCCTTCCTCAACGCGTTTGATTATATCACAAGATATTATTCAATAACAAATAAGAAAAAAGCTACTTCATTCCACAGATGAACATTTTTCAACCGTTTTCACTGTACAACTTGAATAATATTTAACAATGTTCTGGTTTATTCTAATATTTGTAAAAAGAATCCAATCATTTTTTAACAACAACTTGTTAAGCAGTTACCGCAAACAGTGGCAAAAAGAATCATAAGAGAACCGTAGTTGCTGAAACTAGTCGGAAGAAAAACTAAAAAAGTTTCTGAAAATGTTTATCTCGCTTTTTATTGATACCTTTTCAAAAACCAACTTTTAAAACATTTAGGAAAAGTGATCACCAGCGCTCATAGCTCAGTCTTCTCTGTCATTTACTGAATACAAACACTTACTGTTTATTATTCGATCAAGTTCGTTTCTGACAACAGGTACTAATGCGACAAGATCAAAGAAATTATCGGCCGTGTGAACACCACTGCTTCTGCCTTCCTCTCCATTTGCTATGATCTGAAAAAATCGAAACCACTAAGATCAAGGCTGGCCACTTAGGTGCCAGTTTGCTTGCAAGACCCTTTGTTGTAATTTTCTTTGCTGGAATCGCTGCAGGTGGGAGGAATGTGCTGTGACGGCAATCCTGAGGTAAAAACTGCAAAGCAGGGCATTGGACTGGGACTTGCGGTTTTTGGACCTGTGGGTTTTTATAGGCTTGGACTTGTAGTTTTTGCAGACAAGTCCAAGTCACTACAGACTGGGTATATTTTTCATCAGTTTAGTTTTTCAATTGCGTTGAGGGGAGCTGAAACATCCTTCAACCCCCTTATTACATGGAATATATTTTGCTTAAAAACAGTTACATGCTTTTTTTTAATAATGTTTTAATCATTAATTTCTGTTATAAATTTATTTTTAAAGAATCTCTGATTTGTATGTAAAATTTTGGATATGGTCATACTTGGACTTGAGTATAAATATTTGTAAGTTTTATGCCCTGATATGTAGTATGGCTAAAAACAAGCAAAATTTTTTGAGTAGACATATAAACAGCAAAAGATTTTTCAGGGGGCAGAGAACAATGCATACGATCATTTATGCCAATTATGAGAAGGTACATTCATCGCAATCAATTCAATCAATAAGTTGAGTAATATCAGTGCCAGTCCGGAATGACCAAAGTATTTAAGGTGGCCACTCCGGCTTAGTCGCGCTCTATCCCTACAAGTGTTACACATTAGTTTTGAACACCGGTTGTCTTGATAGCGCTGTCCGCCTTCGGGCAGGTTCTCTGTGCTGTGTGCTAATTATGCTGATAAGGCGTGTTGCACGCTGATGAGAAGGACTGTAGAGGACAGTTAAGTTGGTACATTGTGATGAGTAGACGCTGGCGTTGTGTCACTAACTTTAAAATAATACACGTTTTTATCTGCTTTAGTCCGATTGAAGGTTGTGCTAGAAACGAATTGTAGCTATAGGAGAAAGAAACGTAGCACAAGCAAGCGTTTTTAAAACCTTGGTTCACAGCCCAAAGGCGGCTCGCGAAGACCCAAAAAATAAGCAAGCGGCAAGGAAATATGTGGCCAGGGGAGATCCACAATGGCCATGATTTCCTCAAATTTTTTGGAACGCAATTACAGAATAAATATATTTTGAGATTTAACGACCACAAAACGTCAATTGCCAAAACAGAAAGGTCAACAAGAAATTCAAGGGACAGATTGAGGAATTTGGCGAGTAGGAAATCTATCACCAAAAAAAAGTGTAATTTAACAAAATTGAGAATTTTAAGGACTAAAAAATATATTTTTTGCCCTAAACCCAAATTTGATTCTGTCTACAGGTAGGCGAAAACGCTCAAAAGTTAAATTCCCAGCTTTTCAACAAAAAAATTAGGTAACGTTTTTATAGTGCGTTTGTAGGATACCGACTAAAAAGTCAAATTTTTTACATTGGTTGGAGAAATAAAAGGCGCTTTATGGATCGGAGAAAGAGATTCCTTAATATTTCTGAAACACAAGCGAATCAGATTGATGGCACAAATAGGTAAAAAAAAGGCTAACAAAGAGTTAACCCTCCGGAGGGCGCGTTGGGTCTTACAGACCCAGACTATCTTTTTTTGCATAAGAAAATATATTCGAAGTTTCGTATCAATTCAGAACATTCAGTAGCTGATTCATTTAAGCTTTACTTCAATTTCGACCAAAAACAATAATACACCGGTAACCCCTTATATGAGAAATTGCAATCTGGGTCTGTCAGACCCAATGCGCGCATTCTTGTTATAAATGTGTATAACTTCTAATTGGTAATTATTTGCTTCTTAGGTGTTCATTATCATTTTAGACAGTAATATAAATATTCTATACAATTTTTGGTCATAAAATAACCATGGATCCACTAGAAAAATAATATGAAAGAATCCGAAAAATATTAGAAACAATTGATGTGAGTTCTGATGAAGCTGATGATGAAAGTGACTAAGGTGAGGAAGACAATTTGGAAGTTGGACATGAATCTACTGATACTGAACAAGAAATGAGGGACGTGGCTTCTGAGAATGAGTTGGACACAGATTGTTCAGACTATTATACTGGTAAAGATGGTGAGACAAAATGGAGAAAAAGGAAATTCAGAGCAAATGTTAGAACTCGCGCTCACAACATTATTACGGAAACGACTGGTGTGAAGGGCTCTGCCAAAAATGCTAAATCTCCCATGGATTGTTGGAGTTGTTTTGTTAATGGAAGTATAATGAATATCTTAGTGGAATGCACAAATAGATGCATAAATGAAAATAAAGCAAGCTGTTCAAGAGATAGAGATGCAAAAAACACTTCAAAAGAAGAAGTGTCCGCTTTGATCGGACTGCTTTACCTCGCAGGGGTACACAAGAGTGGAAGATATCAATAGTAGTTTACTTTGAAAGGATGTTGAAAGGATGAATATTTTAGATGTAAAAGTTAATTTATAATGTAATAAATAAATTATATTCATTATTGTTTTATTTTACCCACTTATAAGACTAAAAATCCTAAAAAAAACAAACTTGGGTCTGTGAGACCCAACGCGCGCATCTATGCAATTTTAAAAGCGCGCCCTCTGGAGGGTTAATTTCCAAAAAAGTTCTTAAAGTGATTTGCTCCAACAACTATTGCTTTAAAATGAGATCCCAATATAGTTTTAGACAATTTCCCATATAGCTACGCTAATGGCCACATGTAATTTGCTTGTGCAATTTATATTTATTTATTTATATGCATATACTGCCGTGACATTGTAGAACCTAACAAGTACATTTCAGATTTCACAAACAACCTTGATTTCTTTTATATATGTGAAGCTAATAATCTGCAAGCTCAAAGCTCAAAGAAAAAAAAAGATACAGATACAGAAATAATTAACATTTGTAAATTTAACAGCTTCAAGGCAAAATTGATAAGAAATGGTTGAGCAGATTTCTTGTTGAACAGTAATAAATCACTGCAAAGTCAATATTCTCATAAACAAGGCTATTGCTGTTATTACGTTTTGTCATTTTACGGCAGTATATTCATATGAGTCGCAGACATTGTGTTTTGAACAATGTCAGCGTCGCCTAAGAAAAAGGCTGAGAAACCCTGCTGTGAGCCAATGGTGGCAATTGTTCGACTGGTTGATAAGAACGTAAGTTCGAAATTAAAAAATTTAGAAGTAGATCCCGTGATAAAGTAACATGTATTCTTGCAGCTATTTTTCAGCAGCGCAGTGCTTCGTGCTAAAAACTCGCCTCTATCGATTGGACTAAAAGCGACTTCCACTGTTTTGCGTAACCTCGATGAAGTGCTTAAAACATTGGAAGATTTGTTCAGACATACACTTCTAGAAATTTTCTTTAACCCCTGATCCGACTTTCGACAGCAATAAAATGCAACTGTATTTTTTATAATATTTGATGCAAGAACGGATCCAATTGGTAACAAGTAATGAGGCATGCCAGCATAACTACTTTCCTGTGATATTGCTTGTGTGTTCTTTAAAATGGCTTTAAATGCGATAACTATGCTTTTGCTTACCAAAGATAAATTTCTTGCGTTTATGTTTTGAAAAACTTTGCACCCATTTCCTAGCAGACCCATCAAAAATACCCGATCCGCTTTTGGCACGCACTTTAATATTTTGCAGCGATTTTCCTCCGAACAACATGTGCGTAGCGTAGCCTGCCCTCACCATCAGAGGTTTCGATGCTATCTCGAAAGAGGATCGAACTCATAAAAAATTTGTCTTGAAAAGGTCTTTAAAATTTAGTAAAACACTTTATTTAAAACTTTGTGCTAATTATGAAAAGTGAGCTTCTAATTTCCTAAACACTAAGTTGCTTTCAAAAGGATTTTTAGATGAATTTACCTGTAGTTCGCTAAGTTGGTAATTTCTTACACCAATCGCCATCAAATTAACGCCGTGTGTTTGCGCATATTTTGATGATGCAGGAAGATTTTCACCATCATTGGATCTGCAAGAAAAGTATCGTTAAAACATACCCACTGTTCATACTATTGCAGCTCAATTTCGACTTGCAGTTATGCTAAAGATTTCCAAAGCTGTGCTTTAAGATAGTTTGAATCAAATAACGAGTGTTGGGAACAAGTCGTTTGAAGTGGAGTCTCGGTCGCGTCATTTCGTACAAGCGGCTCGGGTCAAATCCAGTCTTTTTTTTACAACAACTAGTGTCTTCCCAACACTGACCGCCAGTGTTAATTAAGTTTTCTGTTACTGTTTTGTAGTAGTAGTTTGGGCCATGGGCTTTTGGAACTTTATATTTCTACCACAAGCACTGCACAAACCACGGATAAGTACGCTAAATGTCTTTTTTAAGCACAACTAGGCAGAAAGCTGAGTTTTCAAAGTCTACAACTCGTTGATTGCAGACAACGCCTAAGAGCTATCGTTTCCGACAAAGACTTTGACCTTCGAAGATGACTACTGCTCGGTTTTTACATTACATAGGAGTTCCCAACTTGCATGAACTCCAGACATACTAATCTCATCTGTGAAAACAAACAAGTCACTGAAAAATTTAACCTCAATCAAGCGACGCTCTTGCAGTCTCAAAATGATATTTAGTATGTCGAGCCATTCCATTCGGCAACAATGTACAAACCTTTTAATGTTAGCGATTGTTTATCACTAGTACCAAGTAGAAAACTAATTATATTGGTCGTTATTTTATCAGCAATGAAGTCTTACTTTAGAATATTATAAAAAACATCTTGCTGAACTATTTACGTTCACAAAAATGACAGCAAATTATACTCACTTTTGAAAGATGTTACATCTTTCTAGTTCGAAATGGATGTAAATTAAAATTAAAGCTATCTACTATAAAATTTTGTGACGTCAATTAAAAATTTTCTTGAATCAATCTATTTTGAAAGATTTTTTGTGAGTATTCTTTTGAGAAAAGGCTATTTGGAGACAAGGCTTCTCTTTGATTTTCTTCAGTCGGATAGGCAGCTTCTTCCTCTCTGAAAAGGCCCCGTTTATTTCTTCACTTTCCTTTCTGATAATTTTTCGTGGGTGTAGCCGCAAATGAAAATCTTACAAACTATGTTACTGCAAGTACTCTTTAAATTTTGTACCACGAAGTGTCTTTTAATAAATTGATATGCCGTATCATTATCCACTGCCTCATCAAAAGTTTAGGTGTTGATTGCCTCACTGCATGGTGCAAATAGCAATGCTACTGCCTCGTTCAAACACAATAAATAGCATGGAGCTTATTATTTTCGAAGATACAGTCTCCACTCAACCCTCTATCACATAAAAATGACAATCGTTTGCATTACGTAACACAGTCAACTCTATATAACAATCCTGCTTATTAGCATTTTTTTGTGTTCCACATCACAAAAAGATCGTTAATCATTTCCTTTGTTTACAAAGTAAACAGGGTGCTAGTTGCTGGCTGCCAATGTTTAAGCAATCTCCTAATCAGAGGAATTGGCCTCCAGCATCACTCAAAGTTAAAATAGAAAATTTTCTCAATAATTATCACTAGCATTATGCTATACAATACAACAATACACCGGTTTCGACCTCACTGAGTCTCGTCAGGTGGTTGTACGAGACACACAATAACAAAAGTCCATAATACACAACACATTTCTATTGTGTGCAAAAAGATGATGCAATGCAAAATAAAACAATATTGCAATACCTATATCAAGTAAGTCTCATGTACACACTAATATCATATGGACAAAAAATCACGTCGCTAAGCTCTGATATGAATTACTGATGTCACCTCTTGGGGTGCCATTTACTAACTAGCAATTAGCACCCACTATACTTTGTAAAGTAATAAAGTCCTGATAATGATCCCATACCCCTTTTAGAGCTTACTGGTATGACATTTGTCGATATCATGTATGCGTCCGTGTCTTTAATTAAGAACCCTTGAAGTATTACTGTAGAGCAGGGGTAGGAAAACTGCGGCCCGCGAAAGCCTTAAGCATAGAATTAAAAAAAATTAATTAATGTAGAAGAAAGTGATTGGGTGCATTTTTCTCATTGATAGACTTTGAAAATTAAATGTGCTTGCATTTTCAATTGAATAAAACTACTTTGATTCATTTGTATAATAATTGTTAGTTATTAATGTTACACCACATTTTAAATGCAAATCAATTAGAATAATATATCAATGCGTTCGTTAAAAAGTGCGGCCCTCAGCTAACTTCCGTGACCGCGATGCGGCCCGCAAGCCAAAACAATTGCCCACCCCTGCTTTAGAGTATTATCTTATACTGCATCATTTATTTGCAAGCAATGGAAAATCTGTTGCGTTTTATGTATTTTTATCATTTTGTATCTTTCGCCCACTCTCCCCCGTACGAGACTCATGCAGGTCAAAATTGTTGACTTTTTGGCGACAATTTTTGGGCAAATATTTTATTTTACCTTTGTTAAATGTGTATTGTGGTATAGGAATGTGATTTTTACGATTTCCTACTTTCTATATCCGGGGTTACCCTCTACGTAGATCAAGAAATAAGCTCGCTGAAAAGAAGCAATCTTTTGATTAAAGCAACAACCTTTTTTCTTGAGGTGCACATTTTGAGGAACAAAAAACTCTTGGACAAAAACAATTTCCATGACAAAATTAGCATACAACTCAAAAACAAGCACGTTTCTCGGAAAGAAGTTAATTATAATTTTCTAAGACCGTGTACCTTTAAACAAGCACAAGTCATAGAAACAAGCACAGAATGGCAACCTTGCCAATGTTACATAGAAATCACAAAGTAGAAAACTTATTTGTACGATTTATTTTATTATCAGGGACTCATTCGATTCCAATGGCGTAGACGGAAGCAAATTTTGAAGGAGGCCCACAACATAAATTTTGTTGGATGAGCTCTATTTTGAAGATCAACTTTTTGAAGGGTTTTTTAACTCGGGGGTACTCTATCCTGCAAGCGTGGGAGTTTCACAAGGAAGCGCGGGACCAGAGCACCATGGTTCCCCGTAAAGAGATTGAAAAAATTTGCAAAATCAGCGTTTTGAAGAAATTGATCTCTGAAAAAAGGTGTCCATGTGGTTTGGAGTGCAAATAATGACCACTTGGAAAAATTTGATCTCCAAAGGTAGGCCCTTATGCTGTTTTGGAGAGCAAACGTGGGAAAATGACAACCGCTCAAAACAATATCACCTTCCAACAATAAGAATATCACGTATTAAAAGAGTGGGAGGGACAGATGCTTGTTTATACATTGCCAAGAAGAGAACACATCTCAAAAACTTTGAGAATCTTTGTTTTAGAAGGTTACCTATTTTTGGCCCAAAACTCAAACTTTTTAGACATGACTATTTTCTTGTTTTCGGCCCAGAGTGCTTTCATGCCTAGATTCCTTGATCAAATTAAAAAAATTTGGGGGGGCGGCGGCATGCCACCAAACTTTTTGATATGAAATATTGCTGAATGAACTTTTTAATTTTCAACTAGAGTTTGAGTCATTTAAAGCAAACGACTCGAGTAAAGTAAATTTTGTTTTACTGCTACTTAAGTCGATTAGAGTTTCCCCAACACTGCAAATAAATATTAATACCTGTACTGATATAAAAGGGAAAATTGAAGTATTACTAACCCTTGGTGTTGGCGGTAGCAACCAATTAGTATTTTCACCTGCTTAAAGTGGCCACGTTTTTATTTAGTTCTCGTACGACTATCACTTTATGAGTATAAAGTATGAACCTGGATGTTTATTTGTATTTTTTAAGTCAATTGCAAAAGGATAAGGGCTAAACTTATCGCTATGCGTTGTTTTCAAGAGACCTCTTTTTTTAAATGAAGTCATAACGGTAAATGATGAAGTTCCAGAAGTCCAATATCACCCGGCGGTCTGGATGAGAAAAATAAAAAAAGTGGAAGCATGGGGCTAAAACGTTCGTAAATGGATAGGTTGGAACGAGATGAAAAGTTTTCTCAATCGCATGATCACTAGTGAAGTTTCAGAAATTTTTTCATTGGAGATTAGGGGGATTTGTGTGTCGAAAATTATTGATAAGATAGTACGGCTCTAGTCAAAAGAAAGGAGAGGGATTAGAGAGGTAAGAGGAAAGAAAATACAATGGGCTATAGAATACTGAAGCAGTGCTCTTCATCTAGCCCGCTCATTGGCCGTTTCGTTACCCGGTGAAATGAGAGATCAGAGACCCATAGCAGCATGATAGTCAAATTTTGTCCTGCAGATTTGCACGACAGCCACGGTTATAAGCACAGGGCAATATCAAGCCGCGATTGAAGTGTTCAAGTTGCAACATTCAAACACATTTGACAAATCTACTGCTTGTCAGAATTCTCCAAGTGAGGGGTGCAAATCAATAACCTTACGAAAACAGCGGCTGCTTATGAAACATTTCCTAGTGAAGCCAGCGAATTTCGTAACTTGTTAGCGTTGTTAAAATTTTAACTTGGAAAAGATCTAGTTAAGAAATATTTTCTTTACATTAATGATAAACTTGAAAAGAGAGGTTAATGAGCAAAAAACGTTGCCAACTAAATATTTTTCATTTCAAGCGTTAAAGATCAAAAAGCGATCGAGGACTTAAAGACTTGCAAGAATTTAACACAGAAGGACTCCATCTTGGTTCATTAAATGTGATGTTAATAAAAACATGGCTATATCACTGAAACTCATAAGTTAAAACAAAGTCGAGCTAAAGAGAGAGCCAAATCATGTGAGTTTAAAACCTAATTCTTTTTAAGATTTACTCTTTTTTTGGCACCGCATCATCATATTTGCTTGTCGCGTTTTAATAGAAATTTGATTCTTATTTCAACTTTAATTTACTTCTTAAAATTGAGGCGACTTACAGTATCGCTCGAATAATTAAGTCGGGTCGCAACTTAACAGCTAGGTGAAGATTGGGTTCAGCTAAGATACTTTAAATAACACACTTCTCGATCAGGAGCAGAACAAATATATTAACAAATCACTTTCAAACTTCGAATTCCTTCACTTCCAAACACAGAAACTAAAGCACTTTAATATATAAATATCAAAGAATAACCAAAACTAAATTCACTAAAATAATCGCTTCTAACACTAATAGAAATCCACCACAAATCACCACAGATCAACACGTTTTTCCGTTCATCTATTTTACTGAGTATTTATCCATTTTACTGCACGCAATTTCAAACTGTCGACGACAGTGCCTTTTCTTGGTATCCTTCCTGAACAGTTTTTATGAATTGTTTATCACTGGGGAATGCAATCCCAGGAAGTCGGTTAATTTTGAAAGTTCCCCAGCAATATATGCAGTTCCTTGCCAAATAGACTTGAAAAGAAAATCTAATGTACTACCTGCCGAAATACAGAAGGTGATTCAAATCTTTTGTTATTGTTCTCACTAATTTGGCTGCTGCTTTAAAACTAGCACCGAGATTGGTTCTTTCGGTAGAGGCACAATTTTTCCACTAAATACTATAAAATCGCACATAATGTCGTTTGCTCCACCGAGACAGTGGACTTTATTTCCCCACTTAACTGTCTTCGAAGGCATATATTTCTTTAGGAAAAAAAAATCTTTGAAAGTTGTCGATTTTTCATCTATTCAGAGTTTCTGCTGTCTGAAAAAATTTGATTAAACTTGGCAGCAAGATAAGAAAGCAAAGGTCTAGCTTTAAGCTGCACGTCATTGTTTGAGTGATCTCTGAAGATCCCACAGTTGTTGTCGTCGTTGAAATGCAGGTTTCCTTGTATCTGTTTTCATCTATCTCGAAAAATGAGTTAAGACACAAATGGGTAGTTTAATTTTCCAATCCAATACAGTTATGAGTTATGAGCTTGACAAATTTACGAGTGACACCGCAAGCTTAGGTCCAATAAATTACTTCCAGTCGGAAACACACAAACGTTAATTGTTGTTTTCATTTCATTGAGTAGGTAAAGATTACTCTGTTAAAACATTCCGAAATACTCAACAGGAGCTTTCAATTGTTGTGGCAGGCACAACTCTTGCTGGCAATTTTGGTGCTGCCAATGCAGTGGGTGGTTTGTTGCTATTTGGGGCAACGTTCCCTCTAAGTTGCGCGGCTGCGCGGCCGCGCAGCTGGTCGAGAACCCCCGCGCAGTACTTTCGTTCTGCCGCGCACTGCACAAGTATTGACAAGACAAGCTAAATACGTGCTTTCAATCGGAAGCAAGCCCCACATTTGAGATTTGACAATATTGTTTTATAAAATCAAGGCGCAATCAGTTAATTGTGAAGTGATACCATGAAATTCTACTGTGCCAGTAATCAATTGAGCAATTAACTAAAAATGATGTCATAATCATTTGTCAATGTCAATAGAACGCATTGCTATTGAAGAACTCGTGAAAAGAAAACGGCATGTTGTTGACAAAATGCAAATGTTTCGTAGAAGCACTGTTCTGACAAGGGTTAAACTAATAAGCGCAAGGCATGTGATAGTTAGTTGTGTGTTTAAATGAAAAGTACTTAGAACACATGACGTTAAAGGAGAGAATGAAAAAATGGTAGGTAAGAGGTTGATGAAACCGTGACCTCGGCAGGCAGAGTTATGCACCTTGCCAGTTATCACTAGGCCACGGAAGCAATTGAGATTCTAATCTGATTTCATGTACTTATGCCGTAGGCTACTGTGTGTCCACTTTAGGCAAGGAATTAAAATTGCTGGCTAAATCGCTAAGATACCGTTCCTAGCCTACAACGTGAGCAGACTGTAGCCTACGGCTTAAGTACATGAAATCAGATTAGAATCTCAATTGCTTCCGTGGCCTAGTGATAACTGGCAAGGTGCGTAACTCTGTTTGACGCCTGCCTGGTTCAGGAGTTCAAAACCTGCTTCCGTCTGGTGATGACACTAATATGTATTAAATTCAGCAAAAATTTTGCACATTAATTGCTTTTAAATAATTTGTATTTTATAACTCTACCTGAAGATCTCTAACAGAGTAAAACAGGCTGTTGGGGGTTAAATTTGTCATTAACATTTGGCAACACAACAGGTGCTGTTACATGAACTTATCAAGTAGCAGCAGACATCAGTATATTTGTTAGGCTTGTGATCAGCAGGCATTCATTTTACAAACTAAACGTCGTTTTTTTTCAGTGTACTGTATTAGTTAACTTTAATTTTATCTAGCAATATTGACCATGTCCAAAAGGAATTTTGAAGGACTGACTGCTAAAGGAACACAAAATAAAAAAACGAGAGACTCATTCAATCCTGAATGGCTGAAAGTAAAAGTAACTACAGATACACCAGATTTAAAAAATGTACACGTTGAACTAAGTTCGATTTACAAATATTCTTATGAGAACGGACTCAAATGTAAAATTTGTGCTGCTTGTTCAAGCTTCAAAACTAATACAGGTAATGAATATGCAACTGGAAAGCGATGGGAAGCATGGAAATTAGATTCTGTAAGCGACATTTATTATCGCGCATCCATGCAGAAAATGTTCAGATTTTGTACAACCAAAAGCACGGAATCAGTGTGAAAAGACTTCTGACGGAAAAACTTGCTGACCGGAAAGCACGCTTAGACCATGCCAAACGCCAGCAAACAGATGAGGAGCAAATTTGCATCCTGATGGACAATGTTCTCCTTGCTATAAATATGAATACTTCGATGCTTTCTGTACAAACTATACACGACCATATCGGAAAATTTGTTTCGCCACCAGACAGCTGGCAAAGTAAGAACTACACATTCGAGTTTGTTGCGGCAATTAATGAAGTTGTTGCAGACGAAATATTTACAAAATTACGTGCATCCTTATTCCATAAACTCATTGTTGATAAAAGCACTGATATTGCAGTACATAAAGTGTTAGTATTGTATTTCAAATATCGTTCTCCCAATTCCCTGGTTTATAAAACAGTGTTCGGTGGAATCATCCAACTGACAGCATGCCATGCTCAGGCTCTTGAACAGGCTGTAAAAGAATTTTACAATGAACATGAAATCGACCTCAACCGTTTAGTCATGTTAACATCTGATGGTGCATCAGTTATGCTGGGTCGGTGGAATGGATTAGCGGCCTTATTAAAACGTAGTGTTCCCCATCTTTCAGAACAGCACTGCGTCGCACATAGAAAAGAATTGGCACTATCTGCTTCATGGAAAGATAACAGTTTATTGAAAAAACTTGATGTCCTTTTGCGTACTGTTTATACTTTGTTTAGTCGATCTTCTGTTAAAACAGCTGCACTTGCTGAATTGGCCAGTGTAAATGAAGTGGATGTTTTGTCTTTTCGACCAATTCAAGAAGTTCGTTGGCTATCACGACATTTTGCTGTCAGCACTTTTGTAAGAAATATAGATGCATTGGTTTTGTTTTGTGAAGAACAAATTAACGAATGTAGTGATCCCATCTGTACCTACTGTATGTTTTGCGATGTATACAAGATCCACAATATTTACTGGGTTTGTATACATTGAACGATGTTTTACACGAATTAGCAAATTTATCGAAAGTGCTACAGAGAAGTTCTTTATCACCAATCAAAGCTCACCAGTTGTGCGTTTCTAAAGTTCGCAAATTAGAAGCACAGTACCTTGGCTACAACACTTTTTGGAATGACAAAGCCAAACAAATTTTAACTGAAAATGAAGACATTGACACAAGACAAATTACGCGGTTTATTAGATCAGTGTGTGATCATTTGCATGCTAGATTTCCATCTGATGAACTAGAATGTTGGTCTGCTTTTGATCCTACTGCTTTGAAAAATTGCACATTTGACTTTGGTGTTGCAGAAGTTAAGAAACTGTGTATGAAATATAAAGATCTAATTAACGCAACAAATGACAATTTGATCATACAGCAGTACAACGATTTCAAATTCCTGATGAGTGAAAAATTAATATCAGGCACTATTACATCATTGCCAGAAATAGCTGACATCACTATAAATGATGAGCAGTTTAACTTGCTTTCAATGTTAGTTGACATTTGTTGTACTTTTCAAGCTTCCAGCGCAGATTGCGAACGAGGCTTTAGCCTTATGAACAACATCAAAGTGAGGTCGCGCAATAGGCTAAGCCAGTGGTTCTCAAACTGGGGTCCGCGGTCCTTTTGGGGTCCGCGAGACAATTTTTTGGGGACCGCGAAGCACTCTCCAAAAAAACTAAAACGACGCTGCTGAAGAAAAAAATTTTGTGTAAAATTAAGTTTTCAGGTAACTTTTCTTCCAATCAACTTAACAAACACAATTTGTCATGAAACCTTGCATGCTGCATAGGCATTTATGATGTCACAAGAAGCTATTTGATGTCACAGTGTAATGGCTCCTTTAGCTGGAGGTCTGCGAATAATGGAGCAGGAGATCGTGTAGTAGCGTAGCAAAGTAGCAAAAACGATACCAAAGTAAAACCTGGTGGGTGGCGGCAGCAGTGTTGGTTTTAGAGAAGGATACTGCAATGTGTGGTTGTTCATTCTCCTTGAACAAGTTTTCAGAATCTACAAATTAGTAAATAATCAAAAAGAATGTGGAGCTATGGTAGCCTAATTGTGGGAAATGGTGGAACTCCTACTTTAGTAGGAAATAGCATAACTCCTACTGTAGTAGGAGTTAACATTTAAAAAGTGCCAAGGTCAGAGGCGTCTCGTTTTTCCTTAAGCCATACATCTTGGTTAATATGTTTTGTTTTAGGAAATTTAGACTTTTAACCTTACTAAAATTTTAACTTAAATTTCAGTACAAAAAGTGAAAATGGCTCAACCTCGAAAAAAATTAAGATACAATGATTCCTATGTTCAATTTGGTTTCACTGTGATAAATTCTGGAGGAGAAGAAAAGCCGCAGTGCGTGCTGTGCTACAGAGTATTAGCAAGTTCTGCTCTAAAACCTAGCAAGCTGAAAAGACATTTGGTATCACATCATGCAGATTTTCAAAACAAAGATGCAAATTTTTTTAAAAGGAAGGCTGATAGTTTAGTTAGGTCAAGACTTGATAACACTGGTGATCAATGGAAGGAAAATGCTGCAGGGTTAACGGCCTCCTATGAAGTTGCAAGAAAAATAGCTACCGCTAAGAAGCCCCACACCATCGGAGAACAATTGATCTTGCCTTGTTGTCAAATTATTGTATCAAATGTTTTCGGAGAATCTGAAGTTCAAAAGCTGAAGCAAGTGTCTTTGTCAAACGACATTGTGAGTAGGAGAATATCTGAGCTATCGGAAAACATTTTGTCGCATGTGGTGTCAAAGATACAGAAGTCAATGTTTGGCTTCTTTGCAATTCAGCTTGATGAAACCACGGATGTTGCAAATTTAGCTGAACTGTGTGTTTTTGTGCGCTACATACACGAAGGACATTTGGAGGATGAATTTTTGTTTTGCAGCCCACTCACTACAAGAACAACTGCTAAAGATATTTTCAATTTCGTGAACAAGTTTTTCGACAAACACAATCTGAAATAGAAACATGTTATCGGTGTTTGCACAGACGGTGCTCCTGCTATGCTTGGCTGCCGTTCTGGTTTTCAGACATTGGTTAAAGAACAATCTCCTGATGTTGTTGGTACGCATTGCACTATTCATCGCCAAGCACTCATGGCGAAAACTTTGCCGGATCAGCTGAAAAATGTCCTTGACGACGTGGTTAAAGCAGTGAACTTCATCAAAGCAAATGCACTCAATTCTCGTCTATTTGCAGAATTATGCAAGGAAAATGATTCCGAATTTGTAACTGTCTTGTTGCACTCTCGTGTGAGATGGCTGTCGAAGGGTAAAGTGCTCAAACGAGCTTTCATTTTACGGCAAGAAATGAAAAATTTTTTGCAAGGGCCAAAACCAGAATTGCACCAGAAATTTTCTGATAATTGTTTTTTGATGTGTTTGTCATTTTTGGTGGACATTTTCGAATCTGTTAATTTTGTCAATCTGGCGCTACAAGGAAAGGAGACTAATTTGATTCATTGTCAGGAAAAGTTGTCAGCATTCAGCATGAAGCTAACCTTGTGGCATTCCAAATTGCAAAACAAAAACTTTGCTCCATTTCCGCATCTCAATGCTTTTCTTGATGAAAATGAACTTAACGTCAACGAAGGTATTCTCGAGGCCATGGCATGCCACATTTCAATTCTTCGTGAAGAAATTCGGCACTACTTCCCTGACTTGGAAGATTTTGAAAGGTATTGTCGATTTGTAAGTGACCCTTTTGGAACGAGCGTTGGAGATCTGCCTTCACAAGATATCTTGCTTCAAGAACAGTTTATTGATTTGGTGAATGATGGAAATGCGAGACGCTTATTTAGTGAAAAGTCTTGCAGCGACTTTTGGATTGAAATGGCACAAAGCTACCCTGACATTTCAAAGATGGCCTTGAAAGTACTAATTCCATTCCCAACAACATATGAGTGTGAATCTGCATTTTCAGCACTACTTGCAATCAAGCCGAAAGCTCGAAATCGATTGGATGCGATTCATGACATGAGGGTTGCGTTGTCCACAACTGAACCAAACATAGCCGAACTGGTAACAAAGAAGCAATTGCACCCATCACATTGATACCATAAAAAACCAACGTGTTGATTTGTGTTAATTTTTCAAGGGTACCGTGAGCCATTTGAAAAATTGCTAAGGGACCATTGCGTAATTTTTTTAGAAAAGTTTGAGAACCACTGGGCTAAGCAATACTCACTTAGATCATCTTATGCGAATAAAATCGTGTTTAAATGCAGGTAGAACTGTTGACTTACACAAAGCGTATACTATGGGGAAAGAGCAAAAAGTCAGGCGTGAAAAGATTTAAAATCATTACCATTGAGATATAATGCAGAGTGAGTGCGAGTGAGCACATTTGTGCTTCTCCATTGCTGTAATTTGGAGTTATTACGGATGGCGGTGTTGATGTGGTCAAATGTTGTTGTTTAAATGGTGCCAATATTGCTCTTGGCTGGATTAACGAGTTTACACTTGTGCTTCTCCATTGCTGTAATTTGAGTGTCTAAATAAGTTCTGTGTTCGTTTAAAATGTTGTGTTCTTTTCTATTTTTTCGAATTTTCCGCGCAGAACTTTTTTTTTGGAGCTCACACGGCCTTCCATGCCGCGCACGCTAAGCAAGCTCTTAGAGGGAACGTTGATTTGGGGACGTTTTTTGTTTTCTCTTCTTTGTATTGCTTGTTTTTGGATTGAACAGTCATTGAAAAGCCTGCATGATGCTAAGTTTATCACTATTTGCATCCATTATTTGTTCTTCTTCATCATTGTCCTTAACATCATTTTATTTACGCGTATGAGCTCATGCTCGGTTTGCATGTCTTTTGTCAGAGTGGGCCACCGCGACGGGAAGACTGCTTGGCCCCGCCACCTATGCCACATAAGGATGGAGGAATCTCGTTAAGAGCCTTGTCCAAAGACACAACAATCAAGCTTTCCCGCTTGTTCTCCACGCCATCCCTATGTACTGACCGTCAAGCAGGGAAGTTGTGAATACCATTTTTTAAAGTTTTTTGGTATGACTTGACTTGGGGAATAAACCCAAGATCTACCGACTGCGAAGCGGACGCTCTAACCACTACACAATCGCACCGGTTGTCTACAGCATAATCGCTACCTAAAATGCATGCATAAAATGTGTTTGAAAATATATAAAATAGGAGCATAGATATAAAATAGCTTAATTATGAGGTTTGTTTTTTTCTAACTTCTAGCACTAAAGTGTAGGCGACTAGCAGAAAAGGTGAGAAATTTTATTGCTCGCTTGTTAATATTTTGAAAATTTTTGCAAGCCAACATTATTTGACAAAGACCAGCTTTAAAAATGTACCTAGTTGTTTATTACCCTTTTAAATAAAACAAAAGTTCACTATTCAGGCCACACTAACATAAAATGGTTATTTAGATAGACCGCTTATAGTATCAGGACATTCATTTTCCATATCACTTCGTATAGGTTAGGCTTCTTTACTCTCTTTATGCTCATCTTGAATTTTCCCTAAATTACTCACACTTCCATAAAATCTTTTAACGTCAATGTTTTTTAAAACAGCGCAGTTTGGACTTGCAGGACGAAATGAACAAATCGTCACGCTTGAAAAATACCAATTTAGGGTTGAAATTAATGGTTACAGCAAATACAAACCTATCGATCAACTTCTAAATTTTTAAAACTGATTTCTAGTTTGACTAAAATTTTGTAAACATTTCATTGACTGGCCTACTTGCAAGCAGAGATTTTAGATCGAAATGTTCAAAATTCTAAAAAATACTTCAAAAAATCCCTCAAATTGGAATTTTTGCGTAAAAATTTTTAAATATGAAATGATTTGGCTTATCATAAATTTTGGGTTTATCTTAAAAAACAAAAGATCTTCTCCCATAAATTACACAGGCCAAGAAAAAAAATTTTTGTCAAAAGACGATGGATATTGATTCGTTTTGGGTTTTAATCGGGGGCGCTGAGACTGAAAATGCACTTGGTTTTGCCAATTGGCTCTAGTTTTGGAAATATTTTTGCTTTTATTTTTTTATAATTTTGGTTAAGTACGGTGCATCCTCAGACATGCGAAGCTTCTTTAATGTAATATTACTGGTTTTCCATTCAAAGTTTAGTGTTCATTTACTCCATACAACCTATATGTTTATCGATTCGTACAAAAAGAAGTCATGATGTTGATAATTCATGAAAGTTTGATGCGGTTTAGAGCATTACTATCAGCTAACAACCATAAAATTTATGACCTACCCCTATCAAAAGTTTCTCTTTATTACGTTTATATTCCTTCTTAGGGAAGAGTTACCAGTTTTATTTTATTTGTCCTCCCCTGTTCATTAAAACAACCATAATAAGGCCTAAAAGAAGCATAGTGTGCAAAGCATTATCATTCAGCCAACTAAAGTGCTAGATTTTGTGAATTTAAGGACATAATGAACGATGAATTGCTGCATTTTGGCCAACATTTCAACGGGTACCATATATTTATTTGCAGGTAAATTTTGTTACATTGTCTTGAATAAAGCTGTATATGAGAAAGTAGTAAAGATGAGCACTAAGCGAAGGCAATGCCGAAACGATCCAGACGTATTTTGCGACATTTGTGGTGAATATATTATGGCAAAGTACCGATTCAATGTGAGAGATTTTACCAAGAGAGCTTATGAAGCTTACTTTGGCATGAAGTTAGGAGACCAAGACAAGTCTTGGACACCCCACAAGGTGTGCAAGCATTGTACAGAAATGCTGCGCTTTTGGACCCAAGGCAAAGTCAGTTGGATACGGTTTGGGATTCATATGGTATTGCGTGAGCGCAAAAACCACCAAGATGATTGTTATTTTTGCATGGTGGATAGGTCTAAATGGAATCAGTGAAAGAAGATTGGTATTATCCTGATATTGAGTCTGTTCGACGACCCATACCACATTGTGCTGAAGTTCCAGTTTCAGTTTCCCTTCCCTACCTGACCTTACTGCAGATGAAGTGCTACTGGAAGCGATGGATGATACTGATATCAGCGATAGTAGTATTAGTAGCTCTTCCGGCATGGCTGCTGCAGCATCTTCGCTCAGTGCCAAACCAAAACCTTTTAGTCAAAGCCAACTGAATGAACTAGTTTGTGATCTCGGCCTATCCAAGAAATCGTCTGAGATTTTGGCATCTCGTCTTAGTGAACATGGTATACTGGATTCGGGAACTAAAATTACATTATACCGTAATAGGGATGATTTGTTGATTCGTTTTTTCACTATGGAAGATGACTTTGTTTATTGCAACAACATCCGAGGCCTACTTTCAGAAATGGGTCTTCCAGAGTGCAACCCAGATGAATGGAGATTGTTTATAGACAACCGCAAACGGAGTTTGAAATGTGTAATACTTCATAATGGCAACAAGTATGCATGTGTTCCAATCGGACATTCCGTGATTGTTGAAGAACACTATCTGAATGTGAAAATGGTTTTGCACAAGCTGCGCTACACTGAGCACAACTGGGCCATATGCGTAGACTTTAAAATGATCAATTTTTTGTTAGGAAAGCAAGGGGGGACACCAAACATCTTTGTTTTCTCTGTTACTGGGACAGTCGCACTACTGATCAGCACTGAGTAAAGAAGGATTAGCCGGTACGAAAAGATCTTGCAGTAGGCGATAAAATTATCATAAATGAGCGACTGGTTAATTGGGATCGCATTATCCTGCCTCCTTCACTTAAAGTTGGGTCTGATAAAACAGTTTGTGAAGGCTATTGATAAAGATGGTGATTGTTTCAGTTATATTGCCAAAACTTTTCCTGGTCTCAGCAAGGAAAAACTTAAAGCAGGTATTTTTGATGGACCACAAATTCGAAAAACGATGCAAGATCAAACCTTCACTGCTCGTATGACAGTGGCTGAGAGGGCTGCCTGGTGCTCATATGTCTCAGTGATGAGAGAGTTTCTAGGTAACAAAAAAGCTAGCAGCTACCGGAACCTTGTGGATGCTCCAAAACTTTCAAGCTCTTGGTGCAAGGATGAGCATCAAACTTCACAATCTATTTAGTCATCTAGACTATTTCCCAGAAAATCTTGGTGATGTGAGTGAGGAACAAGGGGAGAGGTTCCACCAAGACATTAGGACAATGAAAGAAAAATAACAAAGTCGTTGGGACTCTTACATAATGTTAAATTATTGCTGGACATTGATCCGTGATTGTACTGAGCAAAGCCATAGCCGAAAATTATATTAGCAAACTTTTCTTCAGATGAACAGTTAAAATCCAATATTTCATGTAAATGTTTGTTACAGAGGCTGTGCTTTGCAAATGATAAACCTATACAATTCTTTGCAGTTTTTATGATGTTGAACATTGCGCGTTTATTACGAGTACATAGCATGCTTTATTCATTCCGTGAATGAAGAGCTTTGCCTGTTTTGGTTCAGTAATCATTCATGTCAGATTAATGTGGATCAGTTACACTCAAGACACATTTTATTCATTATCCAGCCCTATATAAATGTCCATTTAAAAGTAACCCCAACAACGGCAAAAAATAAATATAAAATTTAAAATATCTCAAAAACTAGAACCAATCAGCAGAAAATAACGTCATTTTCGAATTCAGCGCCCTCAATTTACCTTAAAACCGCTTTCACCTTATACGTCAAAAATTTTTTGTTGGCCTGTGTTATCAATGAACTCTATAATTAGTAGTTAATCTCTTAAGAAAACTTTTTTTCACTCCCCACTATTCATAATTTCTTTGATTTGAAGGGAATCACCAAAAAAGGAAAGAACTGTAACCATTAAACTATTCTGTGATTTGAAGGTGATTACCGAAACAATTTGTCTCAAATTTCCAAGGTCAGTTTCCAAATTTCCGAGATTTATCCCAACACATTTTATAAACTAAAAATTAAAAAAAAGTTTCATGTAACCTCAAAAATTCTGAAGATCACAGGATAAATTTCCTGGATTAGCAACTATTCTTTCGAGTGAGCACACAATGTGCACAAAATAGCAAGAAAAATGTTCGATCATGTGTTTTTTGAGTTCTATTTTTTCCCGATAGAATTTGCAGAGCAGTTCTTAAAAAAATGGTAACCTTCAGCGGTGCACACATATTTGATCTGCTGGTACAAAAAAAAAAGCCAATTGTGGTGAGCGTTACCAAAACGTCACGTTTGTCGTTACAGGGTTTGAATATTCTTTAACATTGGCTCATTTTCCAGTAACCAATCTAAAAATTCGGCTTCGTGTTAAGAGTTAACGCTTATGGTAATATATAGGCTACTTCAAGGCTCGTTATACAGTTTGAGGAAGGACTATTGCTTGAGTTTGTGCCTTATATTGGAATCTTACCTTCCATCTGTTACAACAATGATCAACTTGCGAGTACAATTGTTCGTAAATCTTTCCGACGGAAAAAAGTTTCGATCAACAGAATAACGAATGGCATGTGCCGTAAATGTGGTAAAACCTTGATGCTCGATCTTGTCTGCAGCTTTCTAAAAAGTGTTTCGTAAGTACATTTTATTTTTATTTTTCTACCTTGTGTAGCCTGTAATTGTATGTGGTAGCAACAGCCCATTCGAGTTGACACTTTTAACATTTGATTTTTTTACAAAAGACTTTGCAACCAAGTTGCTAAATTTCCATAAAAGCATTATGTAATCCCACAACAACAACAACAACAACCTGAACTCATGCGAGCATAGAACACGCATCCTCTCGATTGCAATTTTCTGCAATCGAGAGAGCGCATTTATAGTGTGACAACAGCAAGTGATGTCAAATCTTAGTTGCTACCAAATAAATAGAATTATTGAAAGGCATGTAGAAATCAATTGTTTTTACGTTTTTACGTATAACATAAATTAAATTTATTGAGAGTCTAAAGGTCAATTACACCTGACGTCATGGCCCTTTGAGACGCCCTTCAAAGTTTTGTTGGAGGACCAACAACAAATTGTTTGCATGAAGTTTCAATGTAGGCTGTTGTTTGAATTTCATTTTGTTGACGCTTTATCGCCTAAAGTTGCAACTTGTTCGGAAATCGCAACGATTGATAATGCAGCTAAATATTAAGACACCAATCCTTCTTCTTCGTCGTTTGAGCTATTAGTTCTGAGCATTATGCAGGAAGATGTATATACACTGCTTCAGCGCTCATGCTCAGTTTGCTAGTCTTCAGTTAGATTGGGGCCACCACAACGGGTAGACTGCTTGGCCCCACCACCTGTCTGCCACATAAAGATGGAGGCATCCCGTTAAGTGCCTTGCTCTAGGACACAACAAGCAATCTTGCTGGCTTGTTCTCCACACTATCCCTATTTTGCTGAGCGCCAAGCAGGGAACTATGAATACCGTTTTTAAAGTCTTTTGGTACGACTCTACTTGAGAAACGAACCCCAGGTCTACCGACTGCAAAGCGGACGCTTTAACCACTACGCCAACGCACCGGTAGGACAGTAATTGTTGGCCATTGCGCTAAAAATGAGAGATTTTTAGGCTGTTAGCAATTATCATGAAACCAGAGCTACAGGTTCAAATCAATACACATGTGGTTTTACAATAACTGTATTGCTGTACCCTTTTTTTCTTGAAGCCAATAAGCCTAGACTGATTCTGAAGGTGGTAGACAAATATCGTGTTAAGTTTTTATTTGCAATGTTTAGCAAAGGTTAAAGAAAAAAAGATATAAAAGGAGCAAATGATTGGGATCTTTTGACGATCCTAAGCAAAAAAACCACAGCCAGTATACTGCTGTACATATTCAACCAAAATAGTGCGCTAGCATCGTTTAGCAAAACGCCCTAATCAAAATATATACAGCAAAATACTGGCTCTGTTTTTTGCTGAGAATATAAAATAAAATTCATCAGTATCTTGGATTCGACCCATACAACACGTTTATAACATATGAGGACAACATTAGCAGATGGTAATTACACGTTTGATTAGCTAATCAACCGAATAAAAGACATTTCAGCTAAGTGACTAACTAACTAATATTGCCGCAGCCTACAGGCAACTGATATTGTAGTGTACAGCAGCAAACTATACCACAGTTAGGCTATATATACGGCATAACAAATGGTCACTGCAAACCCAAAGATACAGGTAACTACATTTTTTAATATCTTTTCGTTTAAAGTTTAGATTGGTGACGTGGCGATGACGACATAATCAAGGATAATTTTTTCAAATTGCATTTTTGGACTGAGGAAAGCAGCTTTTGGCTTAAACAAAATTCAGTACCCGTCCTATCACCTTCAACAAATTTTACTTCTTTGGTGTGTCATGTGACGCCATAATTAACAGTTAATTGTAAAATTTGTTTTTTTAATTTACTCTAACACTAATAATCGTAGAAACGCGATTACAAGCTTTTTTGGGCGATTTAGCAAGGTGTTTTTGATAAAAGAAAGATTGAACGAATCTTGGTAAGTTCAGCTTAAAGGGTAGGTTGATAGTAAATGGCCAAGGGTCTATCGACATTATATTGAGAGCTGAAGACTGTAGGTTAAGAACAGATTGCCCACAAAGCCTTCGCCATTTGCTCTCAATCTACCCTTCAATATGAACTTACCAAGAATTGGTTTATCTTTTAGAACAATTGTTTCCCGGACCACATTTTCAACACAGTTTTGACCAAGAAGATCCAACAGTTCCACAAATCACCGTATTTTGGTCTTAACAAATGCCCAGTTTACCTGCTTTTTCCATTGCTGGAAAATGTTTCGACATTTTCCAGCAGTGGCAAAAGCAGGTAAACATAGATTTAAAACATAGATCAAAGATTCAAAAAGAAGATCAAGATAGCTGATAAACGCTGTTTCTTTGCCATTGAACCTCGCATCATCTACACCACTAGACAACTCTTCTCAGCAATCAATAAGGATGTATACTTGCTCTCCATCATCGCAAAGTTGTCTACCAATTCCTGTGTCACTGTGACAGTCGGTACGAGGGTCCATACTACTTAAAGGTTGCCACAAAGGATCAAACAACATGTGCTAAGTACATTTCGCAAGAACACACTCCACGCGACCGCAGATATCTTTCTCGCTCCAGCCAATTAAATAGGAGCGCACCTGAAGCATCGTACTCAGCAATTTTACATCTTTTGCAAAACCCATTATGTGGGCAGGAATACAATAAAAGAAACTTCTCAATCCTCGCCCACGGATCCACGGCCTTCCACCTTACCACCCTTGAAGCCACATACATAAAAACATCAAAACCAGACCTATGCAAAACTGACCAATCGGTTCGAACCCGCCTTTTTCTGAGTTCGCGCGTTCTATTTCGAGCCATTCTTTGTCCGTGTTTACGCTACAAAAGCCGCCACTTTTCTCTCTTACTCATTCTGACGGATATTCCTTTGATGACGTATATTTCTTCGATTGCCACACCGGAAGAGTCCAATACATGCATACATTCCTTTCATAAGTCAGGCGAAGAGCTTCAGGATAAATTCATTGCTGCCTGCTATCTTCAAATTTTTTGGCTGCATTTATTTGTCATTCTTTGATGGTTGGTGAAAATAATATCAACATTAAGACGGTTCGTAAGCAAATTGATGAGAGATCACTGACGTGGAACAATCTCAGAATTTTTGTGAATGTGGTTGACGGAAGTAAAATATCGAAAAGTTGAGTAAGTTTGTAAAGTCATTAAACTTATAAAATAGTAGATTTTATCTCTGCAGGGCAAAAAAGATGGCGAGAGTCTTAAATCGGCTGAAGAACATCCGGTTTTTATGCATTCTGCTTGATGTTGCTTTTGATATTTTTTCATTTTATCAGACTGTTCCGAGAAGAGGACATAATGTTGAAGTCACTGAGCAAGCAAAATAACCGCAATGACAATCGAGCACATGCTGGAATACTTTCGGTTTTAATTGAAATGAAAACAGCGCTCTAGGCCGTTTATGCATGTTGCCTACGTAATCGGCACATTATGGATGCAAGCATTTTGTTTCACTTTCATTTATTGTAAACCTTGCACCTAATTGGCAAAGCAGCATACGGGTGTAGGGGGCATTTACAATTTATTAAAATGAATATGCCAGGAAACAATAATGAGTATACCACCCAACCAATTTATACGAGACCATCCCTGGACGCGTTTCGTCCTTTTGGACACATCAGCAGGGCCCATCCCGTAGCAAGCAAAAGTAACCCACTCATTAACGTTATCCTTAAAAAAAATTGAAGTCTCAGTGTCAGTCGGTTGAAGTCTCAGTGCTTCTGCATGTGCATAGTTGGATTCTTTTTAAGGATAACGTTAATGAGTGGGTTACTTTTGCTTGCTACGGGATGGGCCCTGCTGATGAGTCCAAAAGGACGAAACGCGTCCAGGGATGGTCTCGTATAAATTGGTTGGGTGGTATACTCATTATTGTTTCCTGGCATATTCATTTTAATAAATTGTTAATGCCCCCTACGCCCGTATGCTGCTTTGCCAATTAGGTGCAAGGTTTACAATTTCCATATCTTCGCCTATAACTTTCATTTATGTTTAGCAGTGATGCTTTGCTTTGAACATTGCTTTGGGATTCTCAAAACAAAAATCAAACAGGCAATAGCAAGAAGAACATTAGAAGAACTAACTGCTTCAATTTAGTAAGTCAGCTAGCTACAACTACCCTGCTTCGATTTAGTACATCAGTTAGCTACGGATCTTTATATGCGTTCTAATTTCGAGAAATTCTAAACAATATAATTAAACAAAGTACAAGTTTGCTTCGCATCCACTTTACTGTTAGAAGATTTTCGGTGCAATGCACTTCTGTCATAAACAAGCAATACGATTACAGCAGGTGAAGCGTGGGTTTGAAAGTTAAACCTCCTCCCTCAGCACGTTGATGGGGTAAATTTTGGTTCACACCAACAAAATTGTGCCTGCTTGGTGGTGGTAATACCAACGTGCAGCTTGTATTTCTGACTGTTCTAAAATAGACTGCCGCTCTCCTGTTGCCATTAGGACGTAAGTTTTTGATGTTTCATATCATGCCTACTGCCAGAGAGAGAAAATGGATAAGCATAACACCAACAAGAAGGTAGATTTTTAATAAATACCTTTTCCAAAATTGCCAGAATGAGGTCATTCAACTGTTTGTCAAGACCCCATTATTTGTAAGATACTCGTAAGTAAGCTATCGCAGTTACCTAGATAGAATGAGGGCTGAATATATGTTGAAATATACAGAATACAAGTAACTTACGTTAAAGCTATCATGATCGTGGAATTGACCAAGTTCTACTTCTACTTTCATGTAACGCTGACGAGAGCTAGGCCTGAAAAAACAGCAATGAATTTACAAATACTTCTACTGCTAAACAATTAAGAATAAATGATATGTCGCCACAAAATGCATGGATGCTGTGTTGTGCATTTCACAAGATATCTTTGTCATTATTTAAGTGGACTCTGGAAACAATTTGCCAAAAGTTTTTCCCATTACTGGAACTATTTGGAACAATAAAAGTTTTATACACAATATACAAAAACAATTTTCCGCGTGGCACAAAAGTAATTTGTCACCAGTGGTAGTAGTGAAATAGCAAACAAGTGCAGACACCTGCCAGTCGGCAACAAGTCGTTTCTAGAACATTATTGAAATGTTTAATACTTGTTGGTGTTGTGCATGGTGTCACTATGAGCTTTAATGCGATGAAATTTTTACCCATAAAAACTTAACTCGCAAGTATGAATAACTTTTAAAATGAAACATCAGATATACACACCTAGTATTATACCAGTGAGAATACTGCAAAATTCCAACATTAGTCGTATTCAAGTCAAGTGTTTCTACGACTTGTTTGACAAATTCTATCACTAGAGGAAACTCTCCCCTGTTGATAGAACTAGAACCATCCAAAAGAAACATCACGTCAAGGCTGTACGACCAGCAACCTGGTAAATTGCATTGAATAAATAAATTTACTTTCAAGAACCTTCACTCTCAGCAAGTTTTATTACACACCGAGATTTACACCATCGTGTTACAAACTTTATTAAATTACATTTAAACAAACAGCTTATGTTGCCTTCATTTGCCGGTATTTGTATCAAGGTTAGTAGATGTAATAGAAAGGCAAGAGACTTTTGGAGTAGAAATCCTACTCAACTAAATTAGCCCCAAAGTACATAACGACCAGCCCAACAATTTTATTTCAGAAAAATCGAGTGAGTATTTTATAAATTCATAAGAAATATCCTATAATCCCATGAGTTATGTCATGCGTAAAGACCATTTTGTTATTGTTTCGAGACTCACTGCAAATTATTTCTTTTATTTCGAGACTGTTAAAGATTCTAAATTTTTGTATTTAGAGATCTCAAAAATGGTTCTAGATTGTGTTCTCTCAACCCCTTATCTCAAAAAAATTGTGTTGCCTACAGTTTGCCAAAAAAAAGTTTGTGAAATCTGTTATGCGGCAATATACATCATTGTTGAACATGACCTTTGACCCCACCGACTGTTCATCCCTGTGGTTTCCTATCTTTTTAGGCATAAGAAACCCGCTTGAACAGAATAGTTTGGCGCACATAGTTGCAAACCTACATCAATTTTGCTTATAGCTTTCATGCCTCATTAAAAACGTGAAACAAATGATACAGATTAAAACTGTATGAATAGCGGATTTTATTCAAACGAAACCGTAAAAAACTTGTATTGATTTCTTTCCTGATCACCGCATACAGCTTCAAGTACACAGTATCAGCAATTTTATAGAACTTCGTTTGTAATCCCAGTAATTTTGTGTATCCGATGTTCAGGGCCGGATTTGCCATATGGCACTGGCAGAGATTGCAACGGGTCCCTCGATTTTCAAACTTTTCTAAATCATAACATCTGGGGCGTAGTAGTCTCTTCGACAGTATTTGTCTAATTTGCAGCGTGTAAGAAACTTGAACTTGTTTATGTAATTCACATCCATGTAGACTCAAAATGGATCTGACCTAGATTTGCAACATTTTTAAAGGTATCGGGCTGGTCATTGTTATTTTGCACAGGTGGGTTCTCTGCGCTTTTCAATCACTAATAACAACAAATGCCGTAAGAAATTTGAATACAAAAAAATTTTCTGCTCAATCGATCTCATGCTGTTGTCGCTTGTTTCCCATAATTCGTCTGTGACAACATTTTATAAGGATCAATAGGTCACCACACGAAATGCTGCTAGGAACCTCGCATTGCCCACATCTATCCCAGCTGATTTTGACTGACTCAGTTTCAATTTTAAGACCAACAATAAGTTTAAACATTTATGAACTCATGTTGGTCCTGTGTCAGTTTGAAATTTCAACTACCGGTAGTTCAAATGGTCAAGTTTGCGCATTCTTAGTATTTTACAAATCATATGCTTTTACCTCTTTTAATGCATGGCAATTTTTCATTAACTCGTTTTTTTAAATAGCAAAATTTAGAAGCAACTAAATACCGATTATTTTGTTTATGGTTTAATGACGTCATTGCAACGCTCTTGTAATCTAAAATTTTAAAACTGCAAAAATATTGAATAAATACACTACTTTTATTTCAGTTTAAGCTGACGCTAGCGGTAAACGGATGAGTCAAAAATGTTTGGTTACGTTTATTACGCAACACAATCAATGCGATTGTATCAAGACTAGAGTCAATTCCGAAGTAGTTCTTTCATGCTCTTGATAGATTCTTTTACAAATTCAGATCATTATAAACTGAATTCACCAAGGCGCACCTCATCACAAGACCAAAAAAAGTGGCAAAATAAGTTTTGGAAAAATTCTGTTGAAATTGGAAAGGGTTTCGCCGCGTCTTGATTAAATTGTAACATAACATTTGTAGTGCAGCACAATTTACATCTTTTAGTGAATATGCTCTATTTTCTTTTTTAAATTTTTGTGATAGTTGCAAAAAATCAACTTACTATCAGCGACTAGGCCCTACTTTCTGCCTGTAAATTGGGATGGTAAATTGAAAGACACAGAATAGACCTTAGAACTAGTTAATTGGCTGATAATGTGAAATTTAAATTTAGTATTGGGATTTGGCTCATTAGCAATATAAAATTTAAAGCATATAACTTCCGTTTTATTTAGTCACTAGTACGGTTAGGATAAGGCATTGAAAAATCTTACATATATATGAAAAGGCAAATCGGCCCTAAGCAAATTAAAACTCCTGCAACTTTGGAATAATTTAAGTTAAGCGACTAAAGCTTTTCAATTTTTTAAAATATATCTGGCTTTCGAACCGGTGCGATGGTGTAGTGGTTAGAGCGTCCGCTTCGCAGTCGGTAGACTTAGGGTTCATTCCCCTTGTCGAGTCATACCAAACGACTTTAAAAAATGATATTCACAACTTCCCTGCTTGGCGCTCAGCATTTAGTGGAGGTTGTGGAGAACAAGCCGGCAAGTTCGCTTGTTGTGTTCTTGGGCAAGACACTTAACGGGACGCCCCACCTTTATGTGGAAGACAGGTGGCCCAGTTTTCTCTCTGAATAGAGGGTTGATGGCAGGAAGGGCATCCGATCGTAAAACAAATGCCATGTCATAAAAATACAGATATCTGCTGTGGCGACCCCTAATCGGGAATATGCCGAAAGAAAAAGAAGATCTGGTTTTTGGATGACCACAAATCGGCTGAGATGTTAATCATTATTTTAAACTAAACATAGCAATTTCAAACTCACTTTAGCAAAATTCTTCATATTTTGCTTCTACATAACAAGAAAAACAAGAAGAATGAAGCGCATACACTCAATCGTGAAGCATAGCGTAAATTCAGAATTCTTTTGAAGGAAGCGAGAGCAATAAAATCTTTAACTGCTTTACAGAAATTCTACGTCGTGGATGTCAAAACAATAACGAGTTGACGAGCCGAAAAAAATCAATTCGTTTCCACTATTACCATCACAGCTATTTCTGTATCTTTTCATCAAACAATCTTTTTTTTTGACGCTCAACCTTAAAGCACAGATAAGATAATGCGAGACAAAATTTTGTAACTTTGATTCCTCCCAAGTCCAACTCCAATTATGTAAGTAAAAATGGGGGCCACCAAATAGCGATGAAATGACTTCGAGGCATTTGATAGTTTATGATAATCCAATAGTGCTATTACAGATTAAAATTAGTGAAGGGAACAACGACAATCCTTGCTCCCTTGGCTATGCTTTCAGATGTGGGGGTTATCAGTAGTGTCCGATTTGGTGGAGGAAAGCGAACAAAGCTGAAGCCCGAGACCACGCAAAGCTTAGGGATTTCATTAAATTTTCAATTGTGTGGCATTACCAGTAGGCTCTCTATAATTAAATCAATAGTAGTAGTAGTAGTAGTAGTAGTAGTAGTAGTAGTAGTAGTAGTAATAGTAGTAGTAGTAGTAATAGTAGTAGTAGTAGTAGTAGTAGTAGTAGTAGTAGTAGTAGTAGTAGTAGTAGTAATAGTAGTTCAATTTTTATTTGGTATTGTTCCCTCAGCATAAATGGCCGGATTCAACCCATTCCTTCTGCAATTACTTCCACTTCGTTTTTCCACTTTGTTTGATTCAGGGCGTCCTCCTTCTCCCAACCAATATTCTCTGTCTCCTCCTTCACTTGCTTCTCTGAGGTATTCTTCAATTGTACTCTCCTTCTCTTGCCACTCACCTCAAGGTCCAGAGCAACCTCAAAACACTATCGTTATCCCTTCTCAGCACATGTCCATACCACCTAATTCCATTCGCTGTTGCTCACCGATCTATAGTTTCCTTCAACCCTAGCATGTCAATCTGTTCTTCAGTCATCTTTCTGTCTACAACTTTCTGACCACACATTGCTCTCACCATAGCTCTCTCTGTTCTCCTTAAAATTTCTTTTTCATTTTCTTTTAAACACCATGCCTCGCTTCCATACAGTATTGCTGATCTTACACAACAACGATAAGCTTTACCTTTTATCCTGAGAGGAAACCTATTTCCAAGCAATAACTCTCCACATTCCCTGAATCTTACCCAACCAATTCTTACTCTTGCTGTAACTGCCGCTTCACAACCACCATTATAATTTAGTCTGTCATTCAAATAACAAAATCCATCCACCGTCTCCACTTCATTGCACAACTTCTTTACCGAATCCACCGTTCCTTTCATTATTCCTCTACATCTCGAGCAAACAAAATGCATTACCAACTTAGCGGTAACTTTCTTTATTTTTGCACATCTGCCATGAACCCAGTTTCCACATTTTGTGCACAACACTGAATTGGCCATTACTCTCCTTTCACAAACTTAACATGAACCTATTTTGCTTTTGAACAGTTGTCCTTCCAACCCGCGTACCATCACTTTTGTTTTTCCGGCGTGAACTTTAAACTCTTTTTTTTCAGTGCATCCAACGTATTTCAAAATCTTTCCCTTAAGTCTTCCATCGTTTTGCTCATGAGAACAAGGTCATCTGCTTACAGTAATTCATTAACCACACCCTTCTGGTTTTTACTGTAATAACGTCCACAACTATTGCAAACAATAGTGGCGACGGCACACATCCTTGATGTACACCAACTTTTACTTCGAATTCCTATGAATATGCAGACCCTACCCTCACTCTTGTCTTTGCACTATCATACAAGCTCACATCTGGCCAAACCATCACTTCTAATAAACCCTTTTTTCTAATGGCCCATTCCATCACTCTTCATGGCACTCTATCAAAAGCTTTTCTCATGTCAACAAAACACATGCACAGCTTCTTGTTCTTCTTTTGATATTCCTCCTGCATTTTTCTCACAATAAATATCGCATCCACTGTTCCTTTTCCTGACAAAAATCCAAACTGCATTTTATTCAAATTGATTAGTGTTCGTATTCGCCTCTTTAGCACCCTTTCAACAATTTTCATGGCATGTTCGAGCAGATTCACTCCTCTCTATGATATAATTTCTTTGCAGTTGTTTTTTGCAAGCTATTGTTTCACTTATCTTTATTGCACCTTAATGACAGCGCAGTGTCACAGTAATTTCGTTCAAGCTTGCCGGTAGATTATCTTATAAGTAGGGCCATTTTTTCTTTGACCTAAACAAATATATTTTTGACTTTATTTTAGCAAAATTTTGACTTTATTTTAGCAAAATTTTGACTTTATTTTGACCTAACCGCTTTCACCTATTATTTATGTGTTGTTGCACTTTTTTGATTAAAAATGTTTTATAACCCGCAATTTACATAAGTTTTTAAAGAAGAAGGTAGCCTACTTTAAACATTTTCTCAATCACTCAATCTTGAAGCTAATGCAACAAAGCGACGCATCACGTCAAAACCTAGGATAACGAGCCATTGTGTGTACCGGTATCAATTAGTGTGTAATACAAAAAATGCGTTGTTATCGCAACTCTACTGTATATTAACAGTCGGTCTATGATGTTTATAACGAAATCCACACAGTATAATTACCAGGACTTTTTATTGTAATACAGCATCACATATTTTTTTACGTTCTTAACATCAAAATTTCTGTCTTTTCTTAGTAATTTACCGAGCATAGAAAACGACCTCTCAACAGCAGCAGAGGTTGGCTGGGCTTTTTGCAATATTGCGTAGCTTGTTGGGTCAATTGTCAAATTGGTGCAGTTTATTATTGTTTCTAAATCAGAGTTGGATAGTCGTTTTTTAATGTAATTTTTAATTGCGCACGGATCATCATCAAATTGTATATTCTTCAGCAGTCCGTATGAGTATTGACATATTCTAACCAAGTCCAGCACCAAATCTTCCTCATTGATAGCGTCTTTTGCTCTGCTGAGTAAGAGGCCTGCACTTGTCCAATTGTTGACAATGGTACGAACAGCTGGAAGGTTCTCACTGTAGTATAAGGCAGCTCTAAGCCAAGTTGCCCATCTTGTAATTACAGGGTCAGGAGGAGATGGCAGACCAGCATCATGAAAATCTTTCTTTCGATCTTTGTTTTTGATTGTTGCTGCCTTGATCGTTGCTATTACTTCATCAATATTTTCAAAATGAGTACGCACACGCATAGCGCAGTTATGTAGTAAGTGCGCAACGCAGGTGACATGCATCAAAGAAGGGTACAATTCCTTTAATGTCTTTCCAGCCAAAGACATGTACCGAGCAGCACCAGTCAAGAACAATGAAAAATTCTCGCGTTTTATTTCAAGTTGTCGCAATATGTCATCCACAGTGTGCAGAATAATACTGCTATTAACATTGCTACCGCTGTCAAGTGGATGGCAATCAACGAGGAATGTCTGATTTGGAGCATCCAAGCTTCCCACAAGCACACTAATATACTTTTGTTTAGCAATCTTTGCTTCATCCACAATTAAAAAGAATTTGTTTGTCACGAAGTAATTCTTGAATTTGTTCTTCTTTTTGGAATGCTAATTTAGCAACACATGGCCGGGCTGCAGTTTCCGAAAGCAATACTTTTCCCATTGTAGCAAACAGAGACTTTAAAGAAGGATGGTTTAGTTTATGAAGTGGGATATCTGCAGCTAAGAATAAAGAGACGACCTGTTCCTTGAAGTTTACTTGATCGAGTTGTAAAAAGGTTTGCTTACCTTGGGATTTGCTCTTCGTCTCCAATTTTCTTTGGTGTTGCTTACTTTTTCGGTGGCTTTCCACAAAAGACTTTTTGTCGCATTTGATTAACACGTCGCAAAGGTTGCATCGCAAGTCGCGGGCAGGAGTTGCCGAAAACTCATCCGGATATTCCTGGCAAATTTGCCTAACTTTCGCTGTAGAAGATTTGGCTTGTTTAGGCATTCTTTGCTTTGCAAGCTAGGACTTAAAAAGACCACGTGAAAAGAGCGCAAAAGTTTTATAGGAATAGATTAATTGTCTAACAATTATGTGTTTATGCATCAACAATGACGATTTGATGCATAATAAGTGCTATTTCCTTCTCAATTACCGCACGCATTTTTACCATTGCAACTTTTGAGAAGTTTAAAATCAAATAAAACTGCGCATAAAATTTTAATAGCAGCTCAAAAATTCAAAAAAATATAAAAAAATCTAAATTTGTTCGTTTTTGAAAGAAAATTTTTGATGAAGACAATTTTGACAAGTTTTGACTTTATGGAAAATTTTGAGTTTATTTTGACTTATAAAATCTACCAAAACAGACTCCTGAAGACCTGAAACGAACGTTAGTACACGTTTGATCATGTAACAAGGTCCTGAAAAAATTTTGACTTTATTGACTTTAGCGGGCCCTAGTTATAAGAAAATGCAATGATCTAGTTTTTGTTTGGTGCGTTAAATTCACATTAATTTTGATTTTTTGAATATATAACTATGTATAAAATAAGTGGAACATTTTGTCAGCAATGCGCAAGAGCAAAGAACAGAGAAACCAAGAATAAAGGCACGCCCTGCTATAGCTTTGTGTGCAAAAAATTTGGTAATGAATGTGTTTTTTTTTCATTTACGCGTATGAGCTCATGCTCGGTTTGCTAGTCTTTCGTCAGACTGGGCCACCACGACGGGTAGACTGCTTGGCCCCACCATCTGTCTGCCACATAAAGACGGAGGCATCCTGTTAAGTGCCTTGCCCAAGGGTACAACAAGCGGCTTGTTCTCCACACTATCCCTATTTTGCTGAGCGCCAAGCAGGGAAGCTGTGAATACCATTTTTAAAGTCTTTTGGTATGACTCGACAAGGGAAATGAACCCCAGGTCTACCGACTGCGAAGCGGACGCTCTAACCACTACACCATCGCGCCGGTAACTAATATGTAATGCAATACCAGTACAAAATTATGTCATAGACAAAAACAGCATTTCCAATAATCCATGAGTAGTGCACAATTTGCTAGCACATTCAACTCTTTTAGCTTTTGTTTAAGTCGATGTTCCATTCAGTTCTAAGTCATTAAATTGTATTTGCATTATGTATAGTTCATGAAAACTGAAATACTTAACATGTCTGCCAAAGCAAAAACAAAGGAAATTTATTTAAGATTGTTCTTTCAAATACACTGTGCGAGTAGTTACCTTGTGAATTTGGCGCAAGTTGTTAATGCCTAAGAGAGATCGGGATTAGAGATATTGGTAGCGAAATTCAAAGTTTGAGTGAAAATTAAAAACAATGGGTATACCATAATGTGAAATTTTTTTCTTAAGAGTCGTTTAATGGCCAAGAACTCGGCTGCTAAATATTTGAGGGAGGCATCGCCATTTTATTTCTACTCCTGGACCGGGTAACAGAGGCTCAGTCAAAAAACTTAGTGTGATAGATATAATAACCAAAGAGGAGCACCAAATGGTGAAATAGACCTACCACCGCTGAATAGTCTATTTCTGTAATCGTAAAAGCTGCTCCCGTTTTTATGACCAGGATAAATTTTGCCTTAGTCATCCCTTGGTTCTTATTAAAAGTAACGGATCAAAGTTGAGAAATGGTAAGTTGATTGTGAGTAAGACCAGTCTTCATCAAACAGTAGGATGACCATGATTAGAGGCATAAAAGTTTGCCTCCCATTCACAGCAATTTTCCAAATCATATCTTTCAAGTTGCCATAACTGATAGGTAGGCTTGGCGGGTGCCAACTAGTGCTTTATAAGTACACAAAAAATTACTTAATTAATTAAAATCTCACCATTTTCGTCAGAGACTGTAAAATTGACTGGATTTGAAAGTATTGGATCTAAAAAACATATTTTTACAACGCCAGTACCCCACTAGGCACAGTCGATTTAACAGTTTGCAGCTTTTATCTTAAATGTGACGGAAAGAATGCGCACTTATCATGCGATGCAAAAATCGGCAACTGGGGTAAATTACCCCAAATGGAGTAAAATTAATTAGAGGTAAAACCATATAAGAACAAAATTGGTTTTTATAAAATTGTTCATTAAGAAAAAGGTTTTTCCCTTGAGAAAGTAGCACAAAAGAAGATTGTCACAAGCAATCTTTAAACAAGGTTTTTGCCTTCACTTTGGATTGAAGTTATTAATTGGATAAAATCATTTTCGCTGTTAAATTATTTGTGAGGTAATTATATTCTTTTAAAATACTTTTGGGGTAACACCCAAAAAAGTTTTCCAACTTCTAATAGGGGTCATAAATACTAAGCTATCAGGTAATTGTAATACACTCATTTCTGGCCTTAAGCCAAAGCGCCCGAGTAATAATCGAAACAAATGGGTTTGATTTTGCGTTATGATTACACAGTGGTAAAAGAGAACAATGAGAATAGTCGTTGAAAAATCAAATGATTGCCTCCGCGCTCAATTGTCCTATCCAATTTGCAGAAAAAACAAAGCTGTTTTAATTTTGCTTTGATAGTTTGGATAAGTTGAATTTATATACAGTTTTGTTTATTTTACAGTGGGCTAAACACAAATACGATTTCACAAAAAACCAAAGCGTTGGTTTTTATAGTTTATCGCTGTTTACGAGTCTATCATATACAATAATGATTGAAAACAAAGATGTGTTGATGTGTTTGAGAAACTCAATGACTTAGTTTTTGAGCAATCAATGAAACTCTTTTAAAAGAAAAAAAATTGACTTCTGCCAAAGTTTTATCATGCAAATCTATACGATGTAAGAGCAATAATTAAATACCTGAACGTCTAACGTCTTTAATAGTTTGAAGAGCTGAAAAATAAGTTCAAAATATAAATCATCTGAAAGTAGTCTTCAGTAACCTCAAACTGTTAACTCACAAATATGTAAAAATGCATTTAAAGTAAATATTTTAATAATAAACTTTTGAAAAGAGATCCTAAATGTGGTCAAAATTGATGTTTTTATCAACCCCATGTCAAATTACTACTCTGCCGTCATATGGCAAAACCTAACTACAAAAATCATGTTTTTGAGAACATCAACTTTGTTGTGATTTATCATTTTTCAAGAAGGCTACAAGTGAACCACTTTTTTCAATTTCGTCTTAAAGCTGTTAACTGTACGAGCATTAATTATATCTTCGCGTTTGTTGATCAGTAGCTTCACATAAACAAAAAAAAATTGTTTATGAAATCTGAAATGTAGTTGTTAGGTTCTGCACTATCACGGCAGTACTTTTAAAAGTTTTGGAAAACGACAACTGGCTCTTATAATCTCTTTTTCAGTTGCATCACTGACAGCGCAAAAGTTTCAACTGTGCCGCCACATTCAATTTGCAACATAACTTTTAGTTGATTTTTAAACATCTCTTAAATTAGCAACCAATAAAAATTTGAACGGACCATTCATTATTTTGATATCACTACCGTGCGCTTGAGAATTCTCCAATTTTTATTCTTGAGAACTATGTAATAACAAGCTGTCAGATTTAGGAGAATAATAGTTAATCTCCTGTCATTTACAAGGAATAGTCGGGTAACAAAACCAGCATAATACCAAAATAATACAATGAATTGATACTCACCAAAACATTTTGGAACAAAACTTTGTCGTAGCAACTTTGGAAAAACATCTATAAGTCGTCGAAACCAAGCAGCAGTGCCGGATGCTGGCAAAAAGCTAATTTTACAAGATTCCAAGTATTGAGCCATCAGATTTAATGAATTTTCAAACAAACTGTAATGAAATGTTCAAGCTTGTAACTGCAATCAGAGTTGTTTGTGATATCTTTCTATTAAATTTTTTATCCAATTTGGTAGGATGGTGACAAGTGATGTTGAGAATAGAACAATAGCAGTGCACAAAACTGCTTTAAATCTTTATAGCTCATCTTTAGGCTTAAATTGCTTGATGTTGCTTCCAACAAATTCTCCCATTTGGATAAATTTCCTTGCTTGGTTGGTGTAAGTGCAGTGGTACCTCGGTTTTTGAATGTAATTCGTTCCTGAAGGCAGTTATAAAACCGGAAATTTCGAAAACCGAAAATTTTGAAAACCGAAATAATTTTTTTCATAGAAATTAATGTAAAATAGAATAATCTGTTCCTGGACCCCGAATCATGATTGCTTAGTGAACCTTTTACAATAATTGTACAACAGTATTTTATGCACAAGTTTGAACACAAAACCAATGAAAATCATTACAGTAGATGAAAAAAAGATAAACACAACTGAACAAAGAATAAAGCTGTACAGTACAGCATACAGTATGTAAATAAGGAAGGCAATTTTATTCATCCTTGCATATGCTGAGAAGTCTTAATGGCACAAGTAGAGGATGTAGGTGAGGTGGAAGGGAAAGGAATATTATTGTTTCGAAGGAGAGTCCCTCTTCATAAGAAGTTGAGAAGGTTTTCCATTTCTTGGATTGCTTGTTTCCTGCTAGCAGATTATGTCTGGGACTCACTAGACCTCTTTTTCACCAAAACCCTTTCTATTATGCCTTTCCATCGTCATGTGCCCATTCACTCACTGATATCGTGCTACCCGCGTGCTATTGTTGGCTTGTTCGAGAACCGAGTTATGGTACAACAACCGAAAGTATTTTTAGTTCGAAATTTCGTTTGGCAACAGATTTGTTTGAAAAAGGAGGCGTTCGACAGCCGAGGTTCCACTGTAGCTACTAGGTGGTTAGAATTGCCCTGTAGAAGAAATGATTTATTTCCCAGAGCGCAACAACGCAGTCATAGTGAAACTTCAACGCATAACCATTTTATTACAGAAGTTACAAAGCGGCGCTTTATTCTACTAGACTATATTGCTGACAATTAATTATCTACCCCGCTTCACTGGGCAAGAATAGCAAAGCTACTCTCTCAGCATGTTGTTAAGAGGCAACTTTTGGGTTCCAACCAAAGACAGGGAGCGTTGGTGGTGGGGCTACAAGTCAGCAATTTGTATTTATGGCTGGTTCAAAAAAGGCTGTTACCTTGCCTGATCTTGATTTGATTTGCTGTATGAACATAAACAATATTTTCATGTCACGTCTCCATCTCACGAAAAAGTAGGGTTTTTGACGTTTTCTATGATGTATGAAAACAGGTTTTTTTGTCATTATCCCCCGCTGAAACTGTTATTGTTACTATTGCCAGCTAATGCATGCACTCTGTAACTGATCCACCAATGGCATACGTAAGCACTTTTTTATTCCTCGGAAAACATTTTTTATTTATGCTTACTATGCAAAATTCAAATATTTAGAGCATCTGGGCCTGAGAGGCCCGGTTCCTACATCTAAGGGTTACAATGATAGATGTTCACCAAATCATGCACCAGTGCAAATGAAAAAGAGAAAAAATAACACCCATAAAACAAATGCATTGCCGATTGCGAAACAACATTTTGTTCTACAAATAACCAGCAACTTTTTTGTCTTATATTTATATCTAACGATCACGGAAGACGTTTTGCCCATAATACTAAAACATCGTTGTGTTTACCCCCGCTCGGGGATAATCAATACTGCTGGCATAGTGAATTCTTATCACAAACTATGCAACCAAGAAAAGGAGATTGTAGTCATGTCTTATCTAGATGCGCCAAAGCATTGCCAACGTGAGGTTCGAACGCGCAATCACAATCATGACAAACAACGCTCCAGCTCACTCGAACACGTTGTCAACACGTAATTTTAACACGAAGCACACTATAGTTTTACTTGCAAATACTATATGCAAAGCAACACTTTTCGAGCAGAATTCTTAAATTTTTAGCCCAATTAAAAAAAGAAATTTATATAAAATCAGGGATATTTGCCCTTCCCACAGTTTCGAAAGAAAAAAAGTAGAGCGAAACACAATTAAAGAATTATTTTTTCAATCTCTTGTAGGAACAAACTGAAAAGACTACCTGCTGGTTCAGCCAAAGTGCTGTGCCCAGCTAAACAAAAGCAGTTCTGGTGTAATAGATGTAGGAAAAAAATTATCAATATAGTTTGACGTAGGTTGGGATAAACTTTATAATAATTTGATTTGTGTTTATACGGTTACCTAATATGCCTTTGCAATGTAAACTTACGTTTGAAAATATTCCTTTAAAATACCTAGTCTCATTCTTTTTGAGTGACTCCAGATAGCCCACCTGCAAAATCGTTGTGTTGAGTCAGATTGTACCATTCCTTGGTATAAGTTAATAACAGCATCTGATAATTCTTCGTATTTTTCCATTTTACAAACATTCTCCAAACCTTTTCCCCATTCATTAATTGTAGAAGTTGTCCCATTTGGAAAAATGTTGATTTCCTCCGTGGTTTTATCGCAAAATATTTCTTTCATAGGCAGAATTGTTTTTAAAAGTTTTTTTAGCTGATTCACAACGGAACCCTGCAATTATAACAAAGCTTGATAAGCTAATAAAATTATATGGCCAATGGACACAACCTTGTTGTGAAACAAATTTAAATTAAATTCTAAAGGCCAGCGATTAACTTTAAAGTGTAACTGCAAACAGTGCACTGCTTTTCGACCAATCAGCTCTTGAGAGTACAGTGCCGCATTTACCACTTAATTACGAGTGATACGGTTTCGTAGAAAGCTGACATTTAGTTACTTTAAAGATGTGGGCGATGCATTCATTTTAAAGCCTCTGATCAACTAAGTGACCACATCGACTGGCTCAATTTCAACTCCAAAAAAAATGCATTTAAAGTTTGAATCGCTATTGCAGCACCTGCTAAATCTTAATAATTTCTGCAAATTTGGGGGGGTTCATCACTTTACAGTATAAAGCGCAATTTTGTCTGTGTGTGTGTTTCAAATTCCTTTAAAACTACTGGGCGTACAAACATCAAACTTGGCTTGATTGATCATCTTACCGGGGTGAGCGTCATAAGCGGATTCGTGACGTCATTATGAAGTCAAAATCAAAGATATTATTTTATAACTTGCATTTCTCAGTGATAACAAGCGGTTTTTTGCTAAAACAAAAGCCAGCCCTCAACTTACCAAATTATAAAATATTATATCTCTTTTAAGTGTAAAATAGCGTCACAGTTAACGCTTGATTGCACAATTCTTTCTCCATATTTTCTCAAAAACTACTGATCGCTGAAACAAGATCAAAATCTTTTTTGAGAGATATTAACAAGATGCTTTTGATAAAAAAATTCTACTACAATTCAGGTTGAATTGATGACGCAACAGCAGATTCTTTATTTAAGCATTTTGAAAATTCTAACGCAAGCTTTCCGTTTTTTCTTGAACACTTTAAACTCGCTCTATAACGTCATGATATGTCTAGTATGATTAAAGTTGAAAAAAGCAGCTACGCAGTAAAATAGCGATTCACAGTTGATTCAAGAGTAAACAACTTATCTGTTGCCTGTTAAAGAATCGTATGTCACAGTATTGTCATAAAGGCTGATCAAAATCAGGGATGTAGAAGCGGCTATTTTTCAACCGCTTCCACCAACAAAAAACGAGAAAACGACCGTTGACAATTTTTTAACTTTTGTGGGTCTGTAGCCTGCCTTCTCCTACACATTATCATTTTGAGGAAACAAAAACCTTCATTTATTGCTATTACTTTACCTACTTTGCTTAAGCTTATTGTTCTGAACTACTCTGTGTTTCTTTTTCTTAGATATTGGAACTCGTGTTGAATGTAGAACAGTGCTTTTCAACCTTTTTGTCATCGCGAAACCCCTAATGTTTTTTCGCGTTTGTCACGTAACCCCACTAACAAAAATTTAGAAATCACAAATTGCTTGTGAGAAAATCAAATATTTTGTTACTACAATTTAAAAAATAATTAAACACTTCAACAAATAGACATTTCACAAGTTTTCTCACTACTTACAACCACTTTTACAACAGTTAACCTAATGGTTCTCCAATCTATACCGTATGACCACATATTACAGCTCTTGACAATAACCTGTCGTCACAACAACAAATTACACCGTAAAGCGCTGATTTTCCCTCTCTATCCTCAACTAACTCTGACTTTGAGTTAACTTATCTCTAATCATCATTACAAACTTTCTGTCCGTTCCCAAAACACCTATTGACTCCGATCTTTTTAGATAGTGAAGTGCGAAATTTCTGTCATATATATAGTATATATATGAAAAGCAAGCAAAAATGAACTGCACAAATCAACAGCCGCCTCAACGTGGTGGTGCGGTCCCCAACCTTGTTTGGGTTGGGTTAAAATGGCTGTTGGCCTTCCCGAGGGTCCCAGTTACCCCGGGCACTCCCCTCACAGCCGTGCAGCCCCCTGAACGACTGCAAAAGAGTAAGACGAAGCCTCTTTAAAATCGGCCTGTCTTTTCTCTTCCTTTGCCTTTCTCTTGCCCGTCTTCTCATTCTTCTCCTTCTCCTGATAAGCGGCAACGTTTATTTAACCCCTTTCCCGTCTTTCCCTATTTAGTGTGCGCTGGAAATGTGACCTGGCGGGGTAGGTCAGTGCAATGCTTCACATGCTTTAATTGGGTCCATTTAGAGTGCTCAATACTTTCCTTTTTTAGATTCAGAACTCTTGGCAGCTCTCACTCCTGAAGCTGCCCTCCCTGCTGCGTCCTTGCTTTTTTTTGAGATCCCACACCTACCAGCACTGTGACTTCCTCCTCGGACTTTTCCAGCTGGTATACCTCTCCTGCTCAATCTGGCCCATCTGGCCCCTTCTGCTAATGCAGCACTCGCAACCCACCCTCGCCTTCAAACCTCTTATCCTTTTTTCGCCCACTTTGTATCTTCTCCCTCTGCACCCTCACCACCACCTCATGCTCCTGGCTGTTTCTCTTTACCTCCTGCTTCCTCTTCCCCTCCCTGACTCCCTCAGGGTTCTTCAATGGAATTCTGGGGGTCTCCGAACCAGGAGCCCTGAACTGCTACAATTTATTGCGTCTCATCCCGTTGACCTTATTTGTATCCAGGAATCTAACCTTAATTTATCTTCCTTTTTCCGGATCCCTGGATTTTATGCTCTGCGATCTGATCGCAGCCACTTCCGGTCTGGTATTTTTTTTCTGATGTCACAGACGCTAGTGGCGACGTCATCATTTTCGTCAGGCAGGGCTTATCCTTCTCTGAGCTTTCTGTCTTCTCACTTTCTTCGCTTGACCCCTACTCTTATTGTAGAGGCCAACATTTCTCTAAACGACTCCTTCTCGCTCTCATTTCTTAATGTTTATGCTTCCCCTATTCGCTCTTCTCCGAAGGATAGCAGAACCAATTTCTTTTCTCCCACCTTTCTTCCCTCCTCCACAAATCTCTTTATTCTGGGGGACTTCAATTAACATCAAACCCCTTTAGAACTCAAAAAGTATTTCCGACCCCAGTGGGGAGAAAGCATTCGATTGCATCATCTCCTCTGACCTCCTCCCCATCAATGACTCTGACATAACTGCCCTTCTTCATCACTTCTCTGGCAATCACTCCTCCCCTGACATCTCCTTTGCTCTTTTCTCTCTCGCCCTATCTTGCTCCTGCTTCAGAACATGGGTTCTGATCACCTACCAATTCTACTAACCGTCCTTCTTTTTCCGGTCTTTTCCCCAACGAACGTCTCCCTTCCTTGAATTTTCAGAAAACTCGTTGGGATGACTTTGCTTTTTACTTTGACTCTCACTGTCCTACTGCAGAGGAATACTCGTCTCTTTTTTCTTTCCTTTGCTAGTGCTCTCTTTACTTCTCTGACACTGAATGCCCTTCTTACGAACTGGTACTCTGGACAGACGGCTCTGTTCCTTTCCCTTTTGGCAAAGACGGCTCTGGCCTATTTGCTAACTGCTCTCTCTCTCTCTCTCTCTGTGGCACTGAGGCCACTCTTTTCTTTTCAGCAGGCCCAGTATGCTCAAGTTTTTCCGCTGAAGCTTGCGCCATTCTGCAAGCTCTTTGCTGGTCTTGGCAGCACCAACAAGTCTGCCGCTTCTCTTCTCTTCTCCTCCTATCTGACTCTTGCTCTGTCCTCGCCACTCTGACTTATCCTCCATCTTTTCTTTTACCTTAATCTTTGGCAGGAACTGTTTTCTCTCTCCTGCTGTTCTATCAGGCTACAATGGATCGTTTCTCCGTAAAACAACTTGGTTGATGAGCTGGCCAGACGGGGAGCGCTGCTTGTTCCCTCAGCAATCTCTTGTAGTCTCTCTTCTCTTATTTCTCGTATCCACTCTTCTCGTTTCTTGGACTAGGAGCGTACTGTCTCATCTAAATTCTTTGACACTCAGGTTCCCTCGATTTCTACCGAGGAACTTGTGCTTCTACGTCATGCTCGCTGTGTTCTTTCTCGTCTTCGCTGCAACGGGCACAGTCTTCTGTTTAGCTCCTATCTCTCCAGAATTGGCAGAATCAATAATCCCTCCTGCAGCGCTTGCGGACAACCGTCGCAGGACACCTTTCATCTCATTCTGCACTGTCCGGCTACGGACCCTATGTCTCGCTCGCTCATTGGCAATTTTCTGTCTCTCTATGACCTCTGGTCCAGGCCCTGGGGAGTTGCCCGGCTTCTGGAGTCTCATGGTCTTCCGCCATCAACCCATCCCTTCGAAGGGGTCGGGTAACAACAACAACAGCAAAACTAAAATTACAGACGCACTATTACGTAACAAAGGGAGTTAGCAAATTCAGACGTTCCTCAAGTTGTAAACAGAATTACGTCACAACCTGCAACTTGCTATCACAAGATTCCATTACTATTTATATACACGGAACACCACTACATATAAAAATTCACTATACTGAAATAAGAAATAAATACTTGTAATAAACGAAGAACCTTCGCGGTCCCCTCACGGAAGCCTAAAAACTCACGAAACACAACTGCATGTTTTGCAAAACCCCTGTTGAAGAGCATTGATGTGGAATGATCAAGTTGTTTCCATCTTGAGTCATTTCTTTTTCAACATTTTCAATCCCCTAACCAAGGTTAGTTAAGTTTAATCACATCATCATTTTATTGGCTGCGTTTCATTGTCCAAACTACCTTTTTCTTACCAGTAATCGATATAAAATGTGATGCTAGTAATACTTTTTCTTGTTCTCTCGCGCTACTGATATCGCACGTTCATTCAGATTTATGGTGCAACTTCACCATTTAATCCACATTGGGAAATGAACAAAACTTTTTCGCTAAGTTATTCTTCAAGTCAAATAAACCATAACCTAATCCAGGGGTGGGAAAACTACGGCCCGCCAACACTTGTAGAAACTTCCATACATCTAATTTACAATGACTGGGGTAGCCACACTTTCCGTACTAAAGGCCAAAAACGTTAGAAGCCATCATTGAAAGAGCGGAAATTCTTAGTTTGAATTGACGCATTTCCGTTCAAATAGAAAATGATGACCTTTTTTTTTGGACACCATTATTTTCAAAGCCACGTAGTACAACATTCCAAGAAGTTATCCCAAGATTTAAGCTAACACAAGCTCTTGCATTGCATACAGCTACTGCAAGATTTCAAGCACTGACCCTCGGCCACTCTTAAATGGACAATGCGGCCCTCGGCCAACTCTGAAATGATCAATGCACCCTCCAATTAAAAAGTTTGCCCACCTCTGACCTAACCTACGGCAATATTTTGTTCTAAGTACTTGACTTTTGGTTAGTTGGCACTTCTCCTAAACGCGATTATGTCAGCTGTGCAGCCAGAGATTTTATTTCATGCACATAGGTCTAAAATTACAAAAAATTGTAGACGGTATACCAAATATTTAATAGCTTATTTTAAAAATTACACTACAATCAATTTGATGCTCCCCTTCTTTGCAACTTTATATTTGTGCTTCCATGCAAGTGCTGAAATATACAGATAAAAAAGTATGTAAAATGATTACGGCTGTTTCAATTGTGAGCAAATTTATTTTCTGAGCACAAGCAGGAACGGGGCAAATAAGAGGTTGCTATGGACTTCAACAATTTTGGGAAAAATATAGAGGCTACGCAACAACTCCCACAAATGTTTTTGTACTCTTATTCCCATTAAAACCATGGTACTTTCAATTTTGCGAGGAGAATTGGCTATGTCAAAAAACATTAACTTTCCATTACTATTCTCAAAAATGCTCATACTTTTAACCTTGACATTAACTTTGGGGGCTTAGTAATTACTTAACTGTAAGAGCTTCACTTCGGATAGTTTACTCTTTCACAGGCCGCGTTTATGCCAGGACCACGCAACATAATCGCAGCCAAAGGCTTTAGATATACAACAACAAAAGAGTTGTAAGTAGTGGTTCTAATACTTAACAGCTTATTCCTTAAATTGCACATCAATCACTTTGGCACCCTCCTACTATCTTGAAATTGTGCTTACATGCACATGATCAAATAAACGCTTGTGAAATCGCTGGCTGTTTCAATTGTGAGCGAGTCCAATTCCTAATTAGGCCTGTGCTGGAAACAGGGCAAGCAAGATATAGCAAGGAACTCCAAAAACTTTGGAAAAAATATAGCGGCTATACGCAATCTCCTTTAATCTCTCTTTTAATCGATTTGATTTTGGAACGAGAATCGACTTCCTCAAAAAACATAAACTTTTTATAACTGTTCTCACAACCATTCATTGGGTGAAGCCGGTGCAGCCGTCTGATTCGATTTTTCAACCTCAGCATAACTGATTGGGGCCCTGCAATTCCAACAACTTAACTGTGAAGGTATAATCTTCTCTTTCCAAGCTGCGTTCACGCCATGACGAAGAAGCAATATACCCGCAGCCAAAGATTTATGTTCTAACAAATTTGCCTACAGTTACAAAATAGTCCTATGTAGTGGGCCGAATATGTAATAGATAGATCCTGAAAATACATATCAGTCACTTTCGCGCCCTTTGCACAAATTTAATATGCTTTCAAATACTCTCTGAATTTAACGTATAAAGGTTTGTTAAGTTTAAGGACGCCTATGCTGAAAAACATGAAATAAGTCGTATCCAGGGATTTCAGAAACTTAGGAGATGTGTAGCTGGATTACGTGCACGACCCAAGTAATCTTTGTTCAATCAAGTCCTTTTCAAATAACGGTGATTTTGTTTCGGGACAACATTTGGGTATGTCAAAAAAGTATTAACTTTTTATTACTGTACTCACAACATTCCATTGGGTGAAGCCGGCTGAATTGATATTCTTGACATCAACATGACTGATGAAGGGCCCGGTGGGCGACGCCCGCAGGACCAGCTAGTAGGCAATAAACCAGAGATCATAAGCATCACAGAAACACGGAAACAGTTGTTTCAATTGGTCAATATAAATGTTTGCCCTCACATGTTTTGTTTCAATCCCAAGAAAAAATTGCGTGTATGTTGATATGTCTTTATACGTAAAAAATAACTTAAATTTTAGTGACTGATGCGAATCAAAAATAATAAAAGAAGAAATGTTGGAATATATATTCATTAATGTTCAATTTGAAAACACAGATATTTCTCTGGAAACAATGTAAAAATTCTCTACTAACAATTAGTCATGGAAACAACTTTTTGATGGTCTTAAAAATCTTTTTAACCATATGCTCAAATCACGTTCCAAAGGTTATGTAATGGGCTATTTTAATATTGATCTTTTTGAGTTTAACACAAAATACGATGATATTTACACAAATCTACTTTCAGAAAATTAATTTCTACACGTTGATAGAAAAACTAACCATCAAAGCCAAAATGCTCTGCAATGGATTATGTATGGATAAATGTTTCTACATTCTGAATTGAAAGTTCAATAATAGCTTATGAAATTGCTTATCTAGGGCATCTCCTTTTTAATACTGGCTAGAATAGGTGGTCATGCTTTGCACAAAATCTGAAAACCCTTTTAGCAACTTTGGAAAATATGAATTTGTAACCAGAGGATTAGATAATATATGGTGTGGAATGGTTTTCAGTACTCCATAATTCCACAAAAATATCGTTCAAGAGTTCCATACTTTATTACAATACCTTACGTAATAGTACGGTACGGATTTTTTCCGTACCTATTACGTTGCCGAATTTTTGTTCTTATGGAACAGCAAATGTGCGCTGAGACAAATAACAGCAGAAGTAGAGGCTACGCTAATTTTACTTTTTCTGAAGAAAACCGGGTACCTCAACCAACCTCCAACCAACTACTTCATTTAATAGAAAAGGACATCAGCTCGATAATATACTAATTGTATTTACACTTAACGATTAAAACAGCAGTGATATTGAAATTATCAGTTTATCATCATCAAAAAACAAAAACAGCAACGAAAGAACAAATTGTTCAAACGTTTTGGAAAGCTATTTCAATTATACTGCGAACAAAAACTTCCAGAGGTGCAACACCGAAACGTTTCTGCCTAGATTATACGAGAAGCAACTCGTATTTTCTTCAAACGCAAGTCTCAACTCGTTTATAATGTACCTTAAACCCGAAAAAGTTCTTTCAACGCTGCCTAGAGCAACAATAGCAATCCGTGTAAGATCGGGCTCTGCTTGCTTGTCCCATTATTCAAATATTTTGCGTTCTTGAGGAGACGGGCTTGCTTTTGAAGCACTTTTTCATCTCAGTTACATTTTGCTCATCCCGTCGTGATTGTGATAAGCTGGGATTGCACACATCCAAAATTGCGAGTATATCTTCAACAATATCAATCCCACATGCACGAGTAGATTTATTTTCAGATTCTGAAGATGGGTAGACATTCTACGTCAGTCATGTCAACTGACTCCTGTTGCATTTGCAAGCGCCTCCTCAATACTACCAAATGGGCTCGTACAACTGTTTTCTGAGATTACTTTTGAAGTAGCAATCTTCAGCAGTTATTACATCTTCCCAAAGTTCACTGTCTGAAGCTTCAGTTACATAACATTCACCCTTGTCATTCTGGTCAGCAAAATTTTTGGGTAGAGCAAAATCACTTCTCATCAGCTCCCCAAGTCTTAAAACGTTGGATCCGTTATCTGTCCTAAGGCTGCGAATTTGTTTCTCCAGAACACCAGCAGCTTATAATGTTTTTACGTATTGCAGTAATTGTCGCTCGTTCGTGCAACTCGTTCACAGCAGCGGTGATAACTCGCAAATTACCGTCCATTCTACTTGCAAATTTATTCCAATAAAATGATGCTCTCCTCGCGTACACAAATCTACTTTAACCGAAGCCATTTTAAAAGCAAATGTCTGTTGGGTTTCAGTTATCCCTCTCTGATAAGCATCAATGAACATCGCTCGAACTTTGGAAGCTGTAAGTTTTAGGTTCAGTTGATCTGACATCGGGGAAAGCGTTTTTACGTTGCCGCATTTTTCAAAGTTGCAAGAGAAAGACCATTCGTGGCGACAGCTTCAACTGCCATATTTTTAATACATTGGCTTGTGGTGGGAAATTTAACCATTGTTGCAGGTTGTTTTCCAACAGTCGCACTGTTTGTTCCTTGCGATTGCGATTAGAACTTATCTTTGACGCCTTGGACTTTTTTCTTTTCTTCTTCCACGACTTCGGAGTAGAAATTTGGATTGCAACAATCGCTCCAGAGTTGTGTTACAATTATCCGCTTATAAGGGGGGAAATTGTAACATTCACTGTTAACTTTGGAGAAAAGTGGTGGATAAGAAATTTTAGGGACCTAAATAAGATTTCAAGAGAAGCCCTCTTTTGGCCAATCCTTATTGAAGGCCTTTGTCTTTTTTCTTTTGAAAATTATTTCTATTTCAAAGATCTGGAATTAGTAAATTTGTCGTAAACTAGAGTTTCGTTCTTAAACTTTAAGGGAATATCTTTAGTTTTTTTTTTTTGGAGATCCTGGTGGACTACATAGAGTTGTTCAAAATCAGGGTTTCGGCCCGAAATTTATTGGTGAGGACTTTTTTATTGGACATCACCACTATTTTGAAAGGCCCAATATCAGTTTATTGGACCTGTTCGGAAAGAAGACTTCCTATTCTCCATGAGGGGGCCCCAAAAAGGGGGGACTTGTGGCAGCTCCTTCACTTTTCCCACCCTAAATCAATCACTTTTTGGAAGCTATTTTCAAAAGGCAATATTTTTTCGATGATTACTATGGAGCACTAAATTTATGCTACAAAGAAAAAGGCATCATTTCACCATTTACAATTACGTGTTAATAAAAATAATAACAACGCAAAATCTTCCGTGCAAAAATTAATAATTTGTTGCGCTTGCCTACGATCTCTCCTATTCAACAAATGTATAATTCACTCTTAATTGCGGGCCTATAGCCACATCAAAATCATTATCGTCAATACTTGCAATAACAGCAATCATGAATCAGCCCCTAGCATGAGTACAAAACTGCGCCCAGTCGTAAACTTATCTTGTATGAACAGTAATGAATGAGGATGCCCTGTCACAACTCACTCCAGGTAATCCTTGGGGAACGTGTAGTACCTGCTAGCCACTTCCAGCTAAGGTAACATGCTTTTGCGTTGAGCAGCACATGCCTTGGCGGTGTACAGACATTTCATCACCAGACACTTAATCACCCGACACCTAATCACGATAGGGTTAGGGTTTAGGGTTAGGAACGAGACATTTAATCATGTTAGGGTTAGGGTTAGGGTTAGGGTGATCAATTCTAGTCCGTTTGCAATATTATCGTGTTATAAAGTCTACGTTATTAGATGTCTAGTGATTAAATGTCTGTGATTAAGTGTCGGGTGATTAAATGTCTGGTGATGAAATGTCGGTAAACCGCCTTGGCAACTGATTGACAGTTGGTCGCGTGTATGTAGTTTGGAATTCTGTTGTGGTTTGGTTTTTGCTTTTTTGTTTGGCTAATTTTTTTATTACTATTTTGCATTCATGATTTTTATGCCACAATGCTTTAGCGTTATGCTCCATGTCCTTTTTTCTTGCAGCATACTTTTTACTTTAAGTGCCATGATTTTACAGTATTCTATCTTTATGGGAAGGAATATATAAACGAGTGATTGATGAATCAAGCAATAACCATGCCCATTGCTCACGCCAATAATTCAATTAGGAGGCAAAATTTTGAAATTTTTTTCTCGTAAATTTTAAAGCTTTATTAAAACAGATGAAACAATAAAATTAATTGTAGTCCAATGTAACTTTGGTTACTCTTCCTTTAGGTCAGTCAATTACTAGACACGATCTGCACTGATAAATTCTGATAAATCAAAACATTATGCACTGTTGACAGTTACTTTTTACAGTAAAGTAAAGCTAAACCGTTTTTTCAGAAAAACTTCTTGGGTGTCTGCAACTACATATTAACTTTTACGACAAAAACCATTCTTTCAAGAATTCAAAATCCGATTTGAATGCCATTGTTTAAAAAATGGGTTTGTTGTTTTCACAGTAACATGCTTTAATCTTTTCACTATCAATAGTTTTTTTTCGATCATAAATTTATTTTCCTTTACTTTCTTGCAGAATAGATAAATAAGCATTAAAAATGTAATTTTTATTTTTCCCAACGATCGAAATAAGAAATGGAGGCTAAATATTTTGGGACATATAATCCCAATGGTATTTTATGTTGGTATTTTATGTTCTAAACTCAAACAAGAGACATCCAAAAAAACTTCGTAAATGAGTTCAGTTGTGGTATGGCGTAAAACATGCTTGGCACAGCGACACTTGACAAGCCGCGCATATATACTTTGTACGCTGGTCAGTCTTCGTTTGTGCAAATCTAACGCATCGTCATCTTCCTAGACTTTCAACTGGCAGGTGGTCTCCGACACTAAAGAGTTCCTTTGCTCGTTTGGAGCGTGGTCCACCAATGCTGTTGGTTTTTCGTTTGACTCGAGCAGATTTACGCCCAGTCAAAACAAGTTGCTCCGCCAAGTTCACCAAATGCTTCAGCAAAGGGGTTTTTGTTTTGCTAGTAGCTTGGTGAAATATGTGAGCATTGATAACAGCAGACATTTTTATCTTATAAAAAACCTTCTTCCACCATTTTGTAGATTTTCTGTTGAAGTCATAGATATATTGAACTTTCGATGAAAAAGATCAACCCCTCTCATAATTTGGTTGTACAAAGCAATTGCGTTAGGGCATTGGAACTGCTTCTTCGTTCCGTTCTTTTGTTTTCTGATTATGGAAGTCGTTTCTGGCAAGGAGCAATTGTTGATAACAATGACTTCTTTGAAATCTATCCATCTTAAGCAACAACACGACCTTGTGGCCAAAAATTTAGACTCGGCTTTTTCCAAACGCTTTACAAACTTTAGAACATTGTTTCGCATCTTTATCATTGTGCCAACAGCTGAAAATGGCAAAGTGTAAACAAGGTAGACATTGGTAAAAAATCTGTCAAAAGACAATACAATATCAGAAATTTTGATTGTAGAGCACAATTGAGTTACAACTCTTTCTCCAAGAGTACCTTCGGAAAACTCATCGTTTTCAGTTTTTCCAGCATAAATATTTAGGTCAAAAATATACCCAGTTTTTGCATCACATCTTTGCCAAACTTTGACTCCCCTTTTCATGGGTTTTAAAGGTAGGTATTGCTTTAGTGATAAGCAACCCTTGAATTTGACTATTGACTCATTGATCCTTTGGTGGGAGCTTTCACTCATCGCATTCGAAAATGATTGTTTCATGCAGTTTAAAAGTTCTTTGACGTAATACAGATTTGTTGCATTGTCAAGTTTTTGTGGATGATTAAAATACAACTTAGACATGAGAAACTGAAATCGATTTCTTGAAATGGCATTTTTGATGAACTGATTTTCCATAGAATGGTTACTGGACCAGTAATCATTGAGATTAGGCAGTCGATTGTAGCACATTACAAACACGACCCCTAAAACACCATCACTTCTCCTTCGTCAGTATTAGGAATATTTCTTTTGGATTGAATACAAGTCGATTTTTTCATTGGTAGACAGGGAAATAAATATACACAGAGTTTTTGGAAAGAAAATTTTGAACGAATCAATTTCTCGTAGTAAAGAAGGCATTGCAAGTGTAGGTTTGCTTGTGATGTTATGGCGATCTTACGGGATACAAACTGTGGATCATTGATGTTTTGCTGAAATTATGTGGGTGACTCATAAACGTTCTCGTTCTGTTCGTGCGCTCGTTGTTTTACTGTAATCGTTTTTATAAATCATCCGTTGGCCTACAAACAGGTCATAAAAGAATAACCATAGTTGCATATCATGATGTAACAATACTGGGTGACTAAGCCGTATGGCCAGGCGTGGTTCCGTCTGACGTGCGGCGGAGTGACCTAGTAAACAAGTATATAAAAAGAAGCATTGTTATTTTCGTTCAGAGGTTTTTCGATTAAAAATTCAAATTCAAAATTCATTGGCAAAAATTCCATTCGATTCGATTCAATTAAAATTCGTGCATTCAACGTTGTGCTGTGATTAAATAAATTCGTTCCTTGGAGTCAGACGTGCTGTTGAAATACGATCCCCACAATTTTGGAGTCCGACGTGAACGAAGATTCATTTCCCCATATTTTGATGACCTCGACGAACTTATCTTCCACAATGTAGTACGAGTCATGGTTCTTAGTCATGGTTAGGAAACTTGGGTGTGAAAAAAGCTGTAGGTTGATACCAAATGAAAGAATTACGTACATCATTTGATTGTGGATTATTCTGAGGTAGATCTCTACTTGCCACTTCATCATCAATACCACCGAATTGTTGCACTTCTGGCAAAGTATCTTCACTCTCACTTTCGCTTGTTCCACTATAATCTTTACTATCAGATAAATATCGTGAGCCTGAGGACGCATCATCATCACTGCTACTCTCAAACACAAGTTTACTAGCTTCAGTTAGCCTTGTTCTTTTACCCATCTAAAAGAAGCAAAAAAAGGCTTATTCATTTAGTACTGCAAAAAAACCAATGGGAAATTTATTTTACTATAAAATACCATTGGGACATCTCGACTAGTTTAATAATAAAATATCAATATGCATTTTCTCAATTACATCTCACTAAATTCAATAACTGAAAAATAACTTTTGAGTTGGTCTAACTAAACGACAATAATTCAAAGAATGATGCAATCGCGTGAAATTTTATCACGTGGTAAGAAGCATTGTGCGTGATTATACCACTGGGATACAAAGCCGTTAATTTCTAATGCTGTTTATCCCAATGGTAGCTTCAAAAATATCTTTGGGACGTATTGTCCCGTTGGTAGTGAAAGGGTTAACTTAATTACGTATGATGATGCCTCACAAAATTTAAGTGAGCAAAGAGGATACATCACTAAACACGCAAAGAGTAAGTTTCATATCGAAAAGCAAGTCAAACTAATAAGTTCAGTTGTTGTAATATATCTGGAAAGTAACCGGAGGACGTAATGTGTCAGTTTAGGCTAGCATTTTAACACTAGAACGGCGAGAAAAAAACTGCACCTAGAATGGCGGTGGTGTCAAAATCGACACCAGTTGCTTTATAAGCCTGATATGTAAAGCATATGCTTGTATTTTGATACATATTAAGAAAAAAAGCTAGGAGAGCACGATATGACAACATAAACAACAAAAATTTCAAAAAAGTTAGTATAATTACTAAATACAATTAGCATTAGCAACTGCAACGGAAATCGACTTATCCAGAATAGCATAGAGCCGTAAAGGAAAAATTGTTTTTGTTTTGTTTATGCCACTTATTTTGATGAACAAGCATGGCATTCGGTAACCTTGTACGATGCACTTCCACATTTTCCGCAAGTGGGTTGTAGACAAAGCCGGCAAGTTGTAACCGTTGCATTATTGCAATTTTTTGAAAAGCATTTTTGGCGTTTGCCTAAACGGCTCTCCAATGGAATATCAACTCGAAAAGATGTGCTTTTTCGCTGTGCCACATAATTTGTTTTAGGCCTTCTATGAGATCCAAATTAAATCACGGCGACTAACTTTACTTCCAGTTGTTTTCCGGAAAATGATCCAGGCGTTCAAGGCAGCTATGTCTAGTACGTTGGTCCATACAGCTAATGGCCATCTCCTGCTTGCAGAATGCGTCGTATATTGTCTGGCCATTTGATCGAAAACATCAACCCCGACTTTGTTTTTATTGTAAAAGTGAATTACAAGGGACTTCTTTTTTTCAGTATTGTCTGTACTAGTTGCATTGTGCATGGTGGATAACAAATTCACATTTTTTTTCTTCTTGCATTGGTAGTTGACAAATAAGCACTCATTCTGTTCATTGTAGTAAAATTTGCTGCCATACATGTCATTTCCACATTTTGTCATTTCTTTTGTCAGGCCCTTGCTGTTGTTTCGTACCGTCCCAACGATTGTAATCTTTTTTTGTTGTAATAAGCTTGCCACATGAACACTAGTAAAAAAAATTGTCAGCAGTTACGTTGTAACCAGCTTTGTTATGAATGCTCTCAGTAAGTCTCATTACAACATCTTCAGCTAAGGACTTACCGTTGCGCTGTTCTTTTTCAAAAGCACCTAGATAAGGTAAAAGATTGTAGACATACTTGGATTCTACTTCCGTCATCACCCAAAATTTCATACCAAATTTGTCCGGTTTATTGGGCATAAAGACAATGAAAGGATATCTATTTTTCATTGGAAATAATTGCTCATCTATTGTAAGACTCCATTGTGGGGTATAGTTGAACATGCAATTAGCTACAAACTTTTCCAGTGGTTCTCGAACATGAACAAACTTGACATCAGCTAGCCTCTGGCTTCGACAATCTTTGTTGTCAAATCTGATATAACGTTTCACCTCTCGAAAACAATCTCTAGGCATAGTATCGCCAAACAAGCTAGAGCCGTATGTTTTGTTCCACAGAAAGTCAATAGAATGATGTTTACCGTATATTCCCCGAGCGTATTGCAATCCAATAAATGCTTCTAACTTGTCCAGTGACAGAGTAAAATCAGGATTAATTTTGGTTGCTTCTCTACAAGTGTGCACTTGAATAGATTTCAACATGTTATTATCCACGAACAATTTCCAGCAGTCGTAAGCACCAGCAGCAGCCCTATTTCGTATTGCTGGATGAACTCCTGTTTTTATACGAAAAATGTTAGGAGCATTTGCTTGTCCCGGTCTGGCTCTAAGTAAAGGATTCCAAGTTACACCATTTTTAGCTTGTTGTTGACCACTTGGATTCACTGTCAAATCTTCCTTCTCATCTTCAGAAGAGGAACTGCAGTTGTCTTCGTCATCAGAGCAGTTAGGCTGTGGAGGGAGAGCTTTTCTATCGCTAACGTTATCACTAGCTTGGCTTTGTAAAAATGCTTCAGGGACATCAACATCGTCATCAGAAATATCTGAATACTCAAGCAAGTCATTCGCTTGTTCAACTGTGTAGAAGCACTGAAATTTGTCAAAAGACATAGTTACTAACCTACTGTATCGCAAAAACACTACTGCTTACAAAACTGCAACTGCTCTATTGATTATTTCGAGTCGGAACGAGAAAAGAGAAAACAATCATTATGACGCTAACAGTAGGAAATGAAATACAGCGGGAGAGAGGTTACGCGTCAGAAAACATGTCGGCATGATAAACTGCATGTTGTGTCGAATTCGACACCTTCGCCGTTAGAGGTATATTCTCAATTTATATTTTAGAGAGAAAATCTTATTTGAAAAATTTAATCAATTTATCATTTATGGTCACTTTTGATAATTCTCAGGTAATTTTAGAGCGTACCTTCAAAAACAAAGTGAGCGGTTACAACTGAAAAGTAGGGGTCGTGTCGATTTCGACACCTTCGCCGTTCTAGTGTTAAACTTGATGTTATTGTTTAGCCTAGTGTAAAACAAGTCTATTACCGTAACCATTTTCTTACCGAGTATAGTTCTCATGTTTAAATCTGTTTTATTTTTATATATGTGTGTTTGTAGGTAGCAAATAACTTATATACTAATTTTTGTCTCATACCTTGTTCCGGAAGTGAATTACGTCATGTTCCATCTGTGGAACACTGGCGGGTTACCGTGCACAAAATTGCGCCTTACCGATTTGTTGCTTCAATGATAGCGTTTTGCTTTTTACTCAATACCACGTAAACTCAATCAGCAAAAGCATACCTTGTTTTTATTCGGGGACATCTTTATTCTTAGTATGATACACTTCAAAACAATGCTTGCCACGTTCTTCATGCAGGCGTACATTGCACTTTTTACACATGGTTTTGGTATCTTTTAGCATATTGTACTAGTTCCTTGAGAAGTTGGTCTTCGGAAGTGGTTCATTCTATCAAATCTCTCGTCCTGTGGAAGTTCAGCTTCTTTGTCTGGTTTATTTCGGGGCTCCTCCTCTGTTTTAAGCAAGCAAAGAGTTACCTATCTCCAAAACTTCAGGTGAGATACTTTTTCCTGGCCAAGTCGGCAATATATTCTCCATGCTGCAACGACTGTAACGTTGAGAAAGTTTACAAACAGGGTACAGTACCATTTTTTCCACGTATTGTTGGGCGATATGATTTCAGCAAACGGTCAATCAAATTAACACCGCCCATACTTTTGTTATACGAATTAATGAGATGTGGCTGTGTGACTTCTTTAGCTTCTCCTTTTATCCTCCGCCTTACTTTTGCGCACAACTTCGTGATTTTCCCAGTTATTTGCGATATTTACGACAGAGTTGTCGTACCATTTCGCAATGTATACCTTTCCATCACCGCAGTAATCGTATGTGCCTTTTTTTTCGAAGCTCTTTGGTTTGAACAAGTTGTTTGTTCGCCCCTTTTGTTCTGTTTTGTCGTATGATTTCTGTGGCTCGCACGCTTTTTTCAGCTAATTCAATCATCAGATGGTCGCTAGTGAGAAAATTATCAAAATAAAGTTGGTTATACAGAACATTGAAATTACTAGAGATGAGAGAAACCATATTATTCATGACACTTGTCCCTAAAGGCTGGTTGATCGCCTTTGTCTGCTTTCCTTGATATATCTGCATGGGATAGGAATAACCATCACTTTCAAACAGGCACCAAATTCTGTAAACAAAACGAATTGGCTTCCCTTTGATAAACATTTTGGCATTGTGGCATCCAAAGTATGGCACCATTGACTCATCTACGCTCTTAGTTCATAAAAAATACCGAATCGAACCAAATTGAAATTTAGCATATTATACAAAAGAGATATTTTGCTCATTTTATCTCTTTCTGTGAGCCTTTGGTTGTCAGCAAAATGTAGATACCTTTTGATTTCGTGATATCTGTATCTACTGATTGTATTATACACTGCTGGAACTACCAAGTCAGGCTGCGTTGACCATTAGTGATGTTATTCCAGTAGGCTATAATAGCCAGTAAGCAAAATTACTACTAAAAATGGCATTTCTTTGTTCGATACCATAAAATGTGGGTTGTTTTGATCTTAATTGCTATAAACGTGGTTTGAAGAACAATTTGCTCCAGTATGTCCTCGGAAAACAAATTTTTCCACACTTGGTAAGATGAATTTTCCTCCACATCCGACAAATTTTCTGTGAAATTAGTTCCTCTCTTTGAAAAGCTTTCAAAACCAAAGACTTTTTTCCATCTAGGCAGTTCTTGTCGTCTTCATTTGGTTAGTGTTGTCAAAGGCATTTCAGCTTCGTCGTCACTTTCAAGATCTTCTTCAATCTCAATCTTTCCGGATGATTCGTAAATTTCTTCTATACTTTCACCTGAAACCTCTTCTGTGTCGCTATCCTGATTACCGGGGTTACCGGCATTTAGCGGAAGTACAACGAAATTGACGACATTTCTTGAACCTTTGATAGCGTTATGCGCTACTGCAATAGTTGCTACTCTTGTTGTTTTTCTTACTCCATTGAAAACTTTGGATTCATCTTTACTTATAACTGTTAATCACTCGCTTGCTTTCTAACAACTAACTGCTTGTCAGTGAAACACAAGTCTAAATGTGGTAGTTTTTTTGTTTACTGAAAGCAACTGTTAGCGTAAATAAACGAAATAAACGTCTGGGCTCAAAACTAACACCTGCTTGTCTTCTAATGTAGTTGTACAGTAACCCGCCACTGTTCCATAAATGAAACATAAAATTTTACGCAAAATTTATGACAAGTTATTGGTTGCACATCTTACTTATGTTTAGGTGAAAATACTTTTATATCAGCAAACTAAAATGTATCAATCTTTGAATACTTTTGTATAACAGGAAATACGTTTGGTACTGCCTAATATTGCATCCACCTCAAAACGTAATTTTTCGCGAAATATACGTTCTTATAATTCGCTCACTAAGCAAGGTACAAATAATAATTATACCTAGTAAGAAAAAACAACTCCTAAATAGTACAGTAAAACCAAAAAGCAGTTTAAATTCAGGCAAGAGGATAGCTTACAAGCGTCTTGAAGTTTTGTTCCATTTATGGAACGCTGGTAAGAAAAAGGTTAAAATCATCTACGATGGTAGAGCAATACACATAGCTTTACATTGCTTAGTATTTTACATACCCTTACGCTTGCTGGGAAAGGAGATCCATCATCTAATACGGAAGGTTTGCTGCCAGATAGACATTTCGTGTTCAGTCCTTGTGAACAACTTTGATAATATTGCAAGTTGTTGCTGAAAAAACATTGAAACCTTGTTACCTAGCTGTTATCATAAAACAAAACAAAGCAACAAGCATATCGCTAAATGTCAATAGACCTTGAAAAAATGGTTTGGGAATATCTTGCACCCTCCGCCAAATTTAATGTGTGGAAAAACCGGGCTTATGTGAGCATATGACGAAAAGCCTAAAATGAAACTATTATAACATTGCAGAACAACAAAGGTAAGAAGCTGAAGACCTCAATTTAAAAACTTGAGAAGTCAAAATTGTTCCTAACAGTGGTCAAGAAACAAACACCCACATTGTTCTTTTTATATGGCATTCATCTAGAGTTTACCTGCAAACCGCAGAATCAACATATGGGAAATTGTCATAGAATAAGGTTGAACACAGCCACAGCTGATGATAATATTCCTCAAACCAACACCCAGGAAGAAACGGCACTTGAGTTTCCTGGCACATATTTCCTTTCAAGTCAATATTATTTGACGCAAAAGTGGAGTTGGCGAACCAACCACTGGGTCCGTTGCAAGAACTGCCATAGCAACAGCGAGTCTCACAATTTGAAACGGAAGACGAAGGACCGAGTAAATACGGCACGTTTTGAAGTAACGTTTCGCATTCGATGACGTCGCACTGCGATATGGGTAGGCATTGGTCTAATGTAACATTTACTAAAAAACAAAAACAAGCCATTATTTTAATACAAAGCAAAACATTTTTTGAATAAAACTTTTCGGTCACTTAAGTGGAAAAAAGCGCTGTTCTTTTTTCTAATAAACCCATGCATTGTTGTATTTTGAAAAACACTTTCAGAGGTTTATTTTATGGTTGTTTTATCTATTATCAAGCATAATATAAAATATTGTGGAATATAAATTTTGAGCTAAATATTGTTACTTGAACAAAATTTCAAATGCATGTAAATTTTAAGGATGAATATCTATGTATCCACCTACCTAGGTATGTGCTGCGAAAATGGTGTCCACAGTCTTTCAACTCAAACTCTAAGGGAGCTAATCGCCTACTATAAGTCAGGGTTGACAATTCTCACAATCTAATATTTTTGTTGAACAAACTTAGGCAGAAGGCTTTAATGCTAGCTCATCTACAGGAAGCATGTTGAGGCTAGCAAGGCAAGAAACGACCTCTTGAGATGCCTGGCAACATCAATATAAGAGGTAAACATTCACCCCTAGCTTGCAGGGACTCGAGCGCTGGTTGACAGTGCTGCTAGATATACCTCATTAGTACGATGCCGCCGTGCCCATGTTGAAAAGTTGGATGCATCCCTAAATGACGCTGTAAGAATTATCACTGGCTGCCTGCGCTCCACCTCAGCAGACATCTTGCAGATGCTTGCAGAAATAGTCCTATCCCAATCGCGTGGAAACAATACCTTTACTCACGTAGTAAAAGAGAACAGGTTGACAACCATCACCTTTTGAATAATCTGGTGACAGCGGGCCAGCAAGGTTTGGAGCGTTAGCAACTGATTGCCATTAGGGCGTGCCTATTCGCCATGCTATTGCACACTGTGGATTTAGCTTTAACCTTCAGGAAGATTGGAGCTAAAAATAGGAGACAACCAGCCGTTCTACCCACACCAAAAAACTTCCAGACATTGCAGTTCCACCCGGATCCAGTTTAATTCAAGAAAAATTGGGTTGCTTTAAGCTATCAAACTGAACTTACAAGATTCAACCACTACCACATGTTCCTTTCGGGATCAGCGATTATCTCCATCCTGCAAGTGTGTTGCCCAGGACCAAACTGCCCACCATATTCATTTTAATTGTCACGCTTATGGACCACTAGAAGTACTACATTTCAATATCTTCAATGAGAAAACCACCTTTCGTCTTCAAAGACTTAAAGGATAACAACATTATAACAATTTTTTGATATAATAGAAGAGGAAACAACCACAAATATAGCCTAAGGAAAAACATTTATCTTTGTAGCTACCTTGACATCTCAGGTTATCTATTTCCTTAGTTCCTTTATAAATACACCCAATCAAGTTGCGACTGAGATGACTGAAATACAAACATTTCAATAACACCAAAGTGCAACATTGACTCTCCTCGGATAAATTTGCATTTGCGTGTTAGTAGATTTCTCAAACCAGGGAAAAATGACAGGGTCGGATCACTTATGCTCAAAAATCAAATTTGACGTGAGCATAGCACTAAAATCTTTATTGTATGCCTTTCTATTTTTCTGCTTACACCAACCAAAATTCAAAAAAGAGCTGATCGTATTGCATGCAGTTCCGAAACTCAATGTCAATCTTTGAGTGATATTAGAAACTATCATCTTATTTTGGCGTTACGCGTTCTCCCACCGCAAAATTTCTCGACGGCTCATATACTCGTTTGTTAAACTAATAAAATAATCGGTAAGCTTCTACCTCTGAGTAGACTGGTTTTAAAATACAGTAGCCGGTAAACAACTGACCAAGTTACTAGCATAAGTCTAGACATTTAAAACTGCTCTGAGGACAACGAGGCTGAAGTGTATTTATGGATCTTTTGGCACGATACCACACAAAATCAAACGAAGCCTCGCCTGCAAGCTTCCTCATCTCCAGCCACGTAGTAACAAAGTCGCTGTCCAGAATCATGAACTTAACTTAATATTAGCCGTAAAAGAAAGAAAATCTATGATGCTTTAAAACGGTGTCCCCTAAAGTGCGGTTCTTCAAACCGAGAAAAGACTAATGACTTGAAAATTAGTTATGTTTAGATCACGGAGATATTTTTCATAAAACAGAGACTAAATTTTAGTGAAACCAATGCTGTGTCAAGAGCTTCCCTAAAAATTAAAAAAAAGCCAAGCGTGTTTCAAAAACAAGTTCAACGAATACGTTCTGTCTTTTAATTCTACACTTGTTTATCTCAATGTGATTCTAGGCAAGATTCTAGGCACTCAAATCTAAATACTATTTGAAGTCAAACTTACATCACGCGTTTTTTATCGATTCGTCAACTATGAAGTATGAGAAATAGCTATCTACCGCTGAATACTCTGTGCGTCGGCTTAATACTACACTGATTATAGCTCCTTAACCAACATGCCAGTGAACGACATCTTCTGCATTGCGACAGAATGCATAAAACCATTACCTAATGGCAGTACTTCTAGGTGTTACGTAGCATCTCTATTGTTGAGCTCGTTTGTGGAGCCTTTGCGGAAACTTTTTCCCACGTGTCTAACTACAGCGCCACAAGACAAACTATTATTAAAGTTCAAGCTAAAACGTACGCTTTCTGCCCCAGAACAAGACCTTTGGCTCATAACATCACTGCTCCAGCAAAAATCCAAAACATCTTGAATAAAGAATGGAAAACCACACTCCTAGGCTTTATTCTTTCCTTCACGATGTTAGGCTAATGAAACCTCGAAGCAACATCACCACGTCGATTTGAGAGTTACTGAAAACATGCCGTACCGTCGTCGGACAATGCTATGCGATACAAATTTAATTCTATTCTTAACAATTGCATCAAGGTTTATGGCAGAATTGAGATAGCATTGTGTGTTGCTCGAACAATTTTTCTGACTGGTAAATTTCTGAAACTTACATGCATAAGCTCCTAGTAGCAAATAACTAATCAAAAAACCAATTATTTTGTACCAGCTTTGAGCAACCAAAATGCAATCAATAAAAAAGAAGTTATACTTCAACCGCACTCTCCTCCACTTTAACCCGGGAACACCCAGTTGCACCAACAGGCGCTGTTGGATTAAAGCTTTTTGTAAAGCGCAATTTATTTTCATTGCTTTCAATTAAAGTGTTTTAGGTTTTTGAACAGTTATATTTGTTATCATACTTTCTTAAATTGAAAAAAACGTGTCTAGCGGTGGAATAATATTTGTTAAGTGTTACAATTTTTTGCGTAACTTCTTTTTGCCGTTGCAGATAAAAGGGAGCAGAGCAGAGAATCATAATATAAACCAAAAAAATTTTTCAATTGTTCATATAATGGTGTAAAGTAATTTTGAATTATGATGATAAGCTTAGTTTCTTTTCTCACTTGTTTGTCTTTATCATTTATGTAGTGACATTTGGCATGGTACCTACACCTGCCACTAAACACTATTTGGCAACTATATTTCTAGACCTTATAAAATGCAACGCTTGTAGTTCTTTTGATAAATCATCCGCATTCGTAGGAGTGAGTAGTGAAGATTCTCAAAACACATGACAGCAACGATGAGATATCTGATCTTCAATACAATGCTGGGCCAAGTAACGTTTTCTGTCTGTGGTTTTTCCGTCTCATGTTGTCTCTTTATCATGGGATATTACAAATGAAGACCACAGATAAAAGAAACGATAAAAATTTGAATTATCTGACACTCGCGCAACTTCAAGCTGATGGTTGTAATCGTTTATAGCTCTAAATCTTAAACAAGAAATAAAAAAATTGTAAAAATGAAATCAAAAAAGGATCAAGGATTGGAGAACTGCAGTTATCTTTTTCAAAAAAATTACTAAAGAATTCTGTTACATTTTTTTTTGCGATCGACTTTATTAAAGAATATATTTTTGTATTTTCAATCCATATTGAAGGAGAAGATCTTTTTTATCGCTTTTTCAAAGTTTATATTTTCGTGTATTTGGCAATTGCTATCCATATGATCAAAAAGCAAGGGGGCCGAATAAATTAGTGGGTTGGCAGTGCCTCTTTGGCTATGGAGCAGCTTCTACAGTTAGGAATGCTTACGAGCATGGGACCTAATGGAATAAATAAAATACGAGAAAACAAAACAGAAAAATGCCCCTAAATTCTCAAAAATTGGTGCTTCGTGATCCAAAGTCGTTTCGATGTATCATAAATATTTGGCTGGGTTGATAAATTTGATGAAAATGAAGACAGTCACCCAATTTCATCCAAAGAATAATGGTGGTCCCCCATTTTACTTTAAGCATTGATGCTGCTTGCCAAAATGAGGGAAAATTCATCAAAAGGCTCCAAAAAAAAGACAACGTATTTTTTGTTTCGTCGCAGCATGTTGGAGAATTTGGAAAAACCCTCCTAAAAGTTCGACAATGCATGGCTCATCATTGAAATTTTCTCCCATTTTTTTCCCATTTACTACTACGAATTGATAGTGAAGTGGATGAACATATCAAAAAAAGTGCCATGTTCGATGCACATTTCGTCACAAAAAAACCAGAATAGAGAGCAGCAGATGTAGTAACAATCCACATTGCTGCTAGCATAGCCTTACGTTTCACTATAAATAGACAATGAGTTTACAATTGAGTTTGTGTGTGCGTTGGCACCAGGGATGTGGAAGCGGTTATTTTTCAAACGCTTCCGCTTCCACACCTATCGCTTCCGCTTCCGCCGCTTACGCTTCCACCAACAAAAAACGAAAAAACGGCCGTTGACAATTTTTTTTAACTTTTGTGGGTCTGTAGCCTGCCTTCTCCTACACTTTGTCATTTTGAGGAAACAAAAACCTTCATTTATTGCTATTACTTTACCTACTTCGCTTGATCTTATTGTTCTGAACTACTCTGTGTTTGTTTTTCTTAGATATCAGAACTCGTGCTGAATGTAGAACAGTGCTTTTCAATCTTTTTGTCATCGCGGAGCCCCTAATGTACTTTCGCGTTTGTCGCGGAACTCCCATTAACAAAACTTTAGAAATCACAAATTGCTTGCAAGAAAATCAAATATTTCGTTACTACACTTCAAAAAATAATTAAACACTTCAACAAATAGACAGTTATTACAAGTTCCTTCACTACTTACAACCACTTTTACAACAGTTAACCTAATGCTTCTCAGATCTAAACCGTATGACCACATATCACAGCTCTCGACAATAACCTGTCGTCACAACAACAAATTACACCGTATAGCGCTGATTTTCCCTCTTTATTCCTAACTAACTCTGACTTTGAGTTAACTTTAACTCTAATCATCATTACGGACCTTCTGTTCGTCCCCAAAACTCGGATTTTTTTGGAAAGTGAAGTGCGAAATTTCTGTCGTATATAGTATGTACATGTAAAGCGAGCAAAATTGAACTGCACGAATCAACAGCCGCCTCAACGTGGTGGTGCGGTTCCCGGCTCGTTTGTATTGGGTCAAAATTGCTGTTGGCCTTTCCGAGGGTCCCAGTTACCCAGGGCACTCCCCTCACACAAACCATTTTTTCGCCGTGCAGCCCCCTGAATGACCGCAGAAGGGTAGCACGCAGCCTCTTTAAAATTGGCCTGTCTTCTCTTTACTCCTGTATTTCTCTTGACTGTCTTCTCATTCTTATTCTTCTCCTGATGAGTGGCAACGTTCATCCTAACCTGGTCCTGTCTTTCCCTGTTTAGTGTGCGCTGGAAATGTGACCTGGCGGGGTAGGTCAGTACAATGCTGCACATGCTCTAATTGAGTTCATTTAAAATGCTCACTACTCTCCTTTTTCTAGATTCAGAACTTTTGGCAGCTCTCACTTCTGGAGCTGCCCTCCCTGCTTTTTTTGGAGATTCTACACCTACCAGCAGTGTGACTTCCTCCTCGGACTCCTCCAGCTAGTATGCCTTCACTGCTCAATCTGGTCCTCTTCTGCTAATGCAGCACTCTCACCCTACCCTCACTTTCAAACCTCTTATCCTTTTTCCGCCCACTTGGTATCTTCTCCCTCTGCACCCTCACCACCGCCTCATGCTCCTGGCTGTTTCTCTTTGCCTCCTGCTTTCTCTTCCCTTCCATAACTCTCTTAGGGTTCTTCAATGGAATTCTGGGGGTCTCCGAGCCAGGAGCACTAAACTACTACACTTTATTTCGTTCCATCCCGTTGGCCTTATTTATATCCAGGAATCTAACCTTAATTTATCTTCCTCTTTCCGGATCCCTGGATTCTCTGCTCTGCAATCCCATGGCACCCACTCCCGATCTGGTATTTTTTCCACTGATGTCACAGACGCTAGTGGCGGCGTCATCATTTTCTTCAAGCAGGGCTTATCCTTCTCTGAGCTTTCTACCTCCTTTCTTTCTTTGCTTGGCCCCTACTCTGATTATGTAGAGGTCAACATCTCCCTAAAGGACTCCTCCTCGCTCTCATTTCTTAATGTTTATGCTCCCCCTATTCGTTCTTCTACGAAGGATAGCAGAACCAATTTCTTTTCTCTCTCCATTCTTCCCTCCTATGTGGAAGTGGAAGCGGTGGAATTTTCGCGCTTCCGCTTCCACAGAAAAAGGACCGCTTCCACCGCTTCCGTTTCCAGCTTCCGCTTCCACATCCCTGGTTGGCACCTCCATGTACTCCACCAAGTGCCACTCTCTTTTACAATAAAGTGTTTTAAATTAAAAATTGTTTCAGGCATGATCAATGTCGTACTTAAGCCGATTATTCGGCAGCGGAGAAATTTTTTTACGAAAATAAAAATTTGGGCGTGGTCTGTTTAACTAGTAATAGCGACCACAGTTTCCCACAAGACTAGTAATAGCGGGTTAACTAGTAATAGCTGCACAGTTTCCCACAAGAACGCCTTTAAGGTCAATTAAGCTGACGCAGTGTTTCGTTTACACAAGCTGTACTATTTTTTGTATTTCCAAAAAACTGTGAGAATAATCGATCATCTATATCACGGTTGTGCTAACATTTTGCAAGCGGGTATTTTTCGTTTCGTTGCAGTATCGTACCAGCATGTTAGAGAATTTGGAAAAACCCTCCTAAAAGCTCGACAATACATTGCTCATCATTGGAATTTCCTCCCGCGTACTACTACGAACTGATAGTGAAGTGAATGAACATATCAAAAAAAGTGCCATGCTCGATGTGCATTTGGTCACAAAAGAACTAGAATATGTATTTCCGCCGTCTCAAAATCACACGCTGTATGTTTGCTTCTCTGCTACACAAAATTTTTCTCGGCTCGTTCTCACATACGCTTCCGGTTTTCTTTTCTCTGCAATGCCAACATCACCAAATTGGTATGCATGAACTAAGAGGGAGTCGCGCCATCATAAGCTGCCCCTCGTTTTTTTCTTTCTCCTATTTGAGCTTTATTTAGTCTTTCCTACAAGTCAATATGACTGATTATTCCACGCTGGTCCTCCTTTCTCCCACATTTGTACTCCTTTCTCTCACCTTCATTCTCAAATGATGCAGTATATTTGGTGCGGCAACACCAGGTTTCAACTCTGTGATTCTCGCGCCAAGCGTACGTCGTTGGTTAGCACTGAACCAGTCGAGTTGTTTTGTAGAGCTAGTAATATTAGTAATAAGGATCCTTTCTCCTTCGTCAAACAAAAACAGGAAACAGTCGAAGTTTTCGGATCTTTTGTAGAAAGCCACCGTCAAAAGAAACACCCCCACCACCGCTCAAAATAAAAAGTTAGTAATTATCCAGTAAGAATTTTTATTCATTGATGGAATTCAGCACTGAATTCAGCGATGTCAGCTAATATTTTGTCTAAAAGGTTTAATACTTAAAACGTGGCGAGGGCAATCTTTAGTACTTAAAACGTGGCGGGAGCGTTTTTCTCAAATCTCACATTTTTGCATTAGTGGCGGCGGCTTTCTACAAAAGATCCAAGTTTTCTTGCAATTTTGACTAAGAATGGTGAAAATACACGTGGTCAGTATATTTAGCTAGCAATATGAGCAGATGTACCAGTCATATATATGAGTCAAACATGCGGTCTTATTTAACCACAGGGCAAAGACCAAAGAAAGACAATACAATAAAGGAAAGGCTTTAGTCCGCAGAAAGCCCGGTCACAACCATCTTCTACTCCCTAGTAGGGGCCAATCGTTCGGTTCGCTGTAGGGGGTCTAAATTTGAAGCTATCATTTACTTCAACTTCCAACAAAAAAATACGAGATCACTTAATTTCTTTATCACAATATTAATGAATTTTGTTAAGATATTGCTTACGAAGTCTTAGCGTCACATTTTCAAGCGACTACACTTTATGAAGAAAAATCGCTGAGAAAAACTACGTTGCGATTGGCGGAACAGTATTTGGTTTGCTGTCAATATCAATGAATTTTGTAAGAATTTGCTTACCAAGTCTTAGAGTCACATTCTCAAGCGACTACGCTTCATGAATTCAAATCGCTGAGAAAAACTACATGGCAATTGGTGGAACAGTATTTTGTTTGCTATCTTCCTTTCTTATTCCAAGGTTGGCTTGCAGCAAAGTGAAACCAAGACTGCCAATTGTTCCAAAAATGCTCTGCTTCCACTCACCCACTCATGCCTAGCTCACTTTTTCTACTACCGTGCCCTTGCCTTATCCACCTGTTCCTTTTAAAAAGATGTTTTTGTCGACCTTGACTCTCCACAAATTATGGTATTGTGATTTGGGCATATGTAACTACGAAGATCTTATTTTCTGTCAGCATCTCAAAGAACTCATACAGATTTCTTTAATGCGCGCTTTCTGTAATTAACATAATACAGTAAAAGCAAAACATACAAAAGCTAAAAAGCCTCAATATAACGCAAGGGAGTTGCAAGAGAACTTACTGATTATTTGTGACAGTATGCATTTCAATAACTTAGCAGCTATAAGTTTGAAGACAAAAGAGTTCACTTAAATTCTAGCCTTCTGACTGCAACGAATAGATTTACTTAAAAGTTTTACTAATAAACTCAAACAAATTTAAGGTTGCATTACATCTACTGAACAAGCTGACATTTTTGACGGACTACGATTATTAAGACACTTCAAGTTAACTAAAAATAGCAGCCTGCACAACCCGCGCGATGAACACAAACTCATGAATTTTAATTACGGGCAGACAGTAAGACGCCGTGCATCAATTAGATCATTAATGATGGCAATCGCAAGATTGTGAGTTTGATCTTCTGATGACAAATAAGAAAAAGGTGGCAATTACATAATGACAGCTCTGTTTCTTCTACTTTTGGGAAAAAAGTTTTCTGTTGATTTTAACCAACTACTTTATACTGTGGCACTGAAGTCATTCTTTTGTTTTGACAGACTCATTTTACTTTAGTTTTTTTGGTGGAGACTACAATATTCTGCAAGCTCCTTGCTATTTACTGCAGCATCAACAAATCTGCCCTTGCTGCTTTCCTCTTCTCACGAATACTCCCTCTGTTCGTGCCTCTCTTGCATTATTTCTTCAGTTTTAACTCTCTTGGGCGTATCTGGTAAGAACTAGCGTGTTCGATTCGGTTTTATTTTTTTAAACGTTGGTTTCGGATTATGTGGGATTTCTATTTTCAACCCGGTTTTTTCAGAATGGTATTTTGAGTTCAAAATATTAAAGAAATTCATTTGCACGTTAGCTTTACACAGTACATTTAATTTCTGTATAATTGGTGCATGACAATCATAGCATTCAAAGTGTCATGATTTAGCCCGTTTCTATTCTAGATAGCAAGTGGTTTTGACAAGAAATTGAATTGGTTGACAATCCTGTTTGGAAAAAGTGAGTATGCAATCGAAGCTGATTAATCGATACACTTTTTCTTTTTAATTGAAAGCCAAGCGCTCCTTTTTTTATAGCCTAGCGAGGAGACCTAGAGATTAAACTTTTACTTCTGTTGACAAGACCACTTAGGATCCAAGACTACTTATGTACCAAGACCGTAATTTCGCAAAGGAAAAAGTCACAGATATTTTTGTAAGTGCGGTTTTAGTGGTCCAGTTTACTATGGTATACAAAATGAATGACTTGTTGAAAACTACAGGTGTCAACAACTACTGTAAATTTGTTTTAGTCTGTTTGGTAAAACCTAAATTAGCGCAAAATGTATCTAATAACGTTCTAATCATGTTTGCATCTAACTGGCAACTTGGCAGCCTACTTCTCCACAACAAATACTGACGCAAAGCGCAATATTTAAGTTAACGATTTCTTATCGTACAGTCGGTTTCTTTAAACACTAGAAGCCCGGACCGGTCATTTTTGACCGGTTTTAAATTTTGACGCTTCGTATTTCTGGCATTTTTGTTATTTGATTTTTCATACTCCTTGACTTTTCCTAACTTTGGATGATGTTTTGGTAAGTCAAACAATTTTTCTTTTATAGCTTTTTTAAATGAAGCGTTTTGCACATCTACCTATAAGCCCGAACCGGTCAAAAATGACCGGTTCTTAAAACGGTTATAATTTGTCTTTGAGCTGATGAATTAAAGCATATTAGAAGGGAGAGAAAAGTTTGTTTTTCTACAAGCAATGCCTCACGTGACAATACGATTACGTACGATTGACCACTGCTGCAATGGATAGCTGATAAGCAGTAACTAAAATAATTACTATTCCTGCAGGCTTCATCGAAGTAAAGTTGAATTTTATTTGCTGTCTCGAACAATGGCTGGTCATTGAAAGTTCTAATGTCTTTCTTAGTAGCGTAGAGTTCATCAGTGGTGTGTGCAGATAAAACAGATGGTTTATTATAGCGTATTGACAACTCCTAAAATCTCCCAAGTTTGTCTTACAGATTTGGAGAAATGCATATTGTATAAATAATGTCTTAGGTATAAGAATTTTGTTACGAGTTTTTTCATCGTTTTTGACAAACTGGTTTTTCTAATCATGAATCGTGGCAACAATTATACCGTCCAGCAAGTACTTCAGCGGTTACAAACTAATCAGCTTGATGACTCCTGTGATGAGAATGAAGAAACTGAATTGCAAGATAACGAATTTGTTTCTAATTGTTGTGCTGGTGTCGAAAGTTGTGACAGTGATACCGACAGCGGTGAAGACGAACAAAGCTCTGCTGCTCTTTTTATAGATTTTCTTTCTGAAAGTGATCAATCAGTATCTCAAAATACTGCCAAACAGGTGAACGCACGAAATGGAACTGTGTGGAAAAACATAACAGGTGCTCCAGGCCTGGGAAGAGCATCTTCGTCCAATGTGTTTTCGGAACGTCCTGGCCCAACGTCTTATTTTCACAGATCTGTAGTAACCGGTAGCCCTTACAGTGCTTTTCATTTATTTATAGATGAACATATGCTCAGGTGTATTCAGAAACACACTATTAACCACGGAAAGAAAGATAATGACAATTTTGATTTACATGTTGAAGAGCTGGAAAGTTTTATAGGTCTTCAAATCGCTCGAGGAGTGTTGGTCGGGAAGAATACGCCAGTAAAGCAACTTTGGAGCAAGGAATGGGGACAAGTAATCTTTCGAAATACAATGAGCCGTGATAGGTACCAGGAAATCATGAAACATTTGAGGTTCGATGACTTTTTTAGTCGGAGGCAAAGGAGAGAAACTGACAAATTTTGCCTGATTTGCGAGGTGTGCAATTGCTTCATAGAAAATTGTAAGAAATGCTATGTACCAAACTGCGATTTGACTATTGATGAACAACTTTTCCCATGCAAAACCAGGTGTCCTTTTATACAATATAAGGCTTACAAGCCAGACAAATTTGGAATTAAGTTCTGGCTTTTGGCTGATGCTCAATCAAAATACTTGTGCAATGGCAAACCGTATTTAGAAAGAGATCCTAGCCGAAGCAGATGTAGCGACCTTCCAGGTGATGTGTGCTTGACCCTTTTACAACCTTATTATAAAAGGGGCTACAATGTCACCACCGACAACTACTTTACCAGTTTAAAGCTAGAGGAAGAACTTAAGCAGAAAAAACCAGCAATCCTTGGCACTATACGGAAACAACGACGAGAAGTGCCAAGCACTGAGCTGATAATGAAAGACAAGGAATTATATGCTTCTGAAATATTTTCTTCGCCATCCGGTTGCAGCTTGACATATACAAAGCAAAGAAAAAGAAAGTTGTTTGCATCCTGAGTTCAATGCACAGAAACGTAAATATTGATCAATGCCACAAGAATAAACTGCCAGAGACAATACAGTATTACAAGTCCAAGGTGGGCGTGGATGTACTGGACCAGATGGCTTGATACCATACCAGCAAGAGTTCCACTAGAGGATGGCCTGTGGTTGTATTTTCTAATATTCGCGACTGTGCCTGCATAAATGCTTACATTATTTACTGCCTTACAACGAAATTGAAATTATCAAGAAGACAGTTTATGCTTGAGCTTATAAAAGAACTTTGCAAACCAAAAAATGGAGTGGGATCAATACCTCCTTCTCCAGCAGTGGATCACATAGTTAGCATTGCATTGCCGGGAACAAGTGGTTTAGCACACCAAGCTCGGAAAAGAAAATAGTGCCAGTTTGTAGCATGTAGAAACGAATCTAGCTCTTTTTGCCAAAACGGTGGGAAAGTATGCTGTGGCAAACACACATCCCAAAAAGTAACAATTGTAAAATGCAAAAATTGTGATGATTGAGTGTCAATAACTTTGTATACCTTGTATTTCTACTTAATTAATTATAATCATAAAATTGTCAAAAAATTAATCAAAAAATGTCAAATACGCAAGAATAGTTTCTTTTTGCTTTTCATACAGTATATGTCGAAATTAGTGAAAGAGAGAACCTATTAAAACCGATTTACAGATAACCCGTCAAAAATGACCGCATCCGTCCTTATAGGTAGGGAAATAATTCAGGGCTTCTAGTGTTAAAACGAATATTTACAATTTAACATTGGCCTACAGTACATTTTGGCCCAAAGAACTTCGCTTAGTTTGTTGGTAAAAATAATTGTGCATGTAGATGGTTCGACCTTCTATAATAAATTGAGTTGATCGATATATACTGCTGCTGCTGCGAGAAACCAGTCATGGTATTAACTACCAACTGAACTACTGCACTTTCATTCGTCACATTTTTGTCTGATTGGCGTTGCCATATCAGATAAGAATAAAAGCAAGGAATTCATTGCTACATATTTTTCTACTGAGCACAAAAACAAGGTATCACCAATACTACAGCTGAAAAGTAAAACCTGGCAATTTTTTTAAAATTCGGAAATAAATCGGTTTTGGCTTTCCCGTTACTGCACTTCAAAAATATCAGTATAGACAACCTCTAGCAGGAAACCTGCTTTAGTGTGGCCGACAAAACATTCCGCCAGCGCTGACGCTAGCCTATAAATAGCCTTATCAACTTATCTATAACCGATAACATATAATGAATTAGAAGAATCACTAGTTAATCCTTTTCCAAACTTCTCATTTTATTGTAACAGTTCGCACTTTTGAATCGTCAATTTTTCGTTCAGGCATAGAGCTCCTATATCACAAACCTCAATTTTGCTCTTCCAATTTTGTTTTATCGATTCCATTTTACACGTCATAAAGACCGTTTGTTTTGCTTAAATGTCGTTGAACGTCTCTACTGCTGATCAGCTAACGAGCTAAAACCGATGTTCTTCTCTTGATCTCACTCAACAGAAGCTTTCAACTTTCGACGTATTTCGGATTGGTAGAGTCGCACCAGCGAATTGCCATGAAGCCTCCACATTTTCTTAGTATTTTCTTATGCAATAGTATTTTCGCACGATATCACTCGAAAGAACTTATCTACCTTTGTATTTCGCGGCAGCATAGTCACACCTGAAAAAAGCCGCCCTTTTCAAATGCCAAACGAAGACTTTAATTCGCTGCTAATAAAAATTACGCCTCCATTTTAATTGTGGTAAATTTTTTGAAAACTTTTTTGTCTGTAATTTTTTAGTCTTGATTCAGCACAATCACTAACACACTAAATTGGGTCTCAAGACATTTCGAAGTATAACAGTGGTCTCAAAGACCTTTTGCTGCTAAGACCAGAAAATTTTCAAGCCAACATGACCTTTAAAGGTTAAGTCCAAGACCATCAAACCCAAGACCAAGACCAAACCTTCAAAAAACGGCCTTAAGACCTTCATCACTGAGGAAAACGTCTAGTTCCTCATAACGTCTAAATTGTTCATTCTATTAAAATAATCCATATCGGACTAGGTGTACAAACAGAAGTAAACTTAGTAGAAAATTCTAACAATGCAGCTGTGCCGTGTTTATTCAAGACAGGGCCGTTGATAAAACCGTCAATACATGCTGTTGCTAGTAATATTTCCCAAAAATATTCAACGAGCAATTTTCTCACAGCATCATATCCTACATGATTAGGCATGAATTGACAACCTTGTATCAAAGTATGAGCACCCGTTTGGTGCATTGCAGAACAAAAAAAAGCTTTAGTTTTGAGTCATTCACCCACATATCAATCAGGAATCAAAGTCATTAGTAAAGCTGTTGTAAAATTTGGAATTATCATCAAAAACAGGTGTTTTCACTTCCAAATTGTGGATATGGCGAGGTAGAAACCCACTTGACTGTTTAAAGTCACTCTGTCAACCAAAATTTTTTGTAGACCCTTCCAAATAATGATCTGCACTAGATTGTGCGTTGTTGTCTGAAGACACTGAGAGTGGCTATTGAAATCTTAAAAAATGATGATCTAATAACGTCAGTTTTGTATGCACATTTTCGTTGGGCAATTTTAAGGCGCATTAACATGATAACGATAGTCATCTAAATTGCACACGTTTCCAACAGCTTTTACATGTGAATATTATATGTAATATTTGTCACATGTGTTTGTAGTCCCACCGGCATTTGGCTGATTACTTAATGAAGACAACAAGGCAAGTGGTGGTAAAGGATTATACACAAAGTCTTGCAGCATGACATTGCCAGCATTAGATAGAAAATTTGTGGCGAATGTAGTTACAATTTTTCGTTAAAATTAACGCTTATTAATATCATCGGGCACATTAACACGCCAGTATTTAAATCTACAGGTTTCTGATTCGCCTAATTGAAATAACTCTAGGCCCAGAGGATTCGTTTTCAATATTAGTAACGTCCACAGACTCGGTACTCGTCTCAAGGACGGCTTTATTGATTTCAGCGAGAATTTAAAGTTGAGTCAGTTTTTGTTAAAAAAGTGATTACATCAATTACATTAATTTCATTCTAAGGGTGTTCAAAACAATTTTACTGGATCGAAACTAAACGAAATTTTACTATAGAAAAAACAGCTCGAAACGAAAAGAAGCAAAATTTCTCTTCAAAATATTTCGAAATTTTGTCATCTGTGTCATCGTCCTCCTTTGAAAATTCATGTAACAATGGTAAATGACCGCTCGGTAAGTTCAATGCTGCTCTCGGGTAAAACATGTTTGTCACAAGGGATGAATGCAGTCTTTTGCGGTTTGGTTTAGAGCACATAACAAAATGATGTTGCTTGGATTTTAAAATGAAATTCTTCACTAAAAAAGTTATTTCGAAACGAAACAAAAACAAACCAAAACAAAGCAATTTTGCGTCGAAACACAACAAAATTTTGAAATATTTTGGTTTCCAACACTCTTATTTCTTTTTGGGCTCGTAAATGTGTTTTCCTACCGCTTTCTTTGATGTTGATTTGTTCTTGATGTCGGTTTTGATTGATAGCGAGAACTATTACTGTTACAGTACTAGTTTTTCGACTTTTTAGGGGATTCTTAGTAGTTTCCAATCATGATCCAGAAATAACATTTGCAACTGACGTTGTTAGCTTTGAAGTTGGGATGAGCTTGTTCGCCGCAGCCAATCAAGTTTCTTTAGGCATGATTTCTATATTTGGTCCTTTTTTCCAACTGAATGGTATTTTCTTTCGAGTTAAAATTTTCGATAAATTGATCATTCACTTTTACGATTGGTTGTTTACATACTGTCTGGCAACAACAAATAACCTTTACGTAGAGGTAAAACCTACGGTAAATTTACAAGTCTTTTCTTCAATTTTTAATATTTGCTTTATCTATGAGACTAGGTAGGCTATAGGTATATCACAACACGGTCATAATTTCTCTTACTGTGCACGCGTCTAGCTGTGCTAGCTCTCTTTCTTGACAAATCAAAAAAATCACACTGAGACATATACAAGTCAAAGAAAACACAATCAGCGTTGCCCGCATAAACATAGAGCTCACGGCAAAACTTTTTAAAAAGTTTGCAGGAATGGCATTAACGTTTCCTTCGGCCACAGTTTTCTTTTTTTACAACGATAAATTAAGCGGGTGGAGTTACTTGGTTCAAAGAGTGTTATGGTCTCCTGCCATTTTTTTTGTTAAAAGAAAGGGCTTGGATTACAATAACAACTATGACAAAAATTTTGCTCACAACAAGATTTTCAAATGCAAGAAAAAGAAGAATGAAAATCACAAATAAGTTTTTGATTATTTTTTCACCAATTTTTTTGGTTTTCTTCACAACTAATTAAATCTAATGCAACATTTTTATCTTGGATAAAGCGAAGGTGCATAAGCATGAGCTCTAAAGTGGTTTATTACATTGGCCATTTTTTAAATTGCATTCCACAGAACATATTGTTCTTATTTACAAAGTTTCAAGTATTCTGCTATTTAGAAACCCAATAATGTACTTACAAGATTTATGAGGCATAAAATTTCTGATCACCGTTGCTCTTAGACTAAAACAAGTAGAGCCGAGGTCACATGTAGTAAGTGTTTGTTGATTACCTTCTATTCCACGACCTGATACACTCAGTCCATAATAACATTCCAGCCCAGCTGTAAAATTACATCGATACACAAAACTCAAACTGTAATTACAACAAACGAAATTTTTTCTGTATCGTGTTACTTTTTAAGTATTTCGCCAAATAATACAATAGTTTCGGCCAAACAAAAGCATATATGGATTTGAAAATTATAAGCAAAGACAATTTCCATTTTAGCCTATAATTTTCAAATCTAGTTTTTTTTCCCTACTTGAAAAGAGTTGGCATGGATTTGCCCGTTTCACTGTAGGAGGCCAGGTTTACTGCGAAGTGAGATAGAGTGAAAACTCGTTGGCATGGATTTGCTCGACACATCTATCATAGGTCGCCCGGCTCCCACCTTGTGAATTGTCAACGCACTCCGCGCGAGCGTGATGGCATTGCTTAGACAAGGCGCTAGGCTATATGTGCAGCGTTTAATCTGCTTTTTCAGATCAGTGTGTAAATTGATCTCCCAGTGGATATGCAGCCAAAATCAACCAATTTCTCAACCCGCCCTGTTAACACTTTCGCTCCCGTCCGCCATTTTGTAACATTGGCGTGCACGTAAAAAGAGTTTCCATCAAAAATTTTTTTGCCAGCGTATTTACCGTCGCGAAAGCGAAGCACACAAAAAAATTTAATTACAAACTACAAGCAGATTGTTAGAAAGGTTCATATATAAAGCGTTTTTGCTTGACCAAGACGTACGCAAACAATTGCGCGCATGTCCGCCATTTCTTTCATTGCCGGTATATATACCGTTGCGGGAGCGAACGCCTTTATCGCGCGCCGGTAACCATACCGGCGCGGGAGCGAAAGTGTTTGCAACGCAATGCGTCGTCGGTTGAAGTCTCAGTGCTTCTGCATGTGCATAGTTGGATTTTTTTTAAGGATAACGTTAATGAGTGGGTTACTTTTGGTCGTGACGGGACGGGCCCTGCTGATGAGTCCAAAAGGACGAAACGTGTCCAGGGATGGTCTCGTCTAAATTGGTGGGATGGTATACTCATTATTGTTTCCAGGCATATTCATTTTAATAAATTGTTAATGCCCCTTACGCCCGTATGCTGCTTTGCCAATTAGGTGTAAGGTTTACAAAAGCATATATATGCGCGGCAGAGCATGAAGAGAGGTGAGTGTATAACGATATACATGTGTGTATAACACTCTTGGTATCAGTTGTTCTATTTTTTATCAGAGATCAAAAACAGATTTGAACCTACTCAATGTCTCTTTTTTATAGCCTATAAATAATCCCTTATTGATAGCCTATATCACAAAACATTTTAAGCATAGATCTACACAATGTCAGGATTAGTAAGCTACTACTGTCAAATTTTAATAGCTTTAAATTTTCCGGTGTCGCCGACTTCTATGTTTACCGTAAGTTTTTCCATTTGCCAACAAGGTCAAAATCTACTTACGCTTTCGTGCGTCATCTGTATTTGAAGAGATTTCACTGGTAGCCGTGGCAAAACAGAGATTTTCTTTGCAACATTTTGAAGCGCAACTGTTCAAGGTTGCCTTGGACCTTATTGCTAGAGGAAGTTGTGGAAGATAAAGTCCAATATTAGAGCATTGTACACTTTTGCAAGTGTTAAAAGATAAGCACTGACCAAAGAACATCATCGCTGAAAAAAAGTAGTTTTTACTTTATGCGAAATAGGTTTTGTTTGCATATAACTGACGATAAACAAGTATTACCAAACATCGTACATACTAGTAAAAGGCGTACATACAGCAACACTAACTAGCGTGAAACAATTCTCCGTCATTGAACTTGAGGTTTTAGCACCTTGGCCTATTTTACAGAAAAAAATTGCATTAAAACCTGTTGAAGTATGATCCAATTGGGATATATCGTAGCTTGCTGTTATTGAAGAGCAGGACATATCAACACTACACAATGTTTGGGTTTGATTGTTCAGTAAATCCTCCCCATTAATTTGCAATTTCATTCCGATTAAACACTCTTCTCCCTTGGTTTCAGGCATTTCCGAAGCTAAAAAAGTCAACAAAAGGTATAAGCTCAAAAGACGAAACAATAAGGTGGCAGCGGCTTCATGCCTCTTCACAACCGAAACGTGATAAAATTAAACAAGAACTTGGAAGTGGAACTAGCATTACAAACTGCACTTACATGGTTCTATTATATCAGTTTTATTTGTCGAAATGCCACCTGTACTATAACATTCTCCTTCCTTGCAACATTCCACCGAGCAACTTTGCAAGTCGAAATCGACCTCTTCTCCGAGTGATGGAAGATTACTTTCAATTTGTGGCAGTACTAGTGAGCACTGCACGGAGGCACATGCATCCGAAGGCAAGCACAGGCCAAGTGATGATTCAACTACAAGAAACAGCAATACAGTTTACAAAATAGCATTCGTGACAAAGATGCACCAATGAGACATCATACTGTAAGTTGAGTCAGGTTGTCAACGTTTGTCATGCGTGGCGACTAAAGCCGATTACATTTTTAGTCTCTGCAAACACGGGCTTCAGTCGCTCGATTGACACGTCGTTTTGGCTATCTAAGGGTGCAAATAGATAAGCAAGTCTCCTGCCAGCTAATCAGCTAGGAAGGACCTGTTATATTTGGTGTTTACAAAATCTCGTTGGATCACAGCAGGAAATAAATTGCTGCAATTTGGTGGTGGTGGGGCGAAGCAGTTGACCCATCGTGGTGACTCAGTCTGACAAAAGACTAGCAAACAGAGCATTACTTATGTGCAAGAATAAATTGAGTAGCTGTTGGCCGACTAATCCTTAGTGACTCCATCTGATACCTAAAAATTAAATATTTCTATATTTAGCTTAAAAAAGAATAGTTCCTAATGTTATCGCACCGATGCCCATTTTTAAACTCACCGATAATCGAACTGCAGCCCTGAGAACAGGAGTCTTATTGCACGTATTGTTTTGTCGCGCTTCACTTTGTTACAATTACATGTATCTATTTCTACACTCTGACCTAAGCACACAAAACGCGTGGCTTCAGGCTCTTACTAATTATGTATATAAAGAAAAAGAAGTGATTTTAAATTCTATTTTTGGTTTTGAATTTTGCTGGTTCAATCGTTGAGGATAAAAGTCTAGTCAATTTTCTCGCGCTGGCCTATTCGAAGCTTTTTATTGTTATTCTGTCAATATACCCATTGATTTTACTGTTTGATTTTAAACTGGTGGTTGGATAGAGAACAGTGCGAGGAAGGTCCTGGCCGTCCGCCTATGACAACTATAATAGAAGATTCATCCCCTTCTAGTGGTGAATCCTTAACACCTAATAATGAAGGCAGCACCACAGCCGCATATCTTAAATGCAGCTAAAATAGTTGAGTTTCACGGATACGTCACGAAGTAGGAGAATTCGTTCGAAATCACTTTAAGCCAAAGTTGCAGGAGATCGACTTTAAGTGTCAAAATCATGGAGTCCTTTATACGTGTTAAAATGCGATTTTTCATCTTACATTTAGATCTAATCGGTCAATAGCGGTAGAGTGATTCGTTACACCCCACGCAAATATTAGAGTTTTTCGACTAGCACAAATATGTAAGCTAATTTAAGTAGACAAGATCTCGGGCTTCAGAAAAGAATCGAGCAAAGAAGAATGTAAGGGACCACGGTTTAAAGAGTCTCTGCAAGCTTTAGGTTCTTTGATTGCCTGCATCCATTTGGACAGTGCTTATCTAGCTGTTCTGTAGTCAAACGCAAGCTGCTCAATTGTGGAGTACACCATCTAAACGTTTGATAACAGAGCGGCCAATAATGATGGGGTTAGCTTTACTTTTTATAGTGCAGTGATTCTTAAGCTTTACAAATCCGCCCAAGCCACACCGTTTTCTCAAAGCGTTGGTAGTACCCCTCAGTTTGCTGCTTCATAATGAACCTTGTCTGAAATATATTGGACAAATTTTGAACGCAACAGCAGAAATTTTTTACCAAAACAAAATGAACCACCATACCAACATGACATTATACAGTCAGTTGCCAGAGATGATGAGATGCTGCCGCGCACCTGGTGACCAATTAGTTTACATCAGAACGACGTCCAGTCTTCTTTAGAACAGGGGTGGGCAAACTGCAGCCCGCGAAAGCCTCAAGCAAATAATTAAAAAAAATTAATTAATATAGAAGAACGTGATTGGGTGCATTTTTCTCATTGATAGACTTTGAAAATTGAATGTGCTTGCATTTTCAATTGAATAAAACTACTTTGATTCATTTGTATAATAGTTGTTGGTTTTTGATGTTATACCACATTTAAAATGCAAATCAATTAGAACAATATATCAATGCGTTCGTTAAAAAGTGCGGCCCTCAGCTGCAATCAGGCCGCATCAGTGACCGCGATGCGGCCCTCAAGCCAAAACAATTGCCCACCCCTGCTTTAGAAGTAACTCAGATTTTTATCTAAGCTGGGTGCTTTCGAGAAAAAATTTTGGATGGAAACCAAAAAGTTTTTCAAATTTAAATTGGGCTGCTGCATTTCTAAAAGATTTGGTCGCTCTAAATCAATGGCTCTCGGCTGGTGGGTCCCAGCATAATTGCAAGATAGGCCACGACTTATTATTTTTATATTACCTCACAAAAGAAAACATCGTTAAAATTGCAAAAAATATAACATGATAGGGCACAGATTTCTGTTTAGTTTTAAAAGGTGCCACATGCCAAAAAAGACTGTGAAACACTGCTCTAAATTGCACCCAGCCTCCTAAACTCCCAAATCCGGAATTATAGGGAGGAATGCCGGAAACTTCCAAGCTCCTACATTTTAAAAAGTACACCTACCGTTTTTGAAAATGGCAGTTTTCCCTATACACAAGGGCAATTGGGGTAGCATATGTCGGTATAAACAATGGGCAATATTATGCATGAAGACATGGTCGTATAAACAATTAAAAAGCTAAAAACTAAAAAGGATTATAGCACACTACATACTGTACCCAAGTATGAGTAGTGGTGGCTTTCCCAAGGCCACTACAGAAATAAGTTATTTTTTGCATACTTTCATAAATTTTACAAAATTTATAGTTTGTTTTCAAGGGCATTTCTGCCCCGTTTTAGCATTCATGAGGGTACTCCTAGAAGCCCAATCAAGGCCACTGGGTGATGCAGCTTTTGTCATTGCATTTTGGTGGCAATCTATGAGATCAATTTTTCAAATTCTTTGTAATTCAAAGGACATCGTTGAACCCTTGTGACGGCTTTGTGGAACCCAGGTTGAGCGAGTTAGCATTCGACAGTGGACTGCAACAAACTAGCGCCCGCGTAGTGTCATATAATTTGTACATTTTACCAAAAAAATGGCCAAGGTCTAAATATATGCAAGTTGTTAATTCCGTATCTACCGTTGTATTAACCACAAGTGAAAGCATGATCAATGTCAATGGCCAAAGTCAATACAACGGCGTGGTCATGAGCAGTTTAGCAAATAAATCAAAGTTATTTTTACGAAAATTGAAAGCATACAAAAGGACAGTCAAAAATTGATATATTTTTTTCACAGTAAACAAATCACTACGTATAGTTACGAAATGTAATAAAACAAAACTTTAAAACAAGAAAGTAAAATGTAGATTTTACATACTTGAAACGATTAGTCCAGATTGGGAAACATCGTATGTTGTTTCAATTTTAGCACAAGACATATTTTTATCACACAATGTAAGATTTTGATAATCAACATCAACATGTCCACTAGTTTTCAATCCAACTAAACACTCTATTTGAGCTGATGCGGAAATGCCTAAAGCTAAAGTATTGTCAATTAACTATACTGAGAGGCAAATTCAAGAAAATAAAACTGAAACAACAACGCAAATATAGATAAATGAATAATCAACTACGGAATGCAAAACTGACCAACAAAAAAAACAAGACCAAATTCAACCCGTAGGCAAACGTGGATGAGTGAAAGGGTCATAAAATACAAATCATGTAAGTACACCAAGTGGAAGCTATTTTTAAGGAGAAATTGACAACAAAAGGATTACGGTGTTTGAAACTAGCAGGACGTTTCTTTAACTCTTTTGCGCCCGCGTGCATTGCGAAAAAAATGTCCGCAAGGTGGCAGTGCAAAAACTGTCATAATTTGTCATAATCAATCATAATTAATCATCACAAGATATCCCAAGTTTGTTTGTAAATCATTACTCATCTGTTTTCTTCTACATCAAGTGCTATATACTGTTTAAATCTCTATTTGTTGAAGATTTTAAATATAATAAAATTTTTTTTTGAATATGCAAATATTATGCTAATTACCCCACCCCCCAAAAATAGGTGCTGGGTTGTCTTCGAAGTTAAAGTACCCTTACCTCAAAGATCACTACAGATTTTAGTTTTTTACCAATTTTTAACAAATTGTCGCTAGATGATGTTAAGGAAATGAGCTTTCAAGGTATATTAGTCAAAACTTACCTAAAAGCCTAGGTTTTCTACAATTTGCAACTTTCGGAGATCCATGACCTTTTTGTTAACCGGTACCGAATTTTTTGGTTAAATTTAGTATCTAAAATATGATCTGCTAGAGGTTAGCCTAAACCATGTAACATTATGTATTTTTGAAAAGGGAATTTCTTCAAAATTCAAAAAATATCAAGTTTAAATGGAACATGTCGTCACAATCAATGAAAAAGAAGCTTTTTTACACCCTTCTCATTTGTTGAGTAACAAGAGGGATACAGCAAACTTTGATTTAGAGAAGCTAAACTTCTGCTAACTTTTAAACTAGTATTTTAGCTTTTATCTCTTTGAAAACTTGAAAAAAAGCTACGACTTTAGTGATAAAATGTTTGCAATTTGTTTTATCTTTTATAGGATGTAGTTTTTCTAAAAATTATAATTTAGTGAAGGCAAGTCGAAAAATTTATGGGGGGTTTTGAACTGATATGATGTACGGTGTCTATCTTTGATCAATAAATATCATTTACCGTTTATCCTAGACTATTTAAAGTTATATATTGCCGGAAAGAAAATTTTCTAAGCTTTTAAATGAAACCAGTATTTAGCAACACATCATATTTTTTACGCACCAAATTTACTTTTTTCTACTTATCATACAAACTTTTTTAGGGGTTTTAAAACCCATAAAAAATTTAAAAATTTTAATAGATAAATTTTATCATTATTGCTTGAAATTTTGTCAAATTATGCCATAAGAGAGTAGCTTTTATACTGCGTTAATGATAAAGACTTTGGTTTCCTGGTAAACATGATATCTCAATTTGACTTCAAGGTATTTGGCTATTGCTGAAGATTTTGCAATTTTTGTCGTCTGCAACTGGGCTTTTAGTCTTTTTAACCCTTTTTGGGTTAGAAAATTTAAGAATTAGTACAAAAATCTGACATCTTCCAATGGGTGAGGAATTAAGCGTGATTTTTTGAAAATTTTATGAAAATCGGATGAGAAATAAAGTCACAAATCTATTTTTTAGTAAAATAATTTTGTTACTTTGACGGAAAAAAATTTGAGGAAAACATTGAAAACTCAAGATCATCTATAATGATCGCCGGAGCGAACGAGTAAATGAGTCATGAAGTGTATTTTTTTGTGCGTGATGCGTATGGGCTCTTTTCTCCAGCCGGAGAATTGGTTTAGTTACTGACCACGGGTTTCTAAAAGAAGAATTACTGGATCGCACCGTGCTAATAGCAAAATAGCATCTACCATCACCACCTGACTTGATTAACAACAAAAGTTGTTGAAATAAAATGTTCAAATTGTAATCTGAAAATTTCAGCTAGAAATGAGAACTTTTACATGCATTTTGATACATTAATAATTGAGATTTTATATTTTGAATTGTTAAAACGCAACTTAACTATAGAATGAACCGACGCGATGGCGTAGTGGTTAGAGCGTCCGCTTCGCAGTTGGTAGACCTGGAGTTCAATCCCCTTGTGGAGTGATATCAAAAGCTTTAAAAAATGCTACCTACAGCCTCCCTGGTCGGCGCTCGGCATTTAGGGGAGGTTGTGGAGAACAAACCGGTAGGTTCGCTTGTTGTGTCCTTGGGCAAGGCACTTAAAGGGACACCTCCACCTTTATGTGGAAGACAGGTGGCCCAGACACCTCGAAAATGGCAACTCCCAAGCCAGTGCGGACGTCCCGTCCAAAATGTAGCGATACAATTCGCTTTCTCGTGAATGGAGGATAAATATGGCAAAAAAATATGTTGTCCCCTAGTTAAAAGAGGTTAGTATATCAGAAAGGTAATCCGAATACTGTTACAATTAAATGTTCTTCAACTAGAAGCATTTTTTCTTCTGAAATCAAACTTCCGAAAGCATGCTTTGCCCAGTTTTGTTATGCAGGTTTCTTCATTAATTTTTTGGGTTGATGGATCTTTTTTTGTGGAGATCAACAACTAAAAAGCGATTTTTTGTACATTTTTTTGCAATTCTGATTTTAATACCATTTTGTGGACTTTTTTCTTAAAATAAGCAACTAATTGCAAAATGGAAAATATTTGGACAATGTTTTGAAGTCCTCGGAGGACAATAATGTTTTTTGCAAATGAAAGATGTGGCTTCTAAAAGAAGGACGTATGGTAGCCCTACTAAGCACATTTTGAAATTTACGGACAAACTTGCTAAATAACAAGCACTTGCTAATCAAAAGATACAGTAATACAACAGTTATTCTATTTGCTTATTTACAAAATAGTAGCATTAATATAAGATTGAGCGGATCTTAGGAAAATGTAAAATAGAGATCTATATTTGCAAGCGACGTTAGTCTGGATGAGAATGAGTCAACACATCACCACAACAAATTAATTTTGAGTGCGATTTAAACTCACAGTTTCCGCCCAGGTGAAAAGACTGTCTTTTACACGAACTTGACGAGACCCAATAAAGTCGAAAACGATCGCGGGTTATTGATATGTGCTAATAGATTGCTGTATTGTACAGTGTGATGTTTATGATTGTTGTAAAGCAATTTTTCTATTTATCTTAGTGCGATGATGGAGGCAGATCCTTCTAAACAGAGTATTGCCTTAAAATTTCTAACTAGCAACTAGCAATATATATCGTGACCAAGTCTTAACCCTTAAAGGGACGATTGACTACATTTTGTAGTCATGGGGTATTTAAAACCCCGCCACACCCATACTTCTCTAGATATCCAGGCATTCTCCAACTATGATGAAAGGTTTTATGAGATGTTTGCTGTGTGCAAAAATTTTTGTTCACGCTTCATTGATTTTGAAGTAATCAAGAAAAGTTACGTTGAAGGACGATAGACTACAAAATGTAGTCATTCATATTTACCATTACAATCAATGCATAACGCTATTTTAGAAGTGTAATTTCACTCTCCAAACATACTTAGGTAAAACTAGACACTGTTTATTCAGTTGCTGTTCATGCAGTTGAGTTAGTAAGCTTAGTTGTCAACATCGGTGTGTTTATTTTGGCTAAAAGCTAAGACCATGGTTGTTTTACGAAAACAACTATAATTAAATTGTGTTTCTCAGAATTTTAGCAGCAAATATTGCTATAATCAATTTGCGTCTTGCAGCATTTTAGCAGTATATGTGACGTGTTTTTTTAACTGAAGGTCAGTGAATTCATCTCTAAACAATTCTATAAAAAGGAAGGTCAAAATCATACCTTGTAGAATAGCAGGAACGTACACTATGAGTGCTATGAGGCTAAGTAATGAAACCTTCTCCTAGCAGCGATAGTGACGTCACAAAGTGGAAGGAAAAGTTCTTCAGCCCCGTTCTCACTGAAGCCGCAAAGTACTGTTGGCGTATAGTTACATAAAGTTATGTATTCGATATGCAAGTACAGGTAGCTTCGGTGTGAAAGGGGCTGCACACAAATTTGGGGTCTAATTTAGAATAGTCTAGGCTCCATCAGTTTTTGTCCCTGTGACTGAGGTGGGTCGATGGTTATTAACTTTTTTACTCGAACAATTGTTATTTCCTTACTCAAACACATACTGTAGATTAAACCTCGCCAGTTTTGGTGCCTTACCCACGATATTTCTTTTATTAGTGATCGTCTGAGAATCTAAATTAGTGCATCATTATTATTTTTACAGTGTAATTGTTCTTAGTAATAGGCCTGTGAACGCTGTATGGTACAGTATGGATAAACCAGTAATGTTTAGTGAACTTTGTGCTAATTTGGGCATCACAGAAGATGATTTATATAATGATGGTGATGAGGATGAAGACGATTTGATCGAAACTGCCGACAGTCTACGGGATCCGTCAGATAACGAGGAAGAAGTTGGTGTAATTGCTGATGATGAAGGTGATGTTGAAGTGTTCGTTGAAAGAGGAAGTGATAGTTCAGATGATGATGAAGAATCAGTAAACAGTGAAGAAGAAAACGATCAAGATGATAATAATCAATTTCTAAGTCCAAGTGGTATTTCGTACACATCTCGTCCGATTCCATCAAGAAGACGACGAAGAAATGTGCTAACGGAGACTCCAAGAGCAATTCTTAACCCTCGGAGTGAGGTGGAAAGTTTTGAAGCTTTGATCAGTGAAGAAATATTGCGTACAATTCTCATGCATACGAACAGGAAACTGCGAGAAATACGAAGGAGCCTTCACGTACGTTATCCAACAATAAATTTTTTGATGGAGGAGTTAAAAGCAGGACTGGCTCTGATTTTGAGAGCTGGACGTGACAGAGACAATTTTTCAGATCTGCAAGGTTTATGGCAACCAAGTGATAGCAGACCCTTTTATCGTACTGTGATGTCCTTGAATCGTTTTAAGCTTTTATTGCGGTGTCTTCGTTTTGATAACTGGCACACACGTGATGAACGAAAGCGGATAGATAAGTTTGCAGCTGTATCCGAAATATGGAATATTTTTCTTGGAAATGCAAGGCGTGTTTATATTCCAGGAGAATGTATTACTGTCGATGAACAGCTGGTTGGCTATCGAGGAAAAATTCCTGGACGCACATACATGCCTTCTAAGCCACGGAAGTATGGTATAAAGATTTTTTGGGCTTGTGAATCTAACACTGGCTATGGATTGAATGCAATTGCATACGGTGGTAAGGAGGGTAATCGCGTTCATCATAATTTGGCTCAAGATGTTGTGATGAAACTTTTGGAACCTTGGTACGGGACTGGAAGGGATGTTTGCACTGACAACTATTTCACGAGTTACAGTCTTACACAACAATTGCTTCAAGAAAATTTAACGATTTTGGGTACCGTACGGAGACATCGTCGGGAAATTCCACTAACATTGAGACAAAAGACCGAATTATATAGCAGCCAATTTGTGTTCAATTACTCTGATGGAATATGCTTGGTTGCTTACCAAGCCAAGCGAAACAAACAACCAGTAATGCTACTTAGCTCCACCCACACCGAACCATCAGTGGCCAGTGATGAAAGTAAAAAACCCCACTTGATCTTGGATTATAATGAAAGAAAAGGTGGTGTGGATAGGTTTGACCAAAGCATAGAAGCATTCTCTTGTCGACGAAAAACTGTGCGCTGGCCCCTTTTGTTTTTTTACGACATGTTGGATGCAGCTGCACTCAATGCCTACGTTATCCTGAAAAAATGTGGGTACCAAAGCGATCGGAAAGAATTTCTTACCAACCTAACATTGCAACTAGCTACACCTGCCATACAAGCGAGGCTTACCAAGACGAGAACACGACGATCAGTTCACGAGGCAGCAGCTGCAATGGGAATTTTGTCACCAGCTGCAAGAGGAAACAACTCGCAAGTTTTTACAGCACCGAATCTGCCAAAGAAATGTACAGTGTGCAAAAGGAACTCTAGAAGGCAATGCAGTTTGTGCAAAAAGTCGGTTTGCCCACAACATTCCGTAGTTTTGAAAATTTGTAAATGTCATCATTGTGCAGATGATTGAAGAAAGACATCTTTCTTCTTCTAAACGAAAGGAACTTTTGTGGCCTGTGTATTAAAATTACTGTACTTTGTTTTGTGTTTTCTGATGAGTTATGCGCAAGACTGTATAGTTTTGTATGTTTCAATATTCAACAATGCGTTTTATCATGCAGATGCAACGTTGTGCTTCGTTAATTTCTTTTTGCTGCTAAATTGACGTTAAAAATGATCAAGTTGTATTCTTTAGCCTACATTCGTTTGTGGCTTCTGATTATTATTTTTAGTGAATGAGTACAAAGAACAAGTTACCCATCCTCTATTATAGGGCTGCACCAGCTAGACGCAGGCAGCAAGCCTGCATTTTCACTTTTTAGCTGTATCTGCAAAATAAGTTTATCTTTTAGAGACATTGTTAGTAACCACATATTTCTTGAACAAAATGCCGTTTTTCATTCATTTCTATTGAGGAATTAAGTACCAATCAGCAATGAAGCATAAACTATCATCGCGAAAATAAATTTACATCTTAAAGCCACATGTTAGGCCATGACTACAAAATGTAGTCTATCGTCCTTCTACGTATGCGATTATTAGCGTCCTGATAGGGGTTAATAATGATCCCACTATCCTGCTAGGGCATGCTAATGCGACTTTTTGTCAATACCATATGTGTGTGTGTGTGTCCTTAAACGAGATTCCCTTCATATAGTTATTGCTGTATTATATTATTTTAAAATTTTTTACACGCAATGGCAAATCCGTTGTGTATTAAACATTTTTATTATTGTGTGCTTTTTACATTAGTCTAATGAGACTCAATGAGGTCGAAACTGGTCACGAGTTATTGACATTGACGTTATTGACGTAATGGATTGTTGTATTGCACAGTATGATGTTTATGAAATTTTTGAGCGAATTTTCTATGTTCCCTTAATGTGATGCTAGAGGCAGATCCCTCTGGACGAGAAATTGCCAACTAGCAGTTTGCACCCTTTATATGTTGTACAATTCATACCACTTATCATTGGAATGCAGCCAGGCAAGTAGTTATGGCAAGATTAAGCAAAAAATATTTTTTTAATTATAACTTGCTGAAAGCGACTATCTACTCACCTTTTGATATTTTATGGTTTGTGTTTGAGAATGTTCCACTTGTAGCAGTACCCGAGCACTCTCCGTCCTTGCAACATTCCACCAGACAACTTTGCAAGTTGCCAGACACCCTAGTTGGTAGTGGCGGAATGTACCTTTCAACTTGCGAACATTGCATAAGGTGGCATTCAGTGGAAGGAAAACATTGGCCAACTGATAAATGAACTGTAAAAAAAATAATGTCGTTAGTCAAATAGGCCAAATTGTAAGGTTGACTAGCAAAACTATAAAAAAGAATTTACAGTAATTCCTGAATGCAGTTTATCGATATCAAAAGTGACAGCAAAGCTGGTAATGAACACTAGGAGGACAGGAATTTCCAACTACCTAAAAGGACGGGACGCGTCAATTGACGCAGCTCTATTATTCTAATACTTGTGTTAACGCAAGCTTGTTTGCGTTTTTGTTTTGTATGCCTAAGACGAGATAATCAATGCTAAGGAAAGTTTATTGAAACCATGAAAGAGGACCCACACTGAAAAACTTAAACACACAGATGTAAATTCATTTTTCTCTTACGGTAGGCTTTAAGTGTTTATTATTGTGATTTCACACATTCCCCCTATAATCTAGCAATATTCTTCTCATAACACATACCAAAATTTTGGTAAACTGTTGTGTTTTACACAGTCATTTCTAAATAGTTTTGCTGTGGATGTAGCAAAAGCTGGTTTCTTCGATCAAAGAATCGCAGCAAGTTGAAAAAAACTGTATTGAAAAAATCATAATCGTTTTTCTCAGAGTATTTCAAGCAGAGTCATTGCATCTCTTTGTTGAACACTTTCCGCTGATCAGTTTTTGCAAGCAGCACGCTCGTATGTGCATCGTTTCCTGTATTTTGCAATTCTACAGGTGCGTCGCTTCTTGGAGGAAGGAGAATTGGACCTTCCTGTGGCTAAAACGAATTCCCTTGCAAGCTCGGCAGCAGTAAGCTCTTCGCTCACCTATGGGATAAAAGCACGACGACTGATGCTAGATTTGGTCAAATTTTTAAAAAGAATCCAGTTGTTGATGAGAGCTAAATCCAAAACGTTGTAAAAGACATGCATGGGCCACCGCCTGCTAGCTGCTTTCACAGAATAACACAGAGACATTTGATCCAGTACATCAACTGCATATTTAGTGCTATTGTAAAACAGGATAGTGTCTGGCTTTTTTTAGGATTGCCTTCTTCTGGGATTGTAACATAAGGATGAAGAGTACTAAAAAAACTTATAGATTGAGACCTCTTGCACTGGTATGTCGCTGTATTCACAACAGTTGACCTGGTTAATTTCAAAACTACAGTGGCCTTGTTGTTTCAAAGGCAGTGGCCTTGTTATTTCAAAACTTCGGCACTTCCCTTCGATTCCGACGAATCGTCCCAACTATACTGCATTTCTCCTGCGCAAGGCGTAACGAAAGATCCAGTGACGAAAAGTAGTGGTCACAAGTGATGTTATGGCCTCTTCCAAATATAGACTCATCTCATCAGTTTCATGATTACACTATTTGGCACACTCATGTCGTCAAGTCTGGACTCATCTTTTTCTAAATAAGGAAATCCATTGAATAAGCACTTTGTTTCTACATCCGCAGCCATCCAAAATTTCAAACCAAACTTGTCTGGTTTGCTTGCCATGTGCTGGATAAATTTGCAGCGAGCTCTGCATCGTAGCAGTTGTTCGTCAGTTGTAGTTTGTGTCAGGAATGTATGCCTTCTGGCAATTTTCAATAAACGTATTCCACAGTGACGATGCAAAACAAAATTTATCTTGCAATAGATTTATTCTTCTTTCGCTTTTTTTGTCAAATCGAAGTTACTTCATTATTTCCAAAAATCTATCACATGACATGGCTTTGCTGAACAAATTGCACCCCAGGTAGCGCTCCACATACTCTTAATAGGCAAGGTACCACCACCAATAACACCTCGAGCAATAACTAGGCCAACAAATTTGTCCAATTCATCCTAACTGACAGACCATTTGTCATTTCCAGTGACCAGCTGGCCTTTAGTAATCATACATTTCCTAATATGTCTCAACATGGGATAATCGAAAAGAATTATAAAGAGAGTACACTGTTTTGTTAAATGAAATGTGCAGCGTCGGAAGTTGGACCGGAGCAGACGTTTATTATGTTTTGCTGTTGCAGGCGACCTTGCACACATTGAGATGTGGTAGCCAACATTCAGAGTGATCCATTCTTACTTCGTATACACTGTGGTGCATCTGCATCAGTGCTGTCAGCAGATTGGCTTTCGTTTTGAGACTGCCCCGTGTTTTCTTCACTCCCAAAAGGGCGAGGGAGTACTGTTACTGTTTCTTCATCGGCAGAATCAGAAGATTCTGCTTCAAGTTAAGCCACTGCTTCTGCCTCATTTATAGCTTCATATTCTTCATTGTCTAAAAACTCTCCATCTTAGAAATCTGATGGAAGAGCCTGCATCATTTCGAGTGCTTGTAACGCAGTCACTCTTTTCGACATTTCGATTTTTAGCTTACGAAAACCAATATATTCAAAATATGCCTGTACCTAAAAATATGTATCATTATTACACGAAAAATGTGATTAGTCTTTTTGTAGTCTCTAAAACTGCTCCAGAAAAAGTGTTATTGCCTAAATATTTGCTCGTCTTTTCCTTCAAAACTAAAATTGAAAACCTGATTACTAAAGGCAACTTATACAAAAAATGGTGAGCTTTACTGAGACACAGTATCTCTTTCAGGCTACTGCGAGTGTTTGGATTTTCGAAAATAACATCACAATTTCACACGCTGTGCTGGGAACTGACAAAATTGAACTGATAAGAAGCGAAGCTAATAACGAGATGCTGATAAGGAAAAGTCCGACTACAAGTATTGCAGCGTTGGCTTCTTACGGCATCCTTTTTTAACGAAGCCTAACGCGGCACATTCTAAATGCTAAAACAATGAAAGAAAGAGAAATGGCAAAGAAGCAGTTTATTTCAGGCACTAGATGGAAAGCGATAGCCCTATATACAGCTTCAGAATCTACAAGCTGATCGCATTTTTCCTTTACAACCATAGCATGTCAATTGACGCACGCCGTCTTTCTAAGTAGTCATGTGCTCAACTTCTCTCCTGGGAGTGTTAATATCATGCAATTGCTATCCATTGTAGTTTACATGATAATATTAAAAGTCAAGAAATTTAGTCAAGTAATATCAAAGCGTTAAGGTGTTTGGCAAATCTAAAAACGATTTGAAGCAATTGACCCGCTCCGTCATTTTAGTGTTTCGCTAACCAATAAGTAACTCCGAGTGACTAGCAAGCAGGCTAGTTATTCTATTTTATACACGCCAGAGACAAAGTGATGGCAATTTTGTCGTCTAACCATTTGTAGAAACTCATTTTACTTCTAAATGCACAAAAGTCCGGATTTGTTTTATTTATACGTAATCTAGTGTAGTTACTACTCCCCTTTCTGTGATTTAAAAGGATCTTGTTCATAATATCTCAGTAGATTTTTTTGTCCATCTGGCTTTTTTATGTTTTTTTTTTTATATTTCTGACTCTCTTCGGCCAACTACTTTAAAATCAAAAACTTCTCTTAACTTTATCACCATCATTCTTAGTCAAGCCACGTTTACATTGTCACCATCATTCTTAGTCAAGCCACGTTTACATTGTTACTAGCCGGCTTTGCCGGCGTCGCCCGGCAGGGGGCCTCCATCAGTAACGTCGGGGTTTAGTAGTTCGGTTCAACCGGCCAAGCCGGCTTTACCCATCGGGCTCTTGTGTGAGCAGTAGCGAAAAGTTAATGAATTTTATGCACTTTCATAATTCTTCTAGACGAAATTGTGATCATCATATTCTCTTAATCATGACTGGCAATGCTCACAAAGAATCTTGCCATAAATTATTCTTAATAATCGTAAGGAAGCAGTGATTGAAACATAAACAAAATTCATTGTAGCGGCGAAATGGTGCTTGTTTTCATAATTATAAAAATAAACTTTTTAATGGTAAGCCTATTTTGCCAATTGGTTTTGCCCCTTTCCTATTTATATTTGTGGTATTAAGTTCCTAATTTGGCTGCGCTATTGGTCTTGCTTCCGGCATAGTGACAAAAGCGGCTATTGTTCTCTTTATACTTAGTTTTACAAATTGTGGTTTTGGTTTTATGTTGATTTTTTCTTAAACTTGGGATTTTATTACAATACTGTAGAGTATAAACGTAAATACCATAACAAGCAGCTTATCAGCTTAAGAAAATTATAGTATATACAACGGCGTCATCCGAAGAGTCACCGTCAGTAATGTCGGGATTGAGAGTGTCGGTTTAGCCGGCCAAGCCGGCTTTACCTGTCGGGTTTTTGTGTGAAGAGTTACCAAACGTTTATGTGTTTTCCGCACATAAGATTCTCATGACTTTTAGTGCTCCTTTTCCTAATAGAATATCTTATTCCAAGATCCTGGCTATGCCTTAGGTCTATGTGCTCTGTTCATTACTGACATGAACCCAAGGGAGCCTTGCGTTTTTCGTAGTTTGGAAGTAGAGAACAAATTTCTGATATTAAGCTATTCTGAAGCAAAAATGTCTTTTTATGTGGTGCAATTTACACAGTGACGCTGTTTTCTTTTGATTTTCCCTTAAACTTTCTTATGTCCTCCCTGGCTTTGCATAATGTACTGTAGCATGTTCTTTTCTCCCTGCTTGACGTGCCCTGGGGAGTGAAAAGAGTCCTTGGTTTTCTCCAAATGTTTGGTTTGATCAGGTAGCTCCATAAAGCAAAATATTAATGATATCTTTCATGTGGTGCGATTTGACACAGTGACGTTGTTAATTTTGATTTTCCCTCAAACTATCTCAAGTCCCTGCTGGCTACATATTATGATTCAAATTCGTTTTTTCTTGCTTAGGTATGCTCATAAAAGTTTAGTGAGTTATTGCTTTTCCCAAATTTTCAGGTTTGATCCTGGTAGCTCTATAAAGGTATTTTATCAAGTAAAATAGAAAACATGTTTCTCCCAAGTATGGTGCGATTTTACCCCGGCAGGCATACTATCGCCTGTGCCAATTCCAAACGTCTCAATTAATGCAGCTGCGCCAGTTTCACTGAACAAACATTTGTTAGAGCAGCAACGAAATGTTTTAGTAATTTTAAGCCATAGTTCCAGTGCATGTAATGGTGATCATGTGGGCGTATTAATCAAGACTGGAAGTATTCAAAAGGAAAGAATGATGACACAAACTAACATTCGTAATTTTTAAAAGTGTAAGGGAAGTAAAGCATAATCAAAATTAATGGCGTCGCCAAAATGGTGTTCGTTTTGACAATTAAAGAAATGAGTTATATTTGTGGTAGATCGTCCTATTTGACGATTTGGTGGGCCTGCTTTCGTATTAATATTGGTGACACTAAGATTTTTGCGTGCGCTATTTGCTATAATTCAGTCATAGCATGAAGAGGGACCATGCCTTTGCCCTAAGTCATATAACTTACTGCAATAAGCGCCAATTAAGCTCTTTTCAAACAAAAAGCATTTCCTCTTAATCCACTGTTGCAAATTGATGCTATTATTGTTTAATTTTGATCTTTTCTTACACTTGGGTTTTATTACATTTAACTTTGCCCCTAATCCAGCCCTTCCTACTGTTAAACGAAGATGTACTGATATCCTGGCAAATGTACTGATATCCTGGAAAATGTATTGATATCCTGGCAATTACAAATATAAATAATGGGCTTTGCTATTTATGTTTGCCATCAAGATGATAGTGGACAATTTTGCTGCCTGCTGCTATTTTCACTACACAGTGGCAAGCATTGAGATGTCATTTAAGATTATTACCTCACAATGCGTTTTAAGCCATTAAAAATATGGATTGCTACTTATCACTTCTTCGTTATGTAAGCGAATTAACTTGGACTAACTCTAGTATGTGATAGATGTTTGGTGTGTGGGGTTTTTTTAGATGAGGGTAGGTTGTGTTTTGTACATTAAGGTCACTAGAGAGAGGTATTGAATCAATAATATCAGTAAAATGTTTTTTTTTGGTTGTTATTGTTCCTAGGTAGCGGTAAGGAGTTAATTAGTGCTGGTTATATAGATTTACTAGCCGGCTCTGCCGGCGTCGCCTAGCAGGGGGCCTCCATCAGTAACGTCGGGGTTTAGCATTTTGGTTCAACTGGTTGCGCCGGCTTCACGTATGGGGCTTTTGTGTGAGCAGTAGCGAAAAGTGAAATGATTTTTATGCACTTTCATAATTCTTGCACACGAAATTGTGATCATTATGTTCTCTTAATCATGACTGGTAATGCTCACAAAGAATCTTGCCATAAATTATGGTCAATACCTAAGGGATTGAAACACAATCAAAACTGATGGTAGCGGCGAAATGGTGGTTGCTTTCACATATACCCGAATAAAATATTTAGTGGTAAGTCTATTTTGTGATATGGTGCTGCCCTTTTCCGGTGTATATTGACCGGCTATTTATATTTGTGATATTAAGTTGTTTTGGCTGCGCTATTTGCCTTGTTTCCGGCGTAGCGACAAAAGCGGCTATGGTTTCCCCAAAATCATTCACCATATTTCAGTAGGCGCACATTAGGCCGAGTTATTTTCATTATATATTGAATACAACGGCGTCACCCGCAGAGTCCCTATCAGAAACGTCGGAATTGAGAATGTCGGTTCAGCCTCTTGTGTGAAGAGTTACCAAAAGCTTATATGTGTTTTCTGCACATAAGATTTTCACAACTTGTTGTGGTTCTTTTCGATCCTCATAGAATTTTCTATTTCAAGGTCCTGGCTATGCCTTAGGTCTATCTGCTGTGTTGATTGCTGACACGAACCCAAGGGAGCCTTGCGTTTCCCGTAGTTTGAAGTACGGAACACATATCTCATATTAAGCTATTTAGTGACTTTGTTTTTTTTGATTTTTTTTTAAATTTTCTCAAGTCCTCGCTGGCCACGCACTATGTAGCATGTTCTTTTCTCCCTGTTTGACGTGCCCTGGGGAGTGAAAAGAGTCCTTGGTTTTCCCCAAAGGTCGGGTTTGCTCCCGGTAGCTCTATAAAGCTATTATAAAGAAAAATATCAATGATATATTTTATGTGGCGCGATTTGACACAGTGACGTTGTTAATTTTGACTTCCCCTCAAACTATCTCAAGTCCCTGCTGGCTACATATTATGATTCATATTCGTTTTTTCTTGCTTAGGTATGCTTCGAGAAGTTAAAAGAGCCCTTGCTTTTCCCAAATTTTCAGGTTTGATCCCGGCAGCTCAATAAAGCTATTATTAAGCAAAAGAGAAAAATGTTTCTCTTAACTTTGGTGCGATTTTATTCTGGCAGGGCGTGCCATCACCCGCGCCGATTTAAAACGTCTCAATTAATGCAGCTGCGCCAGCTACACCCTACAAACATTTGTGAGAGCAACAACGAAATCTTTTAGTAAATATAAGCCATAGTTCCTGTACATGTAATAGTGGTAATGCTGTTATATTAATCAAGACTGGAAGTATTCAAAAAGAAAGAACGACGCCACAAACTAGCATTTGTAATATTTATAAGTGTAAGGAGGGGGGTGAAACAAGGTCAAAATTGTTGGCGTTTCCCAAATTGTGGTCGTTTTGACAATTAAGGAAATGAAATATTTAGTGGTAGGCCTATTTGAATATTTGGTGGGCCCGCTGCTGTATTTTTATTTGTGACATTAAGATCTTTGCCTGCGCTGTTTTCCTTTAATTCAGCCATAGCATGAAAAGGTCATTTCTTTAACTTGGAATTTTGTTACATTTAACTTTGCCCCTAATCCATACCTCTCTAGTGTTAAACAAAGATTAGTGTTTTGTACCGATATCCTTGCCACTACAAATATCAATAATAGGCTTTACTATTTATGTTTGCTATCAAGATGACTGTGGATAATCTTGCTGCCTGCTGCAACGAGTATTTTCACTACACAGTGGCAAGCATTGAAATGTCATTTGAGATTATGACCTCACAGTGCATTTTAAGCCATCAAATATTAAGATCGCTACGTACCCCTTTTTCGTTATTTAAGCGAATTAATATGAGCTAACGTCTCTGAACTAAAGGCCATGTTGCTTGACCCTGGCATAAACACCGCTATGCAAAGAGCAAACTAACTCGAAATGAAGCACTCACAGTTAAGTTATGGCAATAGCCGGTGCCCCCATTAATAATGTCGAGATTGAGAATATCAAATCAGCTGGCTGCTGCGGCAGCCTCGCTCAATTGCAAAGGAAAATGCTTCAACATTTAGATCATATGCAGCTCGACACTTACACTTTGTTGCAAAAAATAAGAAAGGACCATTTTTACCTCTTTCTCTTTTCCTTGAGTGATCTCCAAATCTTTTGCTTTACAAATTAAAATTTGTAGTCTTTATTTTTCGATGAATCTTTTTAAATGTTTTGATGGATATTGCCAAAAATCTATGCTATCAAGGAAGAAGAGCCAAGATGCACTAAAGGGATTAGTTTTTCTAGAAATTGGAATTTTGTGAAGTGTAGGCAACAAAATTTTGCATTTTTTTAAACTGGTAGACTACATTTCATAAACATTTACAGACTCCAGTTTTTGATGAATATTTTTAAAAACGTCAACAGATAATGCAAAAGAACCATGCTTGTGAGGAAAAGTAGTCAAAATGTACCAAAGAACTAACTTTGTTTAACAATTGCAAGTTTGTTAGGTCAAGTAGGATAGTTGTACAACTAAAAATGGAACATCATGTATGGCGACCAATTTTTGATCAGACATATAAACTAATCCTTAACCCTAAGTTATTATAGTCACATATTGCTGGAAAGGAAATTTCCTAAGCTTTCAAAGGACAGTAGTTGCTAGTACCTTACTATAACGTTTTTGTATTAAATGCAACCGGTTTTTGCTGAGCTTACCACTTTTTGAGAGGGGTGAAAAGTTACATCAAAGATCTTAAAGCTCAGTTTTTTTAGTATAAAAACAAATAATGATTGTCCATATTATACACTATCGACCTCGCCTTGAAATAACTTTTAATTGGTTGAAAAATGTTTGAAAATCGGTTGAGAAATGAGGTCACAAATTAGTTTTTTAGTAAACTGATTTTGCAAAAAGGTTGCAATTTTTGGAAACATCTTGATATTATGATCTGCAGTAGCCAAAAATTTGTGTCAATCAACATATTATGACATCATAGAGCCAGTTTTCAGCGCGCAAGCGAGATAGAGAAGAAAAATGCTTATAGGACTTAAAGTGCTTAAATAAAGAATTGCTCGTAGCATTATCAAATAAGCATTATTTGTTGTAAAGTCGTTTTTATCGAAGGCACCTTATCAATATCTTTTAAATAAACTTTTAATCGCGTTTGTGCGATGAGTATTTTTTGAGAAAAAACAAAAAACAGACTGTGCAATAAATTGTTGATTGTGGCGTCATTTTCGAGCCCAAACAAATAAAAGTTTTGGTAATGCGGTAAGTCGGAAGCTGGCTTTCGTTTGAGCAAAAAGCGGTTGTCCTCTGTCAAGTAATGCAATTTCTAAAAAATATTTTTGATTATGACGTCATCATGACGTTATGAATACTCTTATGACACTTATCACGGACGGGGTAGCGATCAATAGTGCCAAGTTTGATGCTTGTACCTGTATCAGTTTCAGAGCAGTCAAAACAGACACACAGACAGACAGACAGAATTACGCTTTATATATTAGATCCAGAGTTGTCAAATCAGTAACATTGCAACCCGCCAAGATTTTGTTGAGAAAAGCAATGGTCAGTGTAAACGGACAAAGTGATGTGTTCCCAGACAACCTGGTTGAAATTGTGGCTCTGCTCATGGAAAATCTACCCTATATCTTCTTCCGATCTATATCCGAAACGAAAGACTATGTGATGTTCTTGTTCTGGGCAGCAAGCCAAGCGATTCTGAGTTCTTTCTGCAAAAACCATAGAGCCAATCAAACAAGAAATATTGTTGGATGGCTTTCAGTTACGCTTTACTGCGAAAAAGTTGCTGGCGCCACGTCATGTGTCTTGTCAACAGCTGTCACGTCTAATACGCAAAACAAAAATTCTTGTGATCTTCCACCGGACAATTATAAGCAACTGATAAGCTTCCTCAAACTGTTAAAAAACCTGGGCCGCTGAAAGAGCGTAAAACTGATTTTGTTGAACTATGAAGAAAGTATGTTTTGCTGAAAAACCAATGATATATTTCATGACTGTTGGCTGAAAGCTTCCCGAAAAGCAAGAAGTACCTGAATGAAAAAGCCTTCATCGCTGCCGTTTCAGAAACGAATCAGTCCAGCTTATCTGCAAAACAAATGCTATCTAAAGTCTATTTATCGAGAAAAACAATTTCGTAGATTCTGCACACTTGTTTCACGTTAGTTGCACTTATTTTATGCTTGTACCACACTAGTTGTATTTATTGTTTATGATGAAATTCACTAATAAACTGAGACACGCATCAATCTTTTTTAGTTATCTTTGAAGTAAAGACAGATAGAATTGCATGTAGAGATATATGATGACAATGAAATATGATAAAATTGATGCAATAGTGGACACAAACTTTCAAAAATAGGTTGCGGATAGTTTCGCGGTTGTAAATACGGTTCGTCAAAAACTGGTCCAGCCCATGTAAGTTTCTAGACTAAGGATCGCAGAGGCAGTCCGTAGCTGTCAAAGTACTCTCCTTTTCTGTACTAGTCAAATTATATCGCCACCCAATGTTCTCCTATTCGATAACTAGGATCAGAGTTGCACATCAGCAGAACTGCAAGATGTTTCGTTCTCGTTGAAAGCACAGACATTTTCCAAATATTTTTTTGCTTTGTGGATTCTTTAACCGACGTTCAATTTGCAAACTATTCATGCTGTGTAACCAAATGCCATTTTCCGATCTTGATCGATTTTCAACAGATTAGCCAAAAACAATGAAAGTCGGATCAGAGTCTGTGCTACTGCGCTAGCAAAATGAATTTCATTTTTTACGTTGCCATGCTTTGTTATCTTAAACCCAGCCTCACCTGAATCCAGTTGCAGTGTCAGATCAAAAGCAAACAAGGCACAACTATTCTTGAACTGCTCTCGCGAAATTGCATTACAACGGTAATATTGACAAATGTAAGTAAAAAATCAGTAAACAAACGCATATGACTGCAAATGAAGCGGTCATATAGGCGTCGTTGTCCACTGCAAGGACCACGTTTGGCGTAGGCAATTTACACAAAAACAAATTTTTCTTGGTAATGCTTCGGTTTCTTCATTGGCGCAGTAACACGTTTTTCTGCAACATGCCTCAGCGGATATTTTGCCGCAGCGTGTTGCAAAGCTTTCGCCTGGAGGAGTTGTATGGAAGGGTTTGATTTGATCTTGCGTACCAACCAAACCATTGCTTTAAAGCAGCGCTTCTCAAGCGATGGGCTTCGGCCCACTGATGGGCCACGAAGATCCTTCAGGTGGGCAGCGAAACGTTCTGCCATAAATTAAAGAATTTTTTGGAAAAAATTATGAATTACGAAAGCTAAAAATGTACTATAAACTTAACACTCTTTCGCTTTGTAGCAACTTCTTTCCTGGAATAAATGATTGTTCTGAAACAAATTTTTCATAAAGTAGGGCTCAAAGCAAAGTCTCGGCGAAAAGTGGTCCATGACATCAAAAAGGTTGAGAAGCACTGCTTTAAAGGACACTTTACAGCCAGCGTGAGCTGCGTTTCTAGGCAAAAAACATCTTTAGACAAAATTAGTCGCAAACAAGCCTCCACTCCACCCAACCAACACCAATTTTCAAGCGAAAAATACCCATATGCAATCTTCTAATCATATCGATTTTATTGTTTTGTTCTGTACAGCCAGTGCTTTGCGATGAGTGTAGCATGATTCGGCATCACCTCTCGTATCAAATTGATTGGCTGTATGACGACAATACAGGACAGCAGAAAACTGTGATGATTTTTCATCTTGAAGAAAACTAAGCAGGGTTTCAATACAGGCACGACAAAGATAGATATCACTGGACTGGGTGACAAGGGACCCATTAAGATAAATATCAATTTGTGACAACGCAAAGTATGCAAAAAGTTACATTCCGGTCCTATTTCGATATTTGCATCCAAAACTGTTCAAATTGCTGCAGTCACACTTGCTTGCCCGCAAGGGAAGCATTTGCAAGATCAATGTAGTTGTAATTTTTAGCACTGATGGTTGACTCAATACTATTTAGTGGGTCCTGTCGAGGTCAAAACAGACACAGGATGTATTCGGTAAAATTCTATCTTCTAAGCTGGTTGACTAGAGGAAAAAATAAATCTAGTTGGCATGTGGCCGATTCTGTAGAGCTGGGATGCATCAAGGGCGCCATTTTAAGCAAAAATGTTATGATGTGCCTAGCGCTTCTCTTTTGCATTCTAACTTTTTGTGATATAGTCGGTGCTTTGAGTTTTCTTCCAAAAAATTAGAACCGACTGCTTACCATGATTAATTGCTGTCTGTTTTGCGTTGTTTCAGCTTAAAGCATCCGAAGCAAAACAACGATGTTGTTTAACTCTTGTTTTCCAATATAGCCATGAAATAGCCATGGTCAATATAGCCATGGCTCCGCTCTAGTCGAGACACAAAACTGTTTTGGCTATGGAGCTAAAGATACTTCCTCTAGCGTATCCCTGGTGGTATCTTGAACCACTGAAATAGGGCGAGCCACGACCAACTTGATGTAAATAAAAATTTCTATAAGCTTGGGAATCACAACAATATTTTGCATATCATTACTCGCTATCTCTCATATTAATGCATCAAGAGAATAAATATTTCCATCCAGCACTAGGCTTATAACTTGCAGAGATAGGTCAAAACATAGATTTGAGGTAAATCTAATTACTTATTCTATAAACCCATGGTAGATCCAAATCCTAGAAATAAATCCAATTACTTATTCTCTTAATGCATTAATATGTGATACGGGTTAACTGTGCTACGGCGAAATGAACTTCTGGTCATGACAGAGCTGTCTTATGGCACACAGGTATGCACTGTCTTCTAATGACAATGGTCTAAGGGAGTGATGATCAACATAGAACAACAAAAGTAATTACTTCCCAGAAATAACGCTCTCCAAGCATAGTGATTCAAGTCAGTAATGATTATAATTGAGTTGGCAGTATTTTCATCAAAACAGCATCGCCTAGAGTTAGATCCATTTTATTTCGTAGGCAAATAATTAAGTTTTATGGCAGAATATATTTTACATTAATATTTGAAGCACAAGTATAATATTCTACAAACTTGAGGAATTTTGAGTGAACTGAGATACACCGTAGGTTAATTCTATGGTGGAACAAGCCATATTGCTTTCACAGGTTTTGAGGTTTCGAGAATTCACGTCAATCCCTGCGCCTCGAATTTTTATTCCAACTAAACACTCTTCTTGGTGCGTTTTGGAAATTTCTGTAGCAGAAAAAAATTGAAATTAAGACAAAAACGCTTATCGTGAATCATTAAGGCGATTTTTTGTGAGCTAACACAAGTTCTACTGACACCAAATAAAAAAGCAAGAGCAGTTTTGGAAATTATCACCCAGTTCAACTACTCCAATTGTTGTGCTTATTAAACACTTTAATCAATATTTGCTTTTTTGTAGCTATCAGTTCATACTTCAAAGTGACCAGGTGCGCTGGCGTCGCGCGGCCAGTCGTAAGCCAAGCAGTCATAATTATGCTGACGTCTTTGCGTTTTGCCTTTTCCTCAGAAAATGTCTAAATATCTTTTTGATTGTAACAACAGTCAATTGTTGTATCAAGCAATTTTCTAAAATTTATTACTATCTACGACTACAACATCATGTACCAGGTTCCGGATAAACAATAGCTGTCATTCCTTCAAATCTGATTGATGGATCCGAATGAAAAGTAATCTGCAGCACACTGGTAGTTGATCTAAATACCATTTCATCTCTTCTTTTTTTCAATTTAGTTATTGGCATTTTATCATAACCATCAAAAATCTAAAGCAAATATAAACAAAATTATAAAAACAAAATGGCGACACTTTAAAGCAACTGACAACATTGTAAAAAAAACATATCGCAACACTTTATATATCAACACGGAACCAAATTATCCTAAATTAATCATCAATCAAATACCTAATATAATTGAGGCAACACTTTCCAAAATTTTTTGCATTGAAAATTAACTTGAAAAAGCTTAACAAGTCTAGTTTAACAAGTTTAACAAGATGGGTATTATTTGTTTCACCAGAACTATCAATTACTTGCATCATCAGAACAACCTGTATCACCAGAACTACCAAAGCGGTACTATACTTACAAAGAACGTAACAATCAAGTTAACATTGCGTAGAACATCGAAGCCAAAGCTTCAAAGTACAGATGTGGAACAAGAAAATGGGATTTATATACTATCCCAAAGACGGTAATACTGACAGCAGAAAAAAGCAATACTTTGAACAAGCAATCAAAAATTCTCACCAAATGCAGACATACAAGTAAAAGCAAAATTAAGTTGAAATCAGAATAGTTTGTGTTGTTTTTGAGTTTCGTACGATGAAAAACGTTATGATTATATTTACCGATGCAAACGTGTATATTAACCACTAGCATATTTTTTCGGCACATAGCCGGGATAATAATTAGCCATTTTGAGTGGAAGCTATTCGCTTTCCCCACTATTTTCTCGTTAGCAATGTTTTTTCATTAACTTAATTTTTATTTATCTTTTTATTACGAAATAATCTCAGTTACACTATCACCTAATACCCCACCTACCTCTAGAAATATTTTTTCTTTGGATAATTCAGCAGAATTTTTTAACTGTTTGGCGGTCGGCGTAATGCTTTCACTAGTAAGAGACTTTACTTTGAGCAAGTTTCATATTGTTGACCACAGTTTTACTTAAATTGTTTCTAGAGCCTCCGAAGATGGTAGGTGTTTATCGGCGTGAAGAAATTCGTCAGGGTTTTGATATATAACATGTATGCAAAACTGACCTACTGTGTGTTATTTAAACAAAATTACGTAGAGCAAACTCAGAGCTGTAATTACTACAGGTAATCAAGTAGTTCGAATACGTCCTCTTTGTACCCGAGTGAGTTGGAATGCAGTTTACCGCAAAATCTGTCCTAACTTTTAATCTCATGTCAGTTATGTAATGATGCACTTGAATAAAGCGATTTGCAGCAATTTCCCGGGGTTAGTTGCACTGCTTGAGTGGAAAGGCATTGAGCAAGGGGTAGTGGATCTCTAAACCGGGTTTAAACACAACTATGTTCCAGCATACGTACAAAATTCTTCCCGCGATGAGAGTATAAAATATATGAAAATAAAAGATTAGTTTTTAGTTTTGAACCGTTTTGACGAGACACCAACATTTAGAATAAAGTGATCATTATATCATCTACTTAAGTAATCGCATGCCACATGAATATCTGCAATCCTCTAATTGACTTTACAATAAATGCTAAAGCAAACCAGCGAATCACAAACTCTTTGTCCAATTCCATAATTTAACCTTTTACGTAGTTGCAAGATAAACAATTACAGTGACTTGTGCTCAAATTCAAAACATTATGTAGATTGGTGGCTGCTTGTTCAGGAGTTCCAGGTTAGGATGTAATCAAGTCAGATCAAAATAAACCAGAATCCACACAAAAAATTTAAGAGTCAAGATAAAGATTACAAAATTGCAAAAAAACAAAATGAGAGCTTCTCCGTAAACTAAATATAAATAGTACTGTGTAAATTTCAGGTTTATTACGTTTAAAGCATAAGTCAATTGTTTACAATATTTAGCTTGACAAAATCTGAAAACGCCGCCCCAAATAATGGTAAAGTCTGCACAAATTTAAAATATTGTAGCACTAACCTCTATGAAGTCGCAACATTCTTTCGCAGTGAAGTTGGTTATGTTTATTACAACTTGATTGCCGTAACCTGCATCCAAAATCCACGTGCAATCGTAATTGAAAGGATAATTGTAAGGAAAGTTTGGAGTTTGAACCATTCTTGGGCTTTCCAATAAAATCGCTCTTCCACATTCCAATGCTGGATATTTTTCTGGAACAGAAAAAGTTGCAAAATGAAAGCAAAAAGTGGTTCTCAAATAAGCTTTTTTTTATTACGCTACGTATTCTTAAGTATTTGCAACAAAAATGGCACAACACAGTTGTTTCAGTTTAATCCTCTAGACTTGTAAAACAACAACAAAATCATAGAAGCTGTTCAGCCTGCGTTGAAGTTTCGAAATTTCAACATTCCACTTGAATGACTTCATTAATACTTTTGATAGATTCAACGCTTGTTAGAAATCACTACGCAAAGGAAGTTTTCGTCAAGTACCATTTCAACAGAAAACAAACCAGCACGTGCAGTTAAACTAAAACTTGATTAAGTTTAGTAATTCATGGCCAATGAATAATTGGCCAGTAGTCGTTGGCCGAGAATTCCTTAACTTATTCACGAAGGATTCCCCTATACATCATCGGGTACATGAGATATGCAATAAAAACAATATTAAAATCAGCTATAATTGTATGCCGAATATGTACGCAGTTATGTCAAGTCACAACAACAAGCTTCTTTTCATCTTGCCCAATGCCAACAGCCCCCCACTGCCCATTTACTGTGCGATTGCAGAATCAAAACCGTTGGCCATCATAACGGCGAATGCAAACAAAAGTCAGTTGTGAATCTAGTAGAAATATCTTCTGACAATATTACCAAATTTGATTATGGATCCTGTTCTACAGATTTTGAATAGAGATTTAGAAATCATAAGCAATCATTTTCTCATCGCAACAAAACACATACAACCAAGCTATCGAAAGAAGCTCAGCGAGCTAAGGGTAATAGCGTTGAGCCATAAATAAAATAGCGCATTGTTAGTGCAGCACAATGTTATTATTGCGAAGGCAGAAGATGTAACCTGTGCATGGCTGAGAAGCTCGATATTCTAAGCTGAGATAGAAAATCGATGCTCAACAAAACATCTGAGATAGTGAGTAGATGCCTCCTACGAAGAAAACTAAATTAAAAAGTATCGTATTCAACAGTTCGATGTAGGTTTCGTTGCTTGCTCAATTACTTCGCCGTTTTTTTGTCTACTTTATTTTCACAACTTATCGTTTACGTTTAGCCAGGGATGGGAAACCTGCGGCCCGCGGGCCATATGCGGCCCACCATATTAATTTATACGGCCCACCAAAGTATGTTGTTCCTAGTAAACAATACAAAGTGATCTGTCCGTTTCTCATCTAATGAACTAAACGTAACACAGTTGCATGGTACAAAACATTGTGCTGTACATTTAGCATGACTTAATGTGGTAATTACGCTAAGTATACACACCAGTAGTGCATACATAGACGTAATTTAGTTTGTTTTGTCTACGGTACATAAGACTATTACGATTTCCGCTCTAGCACAGAGTTTGTGTTGTGATTCTGTCTGCCCCAGCCAATCAAATTGAGGCTATTAAATACTTTAACCAGGATTCAAAGAGTTACGCAAATAAATAAAATTGTTTTAGAGTATATAATAATTGGTTTTAAATTTTTTTCAAAATGCGGCCCGATGAAAGCCTATGATTATAATTTGTGGCCCAGTATCATCAGAAGGTTGCCAACCCCTGCGTTAAGCCAATATAAAGTGTCTGTTCCCATTATTACGTCATTGTTACTTCTGTACTAAACTTCAAAGTTCTTACTTAGCCAGATGAGATTGCTGTTCGTGTGAGAACCAGCAGAGAAGGTTATTTTTAAGTATTAGTTTTTTACCTTAGTTTGACAGGTTCTGGTGGGCTAATCTACTACTGCTTATTTCCCTCAAACAACCGTAAGTAATACTGTTTTTTTAATTTGTTTTGGGTTCATTTTACGTTATTTTGCAGAAAAACCTAAAAAGCTTCAACAGATATGGTATTTCTGCAAATAAATATACATCTATTTGATATAACTGTTGCGATTGAGCACTCTTAAATAATTTACCGAGTTTATTACATTTATTGAATTACTACATAAGTTTACCATGCACAATGGAGTTACGCTGAAGGCTGCAGCCAGATGACAAATCGTGGAGTAATTTGATTGTTTTGAAAATTTTTTATATTATTTGAGAAAATGTTTGACCAATAATATAACAATTCGTTTTGATTCACATTTGTTTATTAAGATTTATGGGTACAGAAATTGGCTTTTACTGCAACGTACAATCAATTTTGCTCTAAGCAGTTTAATCAAAGTTTACAAAATGCTGAGTACTAACCATAAACGTAATCTTTTTTGATAGTTCACCCAAACATAGCATAATATTAAATCATATTTACATTTTTTTGGGGCCATGACCCTTGTGCCGCTTGGCCGAGCTTACGATTGTTTTACATCAGTATGAATTATGTGTAACCACGTTTTTGGGAGACCCGAATATTCAATTTGTAAGACTTCCGCATAATAATTGTGTTTTTCTCATTTGATTGCCTCACAGTGGGCCGGGCCAAAATAACTAACCTAGTGGCTAGCATCCTGTCGGCTACCCGTCGTTTGGTAAACCCTGGCAAAATAATTGGCATTTTAAAAATGTCAATGCCGTACATTGAAATTGATAAGTCCAAAAAGGTTAACGTCTGCAAAGCTAGCTACCTTGATTGAATAAATTTACTACTTACGAAGAAATCGAAAACATGCGTAATCAAAATCATGTACAGTAAAATTGATATCACTTTACCGATAGTAGCAGCAGTTCGTCGAATAATTTCCTCGGTTAGTGTTACAGAAATTTCTTGTGTTGAAGTTGTTGACGCTGCTTCTGTTGTACTAGCAAAAGATGTGGAAGGTTCTTTTTCGACTAAAGTTGTTGAGCTAGAAGTTGGTGTTGATGTAGGAGGCGTTGCAAGCAAAGTTGAAAGAGTTGCTGCTGTTGTCATGAAATAAGTTTCAAACACAGAAAGCGTCGATGCATCAATATCCAATGCCGTTGTTGAAGATTTCCTTGTCAATACTGAATTTGTTTTTGGACTTGCTGCAACTTCATAAAACATTTATTAGTCAGATAGATTATAAACACTGCTAGATTCAATACTTCAAGTGCTACGTTGCCTGAAGCATGCAAAGCAGAGCAGATGTTTTACAAGTATTTTAAGTACATCTTCCGATTTATGCTACGGCTTGATGGACATGTATGCAGAGTAACTGCTGATTTTAAAGTTTTTGCAATCATTTAATCTGTATGTTTTTCTTGTGTTCAACTAACGTAATAAGGTAAGATTTTGCAATAACTTTATTCATAGGTTATTTTAATCCGAGAATCAAAGAATCCAACATTTTTTCACCTTTGGATTTCCGGTGAAAACGCTTTAAAATCAACATTAGACCAATACTTTCATGGAATCATAATCATCTCAAAATAATAACCAATGTGGTACAATGATACCTTACCAATATCCGGTACTTACTTGCAACAGTTTTGTTATCACTTAAACTTGTTAAGTTTGTCTCTGTTGAATTTAGAAGTGTTTTATCTCTGATTTCTGCACATAAATCACAATTTTCAAGTTTAGAGTGAAGACCAATATGAAAAATTAACGCAATAAAATGTACCGTAGAACATAGATTTGAATCCAGGCTTTCTAATAGAAATATCAGAGAAGAAGTGGATAGCGAGGGAACCAGTAGTAGAAATGACACGATAGGGTGTATAAGGAAGTTTTCTGCCAGTTAATTTCTTACGTATCACGCCTTCTTCAATAACCTGAAATTTAATAAAATTGCTTTTTTACTGATTCACACACCTGTCGTTGAAATCAAAAGTATACTTTAAGAAATAAAGTGTTTTTGTGTATTTCGTATCTCCTCCAAACACACAAAACAACAACGGCGTTAAACATAGGAATTTTCCAACATTTATTCCAAAGTACCATGTATTTTACGTATCGCTTGCTTAGATGGAATTGATATTTTTAACCTAACTGCTAGTGAGAATCTATCATGTAGTTACTTTTTTGAATGCACTACAGCACAGCTACCCTGGAGTGTAAGGCTTGTTTGTTCGATGAACGTGGCCATAAAAGCGGTGTTTCACCTAATTGACCACACTGCCATCTTATTAACAATCGATTCTGCTTACTGCTCTACATTACTCCGTAAAAGCAATTTATCTTACAGACTCCGTATTGATATTTTGTTTTTGAAACGGAGACTTCAAAAATTTTACAATACTACACCTAAAATAATGCAAACAACAGAAAGTAAAAGTTTATTTAAAAAAGTGAAGTGAAAATAGCTACAACGCCGAAGCTTTTTGTCGTGTTACGGAGACTAAATCACAGTGTAATGGTCGATGTACAGTTGTACACAGTAAACGCTTTTATGTGTTCGTGTACTTTTTTGTACAAAGTTTTATCCGCGTGGCTATTTCTATGAAGTTATACATTGTAAGTTATTGTCTGCACATTCGGTTTTGTCTGCAAAGTACGTACCAAATTGTTGTTGCAGAAAATAAGTACAAAAACCATTTGATACGTGCATTGCAGACAAAACCAGATGTCCGGACAATGTATACAGTGTAACTTTAGATACAGTTAATAGCCAAGCGGAAAAACTTTCCTCACAAAATGCTTAACAGAAATATCGTAAAATTTCTGCAAAAATGTATACTGCGTAGTATACATCTGTCTCCAAGCATAAAATTAAAAAAAAATATATCTGAAAAACAGTAAAGCGTGAGACCAGCTAAACTTGAAAATCAAACCACTATCGAGCCTTGCGATTGCGAAGCTCTCATATAAATGATAAAGATTGCTATGTTTTAATTAACATTACTGCAACAAGTTCGTTGTACAGAGACTTTTGGGATAGTCTCCGAACCCGAAACAGATCACGGTGAAGCTGTTCAACGACAATTAAATAGATAAAACGCACGCTTATTCGAACTCCTTCTCTGCTGTTGCTTAAACTTTCTTGCACAAATCCTTTTGATAAAATTTTTACTGACAACATGCAAAACTGAAAATTATGAATATTGCAAATTGATAGAAAAAGAGACGGGGTGGCGGTTGCGTCGTTGGTTTCAAACTATTATATCCCAAGTATTTCTTCTTTATTACAGTTTCCTCACGATGATGATCAACACAAGACAACAACTTATACAACTTGATCTACATCGTTACTTACAAGCTTCTTTTGTGAAATAGTTTTCGACTCAAAGGTGAAGGTTTAAAAACAAAATATACGTTTATTCCGGTATTGTTGTTGTTACCCGACCCCTTCCAAGGGATGGGGGCATGGTGGAACACCATAAAGCCCCAGAAGCCGGGAAACTCCCCAGGGCCTGGACCACAGGTCGTCAAGAAACAAAGAGGCGCCAAAGAGTGAGCGGCCAAAAGAGTCCGTAGTTGGACAGTGCAGAATGAGGTCAGAGGTGTCCACAGGCGCTGCAGGAAGGATTCTCGACTCTGCCAATCCTAAGGAGATAAGAGCTTAACAAAAGGCTGTGTCCGTTGCAGCGAAAAACAAGAGAGAACACAGCAAGCGTTACGAGGGAGCACAAGTCCCTTGGTGGAAATCGAGGAAACCTGTGTGTCGAAGAATTTAGATGAGACAGTACGCCTCCAGTCTGAGAAAATAAAAGAGTGAATACGAAAGACTATAAGGGATTGCAGGGAGCACGAGTAGCGCTCCCAGTCTGGCCAGCTCATCAGCTGCGTCGTTCCCCGGAAAAAGCAGTGTCCAAAGAACCACTGTAGCCTGATAGAACAGGAGAAGAGAGTGAGGACAGTTCCTGTCAAATCTGCCAAAGAGATTAAGATAAAAGGAAAGATGGAGGAGAGGACAGGGTGGCTAGGACAGAAGAAGAATCAGATAGAAGGAGAAGTGGCAGACTTGTTGGTGCTGCCGAGACCAGCAAAGAGTTTGAAAAATGACGTAGGCTTTAGCAGCGAAACTTGGACATACTGGGCCTGCTGAAATGGAGAGAGTGGCCTCAGTGACACAAAGAGAGCAGTTATCAAGTACGCTAAAGCCGCCTTTGACAAATGGAAAACGAACAGAGCGGTCTCCCCAAAGCACCACACCGTAAGACGGGAAAGAATCAAGGTGAGCGAGATCTGCACCATGGCGAGAGATCAGAGCGGTAGCATGGAGAGGAAAGGGTGAAATCCACAGTGAGGAAAAAAATGCAAGTTCTAGGGAGGAGAAGTGGGCAAGCAAGGAGAGCCTCCCTGGGGAAAGTAGAAGGAAGGATCTGCCAGGATTATCTTTCCAGGAGGATCTGCAGAGTCTTGGTTTAACTCCAAGTCTGGCCCAACCTCAAATGGGAAAGAAGATTGGAAGACGAAAAGCCCGGTCAAAAAATGAAAGGGTAAAATGAGTCAGGGTGACTCGTAGAGAAGGTAAAGAAGCCTCGGAGAGAAGAAGTGGGATAGGGGTGGACGAAAGACAGCCGGTGATGGCGCGACTAGCCGCTCGGTCAAGGCGCTCCAATTTGGTGATATCGGTAACGCTTAAAAAAGGAAACCATCCGGATGAGGCATAAGTGAGAAGGGGCCGAAGAAAAGCTTTATACAGAAAAGTGAGGAACTTCTTAGAGGGGCCCCATGATGAAGCAGAGATACAGCGTAAGGCCTTGAGACGTGGGAAAAACTTGGCCTTCAGCAAAGATACATGTTTAGAAAAGGAAAGAGTGCGGTTTAGGGTGACCCCAGGATAAATTAGAGTGGGATTAAAACGGAGGCGGGAGTTGAGTAAGAGAAGATTGGGATGGAGGTTAGCTTGGTGGGGATCCACTGAGAAGAAGAAGGCCTCACATTTGCTCGCATTGAGAGGAAGACACCAATACTTAAACCAGCGATCCAATCGAAACAGAGCTCCTTATGTGGCCTTCACCACAGTGGGGACCGAGAGGGAGGAGGACCAAATGACCAGATTGTCACCGTAAAGAGAACAGCTGACGGAAAAAGGCAGAGAAGCAGGAAGATCATTGATGAAACGAGAGAAAAATACAGAGCCAAAAACGGATCCTTGCAGAACACCTCGACGGACTCGAAAGGAGGGGCTTTTGTGATTTTGAAAAACCACACAAGCGCGCCCATCAGAAAGGAAAGTTTGAGCCCAACGAGCAAAGCAAGGAGAAAGGCCAGCAAAAATGAGTTTATGGTAAAAGGCGGGATGCCAGACAGAGTCGAAAGCTTTCGAGAAATCAATAGTAGCGAGGATCGTCCGAGAGCCCGGCCTGGGTTTGTTAAACCCATCCGAAATGGACTGAGCATGCAACAGAATTTGATCTTGAGTAGACCGTTCCGGGCGGAAACCGGCCTGGCGAGGAGAGAAAATGAAATTAGACTCCAGAAAGAAGAGTAGACGAGGAAGTATGAAGCGTTCAAAAAGCTTTGATACGCAGGAGATGAGTGAGACAGGCCGAAAGGAAGCAGGAGAGTCGAGAGGCTTTCCCATCTTGTGGATGGCAACAATAGAAGATCTCTTCCAGATGGAAGGAGAGGAATATAAAGTCCAGGAGAGATTAATAATGTGAAGAAGATAATCCATGCCAGAGCGAGGAAAGTGCTTTAGCATAAGATAGGCAACTTAGTCTGGGCCAGTGGCAGTGAACAGGGAGAGAATAGAAGCAGCCGAAAGAAATTCAGCGGGAGAAAATGGAGAGCACAAGGACGAGTGAAACCCCTCAGGGTACGTGACTCGGTGGAGCTCGGAAAGGTAGCCTCTGGCTCTGATACGCAGGGCCTTTGGCTGGGAGACAGAAAAGTGGGATCTCAAGTAATCGGTGAAGACCGAAGCCAACTCCCTGGGAGAGGAACAGTTGGGGAAGTTAGGAGAGGAGGAAAATGAGGAAGAAGAGGCAGCGACAGAATAAAGGAGAAAGTGCACAGATTAAAGGTTGGATTTGGGCAAGAGAGAAGAGCAAGTCGTCTGCCATGGCTCAGCCCTGGTCATGGAAATGACAGGCGAAGCATTTTGGGAAGCGGAGGTGTAAGCCTGGCGATCTTCATCACTTCTGTGAGCGGTAACGAAAGCCATACGTCTTTCACTAACCGCATTTTCCACTTCAGCGGACCACCAGGCTTTAGTATGGCGTTTGATGCAGCCGAAACAAATGAAAGATTTGGCAGCATTCGGTGTTAGAGAAGTGAAGAGAACAGCAGCAGAGGAAAGAGACAAGTTTTCTTTTGCTGAAGGCCAATGAGAGTCAAAGTAAGAGGCAAAGTCATCCCAGCGAGCTTTCTGAAAATTGAAGGATAGGGGACGCTCATTGGGGCGAAAGACCGGAGAGAGAGGAATAGTAAGAAGAATTGGTAGGTGATCAGAGCCCAGGTCCAGAAGAATCTTCCAGGAGCAAGATAGGGCGAGAGAGGAGGGAGCAAAGGAGATGTCAGGGGAGGAGCGACTTCCAGAGGATCGATGGAGAAGAGTAGGAATGTCAGGGTCATTGAAGGGGAGAAGGTCAGAAAAGGCAATCAACTCGAATACTTCGTTCCCACGGGGGTCGGAAGTACCTCTTGAGTTCCAGAGGGGGTGATGGCAATTGAATTCCCCCAGAATGAAGAGATTTCTGGAAGAGGGAAGAATGGAGGGAGAGAAGGAATCGGTTCTGCCATCAGTCAGGGAGGAGCGAATAGAGGGGGCGTACACATTAAGAAATGACACCGAGGAGGAATTGTTAAGAGAGATGTTGACGCTTACATAATTAGAGTAGGAATCGAGCGATGAAAGAGAGGAGGTGGAAAGCTCAGAAAAGGATAAGCCCTGCCTAACGAAAATAATGACGCCGTTGCTAGCGTGCGTGGCATCACGAGAGAGAATGCCAGACCGGGAGTGAGTGCGATCAGAACGCAGAGTAGCAGAGAATCAGGAATCCAGAAAGAGGAAGATGAGTTAAGATTGGATTCCTGGATGCAGATAAGGTCGACAGGGTGGGACGAGACAAAGTGAAGTAGTTCAGTACTCCTGGCTCAGAGTATTCCATTGAAGAACCCTGAGAGAGTCAGGGGGAGGAGAAGAAGCAGGAACCGTAGAAGGGCGGCCAGGAGCAAGGGACGGAGGTGAGGGAGCAGAGGAAGGAGATATAGAATGGGCGGATGGGGGATAAGAAGTTTGGAGACGAGGGTGGGGCGAGAGTGCAACATCAGAAGAGGGGGCGCCAGATTGTACAGTGGAGGTATACAGGTCGGAGGAGTCCGAGGAGGAAGTCACAATGTTACGGCAGGGGGGAAGCTCCAAGAGTGAGAGCTGCCAAGAGCTCTGATTTTGGAGAGGGAAAGTTGTGAGCACCTTAGGTGGACCCATTTGGAGCAGGTGCAGCACTGCACTGACTTGCCCCACCAGGACATATTTCCAGCGCACACAGAGCCAGGAAAGACGGGGCCAGGGTTGGGATAAATGTTACCGCTCATCAAGAGAAGGAGAAGAATGAGGAGACGAAGAAGGGCAAGAGAAGGGCAGGAGAAAAGAAAACGTAAAAACAAGCGATCGATTTGGAGAAGCTGTGTGCTGCCCTTCTGCGATCGTTCAGGGGGCAGCACAGCGAAAAAATGGTTTATGTGAGGGTAGTGCCCTGGGTAAGTGGGACCCTCGGAAAGACCAAAAGCCATTTCGACCCAACCCAAACGCGGTCGGGGACCGCACCACCACGTTGAGGTGGCTGTTGATTGGTGCAGCTATTTAGCTTTGTTGTGTTTGTTGGTAGCAGCCAAAACCGCAGTAATATGTTGTGTAGATGTGTATCTTACACTAATTCAAATGTAATTACTCAGAGTTGGAGATGATTATTGGCAGATCTGAGTCGGAGGCTATTATCGTCTAATGGCCATCTTCATATTTAATTTCAGGAGTGGCTAGACTATTACTGACGCGCGGAGCATTGTTACTGGGACGAGCAGGGTTAGTAGAAAAGCAAGGAGTAAAAACATCGCTAATTTTGGTCTGGCAACCACCCATATGCTGTACTTTGATGACCAGCTCCCTGACCATTTTCAGATTTTCGTAGTAATGTGCCAGTAGCTGCTGCATGAGGAGTAATTGGCTAAAGCGTCACCGTAAGTTCGCAAAGTTGACACCTTCAATTTTGGCAAACAAAATCTGCCACTCGAAACCTGTTTTTTTTCATTGCTGCTTTTCTTCATCTCCACTCGAAAGACTGGTTCTTTATTACGGGCAAACTCACACGTTTACGTTTTACTAATTGCTTTGGCATCTCGATTATATTCTGATCAACGTATATTGATGCTTGCACAAAGGCAGAGAGGTGTAAGGTGGAATCCTGTACTAGATGTAGACAGGATCATCCAGCACTACATATAGCTGAAGTGATAGGTAACAGTACATGTAATATTCTCAAACAAGTTTAAGAATATTACAAGACTGTTATCTATTAGTACAATAGTGAGCAATACCTTGTTTACAAGCAATGCACAAGAGAAACAATTCAACGCTGAGCTTTCTACAAACATTTTAACTGCAATTACAGTTTTGGCATAAATTAAAAGTGTCTGGTTTATTAAATTTTAACTGTTTTTTACAGTCCGTTAAATCCGAAGTCCGTTAAATCGAGGGTCAACTGCATACATTTCTACTGTAAATTTCCATATGTTTCCTTGTCTGAACTAAATAACTCAAAAGAAATCAGAAACACAGTAAACTCTACAATAAAACCACTCTAGGAAACACTTGGCCTAGTTTTCAGGAATCAGGAATGATAAACCACTTTAAAACTCCCACTAGTCTTACGGAATTATCACTAGCAATAACTAATATGCAACCGCATAATAGGAAGTTAGTTTGCATATGATGTCACACGTTTGGCGTCAAAAAAAAGTGGCTGACCGAAAGCTATAATTTATGCTAGAAGAGTATAGGGCCAACATCAACTTTTGGGGTTATTTTAAAGAGTAATCAGAAATTAATAGAAAATTCAAATAGATTATTGCTAGTTTGCTTCTCGGAAACAAGTAAATTTAATCAAAAGCGATTTGGTTGAGATTAGGCTTTTCAGTTGGCTAGTTTAAGCTTGGCACTGTTTGCCAATTTGCCAAAAAATTGGCCAAAAGATAAGTGCCATCTAAATACCATTTGCTCCTCAGCTAAAAATAACTCTATGACGATTAAATACTCGTAGGTAGATTAGCAAAATCCACCATTATCAGGTCATTATTACTGGTGTAGTAAGTTTTTAAATTACCCTTGGGCCGGCAGCCTAGACAATAGCTCAAAAAATTGTTTAAGGAATAGCTAAGGTCACAAAATTACATCTAACATATTAATATAACTGGTCTGCAAGCATTATTGACAACAAATTTTGAAGAATTACTGATTTTATTGATCAATATTTAATCTAACATTTGACAAACGGTACAGAAGTCTGCCCTCTCATTTAGACTATAATATAATTCAGGTTTACAACTTTTCGGTATGATGCTACTAAATATACTGTATAAGTTCCACATTACAATTAACTTAAACTCAGCATTCCCAAATATGCCGACTGATCGAATATGAAACCCTAACAGAAGCTGACCCTAAAAATAAGCCTACATGTTTAGCCCATAAAATTAACTAGTAGCAACAACAAGCAAACCTTACCACCTCTTACCTTGCTTTGTTTTCAGATTTATTTCATAACATCAGTTAAACAACATACATAACGTACATTTTATAACTGTCTAACGTATCGGTTTGTTTTGCAAAAAATGGTATCACTCCTATTCAATTCATTGCTAAAACACTGAGCAGCCACTTTTTTGGAAAGCACATTTTGATGACGTTTGATCACATGCGTGGAACCTTTCTATAGGCTATACCAGTGGTTCTCAAACTTTTTTGCAATGAAACACTTTTACATTGTTAGTATTAAAGCAGAACCCTTATTTAAATTAATACTTGTTTACAAAAGAAATGTTTTATTTGACAAAGTTAATTAATTGATTTCAAGAAACCCCAAGCTTTAAACTGATTTCTGACATCTCATGGGCCGCAATCAATATGGAATCTTTCTTTTCTGTTGCTCCACGCTTTGTTGCCCCGATAGCGACACATGAGCACACTTTTGTCTACCAACCAAGAAGAAAAAACTTTTTTTTGGAAATCGACCTGCAATCTTGGAATGAATTCACAAGATTGGCTGCTATGTTCGCAATTCAGCTCAGCGAAAGTTGCGTGATTCGAAGCGTTAACTGACAAAAAGTGCAAAATTCCTACGTTTTATTACAACTTAAAAAAAATTCGTAAGGATCCCTACTCCTTACAGCGCACCAAAAATCCCTACAAGTGGCAGGTCTGGCTGGCAGCAAATGTGATAAATGTTGCTTTTCAATGTAGCTTTACAAAACCCTTGCTTCATGGAACCCACTTTGAGAATAATTGAGATATACCATGCAAGTACGGAATGCATGGAGTTTAGGAATTTCCACAATAACTACAATAGACAATCACATGTAAACATCGTTGTAACGTCATTTGGAGTAGTATGAGACAGCATATTTAATTACACAGTAAATGATCTTACTATTATTTTTTACGTCATAGAACAAAAACGGTAGAATATTCTTGATCTTTCTACGTTACTTAATCTCGTAATCATAATAAAATATAGCAATAGATTGGGAACAAAGATTAACGACATCATCATATGAAAACAATAATAGTACCATTATAATGCAAGCTTCATTTTCGTGACAATCAGCCAGGCTTAAAGCAAGAATTTAAGTGTGTGAATTAGTATGTTTTGTATAATTTACAGATATTTATTATATTTTGAAATGAAAATTATTTATAAATTTATGCATATTACAATGATGCGTATGATAACCATGTTATGAAAATTTTAAATTGGTTGCTGGGGAAGGTTATTGAAACATATGACCAAACAAAAACCTAAGTTAGTGTTTTTACAGTAAGTCCCAGGTTCTCGGACCATGGTCATGTTGTGTTTTTGCAAAATAAATCTAAAATGATACTCCTATTGTACACAGTGAAAGTGACAAATTTCTCCTATTTCTAACTTCATATAGTTTACGAAAAATATTTTTTCTGGACCTTGAATTCCGGTTCTCTTGTCACATATTGCTGGAAAGTCACATATTGCTGGAAAAGAAATTTTCTAAGCTTTCAAAGGACAGTAGTTGCTAGTACCTTACTATAACGTTTTTGTATTAAATGCAGCTCTATTAAATGCTTGTAGGGCTTAAAGCGCTTAAATAAAGAAGTGCCCGTAACATTGTCAAACAAGCAATAATTGTTATAAAATTGTTTTTATTGAAGGTACCTTATTAATATTTTTTGAAAAAATGTTTAATCACGTTTGTGCGATGAGTACTTTTTGAGAAAGAAAAAAAACAGATTGTTCAATAAATCGTTGATTGTGACGTCATTTTCGACCCCAAACAAATGAAAGTTTTTGTAATGTGGTAAGTCGGAAGCTGGTTTTCGTTTGAGCAAAAAGTGGTTGTCCTCTGTCAAGTAATACAATTTCTAAAAAATATTTTTGATTGTGACGTCATGATGACGTCGCAAGCACCCTTGTGACACTCGTCACGGGGTGAAGATCAATCGTGGCAAATTTGATGCTTGAGCAGTTACAAAGGAGTTAAAACAGACAGATAGACACACAGACAGACAGAATTGCGCTTTATATATTAGATGTGATCTTTTGTCTACTTGTTATCAAACACCTACTGAATAAAAACAGCCTTGAAGTACTATAAGCATTTTTCTTCTTTATTTTGCTTGCGCTCTTAAAAATAGCTCTATGATGTCATAATATGTCCCGTACGATTAACACAAATTTTTGGCTACTGCAGATCATAATATCAAGATGTTTCCAAAAATTGCAACCTTTTTGCAAAATCAGTTTACTAAAAAACTAATTTGTGACCTCATTTCTCAACCGATTTTCAAACTTTTTTCAACCAATTAAAAGTTATTTCAAGGCGAGGTCGGTAGTGTATAATATGGACAATCATTATTTGTTTTTATACTAAAAAAACTGAGCTTTAAGATCTTTGATGTAACTTTTCACCCCTCTCAAAAAGCGGTAAGCTCAGCAAAAACCGGTTGCATTTAATACAAAAACGTTATAGTAAGGTACTAGCAACTACTGTCCTTTGAAAGCTTAGGAAATTTCCTTTCCAGCAATATGTGACTATAATAACTTAGGGTTAAGGATTAGTTTATATGTCTGATCAAAAACTGGTCGCCATACATGATGTTCCATTTTTAGTTGTACAACTATCCTACTTGACCTAACAAACTTGCAATTGTTAAACAAAGTTAGTTCTTTGGTACATTTTGACTACTTTTCCTCACAAGCATGGTTCTTTTGCATTATCTGTTGACGTTTTTAAAAATATTCATCAAAAACTGGAGTCTGTAAATGTTTATGAAATGTAGTCTACCAGTTTAAAAAAATGCAAAATTTTGTTGCCTACACTTCACAAAATTCCAATTTCTAGAAAAACTAATCCCTTTAGTGCATCTTGGCTCTTCTTCCTTGATAGCATAGATTTTTGGCAATATCCATCAAAACATTTAAAAAGATTCATCGAAAAATAAAGACTACAAATTTTAATTTGTAAAGCAAAAGACTTGGAGATCACTCAAGGAAAAGAGAAAGAGGTAAAAATGGTCCTTTCTTATTTTTTGCAACAAAGTGTAAGTGTCGAGCTGCATATGATCTAAATGTTGAAGCATTTTCCTTTGCAATTGAGCGAGGCTGCCGCAGCAGCCAGCTGATTTGATATTCTCAACCTCGACATTATTAATGGGGGCACCGGCTATTGCCATAACTTAACTGTGAGTGCTTCATTTCGAGTTAGTTTGCTCTTTGCATAGCGGTGTTTATGCCAGGGTCAAGCAACATGGCCTTTAGTTCAGAGACGTTAGCTCATATTAATTCGCTTAAATAACGAAAAAGGGGTACGTAGCGATCTTAATATTTGATGGCTTAAAATGCACTGTGAGGTCATAATCTTAAATGACATTACAATCCGTGCCACTATTTACTCAAAGAGCAGCAGGCAGCAAGATTATCCACAGTCATTTTGATAGGAAAGATAAATGATAAAGCCCATTATCACATATTTGTAATTGCCAGGATATCGGTACAAAACACTAGAGAGGTATGGATTAGGGGCAAAGTTAAATGTAATAAAATTCCAAGTTTAAGAAAAGATCAAAATTAAACAATAATAGCATCCATTTAGGATTAAGAGGAAATAACAGGAAATAAACAATAAAAGCATTGAGAGGAAATGCTTCTGTTCGAAAAGGTATTTATAGGCGTGTATTGCAATAGACTATATGACTTATGGGAAAGGCATGACCCTTTTCATGCTATGGCCGAATTAAAGGAAAACAGCGCAGGCAACTATGTTAATGTCACAAATAAAAATACAAAATAGGGCCCACCAAATCGCCAATAGGCCTACCACTAAATATTTCATTTCTTTAATTGTCAAAACGGCCACCATTTGGGAAACGCCAACAATTTTGACGATGTTTCACCCCCTTCTTACACTTTTAAATATTACAAATGCTAGTTTGTGTCGTCGTCTTTCTTTTTGAATACTTCCAGTCTTGATTAATATAACAGCATGACCACCATTACAAGTACAGGAACTATGGCTTATATTTACTAAAAGATTTCGTTGCTGCTCTCACAAATGTTTGTAGGGTGAAGCTGGCGCAGCTACATTAATTGAGACTTTAAATTGGAGCAGGTGATGGTATGCCCTGCCAGGATAAAATCGCACCAAATTCAGAAGAAACATTTTTCTACTTTTCTGTTAAGAAAATATGATTTTCACAATTTTGTGTGCAGGAATTGTGAAAGTGCATAAAATTCATTTCACTTTTTCCCCTGCTCACTCAAGCTCCCGATGCTTGCAGCCGGCGCAGCCGGTTAAACTGAAATGCTAAACCCCGTCATTACTTATGGAAAGCCCTGCCGGGCGACTCCGGCAAAGCCGGCTAGTTCTTTATAAAATCCTGTTTGCGTTCCCTTTTGTAATTTCATATGTGTCTTTGAATCTGCTTTTAATTCTCTGTTTTCCTCTAAAGGCTACCACGATGCAAAATATTTGCCGTTCTGATGATGAAAACTGCCAGAAATGTATAGTTCCTTAATTCCGATTGTTTAATTTACCACCTTTTTTAATTTTTGCCCATGAATTTTGTTACGGAAAACTAAAAAATTTTAAATGCTCATTAAGTGCCTATCAGACAATTAGACTTTTGATCACTCATATCGGCTGTACTGCTGTAGCAGCATGCTTCTTGAACGTCTGGGGTCACCAATTGTAGCGATCGACAGTTTGGGTAATTGGCGATCTTACGTTCAAAAAATCATAATCTTGATGCTGGCTTGTTTGCTTGCTCGTTGACTAAAACCAATTGAACAAAAATATGGATCCATTTATTTAAGGAATGTCATACACTGAACAAATTTAAATCGAACCAAATAGAATCAACTGAAAAACCAAATTGAGCTCAACAGCTGAGCTGATACAACTGAACGCAATTTACACGAAGTCAACAAATTTAAATAATGCATAAAATGCTTAAAGTAAAATCAGAAACTTGAAATGTGCGCTTAATAACCTGCACAGCGCGCAAACGAAAGAATCAAATCAGGTAGACAAATAAACGTGCGCTGTTGCATGAGTGATTACAACAATCGACATCAAAATGAATTTTTTTCCTCTCGTCTCTTTTCTTTTTCCTCTGCTGCGGTTCTCCTTATTGCCATGACCAAGGCTGAGCCATGGCAGACGACTTGCTCTTCTCTCTCGCCCAAATCCAACCTTTAATCTGTGCACTTTCTCCTTTATTCTGTCGCTGCCTCTTCTTCCTCATTTTCCTCCTCTCCTAACTTCCCCAACTGTTCCTCTCCCAGGGAGTTGGCTTCGGTCTTCACCGATTACTTGAGATCCCACTTTTCTGTCTCCCAGCCAAAGGCCCTGCGTATCAGAGCCAGAGGCTACCTTTCCGAGCTCCACCGAGTCACGTGCCCTGAGGGGTTTCACTCGTCCTTGTGCTCTCCATTTTCTCCCGCTGAATTTCTTTCGGCTGCTTCTATTCTCTCCCTGTTCACTGCCACTGGCCCAGACTAAGTTGCCTATCTTATGCTAAAGCACTTTCCTCGCTCTGGCATGGATTATCTTCTTCACATTATTAATCTCTCCTGGACTTTATATTCCTCTCCTTCCATCTGGAAGAGATCTTCTATTGTTGCCATCCACAAGATGGGAAAGTCTCTCGACTCTCCTGCTTCCTTTCGGCCTGTCTCACTCATCTCCTGCGTATCAAAGCTTTTTGAACGCTTCATACTTCCTCGTCTACTCTTCTTTCTGGAGTCTAATTTCATTTTCTCTCCTCGCCAGGCCGGTTTCCGCCCGGAACGGTCTACTCAAGATCAAATTCTGTTGCATGCTCAGTCCATTTCGGATGGGTTTAACAAACCCAGGCCGGGCTCTCGGACGATCCTCGCTACTATTGATTTCTCGAAAGCTTTCGACTCTGTCTGGCATCCCGCCTTTTACCATAAACTCATTTTTGCTGGCCTTTCTCCTTGCTTTGCTCGTTGGGCTCAAACTTTCCTTTCTGATGGGCGCGCTTGTGTGGTTTTTCAAAATCACAAAAGCCCCTCCTTTCGAGTCCGTCGAGGTGTTCTGCAAGGATCCGTTTTTGGCTCTGTATTTTTCTCTCGTTTCATCAATGATCTTCCTGCTTCTCTGCCTTTTTCCATCAGCTGTTCTCTTTACGGTGACAATCTGGTCATTTGGTCCTCCTCCCTCTCGGTCCCCACTGTGGTGAAGGCCACATAAGGAGCTCTGTTTCGATTGGATCGCTGGTTTAAGTATTGGTGTCTTCCTCTCAATGCGAGCAAATGTGAGGCCTTCTTCTTCTCAGTGGATCCCCACCAAGCTAACCTCCATCCCAATCTTCTCTTACTCAACTCCCGCCTCCGTTTTAATCCCACTCTAATTTATCCTGGGGTCACCCTAAACCGCACTCTTTCCTCATCTCAAGGCCTTACGCTGTATCTCTGCTTCATCATGGGGCCCCTCTAAGAAGTTCCTCACTTTTCTGTATAAAGCTTTTCTTCGGCCCCTTCTCACTTATGCCTCATCCGGATGGTTTCCTTTTTTAAGCGTTACCAATATCACCAAATTGGAGCGCCTTGACCGAGCGGCTAGTCGCGACATCTCCAGTTGCCTCTCGTCCACCCCTATCCCACTTTTTTTCTCCGTGGTGCCTCTACCTTCTCTACATTTTACCCTTTCATTTTTTGATCGGGCTCTTCGTCTTCCAACCTCTTTTCCCATTTGAGGTTGGGCCAGATTTGGAGTGATACCAAGTCCCTGCAGATCCTCCTGGAAAGCTTTTGCATCCACTCACCCGCTCATGCTTCCTTCTACTCCCCCCAGTAAGATTCTCCTAGCTTGCACTCCCTTCTCCTCCCTGGAACTTGCTTGTCTTTCCTCTCCATGCCACCGCTCTGATCTCCCCTCCCTCTCTTTCGCCATGGTGCAGATCTCGCTCACCTTGACTCTTTCCCGTCCCACGGTGTGGTGCTATGGAGAGACCGCTCTGTTCGTTTTCCTCTTGTCAAAGGCGGCTTTAGCGTACTTGATAACTGCTCTCTTTGTGTCACTGAGGCCACTCTCTCCATTTCAGCAGGCCCAGTATGTCCAAGTTTCGCTGCTAAAGCCTATGTCATTTTTCAAACTCTTTGCTGGTCTCGGCAGCATCAGCAAGCATGCCACTACTCTTTTCTTCTCTTATCTGACTTCCGCCACCCTATTCTGTCCTCTCCTCCATCTTTCCTTCTGTCTTGATCTCTCCGGCAGATTTGACAGAAACCGTCCTCACTCTCTTCTCCTGTTGTATCAGGCTACTGGACACTGTTTCTCCCGGGGAACTACGCGGCTGATCAGCTGGCCAGATGGGAGCGCTAATCGTGCTCTCTGCGATCCCTTGCAGTTTCTCTCCCCTTATCTCTTGTGTCCACTCTTCTCTTTTCCTGGACTGGAGGCGTACTGTCCTATCGAAATTCTTTGACACACAGGTTTCCTCGATTTCCACCGAGGAACTTGCGCTCCCTTGTCACGCTCACTGTGTCCTCTCTCGACTACGCTTCAACGGACACAGCCTTCTGTTAAGCTCTTATCTTTCTAGAATTGGCTGAATCGAGAATCCTTCCAGCAGCATCTGCTGGCACTCGTCATAGGACACCTCTGATCTCATTCTGCACTGTCAAGCAACGGACTCTTTTGGCCGCTCGCTTCTTGGCCACTCTTTGTCTCTTTACGACCTCTGGTCCAGGCCCTGGGGAGTTTCCCGGCTTCTGGGGCTTTACGGTATTCCACCATGCTCCCATCCCTCGGAAAGGGTTGGGCAACAGCAATTACAACGTAATTTTGTGATATGGCGTTGTCAAGAGCAACGGCAACGCTGGTCGCGTTTAAACGTCTAAACGAATCTTTTAGAATTTGAGGATTTCCCGATCTTTATCACGTCTTCTGCCGGTGGAAATCCGGCTATATGCAGTGCGATGTAAAACAACCACTAAAACGCAATTCTAACTTTGTCTTTTAGTTGACTTAAGTATATCGGTGCTTCCAAATTAGCAGTCAATCACACCAGTTATGTTGTTTGCGATGAAATGCAATCTTGCAATGAAATGTCAATTGGTAAAGTTTGTCGACTAATAGGTTGCGGCAAGGTTGCCACTTAATGGTTTGGTTCTAGTTGCCACAGGTACGGCAATTACTACAATTTGCTTGTAGTACTAGTGCTATCTACCAAACGCGTTATTTTTTATCTCAATTAGGCAATTTTCTCCGCCTCAATTGTTCTCTCTGGCAACACCTTGGGTCACAGTTCACTTCCTTTGAGACCAGAAGTGCACAAAAATTGATTGATAAATTTCTCACCAATCATAAAATCCTGTTTACTCACTCCTTTGTAATCAACTTAAGTCCGCGATAGATTTTTATTCTTTTTTTCCTAAACTAAAGGCTGCCCTAACTTATCACGGTTCACTAGGCTGCGCATCTGTCATCACTTTATTACGTGGCTATATCTGTACTTCCGAATTAGGCTCGCTGTGAATGACTCCATAATCTGCTACAAAATTAATGGAAAAAAACACAAAATTTGCAGTTTTTGGTAAAATTATACCACACAATATAATGACGGCTAATGACAAAATAGACCTATGTTTAACGAGTGATAGAAAAAAAGCAATAAAATTTTAAAATAGAATCACTTACTGTAACGCCAATGCAGCTCAAATTATTGTACATCTTTTGGCATCAAAAGCAGCTTCAGAATAGATGAAAGCCGCGTAAAATAGATCCTTGCTTAAAAGGGACCCCTTGTTGATTCAACATTACGGAGACAATTCTACGCTTTAATAAGCAACAAGTTGAATCAAGAGATTAGAGTGAGAAATCTGACAAAATTTTCAATTGTCGAACTTCTTGTCTTGAAGTTGCAAGAGAATAAAAAATTTTATGGCTTTTCAGCATGCATCGCCAGGGCTTTGGCGGCGCCACATTTGAATATGTTGATTTGAAAAAAGTTTGATTGGTAGGTTTGTTGTATATGTAGCATGCGCCAGTCTTTGGTGTAGGTATTGTAAAAATTGTTTTGACGTTTTTTTGTAAATGTAGCTCCATGAAAGGTAACAATATGTTTTTCTAGAAAGGGTTCCGTATTACACAACCAGGTGTGTAATATGAACTTTTTTCACAAAATTAAAAATGAGAATTGCGCAATTAATAAAGGTTGCTTCAATTTGACTCAATTAAGAAATGAAGAACTTTACGAAAAATATATATTGTCTAAAAATTATCCATGTAATAATAAACTAATGTAATTAGCATTATTTATCCTTAGGGGTCCATAGTACACGACTTTCCCCTATCTCCAGCCAAGTTTTCAACTGCCTCTCTACGTCCAGCATTTTTGCGAAAATACTCAAAACAACTTCTACAATAAATCGATTAGGATATGTTCAACTTTCCCTTGAAGAATTTCGGTTATTCACAAGTTGACAAGTTTGTTGCTGGCTTCCTTTTAGCTCAAAATTACTTTTCTTCATAGAGATAAAAATTAAAAAACTAATTTGTGATTATGAGGTCATTGTGACATCAAATATCTCCTTATGACCATCATCCCTGAATGGTGATTACTCGCGGTAAGTTTATTTTTGTTCGCCCAGTAGTTTCGGGGTACTTGTAACAGACTAAAATATGCTTTTTGAGATAGATTTCCTGCATAGCTTGGAAGATTTTCTTGTAGACCAGACTTCCTGTAAGAAGCTTTTTATAAGAGAAGATTACCAGGCTTTCTTTATGACAAACTCTTTTTCGTCTGTTTTGCAAGAGTATATTTTTTCGTCAAGTTACTCAAAAATTTACAACAGCTTTCGGTTATAAGATATACAGTACTTACGGCGACAAAATCGCAGCACTTCTCAATGTTGATCATAGTAAACTCAACGACCACCTGGTAACCAGAAGTAGCAGTGTAAAGCTCCCAATTGCAGTCCATTAAATTGCCATACTTTTTGGGCCATCCAGGAGAGTATAAAGGATGAGGTTGGTCACTGGCAACCCCAATGAACCCGCATGCACCTTTAACAATGTTGCGATTAACCAAACAGAATATATGCGATACAACAATATGAGCCAGATGGCATTCTCTGCAAACTCATTAATAGCATACAACATAGAAAATAGCAATAATGACTTACCAGAACGATTAAAAATCTTGCTGTTGCCAATAAATTGCTTCTTTTTTCTATTGCCGCATCAATTTATGTCAATAGGCATAATTTAAATAGTTCTATTGCCCCAATTTCAGTACATAATCATTCAAAGAGTAATAGCAATAAATGTGAACTTACCAGGTTCATAAGTGGATTTCTCTGTTTCTAGGAAGCAAAATTATCAGTGTCAGTAAAAAACTGAGTGACGTCGTACTGTTTATCTCACCAACGTATGATGCACTAAATCCTTGGTCTTGCACTGAGTTATCAGATCGGAATCTCAGCTTCAGGGCATTTGTAGTTGATGTAAACGAACGCTGGGGTACATTGCTAATTGAACCAAGATAATACTGACTATCGAATATCTAATAACAATCAATCAGTTAATTGTTTTGTGCACATCTCGATGTTGAATGAAGCATAACATAACTGTAGCAAGGAGACGATAGAGATGACCATACGGTTTTCTAGGTCTATCACCACCTACAATTATTTAATTGTAAACATTGATAATAATAATTGAAGCAAAAACAAACAGTAAAAAATACACAAAAATTAACTGAGATGGCATTATTACCTATAACTGTAAGTACATATTTTTATTGTCAAGGTCCATTCAAGAAAACTATATGCAAGCGAGGCTGGTGAGAATTAACATTCTATATGCAACATAATGTACAGTACAAGAGACAGTGTAACAGTTCGATGCTGACAATATTGCAATAATTGCCAGATAGTGATTGTGGTTTTGTCTACCCACATAAATGTTTTGCAATCATATGAAGTTTTAATTTTTTTTTAAACGTCTTTAAAATGTAAGATTTGAATTCTTGAGGAATGTTTTGCCAGATTTTTGGGCCAATGAAGGAGAATGACTTTTTATCAATTTCAGTCCGTTTTCTTATTAAAAGGTAGTTGCTGTTTACCGAATGTCTAGTATTTTATGAATGAGTATTTTTGAAAAGAACTAAATTTTGATTTATATTTGGGTCAAGATTTTTATACAGCATAAACATGGTCTTAGCAATTTCAAAATTAAATATATCTTTAATTTTCAGAAATTTTAATTTGTGAAAAAGCGATGTGGTATGGGCACAGTGAGAGCTTGAAGTGATAATTCTAATGCTACGTTACGTAATTTTTCAAGTGAATAAAGAGTAATTGCAAAAGCCAGACTCCATGTGCGTATGCAGTATTGGACGTGAGATTAGATCAAACTATAATACACTGTTTTTAATGTAGAGATATCAACGTAGTTTTTAAGCCCTTGTCAATGCCCAAGAGCCACTTTAGAGTTTGGAACATATATGTTGTGTACGCAGCTTCCAAGAAAATTTATTTTCCAATGTAATTCCAAGATACTTTATCTGATCAACTTATTCTAGTAAGTGCTTCTCTATCGTAATATTATGTTCATCGGTTTTGCATGATGTATTGCCTAAAAATAGCATATATTTTCTCTTATTATAATTTAGAGATAGTTTATTGATTTCTAACCTGTAATCAATTCTGGCTAATTTTTCATTTACTCCTGTATGTAGTGATTTTAAGCGTTTGTTTGACAAGGCAAATACAGTGTCATCAGCAGAGAGAGTTTAGTATTTAGGTTGGAGGCCATTGGCAGGTCATTCACATAAATTATATATAACAATGAGCCTAGGGTTGAGCCATGTGGCACGCCACAGATTACTGGAATCTGTCTCGATTTACAGCTGTTAACAACCTTGTACCGACACCTGTTACAGAGATAACTTTGTAGCTGTAGAGGTAAGCCTCTAATGCCGTATTTTTTAAGTTTGGATAGTAAGATTTTATGGTTGACTGTATAAAAAGCCTTTTTTAGATCAAGGAATAAAGAGCACGATATCTGCTTATCAACAAGTTTATTAATGATCTAATCCGCCAATTGTCTAACTGCATGAGAAGTGGAACAATTTTTTGTAAATCCAAATTGGAATGGTGTTAGTAAGTTGTATTTTTCAAAATATGAATATAACCTGTCATGTAGACATTTTTTAAAAATATTGGACAGTGGACTAAGAAGTGATATGGGTCTGTAATTACAGCATATATCTTTGGCATGATTTTTATAAATGGGTACAATTTGGCCAATTTTAAGGGTGCTTGGGTAGATTCCTTTGTGGTACAGTTATTATATAAGTCAACCAGGACTGGAGCTATAACTTGAGCACTTATTGCTAAGAATTTCAATGGAATACTATCAGGTCCAGTACTTTTTGCAGGATTCAAAGCTTGTAAATGTGTTAAAACCTCTTGATATGTATTTGGTTTTAGAAAAAATATGGATTTAGTCTGAGGAATCAATGAGGTAGGCTACAGGAAAATCCATATGTACAATTCAGGTCTTCAATATCTGCAGCCATTTTTTGACGAATTTCAGAGAAGTAAATATTAAACATATCTGCCATGGCATTTGGATCAACAATGTTTTCCCCTATCTCATTAATTAGATCACTAATACTATTATTGGATTTCTTTTTGTAATAAATAATGTCATTCATTGTCTTCTACTACAGTGTAATACCTTTATGTTGTGTTTAGTGTCCTTTATTACTGAGTGATAGTACTTTTGTTTTGCCCTTTCTTCTAAATAAAATAATAAAAAAAAGCATGAAAGATCACTTTGAATAGACTGTAGTAATGAGTCTTGAATGTAAAGAGTAAATACAAACAAGCAATTCAAAAAGTGCAAAACGTAATAAAATTGAAAAGAGTCGATCTCCTTAACTTCTTCACAATGCACAATGCTTTACATTTGTGTTTTCTGGGATTAAAACTAAAATTATTTGGTCCTTAACGCCATTAAAAAACATGCAGCTTACTTAGACTTTTGACAGAAAATGTTTAAGTGTAATTTGATAAACTGGTCAGTCATGTTCTTACCTCAAGAGAATCACAACAAATTTCGATCTTCAACATGGTTATATTAAGCTGAACTTGCCATCCTGCTCTAGCCTGAATGGTCCATTCGCATTCTTGATTTCGATTGTAGTAACCAGGCCAGCCGGGAGAGTACAGATCATTTGGTACAGTTTTTGCAGAAACCACAAATCCGCAAGCCGCTTCAAAAATGAGACAAATAGAAGTAATGATACCATCACAACAAAATTACTGCCTAAAAATGTATAACTGCAAGAATTTAATTCCAAGCTCTTATAATTTTGTTCGGTAAAGTTAATTAGCAGTCTTGCTATTCATTTAGAAATGCATCATGTTTCAGAACGTGAAGATAGCTTATTAATAAACAATAATATATCTGCTACTTAAATCAAAATTTACTAACCACGAAACGTAGAATGACTACTTTGTGAGTGGTTCCTTAAAAATGTAGCAATTATACAAAGAGTTTGAAAATGAAGCAATTACATGTTTATACTTTTGCTTTAAAAATATTTATTTGCACTTTCTGTAACAATTTAAAGTTATACAATATTAGCCAGCTCTGCAGGCGTTGCCTAGCAGGGCTACCAGTCTGTAATATGCATTTACAAATATAGGTTTAACCGGCTGGGCCGGCTTCACCCACGTAGCAATTCTAAAAGCAATAACAAAAGTTTGATACAAATGGGAGAAGTACTGCTGCACTTCAAATAAAGATTGGCTTTACTCAAAAATTCTCTATCACTCAAAAAATATTTTCCATTCCTTCCAATAAGTATAGAACACAATTTCGAAAATGAGGATGGGTACCATAATAATGGCTTTCGTTTTACGATGACAGACGTAAGTCATTAGATAGAAGGCTTAATTAACAACTTGGTGCAACTCCACTCCTCATAATATTTATGAGAACAAGTTCTTTGGTCGCACCTATGTGCCTTGGTTCCGAAATAAAGTAAAAGGAGCGATACTTTCCTTTTAAATAAGTTTCATCCGATCACCAGGTGGGAACAATAACCCATTTTATAGAAAAATTGTCCTCCATAGGTGCGATTGTATAGCTGGTGACTACGATTTCACACAGTGATGTAGATATACTGACAGGGATAGATTTAAGGCGAGGCAAGTGAGGCACTTGCCTTGCCCCCTCCCTCTTTTCATGGTTTTACAAATTATGAGTCTTTTGGTTTAGTCGGTTTCGCTCATCAGGATTTTGTGTGAACAGCAACGATAAGTTAATGTTTTTTTTATACTTTCCATAAGACCTGCACACATAATCGTGATCATCTTATTCTCCTAATCAAGACCGGTAGTGTTCACAAAGAGGAATGTTGTCCCAAACTATCAATAATACTTTGAAAAAGTGTGATGGGAAAGAGCAATTAAAACAGAGTCAAAATGAAGGCGGCGTTCAAATGGTAGTTGCTTTCACAATTACAAAAGTAAAATATTTAATATTAAGTCTATTTTACAACTTGATCCGGCCCCTCTTGTATTTACTGCATATTCGTAGTACAACTTGATCTGTTCTTTGTCAGTGCTATTTGCCTTGTTTTCAGCATAGCGCCAAAAGCGGCTAGACCTTTCCCAAAGTCATTCACAATATTATAGTTGACGACCAATTGGCCAAGTTATTTTCCATCAGATATTCTCTTTCAGTTTAGTTTTATAAATTGTAGGATTTACGATTTCAATTTGATTTTTTAAACTTGGGATTTTCTTGCATTGCTTTATATTATAGATACCTTAACAGGCAGCATATTAGTCAAAGAAAAAATCCTTGCTTTATAGTATATATGCATGCGTTGCCCGCAGGGCCCCCATTCGTAATGTCGGTTCAGCAGGTCAAGTCGGCTTCACCCATTGGGTACTTGAGTGAACAGTAACGAAAAGTTTCTGTTTTTCTGCATACATGAGATTACACGTCTTGGTGCGCTCTTTTCCTGACAACATTTCTGATTTCAAGGTTCTGGTTACACCTCAGGTCTATGTGCTTTGTTTATTGGTTATGAAAAGCCAAGGAGGCCTTACGTTTATCTTGCTTGGTTGAAAACACATTTTTGATATCAAGCTATTTTAAATCAAAATAGAAAAAATGTCTTTCATGTGGTGCGTTTCACATCTAGACGTTGTTTGTTTTGATTTCCCTTTAATTTTTTTCAAGTGCCTGTCGCTCACGCATTATATTGTAGCCTATGCCCTTTTCTCCCTGCTTGGCGTGCCCAGGGCAGTTAAAAGAGATCCTGCTTTTCCGAAAAGTTTTCGGTTTCATCCAGGTATCTATATAAAGAACAACATCGATAATGCCTTCCATGTGGTGCGATTTCACATAGGTAAGTTGTTTCCTTTCAATTTCTCCCAAAACTTTCTCAAGTCCCTTCTGGCTACGCATTATGTTACATTTTCGTTTTTCCTTGCTTAGATGTGCTCAAAGGAGTTAAAAGAGTCCTTGCTTTTTCCAAATCAACTAAAATTGAAAAAATGTTTCCCTTAAGTATGGTGCGATTTTACCCTGCCAAGGCATGCCATCACCTGTGCCGAGTTAAAGCGTGTCAGTTAAGGCAGCTGCGCCGGCTTCATCATATAAACACCCGTGAGAGTAGCAACGAAAAGTTGCAGAAAACATAAGCCATAGTTCCTGTACACGTAAGTAATGGTGATCATCTTGTTTTGTTGATTAAAACTGACTTTACTTACAAAGAATGATGTCACAAACAATCATTTATACTTTTTATAAAATGTAAGGGGGAGATGAGTGAAACATAGTCAGTAATGATGGCGGAGCCCAAATTCTGCTGGCCTTGACAATTATAGAAAGAAGCTATTTAGTGTAGTGGGCATATCTGACAATATAGCAGGTTCACTTTTGTATTTATATTTGTGATGTAACGTTCTTTGACTGCGTTGTTTGCTTTGATTTGGCCAAGGCAAGAAAACAGGCCATGCCTTTCCCCAAAGTCATATATCCTATTTCAATAGGAGCCAATTAAACTCTTTTCAAGCAAAAACGTTCCCCCATAATATAGTTTTACAAATTGATGCTATTATGGTTTTTTTAACCGTTTGTTAAACTTGGCATTTTATTACATTCAACTTTGTCCATAAACCCGATCTCCCTACTTTTAACTATAGATCAGTGTTTCGTGCAGATACAAAAAGCCTATCACTTGAAGTATCAGAAATGGGCTTTACAACTGTATTTATGGTTGCTATCAAAATGATATTGGATAGTTTTGCTGCCTGCTGCTGTTCTCGCTTTCTCGTTGCAAGTATTGTCATGTCATTCAAGAATATGACGTAACAATGCTTTTTAAAAGGATTTATGTAAAACTTTGACAGTTTTGTGTTTGTTTCTAATTTAATTTCTAAAGTTCTTTTTATTTTCTAATGTTGTTTTGATTTTCCAACTTAGATTTAAACCCTGACCGTTCGCTATTGTGCTGGCTACAGTGCCACGCTAACCTGCGAGAAATGTCGCCTCAGGCTTGCGTTGGTTCACCATTAGGAAGTGCTATATTTTTCGAATGACTTATTTTGTGTTAGTAGTAGTTGCTCGTAATTATTGCATTGTAAGAGAGTCTTAAAGAGTTTGGAAATACAGTCAACTTCGGATATAAGAGATTCAGATATAAGAGATTTTCGCTTATAAGGGACTACGCAAAAGTTCCCAAATGATTTTCAATATAAACTAGTAAGTCGGTTATAAGAGAATTCGGTTATAAGAGACTAATTAAGCTGGTCCCGGCGGATCTCTTATATCCGAAGTTGACTGTAGTATTTTTTCTTATGACATAAGAAATCATTAACTTGGAAGTTTATTTTTAGATATATTGAACAGTGATTATTTGTGTGTAACTGCTAATTGCAACCACGTATTGACCGAGTTGAGTCATAGTTTTTGATAACCGCTTGTCTTTTGATTATCAAACTAATTACTGGAAATTTGGATTCACTCCCACCACCCTTAATAAATTTGGAATTGCAATAATCAGCGTTTGATGAGATTAAGACAGCGCGTCAATCAATTATTGCCTTTGAAATTTCCTATGTAGCATTGTTACTGCTACAATTTACGACAAAAAAATACATGTTAAAAAAACACTTAAATCAAAAATGGCTTGTTGCACCTTGATACAGCGTGGGATGTAATAGAATTACTTTTAGCAAAACTAACGTTTCCTAAAAGGCATCTATCAAAAAAATATTACAGGCGGTTGCGCATAGCCACTACATGTTTCCCAAGTTTATCAAGTCCCTAGCAACGTCTTTTTTGACCTGTTTAGTTTAGGCATGCCTAAACTAAACAGACTTTAATTCATAAATTCAGCAATTTAATGAAAGCATATTAAAATTGTGCCAAGGTGATAGATATGTATTTTTAAGATTAAGCTATCTAATTTTAGGACCATTATCAACAACTTTTTCATAATTGTAGGCGTATTTACATGAGCTAACACCTCTGGCTAAACGCATATTTCTTGGTCCTAGCATAAACGCAGCCATGCAAAAAGCAGATTAATTCAAAGTGAAGAACTCAAACAGGACCGTCTATTTCCCTTCATTTTTTCCAGGGGAGATCACCAAGTTTTTGCTTGGACTTGGCTACAACTAAAACTTTTGGAGACTTTATTTCTAGATAAATGATTTTGAAAATTTTAATTAATAATAACAGAATGATCATGCGACATGCACCATGCTATCGAGAAAAAGTAGATAAAATGTATCAAAGAATTTAGTTTCTCTAAAAATTGCAATTGAGTGAAATTCAGGCACCAAACTTTTTAGTGTTTTTAACCGGTAGACTACATTTCAACAATGTTTAGAGACTTCGCTTTTTGATAAGTCTTTTTGAAAACGAAGACCGACAATGACAAAAAGCCATGCTCTAGGGGGAAACTAGTCAAAATGTACCATAAAACAAACTTTGCCTTAGAATAGCAAGTTTATTTGGTCTAGTAGGAACATTTTCGACTAAAAATGGAAAATGATGAATGACAACCAATTTTTGATTAGCTGCTATAAACTAATCGCTAGCCCTTACTAATTACAGGTACATATTTCCGCAAAGAAAACTTACTAAGATTTCAAATAACACTAATTGTTAGTACCTCATTACAACTCTTTGAAATAAATGGAAAAAAAGTTACAATAAAGGTCTTAAAGTTCAATTTTTTTTAGTACAAAAACAGATAGTATAGGTACATGTCGTATACCGGGTGCGGCAGATGTAACGACCTTTTTGTTATTTGAGTTTTCTAGTTTCTGCTTGATTTCCTCTTTATTTTTGAAATACACCATTATAATCAAAATTGTCTTGAAATTAGCATTAATTTATTAAAAAAACGTTTGAAAATTGGTTGAAAAATGAGTGCACAAATCAGTTTGCAAGTAAACTAATTTTGTAAATTATTGCAATTTTTAATGAAATTATCATCGTATGATGATTTTTTGTAGTTAAAGACTGTGTTGATTGTACCAGACAGTATTATGACACTATGGAGCAAGATTAGAAAAGAAGTATACTAAAAGGCTTAAAATTCTTAAATAAGAAATTGCTTGTTGCATTGTGAAATGAGCTCAACAACTGATTGTAGATATCTACCGAAAAAGCTTTTGGGAGATATCTACGATCGGTAGTTTTTGAGAAAATAGAGATAACAAATTGCGTTGATTGTGACGCAGTCTTAGACCCCAAAGCAATGAAATTTTTTGTAAGGTAATAAGTTGGGGCTGTCTTTTGTTTGAGCATAAAACGATTGTTCTCTATCAAGAACTGCAAATTTAAAAAAGTGTCTTTGATTAATGACGTTATGATGACGTCACAAAAATCCTTGCGACAGTCACCTTGAGGTGGTGATCAATCAAGCCAAGTTTAATGTTTGTACGTCCAGTAGTTTTGGAGGAGTTAAACCGCACCTACGCACACTTACAGACAGAATTGTGCTTTATACAGGTACATTAGATTACAAATGTGCCCCACTGCGAACTTTGATGCATTTTAATGCTTTTTCTCAGTAGCAAGCCGCTTGCAGGTTATACATTTTAGCAAGCAGAATTTCAGCAATAACATTTGGCCCTCGGGTCAAGTCTACAAACCCCGGAATCAACAAAATTTTATTGGACCAACTGTACAATTTTTTTACTTTAATCTTGATCAGCTATTTATTTAAGTTTTTCTCTTAATTGTTTACTGGAAGTGTTTTAATGAGAAACTGAATCTATTTGAAAAAAAAAACTGAGAATGCGTTAGCGAAATCAATTTTTCTTACAACAAACAAATGCCTAAGCTGACTTTACAGTATTACTGTTTACTGATAGCAGACTCGTTTTTCAACACTTACTGAAAGCAGGAAATATTTAACCTTGCGCAGCTCAGTAGGTTACATGGTCACTCAAGCGTTTGAATTCATGTTCTGTTAGGTTGCTGGTACAGCCAAACTGGGATGTCACAGCGCGTAGACCGCTCGATATTATTAATAAAACTAGTTTACCTCGTCTAGGTGGAATCTGGTTTAGTGTTTTTCCGATCGGGAACAACAGGAAAACCTGCCGACTTTTTACACTATTGGCCAGTAACTACTTCTTTTGTGCTGAGCGCCAAGCAAGCAAAATTTATGAGTTATATAAAATCGTAACCTAAATACTTTTACCTGGAGTAAACGATCCGGTGGTATCCATAGGCTTCAGTTTTTCACCTGTACACAAATAGACCATTAAGCTAAAATTGTGTACTGTGCTTCCAATTTAGTAGTGATCATTACATGTAATTGTTTTAACTGGATTTACAGCTGATAGCAGCAATTACCGTGTGCTTGTGGCGTTGTTGGTGAAAAAACGCTTGGACTGGTGATGTGGCTGAGCATTTTGGTTAAGAAAGGAGAAGGCGTAGTGGTTGCAGTCGCGGATGTTGTCTCATCTTTGAAAGGTTCTCCTAAAGCTGATGGAAAACATGGTTATGTGAAAGAATTTGCACAATTCAAAAATGTAGATTTCAAGCACACACGAAAAAGTGATAGTTGAATACAGTACTTAATCTAACGAAACAAACGTACGAGACAAAACATAAGTATGTTTTGTTGCTTACCTTGGTAAGTTGCCTCAAAACCAGGATACTGGATTGCTGCATCAGTTTCTAACGTGATCCTCAGCATTGTCGTATTTGAAGTAAAACTCAAAGGAGTTGATGGCTGGCCACGAAGAATCGCTATTTTGGTACCACCATCGTATATCTGCCAAAAATTCAACAAATGCTTGCATTTAAGCTAAGAACTGTTTTTGTCGAAAACACTTAACAGTTAAGTGGTTGATCTAGTACTGGCAATAGAAGTAGGAGGAGGAACAGGAACAGCATTAGCAATGACAGTTGCCGTACTGCTAGCAGTAAGTCAAATCAGTGAGCAACATTTTGGACATATCCTTTCATAAATTCATTTCCTATTTATTCAGTTTTTTCTTGTGTTTAATGACAATTTTTTATAATTTGTTTGGGCGAACAACAAATTGGCAATTAAAACAACAAAATGCACAATCAACAGTATTTGAATGAAACGTGCAAAGGTGAGACCAGGAAGCATTGGAAAACCTAAGCAAATTCACAATCTAGAAACTTCCTGTTAGAAGTTGGCAATTACCAGAGCAGTGGCGCAAAGTAAATGCGAGAAGCAACAATATCTAAATTAAAGTACGACTAAAGCTGATGAGCTTATTACACGATCCAAAACTTAGCATTGTGTTCACTTACACAAGTTGATTGTTTTTACTTGGGAAAACTCAATCAATGCTTAGTAAAATTATATTGGTAGATTTTCAAATACAAGGGTGTCCCAAAAAAAAGTTTATTTTTTAATTTTTAACTACTTTTGTTTTAGAGCATTTGACTCTTTCATTTTTTCAGGTTTTATTCTATGGTAATAGGAGTTTTATACCTGAAATTTTGAAACCTTTATCTTAATCATGCCTTTCACAATTGAGCAGCGATCAAAAATAGTAAAGTTCTATTTGGAAACTAAATCACTGGTCCAAACCCAAAGGGAATATCGCAAGCATTTTGGTGTAAAAGAAGCTCCATCTGTGACGTCAATCAAGAAAATTGTTCAAAAGTTTGAAGTGCATGGCACCTGCCACAACGGAAATAAAGGAAATTCTGGAAGGAGAGTGTCTGCTCGCACCGAATTAAACATTGATACTGTACGTGAATCGACTGTGCGTAGCCCAAAAAAATCAATACGGAGGCGTTCATCTGAACTTGGCTTGACAAAGTCCACCGTTCAAAGAATAATGAAGCAAGACCTCAACTTATATCCTTACAAACTGGAAATAAAGCAAACTTTGACTGATAGGGACAAAGAACAACGTTTTCAAATGTGCACATGGTTTAATGAAATGATGGAAAATGATGAACATTGGGTTGGCAAGATATGGTTTTCAGATGAGGCACATTTTCATCTGGATGGATCAGTAAACCGTCATAACTGCCGTATTTGGGGCACTGAACCTCCAAACGTTGTTATCACCAAATCACTCCACAGCAGGAAGTGCACAGCTTGGTGTGCGCTTAGCTCTGACGGAATCATCGGGCCTTACTGGTTTGAAGACAATGCTGAGAATGCGGTGACGGTTAATCAAGAAAACTATCGCCACGTCATCAAAAAGTTTACTGCTTGTCTTCGTCGTCGTCGCTTTGACTTGAAAAAATTATGGTTTCAGCAAGATGGGGCAACACCTCACACTGCAGTGGAAACACGAAAATTATTGTCTGAAAAATTTGAAGACAGGCTGATTTCCTTGAAAGCTTCCCACATCTGGGCTCCACACTCTCCTGACCTTAGCCCACTGGACTTTTTTCTGTGGGGCTACGCAAAAGATAATGTCTATAAAAATAAGCCTACCTCTATTTCCGAACTTAAACAAGAAATAACTACGTTCATGAGAGCCATTTCCGCTGACACATGCAAAGCAGTAATTCAGAATTTTGCTGTGAGAGTAAGGGAATGCCTTCTGCGCCATGGCGATCACATTGAGCATGTTATTTAAGCAGCATCATCAAAATATATGACTATTTTTAAACTCCAATAACATCACCTAAGTAAAATGGATAACAACGATTTTGATGGCAAACAAATCTCCAACACATTATTTATGCACGGTGAAACTTTCATTGCTTTATCTTTACAAGTTTTTGCGTTACAAAAATTTTAAAAATAAACTTTTTTGTGGGACACCCTGCTATATTTCGATAAAGCGTACGTCAATTTTGCGACAAAGCTGACCCCTTGATAAAAGTATTTTTGGTCGTGAGTCTTGTTTGTACAAAACAAAAAAAAAGAGTAACATCTAGAATCCTTAATCTAATCCTACTGTTCTTATCTATTTTAGATTATATCGTGTATGTACTTGATTTGATCTTGTAGCCATTGCATTACCATGAACTACGTATGATTTACTCTCAAGAGCACAAAATTAAAATTATCAAATAGTCGTTAAAGTCAAAATGCTAAAAAATTTTGCTCGAGAATTTCAAGTACATTCCAAAAAACTCCAAAAACTAACTGGGAAAGAGCTTCAAGTAAGCTGTTCAAGAAGAGTGTACAAAGATAAGCCTCTCTCTCTTTTGGCCAGCTAAAACATTGAAACATACTTTTTTTCTATGTAAAGTGTGAGAACAGACGCATATATGTCGTCGCGTTGTTGAAAATTTTGCTGTTCGCAACAATATCTGCTGCAAGCCACAAAGAAACATCATCAAAAATGTAAATTTCCAATAGTTTGCATAAACTATGTTTCTCTTGCTGCTTTATCCCAAAATTACAGGATTTTTCTGACCAAAATGCTTCGAAATTCGGATTATAAGTAAAATATATACTGTGTTGTAAACATTTCAAAACTTCAAGAAATGATAGAACAACTTGGTTAATAGCTATGTGTTTTTTGAATTTTTAGATCATTATTTTTACTTTATAGTCTGTGCGATAATCATCAGGGCGAAGTGGAGGAAAGCACCAAAACCAGTGAAGGGAATAAAATGGTGGAAGCTGAAAGACTTAAAAGTGATGAACAACTTCAAAGTCGAAGTGATTAAAAGCGGAATACTTGGTGGACAGGAAGACTAGTAAAGAGTAGCTGAGATGATGCAGAGCATTGCCAGAATGAAATTGGGTAAAACATCGGGAAAAATTAGCACGGCAGGTAGACGGGAGACGTGGTGGTGGAACCAGGAAGTCCAGGAGAAACTGAAGGATAAGAGAAAAGCCAAAAAGGTATGGGATGCCTTTAGAGATGATGCAAGCAAGTTGGCCTATAAAACTGCAAGAAAATGAGCTAAGAAACAAGTGGCAAAGGCAAGAAACAAGGCATACGAGGAACTGTACGAAAAATTGGAAACAAAGGAAGGAGAAAATGAGTTGTTTAAGATAGCAAGGCAGAAAAACAGAAAAAGCAAGGATGTACAACAAGTAAGGGTAATCAAGAGTAAAACTGGGAAGATGCTGATGGAAAAGGAAAAAGTGAAACAGAGATGGAAGGAGTATTTTGACAACTAACTCAACCCGGAAAACCCAAGAGAAGGAAGAGAAATGAGAACAGAAGAGAGAGAAAGGGACGTGGAAGATATATCTGGAGAAGAAGTAAGGACTGAGTTGAGGAAGATGAAGAAGGGAGAGGCTAAGGACCTGATGACATACCAGTGAAAGCATGGATCGCTCTAGGGAATAAAGGTTTCTAGTAAACATCTTCAATAGACTCCTACGAGGGGAGAAGCTCCGGCTTCCCTGCTAGGCGCTCAGCATAAAAAAGGGATAGTGTGGAGAACAAGCCGGCAAGATTACTTGTTGTGTCCTTGGGCAAGGCACTTATCGGGAAGCCTCCACCTTTATGTGGCAGACAGGTGGCCCTCCCGTACTTCAACGAATTACAATTGTGAAGTTGCTAACCCAGCATGACTGGCGACTCTTGGGTACTCACCTGTGGCAGTCCGCTTTTTTGGTGGTGGGGCTACCAGTTACTCAAGACTGTTTCGAAATGGGCTGCCATCTTTCCCCTAACCTAATTTCAATTAGGTTGACGGCATGAACTTGAATTGCCGTTCACGCCGTACCTCCATCTCGAGGAGGAGGAGGGGTAACCACAAACAAACAAGGAAGAAGATGCTACATCAATGGAGGAGGAGCGTGCTCGTATTTTTGTACAAAGGTAAAGGAAACATCAAAAAATGTGAAAATTACCGGGGGATCAAGTTGATGAGCCACACTATGAAACTGTGGGAGAGGGTAATAGAACCAAGGACAAAGAAGGAGCTAACAATTGCTGTGCAGCAATTTGGTTTCATGTCAGGAAGGAGTGCCAACGACGCAGTCTTCTGATTAAGGATGCTGTTGGAAAAGTGGACTGAAGGGCAGAGGGCAGTGCACTGTGCCTTTCTTGACTTGGAGAAGGCATACGACAGGGTACCCATAGAGGAATTTTGGGAACGCTTGCTGTTAGTTAAAACATCAGAGTGCTACATAAAGATTATTAAGGACGTGTATGACGGAGCGACAACAACTGTAAGAAGAGCGGCAGGGTTGACTGAGGAATTCAAGGTAAGTGTTGGACTTCACCAAGGCTCAGCACTCAGCCCGTTCCTTTTTGCCCTCATCATGGACAAGCTGACGGAGGACATCAGGAAGGACGCACCATGCGATATGCTGTTTGCAGATGGCATAGTTCTGTCTAGGAAAAATTATAGGGAGCTAGCGGATAATCTTGAGATTTGGAGAAATGCACTGGAGAGTAGAGAGGCCTGAAAGTGAGGCGGAGCAAGACCGATGCTGTTGAAAAAGTGGAATATTTGAAGGCTTGGGGTGTGGATAATGGAGAAGAGTTGAAGCTTCAAGGAGAAAAGCTAAAGAGAGCGAAAAACTTCAAATATCTGGCTTCGACAGTTAGTAGAGATGAAAGATTTGAAGAAGAAGTGAGAAGAAGGATTCAAGCAGGCTGGATGAGCTGGAAGAAGGTGTCTGGAGTTCTGTGCGACAGGAAGTTATCAGCAATGGTTAAGGGTAAAATGTACAAGAGTGTTGTTAGACCAGCTGTGCTTTATGGAATGGAAACGGTGGCAGTGACGGAAAAACAAGTGGGAAAAATGGAAGTTGCAGGGTTAAAAATGGTGAAATGGGCACTGGGAGTGACAAGAAAGGACAAGATAAGAAACGAATAGATGAGAGGGAATGTGAAAATCGAAAAGCTAGGAGACAAACTTCGGAATGCAAGGCTACGCTGGTATGGACACGTGAAAAGGAGGGAAGAAGGCTACGTGGGAAAAAGATGATGGAGATGACGGTGCCAGGTAGAAGGAAAAGAGGAAGGCCAAGGAGAAGGTGGATGGATTTGGCGAGAGAAGACATGCAAAGGGTTGGAGCTAAGGAGGAAGAAGAAGTCGATCGGGACAAATGGAAAATACTTTCGCGCAGTGGCGACCCCAAATAGGAAGAAGCCGAAAGAAGAAGAATATCATCATTTTTACTTATTTTCAAAACAGACACCAGAAAATCTTGATATTTAATTAGAATATAAATTTTGCTAAATCCGATTAACAGAAGTCTTTCAATTATAAACATTAAGCTTTTACATAGCGCAGACACTACCGCAAATTTATCCCAAAAGCATATGATACAAATAATATTGAATTGCACTTTATACATTGGATACTTTCAAACCGCATAATAAAAGCTCTGCTGCCATGCCAATTGAAAAAGCACTTCACGATGATTTCCTGTGTTTTTCACATTCTGACAATGAAAGAAATATTAGGCAATTCAAGCAGCATGTTTCAGCTTGTAATCTTTGAAGATAATCAGAAAAACTGTGTTATGGACAGTAACGCTGTTGCTGTTTTGCAAGTGGCGGAAAAAATGCAATTTACTATACACACATTTTATTCTTGAAATCAATCGAGATTACATTAGGAAAAGGCAACAGTCCAATTATCAACTAATTCCAATTCCAAGTCCAATTGTTTACAATACACACTAAATTGTTTTCAAGATAATGTTTGTGGTTTATGTCGGTGTGAACCTTCCAACCATTCACAAACCTTGCATAACGTTATCTAATTATCAACTAGTTCTACATGCAGAGTCGTAGATTACACCAATAAAAAGCGGATTGCAAATAATTGATGCTTTAAAGTTGCTGACGAGCGAGCACGAAGTGATTTATCATTGTAGCCAGGGAGAAATTGATATTCAAGCCGGATTGTTTAGATGTGGGGGTGAAGGTAATTTACAAAAGGTTTATTTTCATGCCTGAATAGCAGCGATTGAAACTCCTGTTTAAGGTCTTTACAGTGGCTTGAAAAATCTCATTACATCTCCCTTTCATAAGAAAATTCCAGCCTAAATTTTTCTTTGAGTTGAGCTGAAACCGTAAACTTAGCGTTCAGAACAAAGCAACTAATTTTTATGCCATCAACACTTACTTACCCTCACGTGGTCACAGCACAACTCGGTATTAAAACTTGTGAAGTTTAATTGCACACGCTGTCCATTTGCAACAGTCAACTTCCATTTGCATTTCAAGTTGGGCCCGTATTCCCTTGGGTACCCAGCTGAATTTAGAGACTGAGCAGAGCTGGTAGCAACAGATTCAAATCCACATGGGGCTAAAAAAAATTGCATTTTTTTGATCAAAAATTGAAACAATAGGTCTTTACTAAAAGTCAGGTTCGCCAAAAAACGATACAGACTTATATCACTAATGGTACGGAAATATATCATAGTTCAAAAAACGTTTGATCAAACCATTTTTTTGACGCTTGCATCAGTAACGGTACGTAGGCTATCTCCAGTTTGGTTGGAAACTGGCAATAAGGATAGCGTCACATAAATTTTGTAGAAACCTAAAACGCATTTGAATTGCTGTACCAGCCCACATGCTTACAATAAAACAAATGGTCTCACCCAAAGCAATGGCTTTTGATTTTGAGTCTAAATAAAAAGTTCGTGTCAAATTTTATAACTTGATTAAAAATATCATAGATATTCTTACCAACAAACCGGATATGAAAGCCAGGTCGGTTTGCCGAAGCATCCGATTCAAAACGCAAAAAAAAACTTCCACCTCTTGATTGAAAAGTTCGTATTGGCGGCGACTGTCCACTTATTTTATCAATACGTGGCCCTCCTTTGTCGACAATCTTTGTAATAGAACAAGTATATACAAATTGAGAAGACCAGCTATTAATCTTAATTGGGCATTTTAATACTCCATTCTTTTTGGTATAATTTACTCTATTTTGGATTAAGTCATAATATACAACAATATTCAAGACATTTTTGTTGCAAATGACAAACTGTTGCATAGTCGCTGAGTGCAAGTATACTTGGTTAGTTTCCCAGATTTACAGAAGATATATTCAGCACTTTTCGTATCATTACTTCCGACCCCATCGATTTTTACCAAAAGCACTGCTTCCAAGCATGGAAAAATATTTAAAAACCTGTTTCCAAGCACACAGAAACGCAAAGCTTATGCTGGCATTAAACTCCCAACGTCGGTTTTGGAACCATGTTGTTGTTACCCGACCCCGTCCGAGGAATGGGGGTATGGAGGAACACCATGGAGCCGTTCGCTTTTAGCAAAGATACATGTTTAGAAAAGGAAAGAGTGCGGTTTAGGGTGACCCCAAGATAAATTAGAGTGGGATTAAAACGGAGGCGGGAGTTGAGTAAGAGAAGATTGGGATGGAGGTTAGCTTGGTGGGGATCCACTGAGAAGAAGAAGGCCTCACATTTGCTCGCATTGAGAGGAAGACACCAATACTTAAACCAGCGATCCAATCGAAACAGAGCTCATTGTGTGATCTCCACCGCAGTGGGGACCGAGAGGGAGGAGGACCAAATGACCAGATTGTCACGGTAAAGAGAACAGCTGACGGAAAAAGGCAGAGAAGCAGGAAGATCATTGATGAAACGAGAGAAAAATACAAAGCCAAAAACGGATCCTTGCAGAACACGTCGACGGACTCGAAAGGAGGGGCTTTTGTGATTTTGAAAAACCACACAAGCGCGCCCATCAGAAAGGAAAGTTTGAGCCCAACGAGCAAAGCAAGGAGAAAGGCCAGCAAAAATGAGTTTATGGTAAAAGGCGGGATGCCAGACAGAGTCGAAAGCTTTCGAGAAATCAATAGTAGCGAGGATCGTCCGAGAGCCCGGCCTGGGTTTGTTAAACCCATCCGAAATGGACTGAGCATGCAACAGAATTTGATCTTGAGTAGACCGTTCCGGGCGGAAACCGGCCTGGCGAGGAGAGAAAATGAAATTAGACTCCAGAAAGAAGAGTAGACGAGGAAGTATGAAGCGTTCAAAAAGCTTTGATACGCAGGAGATGAGTAAGACAGGCCGAAAGGAAGCAGGAGAGTCGAGAGGCTTTCCCATCTTGTGGATGGCAACAATAGAAGATCTCTTCCAGATGGAAGGAGAGGAATATAAAGTCCAGGAGAGATTAATAATGTGAAGAAGATAATCCATGCCAGAGCGAGGAAAGTGCTTTAGCATAAGATAGGCAACTTAGTCTGGGCCAGTGGCAGTGGACAGGGAGAGAATAGAAGCAGCCGAAAGAAATTCAGCGGGAAAAAATGGAGAGCAGAAGGACGAGTGAAACCCCTCAGAGCAAGTGACTCGGTGGAGCTCGGAAAGGTAGCCTCTGGCTCTGATACGCAGGGCCTTTGGCTGGGAGACAGAAAAGTGGGATCTCAAGTAATCGGTGAAGACCGAAGCCAACTCCCTGGGAGAGGAACAGTTGGGGAAGTTAGGAGAGGAGGAAAATGAGGAAGAAGAGGCAGCGACAGAATAAAGGAGAAAGTGCACAGATTAAAGGTTGGATTTGGGCGAGAGAGAAGAGCAAGTCGTCTGCCATGGCTCAGCCCTGGTCATGGAAATGACAGGCGAAGCATTTTGGGAAGCGGAGGTGTAAGCCTGGCGATCTTCATCACTTCTGTGAGCGGTAACGAAAGCCATACGTCTTTCACTAACCGCATTTTCCACTTCAGCGGACCACCAGGCTTTAGTATGGCGTTTGATGCAGCCGAAACAAATGAAAGATTTGGCAGCATTCGGTGTTAGAGAAGTGAAGAGAACAGCAGCAGAGGAAAGAGACAAGTTTTCTTTTGCTGAAGGCCAATGAGAGTCAAAGTAAGAGGCAAAGTCATCCCAGCGAGCTTTCTGAAAATTGAAGGATAGGGGACGCTCATTGGGGCGAAAGACCGGAGAGAGAGGAATAGTAAGAAGAATTGGTAGGTGATCAGAGTCCAGGTCCAGAAGAATCTTCCAGGAGCAAGATAGGGCGAGAGAGGAGGGAGCAAAGGAGATGTCAGGGGAGGAGCGACTTTCAGAGGATCGATGGAGAAAAGTAGGAATGTCAGGGTCATTGAAGGGGAGAAGGTCAGAGAAGACGAGCCAATCGAATACTTCGTTCCACGGGGTTAGGAAATAACTTTTGACTCCCAGAAGGGGTGATGGCAATTGAATTCCCCCAGAATAAAGAGATTTCTGGAAGAGGGAAGAATGGAGGGAGAAAAGGAGTCAGTTCTACTATCCATCGGAAAAGTGCGAATAGGAGGAGCATAAACGTTAAGGAATGAGAGCGAGGAGGAGTTATTTAGAGAGGTGTTGATCCCTACATTATCAGAGTAGGGATCAAGCAAAGAAAGAAAGGAGATAGAAAGTTTAGTAAAGGATAAGCCCTGTCTGACGAAGTGATGACGCCGTCGCTAGCGTGCGTGGCATCAGGAGAGAGAGTGCCATCGCTTTTTTTTATACCATCGCTTGTATAGCTAAACTTTCATTGTTGATTTAGAAACGTAAACAATTTTATTTGTTTTATCAAAATTTTACCATTTCTATCACCAAATTTTCATTTAAGAGCAATTTCGTACCTCTAAGCGATCACAACACGCTTCTGTATCAAACGATACTATGTGAAGCAGAACCTGACGACCAGGCGCGGCTCTCAGATGCCACAGACAATGTAGATTTGCTTCATACGCGGAAGGCCAACCAGGAGAAAGCAGATCCTGGCTCTCGTTGGTAGCAATAGCGTTAAAACCACAGGAAGCTAAAAATATCAATAAAAACAACGAACTAGTTGTGAAGAAGATTAACAAACTAGGTTTGTGATTATGTTCACGGATTGCCTTTTCGCCCAAAGGCTTATTAAGCCTGCCGCGCTTAAGGTTTGTTTAATCGAATTGAATCAATTAATCATCATCAAGTCACAAATGCGCTTATGATGAGCTTCGGGTAAAAGAGCTGTTGTGCAAATAAAGTTACAAGGTCATGATCTCTCATCACATTGGTAAATAAAACGCGCCAAAAAACTAAATAAGGTAATCATTTGTATTAGTTACTTTGCTTTGACGCTGATACCGTTGGGGCTAATTCTCACCGCAACCAGAGAGAGGGAGAGAGATCCACTATTTTAAATCCCGGTTTTGTCTCTCAACTCTTCATCACTATCCCTTCTCAAACAACGCTCTTAACATTGAACTTCACTTGCCCTCGCTAGTTTATTCAAACCTATCAATCTATCTTTCAAGTCTAGCAAAATCATGATTGCACTGGTACATTGGGGAAACTGGACGGGCTTACAAAACAAGATTGGCTGAGCATAAAAGAGATTTAAGGCCAGCAAGTCTGGCAAAAGTTGATGACAACAACTAAAAAAAAAAACGGCGTTGGTTAAACATGCCATAACCAAAGATTACCGAGTTGACTAGAATCACAGCAAAAATTTAACTTTGAAACAGATTATAACAAACGCCCATTTCTCGAATGATTTTTTATTCATAATTCTGAGAATGCAATCAATGATAATGAAAATTGCTTTTATTTTGAAATTTATGATAATTTGACGTAATCCACAATTAGTTATTATTCGCTTTTAAACTTTTCGTTTTGCCTTTTTCTTTCGATTGCGTAACAGACTATTTATAAGGCCTCGCTCGTGCTTTCGTTTATTATTAGTCCTGATGAAAAACAACTGTATAGCTGTTCGAAAGGGTGACGAACATTGAAGTATTTTGCATGGTTGGTAAAAGCTTGTACTAACTTGAATAAACGTTATCATTATTAGATGAGCTAAATAAAATGATAAGTTCTCGGCTTCTTCTTTTCTCAATCAACTTAACTTTACACATTGATCTTATCATTGCTTTTCCAGTTCTTCTCAAAATTGCCATCGCATTCTCCCTGAGACACCATGTCTGGCTCCCATACAACATGGACAATCTTACACAAGTCTGATTAGCGGTGTATGCAGGGAGTCTCCTTTGCGCCCCCACTCTCAGGAACAGTCAAATGTCTATTTCAGCAATTCTTTGCCGAAAATTAACCTCGCGCCCCCTCAGGAAATTGTGGAACGTGATTGTCGGCTGCCATAATTGAAACTGCAGCTACGTTTGTCTCGATTTAGCGCCGTGGACGCTCAATCTCTAAAACAAAAAAAGGTCAATATTGACTATTCCCGCACTATTTTGAACCCTGTGTTCAACGTGATCTCCAAAAACAAATGTCTCACGCCCCCTAAAGAAATTTCTACGTACGCTCCATACTCTGATATATCTTTCCTTTTATCTTCAACAAAACCTTTCTTCCATAAAGTAACACCCACATTCTCTAAATTTTATCCATCCAATTCTAGTTCTTTCTGTCACTGTTGCTTTACTTTCACCACCGTCATTCAACCAGACCCCCGAGAAACAAAAACTTTTCACAAACTCGACCTGGTCAAAAAATAATATTTCTTTATCTGTTTTTTTTTATTGCCTTAACATATTGCTCACAAACAAAATCTTTTGCCAGAGTTGTAGTTACTTTCTTCAATTTCGCGCATCTAGCATGCACCCATTTACTACATTTGGTGCACATCACCGAAATTGCCGTCATCCTCTTATCGTACGTAGTACATGGATCAACTTTAGACTGAACTAATTCACCTTTCGAAGCATTTTTTTGGTATTCTTGAGATTAACTTTCAACTTCTTTCTCTCAAAATAACTCATTCTTATTTAACAAAAAAAAATTATGCTTACCATCTAATTACGAACTATTGCAATGAATAACTTACCCCCTGATGAACTGTTTGTTGGTGGTATTGACGGCAATACATTAGTCACTGAAGTAGTAGTTTTGTTAATTGATGATTTGAAACTAGGTGTTGTTTCTAGGGCTAATTCTTGAAAAGTATTTTTTATTTGCTCAAAAACATGTTCTTGAGTCGAACTGTTTGAATTGAACTCGGGTTCTGGAGTTTGGGTATCAATCGGCTGAGAGTCATTGGACTGTTCTGGTTTGTTGCATCTGTCTTCATAACAACAATTAACGCTGCATAAGTGAAAATCCGCAGCGATCACAGGAGGAAGAATGTTTCGGACTTGATTGCACGGAAAGTTACTGCACGAATTACTTGGAACGCAATGAGAGGTGAACAAATGCGCTGAAATCAATTAAAATGCTATGAATAATCCACATCAAGTTTTTTTTTTCTATGAAAAGTACCACCAACCATTAGCAGAGTAACCGAGTACCACATCAGCCTCCACATCCATACACGCTGAACGCGGGGAACATTCGGTCCACGTGTACGAATTTTGGTCAAAATTTGGACCTTTTATTCGCAGTCCAGTGTAGCACCAGATTGTTGGATGTGGTGGTGTTGGAACTGTAAAACAAATAATCAAGAATAAGAATCAGTGCGGAAACTAATGCTGCGAGGTAGATTGCGTTCATCTTGTGTTTAATCTTCACTAGTCAATAGCAAGAGCATTTACAAGCTAGCGAGTAGGCCTATATGGCGTTTTCTAAAAACATACTTGTGGTTTGGAATGATGATGTTGTTGTTGTTGTTGTAGGTTACCCGACCCCTTCCGAGGGATGGGGGCATGGCGGAAGAATATGGAGCCCCAGGAAATGATGATTGCAATACTAAGTAATCCAGCACAACTTGTTCTCAACTTTTTTGATAAATATCAATATAAACATCGTATAAAATTTTAAAAATATATTTAAGTAATACTCAATCACACGTATTACTTACCAAAAGCTACGTAGGTAGCTTCAAAACCTGATCGTTCAAGAGAATGATCAGACTTGAAGTGAAGAGTTAGCTGACCATTTTTTGAGGTGAAACTAGTTGTGACATACATTTTGCCTTTTAAAGTTTCTACTTTTTCTTCACCATCAAATATCTGTAAAAATTGCGAATAGAGAAACTCTAAGTCCATAACGAATAAGAGCTATATGAAATGGTCGCAATAATGTAGTGGTTGGAGCATCCGCTTTGCAGAATAGACTTGGGTCGATTCCCTTGACGAATTATATAAGAGACTTTAAATAATGCAATTACAGATTTCGTGCCTGGCGCGCAGGAATAGGAGTAACATGGAGGGTGTAACATAAACAGAGGTCATTTAGTCAATGATTATAAAAGTGCAATGAGGCTCATGCAAAGATCTGAGCATGTAGCCTCTATTGACAATAGAGCAACAACCATCCATACATGCAGCCAATGTTTGCGGATTGCATTATGATTTTTGGGAAAGCATATTCAATCTACAGAAGAAACAAATCCTTTTCCTTAAATTGTGTTTAGCCAACAACGCGGGATTGCACATGATAATTTACAAATTTATATACAGTATGATTTTCAAGTAGGCTACCTTCTTTCGGTTTTTTCCGAATTAGGGGTCGCCCAGCAGATATCTGCATTTTTATAACATGGCATATTTGTTTTTACGGTCGGATGCCCTTCCTGCCATCAACCCTCTGTTCGGAGGGAAAACTAAGCCACCTGTCTTCCACATAAAAGTGGAGGCGTCCCGTTAAGTGCTTTGCCTAAGGACACAACAAGCGAACTTGCCAGCTTGTTCTCCACAATTTCTCCTAAATGCCGAGCGCCAAGCAAGGAGGCTGTGAATACCATTTTTAAAGTCTTTTGGTACGTCTCGACAAGGGGAATAAAACCCAAGTCTATCGACTGCGAAGCGGACGCTCTAACCACTACACCATGATAGGCTACCTATGTTTTTAAGTTGATTTTTTTATGCAAGTAATTAATTCACCTCTAATACGTCGCAACAATCTTCCGTGTCAATGTGGTCAAAATCAATCTGAACTTGCATTCCATCAGGGGCATTTAATACCCACGTGCATGAGGCATTGCGTGTATAGATATGGGGCCAGTTAGGAGACTTAAGCATGGCGGAGGTATGAGATGCTGTGGCAACAAACCCACAAGCACCAAGATCTAAATAAATCAAATGCTTTGTAAAGATAATACCACAATTTATTCATCTATCTAGTCACATGATAATCAACAAGTTTGAGCTTCCAAGTTATACCTTATAGATTTCAAGTCAACAATGGTACCGCAGCCATCAGCATGTTTCTACGGCATTATAACCAGTTGCTGCTATGCACCACCAACATAAGCAGCATGCTGAAAACGAGATGGAGAGAACTAAAGTGTATGAATTAAATTGCTCAATAAAATCAAACAGCCGTTTTCTTTGGTAAGCATATCCATGCACATATTAAAAGAATCGAGAAAAACTTGGGAGTAGACCCGAATGGTTGTTGTTAATCTAAACATTTAGTCTTGAATATCAAAAACATGAAGCAAATCCCAGCAACAAACTTACTTGGAGTGCCAGGTGTGGGAACGTCGATGACTTCTGTAAAAATTATACTAATACTTTTAAAAATATGTTGTTTTTATTTAAATATGCCATCAGTGCTTCACAAGCTTGATGTTTCCAGAAATTTTTAATTTCCCCAAAATTAATGTAATTCTTGATAGATACGAAATACACCAAATCTCAACTCAGGCAAATTATACGTTGGTTGACGAGAGGGCACATTAAATGCTAAACCATTTTGTTAACCAGTATAATTTTCAAACCATGTCATTGCTTAGCTGTAACTGGTCTACATATAAATTCCTCAGGCGGAAATATAGTCTAATTCAAATAAGCTAAACAAAGATAACAGTGTGTAAAGGAGTCAGCAACCAGCTTTTCATTTAGAACAGAATAAAATTTCGCTTTCGCAAAAAGGTTAGTACCCAGAAATATATGTTTAGTTTGGTAGTCTATGCGTGATTGCAACTTTTGGACACAAAAAAGTCTCCTGAAAATGCATCAGGAAACTTGTTTTCAGGCCTACCTCTGTTCTTAATCGTAAGTTTATTGCACTTTTTATCATAAATTTATATCGCGAGCTCTGCTAACATGCTCTTCCAATGGTACAGCAGAACAGGAAAAAAAATGACATTCATTTAAATCTCAACTACATGACGAGCAGTTTGTCGTTTGAGCTACATGGCAGACTTAGCTTATTAGATTAGGTGAGAATGAAGAAAGTTCTCACCCGAAAACACAGCTTTAAAGCCGCTTGCTTCCACAGTTAAATCTGAACGAAATGAAAGCTTCAATGTGCCTTTATTGGAATAAAATGGCGACATGCTAAACACCTTCTCCTTCGTTAATCGATCCATTTCATGAAGACCGTTGTCAATCTAATTGCAAAATTAGAAAAATTAATGGCGGCATAATACATAAACTGATCACGAATGCAATTAAAAATAAAGTCAATACATTAAATATCCAGAGTAAGGTTTAAAACAGAGCAAAGTTTTCACAATTATCATTGCCAGGGGTGCGACCCCTCGTAATGGTGATTGTGATCCCAAGTTTCTTGGCTATATCTATGCGCCTTGATCCCAGCATAGAGCAAAAATGGTCCATACCTTCCTTAAATGTCTTGCATCAAAACACTCGCTTGGCCTAATAACCTATTTTTGAGCCAAAAATTTTCCTTAGTAGATGCGATTTCACCCAGTGCTCGTGGGACTACTTGTAGGTGCAACACTTTTGTTTTCCGTGGGGCTGGCTGAAGACAATTTTGCTACACAAGAGTGAAGACCTTTTTTGTTTTGGAGATCTTTGCATAGTGACTCGTTTACTATTTGCAGTTCCAGAGTGTGGTGAAGACATTTTTTAAGTGCATTGGGACTTAAATTTAAAGTTGTGGAAGGAGGCTAAAGTGATTGATGCATCAAGTTAGGTCATGTTTTTGAGTGGATAACCACCAACCAGATTTTTTTCCCAAAGAGGCGTATAGATTTTCTAAATCCTGAGAAATTTAAAGTGAAACTCTACATTTTGTTTCACTTTGGTACAAGAGATCAATATGTCTTGAGGAATTGGTCGGTAAACGGTAGTTAGATTGCTAAATTGATATCAACCATTAATATTAATGATTGTTGAAAGCCCATTTAGCATTGAAGGAACCTGACTGAGATAAAATATTGAGGCAAACTTACATGGCCCTCAAATTATCATTAGGCCAACAATTGGGCAGTTGCCCACAGTTTAGTGACTACTGTCTTAAAGTTTAAGAGTGGCCGGGCGCGCGGCACCACTGTACAGAAGTATTCTAGCGTGTTGTTCATTTTCACTTCAGTTATTATAATCTTTGAACTTGTTATTGCATTTTCAAAAAAAAAATTTAAACCGGTATGTAATTACTGCAGTTAACCATTTTATTTTAAGAGGCTACGTATAAGCAATAGCTTTGCTGTTCACCATTGCTTTCAAAAGGACTGTTGATTTAACTGCAGAGTGTCTGAGACGTCACCGTACCCCCAGTACATACCAAACATCAAATTGGTAGATAAATGGGTTTTATTATTACTAAGGTGCTGATTTCAAGTTAGTATTTACTTATATCACATTATTTCGCATCCGTATTATTAGCGTGAAATCTATGATGCACACAAACTCTGGCGACTTAACTTTCTTTTATCTAATACTTCCTTATAGCAGCCATATTAAAAGGCAAGACTGAATAACCCCTTCATAAATCTAAATTTCCGCACATATCTTGAACGTTACCAAGATAACCACCTGAAAGACATTGCATTGGGTAATGCGCATGACATGCGGATTTAATTAAAGCCAAACTTCCATAGAATTCTCATTTCACTTTGCATGCACGCTGAATTTATATGTTTGCTATCTATCTTGTATATAGAAGTACAGGGACTTCTCGGACACCCTAAACAATGTCAACAGACAGCATTATGACGTTGGTTAACATTATGACCAAGCAAAGCTTTCCTCAAGCGATCAAAAAAGGAAAAAACTTTGAAAAAAAATTTGACAAAAAAAGCTTATAAAATTTTTGATCGCTTGTTGTATCGTCAACAAAGCTCAAATCGTTTTACAATTTATTTAGCGAAAGCACCTTGCCAATATTTTCCAAACAAGTTTAATTGGATTCTACGGTTAATATGTTTTATGATTATTAAAAAAAGAAATGCGACAATCATTTGTTGGTTATGATGTCATATTACCCTCTGAAAAGGTAAAGGTTTCATGAGTTGGTAAATGGAGTGTTTCAGCAAAAAAAAACGCTTTTCGAGGTCAAGAAATGCACATTTTAGAATATTTATCTTCGTTTGGAGGCCATAATGATCTCAAGAACCTCTTTGCATTTGCCCTGAATAGGTGATCAATTGTATCACGTTTCATGTTTGTACGCCCAGTAGTTTCGGAGGAGTTAAAACACACAGAGGAACAGACAGAATTTCGCTTTATAGTATAGATTACATCAACCACGCATTTTGAGTAAATCTTTAAATAATTTTCAACACAACTTACAATAATCCAGTGGATTTGAGGAAGTGTGCGATCGGTTCAAGGCGACCATTTAAAGAGGGCAGCTCTTTTTGACCCAGAGGGACAAAATTAAAACTGTGCTCTTTGAGCACAGAATTTCAACACCGACACTTATGATTTGCTTGATTAGAGGTGGGGGCAGCAATTTTTTGATATGCTATGTTGAAAAAAACATTCTGGTTTTCTTATGCGCCTAGTTCCAGCGGTGTTGTGCCTATGAATAAGACATTTAGCCATGACTTTTTTGGGTAAATGTACATGTAGTAATTACAGCAAAAAAACATGGTACCGGTAGTAGGTTCATCAGCAACTCGGAAGCGAGTCAAGACACAGGATTTCTAACTGCATACTTTTTCGTGGAGGCAGGATGAAATACGCACACCTAACCATTTGACCCATTTTATATCTGCCGACTTAAGCCCGAAATAAGACTTGATCAAACCTTTATATAATCACAACAGGTTTCTGTCTCGTAAGTGAGAAAGCTTAGTTGAACTTGTCTTCCGTCTTTGGCTTCCAACACCCACTCACAATTCAAGTTAGGAAAATAGTTATCAGGCCAGTTAGGAGAATGCAGCGATTGACCCACATTGGTTGCAAAAAGATGGAACGAACACGGGTCTAAAAAAAATCAGAGGCTGAATAAGAAAAAAAATTGCAACGCGAGCAGAAGTATATCGACTTGACCAGTGCTGCATAGCTTCAGCTTCGCGGTCTGTACTTATAGATTTTTCTTGTCGAGTCATGCCAAAGGTTTTAATAGTGCTATTTACAGCTTTCTTGCTGAATACTCAGCACGAAAGGAATAATCTAGAAAAAGAATGAAAAGCGGTTGCGCCCTTGGAAAAGACACGAAAAGAAATTCCTTTACCTTTAGGTGGCAGACAGATGATGGGGTCCAGGAGTATATCTCTTGTTGTGGTCCAGTTTAACTAAAAACTAGCAAACAAAGTTTGAGGTCCTTCGCACAAATAATTAATGGCTTCGCCACAGGGTTAGTCAATAGGGACGGAAAGGCGACACCTCCTCTTCCAAGCTTTAGGGTTTGCAGCAGCATGCCTAGTAATATGTAATGACGTGATTACAACGAGAAAAAAATCAAATCTCGCCCCAACTTCTTTGTAAGTGCGCGCCTGAGAATGGCTTACGGTCAAACTATTGACACCGCGCTTAGAAAATTCTTTCAAAAGTGGAAGAGAATTAATAGCAGGAAATGTAACTCAAAATGGTCTCAAAGAGACAAAATAAAAAAAAAAACTAAAACCAAGATTTTTTTACAGCTGGAGAAAGCAATCTTCTCACCCCCACCTCAAAGTTTGCCTCAAAGCATTGTTAAGTTACTGTTAGGCTATTAGACAAAACACAGCAAGGCTGTTTTTCTTCAGCATTCAAGTACCACGGCCCCTAGTGTATAATGCATAGCATTAGCCAAATAAGTCTAACAAAGAATTTAGAGATTACAGCTTTAGTACAAATCGAACAAGAAAATTTATCGTGAGTTCAATTAGCAACAAAAAAATTTTCGGGAACTTACCACTCGTTGTTTCAACAATTGCAGCAAATGGAGTTGAAAGCATTCCTAAAAATGTTTTTGCTTGATGAAACTAGCTAATCACTACATCCACATAACTGTACAAAACGCATGCAAAATATTGAAATATCAAATCTTTTTGTTGTAATTCAATCTAAGAATTATGATGTGCTTTTGTTTGGCCTCAAAATTGTTCGCAAGCTGCTTTTAACTTAAAACAATTTGCTTAAAATAAGGTTGAAAAAGGGTCTGCTATTAACAAACAGTAATAAAGTCGGCTTAGACATTTATTTGCCATGAGAAAAATTAATTTCGCTGACGCATCCTCAGTTTCTTATTCAAATAGAAATAAAATAAGGTAAGACAAGGAGCAAGAAAATTTCTTACTGTAATAAAAGATGATTTTAATATGTTTTGACATGTATTATGCAAAGCAGAGTTCTGTCTGTACGTGCACTTCAACTCTTTCGAAACGACTGGGCAAACAAACATAAATCTTAGCGCGGTTGCTCTCTGACACCGGGAAGAGAACAGCAAACTAACTCAAATCAAGTCAAGCGCTTGCAGTTAAAAATACCATCAAGCAGATTTTTGTGCTAAAGATGCGAATGATTTTTATAACTCTTGCCAAATTACGCGTGAAAATCTTCAATTTTTGTTCAACTAGATTACTATAGCTTAATCAGGTTTGCAAAACAACTCTACGTATGTATTCTAACTTGCAGCGGCATTGCTAAAGAAACAGGGTTTTTGGGCTGCCCGTAGGTTAATGCAGTAATATAGTATTTTCCTTTAACAGGCAACATCTCAGTGGTCTCCCTTTAAAATGACGGTGAATAACAATTTCAAACGCAGCTGCTACCTGCTGCTATTTTTGCTTTCATGATACCAGGCAACCTTATGTCATCAGACAGCTATGCTGAAGTGTTCAAGACCAAAGAAAAAACACCTTTAAAAGGAAAATATTTTTGAAATGAGTCAATTGTTGCATTATCAGCTCGGCTTACATTGCTTTTTAGAGAGATATTAACGGGTTCATTCGTTGAACCCCGTTAATATCTCTCTAAAAAGCTTTTGTCAGTATTATTTGAGAAAACAAAAAGGGTAAAATCTGAAATTTTAACGTCATCTTAAACCCTTAAAGGGAAAAAATTTTTCAATATGATAAGCTGGATGCCAGCATTGTGATAAGTTACAAACTGTTTTTTCCGTCAAGAAATGCAAATTTTAAAAAAGTTAGTTTTGGGTGTGACATTATCATGATGTCATGAACCTCTTTATAACAGTTATTTCAAATGGGCGTTTTCTGATATATGTTTTTTGACATAGCTAATTATCGCTTCAAAATCTATCGATTAAAAAACATCGGGAATAGCGCATAGCCGCTATATTTCTCTCAAAATTTGTGGAGTTCCTGGCTACGTATTGCTTGCCCTACCAGCATCGGCGCGCTTTCAAACTGGCCTGGCTCACAGATGAAACAGCCAACGATTTTACTAACGTTTACGCGTTCATTTGACAAAGTGCAGGAAGCATAATTTTAAGATTGTGAAAGGGCGCCAAAGTGATTGACATATATTTTCACTAATAACCTCTTAAATAATAGGACCACTTCTTCAGACTTTTTTGTAATTGCAAGCTTATCTGTACGACCTAAATCTCTGGCTGCGCGCAGATTGCTTGGTCCTGGCATAAACGCAGACAGGAAGAGAACAAACTAACCCGAATTGATGCATTTGTATTTTCATGTGCGTTGTTACAATCGCAGCGCCCCCATCAGAAATGTTGAAATTAAGAATATGGGTGGTTGTGAGAGTAATTATAAAAAGTTAATATCTTTTTGACAAAGCCAGTTTACGTTTCAAAATCAAAAGCACTGAACTTTTAACAGAAATCGAAAAAAAGTATCAAGGGGTGGTAGCACAAAACCGCTATACTTCTTCCAAAAATGTTGAAGTCTATGGCAACGTCTTATTTTATCTGTTTTCAGCATGTACCTAGAAAATGGACTTACTCATTGTAATGGTAACAAACAGCATTATGGCATCATAAAGAATGTTTGACACGTGCCAGAAAAAAGAAAAAAGCAATATCTAAAAGATTTAAAACGCCTAAAACCAGAATCGCTTGTTGCATCGTCAATTCAGCTTAAATTGGTTTGGAATTTTTTTATCGAAAGCACCTTGTTTGATATCTCCCAAAAAAGCCTTCAATTGCGTTTCTACGATCAGTAGTTTTTGAGACAATGGAGAGAACAAATTTTGCAATCAAGTACTTGCTGTGGCATCTTTTTAGACACCCAAAGCAATGAAATTTTTTGTAAGTTGGGAATACGCTTTCGTTTGAGCAAAAATGTTTTTCCTATGTCAAGAAATGCAAGTTTGAATAAATTATTTTCAATATTGCCTCGTGATGACGTCACGAACCGTTTTGTGATATCGTCCCGACGAGGTAATTAATCGTTGAAAGTTTCATGCTCGTACGCCAAGTATCTTCCGAGGAGTTAAAGCGTACATGCGTAGAGACAGGACTTTGCTTTATATATCAGACAATTGATAGAATTCTGCGCTCCACTACAAAAGCACAGAATGATTTGCTGTAGCAATTCTTGAAAGGCAGCAACTGGAAGAAGAAGAAGGCAATGAAAGCCAACGTTAGTGGCTAACGTGCTGAATGCTAAAGTACTATGATATCTTGCGGTACTAGTATACCGGCATAAATCGGAAAGTACAAAAATTACAACAACTGAACTGTAGGAGACTCCACGATGCATATCTTCGTATATTTGGGTCTCGTCCCTGACTAATCTAACCTCTTATGGCATACCGATTATAAGTCGCGAAGTGAAACAAAGTGCAAATTTGTGTTGTGAGCTCATTCAGTGAGTTACATGGACCAATAAACCAACGCAATATTTTGAATTTCATTTATTCTTAAAAAGTTTGCATGAAATTAGTGACCGACGAGATGTTGTAGTGGTTAGAGCGTCCGCTTCGCAGTCGGTAGACCTGGGGTTTATTTTCTTTGTCGAGTCATATCGAAAAACTTTATAAAATGGTATCTATAGCTTCCCTGCTTGGCGCTTGGCATTTATGCGAGGTTGTGGAGAACAAGCCGGCAAGTTCGCTTGTTGTGTCCTTGGGCAAGGCACTTAACGGGACGCCTCCACTTTTATGAGGAAGACAGGTGACCCGGAAATAGCAACTCCCAAGCGAGTGCGGACTTACCGTCCAAAACGTAGCAATACACCGCTTTCTCGTGAATGGAGGATAAATATGCCAAACAAAAAATATTAAATGACGTGTCCTATTCTGCCCGTAGCTTAATGTTTCGACTCGTTTACTTTTTTTAAAGAGCATTTGATTTATAAACGAGGCGTGGATGTACAAAAAAGTCTTCATAGTTATTAGTTTCCTGCCGAAAGTATATTCCTAGCCCCGACATTTCCAATGAGGAGCCCCTGAGCAACACTGGTTGAGCTTGTAGAAGAATTTAGACAAATTATTGCTAAACATAAGAACAACGTTGATATTATTGACATTTAAAGCTCGTTTTAATGGTATGACCGTCATTAAGTAATACGTGTTTATTTTTATTACTTTTTTACTTCAAAGACAACATTAAGTATTTCCTTACATTTTGGAGCAGTACTTTTTAGACTATAACTGTAAAATCATATTTTCTTTATCCACTCTTCAGATTAATAGTCAAATGCGATTTGATATTCAGAGCCGCGTTCCCTAGGTCAACTAGCAGGGATGCTATTTCATTGCATAAAACCAAGAAGCAATTTCTTAACTATTCGTATCTTACCTACCGAATGACAAAAGTTGATCAGACATCTTTGTATTCCTGATTGCTGGAGTTGTTTCGGAAATTTCTGATACATCTATGGCATATGCAAAGTACAATTACGCTCGATACTTATTTTCTAAGTATATAAAACAACAAAAAGCAGATATGATAAAATATTCCGAGCGCTTACAGCATTTATAACATTTATGAGTGCTTTTTAACGCGAAGAGTGCAAGATTATTGTGCAATTTTTCAAGCTCTTTTTCATCCTTATTTGTAATTCAATAACTTAAATAAATTCTTACTTCTCAGTTTGTTTTGTTTCTAAACATTCAATTGATTGAAACGTTAAAACTACGGGCCAATATCTTAACTTGTAATCAGCTATTGCATTTGAAACTTTTATTTGAAGGAATAAAAACCAGTCAAATATGCCCCAAAATTGTTCTTAACGAGTTTTCTTGTAACAATTTTAAGAAGCAATCATTTAGTCTCCATTTTTCAAAACAAAAAAAACTATTTCTTTTTCTCAGTATTGTTTAATTGTGTAATAGATTACCGATGCTCCGCAGAACACATTTGTATCGGAAGATATTTTTCTCAAAAAACATAATTTTATCGAAAGTAGATGAATTTCAATGCACATAAATTTTAAGAAATTTGGTTTTGTAGATTTCTATTTAGTGATGTTCCAAAGAATTATGAAAACTTAAGAAGTGTACCATGCATCAACAAAGATTTTACGCCAGATAAAATCAATATATCAGCTACAATTTATCTTACCAACAGCTTTGTAAATCATAACATATCCTCTTCGGTTTACAGATCTATCAGTTTTAAACTGAAGGGTCATTGCATTTGTAGAGGAATAATATATCTTATTCTGCTTGCTTCCACTTAATGAAAATTCTAAATTGCTTGCACTAGGATCTGCTTCCGATTTATAAACCTATTAACAAAAAATATGTAACTTGACAACAAAATAATATCGTGGGTATTCTTATCAATACACACTGTAGGTCGATTGGTCAAATATCATTTGCTGGTTTACAAGTTAAATGTTGTTGCAATATCTCATACTTAACTGCAAATTACATTGAAACAGCATCATGTCTACTTTATTTTTTTACAAATTTAGCAAGATATTGCAAATGAACTAACATAAAAGCAGTTTCTGGATATTGCATTGATACAGCATTATGTGTACTTTCATTTTTTCAAGAATTTAGCAAGATATTGTCAATGAAGAGAAATCAGCCACAATTTCTTATTTAAACTTATTCTTCGACAACAAGAGAATCAGTGAGTTAAGTTGTAGCAGTACAAACTTACTTGTAATGTGTCACAGCAACTTTCAGTGTCAAAAAATTCAAAAAAATACTGGATGAGGTATTCGCTCGGTGCTTTGATGACGTAAGTGCAAGAGAAATTATCCGGGTAATTGTTTGGAAATCCAGGAGAATGCAAATATTTTTCCTCTCCAACAACAGCGTCGTATTTTTGATTATAACATGTTTCTTTAAATGCAGTAAGTACTTAAAACTTATCAAATCGTGTAAAGGTCTTTGTTTTGTCGTCCGTGACCAAATATCTTTAGAATGAAACAAAAAATTGCTTGTGCCCGGCGTAGAGATTGCCAGTGCTCCAAGATGAGAACAGAGCATTGATATCACATGCACTTCAATCAAGCTAAGAAATCGTTATGAAATAAGTTTCTCAATAATATGCAGAGCACAACTAAGCCAGCGAAATTACTGTGTCATGTCGTTTGAATAAGACATACAAATGGCACAGAACACACGCTAAAAATCTATTACTTACCATAATCAGGTAAAGAAAAATTGCCTGAAAAATAGTAAGCCAACTTTAGTTTCCAAAGAGGAACTCCACTGTCGCAAATGAACAATAGCAGTTACCATAACCAGCCAAGTAAACACTAGTGCAAGGAAAAAATGAACATTAATGCACTACATAGCCCTGATGTAGCTTCTGAGATAGCAAAGCCCACAAAATGGCGTTCTAAGCCACTTTTCAAGTTTTCTGTCAAAGTCAAATATGATTAATTGATTATGCAACCGGTCTTCATCTTTGAAAATATCTTAATATAATACAAATAACCACACATATTCAAACCTGCTTGATAAGACAAATGAAAACCTCTTCCTTGAACACTTGAATCTGCTGAAAAATTTACAAATATGACGTTTTCTTTCGACAAATAAACATATCCAGTTGCAAGTGGTGTTGGAGTTAATGCTGGTTCACCAATCTACAAAATAAAAAATAAGTGATTGCACGGGTTGAATGTATTTTTTCACGTGTACAGCAGATTTTCTGCAAGGTTTAAATGCTATCAACTCAAAACAAAATAGATCATTCAAATGTGCCTGAAGTAAACTAGTTGATGATGGAAGTCAAGGGGAGAAAGCAAATTCTTTAAAATGCATTTGAAAATACATTTCAGGTTTGGGTGTTATTTAGCCTACCAAGTAAGACAATTTTCGAACAAAATCATTAGTTTAAAATTGATGATTGTCATTCATGCCCCATTTTTATTTGATCTATCCTATAGAGCGCAATTCTGTATGTATTTGTGTGCTTTAACTTTTCCAAAACTACTGGGCTACAAGTATAAAACTTGGCAGGATTGATCACCACTCCGGATTGAGTGCCATAAAGATTCATGACTTCACAATGATCTCAAAATTGAAAAAAATCTTTTTAAATTCGTATTTTTTGACGAAAGAAAACAAATTTTTTCTGAAACGAAAAACAGCATACGATCTCCCAACTTCACATAATTTTTCTCTCTTTGGAATTTAATCGCTTCATAATTATTGAACTATAATTAAGCTAATATAACGTTATTTAGAAAACAATTGAAAATACTAAAGTCTATTTCTGACATTCGCCTATTTCAGTTGAATGATATATCACAGTACAACTCCACCGGTCAAAATCTGTTTTTTTGACAATGCAATGGCAAGTAGGAAAATTGCAATAACCGATCTATAGGTGGACTGCACATTAGAATACCTTTGTAGTACTTACATGTGGTGCAGCTAGGAAATCGTTTTTGCCTCTAAGACATTTTTATTACATGTAGCAAAGTGGAACAAAATGCCGAGATTTATTGAAAAATCCTGTAGGGTTTATAAACAATTATTCTTTTCTTTGGCACAACAAGTTGTGCTGTAGGTTACCACTTCAGCTATTAACCAAGCTATTTTAAGAACTGAGTGGAACAAAATGCCGAGATTTATTGAAAAATCCTGTAGGGTTTATAAACAATTATTCTTTTCTTTGGCACAACAAGTTGTACTGTAGGTTACCACTTCAGCTATTAACTAAGCTATTTTAAGAACTGAACTCTAGACTCCAGGTCACTTCGCCCTACCCCGGCTGCGTTTAAGTCGGGAGCAAAAAAACACACGGGCAGCTTGAGGCTTTAAATTTATGACTAAGCTTGCAATTACCAAAAAGTTGAAAGCAGCAGGCCTATTCATGGCTTAATTTCTGTAAACACACCAATCGCTTCAGCGTCCTATCGCTACTTGATATTTATGCCCCTATGTACTTAGTCAATTAAACGCCTGAAAATTTGTAAATAAGCGCAATTACAATTCATTGGTAGGGAGTTTATTACTATGGGCATAGCTTATGAAGTATAAAAATTGAGGATGAATCAAGAGAAAAAACAGGTTAGTATGTCTACTCCACTGTATGAAATGATATCACCAAATACACAATTGTACTTATGAAGAGAAACCTTTTTTATTAAAATGGGTTGTTAGACCAACAGGGTAATCGCATGCAAGAAGTACAGCAGTAGCGGATCCAGAAACTTTTGTTAGGGAAGATGAGGTGCCTAAAATGACGCATTATTATTGGAAATTTATTGGATATCAACTTTTTCAAAGTGCAATTTTTTAAACAAAATTATTTTTGAGACAAATACAAACAAATAAGTTACCAAACTAAGACTTAGAAAGGCCGACCGCAGAGATGCATATCCCACATCCCACTCTGTATCCGCCAATGGGTTATAGCTCCTATTGCACTATTGCGTGACCTAGGCACATGGGTGCCTCCAAGAAACTTGGTGTAGCGAATATTGTTTCGCGAAGAATTGCACAAAATCATGAAATAAGCAAACTACCTAGCAACCAATTTCTATAATGGTAAAACAATAATCATTACAAAAAAACCTCCTGCTTTGATTTTGTGCCCCTATGTTTATTGGAAGAAATGAATGGAATTTTTAAAATGATTGAGAGTTCGTGATAAAAACCGGTTTTAATATGTACATGTAGTTCCCGTACGACAATTGATATTCAAGACATAGGGACGATGACCCGATTTGTACCAACTTTTCAATACCGCTCTCAGAAATGTTGGTTGAGCCTGTGCAGTTGACTGAGCCAGTTTTTCTAGCCTGACATAACTGACCGGTAGCCCTGCTGGGTGACGCTGACAAAGTCGCCTTGTGAAAGATAAAGAATCCAAATTTATAGACGTTAGTGCACAAAACATAATTTCACGTTTTCATATTTTTTAAACAATTTTTTCTATTTTTTATGTAAATCACCTTGTGCAAATACACACAATCATCACAATTACCAAGATACAGCAGCAACAGCTTGCCTAAAGCTTATAAGTTTCGCAGATTTTTATACGTGTTTCAACGATTTTCATAACTTTATTTTGATTAATGGCTTGATGCAACGGCAGTCTATTGAAAATAAAGAACAAAAACATGACGAAGATGTAGGTCTCTATTAAAATCAGTCAATAGTCTCTCCCATACGGCAGCATCAGAAAATATTGACTTATAGGATAAGACTCGAAATCACAATCCATACCATCAATACTGATTTGTAAACCAAAGATTTTGTAAACCCCAATTGTACAATAGCGTATGTTAGAACGCTTAATCAATTTCTTGCTTAACATTCTAAGAAGGACGTAACTACTAGAACATTGTGCCATGCGTCCATTTTGGTCTTGACAACATAGTATAAAAATAAGTTTCATTCGTATTTATGTCCCCTTCCCTCTTCTTTAGAAATTATTGATGTGCTAATAGGCTAGACATGTAAAAAATTAAATTTTGGATATAAATCAAAAAAAAAGGTGTAGCTTACTTACGTTGTACCCGGTAATATAGCAAAGTTTTCAAAGCTGTAAGATTAGGTTCCTATTCTCTTACTTTTGAACTGTCATTTCAGTAACACCACAACAGAAGACTCTACTCAAGGATTCATGTTCCACGCTTAATGAAAAAGGCATCAAGGTGAGCAAAAGCCTCTCCACTCTCCTGCTTTTTTCCGGCCTACCTCTCTCACCAACAGCGTCTCAAAGCTTTCAAACCCTTCTTTCTATCTTATTTATTCTTCTTTCTGGAGTCAAATACCATTATCTCTCCCCGCTAGGCCGGTTTCCGCACTGGACGGTCTATTCTTGATCAAATTCTGTTCCTCTGTCAGTCGATTTTGCTTAGGTTTAAGAAAACCAAGCCGGGTTCTCGGACGATTCTTGCTACGATTGACTTCTCTAAGACTTTCAACTCTCTCTGGCATTCTGTTCTTTTTCATAAACTTATTTCCGATGACCGTCCTGCTTGCTTTTTTGTTTGACTCTATCTTTCATTTCTGACAGGCGTGCTTGCATGGTTTATCAAAATCACTACTTTAGAGTCTTTTCGAGTCCGTCGAGGTGTTGTGTAAGAACCCTTTCTTTGCCCTGTATTTTTCCCTCTTTTTATCAATGATCTTCCTGCGTCTCTACCTTCTTCAGTCAGCTGCTGCCTTTTTTACTGATGACCTGGTCACCTGGTCTTCCCCCCGGTCCCTGCTGCCGTGGAAGCTACAAAAAGAGCATTGATTTGACTGGAGCACTGGTTTGAGTACTGTTATCTTCCTTTCAATCCGAGCAAATGTGAGGTCTGATTCTTTTAGGCGGATCCTCATCAAGCTAACCTCCAACTCCAACTCCTCTTATTCAACTATCCACTGCTTTAGCCCCACTCCAACTTTATTGGGGTCACTTTGGACCGCACACTTTTTTTCTCTAAACATGTGTCTTTGCTGAGAGCTAAGTTTTTTCTTCGTCTCTATGCTTTATGCTATGTCTCTTCTTCCTCATGGGTTCTCTCTAATGATTCCTTCCTTATTGTGCAAATCTTTTCTTCGACCTCTTTTCACCTAAGCTTCACGCGGTTGGTTTTCTTTCTTTAGCGTTTTCAATTTTACCAAATTGGAACACCTTCACCAAGCGGCTAGTCAAGCAATCACAGGCTACTACTTGTCTTTTCCTATTCCATTTACCCTCTTTGAGGGGTCTCCAACTCCTCTACGAGTCACTCTGACTCGTTTCGTCCTGTCCCCTTAAGAGCGGACCTTCGTCTCCCAAACTCCTTTCCTATTTAGAGTCGTTGAGATTTGGAGTAAAACCAAGACTCTCCGAAACCTCCTGAAGAGCTTTTACGTCCACTCACCCAACTCAAGCTATCTCCTACAGCACTTCGCCTTGCTTCCACACCCCCTCCTTTTTAGAACCCACCTTTTTTCTTCTCCATGCTCCCATTCTGACCTTCCTCTTTCTCGCCAAAGTGCGGCTCTCGCACGCCTGGAGTCTCTCTCATCTCACGATCTGGTGATCTGGACTGATAGCTCTGTTCCTTTTCCTTTTGGCAATGGCGGCTCTGGCGTCCTTCTCAACTGCTCACTTTGTGGCGCTGATGCCACTCTTTCCTTTTCGCCAGGCCCAATTTGTTCAAGTTTTTCTGCTGAAGCCTGGGCAATTCTGCAAGCTCCCCGCTTTTCTCGGCAACACCAACAAGTCTGTCACTTCTCTTATCCTACTCTTAGAGAGCTCTGTTCTCAACACACTGTCCTGATCTCCGTTTTTCCTTTTACCTAAAACTCTCTGGCTCATCTGGTAGCCACAGTCCTCTCTATCCTCGTTTGCTATCATGTTCCAATGGGCCCCCGGACACTCATTCTTCCTGGCAACCATGCGGACGATGAGCTGACCAGGGGGTGCGCCACTCCTTCCTTCTGCAGCCCCTTATAGTCTCTCTCCTTTTATCTCTTGTATTCACTCTTTTCTTTTCTCGGACTGAGGGCGTACTGTCTCACAAATTCTTCGACTTACAGGTTCTCTCGGGTATACTGAAGAACTTGTACTCCTTCGTCACCCTCACTGTGTCGTTTTTTGTCTTCGCTGCAACGGACACAGCCTTCTGTTTAAATTTTATCTCACTAAAATTGACCGAATCAAGGATTCTTCGTGCAGTGTCTGCGGCCATTCAACCCAGAATATCTCTCATCTCATTCTACACGGCTCAGCTACGAACGTTTTGCACAGCTTGCTTAATGACGACTCTTTGTCTCTCTACAACCTCTGGTTGGGGCCTTAAAAAATTGCACGGATTCTAGGGCTCCATGGCTTTCACTCATGTCCTCATCCCTCGAAAGGAGTCGGGTAGCAACAACAATACTAGCAGGTAAACAAATAATCGTTAATGAAGTACGTGAATTGACGGAGAAATTTTTTTAATCAGTGGTCTTGAAAAATTATTGCAGGTGACCCTAATTTAAGCAAAAGTCTAAATGTGCAAGTATTTACGACCACATCCACTGGTGTTGAGTCAGCAAACAAAGTTGAAGATCTCGTTTTGGAAAATCAAGTTTTTGAGAGAGACGTTTTTGCTATTTTAGCTTCAAACACAAATATGAATACTTTTTTTGAGATCAAAGTTTTCAAAAAGCTGACGACCTACTTGGATTGACGACTTACAGCTTGGGAATAACACATTAAAAACATGCTAAAGTGAATAATATCTGAAAAGTGGTCAATGATATTTACGCGGGCAATGGTGCTGAAAGATGGGAAGTCAGCATCACGCTTTAACATGTTGTGTAGATTTTACGTCAACTGCTATTGCTGCAGTAAACACAAAGCAATAAGAGAAAGATATGATGTGCTGTACATGTACCAGCCCAAAAGTATTTGCACAAGAAAATCAATCTGCCCCAAAACTTACAGGTCCATGAACCCAAAGTCAAAATCATGCCATCAGAGACCAAACTCTCGAATTTTGAGCCCCGCACTATCACTCGTACAGTTAAAACTCTTAGATATAACCATCAGGGACAACACTCACTAAATGCGACTCTTTCATCATCAGTTGGCAAAAATGCAAAACACGCGAATCCTGAACGTATCCGCCGTGGGCTAATTTTTGCCGTTTCAAAGTTTCGTTCCACCATTCGAAATGAAGCACAAAAATCGTGAATTTCAAAAATTTCTATCAGAAACTAAACTTGAGAATTCAGACTTCTACATTATCAATGGACACCAAATGCGAAACTCTCACATATCGAAATTTCCCCTTTTGGGAACAAAATTCATGACCTAGCAATCATTTAATTGTTTCGTTACCTCTAGCCATTCTGAAATGTATGGCTAGGGAATTCCATTTTCTCCCTCGACACCTACGACTAGGCTATTTTCTAATACGACAATTCCCCTGAAGTCATTCCCCTTCTTGGTCAATTTCCCCAAATTCTCGCCTTCAAACTGTTTAGAAATTTAGACTCTGGACAAAATTCTTTAGTATTTGATTTTGTATTCTTCAAATGTATGCAATGACTAAAAGTAATTTTGTTGTTGCAAATTGTGCGCTATATCAGGCAGATATTGGTGACAGTTATATTTCTATTTTAAAAATTCTTTGCAATGAATAAGATTCGCCGACACTTTGTTGATATTTGCGGCGCATCGGAGTTGACTGGCAACAAGGACTCTTCATCAACCTCTTGTTGCAACACTTGTAAACGTCGCCAGATGTCTGGATATTGAGCAGTTTGAATCATTAATCACAAAAAAAATCATGCAGTAATTAATATACATGGTTGCTGTTGTGGTGCCTAGATCTTCTCACATAATCCTGGAAAACACAGTAACTTTGGGAGAAATACTCCCGACTCCCGAGTGAAAATAAAATAGTTTGAAGGTTCACACCGACATAAACCACAAGCATTATATCGAAAACAATTTACAGTGTATTGCAAACAATGTACCCAACCCAATTTGATGAGACCATCCCTGGAAGCGTTTCGTCCTCCTGGACTTCTCAGCAGGGCCTGTCCCGTCCCCCAAACCAAACCTTTCTTTTTCAATAACATAAACTCGTTTTCTCCATAGGCAATAGCAAACATGCGTCGGACAAGCGGCGCAAGCATGTTCATGACAGATGGTGAACCTGATGGAGACACTCGGGCTAAAATAGGTCAAAAATTCCAACGAAGAAATGTCCATGTTGAAAGATCTTCACGGATTGCTATCCAGAAGAAATTGTGCAGAAGTAAATGATCTAAATTAGCGTTGGTATTCCATCAATTTGTCGCCTCTCGCCGCTTGTTTGGTGAGTGACTTCAACTATTTAAAACGCAGTTGAAACACTAGTAATGTCAAGATTATGTTGTCAAAAGTCTTTAATACAGATATTTTATTTTTTAAATTTGTGAAAGAAAAATAGCTATTTATGTGTTCCTTTATTTCGCTACAATTCGATTTAGTGGGCTGGTTTTGGCCTGTTACAATAATAATTTAATTTATTAATGGTAAGGCATATTAAAAGCTAACTACAATCAGTTGATTAAAATACCTAAATCCATCTGACGAGTTTTAATAGGAACGAAACCGGTGATGGAGGTGGTATTTTAATCAACTGATTGCATTTAGCCTTCAATATGCCTTACTTTGGCACATATAGTGTTTGGTTCAGCTAATCACCTGCAAATAATCACAGCATATTTCTAAATCAATCAAATTTGCTTTGACTCTGATTTGTGTACCAGTTGGAGCAACAATCCACCACATGCATTGGTAATCAGCAGGGTAAGGTAGGGGATAATTTAATGAGGTTAGTACCAGCTCTTCATATTCGGCGGTTAGAGTATATCTGCAGTTTGGCTCTGCAAAAAATAAAATTGCAACCTTAATGGTAAAGGGACTAATCGTCACATGTTGTGTACGCTTTTGCTAGTGCGCGATAGTGAGATGCTGCCGCAGCACTAAATAGGAAAACCCCCTCACAAAGCCTACACGTTCCTCATATAGCAGGCTGAAGCATTGACCATTTTCAACCCCCAAACGTCAAGGAACGCCTTCTCTGCGGTGGTGCGGTAGAAATCTCACTCTCTTCGCCTCTGCAGATCTCTTTTTCTCAAAGATTGCGGAGGAGATATGTTGGAACCTCTCCATATTCGATTCATCATGCGCTGTATCATCACTATGATGTAAACTGGCTGCAAAGGGATGTACGATTGCAAAATGTTGCAATCCATAAGCATAATGGCATCAGCAACATCTGAAATTACGTAGCACACTTAAGCTATTACGAATAGATGTCGTGGCTGAGCACCGCTCAAGCAATCTACATGCTTAATCAAAAATTTTCAATCTCTTTAAAGCCTTCAGAGTTTTCTTAAAGAAAACTTTGATTTTTGATTACTGGGCATTTTTATGCGAACGACGAAAAATTCCCAGCCATTGATCACATGTGCAAAAGTCAATTAATCAAATTAAAATATTTGCGACTACAAAAGAAGAAATAGTAAAGTTATATACATTATTTTAAACCACCCCAAAACTATTATATTACTCAAAATCGATTTGAAGGTTTATGATATTAAACCTTGAACAATAAATCATCGATGAAAAATTATTCCAAAATGCGAATGAATTTTGTAGTGTGAACCTATTGTTTACAAATCTCTTCTTTCAATGCAACCAGCGAGCACCGTTCAAGGACAAAAAATTAGAGTTTACTTACTGACAGCTTTATAGATGAAAGCAATCTTGGTTTGCGAATAGGAGGACTTTCTTGCATAGCTAATGACAATTTGACTCGAATTGGAATAAAATTTGCTCCCCACTGGAATCGCACCAAAAAATGTGTTTAATAACTGATTGCCGAATGGATTGATTAACTAAAAGCAAAAAAATTGAAATTACACGTTGTTAAAATTCGAATTTATCTGGCTTATTCTGTCAATACAAATCAATATGCAATAACAAGAAAAACTGCAATTATTGCTTTCAACCAGCGTAAGGCAAAATAATAAACAAATAAAGCACAGCTTTTAAAATTTAGTGAATCAATTTAACAACTAATTGACACAATTAATTTTCTTTTTAATAAACTCTTCATTAAGCCAGGCAAGTGAGCTTAGATGAATTTGTAAAATCTTTGTTATTAAACGGTTTGTTAGGTTTGTACTATCTACGCAAAAAACTACGCCCTGAGATAGAGCAATCCAAATTTTGTTAAAGTAGATCTAGGCTAACTGAAATATTTTACTAGATAGTAAGAAACGTTTTCTTGTCGTATATGACTAGTTTACTTAATGCTGTCTTTTCTTACCGATAGCTATTACTGCTAAACCACCACTCCATTTTCAATGGTAAATTGAGAAGAAGGTTTAGCAACTATATGCTTGTGGTATACAAAAGTAACCTCTTTCCAAGTTTGTAGCCAAGAGAGCCGTAGCACCATGCTCTCCTTTGATCCCAATTAAAAACATGCACAAAACACCAAACAACTGTACAAAACTTTTCTCACAGTGTTTAGTTGGACTTTACGCCTGAGTTTGACCCAAGAACTTCATGTGTTCAATAGTTTTCTTCATACTAAAAAATGTCAACCTAGCCTACTACTTACAGCTATGATGCGTCATAATGTTATAAACTGGGTGTGAAAAGCAATTTTTTTGAGGGTAGCGGAGCATTTTGTAAAATTGTACATCTATATCTAAGATCAACTTTTTGAAACAAGAAATTTCGCTTAATTTGATATGCATATAGACGAGAAAACCTTTTTCAAAGATCAACCTCCTCAAAGCGAGAATTTTATCGATTTTTGTTTCAAACAGGCATGAAGCGCTTTTTCTTTTTACATTGTTTACTACGGTCATATCGTTTGAGGGACCCATCGCCCTTTATCTCCCCTTATATAAGCCTTTAACTCCATCTGTCTGATGAAGTGTTTGAACATGCATTGCTTTCTTTCTTGATATCAACTAGGCAATTTACATTTTGCGTCAATGGTGGTTTATTGAACGTCATTGGGCCTTCTGGCCTTGTGACAGCATGACAATGCAGAAAAGAGCCATGCATAAAAGCCCCAAGGTTTTTGACTACCTAAAAGGACCGAATGGGTCATTTTTGACCCATTAGTTAAATTTGCTTTTGTTTTGATGTATTTTTTGTGGTGTTAACTCTACGTACCATAGACAAATAAAACCAGTTATTTTCCAGAATTTTATTAAAAAAAATTTGTAATTTTACTCATTTCACAAACTTAGCTGTTACAAAGTTACATGTATGCCATAGTCCAATGTGCTGTACTATAGGTTATATGTATATATAGTGACAAAACCAAATCAACGACAAACAGTCACAAATTTTTGACACACTTTGAACAAGTTACAATTAACTTCTTTGCTTTTGTATAAAACCCACAGCAAAATTTTTTGCATTCAATGCAATAGTTATTAGATTTATTTGGACAATTATCTATTTGGCAGTGTTTGCGCTTCAGAGATCTTGGTGAATTTGTAGAGTCAGAACATTTTGGATTAGATGAGGGTTCAGATTCAGCAATTTTGTTATATCTGCATAGTTCTTTTACTAATTCTAAAAGAAATTGTCTTCTTGAAATTGAACTTTTGGTAACTTCGTTATAGACAATGAAGGCATTTATGCAAGCACAATCAATAATGTTGAAGAAACATGCAGCTGGCCATCTTCGAGTTGCTGATTTGCATGTATGGTAGCGAGACATTTGATCCAATACATCGACTCCAGCTTTAGTTTTGTTATAATATTCAACTGTTTCAGGGCGTTTTTTCGAGTGATTCTTGTCAATTGAGACATCTTTATGCATTGAACTTAGAATATAAACAATTTTGTTCTTCTTTGCTTTGTATATGGTAAGTGAACAGCCTGAATCAGAAAGAAGTATTTCTGAAGAAAAAATAGATGCTTTTTCATTGTTGATTCTACATTTGGTATTTCTTTTCTTTGCTTTCTTACAGTTCCTACAATAGTTGTTTTTTCAAGTTTTAGAGTTTCAGCTAGTTTGACATTTGTGAAAAAATTATCTGTAGTAACATTGTATCCCTTTTTGAAATATGGTTTCAAAAGGGAAAGACACACATCAGTGGGAAGATCATATTCCTTTTTGCGCAATGGATCCTTTCCTAAATATGGTTTTCCATTACACAAATATTTTGATTTTGAATCAGCTAATAGCCAAAATTTCATTCCAAACTTATCCGGTTTATTTGGCATGTATTGGGTAAATGGACAGCGAGTTTTACAAGGGAAAAGTTGTTCATCTATTGTCAAATTTGGGTTTGGGACATAGCACTTTTGACAGTTTTCTATAAAAGCATTCCATGTTTCTGAAATAAGACAAAACTTTTCTGACTTTGTCCTTCTTTCTGCACGAGTGGATACGTTATCAAACCTTAGATGTTTCATTATGCTTTTAAAGCGATTTCTGCTCAGCGTACTTGCAAAAATTCTTTACTCCACAGTTGTTTCACTGGAGTATTTTTTCTCTCCAAAACACCACGAGCAATTTGCAAACCAATAAATTTTTCCAGTTCTTCTAGAGGGCAATTGAAATTTTTATCATCAAGGTGTGCATGATGAATTGTATACCTTTGTATTGATCTCAACATTGTTTCATCTATGTATAATTGGAAAGCACTTAGAGGACTTTCTTTCATCACTTGTCTGCAACTGTAAGCTGTTGGTCCTGGTTTTGGGGTAAACACATTTTCCAAAGGGAATCGTCCTCTGGAACTTTGCCCTTCCTGGAATCTTCTCCATATGATTCCACTGCGAGTTTGTACTTCTTCATTACTAAAATGTGAAGATGAACTTACTTGAACATTGGACAAATTTTCTTGTTCAATGAATACCACTTCATCTTCAATAATAGAGTCATCTTCCTCACTATCTTCAGATGAAAAAGACTCAATCAGTTGAGTTTCATCAAAGTCACTTTCATCACAAGATGAGTAAATCTCATCACTTTGTAAAAGTTTGAGAGTTTCTTGAAAGTTTAATTTTTTCATTATTAGGGTCAAAAATATCTTAGGAATAGATAACAAATCACACTTATTTTCTGAAAGATAGAAATGAATGTCAATTGAACGAACTTTACTCTTTGGAAAATACTAACAAGTTCAAGTTTGAAACAAAACTACTTGTTCTAAAATGTAAATAAGGTTGCAATATATACCATATAATACACTAAATAATTGATTGTAAGTATAAAAAAATGCTTGTTCTTTTCTAGGCTTTCTCTACAAATATATTAAAGCAACACTAAGATTGTTTATGTAGATGGGTCAATTTTGACCCATGTGGTACTTCTAGGTATATCAAAATTTTTTGGAAAAAACTTTCACATTTTAACAATTGTGCATATACCATATAAAAGTATAAACCGAATTAGGAAAAGTCACCAAGTTTTGTTGAAAAAAAATTTTCACTGATTGAATGGTAACTATTTAAAATCATAAATGGGTCAAAAATGACCCATTGGGGTTTCTAGTGTTAACCAATGGCTGCTCCAATAACTACTCAAAATTTAGAAATAAATTGCGAAAATTACTGGATGGTGACGGAGATAAAAAATAAAATAATTCAACAACTGCTGGTAATAAGGGACTCAATGGGGGATTTAGATAAGTCTGAGCCAAATAATATGGTGATTTGTTTAAGCTCCGGTTGCCACACGTTCGGATTTTCGCACAAGTGTCCGTGATTTTAATATCAAACTTAAAAAAGTTATAAAGTTGATGTAATTTACGAGATTTTGCCAAGGTCCTTTTGAAGTTCGTTTAAGAATACGTAATAATGATAACAAACAATCGTATTTAGCAGTGAAAGATCATTTTTTTGAGAGGTTATACAAAATTAATGAAAAAATGGAAATACACCAGCAGTAGCATAAGCAGAAAGTTTCCGAGGGGGGCCAAAGTTTCATCACAATTGTGTGACGTCAGAAACCAGCTTTGCTTTTGCTAAAACTGCTTAGTTTTGCTTTACATTTTTTCATTTTTAGGGTCTGAGGGGGGGCCATGGCACAGTGGCCTCCCCCCTCGGTACGCTAGTGTACACCAGAGGCATAACAGAGTGATGGATGTGAAATACCTTTTTTTGTCACATACAGCACCGCTAAATTTGTATTGGCTTACCTCTCATCACTACCACTCAGTAGGTGTCCCATTAATGTGTTCTCTGCATTGATAAGTACAGTTAAATTTTTGGGTATGTGCGTTAAATATCTTTACTTTTTGCTAAAACACTGCAAATGTCCCCCATTTTTTGAGGTCAAAGCCCTCGCACTCCCATCATTATTAGGTTCTTAGGGCTTCGCCACTATACTCTGGACAGTGCTGTTTAAAAAACTTTTTCCTCCTCATTGGAAAATCCTGGCTGCAACACTGCCTCTCTCCCGAATTTATGTTTAAATAGAACGATATATGTATATTACAAAAATTTGCATTTATCCATTGCGAGCCAAGACTTATTTTTAATTTTTCTACTGAGTGAGCTTGCTGACCTATGACAAGGCAGCGTTTAGGTGTTTTTTAAAATCTGGATTGATATTGCTTACTTAAAAAAATCTTTCTACTTTGCTGTTTGAATAATAATCTCAACGTTGAAATTGATGTACAAAGCAAATTTTTTGATTTGTCATTGCACAAATATAAAACTCTTACTGAAATAGATTCACAGCAAGCATCTGATGAAAATTGTGTGACTGTGAGTTCAATGATGTAGTCGTAAGGTGCACCAATAATCCAGAGGCAGTTTGAATCGCTGTTTTCTCCACCGTTTGATGAGTAATAAAAACTATTTGCTGTGTCTACCTCAGCTTGTAGATGCATACCAGAAGATGAGCAATTGTCCTCCCATCTTTCTGAAAAGTTACACCAAATTTTCTTTCCAAATGAATTTGTGTTGCAAAAGATTTCTTTGACCAAGTACTTTTACAACATGATACAATTATTTGCTATTTAATTTTTTTTTGTTTAGTTGACTGCCAGCTTAGCTAACAACAATTGTAAAAGTTGTTTTTTAGTCAGAGAAATCTGCTAATTCCATTTAGCTTTTGTTGCTAAGTATTGACTGATTCACAAAGAGTAGCTAAATTTAATTAACATATAATGTTATAGCGCTGCTTCAGTTTCACAAACCTTCAGATGAGACAATCGTCTGCCACGTAGAATAATCTGCTAAATAAAAATGAATGAAGTAAAAATAATGGAAGAAAATATGTAACTAAACGATATTTCAAATGACACTTCTGGTTTCTCATTTAAAATTCGATTGCAGCGAAAAGTTCGTCATATATAGTTATTCCCATGACAATCAAAATGGCTACATTAGTAAAGACATTTGGCACCATTTTTTGTTTGGTAATAGTTACCAATAGACTACACTTCGACGTGGACATCAACTTTTTAGAGTTAATCTAGTTATTCGAATGGTTTTGAACTATAAACGCTGCTGCTCGTATGGAAAATTTTGTAATATGTTATTCTCTTAGAAATTTTGTGGACAACTTCTGGATCGACTCAAAAGTTTTTTTAATATTTTTCGAGATTGAAATGTTTTAATTTGGAAAGAAAATGATTAGTAATTAAACAGTTACTTTTTTTGACAAGAAAAGACTCGTTCCCACTTTTAAAACACGTTTTCTAAATTTTTCCAGTAAAGCATCTCACATGCATTTTTCTTCTAGTTATCGTTTTGCAAAATAATAATTTCTATTTTTGATGCAGCTTCACTACCTTATTCCTTTAACACGTCAAACTTTCCATGACAAGCATATAATTTTTCGATGATGCCTTGGTTTTTTCTTTTATATTCTCTGCAATTTGACATTGGAGCAGGAGTGCACAACTTGCGGTCATGAATGAGAGGCTTCGCGGTGCACATATTTCTTTGACTTGATTTAAAGTTAACATCAAAAAAGAAGGTCATAATCTTCACAAGGACCAAATAAAATCTGAAGTCAAGCGCAGCATAAACAATTTTTGCCCTCAGAAAATTGATCGTCAAAAAATGGTTTTCACCATTTTTGTACGAAAAAGAACAATTTGAACATTTATTTTATTGAAGAGCAAACAGTTTTGCTTTTAGAATATTGATTTCGAAAAAAAAATCTCTTTTAAATGAACGGAAGAACAGTCAAATTTTATTATTGATAGCGGTGAATGAAATAAAAGCCTGTAAAGCGGCTTCCTCAAAAAAAACTGTGCACTTCTACGCTTAAACAAAAAATCTTGTATTGATCCAAATTTGAAAACTTTTGCAGATATGATCTTGTTTGTTTACCAATCCTTGGTTAGTTTTTCATTGGAGTTAGCAAAGATGTATGACTGTAACCATGAGCAAAAACGATGTGCCGCCAGATTGAGTAAACTACGAAGCAAATACTGGCATTACCGAGAAGTTGGTGGCCACTTCGAGATGTACTAATAATTACCTGCGAGTTAAATCTAACTCAAATAATGTCACAAATATCAAAGAAATGCAGATCTTGAGAGGTAAAAATTCTTGTCCTCTCACTCGTAATTGAAAAAACAGAAGTAATAAATCCAAATACGATAGAGTTTTTTTAGCTAATTTATAGATAACAATTTTTCTTGTATGCCTCACCGGTTTTGAACAGTGAAACTCTTCATCTAGCATGATTTGAAAGGCAATTATAGGACATGCATCAGATAGCAGCTCACCTCTGTGGTAGTGAGGCTACCAGTTGTGATTTCTATTCATGGTTAATTCGAAAAGGACTTCCAATTTTCTTCACCTTTTCTGGATTTAATACAGTGGCGGAAAAAGGGTTGTGCGGTTTACCGAAGTTTAAGCATATGGATAGTAAGACTTGTGTGGTTGGCATAAGGTCGCCTTTTTGACCGAGAAAAACAAAATTTTAGCAGGTCCAAACACAGAACTTTAACTCCGGCATTTATGATCTACTTCATCGAAAATGGAGCTGCATTTTTTGCAGCCAAAACCCACTTCACAGTACTGATTAGGTTAGAGATGTAAATCTCATGTTGAAACCCAATCCCAAGAAAGCCAATATATATTAATAATAACAAGAACAACGTATTGATTTTTTTTAAAGATGTTCACTGTTTCCATTTTGTTCAATTCAAAGTTCTTTTCTAAATGCAATGTTAGATTCACCGAAATGATATAAAACAATTATGATGTGGAAAATTCTGCATTTACATGTTTTAAGTCTGTTTATTAAAATTATGTTATAAACATGCTATAAACTAGTATGAGGCAAACATGTGGTGAAAACTGTAAGACCAATCATTCGCAGTTTGATTACTGCGATTCTAAAAAGCAACAAATTTGCTCATTGCTTATGCTCATGGATGAGCAACAGAGATGGATTGATAATTAGTAAATTGTCCGCACTTCTAGGTCTTATTGATAAGTGTAACAGCGGATATTGACAGAATTTTAAATTGATGACACGAGATTACTAAAACTACTCACGGAAATTCAAAAAATTGATTGGGTGTTTTCGCTCAGTCAAAGCTATGATTAAAATTTCTTTAATGGTCAGTAGTACTTTAAAATTGCTACGATAATCGTCCCTGCCAAAGAACAAAATCAGTTTATTTGACTTACCGCTAGCAGAAGACTCGATTGAACCAGATCCT